>OY757189.1:23301857-24642946 GCA_963583895.1 Melanophora roralis | reverse complement strand
TTTTTTCACCAATTGACATGATATAAAAAAATCTCCGCAGTCAAATTATGACCTTTCAGACGAACTGTCAAATCAAAAACTACACGCATACCTTGTTTTTTCAGGTATAGCTCCTTTTTTTTCCCGTATACGGTTTAAAATTCCAGGCATAACTTGTAGCACGATCGCAAAATACCCTAAATTTTGTACCATATTTAGCTGGTTTTGATGGTATATATTAACGTAGTGGACATCTTCCTCTAAATAAGACTAGCTGCTTATCAATAGTAACACTTTAAGATGGATTGTAAAGGTTTGTTGATATGTCAATCCATTAATTTCACAATTCACGAATTGGTGCAAACTTATTTAAAATTCTTCATTCACTGCCAGTATCCCTGAAGTCAAATCTTATTACCCTTGAAAGGTTTTTAAATCTTTTCAATGTCATGATTGCCCTTAAGATCGATCTACCTTTTTTAGAATCCCCCAAACTTTCCGAAATTTTATTATTTGACCTGTACACTTTAGGTAACAAAAGTGTTTCAATTAATGCAAAAAATTATGTGTCATCAACATCAGCCCGATCATTACCATAAACACGTTTACCTTCATTATTGGTATATTTCAAAATTATGCTTATCACGGGAGGTGGGAAAAATAACTGAAAACTGTAAATCTCTTCCTTTGTAATTCTTGAACAAGAATATCGGGTGAAGCCCAGTAACATGCCGACAATGTTTTTTGTTCCGACTCTTCCATATCTTTTTATAAAAAGTTCCTTGAAATATTTTATTTTACCATGTTTTACTATCGTTGCCTGAGAAGGCACAATCTCACTTTCATTCTCACTAGAACTCTCAGATAGCTCGAGATATTTCAGTTGATCTTCACTTTCTACACAAATTTCTTCCTTGTCTGACGAAGCATTTTTAACCATTCATTTGTATACAAGAAAAAACAGAGACCACAATTTAAAATTTTAAAACGTTTTATTTTATTTGTCCCGTGTTTATTCGTTGAACGATAACTATTACAGCGTTATAAAACAACAACAACACGTTAGTTTCGTGTAGCAAAATAAAAAAATATCCCGGTGATCCCCCGTTTTCATTACTACTAGTGTAATGAGAGCACAAGAGACATATACATTATAATTTAGCGGTGCCAAAGCTCAATATATAGGTAAAATAAAACTAATTGGTACAAAAGCTTATTTATGTCACACAATGTGATGTTGAGCATAGTAGAAACTCAAGCTTTTTACTCTAGGTCAAATTTGACCCGAAGACCTTAAGTGTAAAAAATTAAATAAAATTTTTTTTTTGCCAAAATAATCCTTTAAAAATCTCTAATATCTGTTTAGATTTGTAAATAAATAAAAGTCATAAAATATCAAAAAATAAATGCAGTAATCTTCAGAAAAAAATAAAAATTTTTCCTAAAATGGGTCAAAATTGACCCAAAGACCTTATAAAGGTTAAACCAAATTTCTATTGAATACGCAAGGGATTTATGTGATCAACATGATTTCCAGATAACCCCTTAGATCGGTATAAGTGAGAGCAGATCTTAGACAATAATCTTTTAACTTATAATAGCAGTGGATATCAATATTTTTTTACTGGCACGGATGTTTATTTGCTTTCGCCCAACTACTTAATATCCTTTTTAAATCATATACCAAGATAGCAGATATTAGTGTATCCTGTTATACATATACAGGGTGTCTGGAGGCAGTTTTATATTTTCAAACTTAAATTAAAAACGTAATAATTGACACAAAGTTTTACTTAGAGCCTTAAATGATAGAATAGAAATGCGGGTTTTATTTTTAAAATAGTGTGTCATTTAGATATATTCTGTCGAGTTGAACCCACTGTTCAAAACGAAGCCTTGTGTTCTGCGCCACACGCTGCATTAAACTTGGGTCTATTGATTTCTCGACGATTATTTTCCTTCAAAGCCACAAGAGATTGGGGATTGTAATTATAAACACTTTTTGAGGTAGCCCCACAAAAAATCCATGGGACTTAGATCGGGCGACCTCGGTGGCCATGGGATGTCCCCAAAGAGACTGATTAGCTTTTTGGGGAAAATCTCCCGAAGCAGATTCATCGAAGCTCTGGCTGTGTGTGCAATCCCCCATCCTGTTGAAACCACGTGTGTAAAGAGTACGATGGATGAGCTCGCAGGTTTGGCAATTTTCACCATTGACATTCGTCGCGCATTTAAAGCACACCAAACAGTTACTCTGGGGAAATGCAATGGTTTTTAATGTTTCAATCGAAGGTTGCGGGTTCTTGGAGATCAGTAACGGCAGTTTTGCATGTTTACGTGGCCGTTTAAGTGAAAATGAGGCTTGCCGCTCCAAAAAATGGGATTTACAGTGTCAATCGCTCCAAAATTGTTTAAATAAATTTTGTGTAAATCAAAGTCACTTTCTTTCAGTTCTTGAACGATTTGAATTTCAAAAGGATAGAACTTCAGATCCTTTTTTAAAATTTCATAAATAATCGCTCTTGAAAGTCCCAATGAGGCTGCTCTTTTCCGTATTGAAAGCCGCGGATTTTTACGTAAACTGCTTTCAACCAGTTCACTTTTTTCGGGAATCCTTGAAGATGGACTGGGCCCTGGCCATGGGGCATTAATAGCCGAAGCAGTTGCGCGGAATTAAATTTACACTCTGTCCATCACGGGATTCGGCGAATAATACCGAACTTTGAACGAAATTGCCGACGAGCAATTACGTAAGAGTCATTACTCCACACGTGACTGACAAATCAGCACAATCGATAATTCCAACGGCACCGTTTATTACTTTTTGAAATAATCGCATTTAAAAGTATAAATTTCCCACCAGACACCCTGTACCTTTGTTTATTTGACTAATATAAATTGACAATACAAATTTTTATTTTTTATTTATTTTTCAATTACCTATTAGTTCAAAACAAATCTCAGCACTGCAGGAAAACTTAAGAATGGTAAGCAATTCAAGTTTTTCTTAAAAGGTATTAAGAAATATTTTTGTGCTATTTTTAGCCATTGGAAGCCATAATTAGACAAAATGCTGATAATACGGAGCGTATTATGAAAAATGCTTTGGGTTATATAGTTTGCAATAACGCTCATGGCACTACAGCTATATCATCTTATGATAACACTGTATCCGTTGGCATTATAAAGCGTATTTGCAAAATGTTAGTGTCGGCAGCTCGAAGTGCAGTACGTGATATTGACAGCACAAATGATTTAACATTTTTACGTATAGCAACGAAAAAATTTGAATATCTAGTTGCGCCAGAAAAGAAATTCACCATTGTTGTAGTGCAATAATTATAGAAAAATGTTGTATGTATGTTTTAATATATATTTTTTAAAACATACATATGGCTTTAAGTTCTTTTAATAAAAAAAATGTTAACAAAAAACTAATGATTTCCAGAGCTTCTTATACAATTTTACGGTCTAAGTAAGATATAAGCAAAAGCCTGAAAACCCGAATTCTTTTAGGAAAAAATCCATGCATATATTCCTTCTTAATTAATATCACTTGGCAGGATTTTTTGGCAAATAAATTGGGCAAAGAAAGTAAAAGGGGGTTACGATATAATTGCATGAATTTTATGAAATTTTTTATGCGCTGCGTCTCGGAAACTTATAAATCTTTCGGACTAAAACCTGCTACAAAGTAATTTTAGTGTAATTCGCGCATTTTCGAAAAAAAAAAAAATTTAAATAGGAGAAAGGGGAACAAAAACGAATAATTCTTATTACGTTTTTGATGCGCTTTATCTCGAATATTTTAACAGCTCTAACTAATTCGACGTAATGATATCAAAGGTGCTCCACATTCTTTTGGCAAATGGCAGCAGCCTTATCTTACCAACCCCGGATATTTTCGTCAGGATTTGGAACAAATAAGACCTAGAATATGCTTAACAGCATTCCTGTTCCCCGGTACACAACAGAACCTGCTTTTATCGCTGGCCAGTTACCCAGCTCTTTTGCATGAACCGCTGCCTTACAATGACCTGTTATAATCCCTTCTAGGAGATTACAATCGCTTCTTCGTAAAGACAGAAAAAACCTTGTCATAAGGTCCCCCATTATTCTGAAGACTACACGAAGTGGAATTTACCCAGATCTTCGTTGCTCTGACCCTCACCGCGGAATTTATACCCCTTTTGTAGTACTTAAGTGGAGAAAGAACGTTAATTGCTTTTTCGCCATTAATATGTTATATAAATATGTTTATCGCAAATCTCTGAGTTTCGGCTGCTAAAAAATGTTTGCCTGAAATGCACTGCAGTCATCAGAAAGCTTCTGACCGCATGCTTTCGCAGGTCCCAATTCCGCACACATAATCCTGCGCTCCAGAAAAGTATATATCCAATTTATAATCGGCAAAACAGTTTCTGTACGTACAACGCTTTAAATGATTGCCCCAGTGGTAACATTACTGAATGGCTGATTTTACCTGACTTCAGTAAAAAGACAATCCTTGATGTCCTCCAGGATACGGGCACGTAATTCCATCTTAAGCATTCCCTTAAGATCCGAACCATCCAAGGAGTAAGCCGGCCTTTGTTGTGTTAAAGTATAGGAAAAAGGGCAAATACAAACGGAAAATCTCTTGAAACTTTTTATAACTATCGCCAGCTTAAATGCAAAACCACGCAACTATATTTTTCAACATTTTACAGAAAATGCAAAAACATTTTCTAAATTACAAATGTAGTGCTTCTAAATTGTTACTTTTTTTTCTAGCATTCTATTTCAGAGTTTGTTTGCAACATTAAAAAAATGTATTGTCATGTACCTTTTAACAAATATAATCAATTATAGGGTGGCTGATTAAAGCTGCTGCAAAAAAAACTTTTTGATAAGATGTCGCACGTGTCGCTTAGGGTCGAGGCCATTTGAATTCACCCTATCTTTATATTCAAAGATTGATTTGGGATTTTTTGTTAGTAACGTGATTTTTCATTTCAGTTAACGATATGTATGTTTGTATCTAATAAGACATATAGGTGGTACATTTTAATTTGCTGCAAAAACTGAAGGAAATTGGTTGTTTTTTTTTATTCTGCAAAAAAGTATTTTCATGCGCTGCATGTTTGGTTGATGCTTGTTAAAACAATGTTAAACGCCATAAAAACTGAAACATATTTTTTTTTTATTTATTTTTGTTTACAGTTTCATACTAAATTAGTTTTAAGAGAAATTTACATTTGAGCAAACACATGTTTATGCAGTGTTGCCGTTTTGATGCCTTTCGAGTATTTTCGGTGCTTTTGTTTAATACTCGCTTTTTAAAAGCTTTTTCTGGACTTCTTTATTGTTGTAAAATATTTTTTTATTCATTTGCATAGGCTACTTCCAGTTGAACCCCAAGCAGTTCAGGGACTGGTAACCCCTCGTGTCCGAAGCCACTTCCAGTTTCGACCACTGTTAGGGACTGGTAGCCCCATGCCGCTACAGAAACATAACGTCTGCCTACAAACAAAAAATTGACATCCCCCAGCAGCTTCCAGTTTCGACCAATGTCAGAGACTGGTCACCCCATGTATGCAGTACAATATCAAATTAATGTGCGCCTCGGTTAGCGTCACAAATGCGAGCCCTTTTGAGCACATTTTTCTTTACACATTTTACGCTATATTTCATTAATTCCATCACGAATATTTTGTTTCGCAATAATTCCATTGTAGTCCTGGCTGTGTTCGATATGGCACCGTCTTGTTGATTCCACATGTTAACCAAGTCTAAAGCATGCAGTTCTGGCATCAAAAAGTTTTTATTAATATCAAGATATCGCTCGCCATTGACAGTTACCGTTACACTGTTTTCGGTTTTAAAAAGTCATGGGCGAGCTATCACATCCTATTGGCATATGTACGGCGGAGTAAATGTTCTTCTGGAAGAAGTTCTTACACAGAAAGAAAAGTCGCTTTCTAAAATCAAGAATTGTATTCTTGAATTTATGAAAAATCTTTTTAAGTACGATTCTTACTTACATTTTCTTAAATCAAGCCTATTCGGATTGCTTCAACAAATTAAGCAGAAAAACGCTTGTTGTTTTAATATATTATTTTACATTTGAAAACAAAGTGTCTCCGTGGCCTAGAGGTAACGCGCTTGTACTGCAGTGCAGAAATCCCTGGTTCGAATCTCAGCTTCGGTAAGTACAAAAAATGAAATTTTTAAATTATAAATTAATTATATATTATAAAATGAAAATAAAATATAAAGTTCTTCTTCTTCTTTAATAAAGCTCCATAAGTCAAAAAAATGACATTTCATTTCCGAATTAATCCTGTTTACGGCTTAAATCAATCTTTTTTCACGCTTACATCAAGTACTGTTCCGAACTTAAATCAATCCTTTTTTGGCTTAATTGTAGCTAAAAGTAAGAAATTCGTGCTTGAAAAATTTTACTTGGAGTAAAAATTTTCTTACTTGATTTAAGAAAAACCGTACTCACCGTACTTTTGACACCGCTATGGCTTGATTTAAGTAAAGTTTTCTTAGATAATTTTTTGTGTGTATGTTAACTGAATCTTAATTGTGTTCAAAGTTGTTCGAAAACAAAGCTCCAGAGCATGGCGTCGAATTGCGGTTAAAGGATTGTTTTGAACACTTTTTTGATCAGCAATAATGTTTTCAGCCGATCTTGCAGTACGTTGTGGTCCATGCTTGGGCCTATCAGCTACAGTCCCTCTTTCTTCGAAATCATTCACTACATGATTAATAGTGCGTCTTATTGGTCTTTCAAAAATTTCATGTAACTTTCTCATTGTCAAAGAAATCGACGATTAATTTTTATAAAATGTTTAAACGATTAAAATACGTTGTTTTGCCGAATATTTTTTCAAGATAAATTTGCCTAACAATGGTTGATACTACAAGATTCGCCATACGAAATTTTAAAAAGCGAACCTTATAGGTTCATTTTGAATCTTGTGTGGGCCTTGAATATTTTTTTATTATTTAAATTTTGATAGAAAACTATCGCTATTATCTGATCTAACGCCCAAAAAAAAATTAGACATAAAAAATTACCATGTAAACATGCTATTAGGAACAATATTGCTAAATATAGTTTAGCGTTATAACCAAATCTGAATCAGCTGTTTAACAAATGGCGCTATTTTTTAAGGGGTAAACTGATTTTCTGAAGCTTTAAACGCTTATTAAAAGAAAACGGTCACAAATTCTGCTACCTCTTGTTAGTATAATCAAAACTTTACTATTCCGTCTATGCATTTTTTTTTACTGTTGAACAGTACTACAGAATGCTTCCGTTTGCTTTGTTTTAGCAAAAAACAACAGGTCTTAGTTTTTCGTTATTTAAAATCAATAATAACCCTGCAGATAACGGGACTAGTGCATACATAGGTGTATGGACTAGTACATAAAGGAGTGGGACAACTCCAAAAGTAATGCAATTGTATGTAAAAATCATGGTCCATCATGTCCTGTTGCTTAACAACAAGTTCTTGTTTCACCCCATTTGTATGTGCTCACAGTGCTTTTGATGATGCAGGAGTTGACAGGGATATTTACATATGTATTTACAAATGCCGCCTAAGCGCCAAGAGGGACTGCTAAATCCATTATTTAATACCCTGTAACCACTGTATGTTACGAGTATTATTTCTAACGAACCCCTTTTTTATTAACCACAAAACGATCGTCGACCATTATTTTATAAAAATATAAAAAAAATAATAAATCTCTACATCAAAAGAATGTTAAAGATGCTGTTTCACAAAGTTGTTGAAGTTGTTAATTTTACCACACATGATCAAGCAGACAGGCAGGCAGCAGCAACAACGCCACCACCTGTGCTGTGTAAAAGGCAACGTGTATTGTTTTACTCAAAAGAAATATTTATAACAAGTGAAAGTAAATTGATTTAATTTTTTTCTGGCCACAAAAATACGTTCGTTTTTTTCAAAAATGTTGACTTTGGCTTAATAAATACTCTTTTATGAGCATGATTAAAATTATGGTAATTGATTTTAAAAAAATAACATAATTAGCAAAAACACAACAAAAATGAAATAATTATTTAATATAAATGCCTATGAATGTATAAAAAATCATAAATAAATAATTTTATTGATAATTTACAATTTGTCCATCAATCTTTTTTTTCAAAATGTTTTTTTTTTCAACTCAATCATTGACGCATTAATAGACTTTCTCTATCTATCTCTTTGACTTCTTGATTACAAATTAAAACCACTTGGTTAACAATAACAAAAAGGCCAACTTTATAACCAAACAGAAATAGCTGCAAAAATATATAAAAAAAGTTTAAACTAAATTAAACTGAAACCTTTTGTTGTAAATCAAAACGTTAAACATGTAAAAATACGAAAGACAGACAAAATTTGAGCTAAGAAAAAATGATGTGGCCGATTCCAATTGTGTGATAGTGCTGGTGGGAGTTGCTGACTTGCATATATAGCGACACCTTAAATGCAAATATAAACTGTTGTTGTAATACAGGGTGTCCGCCGGCATGGTATACTACTTTGTTTGTTTAAAAATTTTTAGTTAAATGAAAAAGAATAGATCTTGTATTGATAAATGTTTTATTAAATGTCGGCAATTATGTATGAAATACAATATCAGATAAATGTCCGCCTCTGTTAGCCTTACAAATGCGAGCCCTTTTGAGCACATTTTTCATTACACTCTCACACATTTCACGCGGTATTTCATCAATTTCATTACGAATATTTTGTTTGAGCTACTCCAGCTTTTTTTGTTTGTTTGCAAAAACTTTGCTTTTTAGATATGCCCAAAAAAAAAAGGTCCGGGGCAGTCAAATCAGCCGACCGTGCAGGCCAATAAACATCACCATTTCTTAAAATATCTTGTAGTGGAAAGAGGTCTGGCAGTGTTTCCACTGTAATCCTGGCTGTATACGATGTGGCACCGTCTTGGTGATACCACATGTTAACCAACTCTAAGCATTCAATTGTTTTCAACCATATCACGATATCGCTCCCCATCGACAGTTACCGTTACGGCGTTTTCAGTCAAAAAAAATAAGGTCCAACGATTTCTCCTGACCGAATTGCACACCAGACTGTCACTTTTAGTGGATGCAAAGGTGACTGCTGAATAATTTGAGGGTTTTCCATTGCCTAGAACATACTATTCTGTTGATTCACATATTCATTCAAATGAAAATATGCCTCGTCACTCATTATGGCTTTTTCATGAAAATCAATGATTGATTTTAATAAAATGTTTTAACAATTAAAACAGGTTGATTTACCGAATATTTTTTCATAATAAATTTGCCACGTCTCTATTTCACGACTGCCAAATATGAACTGCCAAGCCTAATGTTTACCAAAATGGCGGCAAAACTAGGTAGTATACGTTGCCGGCGGACACCCGGTATAAGTAGTAAATGAAAATTTTTTTGGTCAATAATTTTACACAAAACATGTAAGAAAGCTTTTTCGAATATGCCAAAACAAAATCTTTTTGAATTTGTTGTAATAGGTTTTTATTTTTTGCATTTAAAAAACAAAGTTATATTTTTACTTTTTTAATAATGATTTATTAAATATTTGCAAGCATGTCTTAAAGTGTCGGTTAAGAATTTTGGGACAACTAAAACAAAACTAAATAGTTATTCAGACGGAAATTACTAGAGCTTTTTTATCTCCAATATAACTTGCTAACTCACCAGATAAGCAAAGGTTGGATTTCTCTAAAAAGATCTTAGTTTAACTAAAAAGCTTATAAATTTTGATGCGCCTTAAAAATACTTTACATTTTTTGCTTGTCTAAGAATTGTGGTATTACTTCCATATATAATTGCCATATATGTAGATAAAGCTAACTTTGTAACAAGGTACATGCTTTAAATATAGTTTATAATGTTGGGAATAGTTAAAATTGAATATCCGTTTAAATGACTCGTTTGGTGGGTGCCTAATTACTGCAAAAACTCTGTTTAAAAAAATATTGTAATATTTTCGGCTGGGTTGCATATAGAACTGCAAGCATGGCTGGCAGCTTCAGCTATCAAAGGTTATGTAATTGGTATTTTGCGAACCAATCATTTGAAGAATGCATTACGTTGCGCCAAAGCGGCCGCAAATTTACC
Organism: Melanophora roralis; assembly: GCA_963583895.1. Taxonomy (NCBI): domain Eukaryota; kingdom Metazoa; phylum Arthropoda; class Insecta; order Diptera; family Rhinophoridae; genus Melanophora; species Melanophora roralis. Next base: position 24,632,823 of record OY757189.1, on the reverse strand, counting down.
ATGGTGGCCACTAAAAACTATCATATGGACACATTTTTTTTGTTGAAAAATCAGAAATTTGGGGATTTTCTTTATATAGGGCAGTCAGTTTTGACTTTCTAAAGGGTACCGAAGCTTGACTTTGGAATAACACCCTGGGTAGTGTTTCCGGCCAGGAAAGACTGGAAAGGATCCATTAAATTCAGCTAAATTCAGCAGTTTTTACTGAGAACGCAGCGTTTTCTAGGCGCAGATTCTGAAATATGGTGATGGTCGCAGGGTTAATAGATGGGAATTTCAAAGAAAAAGAGGGTGTGAATAGCTCTAGAGGACCATTACGTCAAGTAAAGATTTGCGGACAACCGTAAATGTGCTCTCAAGGTAATCAGGGTGACACAAACTGTAAGGCCCCGTTATAAGTCGTGTCACTGCGACACTGTCGGCAATAAAACTGTCAATCGGCTCACGTGGAGATGATTAATTTCTATTATGACTTAAGGACATGGGTTTTGGACAAAGTAGGGCAAGCCTGGAGAAACAGTGCCGTTTGCGAGGCCTCCAGGCTTTTGTGGCCTGGGCTATAGAGAATCTGAGGTGTGTGTTTGGGTCTCTCACGGGACACGTTCGTAATAGAAGTTCATTAACTTTTTCCAATTTTTTATGTCTTGACATTAGGGATCAACATTAAAGTTATGCGAACTGAGATCTGGTGGGTAAATTTTGTTAAAAATCAATTCAACATTTTTATGTTTAAATCTGGTTCAACAATACTTTATATTTGAAGGCGAACGGCTCACTGTTTTTTCAACAGTAAAAAAATCATCTTGAATAAAGATTATTTTAATGCAAAGAAAATTTTCGGCTTAAGAAAATATTAATTATTTTAATGAATTTTGAGTTGGGACTGTTTACGATTTAGCGTGCAATATGTATGGCTATTTATATTTTTGACGTAAAATTAAGAAAATTAAACTTCATCCAACCAACAAAAACTAATGCATTAAACACATTCAAGCTACAAGAACACAGGAACACACGAACACGAAAGTTGCTTGCTAAATTTGTGTCCGACTGTCTGCTACTGAAATATTTACTAGACTACCACTACAAAATAAGCATATGAGCAATATGACTTTCAGTGGTGCCACCTAAAGTCTTTTTGTATTGTTTAAGCTATATTATTTGCATCTTACCGTATTGGCAGCACTAATCTGTTAACTGTTGCGTATAAAAATAGAAATTAGTTTAATTTCGACCACGCCACAAAATTAGCATTGACAGCAACCCGTAGTCGTGTTGCATTGTAGCTATTAAAAAAATTATTCTCATAAGCACACGTGTATTCTATTTTTGACTGGTTGTGTTCGGTAGCCTGTGGCGAGTAATGTATTTAATGCTTAACCCTCATGATTTAGAGCTATAAATGCCGGCAACTGTTTTGCAGTGAACATAATTAATCAAATACAGCGGAAATATACAAACATATATGTTTATGTATGTATGTATGTATGTATGTATGTTCATATGTATAATTTTTTTCAAATTACAAACTGTTAATGTTTATTTTATTCAAAAATTCTTGTTTGAAAATTTTGTACGTTTGTCATAAAACACTTGGAAATTTTTCTTGCTACAACAGTAACAATTTACGGACAATTCCATTGTGACGGGTTTAACTATTCAATTAAAATTTGTTTCAGGAAATTTAACACTTAATTTTTTAATTTTTAACCTATTGAATATTGTGCAACTTATAACATGCTCTACAACCTACAATCTTTAACAAGTTTTGCTGCTACCAAAACGATGAAAACAAATTTGTTCCTAATTTTCATTCTTTTAAAATTGATCGACTTTTAGTCACAATAAAAACAAACTATTATCTCCTGCTCAGGGTACTTTTTCGTAGATTTACCCATATGGTTTGTGCTATTTTATATGTGCATAGGTACAAGCATTAATTCGCAGTCCCAGTTGGAATATTCAAATAGACCACCTTATAATATATGTATATATTTTCTGAAAAAGTATTTGCGTTCTATGAACTTAATAATTCGGGAGGACACACTTTTAAAGAAGTATTTAAACACGCCAGTAGTAGTTAAGAAGTAATCGTTTTTATTACTGCAATAACACGTTAATTTCCAACTGGAATTATTAAAATGTTTTTGTAAGTTTTTCAATGTTACCTCATTTACATACAAAATGCATGTATGTATGTACTGATGTACAAATGTGTTTGTGAAAATGGGAAATTAAATACAAATGTCAAATATTGATGTGTTAAGGGTCAATGCATACATTTGTGTATAAAAAAACATACCTACAAAGGTATGTAATTTCAACCACAGAGAGCACCTGTTGTTCTTGGCCGTTTTTATTGTTTTGTTTTTTGTTTTTAAATGAATGAAAATTGACCACAATTTTATGTTTTAGATGTTTTAAAAACCAAATTGAGGGTGCTTTTGTTAACTATTATGGCGTTTTATTTCATAATAACAATTAACCTTAATTTATTTTGAAAAAATGTGATTTTGTAACACTACGTCTCCTTTAGTCATGAATCGTTGTTAGAACATGATGCGTTGTTTGAACATTTTCTTTAACAACGGTGATAAAATATAAAAGAAACTTTGCGCTTTCTGGATTTAACAGTAACATAATGTTAAAGCTAATGTATGTGTATTTATATCTAATGTGAAACATAGGCATTGGTGGCCAACGATGGATCATGATTAATAAGAGTGTATGGGTGTTTTTTTTTCGGACGAGTGCAGCGTTTTTTCAGGCTGAAATTCTGCGGGTGATGAAGGCCGCGGAATTTATAGGGGAGGATGGGAATGGGAGAGAGGACGTGACAATCTACGTTGATAGTCAGAGCGCGCTCAAGGCTCTAGAGGGACATTATGCCAGGTCAAGACTCGTGGGGACTGTAGACGTGCTTTTAGGGCGATCATGGGGACACGCAGGGTTAGATTTTTTTAGGTTCCGGGCCATTGTGATGTTTCCGGCATTGAGATTGCCGATTGCAAGGAAGGGATCGGCCCGGAATATTGGACTTGGTTGTGATCCGGTGAGGCCACCACTGAGTTTCCATTATGGGCTGATAGGAACTTGGATAATGGACAAGAAGGGCCAAACTTGGAGAGACAGTGCTGATTACAGGATCTCTAGACTTTAATGGCACATGCTGGACAGGATGGGCACTGACCTGCTGCTTAAGAAGAGCAGGGGAGTTCTGAGGTGCAAAATTGAGACTCTCACAGGGCGCTGCGATGTGAGATATATGAACAAATGGGACAGGAACTCTCCAGATTTCTGCAGGGTATGCGGGGACGAGGATGTGGTAGAGACGGTAGAACATCTTGTCTGCCACTGCCCTGGGCTGTATATTCGCCGACAGAGGTGGTTTGGAGAGCGCTTCTTAGATGGACTTAGTGAGGTCCCTGGCTGTGGGCTGGGGAGGGTTTCATTAACGGGGTTGGGTGGCTGGGCAGATAGGTGATTCAGCGCCTATGACTACTGACTTCCTTGGACATCTTGCGGACGGCACTCTTGCTTTCTTTTCCTTTTACCTATGGAATGCTTGTCTTTACTTTTATTTTTCTCCTCTTGACTCTTTTGAAGGGATTCACAATGGCCCGATGACCTCTGAGTGGGGGTGGCGAGTTGGACTTCGTAACCTAACCTAACCATGGGTGTTTTTTACTGTGTGTGTAATAAAAAAACAATGCTGCATGTTGTTCATATGTTGCCATAAGATAAAAATATAAAGTCCTAAAGGGTGGAAAAAGAAGTACTAAAGGGTTCTACCAAAAACAGTTAGTTAACATTTTTAGCGATATTTTTGACGTTTTTGACGCCTAAACGTTTTAAACAATATTATTTTATTTTAATTATGCTTAATGCTGAAGCTATTCAATGTAAACCCCCAAGAGAAATTCTACTGTATGACCTGTACTAAATTTATGTAAAAAATTTATAGCCGATAAAACAATTCTAACTAGCTCTATGGGACAAAAAAGTGATAGATCAAGCAGTAAAAGTTCTAAAATAGCAAGTCTAATTACATCAACCTTTTTTTATGTTTTTATTCCCCTAATTTTAGTTTTCGTTGATTTTCCTGTTATATATGTACATGTCAAACCCAATTATCGTTCGGATTTTCTGGGATCAACTTGTTCGTCGTTGACCATAGGTAATGGCATCGTTGGCAATAATGCCAACGCTTAGTCTATAGAGCGCAAATATGTTATAAGCTCCTGAGGGGCGAAATTATATATATTACGATTTTGTAGCCAACAAAAATCTACTATTATCTTTAAGGCCAAATTTTTGGTTTTTGTTTTAAGTTACCTTTTGAAAATGTTTTACCCTAAGGATAAAAAATTTACTTGGTACTTTTAATGCACTTTTTGGACTTCTCCCTAATAAAGATAGAAACATAATAAAAATAGCATTCAAAATGCCTCAAAAAGTATATACTTTTTAAATCTTTTTTTTTAATTTTGGACCCTAAGAGGTAACAACTATATTTTTTGTCCTTTTAAATAACTCATTGTAATTTCTAAACCAATTATATTGGAAAAATAATTAAAATTGCGTTCGACAAATTAAAAAAAAAAAAAAAAATAAATAAAATGTTTGCTCTGAATTGTGAAAAAAAGGTAAAAACTATATTTTGATACTTTTTAGGCACTTTTTAGCCAATAAAGATAGATATATAATCTAAAGTGGGTTTGACAGCTAGCTACAAAAGCAATTAAGCTTCAAAATGCCGGTAAAACGTGTTTTAAAAGTTTTTGGCTACTCTTTAGACAAAAAGTACTTTTTTAATTTTTGGTACTTTTGGTCGTTTTGTAGGAAAATAAGTCAGAAATATTGAGGTCAAAAGTCAACTAAGTGTGCCAAAAGTATTGTTTCCAAAATTGTTGGTACTTTTTTAATTTTTAAGACTATAAAGTCTAAAAAAATTAAATTTAAGACTTTTGACCCTGAAAAAAGGGGATATTGACCATGGAAGGGATGATTGACCTAGATTAGTTTAGGAAATTATAAAACAACTTTCTCATAACATATATTGCATTTTTTTGTTTATGGACCTATAATAAAAAAACAATATTCTTTTAAGCCAGATTAAGATGAAAAGCCATACAGGGACAAAATATATGTTTTAAAAAAAAGCTTCCAAGTTTCCTGGATTTCTTCGACCTTTATTATTTAATAAATACACAATCTGTTTTTTTGAGCTTAAGGTCAATAATAATTATTCGTATTTAGTAGTCCGTTTAAAAAAAAAAGAGGCTGCGCTTAGCGGGTCAATTCCTAGTTAACTTATAATAACTTTTACTGGCTTCTCAAATAATTCTTTTATAATCTATTACACTAAGCAGGTTGTCTTAGTTGGTTCTACAACAAAAAAAAATCTGAATTAATAATTTCATACTTTTCATGTCAAAGGTTACAATAAAAAAATTGTGGATTTTGGAATTATCGTTTTTAGTTTCTAAAAACAAAAGTGTAATTTACTAAATAAAAAACAAATATTACTAGTATTAAATATCAAACTAGTATTAAAAAATGGCTTAGATAAATTTGTACTTACACTGTGGTTGCGTACTAATGGACAAAAAACTTCAATGGCGAAACAATCCTACAAAAGTCAAAATTGTTAAATTATATTCTTGATAAAAAAAAATTATTTTTATGTTATTTTAGCTTTTATCTTATAACTGAAAAACTGTGAAAGTTTCCGGTGTTTTGCAATAAGTTGCATAGAAATTGTATTTAAATTTTAGCTAAGCGTTACTGAATTTTTTTACGTTTTTGCTTAAGGTATAACTATTGATTTGGCTTTTGTTTTCCTTTTTGTGGTTTCAATATTGACTTGACGAAATTGGTCCCCTTAGAAACCGCACTAAAACGTGTTTATTAACTTTTTTCACTTGCAAACAAAAGAAAATAGCGCACACACTTTACAACACGTTTTAGGCACGTAAAGGATTACAGAATAGACTTATTGATTTTTTTCTGTAGTTTGGTTTTTAGCTAGTAAATGTAAGAAAATTTATTTATTTGAAAGCAAAACATAGATTTCAATGGAAAAAAAAAGCAGTAAAACAAAGAGTCTAGCTGATATAGGAAGTCAATGGAGCAGAGTTGCATAAACTACAAAGTAGTTGGTGTTTTGCTGGTGTTTTTACTGGCGTTATTACTGTTGACGTCTTTCTGTGGACAGGCAACTGGCCATTAAGTAAGTGTTAACACACGTCAATCCAATTAGAATAACAAACAAAAGGTTTTGAATTACAGACTTTTGCCTTTTTTTCACTACTCAATTTTTTTATACTTTACAAAAGTTAAGATAAAAAACAATGCAGTCTATTTTCTTTTATTAAAAAAAATCGCGGTAAAACGCCTTTTTCTGTTGCATAAAAATTTTTTATTTTTTGTTTTTATTATAAAATTTTTCTTCATTTAAGAAAAAAGCACTTCATTTCACATTTCTTAAAACGCGTTAAAACGTCAACTTATTTTTTTAGGGCTTTCGCAATTTTGCACTGAAATATTTGAAAATAAACATTTCTTTTTTAATTTCATTTCAAAACACCGGAAGGGCGAATTATTAAAAAAACATATTTATTGCATCGAAAGATTAAGAAAACCGCCTTACGCGACTCGACGATTTTTACACCTTTATTATTAAAGGGAGAGAAAACAAACACGTTCGTTTTAAGAACTCAACAATGCTGAACTGAATTCATATTAGAATATGTTTAGCCCATCTAGTGTTAGTGTGGATGGACGGACGTTGTAAATGTACAAACAGACGCGCGTAACACTTTTGCGCAAAAACATTATCTACAAAAAATAACAAAATAAAAAGTTCTAAAAACAAAATTGAAAGAAAATTCAAACAGATGGAAATTGAATGGGAAAAAATAGAAGAAAATTGCTACATTGAAAGTGAAATACAATTCTCTAGCGTGCATTTTTTGTTTAACAAAAAACACACACATAATACATACAATACAGAAAAGAAGTTTTTTTGTATAATCCGAAACAAATTATTCGACTTGGGTGATTTTTGCTTTAGTTTTATTTATTAACCGCCAGAACCGATATGGGCTATATTTTTCATTTTTTGCGTAGACGTCGTATCTTCTAAATAGATTTTGTGACATATCTTAAGAACTATAGTTGATATCTGCTTAAGCTTTTGTCTAGGTCACGTTGATAAATATTTTTTTACTTAAGTCAAATATTACAATTTAAAATATTAAATAATTTAAAATATTATTCAGGATTTGATTCCAATTTTCTTTGTTTATTTATAGGGTTTGTTGTAGGTTAAGTTTGTTTATATGCATTTCATTAGTTCTGACACCAAATCATCAGTAGACTTCAACCAAATTTCTAAAAAACCTTATGACTATTTTCTGCTTTTATATAATAACCTCAACTAACTTATTGAGAATTACTACATAAACAAACCAAAATGTTCAAGAGTTTCTTTAAGAACCGAACAAACCATTTTTCGCTATGAGCTGTGTTGATTTAGACAAACTTAACCTACAAAAAACCCTATAAATGAGTCAAATATTTTTAGGAAAACTTTTATTTATTTCTGGCAAAGTTATTAATATATAGTAATCCTAAAACTTGGTTCAATAGCTTAAGTTATATACAATAAAATAACAATTATATTTTAGAAAGCAGGCAATAAATGCAGTTTTGAGTCTGTCTCACAGTTACTTAAATAAAGATTTTTCTAATTGAGGCAAATATCTTTAGACGGGGTAAGGGTACCCCTTATACAAAAGTATATGCTTTTTAACAAAGAGTGATAAATATAATATTTAAATTTTATTCGATTGAATATTATAAAAACAAACATATGTATATGTATGTAAATGTAAGCAGAATAAAGATATTAAAACTTGTGTGATTTTTAAGTTCTAATGACTTGTTTTATTTAAAAATTGTTACCCCCCTTATTTCCTAAAACAAAAACAAAATGTATGGAAACGTTTTTACTTGTTATTATGCGTTGCGTTTTACGTAATAAGGCCCTTAGTTTTGTATAGCTCACATGATCTGTCAAAATAACAATAAAAATAGTTAATAATATAAACAAGATTAATAACAAAAAGTACAAGTAAACAGATAAATATAAACAATGTAAAGATAATTATAAACCAATTTTGTGGTTATTTATTTATAATTTATTTTTTTGAAATGTAATTTGGGTGTAGCGAAGCGCACCGGGTGCTCCAGTATTAAAAATGTTTGAATATTTTTATTAATTAGTTAATTTATATTTTCAGATAAAATATTTTTTATAACAAAAACAAAGCCAAAATGTATAAAAAATTATTTTTTTGATAAAACCGGATTATATTATTTTTTTAACACAAAATTATAGAGATCTAAAAAAATGTCAAAAATATTTCTAATTATTATACTTTTTCAGTCTTGCAGAGGTCCAACAATTTTTCATTATTAAACTTTAACTTTAATTTTGAAATTGTGATATTTTTTAAATGATATTTTTGATTAAAATTTTGTATTTATGATAATAGCGGAGTAAAATGCATTTTTTAAACCAACTCTTACTTTAACATCAACACTCTTTCAAATAGGTACTACTGTAGTTTTCCTTCGACTTGCTTATTTTAATCTACAATTTAATAGCGATAAACAAATAAAATAAGAAAAATCTGGAATGAACAAAACCTTAAGTTAAATGCCTAAATATTTAATCTGTTTGTTAGTCTTGACATTTTTTTGTGGTAGACCTTCAATCCATCCTTGAATAATTTTTTTGATATTTGCAGGCATTAATGCGGCAATTTAAAAATATATAAAGTACTTAAAGGTGTTAAAACTCTGGTCTACGTAAAAATTCCAACAGTTTTGTGATTTCAATTAATACATGTGTACTGCTCAACTTTAACAATGTTGTTAAAGCTTGTCAAAAAAAACTTAATTTTGCATGACACAAAATTTTTTGCTCAAATATATCTTTAGAAAAAGACAATATCAAACAGAAACAAATAAGACGGAGAAATTCCAAACTGGCTGATATATGCTGAATAAGGTTTAAAACAGTTAAGCCAAACAAACTGTTTTAAGAAACTAAAGTAGATAGTACGAAGAAATATGCTTGATTTAATTTAATTTTTATTTGGAAAACAAGGAAAGCCTAAAATCTCAGCGAAATGTCTTTGTTTTTACTATATACAACTTCTGGGCCTGTAGCACAACATAAAAATTCTTTACGACTTAAAATTTAAAGAACGTCTTACTTCCAAATATATTTGTGGCTTTTACTCTTGGTGATAAAGTGCCTAGCAAGTTTGATATTTATTTATAATTTTTTACTAAAATGAAATAAGCTCCTGATAGTTATACGTAAATTTTGTTTAAATTAAAATATTTTTTTACATTAAAAATTCATTTTATTAATAAAAATTCATTGAGTTTAATGTGGACTTACATACATATATGACTTCAGTTCCTGATTCTGACAAATTGTTATATGTATTTAAATGTGGTATAAGTCAATTTATTATAAATTTCCAAATTATTTTTTTATAACAAAACTTAAAAAGTTTTAAATGTTAAAAACGTTATTAGAATAAATAGTTTAATTGTTTGCCAATATTTTTAAACTGATTTAAATACCAACCCATACGTTTTTCAATACATGAATTAACATTACTGTCAGATATAGCGGCTCATATATTAGCGCCTATATTAATTATAATTATTGAAAGTTTATCAAATGCTTGCTTATTTGACAATATTTCAATGGAAATTTGTCAAGTTTTGAGGGCTAACTCAATAACTCAATATGAATATGAGGGTAAAGAATAAGTATATTTTCTTAAGCTTTTGGTCTTTTAAAAGTGATTTCTTTTTACAAATTTTGTTTTATAAATTTAATATTTCGCCACTTAGTTGTGCAAAGTTGTTATTGAGTATTAATAATCGTTATTTTGGTTTTAAAGTCAGGGGCCAAATCGTTACATTCAATTCGAATCGAAATTTCGAAAATTCTTATTAGATTTTCTATACTAAAAGCATTGACAGCTCGATCAATCGAGTGAATTTTCGATCCGAATCGAATGTGACGATTTGGCCCCAGCTTCCGGTTTTTGTTAACAATTTTCAAATTACAATTTTATTGTACAATTTTTATTTAAAATTTTATTGTAATTTGAAATTGGTTTCCAAAACCAAAAGCTGATAATAAAACCAAATTAACGATTTTTAATACTTAATAAAACTTACTGATGATGCTACACAGCGGAAATTAAGCAAAATTTTTGAAAAATAAATATACCTATTTTAAAAAGACCTAAAGCTTGATATAATAGGAATCAATACGTATATGTAAATACTTTTCGATTTAACTTATATGCAGGGTGGCTGATGAAAGCTGCCACAAAATAAATGAAAATGTTTAGCAGTTAAATATTTGAACTTACCTCCTTTTTTTAATGATGCACCCGCCAATTACACGAAGTAACACTAAATGTTTGTGCCGTCGTTGTATGCATTAAAATGACACCGGCCTTGACCGATTTAGAAGCACTGACGGAGGAGCACAAAACAAAAAAAGGATGCACTTAAAAATTTTTTTTTATCGCTTTTAAAACACGATATTATATTGCATATACTTATTTTTGATAAAAAAATTTAAGGAAAATTTACTTTTAATTTAAATAGCTTTTAAAAAAATAAACAATAGGATATAATTTAATTAATAAAAGCTTTAAAATAATTTTTCAACAAAATAGTAGTATGTAGCTCCAATTGCACCCCTTCTTCTGTAGCAAACTTACCTTAAAGTAAACTAAAAGGGTAAACCAGTATTTTATTTTATAAGTGGTTTTAATTTAATTTCTTATTAGAAAAGTAAACTTAAAGAAACATCTTATTGAATAAGAAACACTTTAAAATTACACTGTGTGTAATTTTTTAAGTCATGGAAAAATAACCATATACGGACATCACTACGTGAAAGAAGACCAAAAAAGAAAAGACCCGTGTCTCCCAGTTTTGCCCAAAGTCATGCACTTTTTTTGTTATGGGCCCCCAAAGATTTGGGGCCTTGGTACCATTTTTACAAAAAGTGATAATTTTCTCAGGCTCATATCTTGCAAACCGTTCGGAATTTTAATTTACTTTTTGAGGCAAAGTTGTAGCCCTTTTTATAAAGAACAAAAATTGTGAACATAAAAAATTGAAAAAACAATAATTTTAAATCAAAATCGCAAAAAACTTTAAAAAATTCAAATTTTTTTTACCTTTTTCCCCCTGTTCAGGTCCATAGGTAGCAAACCGTTCAAAATTCAAGGAAACAGTCGACTACAGAAATTCACCTAACATCCCAATTAACAACTTTTTAGAACATATAAACTTCCTAGGAATGATTCTTAACACCGTTTAGGTAGCGCTTAGGTAGCCGCAAAAGTTAAAAATTTCCCCAAAATGTATGTACATACATGTAGTTATGAAGCTATCTCTTCCTTACGTTTAATCAAATTGCCTTAATTACATATATTTTATCTGTCTTTCGTGTAATAGAAAACTCTAGTGCATATCAATATGTGTATATGCATGTGAGATAGCCGCGAAAAGTCTTGGAACTTAAACAGGTAGGCAAACATTAAAATTGCTGGAAACCCTAAACAACAAAATACATCATACACAAATCGCAATAATGATCGTTAACGGCCCTTAATTAAATTATGTACATACTTTTTTTATAGCTTTGTTATTACTTTTTTATAATTATTGTTTATACCAACAATAAATTACCTACATATGTACCTACTACCAATTTTTGTAATAAGAAAGGACAATTCAAAATAAAATAGCAATTGGATAAATTTAAAAAGAAGAAATTATTGCACCCAAACTTATCAAGAAATCAACTACAAAAATTTACCTAAGATTTCAGTAAACAGCTCACGCGATCACGCACCAATCGCACACGCATCAAGGAACGCAGATCACAATATAAAAGCGACGCGACTCTCACATCGAGACATTACACAGCGCGACGTCAACGAGATCTCAGCGGTAAAAGTTATAGAGAAAGTTCTACAGCATAATTCGCACACAACATTGGCAACTGACAATTTCAATATGCAGTGTAAAAATATTTATTTCTTTTGCTACATTTGCGGTCATCAAATCAGAAAAAATAATTCTACAAGATTTCAAAAGGAAAAGAATCTTTTAACTAGTGAATTTAAAAGAGCATATGAGTAATTTTTCGACGAAATAGATTTGATCAGTGAAAATTACACACCTAACGCAGTGTGTCGCCAATGTTATAATAATCTCATAGCATGGTTGAATGGAGGTAAACATAGTATGAAATATTGTAAGCCGGTAAACTGGATAAATCGCCTAGGTGATCATGGGGGAACCAGTTCTTATGCATGCGTTAATTACCCAAATAGACGTGATGAGAAGAACAAAATTTATAAAGCAACTGTAACAGCCACACTACCAGTGCTTGCCCCTGAAAATTTTGTATTCCCAAGGCCACAAACTCCAGATCGTAGGACAGAATTTACAGGAATGACTACAGCAAGTGGTGTTACTAATCGAGATCGATTTGATACCGACTATTAGCCCCAACAACGAAGAGATGGACCAAAACTAATAACTAATAAAAAATCAAATGGAAAAACGGTACAAAGGCAAAAAGTTCGACGCATTGCTTGCAGAGGTAATATCAATTTTATTATTGCATGGTTTGCATTATTTTTGATTTCTTTTCTAATTCATTTCAGGTATGTTGGTGGAGTCACAAGATAAGCTTTTATGATGTTAATAAGATATGTTAAAAAGAAAAAGCTAATGATGGAAACATTCTGGAAGCAACGTGCCTGTGGACACCGTAAGTTCTGAATCAGAATCAGATTCGGACGACGATTTAGATACTCAACTTAAGAGAGCGCGATATGCAAGTCCAGGGCCATCAACTTTATAAAAATAATACGAATATTTTTTTACTATTTTTTTGTAATAGACAGCACAGTATCTCAATGTTGAAGAAAATAAAAAACAAATGAAATTTAAAAATTTTCGTAAAATTTTTAACTTTTGCGGCTACCTAAGCGCTACCTTAACGCTGTTAAGAATTATTCCTAGGAAGTTTATATGTTCTAAAAAGTTGTTTATGGGGATGTTAGGTAAATTTTTGTACTTGACTGTTTCCTTGAATTTTAAACGGTTTGCTACCTATGGACCTGAACAGGGGAAAAAAGGTAAAAAAAATTTGAATTTTTTAAAGTTTTTTGCGATTTTGATTTAAAGTTATTGTTTTTTCAATTCTTTATGTTCATAATTTTTGTTCTTTATAAAAAGGGCTACAACTTTGCCTCAAAGAGTAAATTAAACTTCCAAACGGTTTGCAAGATATGAGCCGAAGAAAATTATCACTTTTTGTAAAAATGGTACCAAGGCCCCAAATCTTTGGGGGCCCATAACAAAAAAAGTGCATGACTTTGGGCAAAACTGGGAGACACGGGTCTTTTCTTTTTTGGTCTTCTTTCACGTAGTGATGTCCGAATATGGTTATTTTTTTTCGTGTTGCACTGTGTTATATATGCACTAAACTTTTTTTGCACAATTGAATTTTATTTCTTTGCTCACATGTTATTAAAATAAACTTTATTATATTTTAATTATTAATATTATAATTATTTTTAGTTCTTTGACCTTATTTTTATTATTTTAACTAATTTTTTTATTGAATTATGCACATTTTAGCTAAATTTGGGAACACAGACGGCACTTCCTATATTTTTATCACTTAACTTTTTTTTATTTTATTTTGTCTTAATATTCGCCTGTTTTTGGAGGGCTTTAAGTTGTTTTTATTTTGCCTCCTTTTGCCTTATGATAAATATCCAGAGATGTGTACCTGTTGCAAACTTTAAAGATATTAAAATAAGCATATCAGTTAATGCTTTGAACTATCATAATTCTTGCATTGATAAAGCCCTTATGACACTTGCTTTTTTTTGCATTTTATAATCTTTGAAGAACAGTACCTACTTATAATATAGGAAAATTACACTAAGTGTGAAGAGTTAAGCTATTTAAAGAAAAATACCAAAACGTCAAAAGCTCCCCAAATGCAATTGATAAAAAAGCAGAAGCTGTCAAAAAAAATGTAAAAATTTTTAACTTAAACTTGACGTTTTAAGATTAAAACTCTAAACATGTTGTCAATTTGTTCAGTTTATAGTTAAAAAAGCGATTTTTCGCGCGTTTATTGAATTTTATTTCAGATTTTCCGCTCTGCAACAAAATATCAAGTGGGCAACATTGTTTCTTTTGTTTACTTTTTATCATAATACATATATATTTTGTTCTATCTAACATTTGTTATTTCTTTCTTTCAATCCAAAAGCAATCAATTAAGAAAAAAGCAAGTGTCATAAGGGCTTAAATAAACATAATTCAGGGCTTTATTCATAGGTGAAATACATATATGTAAGTTTTTGGAGTATTTTTAAAATGAAATTTTTATACGAAACCTGTATTATAAACATTTAGCAATCAAACACATATAAGGTGTGCTCCAAGAAAGTTTGAGTATTTTATGCATATGAAAGTAAACTGAATTTTACCCTCTTTCACTAATAAACTTGGCGATTCTTCTGTAACTGATATATGTATTTGATCGAGTCTAAATTTCAGTGGAATATTACACGCAATTGTGTTTAATATCGACAAAGACACTTTTGTTGCGTATAATAAATATACAGTATTAATTTTTAAAAATGGTTTTATTAGTTCCTCTATTGTTTCATTATATGTTATTTTCTTTTGCACAAAAAAAAGTTTGAATCTGACAGCTTCTGTTAAAAGTTTCTTGCTCATCGATATATAATAAAATGCATTTTCAGATATGTATTTTACCACATATTCGTGCGATACACATGACTATAGGTTCGTTTAATTCCCCCACAAATTGTAACAAGTTTGTAATAATTGTTACTGGAAACTGTTTGTTAATTTTAAAAATTTCATAGGAGACATAATGAAAATTTTACTAGAAAAAAATTTTTTAATCAGCTTTTTTGTGTTAAAACTAATAAAAAGTTACGATTACAAAACACATTTTCTTGCTAAGTTTTTGGTCATTTACTTTTCAATATATTTAAGACTAAATTTTCAAAAGTTGGTTTTACTCTTTCGTTATTGTATCTACTAGAAAAGTTATTTAACACACCTAATATCTAATGTTGATGTGATAATTTGAAATTTAAAACTGCAAAGATTACCGTGCTTATTGCAAGTGTGGTTAGGTAAAAGGGTGCCCCGGTAGATCAATGGTAAGTGCCACCAGTCTGGGGGTTCGATTCCCACCAGCGACCCTGGTAAGTCTGCTTTATTTTTCTGTTCTCCCTTTCCATCTTATCTGTCTCTAAAATTCCTTCTTTCCTTCCATCTCAACCTATTCTATCTGCCTCTCCAAGTAACACAAAGAGACCGAATTAATCGGACCCAAGTGAGCTGTATCCTTTCCTTCAACTGCGGCCTGTTCTACCTAACCTAACCTAGGTAAAAGGCTACTAATAGTATGGCATCACTTTTTATTCTGATTTTTTTTATCATCACCCTGTTTTATCAAAACCATACATGTTGACATTTGATATAAATAACAAGTTTTGTTTGTTACTCGATTTTAATAAAAAATTTATTTTTTATTGTAAAAAGTACTATCAATGGCAAAGCTGGACGTTACTTCATTAAAAAAATCAAAAGGAAAAAAACGAAAACATGCAATTACAGAAACAGAAGATGAGGTAGCAAATAAAAGTGTTATTTTAGAGGCCAAAATTGAAAATGAGCCCGCACAAACAAACCCAGATGCTGTGCAAGGTACGATCCCTCCTTATTTTTTTTTTAAATTACAATATTTAATATACATTATATCAGCAGTAAGCAAGAAAAAATCGAAAAAGCGAAAGCACAATGGGAACGGAGAAATTAAAGAAAAACGTAGAAAATCAACAGCAGACGATGATGAGAACGTAACTGCTAATGAAGGCCATGAGGTCATTGAAGATTTAAATGAACCAACATTGGAGGAGTTAAAAGAAAGTGAAAAACCCGAAAATAATTTAGCAATAGTTACTGGTCGTCAAAAAAAGAAACAAAAACACCATAAATTGCTGGAATCGCAAAAGGGGCAATCAACTGAAAAAGAAAAACAGCGTAACGATGAGTACTTGAATAAATGGAAACATGCCCGTGAGAGTTGGAAATTTGAGAAACTTCGACAAATATCCATACAACAAAATATGTTCAGAAGCGATAAATTAGATGATAATGTATGGCCCATAGCTTTAGAGTATTTGGCTGGAAGCAAAGGCTTTGCCAAAGATAAAATAGTCAAATTGGCCAATGACGCCATTGAAGAGGTTGACAAAGTATGTGAACAGCAAGAAGATGAAGAAGAACGCCAAAGAATACTTAATTCTGTTAAATACCAAAGAGCTAGAGAATTGCTTCAAATATTTGATTAAGACAAAAAAACGTCAAAACAGCATTGAGAAAGATTGTGTTGAAAAACATTTTTGGAATTAATAAAGTGGTGATTTTTCTAAAAAAAAAATTATTTTCTATACTTATAAACAGTAGCCTCTATAATTGAGGGAACAAATCGAAACAATAATTGATCAGTTTTAACTAGGTAATGGATTATCGACATTAATGTTTTAAAACATTTTATTTGCAATAAATAAGCCAAAATAAAACAACGTATAATTCTGACCGTATTATTATTATTAAAATTATTTAGGCTCATGAAAAATAATTACATACGTATTAATATCATATATTAGAATATTAAGGAAAACAGAAACCCGTGTAAGTTTCTTTAAAAGTAAACCTTTTTTAAAAGAGAATCGTATAAAATTAGACTATCTCTATTTAAAACTAAAAATATTTGTAAAATACCTACTTACAAGTCAACATAAGCTAATAATTTATCTACATAATCCACGCGTCTTTGTAATAAATCCATTTCGTCTTCACTTAACGTTAAGGTATTTCCGTGCTCCTTAAGTAAAAAATGTTGCAGAAATAATCGTAAACTTTGTTTAAATTGCTGCAACTTTGAATTCTTAGCCAATCGTTCAAAAGCTTGATATACGTCTTGTTCATTCGGTGATAACAATAAGCCTTTGCAGACTTCTTTCATTAATGCAAAAGATTGTTTATCTAGCTGTAGAAAGTTTATAATTTTTAAGACGGCCAATTGCAAGCCATTCCGTATTAAAAGATGTTGCATAAAACGAGCCAAGTTACGAACTTGTATTTTATTAAGCGTATCAATATCATTGATTCGATCCCAACATGCAAATTGAAAAGCCAGCTGATATTTACGATTGAAGTTGCAAAACTTGAGGGCCAAATGGGAATAATAAGGATTAGAGTTTTTTTCGTTGAGACAACAGTGTATAATAACATACGCAATTGAACGTTGATCTTTCACAGCCAAATGAACAATTTTTTCAAATGCATCTATATAATCGGCAGCACTCATTATTATGCAGAATATATTGCGCCTTTCTTGAGTATTCATTTTTTGCTGTTTTGCCAATTTTAGTAGCTGATCCGAGAATTTTTGTGTAGCCCTAGAACTTTCATCACTTTGGGATTTCCTTTGGGCTGCAGGCATATCATTGATATTGCCCGTCCAAGCAGAACCCACAACCCACCATTTTCCCACAGTATCAGCCCGCAGTAAATCTTCCATCGTTATGTTTAGTGAAATAACGTATTTGTCGTTTCTCAACATAGCCTTCAATTTCTTCGTTAAATTCTCATGCAACATTGGATCAAATTTTGGTAATTTGTTTATGTTGTTATTTTTTACCGCATTTAATATATCAACCATAAATTTGACTCTCAAGTTTTCTTTCAATTCTAAGGAGGCAGCAGCGATTTTGGATTGTACACCTAACATCATTTGTTTGAAAGCCAAGGGATCATCTTTTCGCAGCTTAAAGCCTACAGATTGAAACACCAACAGCAAACATTCTATAGTTTTTTCTTCCAGTTCATTTGATAAACGTTCTATGATTTCGAGCAGAAGCCTGTGTTCAAATATTTTAAAAACGTACATGTAGCTAAGAACCAAGACAATGTTATTAAGACTCTTATCCTCTTGCTGCAAATTACGGAGGTCTTTTAGCAGACCATTAAACTTTTCGATAAACATTTGTAAAAAATGCGCTCCTATTTCACTGCCTACATGAGCGTGCAAGTATGCCAACAAAACCATATGTTCTTGCACCATACGTTCATTTGTTTGAACTTTACTAATTAAAGCTTCTTGCATCAGTTTATAAAGAGTTTCATTCATATTAAAACGTGAATTTTTCATATAAAGCTCCTCTATACCAGTGGAAATCTTATGCAAATTGGCTTCTGATAATCGATTTATGAGACCTTTACAATGTTTTCTTAGCCTCTCTAAAATCTCGGCTTGTTTGCTATCACCCTTAGCTGCTAGAAGCGCTCTTTGATGAGGGGGTATATATTTTTGCGAATCTTCATTGGTGGCTGTCTCATTAACAATATTGCCATCTTTGTCACGTTTGCGACCATAAATATCCTCTTTGACTAGAAATAAGTTAAAACATTTTATTTCATACTCAAATTTCAAATCGCCAAATATTGTTTTACAATAAACAAGTTAAAATTTTCATATACCTATTTAATTTTTTTTTTATTAGTTTATATCTTGCATTAAAAACCTATCAATTAAAACACGTATTAATATTTGCTTGCGATTTAAAAACATTCATATAATTCAGGTATGTTTTTAAATACTTACATTGCACTTTTTTGTTATCTTCACACTCAGAATCTCTTTCTTCCACACTTGAACTATCATGATCTTCTTCCGTTTTATAAAATAAGCTTTCATCTTTGTTATCATGAACGTCTTCTTGCCTTCCACAAGCCGACTCACTTTCCTCAAACTCATCCGACTCTGGCCCACTGCCAAAAATGGCATTAAATCTTTGTTCATCTTGCTCTTCATCACTCCAGCTGGGTTCTTCTTTTTGTTGTTTTCTAATTTCCTCTTTGCGTTTATTTTTGATAGCCTGCTTCTTCTCTTCATCTTCATCATCAAGGCACAAGTCTAGAGCAAAATCTAAACCATCATTAAACATTTTCCGCACTAATCGATTTTTATTCTTGGTCTTATTTAAGCCCAATTTTTTTTCTAATTTAGCAATCATCTTATCTTCTTCCTCGTTTTCTAATTTTAATTGTTTAACGCGCCGTTTTTTCGATGCGTTTTTTAATTCCTTTTGGCGCTGCACTTCTCGCCGATGGGTCGTCTCAACATCTGGGCGATTAGGCTGTACTTGCTTTGGCTTTTTAGCTGGTGGTTCCTTTAACTTTGTTTTCTTTAGCTTTAACGATTTCGGAATCAGAGCATTTACCTCTTTATCGGAAAAATCAGAGTCCAACGACTCGTTATCATCTGAAATAATCTCACCGGACATAAGTCGCTCAATGGGTATATCGTCCGGGTTTATTTTGATTTTTGGTTTTTTATTCTTACTGACTTTTCCGCCACAATTGTGTTGTTTTGCTTGGGCTACCAGTTTTTTGCCTTCGGTTTTGCTAGAAAAATATAATCGTTTATGCTCTTTCTTTTTTTCAGCCTTCTGCTTGCGTAATTCTTTGCGTGTTAGTTGCTTGCAATGAATTAGTTTAGTTTTAAGTTTCCTTTTTGCTACTTTTGCCATTTTGGCTTCAATATCTCCGCGTTTCACAGCTTGTTTTTAACTACCAAATGCACGTTTTTGCTTTATAAAAAAACAAAACAATAACCAGGTGTTTTAACAAGGCAACACGCATAAAATTAAAATAATAAAAATTTCAAGTTGACATTACTCTTTATTCATAGCTGCCAGATTTTTTTTATATCGCCAGGAACTTGCCCTGCTGCACCAAAATAATGTTTTTAGAAATCCAGATTTTAAGTCAATAATTTATTTGTTAAAAGCTTTTGAGTCAAATAACTTTCATTTAAATCTACAAATTTATTTTTTCAGTTTGAACTTAACAATAACTTTAATGTCACAACTTGTGCGTTATAAAAAAATATAGTTCTCGTGTTTCAACCCAATGTTATTTACGGTTCATCTGTGATTTTTACAATTTTTTATGATCTTAGAAAACAACAACTGAAAATTTTAAGAGAACATGAATAAAAAAAATTTGAAGAAAAGCCTGGCATGGTTCTATATGCTACAAACAATTATTATTTTGTAATTTCTTTTATATCAATTTAAAATAGTTTTTTCAATACATTCAAAACGGGTTAACAACTAAGTAAAGATTTTTAATTGATTAATGCGAAGTTTTGAAATTAATTAAAAGATTGCTTAACTTAATGTACAAACTAATTTACCTTTAAACTTTTGTTGAGTAGTTCCGCAAAACGTCTTACAAATTGTGGTATTTGCTTCAGCAAATATAAATTAAGTTTTTTTATATAATTACAATTTGGTCATAATATAATTTTTTTTAATGTTTAATGAAATATATGGCGATAAATAATGCCGACGGCGGCCTTAAAAACAGCGGCAAATTGGCCTAGACAACTCATGGCTGTTCGACACCGTAATCTTTTAATGTTTGTAGAAAGATTGTAATGTTTATATTTATTTTTCTTAATATTTTCAAAGTTATATAAAAATGTTAACGACACGTTTACTAAGCAAACTTCCTAAAACAAGGACTGTGTTAAGGCCAACAGTAAGTAAACAATGCTTCCTTTTCCTTTGAAAAAATATTTTTTTTTTAATTATTTCTTATATAAACAGTAATGGGTAAATATTTAATTTTTTATTATTTAATTACAGATTTCTGCCATTTGCAGTTTGCAAACACATAATATTAAAACAGATATAATTAAAAGTCATGGAGGATTGTGGCCTTTTAGCCAGAAGGCTTGTAAGTATTGTTCGGCTAGTAACACGGCTACTACACCTGCTGAAATAAACGACAAACAAAATGCTGGTGCTAACAGTATACTGAAGAGAGTTTTAAACAAAGTTGGATTTGCGCCAAACTCAAAAGCAGTACGTTGTTCTATAAATTTATAATTTAGGGTCTTTAACTCTTTTCTTTCGTCCTTAAGCGTCTAAGAGTAGCAAGTCATTTGCTGTACGAAAGTGTCGCCGACAAAATTAATTACTTGACATTTTTTAAAGATTTTAATATGCCCAATACATTCAATTCATGGTTTTTGGTGACTGAGCTGCACGTTTGGATGTTATTGGTGAGATCAATGGCCGAAGGCTCTGAAACTGGTGAAGATGGTCGCTTCTTGCGTAACTGCATTGTTGAGGCAATGTGGGGTGATGTTAATACAAGAGCCAAAAAACTAGGGGTACTATTTCGAATAATCCAATTTGTTAATATGTAATAACATTCCTTTCTTTTTTCAAGAGTAATAACCCTTCACGAACGCGACAACAAATTGAAGAGTTATCTGAGCAATTTCAAGCTGCTTTGATTGCCTACGATGAGGGAATTATGTCGGACGATCGCGTTTTGGCAGCTGCATTATGGCGCCGTTTTTTTGAGTTAAATAGTGATGAATATGATCATATTGAGCGTTTAGTAAAGTACGTACGCTCTCAAGTTCAAATGCTAGACAATCTCTCTCGTCAAGATTTTCTTATTAAACCTAAAATTTCCTGGCAAGATTTAGGTAAAATTAATATTTAAGTGAGTTGCCTAATATCAGTATAGAGTATCAGGCATAAAGGGATTTTTCTTATATTGTATGCGTAAAATAAAATGAATTGTTAATAAAACTAATATATGTATAAAACTGCTTGTCAAACAAAAATTGATTAATTTACACAAACAAATCGTCGACAGCTTGATCACTCAGGGCTCTTAGTTGACATTTACAAAGAAAAGCCATCAAACGTCTCTCTATGGTGCGTAGTGTTTCTTGCTCAAATCCAGTTAGCAGTGATTGCATTTTTTGAAAGTTTTCCGGTGAACCCTCGGTAGCAATATCCTCAAATTCTTCCATCGTTTCAGTGCCAACAACTTCTTCAGCAATTTCCTCTATAATAGCATATTCTTCATCACCATCATACATTTCTTCAACAACCTCTGATTCCGGCACTACATCAGTTTCGACTTCTATTTTATATTCTACTTTTTCGCAGTCACTTAGCTTAGACTCCTCTTCCACTTTCCATCCGGTTTCCCTGTTTATTCTCTCCCATTCTCTTAACTTACGTTTACTAAGTTTAAGTTTTTTAGGCTTATTTGCTTGAACTGTACATTCTAAAAATTTCAATCTTTCTAGATAAGGCCAGGTAGAATTGCGTATCAAACCACTTTTAGGGCATAGTGAGTTGCTGTATTTAAGTTCTTTCTGAAACTGTCCTCGCAAGTTATTCCAACGATTTAGGCAAAATTGAACTGGAAATTTTAAAAACAAATATTAATTTCAGATATGTATGCCGTCATACAGATGAAGGTATTACATACCAGGATATCCCATTTCCGAGGCTATTTGTTGCCACAGATTGTTTTTTGTTTTCATGATTTCGAACGAAGACATTCCTGGTACTTGCCGCAAATACAAAACTGGATGAGGTTCCACCAAATTGATTAATTTAAAATCGAATGGTCTGTTCTTTTTATGGCTGGTTTTTGTCATATTTTTTGTTAAAAACTACTTTCATGCAATTATTTTTCACCTTTTCTTTTTAATTTTGACATTTAATACTGTTCATCTGTTGTTTAGTAAATGAAAGCAAGCTGCAATACAACGAAGCCAAGTGACTTTAAATTATCGGCTGTTGCTGCCGGCGGACTTTTTTGTTTGAAACTGACGCTGAACGACAGGGATGGTGCTGCATTAAAACAGCTATTTATATCAAGGAATGTATTTAAGCGGGTAGAATAGGTACTACGAATTAAACACATACATTCATACGGTATTTTACATTGTTAATCCGATAGAATTTTATTCTATGATTTGATAATGATGAAAAATAGGACATACAAATTTGTTATATAAATAAGAGATGTTTAAATTTTTTTAGGAACTGCTACTAATTTAATTTCATTAATAGGGTTATTTTTTGTTGGTAATATGTACATATTACTTTTATATATGTATGTTATTAATATTTCGGTAAATAGGTTATATTGAAAGATATCAAGCTTAAAGCATTTTTAATTTAAATTAACTCATAATTGAATGAACATATGCATATATTAAAATCAATGTCCTGTTTTTTAATATTTAAATAAACAAAGACTTAAAAAGATAAAACATTTTTCTCATCCAGGCAGAGCAAGTTAGTCATTTAAACTTCTGCACTTATAACGGCATCTTTTGGCTTAGTTATAAATATTGTTCTGACCTTGAGAGTGCCTCTGATTTTGTTTAAACATTGTACTTAAGGTACCTTTACATGGTAATACATATATTATGACTTGTCAAAAAATGTTGTAGAATAATACAAAATCTCATCATGTAAAACCACTCAATACATTGTGGGAGCAAATACGGATACAAAATTTGACAAGTGTTCGGTAAATGTTTATTTTCTAAACCATTTTAGAAACTTGTGTATTCTCATCACATCAGAGGTTTGAAAGATTGGCAGCACTTACAACATCTAATGAAGGTGGCTACACTTAATTAAACAATACACAAACAATCAAGGTTCAGAAAATACACACATCAAACATTCAGCGTACTGTTCAAAAGCAACTAACACATTTTTTATTTTCATAACATTTATGTGTGTTTCGTTTTAATATTTAATTTTGTACACGATCATAAGAAGTTCGCGTACTGTTCGATTGAAACACACTTTAAACACACAGGTTCGAGTGTACAAATTTTTTAAGTTCGTGTATGTATGCGACAACAGAGTACATGTACGATAGACAGATTTCAGTGTACCTATACATTATGTTCATGTACGTGTACCATAAGAAAAGTACATGTACGATATTGTTATTCTCGTGTGTTTGAATTTTAAGTAAATGTTTGTGTATGCAAAAAGTACATGTACGCTAATAATACGAACATTTATGTACGAACATTTGGAAATATTTACTATACGCAAATAAAAATTGAAACAAAATTGAACGTTTGTTCGGTTTATTAAACGTATGTTTTTTTTCTGGGTATGTTATTTTGTTTGTTTTTGTGTTATTATACCCTTAACAAAAGTAATAAGGAGTCAATTTATGCACTACGGACTAGCGAATGAGATTAAGTACTCTAAAAGAAGATAACTCGAATATTTACTTCTTTTTTGTGGTTATAAAGTATAACCTGTAGGAGATCTAAGTAGTACCTAAAAATGTTCGTACATAAATGTTCATATTATTAGCGTACATGTACTTTTTGCATACACAAACATTTACTTAAAATTCAAACACACGAGAATAACAATATCGTACATGTACTTTTCTTATGGTACACGTACATGAACATAATGTATAGGTACACTGGAATCTGTCTATCGTACATGTACTCTGTTGTGGCATACATACACGAACTTAGAATATTGGTACACTCGAACATGACTGACTGTGTTTAACACCAACACAAATTTGGAGACGCACATAAATGTTATGATAATAAAAACATATGTTGGTTGTACTGAGCTGTGTTCTTTCACATTTATGTACGAGATTTTTAAACAATGTGTGTACTTTTCTGAACTCTGCAAACAATCAAAATCAAAGAAGATTTTTTTCATGTTGTTTTTAATAATATTGTAGAACCTTAACCATATGGCGTTACCCCAAAAGGAAACTGGCAAGAAACAACCGATTTTGATTTTACCAACCTCATTCGTGTAAACATGAAAAATAGTTAGAACAGATTTTTATTCTCTTTTTTTAAACACGGAGAGAATTTCATAATATTTTGATTCTACAAAATCTAATTACTTTGTATTACCGTGTAAAGGTACCTTTATTAATACCTAACCCACGCTAGGTCGTTTTCCAAGTTTTTTTTACTGTAGCACCGTGTCATGTGTAAGCTGGGTGTACAGTTTTTAAATCTCCGACTATCTTTTTTATACTGAAACCACATACGTGTTAGGGTCGATTTAAACATGTCCGTCCGCCCGGCTAAATGTGTCCATTTTTTTTAGACATCAAAGTACAGATCGCAATTTTAAAGATGTTTTGATGAAATTTGACACCATAGGTTTTTTGGCACTGGCACGAAGCCTATAAATGGCTCGAGCATTACTTAAATTTCTCAAAATTTTGTACACATTTTTATCTACATATATGCCATTGACTATTGTACTAAATACAAAAGTTAGCGACATATGTTTTCATTAAGACCCCATGTATGTATGTATATGTAAGGTATCCATTTGTTTCTAGGTTGAAATAAGTACGCTTTTTGGTTTCTATATTAGACTATAGAACAGCAACAAAACAACCATCAAGTTAGGCGATCGTATACAAAACGCTTCCTGAGTCGCTTAAAGCCGTCTGGATGTTTTTATATTCTTGTTAATAAAGAACAATTTCAAATATGAAAATATTTTATTCAGAAAATATTATGGTACATTAATGCAGGTAGTATCAACGAAATTAAAAATTACGCGCCCTGCATTTCCTTGAAAAAATAAATGTCAAAAAAATTTTCAATTTCAAACAAAATTAATAAATTTGGCAATCACTTTAACAAAATATTAAGATAAATCCATAATCAGCTGGGCTCTTAACACTACTTGTATTAGTGTATCCTAGAAAATACATTTACAAAAAAGTTTCAATTAATTTTGGAAAGCTGTCAATCAATTCTTAATATTGTTTGCTGCTAGAAAAAAATTTTACTATCTAGTTTTGCCATTATTTAACACCTTTATTTAGGGAAAAATAATTAAAGTAACAAACTGTTTTATAAATCAGCAATTTTTCTTAAAATACAGTACATTTCAGTACACCAACTGTTAATCAGTACACCAAATCAGTACATGTACTGATTAAATTAGTACGAATGGTCACCCTACCCTTATATCCATCATGGTTGGGCTCGACCGACTTTTACATTCTTTCTTGTTTTTAAATGCCGTAGAACATCAATAATAATGTTGCAATTTCGAAAAAAAACTAAAAAAAATTTATAAAGTTTAAGAACAAAAAATAAAAATTTCTCATGCTCCAAAAAAATTCAAAAATTAATAACTGTTTTTGCCCAAACAAACAAAAATTAAATAATAATTATTATTTCTGCACAAATAAAGTCGGAAAACAATTATTATTTCTGAAAAAAATAAATAAATAAAAATTATAATTATTTCTGCAAAGTTAAAAATAATGATTATTTCTGCTTAAAATAACATACCAAATAATACACATTTTTGCTGATCAAAGAATAAATATCAAAAAATATAAATTATCCTTCTTAAGAAATAAAAATCAGAAAATAAATATTATTAAAAAAAATCACATGACTTTAAAAAATTCAGCTTCCTACCATCACGATGGTGTGGTGTTATTTACTGGTTACTTCTTCCTGATTGCAGCTAGAACAAAAAAAATAATATTACTTACACATTTTTTATTAGAACTCTATTAAGGTAAGCAAAGTTTTTGTATTTTTGTTTTCTATTTTATTTTTCCTTTTCTGCTGTGTTCATAAATTTAATATTTTTTGTTTTGTGGTTTTCTTGTAAATTTTCACAGTTCACAACCTTACAAATGGAAATAATATTGAAATTAATAAAAAAAAAAAAATGTTTTTACATATTAATAATTTAAGGAAAAAATTTTGCAAAAATTGTTGTCCTTTAATTAAATATCGGGATAATATTGGGATGATATTGGACACAAACTTGTTTCTTTTATAGATTGAGGGAAAGACTAAAAACTAATAATCTTAACAAATAAATTCAAACGAGACTGTGATTGTTCTGGTTCATGTAAGTATGTGTTTGCCTCTTTTTTTTAAATTTAACAAAAAAGTTAATTAATATATAAAAATAATCGTTTATTTAGTTGAAAACTAAAGATATTATCATATCTTGAATTTATGTGTAATTTTAATTTTTTTGCAAGGAAGATATAATTTGATCTTGTTTTTGTATATTCTTTGATTTATTTTG
This sequence comes from Melanophora roralis, assembly GCA_963583895.1. Taxonomy (NCBI): domain Eukaryota; kingdom Metazoa; phylum Arthropoda; class Insecta; order Diptera; family Rhinophoridae; genus Melanophora; species Melanophora roralis. Next base: position 24,605,641 of record OY757189.1, on the reverse strand, counting down.
TGCTAAAATAATTTTAATCCTTGATTTTGGATCTTGTTAAAACATTTTCCTTTTAGTTATTTATTTTTTAAGTTTATTTTTTGTTACTTAAGTTGTGAACTCAATAAATTTTAATCATATGAAAATTACATACATACAAATTTATATATGTTTTTATATTTGTTTTACATTTGGCACATATTTCTGAAATCATTATCTTTATAATAAAATTTTTTTATATTTTTTTAAATTATATTGATACGTATTTTATACAAAAAAATTGGTTTCCTAGTGAAATTAATAAAAAAAATTAATAAATAATAATGATAATAATAATAATAATAATAATAATAATAATAATAATAATAGTAATAATAATAATAATAATAATAATAATAATAATAATAATAATAATAATAATAATAATAATAATAATAATAATAATAATAATAATAATAATAATAATAATAATAATAATAATAATAATAATAATAATAATAATAAAATGCAAGGAAAATAAAGTTTTTAAATCTACAAAAGCTATTTGCAAAGAAAATAAAATTTTTAAATTTAGAAAAATTATTTGCGTTTTTTTCGCTTTGTTTCGTTTACTGAGTTTTATTTAAAAACAAAATTGAACATTAATTTGTAGAAAGTTTTTAAAGTAATATTTTATATATGGACTTTAATTATTTTATTTTTGCATATATTTTTGACGGTGGACCTTTTAATTTAATTTTTTATTATTATAAAAAGAATATTCGTTTATAAGCATTTCAGTTAAGTTGAGGTAAAGCTAATATTAAAAATTTTATAAATTTTTTTATTTAATGGAGTTTTACTATAAGGATAATTTTTAAAAATTTCATATTCGTTTCAAGCAAAATGCGAAAAGATTATCATATATACAGACATATAACATCGCCATATTCAATTATGTAGTTAACTTAACCAACGGACCCAGAAGCTCTTCGAGTGCAAATGTATGAGAAATCGTGCCTCTCTTCATCACCTTTTGTAAATATAAAAGGTTGCCATTTAAAAATAAAATAAATAAAAGTTTTACAAATTTTTTAGGACTTCTTGATAGTTTGCCTGAATTTAGAGTCGTCGTAACGATTTTTTTAGACATTTCGGTAGTTTGTTTAAACAAATTTTTTTACAATTTTGAGAAAACATTGATTGATAAGTTAAAACTGGTAGAAAACTGTTTGACGTTTTTAAGCAAGTTATTAAAAAGGGAATTATTAAGACATAATACAAAAATTATCTATAATATATATTAATAAAATCTAATGTACCAATAAAAGCTATGTGGCGTCAAACTACATACAAAACTATTTAAAAGAAAACAAATCATTTAGTAAAATCTATCACAAGTAGAGAAGTTGACAATTTCGTACCTTTATGCCGTTACGGTTTGGTATTTCGTAAAGCTGTATGTCGTTACGATTTTTGGTTTCCTACATGTCGTTACTATTTCGTACCGACATATCGTTTCTAGGTCGGAAAATTTTTTAATCAAATTGTAAAAAAATCCAAACAAAGTCGATATATGTTTGAATTGATGTGTATGTACAATGTACATATCACACACTAAATCAAAAACAGTCACAATTTAAAATTTTTTAGAATAATTAATCTTTCCTTAAGCCAGTTTCCATATTTGATCTTTAACAGACACGAGAATGTTGTTTTATTTAAGTTTACTTTATTGTAAGACGATTTTGATACTGTTTAAATCAATTCATTTATAAAATTAGAACCATGATTTAAAAGGCAAAAAATAAGTCATTCAGAATAAAATAATTTTGAGTTCTGACTGTTTTTGATTTAGTGTGCGATATCTATGTATGTTCAACACCAGTTGGCCAAATTGTTAGCACCAGTTTTATCTTGTATGCCTTTAAGGCTCTTTGTTTGAAAATTTCGTCAACAATTTACTTAAACTAATAAGATATAAACGTAAAACGAACGACCCAGTATGTAGAAAAATAATTTTTTTTGTTAATTAAAAACAAAATCAATCATTTTACTTCTTAAAGGGAATGAAAATGGTTAAAACATAAATGCTACATTTTCCTTCAAGTTTTCTTTCACGGAAAAATGTTATTTTTTTGTAGAAATAAGGTACTAAATACGCTAAAAACACTTTAAATTCTAAAGAAAATCAAAATAGTTAAACCTGTTCTCAAGAAAATTATTAAAGCCGAAATTTTTTAAAATTAAATTTGCAAGCTCACACCCGTAACAGATTTCTACTGGCCATTATGATCAGAAATTGTGTTCTTTCAGTGTTCAACTATAACTAAACGTTAAAAAAAATACCATCTCTGGGAATCCTAGCTCTTATTAAGACTTTAAATTTAATTTAAAAATGGGAGTAAAATGGTCACACCCGTCACAATGAAGTTGGTCACTTGTCTTTTTAGATGCCTCGAAAACATGGTCAACTGGGACATTCAACTGTTGTGTTTATGTTTTATGTGTGTATCCATTAGCAATATTTTTAGAGATTCTTATTTAAGCACACACGCCAAACGCTTCTGAAAATTTTACCTACTTTTATAAAATATCAACAGCTGTAATAAAAACTTTTTAGCATGGCGGAGAGCTATTATCTCCTTAATGTAACTGCGAGAACAGAGATTGGAATTTCCGGTTTGTGAGCGAACCTAATGAATAACAATTTAAAGTAAGACTATCCATGGTGAAATTATGTGTACCAGGTGGTGTTACGACCACAGCTGATCTACTTTTTTCATACATAATTCGAGGCTGGGTAGTCAAAGTTGTTTACTTTTACATATCTTTTTTTGACAACTGTGCCAACGAAAACTACAACAAAAACGAAAATTTTATTCACCAAAATTTGTTGTTGTAGAATAACCACCACCTGATAAATTATTGCGCCATGGGACTACCTTTTTTTGGTAATCAAGTCTATTAAGGGCAGGTAACCATAGAACACTATTTCATAGCTAAAACAAAATTTTTCAAATTAATTTTAGCTAGATATTTCTATTAAGACCAGGGCTGTTAGGACGATTTTTTTGTGGTTTTGGCAACTAAATTTGAGGTTTGGCGACCTGGCGGTACTGTTGGTGATTTTTTAAAACAAATTTCCAAGGTTTTGATGTTTTAACTTTATTGGAATTTATGAATTTGTAATATTATTTTTTTAATTTGTAAAAAGGGTTTCGGTTATCACCAAATCACCAATAGATTTAAACCAAATTCTTGAAAAAACTTCAGGGATACCATATGCCTTAATAAACTTTTTGAGAATAATCAATAATAAACCAAAACCATAAAAAGTTTTTCAAAAACCCAACAAACAATTTTTTATTATTAAGTGTTTTGACTTTCTTTTTACCATTACATATGGCAAACGTAATTACCATTAAACAAACAAAATACTTAACCAGATGAAATTATTTTTAATTTAACAAAATGAAATAATTTTACAGTTAATTTTGTCGAAAATTTAATACAGGTTTATTTTTGCGACTTTTTCGCTGTTAAAACTTAAAAAAAAATATTTGTTCGCGAGTTTGCGCCATTTTTGATAAAATTTTGACGGTGGAGCCTGAAAAAAAAGCTGACAACTTTGATTGAGACGAGTTTTATCAGTTTACTTAGTTTAAGGTACAACAAATTAAAAAAAAATTATTTTCAGGTTTTGACTTTTAGTCTTTAGCTAATTTGGCCTATCTCGTTATATGTCAATAAAAATATAAATTTTAAAAGTAAAATGAGTGAAAAAATTTTATTGTTGCATCATTTAACTTTTTAAAATTTTGTATTTTTTTTTTAATTTGCCCACGTAACGCTGTATTAAATTTATTTACGCTGAAGCCTCTTGTTTTATGTATTTAAAAAAGTCTGGTATTAAAAGTGTACAAAGTGGACAATTAAAAAAAAAAACTATTAAGGGTTAAGAAATCAAATCAATCGCTTAAAATTATAAAAAATTTCATATATTCTGTTAAACTTAAAAATGCTATTAAATTTTTTCAAGAGCCAGCAATGCAAAATTGGTCTTTTATGCCTTTTTAAAATGGACAAACTCAACTATATAATGAAATGCCTGTGCAAAAACTTAAAAAAAACTTACAGTTATAAAAATAATGAAATAAAATAAATTAAAAAGCATTTCGTTTTTTGAATATATTTTTTTGTTTTATTTTTTTCTATAAATTTAAACTCATTAAACAAATTTCAAAATAATATTTAAGCAAAAAGTCAATAGATAAAAAATTTTTGAAAATAAAATTTACAAACCTTTTTTTTTGGAAAATTATTTCCTTTTAAATGTATAATATAATTAATAATGTATAATAATTATAGATTTTTATTTGTTTTTTTTATATTTATATATAAACTTTATTTTTTATTTTGTTGATAAAAGCTACAATTAATTTGGCAATTGATGGGTTTGATTTGTTTTGTTGTTGTTTTTTTAAGTTTTCTTAAAAATTTAAACCTACTTTTAGTGTTTAAAACTAAATATATATATTTTTTGTTTGTATTTTGTTTTTGTTTATATTAAATTAGAAAGTAAAAAGTATGTAAATCACTTAAGAAAATTATTGAAAATTAAAATAGTTTCAAAATAAAGTTCATGAAAACAACTTTTATTATTTAAATGTTTGTTAAGTATTATATTTAAAAATAAACTTTGGCTTTATATTTTATTAAAATTAAAATTTAAAAAAATACTTAACAATCTTTTGTTATTTTTTAATAAATTCGAAATAAAATATTTTTGTGAGTGTGCTTGCTGGCTGACGTTGGTTTATGTGAGTATTTTTCTTTTTTGGTTTAAAAATTTAATTTTTATTTTATTTAATTTTTAATTAAAACCAATTATTTTTTTTAACAGGAAGAAAAGGACGTTTTTAGATTTAATACTTAATTTACTTATATGAGCATTTGATTGTTTTTTGTTATTTAATTATGGAAAAATGTATAATAATTTGAGCAATACTAAGAAAAAAGATTAAGTGAAATTAAAATCAGAAAGAACTTTTAAACAATTGGTAAAATTTGCAAAATTTAATATTTTTTTTTAATTCCCTAGAATTGAAACTTGATAAATTATATAAAATTTGTGCTTAAAACAATCTATTTTTTGTTGCGTGTTTTAAAGTTTAAATCTTGAAATTTTGCTTTATATTGTAAATTCAGCAATTTTTAAAACTTCTTTACAAAAACAAAATCAATATTAAGCCTTTTATTTTGGTTTTAATTTTTATATCTCTACACGTACTTCACAAGTTTTCTTAATTTATTTTTTGTGCTAAGATTAACAAATAATTTTTTAAATAATTATTAAATGTTATTTTCAAGCTGTCACAAAACTGTTTGTCTGCTAAAAAGTGATAGTTTTTATTTGTTCGATTTAATAATTTCTTTTAAGTAAACACAACTTTCAAAACATTTATTTAAACATTTGAACATTTAAAAACGCAAAAATTTTTTGAAATAATAATGAGAAAATTAAAACAATATGTAATAAGGTTTTAAAACATGTACAACACACTTAGAGAAATATTTTTTTAAGGTTTAGGAAATAGCTTTTGTTATTGAAGTTTCTTTTTTAAAGTAATATTTATAATATTTTATGGCGTTTTTAAGATCTTACACATTTGCAATTGAGCTTCTTATTCGTAACTTTGAAAATTAAAATTATTATTTTTTGCTTTTTTACATTTCGATTAACTTTTCTTATAAAATAAATTTTTCTTTTTGTTTTATGCTTTGAACACACTCATACATATTTTTTCTGCTAATTTTTTAACATTTTTATGCTTTAAAGTTTTTTTTCAATTTTTTTATAACCAAAAAATTGTCTTATTTCAAAACTCTTTGAAATTTTTTTTAAAAAATTTCACTTTTTTACATTTATGTGTTTGTTTGTATTTATATTTATTTATAAAGTTTTAATAGCCTTTAATTTTTTTTTACGTTTATTAATTTTTGCATTTTTTAAATTTTATTGTATATATCAAGGATATGTCTACGTTTTTCACTAATTATCTCTTTTTGTTAAGTTACTTATTTTTTTTTATTAATTTTTTAAAAGTAATAAATCATTTTTTTAAATAAATTAGCTGCCAACATATAAATAAAAATATATTTATATATGTAAACGGAGAAAAAATAAAAAAAATTAAAGAACTTGTGTATTCAATTTTAAATAATTACTTAAACTACCAGTTTACCTTTTAATTCTGCTTCAGTAAACAATTTGCCGCCAACACTTTTACACCAAAGAAAAGCTGGTTCGTAAAGAAACATCGTAAAAAGTGTGTGGACGAGTACAAGTGTTATTCTTGCTTTGTACGACTTACAAAAAAGGATCGTAACCTTAACTGCTTCGAGTTTATCGCTAAACTTCTCTAATTTAACTATCAAAGCTCACAGGTATTTGCTGGTTAGCCACAATGATTCTTAAAACAAACAATTATTTACTGTTTTAGAGCCCAGTCGAAGTTTTAACAACACGATCTTTCATACACAATAGCATACATGGATCCTTTCAATAAAGTAAGAATTTTAAATGCAAAACTTGTTAATCCTTAATTTTATTTTGTGCCATTAACACCGTTGTTGACTTTTAGTCAATAACAAGTTGGCATTTTCTATAATTGCTTTAACGACTTTAAATGTTTTTCTATAGTACAATTACCTTACAAGATATACTCGATTCAACAGCTGACTATTTTTTGCTTAAATTTGCTTACGCGTTCAAACTGCCAAAACAGTATGTTTTCCTTACATTAACGACGTTGTTTTTACAACTTCATATATTTGGTATCGTGCTTGTTGTAGTTCTTGTAAGGTAATTAATTGTACCATGTGTTTTTCGATTATTTTATTAAAATACAAAACACATGTTAAACACTTGAACCAGCAATTATTATTTTAATAGTTACAATATTAAAAAAAATGCCATCTCGTTTTGACGACCCTAAATAAATTTAGAATGAATAGCCTATACACAACTTTCGTTACTAAATTTCAAAACTAGCAATAAATGTCGGTTACACACCCTTCATATTTCCTTATTAACTGAAAATTATATTTAAAAATAACATCTAAAATTTTTATACATTTTTTTAAAAAACAAAATTTAAAAAAAAATTCTTTCTCTTTAAAGCTAAGATATTTCCCTTTATTGCAAATGTCAACGGCGACAAAATTGACGTTGACTGGCATATTAAATTGTTAACAAATTATATAGAAAAAATATTAATTTCCTCCAAAATGTTGTTAACATGTTGCTATAAACACATACCTCCAAATTGATACCGATTTCAGGTTGAGTCCATGTCGGCAAACTAAATAAAGTTCAGCTTAAAATGGACGGTCCATGTCAACAGCGACTTTTAAAATAATGAGAATTATTTACAAAGCTATTTATTTAACTTCATTTTTTAAGCGGTTATTTTATTTACTTTTATAACTGGTAGTTTAAGCAGTTTCCATTGTTTTTAATAAATTTTTAATTTACTTAAAAACAGATTTAAAAAGTTATTTAGAAAAGTTTGAAATTTTTTTTTTTTGGAAAGACCTTCTGTTGGCCGTTCTACACCATTTCCAATTGTATTTCAGAACTTTCTAATTGTATTTCAGAAATTTCCATTTGTATTTCAGAATTTTCTAATTGTATTTCAGAATTTTCCATTTGTATTTCAGAAATTTCTATTTGAATTTCAAATGGAAAATTCTGAAATACAATTAGAAATTTCTGAAATACAAATAGAAAATTCTGAAATTGAATTAGAAAATTCTGAAATACAAATAGAAAATTCTGAAATACAAATAGAAAGTTCTGAAATACAAATAGAAATTTCTGAAATTGAATTAGAATTTTCTGAAATTGAAATAGAAATTTCTGAAATTGAAATAGAAATTTCTGAAATTGAATTAGAAATTTCTGAAATTGAATTAGAAATTTCTGAAATTAAATTAGAAAGTTCTGAAATACTATTGGAAATGGCGTAGATGAACTTTTGTGCATTGGATTTTAACTTTAATTGAATACATTTATTACAAAAAACACAAAAAAAAAACATTTTTAGGGAAATATTAAATGATATGTAACTTAAAATTAAAATGAGTATTTGAGAAATAAAAAAAAATGAGTATTTTTTGATGTTGCTTATAATTTGAGTATACAAAAAACTCTAAATAAGGAAAACATATATAAACTTTTAAAATTAAATATTTAAATTTAAGAAATAAATGATATAAAAATAATGGATATTTTGTAAATAGTTGCCAAATTAAAGAAAATAAATAAATTTCTTATACAAAAATAAAAGGCTGCCATTTTTTTACATAAAAAATAATTACAAAAAAATATATTTTTTTATATTATTTATATGTTTTTAAACATATTAACTATTTATATAAGCTTAATAAACAAATGATTTAAATTTGTGTACGTGTAAGAGTGTGTGTATTTTTTATTTTAAATTTAAAACTACATCAAACTATGTATTTGTTTTTTTTTTTTTTTTTTTGAAAATGATTAAAGTTGAATTTACATATTAAATATTTCTTTATAATAAATTTCCCCAAATAAAAAAATCTCTATTTATATATATTTAAAAGGGAAGTTAAAAAATACTTTACTACTGATTCATTAGGTTAAAGAGAAGCTCTAGAGATTTTGGTATAAACTTTTTGTGTTTAATTTTTTTTTCCTTCCAAATAATTGGGATAGTTTTAGTTTTTCAATCTAAAATTAGTTTTTATAATTATTTTTTACTTGCCATTTTTGTTGATTTATTTAAAATTTACTGGACGACATTGAATTTAAACAAAACTAGTTTTATGTATTTTAAATCTGTTTTGTTATCTAAATATGTTATTTAAATTTTTTCCTTTAAAATATCTTACTAAACTTCTTTTGGAGATTCTATTTTAGCTTGTTTTATCAACACACTTTTAACGTGGGTTTTGGCTTATAGTTTTTGAAGTGTTTTTTTTTTTGCAAAAATTGTTTTTTAATAAGTATTATTTCATTTGTTTTAATTATTTTATATTGAGCATTTTAATTTTTGTTGTTGTTTGTTTGCAGCCCCTGGTATGCTTGAAGGTGAGTATTGCGAAAATTTACAATGTTTTTGTATTTTCATAATAAAATTGTTGAGTATTTGCTTGAATAAAATATTAAATTTTTAACATTTGGTGATGATTTTGAATGGAAACTTAATATGGCGTAAAACGATTGAATCCTCCACGATACATGGTTGCCTAAATAAAAATTACAAATTAGTTAATTTTATAAAACTTCTCGATTATATTTTCTAATAAATTAATACAACTTACGCCATAGCCAGGCACAGGTCCGATACCATGTCCTAAATAAGGATCGGCATATTCTCGGGCATAGCTAATTTTAATAAAAATTAAAAGAAAAAATAATTTCAATTAATTTTAATTATCTCTTTTAACATTTTTGATAATTAGTGACTTGTTTTAGTAGTTTCAGTTTTAGTTGTTTAGTAACAATTTAGTTGTATTTCTTATATCTTGTTGTGGTTCACTTTTAATTCTTGTTTAGTTTGTTAGTTAAAATTATTAAGTTTCGTTAAAATTTTGCAAAAGTTTTCAAGTAAAATTTTTAGATTTTCAGTTTTTTTTATTTCGTTTTTTCTAAAAAAAAAGAAACAAAAAATCGTAATTAAAAATTCAAATAAAAAGAAATTAAAATTTAAAAGAACAATGCATGTACATAAATGTGGGTAAAAAAATTAAACTTAAAAAAAATAAATCATAAGAAAACAAAAAATAAAAATAAAATAAAAATCAGATATTTCTTAACGTATACATAATTTGTTAATTCACAAATTGTTTATATTTTAAAACTTATTAGAAATCTGAAAAGCTAAAATTTATTTTTTTAGCAAATCTCGCAAGAAACTAAAGAAATATGGCAACATTATACAATGTCTAACAATGTTATCGTTTCTCAAAAATATATGACATTCTTGCTCTTTTTTTTAAATGTAATTTTGTGTTTTCATAATAAAAAATTTTTGCATTTTTTCTTTTTTTTTTGCGAAAAAGTGCCAATTTAAAATATGTGCACTTAAAAATGGAAACATTTTATTTAGAAACGAAAACACCATAATGCTCTAAACACAACTAGAACGAACGACAAATTTCGCACTACACGACGAATTCGTCTGTTAAAATTCATTGCGTAAATTCGCCAACTGAAACACATTTAGAAAAAATAAAACAGCTGTGAAAAAGTGACCATAATTCTTAAAAAGGGGGAAAAATATTGAAAAAAAAAAATTATTTAAAAAAACTATTTTAAATAATAAATAAATCATTAAAAATATATGAAGGGTACTTTATGCAACAAATAAAATGTGAAAATAAATCTTAAAGTATAAAGTAACATTATTTAAAAACAAAATTATTCGTCGTTAATCGGTGTAAGAAATATAAATAAACCTATCGCAGAGTTTGTTACGCTTGACGAATTTTAGTCGACGCACTGTTTATGTGCATTTTAATATACACAAATGTGATTTATTTTCTGTGACGAGTATTCGTAACGAAAAATTCGTCATTCGTCCCAGTTGTGTTTAAAGCAAAAGTAAGCGTATGCACATACAAATGCACATTAAGGGTGTTCCTATTTTGATATATGGGGGTTTTAAATGCCTCCGAACATATTCTTGTTCCTTTCTTTTTGGAAAACAAAAAAATAAAAATTTAATAAATACAAGCTTGTTAAATCCGATAAGATTAAGTGGATCTGAAATAGATTACTCCGCATAATGTAAGTATTAAACAAAATAAAAAAAAATCAAACAAATAAATAAAGAATTTTAATTTCTTTTTTTCGTGTAAGATTATACAGGAATCGTTTCTGGGTCCATTTAAATTTTTTGTATTCGTTTAAAATTTTACTTATTTAATATTTTTGTTATAGATGAATAAAAACCTGGCTGGCGAATGAGAACACCTCTAAAATACATATAAAAAAAGTGTTAAAGAACATTTTTAAAGCCAGGAATAACTAAAAACCTATGAACAGATTTGCCCAAAGTCATTGGAATCATTTCAAAAATAATCTTTCAAATGCGATCAGAGTTGTATTTCTAACATCATATATTTTGTATGATGGTGTGTTACGAATGTAATACAATTAGTTGCGATTCTTTAAGATTTTTATTTGAAATAATCACACGATTGTGAAGGGTAACGAATCCTGGTTTTTAAGCGGTTTTCAGCACCATGATAACTATTTTGTTTCAGATTTTCGGGAATTAAAAAATATCCAAAAGAGTTTTAAACTAAAATCAAATAGTTGCATTTTAATAATCAGTCTTATTGTGGTTGGTGTAGTCGTTTTTATTTTTTTTTGGCCCTCTTACATATGTATAGGCTAATGTTAAATGAATAACACCTTTATCGCTTTCTTGTCGAATTTGTCAGCAATCGCTAAGACACCGCCAAACAATTGCAGCCTTAATTTTTTATTAGTTTTTTGTCGATATTCATTTAAATTTTTTTGGTAAAATTTATCATTGTGACCTAAAGTTTCATATTATTTATTTTTTAATAAAACGTAAATAACAGTAAAAAAAATTTATATAAAAAAAACACTTTTTTTTCGTATTTAAAAGTGGAAAATAAAAATTGACATGTCTGCTGCACAAACACCCAGGCAACTTGCTAAATATGTATTCGGCTTTTACTTCGAATTTTTATTCGATAAAACGTATACAAAATTTATAAAACAGTTATGTCTTGTGCAAATGTAGGAAAAGGTATAAACAAAACCGCCTTATAATACTACACAACTAAAAGTAAAGTTGATTTTTTGAAGCTTCAATTAGATTGTGTACTTTTTTTAAATTTGTAGTTATTTTGTAAATTTCGTTAGTAAGTCAAGCTTGGCACTTCGATATTAACACAAACTTACCCCGCAACGGTGGCATAACCAGCCAAAGCTGGCTGAGCTGCTGCGGCAGCTGCAGCACCATAAGCTGCTCTAGCTGCCACAGCAGTATATGTAGTTGCTGCTGTAGCATAAGCTTGTTGAGCCTGAGACAAGGGTGTCTTTAACAGAGGACCAGTAGCCTGTAAAATTTGTCAAAAGTAAAGAAAAAAAAAAGATGCAAAATTAACAAACTTTAAATTCGATCGGCTGCTATAGAACAACCAAAGAAAGAAAGGTTAAAAATAGTAATTAACTGATTACGTTTTAAAAAGGTGAGGTTTTATATATAAAATTCAATTTTGCTTATTTGATTTATTATGAAATATTAGTGTGTCATACAATCAAACAGTTCATAAACAACTGAAAAATCATTTCTCATAAACGGACACGTGTCAATTGCAGACTTTCTACAAAGAAAATAAAAGTCTCATCCAAAAGATTTGAGTCAAAAGATGAGACAATAAAAAAAAAAAAGAGAAAAGAGCAGTAAAAGTAACTGACAATGACAGTAAAATGAACCAAAATTTGATTGTCAAATTGAAAGAGTGCAGCAAACTAATACTAGTACAACTTTAAAGATAAAGTGTTTTACTTTTTTGCTTCAAAAAAAATCAATCAATCAATTAATTAATTAAATAAATCAGTATAGATAGACATTAACATTTACAAACATTTCAGTAAATAAGGTGCATTTTTGTTAAAATCTTTAAAAAATAATGCGTTTTGAATTACAATACAATCATACAAACGATTAAAGGTGTAGTATTGAGTTAAACCAAAACCTTATACCTTTTATATGGTTACAAAGGTTTTCAAATAGAAACAAAAATAATTTACAAAAAAATTTAACATAAGATACATGCATAAGATACATAAAAACTATTGTTTTTACCATTTGCGTTTGAGTTCTTTAAGCTTAAATACCATTAAATACATACAATACTTATCAGTAATTAAATAAGTTATTTTAAACTAAAATTCCAACACACAGCAACACCTGTAACAAATATTTTAGGTTTATTAAACAAATTTAGCATGCTCTATCTATAATCTTTTTAATATTTTTTCATGTTAATAGATTAGTTCCAAGCTTTATTAAAGGTGATTTTAAAAATATTTAACAAGACAAATAATTAAGGGAAAGTTTGGCCATTTAAAAGCGATAACAAAAATGACATCGACCACAATAGGTGTGTTCATTCATTTACTAGTAGGAATTTGCACTATGAGAGAAAGAGAGAGAAAGAATAAACTTAAAATTTATAAAATTACTTTCACAAGCGTTGAAAGAATGATGAAAATAATATTAAACGTTTGGCTTAAATTTGGCCAAAAGCTAGCTAAAATGAAAGGGGTTATAACCTTTTGACCTTCAAGGTCAGGTGAAGTTTAAAAAAAACCGAATTTTTTGCTCGACAAGAACCTGAGTGTTGCGCTATTTCTGCACTTACTAACTACACTCAAAAGACAGCGGGTATGTTTTCAGGGAATCGATGTTTTTTCAACGTACGGCAGTTAATTTACCTTAAATTCAAGTCGAATGCAAACGGCCACAGCGTCTGCCTTAAAATAGTGCAACATTTTCAATTCAAACAGGACCAGTTCTATGAAACATGGCAATTTCATTTTCACTGACTTTAAATTAACAGCAACAAAAACCAAGTAAGAGCGTTATATACGGCTGTGCCGAATCTTAAATAACTTTCACATTGACCTTTCAAAACCCCGAACTTTTTTATTTTTATCAATTTCTTCTTCTTTATTTATAAAATAATTTAAATTTTTAAATAGGGGTCGGTGTCATATTTTGACCCTTTTAGGGTGACTACGGGGAGGACGTAAGGGTTTTTACCATAATTTTTTGGAAATTTTGTATGGCAACCCCCTTATGGGGTGGAGATAGGGGATAAGTATGTTATAGAAAAAGGTTTGGGAGGGGAAGTTAATAGGGGTCGATTTAACAATTTTTTCGCTAAGGCCGACTCTGGGGAATTTATGGGCATTTAGCATAATTTTTTTATATTTTCTATGGCAACCTTATTAGGTGTTGGAGATAGGGAGTAAGTATGCTCTAGGCATATGTTTGGGGGGGGGGGGGGGAAAACAAATGGGGGTTTTTGATACATTTTATTCCTATAAGGACAACTCCGGGAAAGTTGTTGGGGTTTTCACCCAAATTTTTTTATTTTGTATGGCAGCCCTTTTACGGGCTGGAGATAGGGGGTAAGTATCAAAACATAAATATCAAAGTATAAATACTTTATGGCAGGTTAAAAGTCGATAGTTTCCAGGCATTTAAAATGTTAAAAAAATTGTCCGTCTTTGTGCTTTTACACAAACCAATTTTTTTTAGAATGAATAAATTTGGCCCGTTTTAATGGGTTGCCCTTATCCAACAGCTTTTCTAAAACATAGACGTTATACTAGAACACCTTTGTAGCAGGTTCTTAGTCGATAGCTAAATTAGTTTTTAAAATATGTATAGCGAATTACGAATTTTACAAACTTTACTTGTATGAAGGCCATCATTTTCCTTGCTTCAATCAAAAAAGTTTTTTTATAAAATGAAGACAATACCTAAGAATTAATTTATAACAGTTTTGAAGCCAATTACTGTTACAACTTATGCAGTTCTATGCACGCTACTCCTTGCTCTCCTATTCAAATATTTTTATTCCCAAATTAGCTTGTAGCCTTCAAGGTCCCTGTGCAAGGTTTTGAAGCAATAATTGCCATAGTTTCTGAGATATAAAAGAGTATGCATGGATTTCGCCCAAAAAAATCGGTTGTCCGCAGTTCTTGCCGACTTTGATGATTTTAAATAATCATTTTCTTAGGGATATTTTTAAAAGTTTGACACCAAAACGTTTTTCGTAAAATTTGATTTGGCTCCAAAAACTTGATTTTAACAGACGAACGTCACTAAATCGAATTCCCGGCGGTCGAAAAAATATATTGTGCAAACCACAAACGATATGACAAAATGATATATACTCTTATCGTTAAGTAAAAGGTATAACAAAAACGTTATAAAACCTAAAGTCTAACAAATTTTGATTTGAGGGTGAATGAGTTCTTTAGGGCTGCCTGCTGTGAATTTGCTCTAGCCGTGTTAATTGACATCAGTGACTAAGCCAACAAACAGTGTATAAATATAAATAATATAATCCTTCTACTTCTGTAAAGAGCATAGGGCCGTAGGCATTAAATGTCAATATTTACCAGCACTATACGTTTCATTTAGACTAAAAATGTCTAAAACTAATAAAAACCCTAAAACAACGATTTTTATAATAAATTTGTTTGCAAAAGTTCGTTAAGTGTGGTTAAGAAAATTATTTTAAGAATTATTTTTCAAAACTTTTAAACTAATTTTTTACACTAATATTGCCTTAATTTTAGACATTTAAAGAGTGTGGCAAACTTAATTTAATTTCTTAGTTTAAACTCAATATAAACACATTTTTGCCATAAGTTCCACTGTACTGTAAATAGTAAATTATAATGTTGTGTAACGTTAAATTATTACTTGATTTTTACTTTATTAAAATAATTTAATATTTAGCTTCAAAATATATTCCTTTAAAAATTAATAATATCTATTATTCTATTAAAAAAACGGAAAACAGCTGCTTTTTGGTTGATAAAATCTATTTATTCGGATCAAAAAAAGTTTAACGTTTCTTTCTCATTCTCTTAAAGCAAATTCTTTAACTACAACTCGAGCATACACTTACTAGCTAAGCTTTTTGCAATTTAGTAAAAATTTTCAATAAATGAACACACCTATTGTTCATTAGTTTCTAATACTCTAAATGGTGGTAAAACAAACTAAGCAAATTTATGTAGATTTTTTTTAATTTTACCAAAACATTTTGTGGTACCGGTATGCGGTTGATCGTATGTGGAGTACTGTTTAGCGTTGTCACCGTGCGGCGCTGTAAGTTTGTAAGTAAATTTGGTTTCTTAATTTTTTTTTGTATATTTTTAATGTTTTTTAAAATGATATATGGTAGTATTTTTGTGAAATAATTTTGATGTTATTATGAGTTTATATAATAAAGTGTAAGACGTACATATAAAAATAATTATTTAAATAGAAAATAAAATAAAAAAAAATTCAAAAGTTATTTCTAATACTTGTATATAGAACGAAACAAAAATTACTAAGTTCTATTAAAAAAATTTTAAATGATAATTTATAAATAACAAGCAAGAGCGAGAGTGTCGAATCTTAACTGCCCTTCACATTGGCCTTTTTGTATATATTGAGCTTCAAGATAAGAGAACTTTCTATTATTGAAATTGTAATGAAAAAGAAATAAATATTATGGAAATAAGATTTTTTCTAATACGACTTAGCCAAATTAATGCAAATGCATCAAAAAACATTTTTTAAAAAATGCGAAGAAGCACGTTTTGTTCTGCGACTATTCGTCTACGAATTTTGTCCATCGTAGTATTTTGCCGATCTTGCTGGTTTTAAATAACGATCATCTCAGGAATATTTCTGATTGTTTAACACCAGAAATCTTATCCGTAGTACTTAAATTGGTTCAGAAAACTTGATTTCAACAGAAACACAGACGGACATTGCTAAATTCACTTCCGTTTCTATAAGGATTTAGATAATATGTACTTTATGTAAAATAAACTTTTAGTTCAACTGGTCTGATTTTTTTAATTGGACAACTTTTTATTATTTTAATCAAAGGAGGCATTCTATTAAATGAAAAAAACTTTGGAAGTAAGTTTTTGTTTAAGTCAAAGAAATGTTGAATTTCAATGGGGATAATTTTCATGGATTGGCATGGATGAAAATATAAAAAAGTCATTTCAAAAAGGACATTCAAGTTTTTTACTATTCTACGAAAATTTTAAGGGGAGTCACCGAAGACACCAAAGTTTATAACGCTTTGTAAGCGGGATAAACAAAAAATTATAAATTTTTAGCAAAAATTTTGATTTCTTAGTGAAGTTTTTGTTTCATAGTAAAGCATTGTGTTGCTATAAATATTAACTATGTAGAGTGAAATTATTTCGTTTTTTAAAATTATTTTCCTAAATTTCTTTATCATTTTACTTCTGTGTTGGGTCTCTACTTTTAATTCATAGCTGTTTCTTTGAAGTTTTGCATTAAAAAGAAACAAAATGGAAAGAAAAATTAACAAAATATACTGCTGTCAGTCATATCTGCTTTAAAAATAAATTGGTTAAAAAGTGGGATTAAATAAAAACTCTTCGAATGAAATGTAAGGATGAAAGATGAAAAAAAAAACAATAATTCATGCTCTTCAATAAAATTGTAACAATTCTTGGAAAAAAAATAAAAAGGAAAAAAAAACTTTGCAGCTTCAAATAAAAGCCAAATATTTTGTTAATCAAATGTACAGGTATTTTTCATATTATTTAAAATTCAGAACATTTTCTATAAATTGTAAGAAGGAAGAAATGCGAAAGCGTATGACACAAAAGGATATTTTTTGAGCAAAATATTTTAAAATGAATGAAGTTTTTATTTAGAAATAATTTTTTTGATGATTTATACAGTGGCTGCTATAAATTAGGGTGTAAACATAATTGTATTTAATAATGCTTATTGTTGACGATTTTAATTAAATATTTGTGTGAACATACATGTAAAGAAAAATTAATGGGTCTTAAAAGTTTTTATTTTCAAAAAATTAAAAGAAAAGATTTTTATTACATAATACAGCCACTGTATGATGCATCATGAAATAAAAAATTGTTACTATATAAAATTGTATTGATTAAAAACATCAGTTCGAAAATTAAATTTTTTAAGAAATTTTCTAGTACAATGAGAGTTTAATTAAATTTTTTAGTAAAGAAATCATTTACATGTGCATGAAAGGTTTTTATTGTTGCTCTATAAAATAGCTTTAAAACGCAAAAAAAATTAATAAAAAATAAATAAAAAAATAATTATCATTTTCTGATTATTTTTTATGGCAGAAATAGATATTTTTTGATTTAAAAAAACAAGAATATATATAAATTTTATAAAAACAATTATTCCATAGAAATTTTTCATATAAGCCCTCAAAAAAAATAATATAATTTTTATAAATAAGGCCGTTAATCTTTAATATCATCAAGATGGTGTACTGCACTTGACTCTCTGACGTTTCCTTGTGACTGCTTTGTTTCTTTGAAAATTTTAAAAGAACAATTTTTCTTTCTGGCATATATGTACATATGTAAAAAAATAACTAATTATTTTTTTGAAATTTATAAGGCTTTTGTTTTTTTTACATTTTTGAAATTGTTTTCGGACATATGGGCGTCCAATTATGTACCATGTTTAACGCTACTTGTCTTCAAATGCCGTAAGGCTTTAATTGTTACTGGTTTGTAGCAAAAGAAAAAACAGTGATCCAACAGAAAACCGATATAAAGTTATCACCAGATTTTTATTTTATTAAATCGATAATTTTGGTTGACGTACGGCTCGTGTCGCCAAATTGTTGAAACGTCATCCTTGTCAAATACATGTCATCTTTATTTATATAAACAACACATACATACACTACGCTTTTGTGCAGTTATTTTTAACGCCCATATACAAAAGTCTCAAGATCCATCTTTAATTATAACAATAGACTCAGAATCACTTTCCGAAGTGATAAAATAATTGTTGTGATCAAAGAACATCTCAAGGTTTTGAAGATATTTTAATACAATTTGACAAAAATAGGTTTAAACTGCTATTGATTGGCTTATTACTTTGTATAGTCCCCATTTAAATGTTCCGGAATAACTTTCAAAACAGGGTGTTGTCTGGTGGCAAATTTATAATTTTGAGTATTTTGCAGAGATTCCGCGCAACTGCTTCGGCCATAAATATCCCACAGACAGGCCCCAGTCGTCCTTCAAGGACCCCCGAAAACATTGTACTGGTTGAAAGCAGTTTACGTGAAAATCTGCGGCTTTCAATAGAGCAGCCTCACTGGGACTTCCCAGAGCATTTATATATACAATTTTAAAAAAGAATTTAAAGTTCCATCCTTTTAAAATTCAAAATTTCGAGAACTGAAAGAAAGTGACTTTTATTACTTAAACATTTTTGTGAAACGATGTTGAAGCGTTTTCGCACTGTAAAAACCATTGCATTGCCCCAGGGTAACGCATGAGATAATTTGACCATTTTTTTTTTCGAAGGCGAAGAATGTTAAAGGTGAAAATAAGTAATCGACGCATGCTTACGGAATTATTTTTGCCAATTCTGCGAGCTCATCCATCGTACTCTTACACACGTGGTTTCTACAGGATGGGGCGACTGCACACACAGCCAGATCTTCGATAAATTGGCTGCGGGAAAATTCCCCCCAAAACCTGATCAGTCACCTTGGGAATATTCCATGGCCACCGAGGTTACCCGATCTAACTTCCATGGATTCTTTTTGAAGTTACCTCAAAGAGAGGGTTTATAATGACGATTCCCAACCTCTTGTGGCTTTAAAGGAAAATATTAGTCGAGAAATCAGCTCAACATGATAACATGGATAACATGCTTTTTGAAAAATAAAATCCGCATTTTCATTCAATCGTTAAATGCTCTTTATAAAACTTTGTGCCAATTATTACGTTTTTTATTTAGGTTTAGAAATATAAATCCGCCACCAGACACCCTGTATTATCTTAACTCCACAAATTATTGCATATGTTCAAGACTGAGGCTATTATTATATTTAAATGCTAAATAAGCACCTGATTTTGATAAAATACGCAGTAAAGAAAATAACTTTTTTGAACAACATTTTAAGGCTTGAAAACTTCCTGTCATAATAAAAAATATGATTTTTAAGCCCGGAGAAATCGTTCGAAAGTAGGTAGATCCTATGCACTCCATGCACGTTTCAATCTAATTGGCAGATAAGTCCGTTGTTGTTTAAATCAAGGCGTGTTGTAAACACCGAAAATAAACCAAGTAATCTTTACTTAAATTAAGCAGTAGCGCTGTCAAAAGTGAGGTGAGTACGATTTTTTTTAACAAAATAGGGATTCTCTTAAGACAAGGACAATTTATCTAGTACGAATTTTTTACTTTTAGCCATGTTTACGCCCAAAAATATTGATTTAAGTTCAAACCCATACTTGACTTAAAAAGATTGATTTAAGCGTAAACGGGACTTATAAAATAATTAAATCTCAGTTTCATTCGGGCTTACGGAGCTTTATTAGAGAAGAAGAGTTTTATATTTTAATTTTATTTTATATACGTTAGTATTTATTATTTGAAAAATGTTTTTCTGTACTTGCTGTAGCTGGGATTTAAACCTGGGACTCTCCCAACTGCAACATTAGCGCGCTACCATCTAGGCCCCCGAGACACTTTGTTTTTAAATGTAAATATATATATAAAAGCTACAAGTTTTTTTCTGCTTAATTTGTTGAAGTAATCCGAATAGGCTTGATTTGGGAAAATCTAAGAACGTATCGTATTTAAAAACCCAAAACTTATTACAACTATGGTATGGTTTTGGCAGTCATAATAATGATCTTCGTAACCATACAATGATAAAATTGTCCGTGTTCATATTCCCGTGACATTACTCTAACAAGGTTTTTTCTTCTGCCTGTAACTCATTTTCATAAAAATAATGTGCTGTTTTTAGAAGCCGAGTAGTGATTGTCTTGGGACGATTTATATGTACGTATCTTGTTTTTGTAAACAAAAACAAAATACACATAACTCGTCCCAAAATGATGATCACTACTCGGATTTGAAACAGCACATAAGTAATTGGTTATAAATAATTTAATCAGAAAATAGTACCTTTTTGGAAAATTTTTGTAATATTATTTCAATGCTTTCAGAATCTTTAAATCTTTGAGAATATATAGTGGTATGTAGTATGAAAATGATATAATTAGGTATCCACTTATGCTTATGACACAAAATATAAAATATATTCAATTGTAAGTGTGTATATTTTTGTTAACATTATTAAAATAAAGTAGAAAAAAACAATAATAAAAAACAAACTTAAATCAATTGATGCAAAATAATTGATTTATGTTATTATGGGTTAGAACTTAAAAAAAAATAATTTATGTTTTTTCATGTATTTTGTGGCAAGTATACAATTGAAATAAATCAATTGACAAATTTATGAATAATAGAGCAAGAAAGAAAGAGACAGAGAAGATGATATGTATAGGTATATGTATGTGTTTTTGTTACAGAATAAATATGTCCAAAACCAACAAAAATCAACAGCAATAAGGGGGAAAATTAGCAGCTTAATGATATAAATCAAATATTGCACATACTTAAAATAATAAAGTGTATATTCAAACATAACGATTGTTTTTTTAACAAGACTATTAGAAATTTAAAAGAATTATAAAAAAGGTAAAAGAAAATTCCAGTAATACCAAAATAAAACATATTCAAGGGGACCAAGGAGGCGAATAATATAAATAAAAACAAAAACTAAAACAATTAAAAACAAAAAAAAAATTTATGAATTTTAATAAATATTTAGTTTTGTTTATAGATCTTAACACATATGAAGATATAAAACAATGATTACATTTAATAATGCGGCTGGCTGTGCTGCTGGAACTTCTGTGACCGGTTTCGCTGCCTGTAAAATGTTATTTTTAGTCTTTGTTTTCTCTAATTAGTTTAATGTTTTATTTTATAGAAAATAACAAATAATTCTTAAATCTAACTTATAAAATATATTTTAACTATAAACTTGACCTTCAATAACTTTAACGCTAGAAAATATATATTTCGTATAGCTTTTTAAATAAAAAAAAAAAAAAATAAAAATTTTGGGACTTACCTGAAAACGCAAATTGGGATCAGCTTGAGCTGCAGCGGCGGCTAAGTAGGGATCAAAGTAAACGCTGTAAAAATTTTTAGAGAGAGAAAGAGAAAATATGTTTTGTTTGTTGATTTTACATATTATAAACTTCTGAATCAACTTATTATACAAAGTCAAAAATGATCTGGAGTTCTTAAAAGCAAAATTCATTTAATTTTCTTTATTTTAAATTCTTTGCATAATTTGATTTTTTTTTAATATCTGGCAATGACGCTTTTTTATTCTAAAACTTAAATTTTCTGCATTTATTACACATTCATACACTCTCACATTCACTCATTTAAAAGAAACATTGTCAAATTGTTTTTAATTCTAAATCGCTGACAAGTAAACGGTTTTGTGTGTATTTCTTAACCTTTAACAAACAGATAGCTGATTTACAATCGGTTTTTTTATTGTTGTATGCTGAAGTTTTAAAATAATAAAAAAAACCAAAGACGTAAGTATAATGGTACCAAAGATCATTTGCATTTGACCAAACAACACTCCGGGGGACAAACAAATAATGAGTGCTAACGAAAGCCTAAACAATAAGAAGAAAGACACACGAAAATAATATCTAGAGCTTTGCATATTTTTTGAAGAGCATCCGTACATTTACGTAAATCATTTTCTTTTGTTGGGCATTAATATTTTGATAAGAGAGTATAACGAATAAATTAAATGGGCAAGGAGTTCTGTTGGATATAGTTAGCTCTTTTTTAGATAGTTATTAGTTATTTCACCCAATATCTTTTCTTTTAAGGATATCCACTTTCAAAGACTACAGCGATGTTCTACAGCGATGTTGTAGTTGTTGCCGTAGCTATAATACCTTGTTACCTTGTTACCATGGAGAGCCTGATTAATATCAAAGTGTTTTTATTACAAATATTTCAAATCGGATAAAATTTATTTGTGCCTAGGGGAGCTCATAGGATGTTAGGCCGGGTTAGGTTGTATCTCGCTCTCAGTTTAAAATGTACTTCACGCGCCTTGTTCACGAAGACAATGGAGAGGCTACTGGATAGCAACACACGAAAAATAATTTTAGCTATAAGCTCTGTGCATCAGATTCACTTTTGTCTTGCAAAGAAACTCTTGAATAAGGCCTTATTCGCGTTCGTGGACATTAAAGGGGGCTTTTAAATAAAATGGTTTGCTTCAATCGGAAACGCTTTAAACAAAAAGTCGGTTTTAAACATAACTCTGAATAAAATGATGAAAAAGAAAGCGGCCAGAAAGTTAGCTCGATTCTGTTTGGTACATTAGCGAACATAAGGGCTACTAAAGACGGCCCGCAAGGCAGTAAGTTTTGGTGATCAAAGAACTAGGTTTTTGTATATATGGTTGGCCGATATTATAATTATGTACATGTGACTGGAAGGGAGAATGTTATTACAACAGATATGGTACAAAAAGCTTAAGATCTATCTTTAGAAAAATGCAGCGACCGCGCTTTATGGCTTTAAAGATGCTCTCTTCAATGAACTACGCAATATTTGATTACTAAGTGCCAATATACATAGGGCTTGTGTTATGATGCCTAGCCATAAACAACATGCTGGTATCGACAATAAGGCTTAGCATGGAGTCCAGCGTATTTTTTTCGAACGCAAAGCGTTGCTTATTTGAGTATATGTTTCTGTTGTGGGGCAGTTTTTTTCCATCATTGGCAAAAATTTCAAGCCAAGGCAATTATGGCTACATAATTTTTTCTAGAGCAAATTCCAACAATTGTTTTTGCTAAATTAAAGTAATGGGTAACTTACCAGAAATTGTGATCTTCGAGATAATCAATTTATAATTATAGACAAGATTCTGTAAAATAGTTATCTACTTCTCGGAGAAAAGACTATGCAATTGTCCACACTTTTTCAGTGAAGGGGGTATAAGGATGTTCGCAGACCAGGACATGAAGTGTATGCTGGCTGTTACTGTTTGCGATTACAGAACCATAATATCAAGAGGTTCAGTTAAAGTTTCCACGAAGAACTAAGCGATGTTTCGAGGTGTTAACAGCAAAACATAATTGAATTTAGCTTACAGGCAATAGAGATTTCGGTTTAAAAGGGGTACTTGAATGAATTTTTCTTTTTCGGTCTTGGATTATCTCTTTTCTCCTTGTTAGCCCTATTCTACACTTCTTAGATTCGGGTGCCATTTTTTGAAGGGATGAATAAAATCTCCGAGTGCTGATAAAAAATAGGCTGTGCTTGTCTACATCACTCTTAGCAATCTTACCAACGTATCTACTATGGCCTATCACAGTAAATAACTTTTGACATTATCCGAACCTGTATCTTTTCGAGGCAATATAAAGGCTACAGAAAGGAACTTAAGGTACTCTATTAGTGTTTCTTCCCAATAAATTCTTGTTATTCTTACACTTTCAGTCACGCAATCGTATAATCGAACAAGACGAGTTAGGGCAGAAAAAAATATTTTTAAAAACTTAAGATCAAAAATTGCAACATAAAACTCTATTATAGCTAACCCGATCGTGGCGTTAGCACTAAAAATATGTACAAAGTTTGTAAAGTTACATTTCTTGGCGGGGGGTATTAGATATTATGACTTAAAATTCAAAGAATAATAAAAGTTTATAAGTTTTTTTTTCAAAAAGCTTTAAAATTAAATAAGTATCTTAAAACAATTAAATAAATCTTAAAAACAAGAAAAACCTTTTAACCTAAAACAATATTTAACACAAAATTTACATAACTAAAAAAGAAATTAAAACAAATAAAATTTTTTAAACATACACTGACATGCGCCTAAAAGTATGCAAGATATTTTTGATAAAGAAAACAAAACAAAACAAAAAAATATAAACTCTTTGCTAAACTTTTTTATACTTTATATACAAACAAAAAGGCTATCTTCATTCATATTATATTTGAAAGTTTGTATTTTATTGTTTTTGTTTTTCTTTGTTTAATAAATATTTAGAAAGATCGAAAAAAGTTGACATGCATACATACGGTGGGTCCCCAAGAAATATATAACTGAATAATTTAAACACACACAAATAACTTTTCCAGTTTTCAATTAAGTATGCAAGAGATTAAAGAAAACATTATTACAGCTATTTACAAAAATAAATATGTAATTGTCGTTATCAATCAATATATGTAAGTAGTTTTGCATGAAGATATTTATACGTAGTATGCACTATTAGATATTTTATATTATTAAATAATAGTTTAAGCCTAAAAAGATGCTTTAGTACAATGTATGTAGATTTAAACAGTATGGTTTGTAACTAAGCTAAACAAATTCTTGATCATATTAATTTTGAATATTTTATTATTATTTCATATGTGAGTGTTATAGGTTTATTTAAACAAATAAAAAAGGGACGGTGAGTGAGCTTTAGTGGCATTATTATATTCTAGTACCCCTTTTTTATTATAAAATTTAAAAATTCGTTTATCAAACATGCTTTCTGTAAAGAAGAACACACATACACACAAAAACCTTATTAAATCATTTAGTTTAAAAGATCGTTTTCAATAACCAAACTATAAATTTACTTGTACTTTTTTTTTATTATTATTATTTTTTTAACAAAAAGCTATTATTAAATTTTATTTAAATGCAGTAATATTTTAGAACAACAAACATAATAAGTTAAATTTTGTTTTAGCATTAAATTTGTGCTAAATATTAAATTACATTGAATAATAAGAACCCAAAACATTTCTTTATAAGACTACAAAACAAATAAATATTAGTAAAGCAAACTACAAACTATTAAATATAAAAAAATATGTTAGTCAAAAAGGAAAGAATATGTAAAGTTTTTTTTTTTTTAAAGGAAAACAATCCGGTTAAAATTTGTTTTTTTTTTAATAAAAAATATTAAAAATTATCCTTAAGCTCACATACTTTGGTCAAACACTTTACTACAAAAAAGTTACTAAATTTTTTATAACTATTATGCAAACCAACTTCAGTTGCGTTGAAAACGACAACCAAAACTAGAAGATAGCAAAAACGTAAACCATTTGAGAAGTAAGTTGACAACTGTAAGTCATGAGTTGCCATCTGTAATACATATTTGGCAACATGCAGCCTACCTAAAGTTGTATAATCGGCAAATAAGAATAGTTTTTCCTTTTTTGCTGATAATATTGGTAGCGCATTTTTGGGTAAATATTTAGTGTTAATGTTTGAAAACAACTCGTCGTCACCTGGAACTTTTCAGGATATATATTGAAAACGTTTGCAACAATTTCCAAAGGGGATTCTGGGGTTGATCCCAACGCGCTATATTTTTATCAGTAAAAATAAAATTTTAAATTTTTTTTGTAGTTATTTTATTTTTGCATTTTAGCTGACGATATGTGTGCAAGCTAAGAATTTTTAAAATATGTAAATTTTGTTTATATATTTGTAATAAGGGTTTTTGCATATTATATAGCAGACAGCAACCAAGATATTGCTGGATTGTCAAATTAAACTTTAAAATACAATTGTCAGCTGTCAAATGTAATAACTTTTATCAAAACTTTTCATATTTAAGCATTTTTTAAACAAATGGTTTCCCCGTTTTTTAATTAAAAACTTTACATTTTCCTTTATTTCTTTTGGGTGTTTTTGATTTGAAATCAAATGTTTTAAAAAAAATTTTAGTTTTAATTAACAATTACTTACGGTGCATATCCATGCAATGTAGTACCAGCTGCCGCAGCATTAGCAGCAGCTGCTGCATTAGCTGCCGCAGCCATTGAGGCTGCTGTTGGTTGAGCTTGTTGAGCGCTTGAAAGACGAGCTGCGTACGCTACGGCTGCAGCCGAGGAAGCATTTTGAGCTGTGGCCGATTGAGCGAGGGTTTGCAATTGTTGCTGGGCACTGGGTTGCATGGCAACTGCAGCGGCGGCATTGGCCGCATTAGCAGCCGATGATTGAGCTTGCAGGGCATGTTGCAGACCCAAGTGTTGCTGTTGCTGCTGATGTTGCTGGTGGGCAGCAACGGCAGCGACCGCAGCTGCATGACGTTGTTGCTGTTGTTGTGCAGCTACAGCAGCAGCCAAAGCCGGATTGAAGGGAGCACCGACGACACCGACATGTCCACGTTGTATGGCCACACCGCGCATAGCAGCAGCGGCTACAGCAGCTATTTTTGTTTTGTGTGTGCGTGTTTTTTTATTATTATTTTAAAAATGTGTTTTGTTCATATTTCCGTTTTCGTTTGGAAACCAAAGACCATTGGCGTTGTGCAGTTTAATGTGTGTTTTAGTGGAAAAGAATGCAGCAGTTTTGTGTTGTTTTGCAAATCGTTTTTTTGTACAACAACAAAACAAGGACATCATCACAAAGTTTAGTGTAAAACGTAACAGTTTCATTCATTTGGCACAATAAAAGTTTTTAAACATATATTTAGTTTGTTTTGTAGTTTTTTGTTTGTTTCATTTTTGTAGGCCGCATATTAAGAGTGTAAGTGCATTTTTAGGGAAGTGTGAGTGTGTATTGTTTTGTTTGTTTTTGTTTTATCGACAAAAGAACAATTAAAGAATTAAATGTAAAGAAAAGAAAAAGAAAACACAAAATTCATGCGATTAGCTTTGTATAGTTGATATATGTATAGTATGTTTATATTTTTTTTTAAAACTATCGATATTATAAAAAACTTCTAAATAATTATAAAAGATATATATGGGGGATTTCATGTCAAGTGACCCAACTTTTAAAACCGATGTCTTTCGATTGGAAAGAAATTTGGACCAAAGTTAGTTCTTGCAGAGAGTAGTTTAGACACAATTTTTTGACACGATCGGTCAAGAACTCTCTGAGCTAGAGGGGTTCAAAATTTGACGTTTTCGGCAAATAGGTGTTTTTTCTAATACATACATGTAGTTTATTACCTTTTGCTTTTAACAAAATTCGTCCCAAATACTTTCGATAGCTTTTTTTTCAATCTTCCAGGAAAAAATATTTTTAAAATTAAAAAAAAAATTTTTTTTATTTTTTTTTACAAAATAATTAGAAAAAAATTTTTTTTTTAAATGTGCCCATTTTTTTTTTTTGCTCAAAAGAAAGCTTAGGTCTTTCCTTTGAAGAGCTTGGAAGTCGCTTAGTGGGATGCGAGTGGGATATCTATAAAAAATAATGTTTTGTAACTAAAGGTAGAGGTTTTCAAATTTTCGCGTATATTCTATTTTGATTTTTTTGCTATTTATGTAAAATTATCTCTTAAGCAAAAAAAAAAAATATTTTATGCTAAGAAACAAAATAATTTAACCTTTCCGACGGTATTCATTGAAAATATTTACAAAACGTGTTCTGACATTGCCATATAAAAGTGATTTTATTCCAGAGGCCTACCATTTTGTTGATAATAAGAGTCGAGTGTATGAGACTTTATTTGGTACTTGCATACCGTCGGAAAGGTTAAATTATTTTGTTTCTTAGCATAAAATATTTTTTTTTTTTTGCTTAAGAGATAATTTTACATAAATAGCAAAAAAATCAAAATAGAATATACGCGAAAATTTGAAAACCTCTACCTTTAGTTACAAAACATTATTTTTTATAGATATCCCACTCGCATCCCACTAAGCGACTTCCAAGCTCTTCAAAGGAAAGACCTAAGCTTTCTTTTGAGCAAAAAAAAAAAAAAAAATGGGCACATTTGGAAAAAAAAAAATTTTCTACTTATTTATAAAAAAAAATAAAAAAAATTTTTTTTTAATTTTAAAAATATTTTTTTCTGGAAGATTAAAAAAAAGCTATCGAAAGTATTTGGGACGAATTTTGTTAAAAGCAAAAGGTAATAAGCTACATGTATTAGAAAAAACACCTATTTGCCGAAAACGTCCAATTTTGAACCCCTCTACCTCAAAGAGTTCTTGACCGATCGTGTTAAAAAATTGTTTCTAAACTACTCTCTGCAAGAACTAACTTTGGTCCAAATTTCTTTCGAATCGAAAAAAAAGTTGGGTCACTTGACATGAAATCCCCCATATGTATGTATATATATATAAATTAAAAAAAAAATTCTATCAACCAGACCTTTTCCTTAAAAGAAGAAAGATTTTTATTTAAGAAATATTTACATGTAATTAAATTTCACATATTTGAAAAAATTTAGTTTCGAGCAAAATGACGCACATATATAAAATCATAGATCATATACAGTATATATCATCTACTTATAAGTACATACATATGTATGTATGTAGACATGTGTACTTTTTCTAAACAGTTTATATAAAAAACATTAATTTTATTAAACAATAAAAAATTTGAGATCTAAAACAATCTAGGTAAAATACAAAAACACACAAATGTGTATTGCACACTAAATTATAAACAGTCACATTTCAAAATAAATAACTTTCATTCGATGTTCTTTTCCTCTTTTAAATTTGAAATTTTTTAACTTAAAAATAAGTTTAATTGAAAAAAATTACGAAAACACACTGTGTGATTTAGTGGGTACTATGTTTGTTGAACAAATAAAATACTCCAATTGTTAAGAAATACATATGTATATAGATCATGTAAATGCATTACCTACGAGTACGAGCGCAAGTGAAAACCCCTTCTACTATATACTTATTTAATCCCTAACAAACGCAACGCATACAAACAAAAACAATTGTATGGAAAAAACTTAAATTTAAAAAAACTTTTCCATTCATTTTGTTTTTGTTTTAGGGTGTTAAGCAATAAGGGGGTAAATCTAAGAATTTAAATTCTTATTTATATTTCAGAAATTTTAATTTGTATTTTAGGTTTTTTTTTAATTTCAGAAATTTTTAGTTCAGTTTCAGAGCACTCTAAATAAATTTCCGAAATTTCTAAATTTAAATAAAAAAAATCTAATTTAATTTTTGAAAACTCTAACTAAAGCCTAGATAATTTTTAATTTAATTTAAAATTTGTTAAATGCAATTTACTTTTGTATTCCAGAATTTCTCACGTGTATTTTATAATTTTCTATTTGCCTTTCCTAACTTGTTTTATTTGAATTCAAAATTTAATATTTGCATTTTAAAGTTTTGTACTATAAGAAAATTCTGAAGTGAAAAAGAAAATTCAGAAATACAAATAAAACGTTCAAAATACATATAGATAATTTTGAGATACAAAGGAAAATTACAAAATGCAAAAAGAAAATTCCATTTACAAGAAAAAGTTCTGAAATGCATAAGAAAACTCTGAAATAGAGTTAGATTTTTTTAAACTTTCATAAGAAATTTCTAAAATTTAACTAGAAATCTTTTGATATACAATTAGAATCTTCTAAAATGCGGTTAAACATGGTGTAGATTTAAAATAAAAAATAATATTAGCAAATATTCTAAAAAACAAATCAATATTTATTTTTCATTAATGATAAAAATAACAATAACTAATAAGTAGTCAATTAACAATTATAATACAATTTATTTAAATGATTTTTAAAATGCACTTGAATAAAGTTGAGTTTGCAATTAAAATATATATTTATTAGTTGAAATAAACATACAACAACAACAATATATGACCAGTATGTATAAATGTAAGTATGTTAGATATTTGAGCAATTTAATAATGCTCGTTTGTGTGCACTAAATTAGGCATTTGGTAGATAGATGTATTTTATCAAATTTAATTAAAAATATTTTACCAAAACTAACCACATTTTTATTTATGATAATTTTTATATTTATTTAAATGGAACAAAAAAACTTATTTTTTAATTATAAATAATTAATGATATTTTTTTATTTTCGTTTTTTTTTGTTATATTGCCTTATTGTCTTTTTTTTGAAATTAATTACAAAATAAGTGATTTCAAAAAAAGTGACAAAGTGAAAAAAAGTTATTGTATTTATAAATTGATTGTATTTAAAACTAATCAGTGATGAAGTTAATGATTGTGGTAATTAAGAACTATTTGATATGAATAACTAATTACGTAATTGGTTTTAAAACTAAGTATAATTGTGGTTTAATTGATTTCAATTAAAAAACAAGTAAGAGGGCTATATTCGGCTGTGCCGAATCTTATATACCCTTCACAACGTGTAGGGGTTTTTGCCCAAATTTTTTCAAATTTCGTATTGTAACGTCAATAGGGGGTGAAGACATGGGGTAAGTATGTTATAAAAAAATGTTTGTTAAGAAAAATGAGTTAAGGTCAGTCCTACATTTGACATCCCCACGGTCACCCTGGAAGCTTTATTTATTAAAATTTCCCAAACTTTGTATTGGAGCCCCCTTAGGCTATGAAGATACAAGATAAGTATATTCTAGAAATATGTTTGGGAAGGGAAACTAATGCGGGTCGGTTCTACACTTTATTCCTCTAAGGCCTATTTTAGGAAAGTTGTGGGCGTTTTTACATCATTTTTGTAAATTTTGTGTGGCAACCGACGAGGATAATAGAGATTACCCCCTAGGTTCTAGAAATATGTTTGGAATAAAAAAACTAATGGGGGTCTGTGATACATTTCATTTCCCTAAGGGCGTTCCGGAGCGTAATAAGGGTTTCTGGCCTAATTTTTTTTAAATTTTGTATGGCAACCCTGTTAGGGGCTGGAAATAGAAGGTAAGAATGTTTTATAGAAATGTTTGGGAGGGAAAATTAATTGGGGTCGGTCTTATAATTGACCATTGTAAGAGCACCCTGGGAGATGTGGGAGCGATTTAAACAAAATAAAAAAAATTGAATCAAAAAGTTGATTTCAACTTACAAACGGAATGACAAACTTATACTCGTATGTATATACCCTTATTACTTATAAGGGTATAATTAAATTAATATTCGCTAACAATTTAACATACAATTTATGTTTAGAGTAGACTTTTAATACTGCAAAAAGGTTATTTTAAGTTTATAGTTTATTTTAAGTTGTTTATGAATATGGCCCAACTACACAAAAAAGTTTTCATAAAAAAAAATTATGAACTAGAGATAAAAAACGACAAAACTTCCATGTTTTAACTGATTAAAAAATTAAACCCAAAATAACCACATATTTATTTAGTAAAGTAGTAAATGGAATTATTTAATACCCATGTGTCAAATCTTATGCAGATTGAGTAAAAAATTTGGCAGCTATGGCCTACAAGACTTATGTTTCTGACCGATTCTGGTCGGTTGGTTCATTATATTTGGGATTTAAAAACATCTGCATAAAAGCATAACACCCCTAACACAAGGTAAATACACAAAAGACCTAAGAGCGTCGAACACATGGTTGCCAAAGATGATATGTTTTTTTTTTAATTTAATCATATTAAAGCTTAAATTATACGTGCCACAATATATTGCTATAAAAATAAACGTTGCCATAAACACCAAAATTCAATTGATTTCTATGGTTATGGTTATGGCGTATTAGTAAGTCACTTATAATCAAATACAGAGTTGCCCAT
Organism: Melanophora roralis; assembly: GCA_963583895.1. Taxonomy (NCBI): domain Eukaryota; kingdom Metazoa; phylum Arthropoda; class Insecta; order Diptera; family Rhinophoridae; genus Melanophora; species Melanophora roralis. The sequence continues at coordinate 24,573,469 of OY757189.1, read as the reverse complement.
ATGTTTGGTTCGAACAGCTGTTTTGTATGGTTATGATTATGTCTCGTATTATTCAACCTTAAGACTGCGAAACCATATAATTTGTAAATGTAATGATTTGAGAAAATGATTTTTGCGCTTAGAGCCATTTCATGTGGAATATCCCATATACAAATATGCACACACAAAAGCGGTACTCAAAGCCAACATTATATATGTCATCGGTAAAATTTAGCTTAATTTTGTAAATGTAAAAATCCTTAACAAATTTAACATTATGGATGAACCAAGGCGATTAGTAAGGTGGTGGTGATTTTGCAACAAATAAATTGCGGCGAAAAATTTCCCATTTTGCTGTGGCTTTCATGTAAACATAAACAACTTTGACAATCCAGCCTCGCTTTAGGCAATAAAAAAATTTACCAGCTATGCTTTTAACTTCACCTGGTCAACGAATTCGCCTTGGGATGAGCGGTACCCAGTTTTACACTTTGTTGATGTGAAATTTAAAAATAGGAAAAAAATATACGTAATGAATCCTTTTTTAAAACTGCATTTTTACTAAAAATAGTTGTCTTATACGCACACATACAAACATAAAAAAGAACATGCATTAAATATATAAAATTATTATGAACTCGATAGATACATATGTATAAATTCATACATATGTACACACATACATATGTACACACATACATATGTACATACTGATATTTAAAAACTCTAAATACAGATAGGATTTTGTCCAATGATTTGTTGAAGAAATAAAATAAAGCATAAAGACATGCTCTTAAATAAAATACATTTAGTTATATAAAACATACATATGTATTTGCATACATACATATATACAAACATTTATTTTCTAGCTTATGTTTATGTATTTGTAAGCTAAACAAATAAAATTACTTTTTTTTTAAATCTAAACAAAATTCGAGCAATAAGGATGGAATAAATGCTATTATATTATTATATTTATATTTGTTTGAATTTATTTTAACAAGATTTTTGACATAAAAATATTAATTATTACAAATAAAACTATTGTTTTAAATTTTTGTTTTTAATATTTAAAGACGTTACAAAAAAACTTTAGTATAAATACTTGCAAGTCAGTAAGATATAAATCCTTGAACAAACTTAAATAAACACAATTTAAAATGCTTTTGTTTAAATAATATATAATTAAGTTACATAATATAATTGTCACATATTTGTCTGCCTCGAACACTAAACTAAAACCCAATTGTCATCATTCATCATCACAAAATAACAAATAATTTACTTTGTTAATTCAGTAACTTGAATAAAGTTTTCTCAAAATGCACAAAGACTAGCACTGACCATAATGTATGTATGTTTTTTGATTTTTGTATGAATTGTGCTTTTAAATCTCTCTTCAAATGATTTTAATCAGCCTCTAAAAGGATCTTAGAACATTTAAATACCTCCTTCTTTGAGCTGCTGGTCGTGGTGCTAATACTATGGGAGCGGTAGCTGGTGTTAACGGTGCATGAGTGGCTGTTGCTGCCACAGCTGGAACAGGCGTTATAGGTGTAGCACCTAAAGCCGTCCCTAAAAACGGCCAGGTAGTCACTGGTAGGCGATAACCTTAATAATATGATTTTTTATGAAAATCTACTTTAATTATTTATTTTTATAACTTGGTTTGTTAAAAGAAGTTGAAAAAATTAAAAATTTTTTTTTTTCTAAGACTCATACAATTTAAAAATTTTAAATTAAAAATACCGAAAATACCATGTTCAAACATAAGTCATGAATTGAGACAATTTAAAGTAAAATAAGACAATTTAAAATAAATTGAGCAGATAAGTTTTCTGTTCACACATAATTAATTAGCCCTACTCAATTAGCATATGACAGCTAAAAAAATATCTTCATTTTTAAGGTACATTAAACAAGGTAGGAGCAGATGATCAGCTGACTTTTATTTATGCCATATGTTTTCTAGCTTAGATTGGCAAATTTTTTATGTTATATAATAGTTGTGTATACCGTGTGTATGTGTTATAGCAACATTTTTGACAACCTAGCTAGAACTTATCAACAACAAAATATATGCTAAATTTGTACAAGTTTTTACAGGAGACTGTTGTCGAGGTCACCTTATTATTCCATCATGGCATTCATGTTAAAAGCTTTCAAGCTTTTATACTAACTGAACACAGTTCTTGTTAAATCAGCAGAGTTGCACTCAATTAGTGAAGCAATTTACTACTAATTGCTCAATTTATTAATTGAAATCTTGTATGGTAATTTGAGCATAGTTAAAGCCTTAAATGCGTAAATGTGTTAATTACGCAATTAAGGTCTATGTGTGAACATGGTATAAGGTTCATACAATTACAGTATTTTTAATATAAGAAATACCGAAAAACTAAAAATTTAAAAATGTGAACTACTACATAACAAAAATCGGGATTTTATTGAAATTCTAAGGATACATCGAAAAAACAATTTTTTTAAACAAATGAATAAAAAACAAATAAAAAGTTATATTTGGTTAAGCCCGACCGATAACATTTTGATTCAGTTAGTAGCATAAAACTAAACAAGTGTGCAAAATTTTAAGAAGGAAGGTTAAGTCATATTCGAGCCATTTTTAGCCCAAATTAATTTATTTGTATGGGGGCTATATCAAATATGAGCCAATCACATTTTTGCTCAGGTGCCATAAAGCAAGACACATTTGCAAAACTTTGTCAAAATAGAATAAAATTTAAGTCAGTTATAGCTCAAAATGCTTATTTCGGGAGGGCATTTGTATGGGGGCTGTGCCAAAAAATGGGCCGATCATGACCACAAACGATTGGCCGGCACAGAAAAACCTATCTGTGCCAAATTTCATCGGAATATCTTCAAAATAACGACCTGTATTTAGATTACAAGAATACATGGACAAGCAGCCGGACGGAAGGATTATACCTTCTCTTGAATTTGAGTCGATCTGTATACTTAAAAGTGGGTCTCAAAGCATCTGCACAAACGCATAATACCCCTACCACGTGCTTATTTGAATTGGATATAATGAAACAGCTTTTATTATTGAAACAATTTTAAGCTTAGCTGGGTAAAAAGCACATAATTAACTATATTAAAGTAACTGAAGTGTGAGCTTCACATTATACACGGTGCGACACACGTTATTATATGATGTAAAATAAGTTTAACATCTTTGGTTTTGAATATTTTATATGTTTTTCATTATTATATGTGACATTATTTTTTATAACTAATGTAAAAAAATATTAGGTGTGTTCATTTACAGAAAATTATCACTTATTTTCGATAATTATTACTAGTAAGTGTTCACGTACACAAAAAATTAGCAGCTAGAGAGCCAAAAAAGAGCAAAATATGTTTATAAACAAAAATGTTTCTGATAATTTTTACTAGTAAAAATTTTACTATCAGAAATTATTCAAACAGTCTTTCTGTCATTATGCTTTGAAAAAAAATTTAAGTTTTAAATTTTTATAAGTTTACAATAACAAAATACATTTGCTTGCAAGTTTTGACTGTAAAAGTGTTCATTTACTTTTTAATATTTTTGAGAGCAATTTTCAAAATATTTCTTTTTACTCTCTCGTTGCTAGTAATTACTGGAAAGTTATTGAACACAACTATTATAAAAAATATTTTTATTATTTAGTTTTTGTTTTTTTTTTCATTCCATTAAAATTTTTTTAAAAAACAAATCAAATAGTTACTTTTGCCGCACCCTGTATAAGAAAACGTGTTTTTCTATTTAGAAGAAATTTAAACAGATCATCGAGCACGTTATTACTAATACTTATACAAAATTTTGTTGAGCCATCAATATTTTCTTTTCGGTTATGGCAATTTGTAATTCAGGGATATATGGAAAGGAAACGAACCCTTGCATTTTAAGTAACAAACTTTTAGGCCTGTTTAAATTAAACTTTTTGGAAGAAATATTTTTTTAAGGAAGGCGTTTCGTTGCTTCGAATTAAGAGAAATTTAAACCGCTCATGGAGCATGCTATTATTAATATTTGAACAAAATTTTATTAAGCAATCCATACTTTTCTTTCCATTATGAAAATTTGTGTCTTAAGGATATATAGGAAGGGCACGAGTCCTTGGGGCTCAACTCACTAACTATTAGGTCTATTATTATTTATTGGAAAATAAGATTATTTATTGTTTTTGCCTTTTTGAATTGAATTGAATTTTGGAATTGAGAGAAAATTTATATAGATCATGATCAATTTTATGTCTAATGTCTGTACAAATTTAATAAGCTATTGTTTTTTTTATTTGTGTTATGGCAAATTTTTTTTAGGGATATATAAGGACAAAAATCCTTGGAATTTAAAAAAAATACAATTTTAGGTGATTATATTTTGTGAATTAAAGAAAGTGTGCTAAACTTAAACCGGATATTAACAAGTTTTTCGCTCTTTTTGACTTTTATAAACAAGGGCATTTTTGAGGTAGGCGGATCCTTGCCAGTAATTAAAAAAAATTTAGACAGATCATAAAGAATTTCGCCTGTACAAAATTTTATAAGGTTATAATTTTTTTCTTCTTCTTTGTTGAAATTTTAAGAATGTAAGGTAAGGATACGAATTTTTGGAGTATAAGATTTAAAATTTTTCGTTTGGTTCTATTTTCGGTCACTCGTTATATAAAATCCCTACACTGTGTGCTGTATCATAGTTTTGATTTTCTTTTTGATTTAATTTTAGAAAGCCGAAGTTTTTAGGTCCTTACTTTTATACTCATCTACAAATTAAAAAAGTTATCAAAGGCTTCTAAAAAAATTTGATATGATTAATCTCTCTTATAAACCTTACACTTTTTTATCACATATTTGTGTAACTATTCAAACATTATTGTTTGTTTGTTGTTTTATTACATTTTAATGCTGTTTGTTTAAATATTCAGGAATTTTTTAAAAACTTTTTCAATCATTATTTAAATTAATATAAATTTAAAATATATTATACACACGTTAATATAAATATTTGTTTCAATAATGCAAATGAAATTGTTAACTTTTTGCTATTTATGTTACTCTTAAACTATAAATATTTATTAATAAATAATATCATTTCCCGTGCAGTTAAAACTTTTTATTATCCTTTCTATTTGCCCTTTCAAACGGAAGGGTAAGAGCAATTAAACAAAAATATCAGTTAAAAATGCATGTAACCATGCAAAAATATGTTAATCAGTTCAGAAATACATGTATACCTTATATCACTCATTTGCTAGAACAACGTACTATTTCAAAAAATGCATTTGTGAAATTAAAGATGCAGCATTATTAGTTATGCTTTTACTGTGTATAAATTTCATCTTTAAATTGTTTCTACCTTTTGCGTTTGAAAAGAAAATGCCGCTTGGCTTTTCTAGTAAATGTAAGAAAATTTAAGACTTCGAACACGTTTTTCACGACATGACTTTTTTGAATTATGACGTTGCTCTGGCAAATGAGCGATATGTATATCGTTACATTAAAATAGAAAGACACTAACTCGTATTTTGCAGGTCGAGATTTTTTGGCTAATTGTGATATATTAGCAGACCATTTATCGAAATAAATGAAAATCTGTGTTAGCGCCTTTCTATATTAAGGCAACGATATGTAAACATATGTAAGTTAAATGTAAATAACTGCAAAATAATTATTATTCAATTACAGCTAAAAACTTAACTTTAGTTACATTTTAATAATGCTACAAATTCAATTTATTTTAATTCAGATACTTTTGGCATAATTTTAGTTAAAAGTTTTATTAATTTAATAATTTCGTTTATGCAAATAAAAAATTAAAATTAGATTTCAAAATAAAAAAAAAATATAATAAAACAAAAGGAAAAAAATCAAAAGGGACAACGCGGTAATGTGAAAAATATTGAGGTGATATTTTTTTAATTTTACAAGCATTGAACTGTTTGAAAAATCATAAAAGTTATAATCATTAGGGGTTTAAAAAACCACAAATCACAATCACAAAGTTTTCCGTTATATTATATTGTCATAATGTTATAAAATTTTACAATGGTTTAAAAAACTTCACCAACTGTTAGACACTCGGCGCAGGTGTATGTGGAATTCTTATGATAAATTAATAAACATACCATACGTCGTAATACTTTTTTAGAACTTTTTTTGTTTGAAAGACAACAACAATGTTTTTAAACCATAATAAAATTTTATAATATTATGACAATAGGACATAATAGAACAACTTGTGAGTCCCCTAAATGTTTAATGGACATATCATTCAGCTTTTTTCTTAAGGTTATAAAAGTTTTATTCTAAAGGAGCCTGTGTTTAAACAGCTTACACAGACAGCGTTGCCAGAAGACTTGTAAAGAAAATCATCATTTGGAATAAAAAAATCATATTTTAAGGGGAAAAAAATCATCGCATTTTTTTGTATATCGTGTACCATCATAGCCTGTATCAGTAACCACCTTATTTGTGAGATATGTAACATTTTTTTTGTCAAATTTTCAAAAGGGTCGAAACTTTTTAGAAATTTTAGTTATGCTTTAGGCTATTTGCTATGTAAATTGAAGACTATACTTCAGCTAGAAGCTTAACATATCTATGGAAAGAGTAAAGAGCAATTTAGTGGTAAACACATTTAAGAGCAAATAAATTTGGAATTTAGTTCTTAAAAAATCTGGCGACAGAATGAATTTTGGCTGTCATGTATGACGCACCGCTTGCTGTAAATCCTATCCAATTAAGTATTAATAGGGTTTTAATACGATATATTGCGCTTTTCAAAATAATTCTTTAATTGATTAAATATTATTAATGCATCACAAGTGTTCACATCAAAAAGTCGGAATTATTTTTTTTCATAAAATTATGATTGATACAAAAAATCCTCTAAGTAGAAATAGCCCCATAAATAAATAAAAACAAAAGAATAAGAAGGAACAAAGTGAATAAAAATAAAACAAAAAGATAGAACTAGTTTACATTGTTTATAACGCTGAATTTTTCTATTAAACTAGTTCGTTTATAGTTCGTAATAAACTTTTAAAAAACGTTATAAAAAAAGTAATTCCTAAAAAAAATCATCATATGAAAAAAACAAATCATCAAAAATAAAAAATAAAATTGTAATCCTGGCATCACTGTACACAGATAATGCGTAGACAGTTTAAAGCTTTTTAAAACGACCGTAAACTTACTTACTTCTTAGCAAATTCTAAAGTAATTAAAACCTAAAAACTTCCTTTCATGAAAAAACACCTAAGTTAAGGATATGAATGATCTTAAATTATATTCTTAAGAATAATTATAAATAATTTACACAATTTAAATATTTATTAAAAATAATTATAGACCATATATTACACAATGATATTTTGATTTATTTATACATATTTTTCTTTAGTAAATAAAAAAAAAAAAATATATATATATAAAACTTCCTAAGATGTGAAACGAATAAATGTAAATATTTCATTAAATAAAATCTTATTATTTAAAAATTTGCTTAAATTTTACAACAACAAAAAAACATAAACAAATTAACTTAAAAGCTGTTTATAATTAAAAAATTTATATAAAATAGTAGATTTTACTAAATAGCACAATCTATGTAATAAATAAATTTTGCAAAACAAACTTACCTTCAGGCCATTGTACACAAACTGTTTCATTTAAGCGTAGGAGCAGAACAGTTGTAAATGAGTTGATTGGAAAAGAATTGAATGGTTGTCAGTCAGTAGATTGGTTTTCATCAGGCGATGAAAAAGATTTCAATGATGATAAAAACATTACGTTATGATAAGTAAAAAAGGCATTGACAGGCATCAGGAGCGGATTTTCATATTAGCACAAAAATATCATTGAAGGAATCATAAAAAAAATTAAAAAAAAATAAATAAATATTTAATTTAAACCATTTTATTGTAATGTGAAAATATTAAAAATATATTTAATGCACAACTATAAACAAAGGCAATAAGTAGCAGCTTCAAAACAACATTAAATTTTTTCCATTTTTCCTATAACGAGTTAGGCTGTTATATCTTATTGCCAGAGTTTTTTATGCAAAAAACGATTGATTGATTAAGTATAACTATTATTATTTAAATGCACACATATAAGTTTTAAATGTTTATGGGTTACTGCCGATACTAAGTTTACAATCATGCTGGGGTTAATGATATTATACATTTATATCATGCGATTTAAACGTAGAGAAGTCATTCATATATTTTTTTTTATCTCATAAATATAATTTAAGTAATATTTTCAATAAATGAGTTTAATAAAATTTTTAATACAAAACTAAGATCACACACAGCATCATCTTTGAATATAAAAGGGTAAGATTGTATGCTGTCTTTTTGTCTTATTTCATAATTAGGTACAACGAAATTTGTATATGGATCAATGTAAAAAAGACAGCCATCATTTTTGCTCATATATATATTTATCTGTCACTTATAGTAAGAAGACCGACGGTACTCTCTTGCAGAAGACACTGCATACAGCTGTTTTCTAAAATATTCTTCTAAATGCTTCTTTTTCTGCAAGCAATTTAACGATATCAATAATTATGATTTAAGCGCTAAAAATGTAAAACTGTTTTAATGTCTCTGTTCAATAAGATTTGGTGAATCATCAGGAATGGTTTGACGCCATATAAACGCTTCCAAATTGTGAAAATTTACTTTGACAAAAAAATAATCTGTTGGCGAAATTCATAGAACACTTTGTAACAAACAACATATTCGGCAACTTGCGCAAAAGACAGCCTCAAGCCGTTATCAAATGACAATTAAAATCATTAAAATGTACCCTTTGGTGTCACTTTTACGCTCTTTACTACTTAGTGGCCAACAGATACTTGTAGTGTAATAATAGAACTCTTTAAAGTTAAACTATATTGGGCACCGACTCACTACGACATCTACGACATTGTTGGCAATAGAGTTGCCAACGAGCTTGTTCTTACTTATTCGATACTTAAGTCGACAAATGAGGATAGAGAAGTAAAACCGCCAATAGGTCACTAATATAGAAAGTTTAGGACACAGGTAGTTAACATGACAAATGTTGCGTGAAGGAACATAAGTTACTATAGGGTATTAAAGGATACTTGGGGAGGCGTTAGATTGGCAGGCAATTCCGTGAACCTGGGAAGGTTGGGTTTGATGTCCACTATTGCGTTTATTACTAGACATTGCCCAATTAGGGATAAGACAAGCAAGTTGGATTGCAGTCCTCCAGATTATTGTAAAATGTATGAGAAGAAGCTAGAAATTACGGGATGAGATTACAGAACCATTGAACCAAGTTTTGAGGAAAAAGGTTTAAGGAGGAACTAAGCGGTGTTTCGAAGAGTAAACCGGAAAACATCAAAGGGTAATGGGAATCACGAGGCTTCGGGATAGGCAAGAAAGAGGTCAACAAACATAGCTGAATTGGATTTTTTCTTGCCCTTAAACTTTCTATTTCCTCCTTTTTAGCTTTATAAGCTCCTATATTTTTATTTGTCTTCTTATTTTGTTCAAAATAACCCAGAAGCACAGATGTGTGTGAGGTTTTACTTGTCGTGAAAAAAAAAGACAGAACTGCATCTTTTTCTTCTTCGTCTACGTTGACTATCTGTGAAGCAAAAAATCTCAGAGGTTTCTAAAACCTGTATTAGCATAGTTTGCTTTCTGCCAGACACGTGAAGCTACCCTGGAATATCCTGTGATTATGATTTCATTGACTGGTTTGCCAGAGTTACTTAAATGCTTGTAAAAACAGAAAAGGGGTTAATGACACCGATATCCTCTTGATTGTCCAAAGATAGGTCTTGGCTTCCTAAAACCAATGTGATATAACAGCTGACCATTTTTGAGTTATGAGAACGTCTTCTTAGTCGGTTGCAAAAACAAGGATTGGTTCTGGGCTTTACCAAGTTGAAAATTTGGTAAACTGTTAACTTGTATGCAGGACTCTAAAGAATATTAACCAGCATTAATAAATGTTTATAATTTCAAAATCCTCAAATATTAATACACAATTTTCCTGTGTTTTTTAAATTCGTATAGGGTAACCGAATTTTTTTTATTTTATAAACTTGTTTAAAAATAGCTATTGCAAATAATTTTTTATATTATCGAGAATACTTTAGCTATTGTGTGTTACCAGTTAAACTTATGGGCAAATTTTCTTCAACTCCCATGCACTAAAATTAACAAAAATCAAATCATGCTACATACAGATTCACTCAATTCTCTTCTTCACCTTAAAAAATCGGTTAGTGCAATTTTACTCCTAGTATTTATTTAGAATAAAAGAAAAAATATATACACATGTGGCCCCCAAATGCAATGGTTTTACTAAGACTTGAATTTATTACCTAAATTATTTTTTTTCTTTTATTTTTGCTTGCACCTTTTGCACATGGAACACTTAAAGAAAAATAAATTCTTAATTTTTTTTGTAAGTTCTTAACTTCAAATATAAACCAAATAAACTACAGCCATTTATCTCCGAAATGAAGCTACAAAGTAGAAAACTCATATAAACTAAACAACTGCTGGGGCATTAAATAAAAAGAAAAGGTGCTCAAACTGCATTAGACATTTAATAAAAAATAGAAAAAAATAGTTAATATTTTTTGTGTTCAAGTAAAACAATAAAAAGTAAAAATAAAGGACAATGATAACATAGAAAAAAGAAATGCTTTGTTTTCGATGAAGTACATGAAACTATGATTTTTGAGTTCCATATAAAAAGTTTTTACTGTACTCTTTATGTCCTTGCATTAAAATCTATGTATTTAAATTCCTTTCTACATAAGAAAGTCAGTGTAGGTGTATTTAAGAACATAAACTTAGACATATGTACACAAGTACCTTTAAGAGATTTAAAAAAGAAGATTTTAAGAGGCTTTTTAGTGCAACAAACTCATGTAAATATATTTGGTAGCCTAAAAGGTTTTACATTTTACCTAAATTGATAAGCTTGTGGTATATACACGAGCATTAAAAGACTTAAATGCTTTAAAAAAAAATAAGGTCATACAAATTAAAATACAGGATAAGGAAAAAAACAAAATTTTAAAAAAACATTTATAGGGTTTGTTGTAGGTAAAGTTTGCTTTAATGCATTTCATTGGTTCTTAAACCAAATCATCAGTAGACTTCAACCAAATTCTTGAAATATTTCTTGAATATTTACTGCCTTTATATAATAACTTCGATAAAATTATTGAGGATTACTATAAACATACAAAAACATTCAAGAGTTCCTTCAACAACCCAACAAACCTTTTCTTCACTATTAGCTGATTAGGATCTTTTTTACTGTTTTTGTCTATTAAAAAACTTCATTCAGGTAATTTCATGAAAAATTTCTCCGTGAAGGTCTAGTATAATTTGAAATTCTTTTTCTGTACTTGCCGTAGCTGGTATTTAAACCAGGAACTTTCCGAACTGCAATACCAGCGGGCTACTTCTAGGCCAGTGATTTTGCTTAAGCATCATCCATCCATCAGATGGAATGAACCGCTTTTTTATTTTTGTTTATTATACAATAGAGGGTAAAACGTTTTATTTCTTGTAATTTTATTAATTTTGCCGCTTATTTTTTATCAACGACAAATGAATTGAAATTAAAGATCATTTTGCACCGTTAAGCAAGTGTTGCCAAAAAGACTTAAAAAGAAAAAAGGATAGTGTATTTCAAAAGCTTAACTTCATCATAACTTAAAAATTAAAAGGAGAGGTAAAAAATATATATAAATCCCATGTTTCGAAGCGACGAGGTTTATTTTTACTTAAACGCCCATGTTAATAAGAAAGACTGCCATCAGTTGTCTCCAAGAACCCGCAACCCTCTATTAAAACATCAAAAACCATTGCATTGTGCCTAATTGATGCCTGAAATAATTGAACCATATGTTTTCAAAAATTCTCGAGGCCAGGCGACGAATGCCAACGGTGAAAATTATCAACTCATGATAACGGAATTCTTTATGCCAAACCAGCGAGCTCAGCCATCGTACTCTTCACACACGTGGTTTCAGCAGGATAGGGCGACCAGATAACTATGCTGAAATTTTGCAAAACTTCAAAAAAATTTTTTTGGCCAAATAATCCGAAAACTGTTTTAAACTACTAAGCAGATTAAAAAAGGATGTAGGAATGACTTAAAGGTTGTTTTATTGCAAAATGTTAGAACTTTTTGCTAAGTCAAATAGAACGAATAGTTCTAAAATTATAAAGAAAGGGGAAGTGCCTTAATTTTAGACATAACGGTATAACGCGAAAACTCGAGCTGATTGAGAAAAAATGGAGATTAGATTTAAAATCAGGCACCTCAAATTAGTAGAAAAACTTGCAATAAAGTTTCCAGTCAGCACAAAAAAAGTTAAAATTTGTTCCCCTGTGTAATAATTGATTTTTCTTAAGTGAAGATAAGCCTCAGAGAATCGTTTGTTAAACTCTTACAATTATTCATTTGTTTTTTAGTTTTTAATTGTAATTTAAAGTTTTATTTTTTTCAAACATGCAAAAACACATGCCTGTTAATTGTAAAAATTTTATTTTATTTAAAATAAAACTAATACAATCACATACATAAATTAAGAGAAAAAAATTCTTTGTTAATTTTAAAAATAGTTTTCTGCTTAAGGTTTCCAAGTTTTACAACAAAGAATATAAAGTTAATAACGGGAGGAAAGCAACAATATTAAAGGAAGTATAAAAAAGGAAAAGTATTAAACACATACAAGTATTGTGTGTATGGGTGTGTGTGAAGTGAAAGTATTACAAAGTATTAGTAGCATTCAGGGGATATTTAGCAATTAGTATGTAGTAAAACTATTTAGTAGTGGTTATAGCAAGCACTAACTTTTTGTTTCATTTTCTTGGCAAACAGCAAAAAGTTATTAATATATCTGGTTCAAGCAATATTAAAACATGCATAAAGTTGTATGCATTTTAAATGTATTAATTTCCTTAAAGCGTAGTTTAAATTTCTTGCTTCTTTTAATTATGCAAACATTTATTAAAGTTATAACATAAAAATATTAATTATGTAATTTATGCATATAAAGTTTAGGTTAAATCTTGTAATATGTATAAGATTTTTGGCGTGCTCACCTAGAGCTGGAGCAGGTATGGCACCATCTTTTGTCAGTACAACTAATGATTAAATTGCATTAAACAACAACAGCAATAATTTAAACGTAAGGTGTTCATTAAACGAGGTGGTGATAATAATGAGAATTGGAAAAAAGAAATAAATTTAATCAATATTGAAATATATATATTTTTCAGCGAAATTAAACAAAATATATTTTAAAAATTTGTTAGTTTAAAGTTGAGAAGAATTTTTTAAAGTTTTTTTTTATTAAAAGAAAAAATTGTCAGGTTTTTCTTAAACAAATACTTCAGTAATTGTTCTTGTACTCGTACTTATACTCGCACTTGTACTCGTAGTAGTACTCGTATTCATTCTTTTACCCGTACTTGTACTAGTGTTTTTACTCGTACTTTAACTTGTACTCGCACTTGTGCTCGTACTCGTACTTGTGCTCGTACTCGTACTTGTACTCGTACTCGTTTGTGCACTATTACTCGTACTTGTACTCGTAAGTTTATTCGTACTTGAACTCGTTATTGTGCTTGTATCAGTACTGGTATTCTGTTACTCGTGTACGTGGTTTACAAGTTCAAATAAGAGTACAAGTTCGAGTTAAATTACGAGTACAAGCAAAAGTACGAGTACCAAAAAGAGTAAAAGTACGAGTATAATTACTATCACAAGTATGAGTACAAGTATAAGTATGAGTACAGGAACGGGTACAAGTACGAGTACGGGTGAATTTTGGAAATTTCTAATTCAAAAAAACACGTTTAAACATTTATAATCGTTTAAGGTTATTTCTGAAGAACATTTTATTATGGGCTTTATGAAATCATAAACTGTTAACAATTGGCTTCGTCTTTATGCTGGAAAATTAACTAAGTAAACTGACGGACTGACATTGCTGAGTTGAATTAAAAGCTAAATCGGCTTTAATGTTTAGGCGCTAAAATATATCCTCCCAAGTGAAAATGCACTGCCTTCTATGTGTTGAAAGTATTAACAACTATTTACAATCCGGCTAAAAACTACTGTTTGGATAACAAATATTTGTTTTTTTCTGGTATATAGTAAGCATGGGTCATACATTTTTGAACAAGTACTTTTTCAGTCAAATAGTAACTAGTTCGAAATTACGAGGGAAGTAAAGTTTTTGATGGAATGAACCTAGTAAACTTTAAAAAGTATCTTTTTTTGGTTTAAACAAAAAATTAACACCTTTTACCTAAACAAGAATTAAAAAAAACCTGCTTTGCACAGAAAGTATTTGAATTTTCCATTTGAATGCCGTATTATTTATTTAATTACTAAACAAAATATTTCAATTTATTATAGTTTCGAAGATTGTTAAAATGGTTCAGGCATTTACTTACAAAATAAAAACAGAAACATTGCTTTTGTATTATTTTTGCTTCAAAAACTAACAGCCATCTTTTAACACTAAATAAAAATTTTTCGTTTTGCTTCATTTAACAATTAAATTTCACAATGAAGTAAAAAATACTTGTTTAAGAAAATAAAATGAAATAGTGTACGTATTTCTATATAAAATGTAGCCAAGTGAAAGCCAAATAATAAGGAAAACATAACCTACAAAAATTTTTTTTAATTTTAAAATCCAAAAAGTCCATCATTAAACTCAATCAATTAGTAAGCAAAAACTCTTGCGGGCAAATTATTAGGGGTGACAGGAGAAGGAAACATAAAAGCGAATTAAAAAAAAAAATATACAAAAACAACTGTTTGTGGTTTTGTTTTAAATATTTATTGTAGTATAATTGGTTTTAGTTGTAATTATTATAAATTTAAAATGAATTTGTAAGCCATACGCTATGGCTAAACCAAATTATATCAAAATTTAGTCAAGTTGTTGAAAATAAAATGTAAAACAAAGAAACTTTAACAAATTAAACTTTTTTTTGCAGAATTTTAGCTAAAAGAGGTCGGCAGAGGTTTCAATAATGAAGGGTGTCCTCATAAAAGTTATGCACAATTTAAAATTGCGGCCATGTGTGTGGCAAGTAATGGTAAATGTAAGAAATAAGTTTGACAGCAGCAAGTTAAGGTTAAATAAATATGGAAAACAGTCACAGTTGACAATTTTTGTATAAGAAATAATTGATATACTGATCTTACTTTGCTAAAGGGCAAGAAGGTAAAAGAAGTGAAATAGGAATTTGCGATATAAAGGTATTAAAATATGAGGAATATGCATTGGACATCTAAACAAGTGAAAAATTTTACGAAATTTTTTGCAGCCTTAACTTGCTGAAGATCGAAACAAACCAGGTAGTTCAGAGGGTTCATTTGCCCTATGGAAATAGACGTTGGTGATTAATAAAAAGTACGTTTTTCTATGAACGTCATAGCCGTCCACTATGTGTTGGCTGTTAATTGAGTTTTTTATTTGAGATTTCTTGTTCTCATTTGCTTATTGCCGAAAAAAATCTAGTTAATGATGGAAGTACAGGGTATCTGGTGGCAAATTTATATTTTTAAATACGATTATTTCAAAAAGTAATAAACGGTGCGGAGGGAGGGTGGCGTCGTTGGAATTATCGATTATGCCGATTTGTCAGTCACGATGTTGCAGTGGTCGAGTGAGCATCGCACGTCTCAGTGAATACATTT
This sequence comes from Melanophora roralis, assembly GCA_963583895.1. NCBI lineage: Eukaryota > Metazoa > Arthropoda > Insecta > Diptera > Rhinophoridae > Melanophora > Melanophora roralis. The sequence continues at coordinate 24,557,743 of OY757189.1, read as the reverse complement.
TTAAGAGCAATGATTTTTACGTGATTGCTCATCGACAATTTTGTTCAAAATTTGGTATTCGGCGAATACTAGATGAACCGAGTGTAAATTTAATTCGTTCGGCGGTGCAGAGATTCCGCGCAACAGCTTCGGCTATGAATGTCCCACGGCCAGAGCCCAGTCGATCTTCAAAGACTCCCGAAAACATTGAACTGGTTAAACTAGTTTACGTGAAAGTCTGCGACTTTAAATAACGAAAAGAGCAGCCTAACCGGGACTTCCAAGAGCGATTATTCAGGAAATTTTACAAAAGGACATAAAGTTTTATTCTTTTCAAATCGTTGAAGAACTCAAAGAAAGTGACTTTAGTTTACGTAAAAAAAAATTGGAAAACGATGTTGGAGCGTGTTCGTACTGTAAATTCAATTTTTTTGGAGCGGCGAGGCTCATTTTCACTTGAACGACCACGTCAACAAGCAAAACTGCCGTTACTGGTCTCCAAGAGCCCGCTATTCTTGATTAAAACATCAAAACCCATTGCATTGCCTTAGGGTAACTGCTTGGTGTGCCCTGTCAATGCGTGAGAAGATTGGATAATTTTTTTTTCCAAAACTCTCGAGGCGAGGCAACAAATGTCAACGATGAAAATTATCCACTTATGATAACGGAATTCTTTATGCCAAACCTGCGAGCTTATTCATCGTACTCTTCACACAAGTGGTTTCAACACGATGGGGCGACTGCACACCCAGCCAGAGCTTCGATGATTTTGCTTCAGGAAAGTTTCGCTTTGGGGACATATCAAGGCCACCGAGGTCGCCCGATCTAACTCCCACAAAGAGAGGTTTGCAATGACAATCCCGAATCTCTTGTGGCTTTAAAGGCAAATATTCGTCGAGAAATCAGCTCAATTGAACCAAGTTTACTGCACTGTGTGGCGCAGAACACAAGGCTCCGCTTTGAACAGTGTGTTCAACTTGACGGAAGACATTAAGATGACATACTTTTTAAAAAATAAAATCCGCATTTCCATTCTGTCGTTCAATGCTTCTAATAAAACTTTAAGTCAATTATTACGTTTTTTTATTTAAGTTTGAAAATATAAATCTGCCATCAGACACCCCGTACTCAATTATGTCTTTCGCGAAAATATATTTTTTGGATTCATAAAACAATAATCTAAAGGGAATTAAATTTTTTTTAATTAGATGAAAATAAGCATAGTTTTTGGGACACCCTAACTTATCTCATTACTTATTGAAGTGAATTATAATGTTTTTCATACAAATTTTATTTTTTTAAATACTTATGAAAATTAAGAAAAAAAATTTAATAAATTTTTAATGGTTTTATTATTGTATTTTTTTTTTTTTTTTTGTTTATCCACGTCTACTTACCATTTGGAACGGTGGTCACTTTTTTGGTTTGTACACGTGCCGTTGCATTATTAACCTTTATGGAATAAAAACAAAAATTATAAAATATTAGAAAGAAAATAAGTAAAAGTTATTGTAAATTTTTAATTGGATCCAAATTGTCAATACTAAATACTGGTTTGTATGTATGTTTAAACTTTTAAATAAAATGTATGAAAATCTAATTATTAAACATATTGTTTAACACTGCTTACTTTGACATGTTTTATTTTGTTTTGTTTTATTTAATTTAATTTTTGGTTTACTTTTTTGTTTTTTTTTTCATTTTAAATGATGGTTACGACCAACTAACAATTGTGTTGCACTTGTGTAGCTGTTATCTGGAAAATGTTTGTTTTCAAAAAGTTTGTAATATTTTTATAATTAAAATTACAGTCACTGCGAAGAGAAATAAAGACTATGGGTAACACATTGCAGACAAGACAATAAAATAAAGTTTAAATTAGATAATATGTTTTGGGGTTTAGATAGTTCTATAGTGTGGCAACAGTACTTAAACACGAGCGAAATAAAAAATATTATGAATATTATAAATATACTTTCAGGCAATTTTTTGTTAAAAGTTTTAAAGAAACTAAAATTTCTTAGGATCGCTATAGAAAAATTAAAAAACATTAAACAAATATTTTAAAACTATTATTCGCTGATAGAGCAAAGTAAATATAAAAATGTGTATAAAAATGTAAGTCCAAATAATTACAAATGAAAAAAGAGGTACAAGTGTAACGAAGAAGAAGAACAAAAAATAAATTAACTTTGTTGCAATCTGCTTTTGCCCATAAGTAACTTATTGTTGTTGGTAAGTAACATTTTTGTAATTCCTTTCATTATTTTTAATTTATATTAACCAACATTACAAGGGAATTGTGTGCTTAATGTTTGAGTTTCTGTATATGTTTGTGTAGAAGCGTCGTTTTTACCCTCTATTACGAGTGGCAAAATGTACAAAGAAAGTTAATTAACTGACTTGCTAAGTGAAATTTAAGGCCTGTTGTTGTTTTTGCTATTATCACTGTTACTGTCTTTTTTTGTTTAAAGGGCTTTCTAGTTTTTTTGTTGTTCCTTTTTTTTGGTACTTTTACTAGGCAGGTTTTTTAGGGTTTTGGTTTTTGTTTTTACATACTTTATTTGAAGGAGAATTTAATTTCTTAGATCAATATAATAAGGCTAAGAGAAATTTTAATTTGCAAATGGCAAAAAATTCTTGGCGCACACAACTAAAAAGGGGCAAAACGAAGAAAAAGTTAAGTAAAAAATGAGTAAATGTTATTTTAAATTCTAAAACTTAATTTTAAATTACCTTTTTTAATAAGTAACTTAGGTTACTTCCTTGAATTAAAATTTAGCTTTAAAAAAATTCGTCTAAAACCTTATATAATGAATAAAACATTGTTGTAACTTTTGCTTTCTTAACAATAAATTTTAATTTTAAAACTTAAGCTGAATCTTACAATTGTCTCTATCTTTTCTTGACTTTTTGGCTTTATTTGTATAGTTGATGTTTATTTTACTTAAAATTCTATTCAACTTTCTTATTTTAGTTATTTGTTAACTTTACACCATTCTCGATAAATAAATTTTAATTATTGTTTAATTGACTTCACAGTTCTAACTCTAATCTTGGCTTACCGGTTACTAGGTATAAATAGCATTTAAAATACATAAAGAAAAAAAAATAAGCAAATTGTAAACAATTAACTAAATCTAGTTAAATGAAAAATCTTTCTTAACTTAATGCGACGCATACACCCGAACACAAAGGGCCTTATTGTGTTTGGCGTAGTCGTGTCGAATGTTGTCGGATTCGCCACAAAAACGACAAGGGTGCTATTCATATAGCATTGGCGTATTTCTTAGACGGTACCAAAAAACTAAAAACGACTACGCCAACGCCAATCACAATAAGGGTGAAAGTTTATATACGTACATACATAAATATGTATGTATCTATGTATGATCTACTTTATTAGGTAAACTTGAGTTTGTAGGATGCATGAATGTATGTATGTATGTATGTATGTATGTATGTATGTATGTATGTATGTATGTATGTATGTATGTATATATGTATGTATGTATGTATGTATGTATGTATGTATGTATGTATGTATGTATGTATGTATGTATGTATGTATGTATGTATGTATGTATGTATGTATGTATGTATGTATGTATGTATGTATGTATGTATGTATGTATGTATGTAAGTAGGTATCTATTTTATAGCTGGCCACACCAGTGGACCAAATTTTGGGAAATTTTTACAGGGTGTTACTGCAAGTCCGAAAGGAACAATAGACAACTTTGTTTTTGGAAATTGTTAATGCCACGCCCACAACACACCAAATTTTGTGGGAGGGTAGGGTTAAATTCTATATGTATAAAACATTTAAATGTATTATAGAATTCTCTATTTCTCTCAACTGTCAAATAAATTCAGTTTTCTTAAATTAATAATTTTCCTAAAAAACTTTGAGTTGAGACTAATGCTTAAGAAGTAATTTGAGAATCTCTTTTTGAGCTAGCAATAACGAGTTAAATTTCCAAAAATAATATGCAAATCTTAATATATTTATATAAAAGTTAATTACTCTTATAATAAATGCAAAACATTTTTGATTAGAAGGTGCTTGGAAGGTTTTAATTAAGCTTATAAATCAAGGTAAAATAAATCTACTTTTGCATACAAGATTTAAATTACAATAATGCTATAACACACAAAAATCAAATATAAGTAAAGAGAGAAGAATATTTACACCACAATAATTACATTAAAACAAAATAAACAACTAAAAGTGAAGGTATATATAATGTAGTAGAGAATTATATAATCCTTATCCACCCTAACCAACCCCTCAACATTATTGTAAATAGCACAAGTAATACTACCATCAGCAATGAGCCTTCAAGTGGGTTAAAAACTCAAGTACATTATATTACACAAGTGTCATCCATTTACTATGTTCTTGTTTCAATATTTACCATCAATACACACTGGATAGATATGCCTTTAACACTTGTGCTTTTTATGGACACTGAGGAAAATGTTAAGGCTTTTTGATATGCAAAGGCAAACATAGAAACTTAATTAAACTGTTTTAAAGAAATTGTGCAGAAATAGGCTTTAATATTGCAAACCAAATTAAACTTAAGTTATTGAAGGCAAATAATTATAATTAAAAAATTAAAAAGTGTTACTTTTAAAGCCCATCAATGCGTTCATTTGTGAAATAAAAACATAAAATTTTGCTAATTGTTGCGTAATAGATATCTATTTTAAGTTTGTATTTGTAAATGTTAAATACGGCCAAGTTACTCACAAAAAATAAAATAAGGCAGGTGCGCATCTAAATTACGTTGCTTTTTAGGGGTGAAAGGGTAGTTTGTTATTTTTGTATTTTATTTAAAACACACAGACGTAAACCAAATAAATCATTTCATAAAAGTAATACCCGATACTTCTCATCACTTGGTTTGAGGGGTGTTAATTCATACCCCTGACTCCGAAACTGATTGGGAACATTTAAAAAAATAAACGCCTACTCTTTCAAAATAGCCTTTTTATACTTTAAAGTGAGATGTGTTTTAACAATTTAAATTTCGAAAAAGAATTAACAACACATTAACAGGTCAAAAATAAGAAAGAATTTCAAAATTGGTTACCAGCAATGGTCCATAGAGCAGGCACGAGTGTAGCATATAAAAAGCATTCTATTTAAACAGAATTAAAACAATATGCTTGTTAAAAATGTGGCTAAAAAGTTTTTAATTTGCACTTTTTTATTTTATTATATTTTTTTTTTTAAATTTAAACATTAAAAATTGACAGCCCTAAGGTTACGAGTGAATCTTATTTACGTGCGTTAAAATTACAATCAAATATTTTATAAAAATATAAAAATTAAAGCTGTTCTATCGTGATTTTAAATGTTAAAATATATATAAAATATTTTTTCTTAAATTTTTTGCAGAAAAAATACAGAATATAACTCTGCCTACAGTAACTTAACATAGTACGTGGGGAGGCATGGGAAGAAAAGAAAGAAGGAGAAACGTCTTGTTCAATGAAAGAAGATATAAATAGAAAGACGTGAGAAAATCGAGTCGAAACGATGCCAGAAAGTTCCACCAATATGTAAAATAACATAGTAAGAAACATGGTATAGGCATTGCCTCCTGTTAAGACCAACAAGGCATTACAGAGTGCGAGAAGGATAGCGTTATTAAAATCTGGAAGGAATACTTTTCCAAATTGTTAGTGTCTGATGTTAGCGGGGTAAGAGGTACCTTCCAGACAAAAAGAGGTGAAAATATCAATATTCGAGCCAATGGTTTACTGGAGGAACTGTTTAAGACCGGAAGCAATAAGTGGGAAAGGAGCACGAATCAACATTTTTTTGAAAGATTTGGCAGGTGGAACGCATGCCTTATGAATAGAAAGTAAGTAAGTAAGTAAGCAAGTAAGTATTTAAGTAAGTGTCTAATTGTGATTAAACCATAAAAAAATCCCAAATTGAGGATCATAGACTCTTTGGCCCATCACACATTAGAGTAAGATTTAAGCGAACAATTTTTGTTCTCTTCGTAACACACTGGACTAATTGTTCTGGCATAAAATGTATACGTGTATAAAGCTTGTGTGTGTGTATTAGTGTTTCTTATTCATTGGACGTTTGTTGTTGTTTTTCAAATGTGTATGTATTGGTTTTGTGATGCTTGTGCGGGGTTGAGGCTGGTTGAAAAATTACGCCAACTAATAACCATACTCTTCACCTCTTTTGCCATCACTTTGTCATTTTGTTCTGGCGGAATTACTCTAATGTGTTAAGGACCTTTAAGTTACAAATTTAAAATGTTTAAATTTAAATAAAAAAATTTTGAGTAAAGTGGTCACGTTTGTCACAATAGAATTTCCGTAGAGTAATTTTTTTTGGCGAATGCTCTCTAAAGGGCCACTGCACCGCAATATATCTTTACTAAAGAGATTTTTTTAAAATCACTTTTCCACTTACTTTATATTATTTTTCTCTATTAAATTTTTTCTTTAGTTGTCTTTATGGCCTGAAATATTTTTTAAATCTTCTTTTAATATTTTTTATATATAAAGGTATGGGAAATTGTCAAGGAAACATATTATATACAAAAAATGTGTTAGAATTTATATTTATTTAAAACAAGTATGTCTTTGAAATCTATTGTATTAAAAACGTCAGACAGCATACCAAAGAATACAATGGATTTTTGTGATTTAATTCAATTGAATTTATATATTTTGTTTGTCATCTCCTTCTATTGTTGTAAACTTAAGGAATTTTTAATATTATCTTGTAGCAAAAATCTTATTAAGGTTTGAAAGTTTAAAAAATATTAAATAGATTTTTGATTATTAAATTCTTAGTTAACAACTGTACGGGTTTTTATATATTCTCTAAATGTTAGTTGTTAGTTTACTGTTGCCAAAAAAAGATGACTTACTCTACTCTCTACTCCAAATTATCATAAATATCTATGTAAAGTTGTACAAAACTTTTTTTAATTCTTTTATTCTTCCTCCTTAAAATCAATGTTCCAAATATTTTGCATCAATTTTTGTATCAATAAACTCTAAAGACCCTATTAAAGTGTATTGTATTTAACAATATTCTTATGCTTTTGTTAAATTTAAAATATGTAACAACAATAAATATTTCCATAAGCTACACTACCTTGTATTTGTAAATATAAAAACATTTCCCAGAGTAATAAAGAAAAACAAACTTTTAATACAATAGAAAATTTTATTTGTAAATGTGGCAGCTTCTAACCAGTTTATAGAAGCTTCTTTTATTTGTTTTTGTTTTAAGCACATACGAGCTATATACATATATGCAAATATTTATGTAGTTGTGGCCATTCTATGTGGTTTACTCAGTTACCAAATATTATTCCGTAACTCGTTTGCTCTTAAACAACAGCAAAAAAGCAACGCTGACAGTAACAATAAGGATTTTAGCTGCAATAACAATTTAAATACTGGATTATAATAGAAATACTAGAGTCTAACAGTTGCCTATGATCGGTTATTTATGTATTAGGTTTTACACCGAAATTACTTTTTATTTTATATTGAGTACCCACATACAAATGTATGTGTTTTAATTTGCGTACAGGCTGGCGTTGCCAGAATAATGATTTTATCATACTTTTAATGATTTTTTGCCAGAAATATGGTTTGATGAGTTTTTTTTCTCAAATGGCAATTTTTATTTTAAAAAATGACAGTTTTTTATGTTTTTGAAAGTATTTACACATGCTATATTTATAAACAGTTTTTTATCAGATGTAAAATTTTAAAACAATAAAGGGTTGCGTCAGCATCGCTGTTTTTTGTGATAAAAAGCCTTAAGACCATCTTTGTGTAACTGACACTTTTTTAGAACTATGGGTAAAAAAACATTAATAAAAAACTATTCAAAGCACGCTCTCTTGAATTTAACGAATGTAGGATGAAATGCAACACCGAAATCTTAAAGTTTTTAATTTTTTTTATAAATTTAACCTTTGCTTAAGTAAAAATCAAGGAATGCTTTCAAACAAAAAATTTTTAACTCAAAACTAAGTGAATATCTTCACCTCAGTGAAAAAAGGTCCAAACTCGTATTTTTGAAATCGAGACTATTTATCGAAATAAACTAAAATCCTGGCTCATAAAAAAATACGAGTTTGGTTCTTTCTATGCCTTCAAGACATTTGTATGTATGTGGTAGGGGTATTATTGGTCTGAGACACTTCAGAATCATGTCCGTTCGGCAATTCGGCTGGGTGCCCAAGTTTTTTTTGTGTAAACACGTATCAGTTTAAAAGATATTCTGATGAAATTCGGCACAGATAAGCTTTTCTGCACTGGTACGAAGCCTTTTGGTCTTGATGATTGGTTCACTTTTCGTCATAACCTTCATATAAATAGACTCCCAGAAAAAGCATTGTGGACTCGAATATTACTCAACTTTAATAAAACTTTGCAAATGTGTCCTACTTAATGCCACCAACTACTATTCTAAACAAAAATTTGATCGGCCTCCATACAAACGCACTTCCGAAATAAGCATTTTGACTATAGATAACTGCAGTTTTTGATATAGCCCCCATTAAAATATTCTCACGGAATAAGCATTTAGGGCTTGAATATTACTAAATTTAAAAATTATTTTGCATATGTGTCTAACTTTATGACACCAACTGCTACACTATATGTTCGCTTGATTTTTGATATAGCCCCCATACAAATGCCCTCAGAGAAATTCGTTTTGGGATATAAATGGCCCGAATATTGTACAACATTTTCCAAACTAAATTAATGAAAAGCATATTTATTTTTATATGACGAGTTAAGAGAATTTCATTTGTCAACTGAAATAACCTTTTTGGTAGATAAACTTGGTTGTGAAGAATTATTCGCGTTGTCAAAAAAATGGAAAGTTGTTTTTCTACACAAAAACTAAGTTTTTGAATACAAAACTTGATGATTTTTTTTTCCTTAATATCTATATGATTTTATTTTTACCAAATGATGATCTTCTTCAGAAAGCCTCTGGCAACGCTGATATTGTTCCCAAATACATATCAATGTAAAAAAAGAACAAAAAATAGCAAGTGCCCAATGAAAAATATAATAAAAAAATTTGTTGTATTTTAAGCTGTTATTTGTTGAAAAAGATTTTTTTCAATTTCATGTACAACTGTGGAATAGGCATCATCATTTTGTGATCGCTCACACATATTTGCAAGACCACACAGGAGCAAACAAACACAAGTACAGCAGGTGTATAAATTCATACACGTTTTTATTGTTTTTCCGTTGACAAAGGCATTAACAAAAAATAATAAAAATAAAATTCTATATAAGACCAGTAAATGGTTAAAATTGTCCTACTTGCAGAACAATAGGAACTCACGTATACTTTTATACCTTTTTGCCAAACATTTAAAATAAATAAAATTTCTATTTTGCTGCTTTAAGTTTTACTAGTTTTTTTTTCATTGGGATGGCTTCGCCTAAATAATTTTGTCACTTTTAATTAAAAATTTTTTTTTGTTTGTTTTACTTTTATAATGCATTTAATGATTGTACGTAGTTTTTTCTATTTTGTTGTAAATTTAATAAAAAAAAAGGTTTACAAAATATGTGTCGCATTAAAATGTATTCCCTTGAGTAAAGCAAGTTCATTTATTTAAAAATTTTTTGAAAAATCAAAATTTACATATTTTTAAATCATGTAAAAATTACAAAAATGATTCAAGTTTTTTTATGAATGACGCATCCGGAAAATATCCGAATTTGAAAAATGTTAAAATTTTTTTTAATTATTACCATAAAAATATGAATAAAATAAAGCAAAAAAAATCGTTAAATTAATTTTTAGCGCAAGGAAAAAAGTATGTGAATATCTGATTTTTCAAACTGCCAGCTAGAGAAGTAATTTAATTATATGTCCCTGACTTAGACCTTGTAAAGTTATAAGTTAATTTGCTGGGATTATTTCTAAATACCTAGTTTCAATGATGTCTATATATACAAGGCCTTAGCTTAATTACTGACTAACTCATTCATAGTCGTTCAGCCTAAACGCGTGCTTAAGCTAGACCGTTTCAAGTGTTTACCTCCCCTGATGTAAAGATCCACTGAGATGAAGTTTTAAAAATCTGGTAAAATGAAAAACGGTAATGTGGTAAAAAGTAGCGTATTCTGCTCAAATAATAAACGGATCTTTGTCTGGTACTTTTGGAAAATTTTGGACCCTAAAAAATAAAACAGTGAAATCTATATTTTGATACTGTTGTTCATTTTGTAACTGTTTAACCAAAGAAAAAAGAAACATTATTCAAAATGCGTTATACAGATTTTAAAAAAATATAAATAGCTTTGCGGCACTTTTATAACATTTTGACTCTTAGGGGCAAAAAGGGTTAAAAAGGTAAAAAATAGTAAAAATTATACACTGGCACTTTTGAGGTAATTAAATTTGTGTTATTGGAAAAAAAATTATATATTGGTACTTTTGAGGTACTTTTAGTAACTTAAAAATTAAAAATGATAAAAACATAATTAAATTTGTGTTTTTGTAAAAAAAATTATATATTGGTACTTTTTTAAGCCTTTCTACCTATAAAGATGGAAAAAAATTTAATTGTGTGAAGAAAATGTTTTTTTTGCCTTTTTTTTCTAATCTTGTACCGTAGAGGGCAAAAAAGGCAGAAAATTATATTTTTGTACATTTTGTAATTTCTTACCTAATAACGATACCAACAAAAATTAAGATTTGATTAACAGATTTCTAAAAAAAGAGTGAATATGTTTTTAACCCTCATTTTAAGGGGTGCCTACCTTTTGCAAACCTTCTGAACCAAGACACAATTGAATTTGCCTTCGACTGACTATTCTTAGTACTTGTATGAAATATTGTTAGGGCAAAAAAGGGCTTAATATTATATTTTGGTAAAAATTAAACTATAGAAATATGACACAAAGGGCTATAGACCCCGATTAAGGTCAGAAGTCAACTAAGCGGACAAGTTTGCAATTATAAAATTAACGGCTATTGTCTACATTGAAGTTTTCGGTACTTTTTAAAATGTTACGAGTCTACAAATATAATATTCAGTTTGTGGTCGAAAGTTAATAAGTAAGTCAAAAAGTACTTTTATTTAAAATTGTTGTACTTTTTAACATTATTTTGAGATCGCGAGTTTAAAAAATATGAAAAAGGCTCTACTGACCCCAATTGAAGCCAAAAGCCAACAAAGTGGGCATTTTTGGTAGTTTTAAAAAATTTTTTTTAATATTTTAATTTCAGAAATATGAAAATAAAAAAGAGCATTTTTATACTTTTGGTAAATTTTACATTTAGGCTTACATTAATTTTTTTTAATTCTGATTCTATATTAAGACTGTAGTTTGTTTAAGCAAATATTTAAAACTGTACTTCAATTGCTAGTGCTCATAGAAAATCCGTTTGCAATAAAAACGGTGATTTTTATCATAAACTAATTAACAGTACTTTTTTTTATTGTGATTTAAATAAGAAGTCTGTGAAAATGAACGTAAAAAAATATTAAATAAAATTTTAAGTTTTAGGGGAGAATCTATTTGCCTGATTTTTTTAGATTTAAAATCTGAAAGACTAAACAAAATCACATTCAAGAATATCATTCCTGGTATGAAATAAATGGAAGCATAACATATGTACGATTGCAATCGAAACGTAATTGTTTTGTCTATACTCAATTCACAATAGATTAGCGACGAAAACTTATGAACCATTTCCCAAGCCAATTTTAATTACACGCATACTCTTTGCCCTCTCATACTTTGCTGGGTAACATCAAAATAAAAAAAATCTATTAGTTCATCCTTAGTTTTTTTTGTTTTTTGAGATACGTCAAAAACAATTAACAATTTTTTAAGTTCTTAGATTTAACATAAAATTTAGCACCCTTCATTCTCTCTGTGTAGAAAAAAAGTTACGAGAAAAAGTAGATTTTGTTACTTACTGTCTAACTTTAAGCCAAAAGTTACTTTGCATTTTCATTAAAAACTTTTTAATTTAAATTAAAAACAAATAAAAAACCTTAACATATGCGAAAATATCTCACAAAATAAGGAGTTACAAAAAAACGGGTAGTAAAATAATATTATTTATATATTTTCTTAAGGCAACCAGCAAAAAAGAATTAACTTTAACTATACAATACATAAATTAATTTTTTTATTCATGTATTTTAGTGTAATGTTACATTATGTATAATAAAACACTATTTTATAAAAGCCAAGTATGTATTTGCTTGTACTACCTATACCTCCTTAAACATATGCAACAAAAAGAAAAAAAAATGTTACGAAAGTATTTCACATGTGCACAAATATTGTTACATGAGTTGAAGTCTTTACACATGCAATCGTGTTTGTACTTGTTTTGAGCATTTCGTACATCAACAGCAAGAAAACTTGCATACATAATAAGCCACGTAAGTACATACATATATGCATATCGTAGAAATGTTTTCTTTTTATATTTTTGCGAATTATTCTGCCTTATTTACGTAACATAAAATGTTATTTTGTTTTAGTTTTCTTACATTTTTAATGTAAAATATTTTTGCATTCAAATTGTTTACTTTTTTTTCTCGTTTTTCTTTCAGTTTTAAAGCGAGAACGTTTTTTATTTAAGTACTCAACACCAAAACATGAAATATGCAAAGTAATATGGACATATTCTATTTGCACAAGTTTGTGTACGTTTGTGTGCCTGTGTACACTTACATATGCATAGTACAACTCAAGTGAGTGTTATATTAAACCATCATCATCGTCAACGAGGTCACGGTCGCCTGCATATATGCAATATAATTTTCATTTTCTATGTGCAACTGTGTTGTTTTAGGTAAATAGTGTAGAAAAAAAGGTACCGTCTTTAGATTGTTGAGAAATTTCTGACATAACAGCTGAAATTGTCAAGATGTGCTGTGAAAATTTGTCTATAGAAAAGGGATATAAAAATGCCAAAAATATATGGCATACTTTTAGGTGTAAAAAGAAATTTATATTTTTTTTATTTCAAGGTAGGTATTGAAAAAGCAACAAACAAATGTTTTATTTTAATACAGTAAAATTAAAACATAAAAACTAAACATACTTATTATACCTAACAAGATGTGGTTTTAGAGTCGCAAAAGCTTTAAAGGCTTTGTAAAGGATTTTTCTAATCTGTCTGAAATTTTTACAAAATTATATGCATTTATTTACACTTATACTTTCTTTTCAGTTTTATTTTCCAATCACCATTTTAAAATTATGCTATGAAAATTTAACAAAACTTGTTTTAATTTAATTATATGTCTGTATAACTTAAGGCGGTAATAAATTCCAGCTTACTTAAATATTCTACTTTGCTTACTTACTCTGACTAATTAAAATAATTATTACATTAAAAAGAAAATTTAATTTCAATTAGCTGGCTGTCATTTAATTAAATGATAATGGTTATAGTTCTAATATAATTATTTTTACAAAAGTTAAATTTCACACCATGAAAAGTAAATAAAAAAAATAGTGAAAAAAATTTTGCATATCAAGAAGATAAATTCAGAAGAAATAAAAAGGTTTGGATTTAATATTTGTAAAAAATTAATAACTCGAACAAAGTTAAAAGAAAAAACAAACTATTAAGGCTTTTTTATTCCTAAACTATTCTTAAACCTTTTCTTTAGCTGCATGAGAACTATCGATAACGATACCTATGGTTTCACAGCTGCGAATATCAAGCTCTGTGAACATTTATCTTAAGACAGGCCAAGTCATCACCAACGGTCTCAATTAGATATAGTCACTAACATTATTTTGTTTTGCAGCCATTTTGGTAAACATTAGTTTTGACAGTTCATATTTGGCAGTCGTGAAGTAGAGGCGTGGCAAATTTATTATATTTTCATGAAAAAATTATAATGAGTGACGAGGCACATTTTCATTTGAATGGATATGTGAATAAACAGAATAGTCTATTCTGGGCATTGGAAACCCCTCAAATTGTTTATCAGTCACCTTTGTATCCTTTAAAAGTAACAGTCTGATATGCAATTTGGTCAGGAGGAATCATTTGACCTTACTTTTTAGAAACTGAAAACGGCGAAACGGTAACTGTCAATAAGGAGCGATATCGTGATATGATTGAAAATTTTTAATGCCACAACTGCATGCTTTGGGATTGGTTAACATTTGGCATCACATCGCATACAGCCAGGATTACAATGGAATTACTGCGAGACCGCTTTCCATAGCAAGTTGTCTCAAGAAATGGTGCTGTTGATTGGCCTCCACGGTCGCCTGATTTAACTGCTCTGAACTCCTTTTTGCGGGGATATCTGAAAAGCAAGGTTTATGCAAACAAACCAGAAACGCAGGAGCAACTCAAAGTAAATATTGAAAATGAAATTAATGAAATACCGCGTAAAATATATGTGAATGTAATGAAAAATGTGCTCAAAAGGACTCGTATTTGTTAGGCTATCAGAGGCGGACATTTATCTGATATTGTATTTCATACATAATTGGCGACATTAACCAAAACATTTATCAATACAAGACACACTATCTTATTTAATCAAAAACTATAAAGCTATATTTACACCACCTGAGTCCTCATCTGAGTAGTGTCAAAAAATTAGGATTTAGTTGTTATGAGTTTTAAAAAACAATGCGACGTTTTCATTTTTAGCATTACATTACGTTAAAGGAACTAGTTTTAGTCGGCTAATTATAAAAGTTGTTAACTGGTAAAAAGTGTATAGCAATACAACAACAAGCATGTAATCCGGTAACATTTAAGAACTTACAGTAAAAAATTCAGACGTTAAATAATTTGAAATTAGAGTACGTTCTATTTTCAACTGAGATCAGGCAAAGACATTAACAAATAAAAACAGACAGTTATTACACTTTACAAATGAGTCTTAGTTGTGAAACTCAGATGATAACTCAGGTGGTGTAAATATAGCTTACACAACCAAAGTAGTATACCTTGCCGGCGGACACCCTGTATAACCTAACAGGCATTTCAAGCAATTTGTATACGTTATTTAATTTTCCAATTAAATAATGATTTTTAAGCTATCCTGTATGATTTTTGCAAAATATATTAAATAACTTAAGAAATTAAATAATTAAACTGAAGTATTTCGTCCTCTTCACTTTAAACACAACTCTTGGGGAGAACTTATTTAGAAGTTGCCCAAATAGGGTTAATTTAAAGCAAGCAAATACACAATAACGAGCAAAACAATCTAACAAAAAATATTTGCAACCTAATAGCAATTAAAATAATAATAACGATATAGCATTTCCTTTTTGTTTAAATTTTATATACTTACATATATTAACACACATAGTTCTTAGGATATCAATAACTTACAAACAAGCATACAAAGGAAATATTTAAGAGTATTCAGATAATTAAAGGCAGAAACAAAACAAAAAACATGTCAAAGTTTATAGAGCAGCAGAATCAGCGCATCAGTTTATAAAGTAAATATTCAAAGTTAAGGATATAATTTAAATTAACATTAAATCATTTAAAACTTTATAATTTGTTATATAAACAATATTAAATTAGATCTCATACATTTTATTTTAACATACATAAGCCTGTAATTAAAAAAGCTTAAAATATAAGCAAGTAAGAGCGCTATATTCAGCTGTGTCAAATCTTATATACCCTTCACAACGTGTATGGGTTTTTTAACCCTAACTTTTTTAAAAATTTGTATGGCAACCCCCCTAGGGGGTGGGGTAGGGGGTAAGTATGTTCCAGGAAAATGTTTGCAAAAAAAAAAAATTAGTTGGGGTCAGTCCTACATTTGACCTATCCACGCGCCCACGAAAGCTGTAGGGGGGGGGATTTATTACAATTTCGCAAACTTCGTATGGGACACCCTTAGGCGATGCAGAAACGGGGTAAGTATATTCTAGGAATATGTTTGGGAAGAAAAACTAATGGGGACCTTTGATACATTTTATTCCTCTAAGGGCTATTTGGGGAATGCTGTAGGGGTTTTACCCATATTTTTCAACTTTTGTATTGCAACCCTCTTAGGGAGTGGAGATAGGGGGTAAGCATGTTCTAGGAAAGTGTTTGCAAGGAAAAATGAGTTGGGGTCAGTCCTGCGTTTGACCTATTCACGGGCCACCTGGAAGCTGTGGGGGATTTATAGCAATTTCGCAAACTTTGTATGGGAAGCCCTCTTAGGCGATGGAGATAGGGGGTAACAATGTTTTATAAATATATTTGGGAAGGAAAACTAATGGGGGTCTGTCGTACACCTTATTTCTTCAAGTCGACTCTGGGGAAGTTATGGGCGTTTTTACATATTTTTTGTAAATTTTGTATGGCAGTCTCCTTAGGTGATAATATGTTTTGGAGGAAAAACTAATTGGGGTCTTTGATACATTTTATTCCTCTAAGAGAGACTATGGGAAAGTTATAGGGGGTTTCCCCTTATTTGTTCAAATTTTGCATTGCAATTATGTTAGGGGCTTGAGATTGGGGAGAAGTATGTTCTTCAAAAATGTTTGGGAGGAAAACTTAATAAGGTCGGTTTTAAGCTTGGGCTTTATAGAAGCACCCTGGAGCATTGGGAGCGATTTAAAAAAAATTGATATAGATTAATATTTGTAGGGCAACCCTTTTAAAGGGCGAATTTAGGTTGTTAGTATGTTCCACAAAAATCTTTGTAAGGAAAAATAAATGGAAGTCGGTCTTACATTGCTCCCGTGAAGGGGTAACTGTGGGGAAGTTGTAGAGGTTTTTATGTAAAAATTTTAGAAAAATTAACAGAGATAGTCGTGGTTGCTGGCTTCTATCTCCGTCAGTTCTCGCATGTATACCTGATGTTTAAATACCACAAACAGGTCCGAGAAGTATCAAGGGGCTTAAGAAAATTGATTTCAATAGATTAACGGACAGACGGACATCGATAAATCAACTTTTCTTTTTATTAGGGTCTATAAGGATCCATTATGGGGTCGCAAATAGATATTAAAGAAATTACAAAAGGAATGACAAACTTATATATACATATCGAGCCTTTGGTGCAATACCGTAGTAATCCAAAAAATCGTGAACTGAGAAAAATGCATTTGAAGTTTTGAACCATCTTTTTGATAGTATTTTCGTTTACTAAAGTTATTTTTTTACAAGTTTTTAAATAAAAAGGAATGTGTTTAAATAAAAAAAGGCCAAAAATGATTGAAAATATGAAATATTTATTTATATTTAAGTACTTTGTGTCAACCTATCAAAGATGTATCGTTATTGTCACAAAACCTATGACAAACTTAAAAATTAATTCGAAATATATCGTTATAGCAAATAAACTTTTAACTATTTTTTTTCTAACAAAGTTGTAATATGAAATAATACGAACAAGTAAAAAAGAAATCAAATTATGCAGTTGTGTTTCTGTGCCTAAAACGTAGCAAAAAATAATATTGCTTTATACTTTTTTCGTAAATTGCTTTCTGTTAGTAAATTTCTTGTCACAAAAGGAAATATTTTATTATTGCAAATAAATATTGTTGGAAATACCTAGAGGCAATAAAGACATTTTTAGCTGTAGAATCTGAACAGTTAGAGGTGGAATCATAATTTTTAATTTTTAGATAGATATTTCCCCAAAGATAATTTCTGCATACCCAGATCAAAAAATTCAAATTTTGAGTTACTACGGTATTGCACCAAAGGCTCTATATATGTTTATCTTTATCACTAATGTGAAGGGTATAAAAAGGATTCTAATATTTATGTATATTTAAAAAAGGATTTTTTTAAAAATGTTGGCTCATTCCTTTTTTTTAAACTATTTATGATTAAAATAATAAATATAAACATGCACCCACCTCTATTTTACGTCCCTCAACCACGGTACCATGTAGACGTTCACGTGCTCGTTCCGCATCTGTGCTGTTAGCGAATGTTACAAAACCAAATCCCTGTGAGTTTATATGTTGTTTTATGCATATTTTTTTTTATTTTTAATTAATATTTTTTTTTAATTTTTTTGGTTCATTATTTTTGCACATTCCATTAACAAGTAAGAAAAATTAAAATGATTATTTTATTCCATACGCGTAACAGTCATTATTATCATCAATCATTATGATCATCATTATCATCATCATCAACAACGAATACATCACAGTCATAGCAAAACATGCAATTATTTTTTTGTTTTTTATTTAATTTTGTAACAGGAGAAGAAAAAAAAGGAAAAAAGACAAAAAATTATAATATTTATTTATAATGTTTAACTTAGCATGTTTATTAATGTATATTAAATCATTAAAAGTTAACACAATTGGAAAACACTAGGACTACAGGGTATGGTTAGTGTTGCAATTAAACAATTTTATTTTTATTGTTTTTTGTTTATTATATTTATTTTAAAGCCAACATGCAATTTTTTTCATTATTTGAAATGTATATATATTTTCAAACTTATTATTTAATCTACAGATAACCAATGAAAATTAATGAGTTTTTATTTTTTGCTTAGCTACTGTTTAGAGATAAAAATTTTTACACAAAAAAGTTATTTAATTAAAACAACATCAGATGTGTTTTTTTTTGGAAAAAATACGCATAGAAGAGCACAAAAAAAAAATAAAATTTTTTAGCCAGTCAACCTCGACCTACCATAACCTTCACCACATGTTCATACTTATGCAGGCTAAAGTGATTTTCGAGAGTGGAACGAATGACATATTATGATCTGATCGCAAAAATTCTGAAGGTCCTAAAGACATGCAAAATTCGGTGGCGATAAAGTTATATTCGTAACGGTAAAAATCGAATATACTTGTTCTAGAAGGACATTTTAATACAGCCCCTGTAAAATAATGAGTCCATCATCATCAGTTTCAATTGGCTGGGTTCCTTTTCAAGTAACTTATCTGTGTCAAATTCTGTTAAAATGTTTTTTTTTTGTTTAATGCGACCTCTACTCTGGTTTCCAAAATAAATGACACCCAGTTTTCCTTTCTGTTCTTGTAGTACAAGGTGGGCCAAAAAAAGTCATCCGAGATTGTTTAGCTCTCATTTTTATTCTAAATGAAAAACTTCGATTCTGTTGTTTATTATGTTTATTTAAACTTTTCTTTTTTTTTTGATCAAGTCGAGAAGATGATATCGGACAAATGGAAGCCGTCACAATTGATTGCTATACGGGCTCCTTTTATGGCATTATTCATCACTTCGGCGAGAATTTCGGGCGACAGATTCTTGCACTCGTGTCGAATGTTGTCTTTGAGGGCTTCTAGGATCTTGGGCTTGTTCACGTGGACACGGGACTTAAAAAGACCGAACAAAAAATGCCTGGAACGGTTAAATCAGGCGATCTTGCGGGCTAATGTAAATCGCCAAAATGATGGAAGAGGCGACCCGGGAATGCCCCCTTTAGAAAATCGGATGTGGCTCGCGCAGTGTGTGCCGTTGCTCCATCCTGCTAAAATCACATGTCCTCCAGTCCTAATTCGTTCGATTGCGCAGAAAAAAAACTCGGCTAATATGGTCCCATATCGCGCACCGTCCACTGTTGTCGTTTGACCAGCAGCGTACTCAAAAAAAAATTG
This sequence comes from Melanophora roralis, assembly GCA_963583895.1. Lineage (NCBI taxonomy): Eukaryota > Metazoa > Arthropoda > Insecta > Diptera > Rhinophoridae > Melanophora > Melanophora roralis. Next base: position 24,538,171 of record OY757189.1, on the reverse strand, counting down.
CCCCATAGCTCCTCCAGCGTAATAATCGCACGATGCAGTCACTTTGAGCGGGTTTAATGGCTCCTCGTGCATCCCTCGTAGATTCTTGGCGCCTCAAAAGCGAAAGTTTTGCCTATTCACGTACCCGCTGAGGTAGAGATGAGCCCCATCGCTCATTATGATTTTAGCTGAAAAATCATCCACTTCGGCCTCGAGATTGCGGATGAATTGGGCGTAGGTATGACGCGTTTGGCGGTCAACAAGCAGCAGTTGATGCATGGACTGGACTTTGTACGGGAACATGCGCTGGTCTTTGATCAAAATTCGCCTTATGGATGATCGGCTGATGGCTAATTGCGAGGCACGACTTCTGGTCGATGTTTCTGGCGACAGCTCGACATACTCGCCAACAGTGGCGATATTCTCGGCAGAACAGACGCTCCGGGGCTGGCCACTCCTGGCAGCGTTTCTTGTGGTCCCATACTCTTCAAGGTTGATGCCCAACCGACACAGTGTTTGCGCAGTCGTTGCCGGACGACCAAGGAAACGGGCGACGGAATTCGTGCCAACACCCCAGCAAAAAAAAAAAAAAAAAAATAGACACGATTATTCCGCGTTCTTGGGGCGTGTATTGCTCCGTGGCTTGTTTACTTGTATTCTACATCTGTCTAGTTCACAAATGTCAAAGCAGATTTGACATTTGCAAAAATAAGAGCATCTTGCGAAAGGGTGATTTCTTTTGGCCCACCTTGTATATCTAGGATTGATGAGGCGATACTGTTACGAACCGGTTGCACTGGCGAGGTTTCCGTCTATCTCACTTTTAACACATCCTCAGGTGGTTCCATACCTTTTTGCCTTTTTGGCGCGTATCCGCACACAAAAATAAAACAACAACAAAAAAAACTAAAAGTTACCGACGCGACCATATTTTAATAGAGACAGGTGTTGTCTCTTTTAATATCCTGCCAGCCATGTCGCTGAAGGATCCATAAGCCAATTTTTCCAGAGACCAAAAACCCTTGAACTTATCACATTGAATTATATCTATTTATCTGGTTGACAATTTTCCTAATTTAGTAGAATTGAGGGCATATGCCTCTGAAAGAAATTTAAGGCTGTTGAGTTAAACCTAATCAAATTTGTTTTTTTTTTATCAACATGGTCCTTGACTATACTCTGATGTAATGCAAGAACCTTGTAGGACGTAGCCCACAAAATCCTTACATTAATTTGACTTTTATTTTAATCATGATAATAATCGCTATTACCGCCACCCATTACTTTATGGGAAGTAGTGTTTTTTATGGGTTCAGTGATGCCAAGTCAAGCACACTTCCAAAAAGTAAGCCTGAGCCGTAACAAACTAATTCGTTTCCATATATTTTTTTGCGTAAATAAATCTTTGAATGATTTTATAAATTATTTTAACCTTAATTTTAATTCTTTTGAGGTTATTGACGTTCTGGGTTTTGGAAGGAGTTCGGGAAAGCTATACTGTCTATAATATTCAACTTCAATTTTATAACAATATATAACTGCCTTAAAAGTGTATTTTTTTTATTATTTGCGGTTGTACCTTTTATTATTTCTACTTTATGGTCGTAAAAATGGGCAATCATTTTCACATTTCGTTATTTATTGGCACAACAAATAGTTTATTTTCTTTTTACTGTAAATAACAACATATTAATTTTTACTATCTTTCTGATTTCTACTTTCTATTTTCTCTCCTTTTCTGTGCTTCATTACAAAATTTTCTTATTTATGTTTATTTTGTTGTTGTTCCTTGGTTGTTGAAAAGGATCTATAAAGTGACTTTGTACAATGTGCTCTTATCTGGAGATGCATAAAATACACGATAAAGTAACACTTTTCACCAATTTTTATTGGTATAATCTCGCATTTAGTATATTTTTTATTTGTATGCAAAACTTATTTTCCTATTCTTTCCATGAATACCTTTGTATAAAATAAAAATTTCCACATTAACATGCTAAAGGTGTTAAAAAATTTTACAACAATATTTTGTTGTTTCCTTGTTGTAAACACCTTCATCCAGCAACGTTAAAACAAAACCGAAACAAATTTACATTTAAAAAGGATTTTGATTAGGTGCAATAAAAATATCAAACAGTTATGCAGGATGGTGGGATAGTGATTAAGAAAAAATCCTTTTTTAACTTTTTCCTTTGTACTTTAAATTAGTTTCTATTTACGAAATTTAAATTGTATTTTATATTAGTTTGCTTTCTCTGTAAGTTTGATTAAATTAATGCTTTATTTTTTGTTCTCTTTAACATCTTAAAATGTAAAGGTAAAATTCCTGCATCTGTAGTTTTTCATATACTTAACAGATTTTTCGCATTTTTAAGCAGTTAAGTGTTTGCTTAAACTAATTGCATTTGATAGAGAAAATAAACAAATACACATACCTGGGCACATGTAAAAAAAACTATCAACCTTACGCTCCTATGACAACCGCAAAGCTAGTGCCAAGTTTCCTTTGGTATTTTGCAGGGAACTTATTAATGTAAAAAGGGCTTAAAAGAAAAATAATCTTTACTAGACTAGAAAAAAAAATAACAGGCATCCATTTGAAAATCTAAGTAAATACGTTGGAAATGAAATTAATGTATTTTGGTTAATAATTTAAATTATTTAAAAGGAAAAAAATCATGAAATAAGTTTTTGGTAAAAGAAACTTAACCAAACAAGTTGCTTTTGAAACAGAATTCTTGTTGCGGTTATATAAAAAAATCGGCTTCTTGCAACGCAAAAGTTAAACTTCTAAAAGGTTTTATTTTGCTTTTTGATTACAACAATTGCCTTAATTAAGGCTGAAGTAAGTTCAAATTTACAGAGCATATTTAAAGGGGCTTCAATTAATTCATTTTGGAATGCTTTCTGACAAATCACCATTTTTGTTAAAGGTACAAATTTAATTATTTTTTTGCTGATTAAACTTTTTAGGTAATTAAAAACCACTTTTTACTTTTTTCTGTATGATTTTGTAACACACTGCAATAGAAGTTGAATATGAATTGTTCCCTTAGTCATTAGCAGAGATATAGTTACGCTTCTTTAAGTAATTTTTAAACATAAGTTGTTTTAGAAAGTTTTGTAAAGATAAGCTTGCCGACCCTACCTGACACAGCAAGGGTTTTTAACCTGCCTAAAATCCTTATGCATCTCAGTACCTATAAAATATGTGGTGCAAACAATTAACACTTAAGAGAAGCAATTAAAAAAGTGACTTAACAATCGGCCTATAAAACATCAGAGTCCTTATATAACCCCAACACAGATTTTATGCTTTCCATTAATTTTTAACACTTTGAGGTTATAATTTATTGCGTGTATACTTTCTGACAGCAGAGTAATTAAATTATTATTTAATTGTTTAGGGAAAGAAGCAAGTACATACATTTCTTTATTTGTATGTATGTAGAGATTATTGCCATAAATCTCATTGATAACATCAATCGATTAATCAATTAATAACAAATTTAATTAATGTTCTAAATCTAACACGCAAACCGTAAAACAAACATAGATTAACAGCTTAATGTCTTGTTTAAATGAATGCATAAATTATTGTTGTTTAAAAATTTAACTGAACCAATGCATAATTTATGATGTTTAAACATCATTTAGCTTTGCATATTTTAAGGCTGTGGCTATACAAGGTGGGCCAAAAGAAGTCATCCAATGTTGTTTGGCTCTAATTGTTTTTCCAAGTGAAAAACTTCGATTCTGTTTATTAAGTTTATCTGAATCTTTAGAAATTTATTGATCAAGTCGAGAAGATAATATCGGCCAAATGGGCCCTGTCACAATTGGTTGCTATACAGGCTCGTTTTATGGCATTTTTCATCACTTCGGGCGACAGACTTTCGCACTCGACTCGAATGTTGTCCTTGAAGGCTTCCAGGGTCTCAGGCTTGTTCTCGTTAATACGGGAGTTTGAAAAACCCCACAAAAAAAGTACGGAACGGGTAAGCCAGGCGATATTGGAGTCCAATGTTAACCGCCACAGCGAGATATGAGGCGACCCGGGAACGCCGCCTTCAGAATATCGGTTGTGGCTCGCGCAGTGTGTGCTGTTGGAACCATATATCCACCAGTCCTAATTTGTTCAATTGCGGCAGAAAACACTCAACATGGTCCTTTAGCGCGCATCGTCTACTGTTGTCGTTTGACCAGCGGCGTCTTCGGAAAAATGGCCCGATGACTCCTCCAGGGTGATCAGCGTACAATGTAGTCACTTTGTGCGGGTGTAATGGCTCGTCGTGCATCATTCATGGATTTGCGGTGCCCTAGAAGCGATAGTTTTGATAGTTGACAGCTAGTTATAATTTTGGTTAAAAAATCGTCCATTTCGGCCTGGAAATTGAGGATGGCGTTGGCGTAGGTTACACGCGTTTGGCGGTCGACAGGCAGCAGCTTATGTATGGACTGTACTTTGATTGGGAACATGCGCAGGTCTTTGACCAGAATTCACCTTAGGGGCAACCGGCTGATGACTAATTGTGGGGCACTGCGTCTGGTTTCTGGAGATAGCTCGACATCCTCGCCAACAGCGGCGATATTCTGGGCAGAACGGGCGCTCCGGGGCCGGCCACTCTTGGCAGCGTCTTATGTCGTCTCATTCTCTGCAAGGTTGGTGGCCAAACGGCGTAGTGTTTGCGAAGTCGGTGCCGGACGACCGGGGTATCGGCACCGGAATTCACGCAGCGCCAACACCACAGACGAATTGTTACGCAAAAAAATAGACACGATTATTCCGCATTCTTGAAGAGTGTATCGCTCCATGGCTTGTTCACTTGTATTCTAAATATGTCTAGTTCACAAATGGCAAAACAGATTTGACATTAACCGCCATTTGCAAAAATAAAAGCTTCTTCTAATAGAATGATTTCTTTTGGCCCACCTTGTATAGTCAGAATTTAAAATAAATTTAGGTAAAAAATAAAATCAGGAATTGTTTACAAGTATTATGTTATAAGATAATACTTTTAAAATGGACTTTTTATAGATCCTCTTTTTATTGCTTTTTACGACAAACTACTAAATATGAATCAAAATATTTAATATTTTTTAATTAAAAATATAAAGTTTCTACTAAACTGTTTTAAAAATATTTTGTTTATATATATATTTTTTTTTTAATTCTATGTTAAGGCTAATGCTTTGTGGCTTTAATATCATTATTTTTATCGTTCGTTCGTTTCTCTCATTTTTCTAAGTTTCTTATAGTTTTTCAAGCTTATTTTGCTGTTTTTGTTATCATCATTTACCACCACAAAGTAAACTACTGTTGCTACTTTACTAAATACTGTTTAAAAAATAAATCCACAATATGGATATAAGAGATGGATACTTTACTTCTGCCAACCAACAGCTTAAAAACGTTTATAGTCTGCACTCTCATACGTCTACACCGGAAATTGATTTATTTCCTTAGTTGGCTGGTTTGTTACTTTTTTCATATTTTTCCCCACTTTTTTATTTTCAACCATCTGTTTAGTTGATGCAATTGCATCTAACTACATCTTCTTTGCAGCTTTATTTTCTTTATCGTATTATTTAACGTTTTATTTGTTTTTGCTCTTTTAGCTAAAACCGTTAAGTAAATAATAAACATTTTGCCATTAAAAAATAAATTATTATTTAAAAAAAATAGTTGCTTCAAGAAATTTGTAAATAATTTTCTATAAAAAGTAATTAAAAATGCGGAAAAACTACACAACAGCTGACGCATCTTTAACGTACGGTTTGTGTCTTTAATAACTTACGTGGCGTTTACGACCATAAATTTAAAAAAAAATCTCTTAATTCGCGTAAAGGCCAATGGAGACCATTTCCGCACCACAAACAAACATTTGAATTGCAAATATAAAATTACTGTTAGTGTTCTTTGTGACAAAAGGCCAGCTATTCCTTGAAAACTGAACCAAATTTGGGCGTTCAGAATTCCCTTTGTCAAAAACAGCGGCGTTAGCTTCATAATCAAATTAATCATTTTAAAATAAGTTTTTGTCTTGTGTTTTATAAGTTAAAGTTGTATTGAAACAGAAAAACCTTTTTTTTTTTTATTTATAAATATTAAATTTCTATACTCCCACTACAAGCTTAAAAACAAAAAATATTTTTCTGGTTCATAAACAAGAAATAAGTAAAAATCTTTTAAAATTCTTTTAAGCAAAATAAAATCATTTATCATTACCCAAAAGTTAACAATAAACTTAAAACCAGTGAAAGAAAAATTGCTTTTATTTTACCAGAAAATTCTTTTTCATTAAATTTTTATTAAACAAAAACACTTGTTGGTTTAAAGGAGCAAAAAACTTGTAGACTTTTGTTTATGTAAAGCTTTTCTCGTCATTTCCTTTTTGGTAATATTACAAAAGAAACCAGAGATTTTCAGTACCGCAATGATATTTTCTTAAACATGATATTGAAATATATTTTGCTGCTTTTCAAATGGATATTTATTTTTTTAAATTTAAAATGGAAGTAAAAAAAACAGTTTCTTTATGTGGTGAGATTCTTGGCCAAAGGAAAAAACCAAAATTCACAACTTTTGCTTAAGAAAAGTAAAAACAACAAAAACAGTTTGCATATAGAATCGAAAAATCGAAACCTATATTTAGAACGACAATCCATAAACTTTGCACTCGTATGGTAACAAAATTCAAAATTAGTTTTAATTACACATTCAAAACGTATCTAAATAAAATATTAAGAAATTAAACATCATAACATCGGGTAAAAGAAGGAACATTACCCTGAAATTTGCAAATTCAGTTCTGTTATTTTTTTATATGAATTTTAACTGTATAAATCTTAAAAATGCAAGCAAAGATTAACGTAGGAACAAGAAAAGAACATTAGGAGGTTTTGCATACCACCTGATAGAATTTGTATATTACAGCGGAAAATTTATATTTTAAAAAAAGATTTTCTCAAAAATTAATTAACGATGCGGAGTGAGGGTGGCGCCATTGCAATTATCGATTGTGCGGAATTGTCAGTAACGATGTCGCAGTGGTCGAGTGAGCATCGCACGTTTGCTGTGGAGACATTTTTTAAGAGTCATGATTTTTATGTAATTGCTAGTAGAAAATTTTGTTAAAGCTCAGTATTCGGCGAATACGTGATGGGCCGAGTGTAAATTTCATTCGTTAGTGGGTGCACAGATTCCGCGCAATTGCTTCGGCTATGAATGCCCCACGGCCGGGGCCCAGTCGATCTTCAAAGGCCATCGAAAACATTGAACTGGTTAAAAGCAGTTTACGTGAAAATCCGCAACTTTCCATACGAAAAGAAGCAGCCTCACTGAGACTTCCAAAAGCGACTATTTATCAAATTTTAAAAAAGTATCTGAATTTTTATCCTTTTGATTGATTTAACCATAAAACACCATTGCATTGCCCCTGGGTAATTGTTTGGTGTGCCTTATCGACGAATGAGATAATTGGACTTTTTTTTCCTAAATTCTCAAGGCCAAGCGACGAGTGTCAAGGGTAAAAAATTATCGATGCATGGGTACGGAATTAGTCACTTTGAGGAAATCTCACGGCCACAGCGGTCGCCCGATCAAACTACCATGGATTTCTTATGGGGCTGCCTCTTGTGGCCTTAAAGGAAAATATTTGTTGAAAAATCATGTCTACTGCAACGTGTGGCGCAGAATACAAGGTTCCGTTTTGAAAAAATTCTTAAAAAAATAAAATCCGAATTTCCATTCTATCGTTCAACGCTCCTTATAAAATCAATTATTACGTTTTTTATTTAAGTTTGAAAATACAAATCTACCACTAGACATCCTGTATTACCTTTATTAACGATAAAAATTTTCATAATAAAGTATAAGCTAAGTTTAATGACTAGACTCTTTAGATTCACCATCAGTCAGCTCTCAATGATTTAGGGGGACATGTCAGGCCCACACTAGTAAGAGAACGAAGAAGAACTGTGTACTGGACACTGTGATTTTGTAACTTCTAGTGAGTTGACATATGTAAGGAACCCCATACGCTTCATAGTTTAAAGATTATTTAGACTATAAGAGTTGGATATATTAGACCTATGTAATTTGGAGAAGAAGAGAAATTAAGTAGTGTCTTGGACATACGCAGGCATCACGATGCTACTGTAACTGTATTAGATGGATACACGAACTTTTATTCTTGTTGTTGTTGTTGTCGCAAAAAACTGTAACTTTCAAACGGCAGAGCAGAAGAGTGGGGTCAACGGATTTCAGAAACGACTGAGAAATCTCTAGTCCATCAATACCTACTAAGGTAGTCCCGGAACTACGTAGATTGACCCTGAGAACCATTATTTGGTCCATTACCAGCGATTGTTTGGTAGGATATACAATGTGCAAATTAAATCGCAGCACATTAGATTGGCGCGGAATGCGTAAAGATGAGGTGAAATACGAAACGGTAAATCATGTGGTTTCTCCCTGACAAGATCTGCAAAACAGCGACTTTGCATTAAGAAAAGAAGAAGCTCAGGAGTATAGAAGACATCAATAGATGCAAGACACCCTGAAACTGTGTTGGTTATATCTATGAACCGTTATTGGGTCGCAGGTGGTGCAAAGGGAAACCGGTTCGAAGTTTTGTGTAAAGTGTAAGGAAAAAGTCGAATAAACATTAATAGAGCCTACTGTCCGTCACTGTTTGGGATATACAAAGCTAGGAGGCAAAAAAGATCCTAAATAGAGGCACACTGAATTACTTTTATTATCTACATCAGCAGTAACTAATATACTACTTACTTTGCCTAACAATTATCGTAGCTTTTAAACGAAATGGTTGAAAAAGGCTGAATTACTGCGTAATATGTGGGAGTTGGTACGATTTGGAAATCATTGAGCCTGCTGCCTGTTAGAATCAAGATTTTTAGAACTGTACGACCGAAGAAACTTTAAGGTGACCCTGGATCTGTGTAGGATGTGTCTTAGAACAATTACTAAGCAATTTTAAGGCATTATTCGGTAAAAGATCAATTCGCAATTTTTGAATGGGTAAAAAGGAGGTCGAATTAGACAAGGTATAGTCTGTTAATTCATAACTAAGGAGGATTAAGCCTGACACTGCCCCAGATTTACAGAACTATATGACAGAAGAGATCTTATATATTGTAACAACGGAAACTAAAAAGTATCAGCAGTCAACGTTAGCTAGCATGCGTTTGGTCTAAAAGCTGGAGTCTATAAAGGATATATCTCTACCAAAATACAATTTTCAAATGCAATCACAACACACCGTATGTGGTCAATTTTGAAACGATAGAGCTATATGCCACTATCAAAGCTAGGAAAATGAGAATGTTTTGGCAGAGCTGATCAGATCTATTTTATTGTTTTATCCTCTTTATCCTTTATTTTTAGTTTTTTCTTTTGTTGCTCTAATTCTTTCAAGAAAGAACAATGATTCCTCTTTCCCTTGCTGCAGCAAGTCTTTTCAGCAAATCCACATTTTAATGTGTTTATGTTTGATTTTTATCTTCCTTGGAATCAGTCTAGTTCTGAGCTCTCATAAGGTACGGCTAGGAATTAAGGTGGACCTTTTTCTGGTTTACTGCGTCCTAAATTAAGAAAAGCACCGTTACGGCTTGAGTAAAAAATAATTTTTCTTAGCTTTTTACATTCTATAACAACTCCTTTAGTTAGCACAAACTTCTGCTACACATCCCGTATGCAAGTTTTTCCTATAAAATCTTTTTATTTTACTACAACTTTCTTTTAGTATTTATGTCTACATTTTGAACCACAAGTTTTTCTTTGCTTTTCACTTTTGTTTTGCATATTAGTTTTGGTTTTTCAATGCCCAAAGAAAGTAGTATAACTGTGGCAAGGAGTCCTTAAGATTTGTGTAAAAACTAAAGTTTTTTATTAATAAATTACACACATACATGCAGACGTACACTTACAGGACAACCGGAATATTCATACAACCAACAAACTTGACAAAACACTTAAGAGTTCTTTTTACAATAAACGAATTCGCATTGGCTTCCAGATAAGACATGCCACAATAAAAATATTTCTTAACATTATGAAATATGGAATTTACTAATAAATCTTAAAATATTAATAAAAAAAAACATATGTATAGATGACAACACCCTATAAAAAGTATTTCGATTTACTTGCATTGAAGTCGGTCGATGCGGATTTTATATCGGAATGCATTTACCTATAACAATTCTATTTGCAGGTAGTTTTAAAGTTTAAGAGATAAAAGCTTAAAAAGAAAATATTATTCTAACATTTAAAAACAAAATTTAAAATATATAATATTTTATCTACTTAAGTGACTTCCTTTTACACCACAGTGATTGGAGTAATTATTTTATTATTTTATATAAAATTTTCCAATTGCTTGCAGGGCATAACATTTGCATACAATAAAAATTTTAAAGCAAACTTTAAAGAAAGTTAGCTTAAGATAAAAATAAATTTCAAAAAAGTTTTCAAAACAACTTTCTTTTTATCATGCAGGACAAGTGTATTGCTTTGCTTAAATCTGTACTTCAACATACTCACTCACACACACAGCAAACATCAATATAAAATGGGTTAACTTTTTTGACAAAAACTTGTTATTAAGATTAACAAAGTTTTCATACATTCAAATAACTGCATTGAACACCAACCTAATCTCTTAAAGTAATAAATCCTTTTTGTATTTGCTTTTTCTCTTTTGCAATTTTTATTTTAATATTTTTTCTTTTTGCATAACATTTCTGTGTAAAATGTTTAATCTTCTTTCTTAATTTTTTACTTGTTGAGAGATGTGTTTTTAACACAATTATGTCAATATTTAAATTATTTTAATTTCCGTTTTCAGTTCTTTCCTCACTTCTTTAATACAACATAGAAACCCATAAATTTTACATAAACAAAAAATAAAATATTTTACATCCTGTTTAAGTGTAAAATAAATGGAAGGAAATGAATAATAAAAATAAAATCTGCAGAAAATACAAGTTTTCTTAAGTTTTTCAACAAGAAAAGTAGTGCATCTGTATGCGTGAAAGTAAACAAAACAAGGGCTACAGGATATTAGAATTTAAGAAGTGGGTAAAGAGAAAAGCTGGACAAAGTAAAAATAGGAAACAAGTTGTAAACATTTAAAATAAATTAAGAATTTTAAATGAATTCAGAAAGAAAATATAGTAAAATAATTTAAAGGAAGGGAACTATTATAAAATTTTTGAATTATGAAAACTTTTGTAATTTTGGGTCATTTTCACAAATAAGGCAAGCTTGGCTTCCGAAAGAAAAGCACAGCTGCTTATATGTTTGCACTCAGAGACGTCTTGGGTCAATTGTGTGAACCTTTAAAGATAGACAAGAAAAAAATTTAAGAACAAAAGGGAAAGAGATAGTCTGAGATCGAAAAAGCGTGTTGAACTTCTTTTTCCATTGTCCATACCCTAGACAGCTTATACCCAAGATGAGCTCAATGGTGGTTTCCTGCTCATTGCTACGTGCTCTGTGCAAGATTTGCGAGCATAATATTTCCCCGGCTAGCTTTTTTCATCTCATGGTCATAATAAAAATACTACAAATACTACACACACGCAACATATCTGAATATTTTGAATATGGAGGGTTGATGGCAAACCTTTAACCGCCTTTTCCCTTCCATAGTAATCATTTTGTTCTTTCAACAAAAATTTTCTTATCTAAACAATTTCTTTATGGTTCTGTGATCGCGAGGAGTAAAACGCAACTTCATTTCAGCTTCTAATTATCCTTTTCCTCTACCATTTCCTTAATCCTACAATAATGTAGAATGCGGCGATCCCATTTGCTCGTACAAGGCTGAGCTAAATAGAGTTCAGTAAGGAACTCAATTATTGTCATCAGACCTAATTTCCCGAAGCTCATGTATAACCTAATGTGTGCTGAGCTCAGCCCTGGATAGATAGCCCTAGCTTTCCTATAAACAATCCTCTTTCCCCCACTGAAGATTCGATATTTTAGGCCCCCATGCCTGACATCTTTTAAAATAGCGAGCCCGACGCTAGTTTCATTGCCATATGTCGCAGTGCCTGGAATCAAACATATTCTGAGGTTAAAGAAGCCCATAACTCCCCCAAGGGCTCTTCTAGAACCCATTGCCGATTTAGACTTAATGCACAACGCCTTTAAAGCCTCAAGAGCTTTCTTGCTATCGACATAAGAAGTGAACTCCCTATTTGTTGGAGCATACAACGTTCATCAGAGAGACTTTAGGACATATCGATGTTCTCTTCCATGACGTGGACGCTGACTTTGGTGCCCATATTCCTCTTATATCAATAAGGGAAAACTACCTACACCTTATACAGGCTATCGAATTCAAACCAATAATACTTCCAATAGATTATTACTGATCTTATAGGACAAAAACGACAAGTCGATGTATCGGCGTTACAGATGTTATGCAGGTGGTATTCGAGATTACTGTCACCAGTTAGAAAACCATTTGGAGTTTATATAACAGACACGGGGGTAGGAATGTCTTACAGACCTTCAGACGGGTGCAGCGTTTTCCAGGCTAAAATTCTGGCGGTGGTAGAGGAGGATGGGAAAGTGGACGTGACAATCTACGTTGTTAGTCAGGCAGCGGTTAAGGCTTTAAAAAGACATTATGTTAGGTCTAGACTCGTGGGCGACTGCAGACATGCTCTTTGGGCGATCATAGTGAAAGGCAGGATCGGACTCTGTTGTGTTACGGGTCATGTGACGTTTCCGGCAATGAGATTGCCGTTGGACTAGGAAGGTAGGGATTGGCCCGGGATGTTGAAATAGGTTGTGAGCCGGTGAGGCCACCACTGGGTTTCTATTATGGGCTGATAGTGACTTTGATAATGGACAGGTGGGCAAACCCCGGAGGGACAAGCCTTGTTGCAGGATCTCTAGACTTTTAATGAAAGCAGGGGGGTTGTGAGGTGCATTATTGAGACTCTCACAGGGCACTGCGATGTAAGATATATGACGAACAAATAAGACAGGAACTCTCCAGATTTCTGTTGGGTATGCGAGGATGAGGTGGTTGGGAGGGCGCTTCTTAGATGGAATTGGTGAGGTCCCTGGCTGTGGGCTGGGAAGCATCACAGGTTTCATTATTAAGGAAATTGGGTGGCTGGACAGACAGGTGATTCAGCGCCTAAGACTACTGACTTCCTTGAACTTTTTGCGGACGGCACACTTACTCCCTTTTCCTTTTACCTTTGCTTGTCTTTAATATCTTTTTCTTCTCTTGACTATTCTGAAGGGATTGACAATGCGTCTAAGGGCCTCCGGAGGAGGTCGCGAGTTAGACTAGCCATTACCCTTCGTAACCTAACCTAAACTAAAAAACCACTGAGCAGCCTTAGATCCTTCCTTCCAAGAGACAGACGCCGCCTAGATTTTCCTTTAGATAGAGTAAACAATTTCTTGATTTGTCGCTGTCCCTGGGTTTCATTTAAATACGCAGCAAATTAATCGTCCCGTAGAGATGCCAGCTTACCACGAGAGCAACCGCGAGAAATACTGCAAATTGGCTACGAGCCAATAAGAAGGCGATGGGCATTTAACCATCGCTAGGGTCTTTTTTAAACGAGGCCAAAATATTCCAGCGTTAGTATTGACGTTAAGATGCTTTAACTCATCGGGATACCAGACCTAGGACCCCTCCTAAGGCCCCCAGGACCCACAAGTCCAGCAAATTACTTATTACAAATAGCGTTCCGTCAAAACTAACCTCTTTGACCATTTAGTACCTCTTAGAACCCCGGCATACTCTAAGATCCTCAGGACCTTTATTTCCGACTTCTCTAGTTTAACTAAGCTTTCTGCCGCCTTAACCATTAAGTAAGTACTCTGTAGGTACCGTGTGCAAAATGACGTATGTAACATTTAAATTTCAATCTCAAAAATTTTTAATTCAATTTCGAAATGTTTTATTTAAAATAATATATCCGAAATTTAATTTAGAATTTTCCAATTGTATTTCGAAATTTTCTATTTTCATTGTAGAATTTTCATTTGCATTCCAGAAATGTATACATAATTAGAAATTCTTAAGTTGAATTCTGAAATTGTTTCAAAAATTTTTTTTAAGTGTATTCGAAATTTTGGAAATTTAATTTGAAAGTTCTAATGTACAATTAGAAATTGCGTAGTGCCGCTTGAAGTTAGCTTTTCGTAGCACCAGTGATGCCAAGTAAAGCACGTTTTTCAGCCTTAGTAAAAAGCTTCTTGTAACAGACCCTTTCTACTACTGCACAGTGCGTTCAAGTAAGAATGTGTGCTACAACCATTGTGTAAATCTAGATTTCAATCTCAGCTCTTTCCATTGGACTTTATTCATGTATAGTAGCCGTTAAGACCCCTCATGTACAGCCTTTTCTGTGTGTTTCTTTTGACTAATAGCTCGCTTTAAAAAACACTTTAAGATATTTATTCTCACGTGAAAGCTTAAACTTTCTTCTTATGACTTCATTCCCCGATTGGCATAGTTTCGACCATTGAAAGGAACCTTCAATTGACCAGACTGACCACATCTTCTTTTTTTCTTGCGCATCAATATCCCTTTAAGCCGTTAGAAGACACAACAGAGGAGACAGAGTCCCTCCTTGTGGTTCACAAATTAAGACAGCATTATAAATAAAGTACGGGACATTTCACGTAAAACGGACAACTAAAACTAAATTTTTTTGGTGAAATTCTGGGTGAAATTCGTCGAATCGAATGCCATAATTTGCCCCCAGCATTATTATACTTTTGGCAAATACAAATGTGCATAAAAAACTTTTTAATACCTATTTTTAGCGGAGTTATAAGATTGTCTTCCAACTTAAAAACATTTTCTCTTCAGAATAAGGGGTTTCCTAAAAAAAGTCAATACCTTCTATAATTTTACTAAAGTTTTAAGTTTTTTTTAATATATTAATATTAATAAAGGACACAAATTTCAGTCGAATAACTACAGATGCATAAATTATTTGAATTAGGCATGTAAGGCAAAAATTATAAAAATATGTTTAATAAGCCTTGAAATATGCAACAAATTTTTACGTTAATTAAATTTGTTACTCTGCATTTTATTAAAACAATCTCCTGCTCATCCTTATATAATTATATAATTTAAAATATGTTTAAATATTTAATTGTTTCGCTTTTTGTTACCACTATATGTCCATATGTTAATGTATAAGCTTAAAATTAACACTAACAACACCCTCTAAAACCTCCAGATAAATCATTGTGCTTAAATAAAAAAATTTCACTTATGTTGGCAAACATTTTAGTTTTATTACCCATTTAAATTAATTTAGTTTGAAAAAAGAAAAAAATTCTCTTTTAACACATTTTATTAACATTTTGGTTTAAGCTTTGGTTTTTGTTTGAAACTAAAAAAAAAACTCATTAATTTTCATATGGTTTTAAATGGTCGCAATAAAATAAACAAAAGATATAAAAAAATAATGTTTTTATTTTTATAATATAGCAGAGAAGATATTGAAAAAAAAACTTACCTTGCTGCCACGTTCATTGAATATAATTTCTACATCAAGTATGGTGCCAAATTGCTATAGGCGATCCAAAACAAGGAACAAAAATTTATTATCGACAACAATAATAACACACACAGTCACAATAGCATCAGCCAACAGATATATATTTGTATGCACAGACAAAAAGAGAATAGAAAATTGTTTTGTATTTTTTTTGTTTGTTTAGTTTTTTTTCAGCCAACCATTCAGCAGCAATAGCCAAAAAACGAACGTAGTAACAAAATAACCAACCAGACAGTCAGGCGGGCGGATGGTTGGTTGGTTGGTTGATTAGGCACAGGCAGGCACGCATTTAAAAAATTAAAATTTTCCCAATGCAATTTTCAAAACAAAACAAATTGTTTTTAGCAAGTTGATTTCAAGCATTTTTTTATAAAGAATAATAACGATTTTGGCAGGATGCATGTTAAAGAAAATAAAGGAAAAGGAAAAAATATTTACAATTAGTTTAGCTTTGATTTAAAAGTTTAACATAAGGAAAGATATAGACTTAATTAGTAAAAATTTCAAAGTGAAAAAAATTCAAACAATTTCAAACTAAAAAAAATAATAAATAATGAACTTGAGTAATGCTGCCTAAAGGATTAATGTATTTAAAACAGTAAATATTTAAAAGCTTTAATATTTATAAATACTAAAAAGACAAAAAATTTTTATTAGGCTTTTGTTAGAGAATTAAAAAAAAAATCTTCACAAACACAAGAAACGATCAAATTAGTTTTTATTTATATAAAAATCCTTCACAAAAGCTTTTGCATTACTAATAAAAACTATGCTGAATATTAAAAAAAAAGTTACAATTTACCTACAGGGGTTCTTAAGATTCACTACAAATAGTTCGTAACATTTTAAAAGCTGTAGTTAAACATTTTTAAATTCTACGTTTTAGGAGCAATTATGGCTATTCGACTTAATATTAAAACTCTCAGCAATGGCTTAATAGTTAAAAGAAATTTATAAAGCAACTCCTTGGAATTATCAGTAAAAGCTTTTGCTATTGTTTTTTAATAAAAAGCTTTGCTTGTGGCAAAAAATTTATTAAAAAAATATTTTTGAAAAAAATTTTGATATGGAAAAAGCTTTTTTTTAGCTTTTTTATAAAGCTTTCAGAGCTTTCTAACAAAACAGCTTTTGGTTTAGTTTTATTTGGTGAAAAAGTGTTTGCTGATAGTGGTAAAAAAATTTAACAAAATTAATTAAAAAATTGTTTAGAAAATGACGAAAAAAAGACTTCCTACAGCTTATCTTAAGTAAAGCTTTTTACAGTCTTTATTTTAAAAATTGAGATAACAAATTAGACAACGTGGATAAGTACTTCTTAATTAAAAGCTTTCTGGTTAAGCTTAAAATTTTTTTCGAAGCTTTATGTCGATGGCTTATTATGGAAAGGATGCAATATGAAAAATAGGGTTTTTTGCTTATCTTGGCAAACATATGCCAAGTTCATTGCAATTTTTTTGTTTTTTCTTAAACAAAAATTAAAATTTGTTGCAACTTTTTAATAAAATTGCAGCTAAACTTTTTTACATAAAAAATTTTACAAATTTTATGAAGGGTTTTTCTTTCTTTGTTAAGTTAAAAAATAAACAATGTATTACAAATAAAACGTATAAATTAAGTATATTTCTTGCACTTTTTGCCATAACTGAGTCTTGTTTTGAATATTTTCTTTTCTAAGTCTAACTTTGAGATCTCCCCAAAGATTCTCAATTGGATTGAGATCAGGTGATTGACTTGGCCACTCCATAACACTAACTTTATTTTGCTGAAACCATCCACTTACTAACTTAGAAGAGTGTTTCGGGTCGTTATCTTGCTGGAAACACCAACGTAATGGCATTTCCTCCTCAGCATAAGGCAACATAACATTTTCCAGAATATTTTTGTACCCTTCCTTTGTCATTATTTCTGAAATTAGGTGAATAGGCCTTACGCCACTCCAAGAAAAACATCCTCAAACCATGATGTTGCCGCCACCATGTTTAATTGTTTTTTTAGTGTAACGTGGGTTGAATTCTTGACTTTTTGGTCTTCTCACATTCCGCCCAGCATCGTTTCCAAACAAATTAATTTTTGTTTCATCACTCCAGAGTATGTTATGTCATTTTTTAGCTCCTTCTGGGCCACACCATGTCTTATGGCGATTTGAAAATTCTTTCCTCTTCTGTAAATTTGCTTTTCTTAGCAATGGAACTTTTCGAGCTATTCGTCCCGGAAGATTAATATCACATAAACGACGTCGCACAGTTCTTGCTGAAATTTGATTATTTATTTCAGCTGCAATCGACTTAGAGGACTTAAAGGGGTCTCGTTTCGCAAGCATTGCTATGTACCCATCAGTAGTTGGGCTGGTTTTTTTTAATAGCGCCACGTTTTTCTTTTGTGTTTCGGGGCTTAAGGGCATTGACAACAAAATTTTTAGACCGTCCAATTGAATCGGCTATAAATTTATAGGATTTATTCTGTTCCCGAAGCTTTTTAATTAGTCTTCTCTCTTCTTCAGTGCAATGCTGTGCTCGACCCATCTATTATTGATGTTAGTATAGATATTAGATTATTATTGTATTAAAATTAGATAGCCAACCTTGAAATATTCAGTTCGACCTTAATTTCTGGATTATGCAAAAATATTTATCAAAGTACCTATTTTATTGCCCACAAAAATTGTCTTCTTTTTAATGAATTTTGCTCTGAACGCTAACAAAAATGTCTAAAAGTAACGGATTTTCTTACATTAATATAAAAAAGTCTTGACAATTGAAACCATGTAAAGTTTTTAAAAAAATGTATGCGTTTTTAGAAAAAAAACTGAAAAAATTTAATAGTATATCAGGGTACCTATTTTAATGGCAATATGTGTATATGTAAGAAAATTACGCGTTTTTTTTTTGAAAAACAGATTCTAAAAAAGAACTTTAAACAAATTTTACTCTTTACCTTTTTTTTAAATTTTACTTTAACTTTAGTTGGGTTGCCATTTGCCAAAATTATATTACATACGCCAAAAGACGGATTAAAGTTGCCGATTTTTTTTTTTTTTTTCATATATTTTATTATTGAATCTTCGCTTAAGCGAACTAACAATAAGTATTCAAATCTTAAATCTAAGTTATTAATACTAGTCCGGTCAGTACCAGACTAAAATTTAAGATCTCATAATAAAGTTAATTAATTTTAAAAGTTTCATCTAAGAGCAATAGTATCCCTTCTTTTTAGGCGGGTGTGCCCACTATGTTGCAGGATGCTTCGAGCGAGCGGATTTAGATGTGTTTCCAACTTATTTAAATACTTGTCCACATAGTTTAGGATTTCGCTTTTTACTAGTGGAACTTCTAGATTCTTGTGGATGTTGCTGTTTTTGACATACCACGGAGCACCAGTTATCATTCTCAGAATTTTGTTTTGACGACGTTGTATTTTTTCTATGTTAGAGGTGGAAGCAGTGCCCCATAATTGTATACCGTAGCACCAAATTGGTTTTAAAATAGAGTTGTAGAGTAGAAGTTTACAATTTTTATTAACAAATGTTTATTATTTTGGCAACCGAGTAGTTTTAATTGCCGTTTCGCAAGGCAATTGAATTGGGCTGCCAGACATAATCGATACATTAGTTAAATTTTAAGGCCCACATTAATAATACTTATAGTAGGCTTAAAAGAGCTTTTTTTAACAATTACGCCATACAAATCTGTCAAATAAGCCTATAATAAACCGCCTAAAAATATTCGCTTTTTTTCTTTTTTAAATTTTCTATACATTTCTACTTGTTTTATTTACTGAACTTTTGCAAGTTTAGGTTTATTTTACAAACACAATTAATTTTAAAATGCATATTAGAAGTATTAGCCATGATTGGAACATCAAACCTGACGACTGCCAGACATACACACTGTCAGCTAGATCAACAAAACATTATGTTCTTAAAAGACTTTACTTTTGGCGTTTGTTATCGTATAAGCAATTAAACATTTAATTTGAACAATTAATAATTTCAAATACTGCATCTAATTGAATAATGTAAAATTATTTTTCAAGCAGTTTACTCCACATTTAAATTAAAAATAAAATTTTGTTACAGAAATCCTTTAAGCAGCAAAATTGCCCACCAATTAATGTATAAAAAGAAAAACTTAAGCTAAATAAGTTCAACTAAATCAATTTAATTAGTATCCACTTTACGTTTGCAATTGTCAAACTATTACTCACCCCAAACATGGCTCTTAGATCGGGATCACGAAAGCGAAAGGGTATATTCGAAACGTGCAAACGTTTTGGTGTATTTTTGGCATCACTTGAGGAATTAATTGTTGCAACGGTGGTACATGTATTTTGTTGTTGTTGTTGTGATTGATGATGTTGTAGGGGGACTAGAGCATTGGATAGACTAGTTGTTATAGATGTATTTGGTGTGGCCGATGTCATAATACCAGCAGCTACGGCAGCATTTAAATTTGCCATTACTTGAGCTGTACTCGAAGATGGAACTAGGCCGGCTCCCACCATTGAGGTCATTATCGAGGAGGTATTAACAATGCCAGTTTGATTTGGAGTTGTCATAACGGCCGGCAGTAGGCCAGTGGCAGCTGAAGTGGCTGTAACTGATGTGGCTGCAATAACTGTTCCAGCTGTTGTTTGTTGTTGTAACTGTTGCTGTTGTTGCTGGCTTATAGCTGCTATAAGTTGTTGTTGCTGTTGCTGCTGCTGCTGTGAGGGTGTTAGTAATTCTCCATTGGTGGTTGCAGTTGTAATGCCATTCGTTGTGATTATATTGCTGTTAGTAGTGTTGTTGTTATTGTTATTGATATTATTACTAGTACTGTTGGCATCTGTAGATGTACCGCCTGCGGTAACGAGGGTATTTGTAGTGCCATTTATGGCTTGACTTTGGCTTGAGGGAACTGCTGCCGCAACGGCAGAAGACGAAGCGGTGGTTGTTGCTGATAATGTGGAAGATGCTGTTACTATGCCCCCTCCACCACCAGAACCGCCACCGGCATTACTGGCTATCAACTGTGTGTTATCAATTTCATTTTTCAACAATACTGAGGACTAAAAATAGATAAAAAAAAGAAATTTACGTGATTTGAGTTTTTTAAAATACAAAATAAAAAGTTTGTCATGGAAATTATTTAGAATTTCAGTTTTATAACCAGCGGGCTGGATTGAAAAAAAACTAAGTTTGAATGAACTTTAATAAAAAATTTCAGGAATTTATTTTTTTTTGTGGACAATTTTAAATAAATTTTCTGTAAAAAACAAATATCAAATATTTATTTATTTAAAAGATTTTGCAAATATATTTAAAAAACTTATTTAAATGTTTTACAAGTTTTATAGAACCTTTTTTTTAAATGTCTTTTATGTAAAGCTTAATGTTTCTTCTTAAAAGTTTTTTTAGCAAAATTTTTCATTTTTCTTACAACAATTTTCTAATTTGTAAATACACAAACAGGCAACATAAAACACCCACACACATTTACACATTAAAATTGAGAATGAAAATAAAGAATATTAATGTCGACATTACGGCAATCAAAACCGTAAAAGGCAAAATAATCAGACAAGTAAAAGTCAAGTTGAAATTAAGCTTATGAACAAACGTACATATATACACACACACACAAAAATACATACATTAAACAAACAAATAAGCATGTATTAATATTGTAAGCTAATGTATGTGTGTGTTTGTAGCAAAAACTTAAGACTAAGAAAAAAAATTAAAAATGCATTGTGTGACAAAGTGACATGAGAATGAAGTTGAAGTACAAAAACAAAAATATAAGGAATCCTGTTTGCAAAACGGAAATCAGCAAAATATAAGAGACAGAAAACTGAATATTATGCAAAACAATCTCAAATACTCAAACACTCATACATAACATTTTTGATCCCATAAACAAATAAAACGATTATGCAAAAACAAACTGTAGAAGAACAATAAAGCATTTGACAAATCAAATACTGGAAGAAGAAGGTAGACACAGAAAATTTATTTTTTTTTATTTTTCGTTCTAAATAGAGACAAAAAAAAAACTTATGAAAAAATAATTTTTTAACCAACGAAAAGCATTAACAAAAATAGCAATTCTAGTAAAAAGGAAGTACGAAAGCTATAGTCGGCCAAGACCGATCGATCATAAGTAATACAGAAACATTGTTTCGAAATAAGATCAATAGATCTAATAGTTTAAATGTGACAATATTATAACACAGTGCATAACTTTGAAATATGAATAGTTTTGTTGTACCCAAAAGCTAAACTTAGGAAAGTTCTGTTAGACTCTGAAAAAAGACAGGACGTGGAAGCGACTAGAACAGTTTTATTTGTTATAACAGGAGTGTAAAGGGTCAGTTGATAAAAGCGTTTTGTAGCATTATCATTTTCTTGTCAAAACTAAACAAATAAGAATTGTTAAAATGCCCAAGTGACTAAACAAATAATTTATAATTACACTTGTATTGCGAATAAAGTGTTTAATTATTGCAAATAGCATTTTTAAACTCTGTTTTTTTATTGTTTGCATTAAAAAGAACGGATGTTTGTATTTTTACAATTAATTATTCAGAAGAATTCTTTTGAGTAGTTATTTTTAATGTTTAATGTCTTACGTTTTTTATGTAACAGACTTTAAAAACGAATGTTTCGAAATGCTGCAAATTAAATGACAAATCAAATGTACTTCCAAAACGTTATCGGTTGTGGTAACGATAAAAAAGAAGATAAAGAAATAAATTAAGAGATATAACAACATTTGCCATTTGATGATTTTTATAGAGAGAAATTAAAAAGAAAAACACATCGATGCACACACATATTCATCTTTTGTACATTCCTGTTTAACAAAAGTAAAAAAGCTTCAATTGTATACTTCATAAAGGCCAACAGCCCATAAATTTGCATCCTTGGAAATATTAAAAAAAATTAATTTTTAAAGAAATGGGAAGAGGAAATTATTTAAAAATTTTAACAAGCAAATATCAAAAAAAAAATATAAATACATTGAATGTTAGAAAAAAAAATTAAAATTAAACAGTTAAATACAAATTAATTAATAAAAATAAAACATAATAAAAGGAGATAAAGTTTAAGTTGTTAAGCATAATTTAGACTACTGATCAGCAAGTTGAACTTAAAACATAACAGAAGTAAGATTAAATGAATGCATGCAAAAACATGCTTGCCTTTGTTACCGTTATAAGGAAAATGAAATCGCACTTTGTAAATTTAATTCAAACTCAAATAAAAATTGTTAGAAATTTGTTGGTAGGCAAAGTCTTTAAGAAGTAAAAAAAAAGTATTAACCCAACAACAACTAATAATTAAAGAAGGAGGCTACTTAAGTTGTTTTAAACCACGTATTAAAATTAAGTATTCTAGAACCGATTTCGTTTTTGCTATACACAGTAGACATGCGAACAAACAGTCAAACACGTACCCCGACATTTTCTGATTTAACTGCTCGCTAAGTACTCATCTTAAAGAGAACTCGAACCAACAACAGCATCATGTTGCCCTAGTAAAGAAAAATGCAAAGCTTTGACGAATAAAAATAGGAAATCGTGGCACCCAATTCTTACTAATAATCAAATGTTGCCTTAACACATTGTCATTAACCTGACTTAATGCCTCACAGGAAAGTTACATACAGATGAGAAATTTACATAAATAAAACTGTAAGCAGCCCAAACTTATTGAAAAATTCGTAAAAACTAGATTTTAAACCCATTTAGGTGCAAAGTGATAAAATTATGAGTTTATGACTCTGCCTTTAATATAGAGGAAATTCAACGGCGTCAAAACAAAAAAAAAACCCACGAATGTGCTCCTTTAATCACGCTCTACTAATTAAATGCGATATCCTAAACTATGAGTAGGCAAGTATTTAAATAAGCTAGAAACACATGCAAATCCGCTCGGACAAAAAATCTTGGGTCACGTCCACGCACTCGTTTGAAGGGGAGGGACATACTGGTAACCTCAAATAAAAATTATCGGAAAATACATTTACTCTTATGTGATTATTTAAAGTTTGGTCTGGCGCTGGCCAGACTTGGGTCTGAAGATCCCGCAATCATCCCTGCCGATCTAGGTTTGGCCTATTTTGCTTCTAAATTAAAATATGTACCAAAATTTTCTGTTAAAACAATTCAGAAATATTTTTGTAAATAATTAGTTTTTTTATTTGCACTTAATTGAACAAAAAATAAGTTTTAGAAATTCCTAATTGCCCCTACAAATAAAAATTGTTTATCAAACTCTAGGTAGAATAGAAATTGTTAGTACATTTGATGTATTTTACATCTAAGGGAATATAAATTCAATCACTCAGTAAATAAACTTTGTGATAAAAATGCACACAAAACAATTTATTGATTGTATTGCTGACAGGTTTTTTTTTGCTCAACTCACATCTATGAACATCAACAAGCAAATATACAAAATACGTATGTATTTCTTAAATATTCATACACTTACTCTTACAAAAGTAAGTCAAGTAGTTTTGAAAATCATCATAACGGCAATAAAAACGACACAAATCATGTCAATGAAGAAGGGCAAAAAAAAAAACAATTTGTTTACACAAAAAAAAAAGAAGAAAACAGAACTTCAATGCGAATAAATGAAAGAAACATTTTTTAATAATAACACATTTACACACACGCACACACATACGTCATTTTATGAATGTATGTGCATATACATATGTATTTATGTTGGCCTATACATTCATTTGTTCGTCGCAAACTGACAATATTGACAACAAAAGTGGCAGTAAGCTAAAAGGAAGTGTCATAAAACCTTTATGCATATAGGAAAAGGTATTTGAGCAGACCATTTATAGAAATAAACGAACATTTCCTTTTATAAAAAAAAAACAAGTTAGGGCTTTTCTATATTAAAATAACGATATATAAAACTACAAAGGTTCAAAAATAATAAAAAAATATTTAAAAACAAATTTTTGTTGTTAAAAAAAATCATTTACAAAAAAGAAAATTGTAATGGAAATTTTTCTGCTGAAATAAGGTTAACAAAGCCAGGCGAAATGCTACAAATTTGCAGGTAGTTTTAATCTACTAGAAACATTTGTACGCAGTTTTCTTTAGAAAATCAGCAACATTGATTTCAAAACAAAATGTTGCTTTGTAATTAAATTTTAAAACTAAAAACCTAATTACGTAAAACGCAACGCATTAAACAATTGTATGGAAAAAATTAAAATTTAAAAAACTTTTCCACACATTTTGTTTTTATTTAATGGGGGTTGCGTTTTAAAAAATAAGGGGGCAAATTAACCCGCAGTAATTCACAAAAGTTTTCTAAAGCTTAATATGTATGTAAGTGAATGCTAACATACTTGAGAAGTGTACTTGAGATTCGGCACAGTCACAAATTTGTAAGTTAACGTATACATAAGTCAAGTTAAATAAACATACAAACACCCAACACAAATATGCTCTTCCATATGTTACTTCACACATTTACATACTTAGTAACACATTTGCCTTTAGATTTATCTTCCACAAATTATATGTTTTAAGACGACAATTTCAATTTAAAATTATATATTAAATGTCTATGACATTTTTGCAAAATTGTGTTAAACAACCAAAACGATAAGTTGAAGTCAAGCCCTCTCAGTGAACCACCCCCTCCACCAGTGAATCAACTCTTTTGGAAAATTAAACATTTCATATTTACATATAACGAAAAACGAAAAATTATGTCAAATGCATTTATACAGATTTTACTTTTTTTATGTGTTATTAACATTACTTATTTTTTTTTTCTTAAATTTAATGAATTTTACATAAATGTTTACATAAGGATTTGTCTTCAGATATTTCCAAATTTTATGGACGAGGAAAAACGTAGTACACACCCACAGACACACACATGCGAATTCCAGCAAACAATATGCTGACAAAAGAAAAAACAAATTTAAAAAATATATTCATATGTACATACGTACATTCATATACAAAATTGTAATATATGGTTCATGAATATCTCAATAAAACCAGAGAATTTTATTAAATAAACTTTATGGAAATGTTAGTGTGTGTGCTTATTTCATTTCACATCTGTGTAAAGATTTCCCCTTTTTGTGTCTCTAAGGAATTCAATATTAAAATTGACAATTTTGCACAAAATTGTAAACGTATGTCGGCATGCAAAATTTTTCAACTTGTTATATGTAAGTATTGCATGTGTATGAGGGTGGCCCATATTTTCATGTTTAAATTTTAAAAATACTTTAAACATCTGGGCACCCCTAAATTTTTTTTACTAGTAAAACAACTAGCATGTATGCAAAGTGTGAATATAAAACTACAAAAGGAAGGCGGTGTTTAAACAAATATAATATTAATATTAAAATTGAGAAAATGAGGTTATTTTAAAAAGGTTTAATTAGCTGAATAGTAAAAAAAATTATTTTACAATAGAAAATGTATAAATTATAAAAAAGAAACTGTTAGAAAGTGATAAGTTGAAAAAAAGGTTTAGGTTTTTTAAGATAATGGCTTTAAACTTTAATTTATGGCTTGTTGTGTCGTTTTGATAGGAAGATCTAAGCGTTAAGCATTACCTTCTGCCCCACGTAGGACATTGAAATTTTTTTACTACACCACTATTAGCTAAAATTAAAAAAAAAACCAGTGGGTGCCTAGGTGTTAAAAGCGAATTTGAAACTTTTGGGACACCCCAAAGTGTACCTTTTCAAGAATGCACCCCCAATGACGATTAAACCCTGCAGGTTTTCTAAATAAATTAATAAATTAAGGTTGACTAATATCAGGAACCGAAAATAATAATCATTTTCGTTTTTAAAAGATAAAAAAGCAGGCAGAAGGAAATTTTGGAAATTAAAGTAAAATACATCAAGTTGGTGGTATTGAATTAAATTTAAGAAAGTGGTTTTTATATTCTTGAGTTTTATATTTTTTTTGCCAGAAATAGCAGTTATTTTTTGATTTTTTTTTAGGTTTTGAAAAAAAAATAATATTTTTTTCTGATTTTTTTTGCAGAAATAATAATGATTTTCTGATTTTTAATTTTTTGGGCAAAAATAAATATTATTTTTTGAGTTTTTTTTTAAGCAGAAATAAAAATTAGCTAATGATTTCAATATTATAATTAAATTTAGTTTTTTTTTCCTTTAATAGCTGAGCCCACTTTGAACTTAATTTGTGGTTACTTAGTTGAATCCATGTATTGAGAAGCACTTGTTACAGAAGTCTTCATATTACAAATAATAATCCGACACATATACCCACTCATTTGGAAACCGCTAGACAATTATTCAAAAAAGTCAAAGTTATAGCCGGAGAAACCCTATTATATTATACCCTACATTACAGCCTATTTAATGTTAAGAACCACATTTTAAGGTGATTATAGAAAACGGGGTTAACTTAATTTTCGGGCAAAAACCTTCTTCACAACATTGTGTTGGATCTTTTCTTTTTTAAAAAAGGCTTGCGGGTGTATTAATATATTTAAATAGCATTGTGTTTCGCAATCCATGAAAATAAGTGTTCTTTCTAGAAATTGGACCTTTATGGCACCCATAGCTAATTTTGGATTGTTCACAATATGTGTACGCAAAATATGTTTTTGGGATTGTACCCAAGGAACTGAACTCTGTCAAATTTTATCGAAATGTCTTCAAAACTGCGACCTGTTTTTTATTCGCAAAACAAAAACAAAAAAAAAGGTGACTTAGCCGGACGGACGGAAACGTTGAAATCAAATCAGGAAGTTATTCTGAGTCGACCAGTATACTTGAAGGTGGAACCATTAGTTTTGGGCGATACAAACATCTGATTAAAATATTCATTAATAAGACAAGTTCATGCAAGTTGTAAGCACGGAGTACTTGAAAATTAATTTAATTATAAAATTACTAAATAGTAGTGATTTATTTACTAGTTTTGGCTGATAGCAGAAGATTATTTGGGATTAAAAAAATTACCAGCTATTCTTGCCAAAAAAATTATCAGAAAATAATTATTTCTGCTAAAAATATTAACTATTTCTTCTCACAAAAAATAAAATTCTAAATAATTATTTCTTCTCAATAAAAAAAATCGATATATTAATTATTTCTGCAAAAAAATATATCAGAGAATACTTTTTTATTTTTTTTTTCATAATAATTACAGTCGCTGCCTAAAAGTGATATACAAAATATAGGTTTAATTATATTATTCTTCTTCTGTAAAAGTGATTTAATAATAAATATCTCTTAAACACTAGTGATTTAAAATGAAATAATTTAAAAGTATAAAATTTTTCTGTTTTATGGCTGAAAACTGCAGGGTATTTATTTAAGTATGCGATTGTACAAAAAGAAAAGGCATCGATTTTTTTACGACATAAAAATTCAATAAAATTTTAATATTTTTTTTTAATTTTTAATGTTTTGGTACGTGTGCACGCACATTGTGAAAAATTAAAAAAAAAAAACATTAATCAGTCTTGTTTGAGACACCAAAAAGCGATGATAACGCTTGTGGTTCAAATTACAGTAACAAAAAAGTGGAATTAACAATAAGAGTACGTTTTTTAAGAGAGTCTGAACAGCTCATATACCATTGCAAATGTCAATGTATTGGTTGCCTATGCCTGCTTTATAAATGAAATGGGAACCTATTAATCTTCCAAAAGCAGATTTTCTATCAATGCTCAAGTTCGCCTAATACTATTTGGAAACAGTTTAATAGTTGGCAAAAGAAACTAGATTAAAAAAAATTCAAACAACAGAAGACAAGTGTTGGAACCTGGGTTTATTGACAATATACCACTTCATTAAATGTAAATTAGTAAAATTATCATGTGCATTGTATATTTTATTGTTTCAAGGTAAAACTTATTTATTTACTTTTGGCTCAATTAAAACTATTTAATTTGGTTTGTTACGAAGAACTAGCGTAAAAATGGCTCTCTATTTAACTTTTAAATACGGATAATAAACAGAAATTAAAAAAAAAATTTTATTGGTTATTTTTAACTTTTTAAAATATAAAATATATTTTTGTTATAACAAAATTTATTTAAACTGAAAAATATATATTTTTTCATTTATTTTCATATATATTTATAAACTTTTTAACATTTTTACGTTGAAATCTTTAATAATTTTGTTTTAATATGTAAAACAATTTTATCATTGTGTGCTTGTTAAATATAATAAGAATGCATTAAAGTTTTTTTTTCCGATTTTCCATTAGTTATCTTGACAAAAATTCCGCAATAAATAAAAGCAATTTTATTAATGGGTTTATTTTATGTTTTTTCATTCCATTTTTCCATCTTCGGCTAGCAAAAATTAAATACAAAGCAATTTGGGTAATAAATGTCTTTTTTTTCGTTAAATGAACAACTTGACACGATTCACACACACAAACAGTTATAGAGATATAGTGAAAGTAAGTGATTTTTACAAAAAAAAATATAAATCAAAGATTGTGCAGATAAAATAAAAATCACTAAAAAGCTATTAAAATCAGTAAAGGAGTTTTTCGTTATATGGACTAGAATAACAATGTTAAAACATTAAAATTAGAGCCAAATTAGCAAAAGGATTACTAAAACTTAATTTTTTATTTTTTAAAACCATTATAAATTAAATTTTTTTAATTTTAAACTTAATAAAAGTTTTACTGACAGAAAAATTGCCAAAATAAAAACTAGTATCAGCACAAATAAGATATTAACTTAATTTAAAGTTATATTTCACCCTTAACATAACTTTTGCCAGTTATTATAGCAATACATATGCAAACATTGAAAATCAGAAAGTAAAACACAATTGATAAAGCAACTTTTCATCATTTGCATATACATATCACTCTACATGGCATCTCTTATTGTAAAGCCAAAATATTATTTCCATCTTGTATCAAGTTGAGTGTTAAAAAATGTTCTCGTTTTATTAACCCGATAGCCAAAAGGAAAACACGTATTAAATTACTTTCATATTTGCAAAAAAGGTTATACTCTTCACACAAGCAAAATAAAAAATACACAAAAATAATTTGTTAAATGAAAGCAAAAAAAAAAAGCTCAAATGTGTTGAGGTGTAAAATGTAAGAGCAGCGTATTATGTATTTGTTTGTTAACATATAAAAGTATTCAAGTATGTATGTAAGAATTTAAATTGCACTTGTAAGAGTCAACGGAGCGTATAAGTTATAAAAAACAACTTTTTATCATTAAAATATATAACTCATACGTAGGGATGGCAAATGAAGATAATTGCGGAATAAACTAGAATTAAAAACATAAATAAAAGAGATTGAAGTCAAATAACAAAAAGGGATTTTTTAAATTATGTATAATATTCGCAAAGTTTTATATTTTCAGAATATTTTTTCTTATTTTTTGTTTAATTTAATAAAAAAAAAACTTTGTATTTATACCAGTTTTTTTAGAAATTCATATTGTATTCATATGTATATTATCACATGTTTGTACAAAAAATTTGTCGCATTTTTAGATTTAAATATTTAAATATTTTTTTTGTGTTGTATGTATGTGTGTATGTTCAAGTTTTTTTTTACTATAAGCGAATAAATAACTTTTTGATTTTTTTAACTTTGTAAAATATTGCACGAGATAAATTATGCTTTTTAAATAATTATAAACTAAGTAGTAACAACAGGCAACCTAAAAAAACTTTATCAAACTTTCAAGAACATTCTCCAAGATAATGTATAAAACAAGTTAATTATACACAATCTGCACATCAAATTCGCTTGTTCATATTTTTCTTTTCATAAGATTAACATGCAAAATCTTGACAGAATTTTTATTAAAATAAAGAAATAAGTAATTATAAGTACTCACGATAACTTGTTATTAGATAATGCATTAATGTACTTCATTACTCCATTGTTACTTAGTAATTTCATTAACAACACAAATCAATTGTTTATTTTATTTAAATATAATAAAACATAATATTTTTATTATTTATCCTGAGATTAGTTTGCTGTGACACCAACGTAAGTAGATACTAGAAAAAAAGCACTTTCAACCCCCCGGGTGACATCAGGTGACATGATTGCTTTGTTATCTTGAAGGTAATTTTAATGAAAATAAAATAATACATTTAAACAATAGCTGAATCTTAGAAGTTAAACAATGATTTGTATTTAAATAAAAGAGAAACTAAAGTACCACAGAATAGTACAACAGAACAGTGTTTAAAGTAGAAAGCACATACAAGGGGATAAGATATGTAAACCTATGGGGGAAATATAATTTAGGTAAGGTTGAATGACAAATTGCTTTTTGGAGAATGTTTTTGATTTGAATATTTTTCTATTAAGAGTTTTAGGAGTTTTTTTTAACTAAAGAATAAAATTTTACCAAAAATATTAACAAGAAAGAAATAAAAATCCTTTTTCTACATCTTCACTTTTTATCCCAGACCCTCTTATCAAACACCCAGATGTATGCAGAGCATAACCACAAATTAACCGCACCTAAGTAACTATTATCTTCACTCTCCATTATTACCCTATTTAAGGTAAGGTTGTTTAATGGTCAAAAACATATTTATATAAACGCATATGTATATACATACTTTTACTACAACTTTATTAAAAAAGTCAATTTATTTGTCAAAAGAAACAAACTACTATAGAATAAAAGAACGTGAATAAAAGAAAAAATCTTAACTTAAATTAAATCCAATTTTTGAGCAAAAATCTGTTTTCCTATGTGTGCGTGTATAAAAAAGTTTTAGCTAGTTTTTCTATTCAGGATATGTCTTAAGACAAGTCCTTTGTGTTTAGTAAATGTCACTTATTTTTTTTAGTTCAGTCTTTTTCTTTTTTTTTTGCTGCCTTTATTTTACGTTAAAATAGGAATTAAACAAGCATTAGAAGAAAGGAAGAGAAAAAACAACTTTATTTGAAATGACTTAATTTTTTTTGAAGGGATTAAGGAGGTTACCTTCCCTAAGAGAACTTTTCTGGCCAGTTTACTAACACTTTTAATAATAATTTTAACGCTTTCAATTTATATTACAGGATGAATGTAAACGTCAGGTATAAACTGAATAAATACGATTTTTGCTCTACATAAGGAGACTGTAACAGGTGTGACCTTACAAATTTAATTTTCATATAGTTTGATCTTCGTTGATACTAGTTTGGTGCACAATGAAAGTAAGACTGAAGTTCGTGCTGCGGCAACCAACTTAGCTATTGCTGCCTTAAGGACTTTGGCCCATATTAATAATAATTATTGCAGGGCTATTGAAGGCTTAATTGACAAGTGTAAATTATTGCTTCCTAGCCTACAGTTTTTTTTAAAGATATTAGCCTTTGTTTTAAAAATTATATTATTCCTAAAGTGTAGGCCAATAAAAAGGATGCAGCCTTTTTTAAACTAATGGGGACCGGTGCCAAAGATTTCTTATATCACATCTTCTAAAACCATATTTCATAATGTATTTAAAGTACCTACAAGGATGAAAATGGGTTTTAATTAATTTTATTGTTTAAAAAATGTTTTCCCCTACACAGAAAGGAAAATACGGTCATTAAAAAAGATTATTATCCTTGACTTTATCCAAAATCGTACTTGAAATTTTTAAGTACGAAGCGTTCTTATACTTCTTAAATCAAGTCTAGTCCGGATTACTTAAAAAAATTAAGCATAAATATTTTTACATTTAAAAGCAAAGTGTAGCTTAGCCTAGGTGGAAACGTTTAGTTTGGAGAGCCCCAGGTTCAAATCCCAGTACAAAAATTGTTTTTTTTAAATTAATATTAACTTTCTTTAAAAAAAATGTCAAAAAAAGTTACTTTTCGTTTTTTGATTAATTCCTTTTACGCTTAAATCAATCTTTTTTCTTTACATCAAGTACGGTTTCGAACTTAAAATAATTCCTTTTTAAATGTGGTTAAAAGTTAAAAATTCTAATATAAATCGTACTTGGTTAAAAACAATTTTTACTTGGTTTAAAAAATTCGTACTCAGCGTACTTTTGATACCGCTACGTGTAGATTTAAGAAAAGTTTACTTGGTTTTTATTTTATGCAAATATATGTACATATTCCACATACATAAATATTAGGGACAAATTAAGTTTTTCTTAAAAAAATAGAAAATTAAATAATAATTAAAAGTCGAAAAAATACAGCACATTGTTCTTAAATGATAATGAAATTTTTTTATGTGTCTGTTAGTATTTTAAGTAATTTTTATAAAGTTTTTCTTCTCTGTTTTGTTTACAGCTCATTATTAAGCTTTTATAGGAAACGGAAATAACGCAGATTGTATTTTTTCTACATAAACATGCACACATACATACATACTTCTTCTCTGTTTTTTTTGTTTTGCATACAATTTAAACAATACAGAGAGTAAATGAACGAGTGGATGAAAAAAAAGAGTGTAAATTAGAACTTCGTTAGTCGTTGTTTGTGTATGCGTGTGTGTGTTTTTTGCTCACGTCTTCCGGAAGATAAAGTCTAAGAGTTTTCATTATATTTTTTCTTTTGTATTTTTTGCCAAAGCTGGTTGAATACTGCAAATTGTTTAAAGTAATTAAAATTTAGTTTTTTTTTCCTTTGCTTTTATAAGTGTAACGTATAATTTGTGTGGGAAGTAAAATACTTTGTGGTGTAGGTAAAAGGGTAAGAGGAAGTAAGGCATATACTGATAAAAAGCACATGTCAAAGAAATGAGTACCGAAGCTAAACAGACATAGATAACTGTCAAGTAGATAATAAGGCTAGACAGTGGGTTAAAATAGAAATAATTAGCAAAGTGCTAAATTAAGCAAAGGCTTACTTAAAATAATTAAAAAAAATTATTGATAAAAAAATATTAAATAATAAAAAGTAAGTAATTTAAAGATATTAAATAATATTAATATTTTTTTACATTTTTAAGAAGTTGAGAATTTTTTTTAAGAATTCAATACTTTGCAAGCCTTATTTTAAATTTATAATTATATTATTTATGATTTTTATTAACATTATTATTATAAATATAATTAGGCATTATTATTTATAAAAAACTAATAAAGCATTACAATTTTTATTATTGTTATTTTTATTTTCAAAACATTATAAAAAAAATCTTAAAAAAAAACAAAATTTAGCGATTTTTAATAAAAATTTGCATTTAACCAAAGTAAAATCAAATTCTGTGTAATTTAAGAAAAAAGCACTTAAATCAAGCAATTTTTTTTAATTCAAATTACATTTGACATTGTAGTCCACTTTTAACAATAAAACATTAATTAAAATCTTTATTTTATTTTCAATTCCATTTAACTGTTTTAAGTATTGACAAAGGCTAATTGCTACAAATTATTTTCTGAAGTTTAACTGAAACATTGTTCAACTTTAATGCAACAAACCTTTGGGAAAAAAGAACTTTTTTTAATTGAACAGTTTGTAACAAATCGCCCAAAGTAATGAATACTGAAGTAAAAATATAACAAAAGGATCGCAATACGATACTAAAAAGTTTTAAATGGAAAGTTAAAAGTTTATCATTAAGATAGCAAATTTAAAGGAAACTGCAGATAGAGTTGACAATCTGTAGATATGGATATTTGCTTGTAAAGTATTTAAAAAAAAACAATTTAAAAGTTGAAACCTTAAGTTCTTAAAAGCTTAAAATATTTTTGCTTTATCTCAGGACATTTTTTTAAAAATAAAAAAAAAAATTACTTAAGGGCCTGACAAAATAAAAAAGGTTAAGACAAATAATTCTCATTTGGTTTATACTGTTTTCAAGTTAAATGCTATGGCGAGGTTTTTGTTATGTGCATTTTTTCTAACAAACAATTTTATGGTAATAAAACACAAAATAAGTTAAATTTTTGTTACAAACTTAAAGTAAATTCCATAAAAAATGTTTGTGTCAAATAATAAAACACAAGTTAATAAAGACGAAGTCTCTATGTATAGAAAAACAAATTAACAATAATAATGATACAATATATGATTATATAATAAATAAATAATTAACTTAAGGCATTATGTTGGGAATATCTTTCAACAGTTAACATCGATAATAAATGAAGTTTGTTGTCTACTGGCAAAACTTCGCCTTACTAAGAATACTTAAGACAGCAAACAGAAAGACATATATCATGTGAACAAATAAATTGTTGGCAGCAGATAGAGAATTTATAAGCAAAATTGCCAATGGTAATAAATCAAAGTACAATACATAAAGAATTAGAAGACAAAACAAAAACTTAACAAGAAAATAAATAAAACTCTTGGTTGTGGTTCAATTAAAACAATGAAACCAGGCAAAGGTAAGTATAGATATGAATTTAAATTGCCTTTTCCATCAATATTTGCGCATTCGGAGGGGGCGAAAAGCAAGAAATAGGGTTTTACATATTTTGGGTTTGAAGAAGACTATGAAAAATTTGAGAATGTGATATTTAATAAATTTATTATTAAGGTTATAATAATGGCATTGAATTGAATATAAAAATGTATTTCTCTGGTTTAAGTAAGTTTTGAAAATACTGAAAGGAAACACGTTCTTTAAATGGCTTGCGAACAGATCACATTTTTTTCCGGCATTTCTTGCTCAGGATAATAAATGCCAGATTTGACGATTTATTGTCATTTTGAAAATTTTTTTGGATACAAAAAATGGCTTTTGACGGTTGAACGATTTTTGCCCTTAATTTGACGATTTTTTAAATAAATGTTTTCGACTTTAGCCTAAATCTAAAAATTTCATTATACATAAGCATGACTTTAAAATATCCTTAAAAAAGGTATTTAATGTAAAACTATAAGGTGTTTCCAAAGAAAATGTTGGCGAATTTTTTCTCAATCTTTCGCTACTATAATCACGAGTTGCTACTTTAATATCAAAACATTGGTACCAAATAAAAGGTATTTGAGTCAGGATACCCTGATGATACGCGTTGGCAATTTTGCGAGTAGGAGTTTTCTAATACATCTGATAATAGTTCGTCTGAGGAGCTAAGTCAATACCCTTAACGTATTTCTAAAGTGATGCTATTCTGCTAACCTTTATCTAGTTTTTTAAGTGGTTAGAACATTCTTTCAGCTAAGTTCTAAGCTGGCGCAATGTATGGAAACTCTGCGGGCTCTTTTTCCAGATAAAAGCTGTTGACATTGTCCGAAAATTTTCTGCTGTCTTGCGGTGGGTAGATGAAGCATATTCATCGGCTTTTTCAATGTGTTCTTTATACGCCACTTAGGAAATTATCGATGCCTTTTGCAGTTTTTTATATCTTACATCGCAATTTCCAGTACAGTAACAATTGTACTTCTCAGAACTCTCCTGCTCTCCTTAAGCAAGAGGTAAGTGACTCACAGAAGCCTGGAGATCCTGGCATCAGCCCTGTCCCTTCAGTTTTGGCCCTCTTTGTGTATTACTCAAGTTCCTATTAATTTATAATAGAAACCAATTGGTGGTCTTACCAGCTCACAACCAGCCCAAGCTAATTTCCTCTATGCCAATACATCAGCAGTCTCATTACCGGAAATGTCACAATGACCCGGCACCTAAGAGATTTAAGCCCCCCCCCCCCCCCCCCCCGCGTGTTGCCAAGACCACTCTGAGAGCACGTTTACAGTCGTCCACATTTCGAGACCTGACAAAATGTCGTTTTAGGGCTTCAAGCGCAGCCTGAATATCGACGTAGATTGTCTCACCCACTCTTCCCTCCGCGTCTTCTATTTATTTTTGCGGCCCTCCTCACCTCCAGAATCTCAGCCTGGTCATGGTCTAATAGTCTAGCGATATTGGACCCTTAAAGTCCCACCAAATGGCCTTAGCGCCATGGATATATGACTTTGATGGTGATTTAGCTAGCTGGCATAGTTTGACATACGATCGCTTACACTTTGGGTTATCCACCGTCTAAAATTGTTGCACGAAAGTTTCTTATAATTTTGCAAACATTTTGTAGGTATTTTCTTAAGAATAAAAAAAGGGAATGTTTGGGTCCTTGAAGGTCATTTTTTATTTAAAAGTTGTTTTAAGCAGGCAGACATACTAACATGGTTAATGCGGCTTCTCTATCAATGACAGTTCCAAATATTGAGATCACTAATGGCCAATAAACGTATGTTAATATTTTTCTGCCACCAAAAATTCGCTTTAAATCAAGCGTTTTAAAAACTTATGATCACAAAACATTCGTTTTTGTTTTTATTCTTAACAAAAGGCAGGAGAAGGTAAACTAATTAGCAAAACTAAGACGAATTTATAGTAAAATTATTCTTGTTCGAGTAGTTGCTTAATCGACGTACATTGTTAGTTGTTTAATTGAAATCTGAAAATTTTCTAACTCGAACGATAAATCGACTGAAATTTGTTCAATTAATCGAGCCAATATTGTTCGAGTGGATACTCTATTAAGAATTGAGACGGCACTATACCAAAATTGTATTTAAATGGTACTATACTAAATTAAAAAAATGGCTTAGAATGAGATTTTAAACTTATACTAGGACTTACACGATGAAATTTTTCATGAAATTACGTTAATGAATTTTCGAGATCGAACCTCTTTCTCTTATTTATTTTTGTTTTTGGTTAAATTTTTTTTTAATAATTAAAGATTAGTTTTTAAATTTGCAAAATATACAAATATTTGTATAAAAACCATTGTTTTTGAAATACTTTAAGATTAACCTTTAGTAAATAATCAAATTGATTAAATGAAAAGTTGGAAGGATTTACAGAATTGAAAAAAAAATGAAAGAAAAAAGCAATTCTCATAAGCCAGTAAATTTATGGCCTAGTCTAATAGTTTTGTGGGTTTAAGTTAAAACGGAGAAAGCTGCATATAATGTGTTTTTCTTGTTTATTTCCGTTGAATTGAAAAAATACACAAATATATATGAGAAAGAAAATTAACCAGTAAACATTTCTAAGAAACAAGACATATCTGTAGTAACAGATATATCGATAGATGAGCACAAAAAAAATTAATGGAATGTTTTAGACAAAATAACATTATTACCTAATACTCGTAACACTGTACAAAAAAAAAAAAAAAAAAAAAAAAAAAAAAAAAAAATACAAGGTCCGGCGTATAAATTTTAATTTTGATTTAAAATTTTGTGTCTTATTTTTGACTTTCTGATTGAATTTTCCATTTTGGTGTATTTGGAGATTTGTAGTAAAATTTCATAAATAATATTTTTGAGGAACATTTTAGCCCCTGTAAATCCCTATTTTGCTAGTAATTATTGCTTTTTTTTAAAAAAGGACAAAAAAGACCCCGTAAGGAGTTAGAGGGTTAATCTTTAAACAAAAATGTTTTACGTAACATTTTACATAAATTTGCTGAGCACATTTTATACCTTAAATGTAAGGGCCACAAGATTTCTTATGTCGATTAACAATAAGAATGTGTCAGAGCTGGGAAAATTTAACACCGCCTCAAATAAAATTTAAATGTAAACTTTCAAAACGCCGATACACATGTATTTTTTTGTTTTCTTATCAAAATTTTTAGGCCTAACCTTTTAATTTTGGAAAAAATTGATTTTGTTGTACAGTGTAAAATTTAAACATGAAGTAGACATCTTTAACAAAAGCAGCTTTAAAAAACCTCTGAAAACTTTTTGTTAAAACTAAGATGCTTTTTTCTAAAAAAATGAATTTATCTTTAAATCTACGAAAAAAAACAACAATTCCAGTTATCGTTTTAAAATTAAGAGGCGTTTCGACAGGTTTGTTAAAGCAGCAAGGTGAAAGCAACTTCTTTTCCAATCATTATGTTTGCTGGGTTTATGGTGTCGAAGGTAAGTACAACCTCAACAAACATGTTATTTTACGTGCTCTCAACACATAATTCAAAATTAAACAACAATGAAATTTCTTTAATGGAATTCTAAAAAAAATAAACGAAAAAAAAAATTTAAATCAAAAAGGATTATTGTGTAAAAACAAAATACCATAAATAAAAGAAAACTAACAGCAAAAGAAAAAAAGGCAACAAATACAACATAAAAATAATAGCTAAGGCTAAGTTGGGATATTGTTCTTGAAAATGCTGGCATGTCTTAAGTAGCATGTACATATGTATGTATTTGTTATAAATTTTATTCACACATCCTTTTTCTATGCTAGCGTGGATTAAAAGAAGGGGAAAAATTGATTTTCCCCTACAATTATCAAAACTTTAAAAAGTGTGTCATTTTTATTATTAAAAGCCTTTTGTCAGTTTTTATTGCGAATTTCCCTACTTAAACATTACTAGGATACGCTCCTGTTTATGTAGAAATCGAAAAAAAGGAAATTTCCTTTATGTGTTAATGTTTTTCTTTTTTAACCCTTTTTAATGGGATTTTTATAATCTTCCCAAAGGAAATATTTTAGTGTGACTTATTGTTTATGTTCATATGTATATGTGTTAGGGTTTAAAAAAAAAAAAACACTGACGCTACTTACACACAACTATAACGAAAAGTTTTAAATAAATTTTTTCGGAACAAATAAATTCTTTTCAAAAAAATATCTGCAACGTAGTGAATGGTTTAGGAGAGTTTAAAACATATTTATTTAAAAAGCATTTTAGCTATAAATTCTTATAAATTCCTGACACAAACAAGTTATTACCTATTTTGTTATATATAAATACTTTATTGTACATTTCACAGTCATTTGTGCAAAGAAACTTATTTTAAAAACTAACAACTGTTCGGAATTTAAAATCTTTACAATTTATGTATATTTGTTGACCTTTTATAAAGGTGAAACGAATATAATTTGGAATTTATTTTTTTTCTTTTGAAATTTTATATTTTAAAACTGGAAAATATTAAAAAGTTAAAAGTTTACTCATATGTTGTACACTTAAGAGATGCAAAATTAAACAATTATTTATAAAAAAAAACAGTAACACTCTTTATGGTCATGGGATAATGGATAATGGACAATAACACCTGTAACAATTGGCAAACTATTAGTATAATTTCAGAAGTATTTCCTTAACAAAGGAATAATATGGTGACGAAATAAGTCTCGAACTGCTGCAGATTTAAAAGTATTCGCAACCCATTCATGAACCTAATTGTAAAGAAAAAAGTATTGCATAATCTTAGGAATTACAATCGTATTTCTAAAGGTTGTCTTGCAAAACCAGGGGGTAATCCACTCAGGGGCCAAATAACGACACTCGTGAACGAGTAGACTTTCGTATCGAATGAAATTTCGTCACGTATCGAATGAATGGATTACCGCATTCGATAGCTCACGTATCGAAATTAAAATAGAATGTAATAGATTTTTTTTGCATTGTAATTGAATGAAAACATGTTTTAGTAAAAAATTACAACTTTGTTAAAAAAGGAAACACAAAATTTTGCTGTTATATTGTGACTACATTAGTTTTGTTGTGTTTATCTTCTGACTCAGAGGATGAATCTAATACTATGCGTATAATAAGACAAATACGGGTTAAAAGTGATCCACTGTCATTGTCAGCTAATGAATTTCGCTTAAAACTTTATCATTTAAGGTTTGTTAAGCGTTTTAGAGTTTCAAAAGAGGCATTTCATTTTATTCTTTGTGAGCTAAATTTTGAAGGACATATGTCTACTGCCTTACCACCAAAGCTGCAGCTGGCCGTAACATTATCACTTTTAGCCAGTGGATCTTTTCAACATACCACTGGAAATGACTTTTTAATTGAAAAAAGTCAGAGCGGAGTTTTCAAAACGGTTAACAAAATGATGAAAGAAATAGATAATAAGCTGTGTGCAAAATTTATTTAATTTTTACCAGAACAGTTTGCTTTATGCTCGGAAGCGTTCATGCAGAAATTTAAACTCCCTGGCGGTAAATATAAAATCGCAATATAATGCTAGCTTTATGTAAGATTTCCTTTATTTCTTAGTGATTGGTTGTATAGACGGCACTCATTTTGGGTTGCAAAAACCATCCCAAAATTAACATATGTTTGGTAATTTATTTTTGGCCAAGTTAGGATGATTAACCATATCCTTTTGCTTTCCATTTATTTTGTTAATATTGGTCCTAAAATGTTTATTTTATTTATTTATTTATAGCTTTAACTATGATTTGTATAAAAACTTACATTTTGTCTACTTTCACTGCCTATTGTTGCACATAAAATAAATTTCGAATGCTGTTTACCTCACGAACAACTTTTCGTTAGCCAGCACTCGATAGCGTACTCGTTAACGAATGCTATCATCAGAAATTACGATAGCTCTCACTCGATAACGAATGCGGTAATCTTAAAAGCAAATATTACAAACAATTTTACTCGATCACGGATGCCGTAATTTGGCCCCAGGTCAGTTCATATATTTGGAGTTTAATACTTTTTTTAAGTGATCTTCAAAAATAATAAATCTTTCTTTCCTGTCCAAAAGTCTTTTAAATTACGCAGTGACGGTTTTACGGTAATCGGCAATGTGAACAATTTGCCATTATCACTGTAATTTTATACTTGACTGCATTTAAAAAAATTATTTCATTAGCACTTATATAAAAAATGCATTAATTTGAAACACTGCATGAATGAAGGTACATATATATGTGCATGACAATTAGAGGTGAGCGATCCCGTGATTTTTAGGGAATATCGTTAATAGTGAATGCGATTTTAAAATCACCGGTTATTTAAACAGTGACAGTGAT
This sequence comes from Melanophora roralis, assembly GCA_963583895.1. Lineage (NCBI taxonomy): Eukaryota > Metazoa > Arthropoda > Insecta > Diptera > Rhinophoridae > Melanophora > Melanophora roralis. The sequence goes on along the minus strand of OY757189.1, from coordinate 24,496,956 downwards.
CACTGTTTAGCATTTTTCACTTCTTGTAAAAGAGTTATTTTAATCTCTGTTAAATTATTGTACATAATGTTATTTTAAGCAGTGATTATGCGATTTTAGTTCTTTTTAACGAACTCCTGAACAACGTATTGGAAAAATAATATAAATGATAAATAAGAATTAAAAATATTTATGAATAAGAAATATCAATTTTCAATAGGTATGTATGTACATAGTTACAAACAATATTCCATATTTATATTAATATTTCTAATTTACTTTAAACAAAATTTTGATAAAAAATTTAAATTTATACCTTTTGAGATAAGTTTTTAAGCTCCCTTGGAGGAGCATTGAGGTAAAGCTTTTATTTAAAAAAGCAGCTTAAAATTCTTGTTAAATAGATTCCAAACATAAAAATATATAAAAATAGTTGAAATCCATTGTAACAAAAACCTAAAAAAACTAATAAGACAAATTAAGCTGTACATGTACATAACACAACTAAGTATAATATAACATTTGTGCTTTTTCTCGTTTAAACGCGTTCGTTGGTCATTTAAGACTTGTCCAGCTTTTGAAAATATTCTTTCGCATGGAACTGATGATCCTAATGCACAATAATTTTTTGAGCTATTTGAGAAAGATTTGAATATTTATATTTATTTGTACTCCACCAATCAAAAATATTTTTATTTCTTGATAATTGAAAGTGAAGTTAAAAAAGCCTGATCGTAATAACTAAAATTTCAATTCAGCTAACGATTTATATACATATATCGCTATTTACTCAAATGTCGTAATTCTAGAAATGCATTTTTGGCGTTAACGATTCAGAATTGTTTGTTATGCTATGCTTTATGTCGTATATAAGTTTCATATTAAAAATGTTTCTACTTATAACGTGTAAAACAATATTATTATTCGTTTCTATGTACATAATGCGAGCAAATTAAAAACTTTATACGCATTTTTTTCGAAATATTTTTGTTTTACCTTTACAAAGATTTTCGCTTATCATGTAAAGTTCTATTTTTGTTGGCTGTGCTTTTTTTCATTTTAGGTTACGATTTGTGTTTAAAATAAATGTGTGTTTAAATTTGTTTTTGAATATTAATTCTTTAGCCGGCTCATATCTGAATTTAATCCGCCGTCGCGGACAAACAATGCTCGGCGCTGGTCTCTGACGGCACCTCTGTTGTAAAGTTTTTAACAGCACTTTGACAAACACACATACAAACACATAAGCCCTTTACTTCTTCTAAAGAACAAAAGCAGCAACATGATTTGTTAGCTATGACCAAATGTAAATATCAAGCACAAAAATGTTACTTTACATTTTGCAAAGTTTAACATAATAAGAGTAACATCGCAGGTAAAATTACTGCACAATATTTCAAAATGTTACTTTTAGTAACATAATAAATTAAAAGTAACACTATAGTAGAAACAGTTACTTCACGGTTTATGTCACTGTCGTTACATGTCAAAATGTTATTTAAATAACACAATAACTTAAAAGTAGCAGTAGCAGTTACTTCACAGTTTATGTCACTGTCGTTACCAGTGATTTGCAAGTAACAGGTATAAAATCACAGGTACGGAAATATCACTCATCTCTAATGACAATTGACCATCCAAGAGTTAATAAAAACAATTGTTCAAGTGTTTGCAATAATTACAAGAGTAACAAAAAAAAAAGTAAACGAAAACAAAATGAAAATAAAACGAAATATTTTACACAGTATTTATTGTCTAACAAACACACTTACATACACACTTCAATATTTTTAACAAACGATTGAATGTATGTATGTTTCCTAAGTATACTTATGTCTTAATATTTTTACGTGCATGCAACTTCTTTGTTTGTATGTTTATATGTTTAGATTTTAGATAAGATAACAAAACGACGATACAAAAACTCAATTTTTATTATTGGCATGTTTCCTTTAGTATTTAGTGTTTGTGTGTGTGCTTGTTAACTTCCGAAGAACGGGTATGAGTAAATGAAATGTTGAGTGTAAAAGAAGATTAAAAATAACAAATATGTATGAATGTGTGTATATTGTGCATGAGTGTGTTCACATAACTCAATTATTAAATTATACGAAACATTTGACAAACGAGGATGGCTAAAGAAGTTTGGTTAAATATTGGGAAGTTTTATAAATACAAGGTGGGCCAAAAGAAGTCATCCGTTGTTGTTTGGCTTTAATTTTTTTTCTAAATAAAAAACTTCGATTCTGTTTTTTGATAAAGTCTAGATGATATCGGCCAAATGGGCACTGTCACAATTGATTGCTATACGGGATCGTTTTATGGAATTTTTTATCACTTCGGCAATAACTTCGGGCGACAGATTCTCGCTCTCGTGTCGAGCGTTGTCTTTGAGGGCTTTCAGGGTCTCGGGCTTGTTCACGTAAACACAGGACTTCGAAAAAAACCCACAAAAGAAGTCTGAAACGGGTAAATCGGGCGATAATGTGGGCCAATGTAAATCGCCAAAACGAGATATGAGGCGACACGGGAACGCCGCCTTATAAATATCGGCTGTGGCTCGCGCAGTGTGTGCCGTTGCTCCGTCCTGTTGGAATCAGATGCCCTCTAGTCCTAATTCGTTCAATTGCGGTAGAAAAAACTAAGCTAACATGGCCCCACAGCGAGCACCGTCCGCTGTTGTCGTTTTACCAGCGGCATCTTCGAAAAAAATTGCCCGATGACATCTCCAGGGTGAACAACGCACAATGCAGACACTTTGAGCGGGTGTAACCGCTCCTCTTGCGTCACTCGTGGATTTTCGGTTCCCCAGAAGCGATAGTATTGCTTGGTAACGTACTCGTTGGGGTGGATATGATACTCATCGCTCATTATGATTTTGGTTAATAAATCATCCACTTCGGCATTGAGATTGAGGATGGCTTGGGCGTAGGTTACACGCGTTTGGCGGTCAACAGGCAGCAGCTGATATACAGACTGGAATTCGTACGGGAACATTCGTAGGTCTTAGACCAGCTTTAGAGACGACCGGCTGATGGCTAATTGCGAAGCACTGCGTCTGGTTAATGCTTCTGTCGACAGCTCGAAATCCACGATAACAGCGGCCGTATTCTCAGTAGAACGAGCGCTCCGGGGCGGCCACTTTTGGCAGCATCTCGTGTGGTCCCATACTCTTCAAGGCTGGTGGCCAAACGGCGTAGTGTTTACGCAGTGGGTGCCGGACAACCGGGGAATCAGCGACGGAATTCGCGCTGTGCCAACAACACAGACGAATCGTTACGCAAAAATTACACACGATTATTCCGCATTCTTGGAGAGTGTATCGCTCCATGGCTTGTTCACTTGTATTCTACGTTTCTCTAATTCACAAGCGTCAAAACAGATTTCACATTGGCCGCCATTTGCAATAATAAGAGCATCTTTCAATCGGGTGTTTTCTTTTGGCCCGCTTTGTATACCAAATAAACTTTTTTTAAACACCATCTTCAACTGTTTTATTCAGTTTCAGAATATCCACAAACATTTTGGTCTAGAAACCTTTTTTAAATCTATACTTATACTGAGATATTTATTTATGTGTCAGAGGGCTTAAGAATTGTTAACATCTAAAATATGACAATTCGCACGACAATTTTTTTTTGTTATCAATTCGTTAGTTTTAAAAGGTTTTAAGGCAGAGTTTTACTTTTTAAGTAATTTTGTTAAATAAAAGGTAATTTTCAAAGACCCTGAATTAAATTCTTTTAGTTCTGTATTAACATATAATTTAAGCACTTAGAAGCGCTTAACAAATTTGACGTACAAGGAAACTATGGTTGTTAATGAAGCACCCTAACAGGGAAGTAAACACGTTTACATAAATGCACAAAATTGGTTTTGTGTGTCTATTATTTTGCTATATTGCTTGTTTGTTTTTGGCATTATTTGTTGTTTTTTTTTGCTAATTTAGATTTTGTTTGTATGTGTTAAGGGATTATTGTTTTGTTGCTGTTTTTGTGCTGTTAAGAAATTCAAAACACGTTCAAAAACCTCATCTTATTTGGCTTGATATTACTACTGTATTTATCTTTCTTTTTTTGCTATTTGTTGTTCTTCTTTTCTAATATTCTTCAATTTTTTGCGTGCTATTGAATACTTCTTTACTCTTGAATGAATTTCAACAATACATGTATATTTCTACAAAATAAAAATTATTTAAAATAACAGATAAAAATACACAATAGAATGTCATCTGTTTTATGGGGTTTTGTCAGTTTTCCTACTCTTTTTTTTGAATTCTGTTGTACACAAAAATTTATTTTGGGGTGTTTGCCTTAGTCATCCTAAGAAGTTGTACTTGTTTTATATTTTTATATTCTTAACGATTATTTGTTGTAAATATGTATGAATGCTATATGCAGATATTATTAGTGTGCATGTGTATGTGAATGTACAAAAATTTTTGTTGAATGTCTTTTATTTTCTTCTTTTTGGTTCTATTACTGATTGCAATTTGTTTAGTTTTTTTTTTTTGTATTTTTTGTTTTCTTAATTTGTTTTGCATTTGTTTTGTTTGTTTCATTTATAAGATGATTTGCTTAAAAAAAATTTATACATATTTAAAAAAAATCGAAATCTCATTATCCATGTTTAGTATTTTTTATTATTGGTTTATGCTTGATTTTCCATTTGTTTTTATGAATTTGTCAGCTACAACTTTGAACATTTGTAAAATAAATTTTTATTGTTACAAGAGGGTGTTTGTTTAAAAAAATAAGAAATTATTTAACATTTCAAGCAAATTATTTGTTTGGTTAAGCATGAATTTTAAATTGATGCTATTGCGAACAAAAGGAAATGCAGACGTATGAGTGATCCAGAGTGTTACTTGAAATAAGACATTAATCATACGCAACATGGTCAAGCAATTAGAAAAATTCTTGTTTATTATGCATTAAGTACATCAGAAAAGTAATTTTAGTGTTAATCAATAAAATTATATTGGAGAAAATTTTTTTATTTGAAAAAAACACTCAGTTTAAATACTGAGTGCAATTATTACATAAACGACTTGTTATTTTGGAGAAATTCCACAAGTGTTGTAACTAATTGACGTGCCAAACAAAGGGGTATGTTAAAGGAAGCTCCTAAACAACACAATTAAAAAAGCATATTAAACGGCACTAGCTGAAATTTTGAGCGTGAATTTCATAATGTACTGACTGAAAGGAATGATAAAAAAAATTCAATCGGAGAAGGCGAGCTTAGTCCTGTCTCTTTTGACTAGCTTTCACCCCATACGGACTTTTGTAAAGAGTTTAAGGCGTCGAAGTTGTGGAAGAGGAAAAAGGGCCAAAGGGTTTTTTACCTTTTCTGCAAATGGTCTACCTTATCTTTCAGATGACATAGGCAGTTATGTGCTAAATGGCCTTAGAGGGATATCGAGGTGCAGGCGGCATGACCTGCTGTGATACCTCTCGGCCCCAGGTTGGACCTTAAGCTCCAAGTCCTAGCAAAGTCATACTCTAAGTGGCGACATACCTGTCAAGTTGTATGGTTATGACAAAATGGAATCGTCATGGACCCTACTTCAGAGTAGAGCAAACTTCCACGTAAGCCAACCAACAAAGCCACAAAAGAGAGTCAGGATTGCAAATTTTCTTTGTAAAAGCCGCTATAAGATATAATGGAAAATTAGTCTTGTTGTTTATGGTTTTGGCCAGAGAACTAAGACTGACTAGATTGGCACAGAGGTAAGCTTTCAAAAGGCAAAACTAATTGGGATCCGACAGTTTGTATGAGAAGTTTGCAGGCTGACGCATCTAAGATTAAGGTAGACACCAGATCGGACTTCAATATTATGGTACTTGCCATACTGCATACAACGGCTGTTTCATTGGGATAGATGTATATAAAGAGATTAGGCAGCCGGGCAGTCCCTTAGAATTTAAAGGAGCAGTGCGACTGGTTAAATCCAGGGACCGTAACAGTTATGACTTTTTTCAAAAAAGTCAAAATATAATAGTTATTTTTTGACTTTTATTTTTTAAGTCAAAAATAAAAGTTAAAATTTGACTTTTATTTTTTCGGTCAAAAATAAAAGTTAAAATTTGACTTTTATTTTTTCGGTCAAAAATAAAAGTTAAAATTTGACTTTTATTTTTTAAGTCAAAAATAAAAGTTAAAATCTGACTTTTATTTTTTCGGTCAAAAATAAAAGTTAAAATCTGACTTTTATTTTTTCGGTCAAAAATAAAAGTTAAATTTAATTTGTATTTTTTGAGCAAAATATGCAAAACACCAACTCCTTAACTTTCTAGCCAATAACCGTTTTTATATACATATGTACTCTATTATATTTTTTTTTCTTTTTGTTTTAATACAAATACAACATGTACTTATAATTCTAAAAATAAAAACTGTGTTAATATTCAATTAATATTTTATTTAACTTTTTTAACATCTGCTTTTAATAGGAACAAAAGTCAAATTTTAACTTTTATTTCTGACTTAAAAAATAAAAGTCAAATTTTAACTTTTATTTCTGACCGAAAGAATAAAAGTCAAAAAATAACTATTATATTTTGACTTTTTTGAAAAAAGTCAAAAAAATTAAAGTCTTTTAAGTTTATTATTCCTTAGCATAACAGCATCAATATGCTGTATTCAAATATCTGATAGACAAATTATATCCACCTGACTTTTTGATTTCAAATTTTAAAAATAACTGTTATTTTCGGTCCCTGGTTAAATCAAGTAACGCATGCACTAGGGCTTAAGTCGGATTTTGATTATGGTATGAACTTATGTAAAAAAAAACAAGAAGGACTGTCCAATATTCAGGGCTCTCTAATTGGGAGTAAGTTTAAAGGGCAGTGATGGCATCTTCAACTGGAAGGGTTGAGCTTGAAAACCACGATTTCGGTCATTGGGCATTAAGAACACAGCATTCTAGATTAGGATTGGTGAGAATGGAAAGAAATCAGAAACGATTTCTGTCACTTGGCCATAGGTTCAAGTGATTGTGTTAAAAGTACAGCCATAGTAATATTTCGGAGTAAGCAACTGGAAAACATAATTAATCATTCCTACAAAGAAAACACAATTCTAAGCCCATTGGTCTCCAAATGCAGAAACGAAAGAAAATCGGCTTGGTTTTTACTCTTCATAACCTAACATAACTTCAATAGCGAGAGACTGCTTAACATATATCGGGGTCCAGTGCAATATAGACCATTAGACTTATGTCATAATATTTCATATACTTATATGCATCACTTAATGGCGATAGGAAATATTTTACAGATATATAGTTAATGAAATATATTTAGCCAAGATATTGGGGTTTCTAAACCAAAACAAAAAAAAAAACAAGTTTAATTATATTAAAAATATGTCCTTTGCTTCGATTACAATGTTCACACGGAAACCTCGTCATTTAAACGGGCGGACGGACATCGTTAAATCCACTTAGCATATATATTTGGAATTTAATGTTGTACAAAAATAGTGCAGAACTATTACTTTTTAAGCATCAGCACAAACGCAAAATAACCTTGTCATCCAAGGTATAAAAATTGGAGATATTTCTTGATGCGTATACTTGATATATAATTAAATTGAATAATAATTATACGCACTGCATGTCCAACGTATTAAACAATTTGCCACATTAAACGTGCTATATTTAACGTTTCATAATGTTTATCAAACTAAATAGCAAAATCCACTGAATGCGTTTATAAGCACAGCTAAGTCTAAACTTAAAACAATAACAACGGCAAAAATACATTGACATGCTTGAACGAACGCAAAAGCATTAAATATATTTATGAACAACAACTTTGTTTAAACAACCAAACAAGCAACCACAAGTGACCCTAACCTTGACCTTAAATGCTAATAATATTAAAAAGTGTTTGTTCTTGTTGCTGTTAAACAAAAGTAGTGTTTGTCATAAAGGCAGTCGTTAAGCCACCAATAAGCGGTTTTTAAATTGACTTTAGCTTGTGCTTGTTTTACCACCTGCCAATCTTGCAACCCCCATAAAGTCATTTAATTACCCGTAAAATTTTATTTTTATACAAAGTTATTCCATTTTTTTGTGTTGCTATTCCGGCTGTTTGAAACAATTACAGTTAGCAGTGAAACCAATGCAAGTGTACGTGTAAAATGTTAATTGTTAAATGGTACTTTTTTAAAGTTTTACACAACAATCAAATAAAAATAATTATTCTACAAATGCCAACATACTTACAGAGCCTTTTTTTTTGGTTACAGCTGACTATGGAGGCACTAGGTACAAGGTTTTTTTTTATATTTTAGCTCAAGGTTTATTTCTTGTTTGCTTTGCAAGTAAATTAAACGTAAACATATGTTTGTATATTTTTAAAAGTGTTTAAAAGTACAAAGCGATAATTTTAAGTTGATATTATACCCTTCACATAGTGATAAGGATATATATTAGTTTGTCCTTCCGTTTGAAATTTTCTTAACATCCGTTTTCGACCCCATAAAGTATAAATATGTTGGATCCTTATAGACAGGGATAGGGAAGCCCATCTGCTCAACTGTGTGACTGTTGAAATCAAGTTAATTAAGTACTACGGACCAAGTATTGGTATCAGACCATCAGAAATGTACCTGAGATTATCGCTATTTAAAATCAGCAGGATTGGTTAACTTCGGATAAAGATACAAGCAAAATTTTAGGATTGCTCGGCTTTTTTTAGGACAAACCCCATATCTGAGTTGTCAAAGAACACAACGTGCTTTTTTCCATTTTTTTTTTAAGAATTTGGAGTAATTTGAAAATATCCTATAAAAAAAATCGTATTTTCGTAATATTTCTTTCTTTTAGAAAAACTAAGTGCAAAACAAAACGTGCTTTTTTCATAAGAATTTATTTACTTTTCATTTCATTATAATTTTAGTAAGAAAAATTTCTCTTATCTTGAAGCTCAATATATTCAAAAAACCAATGTAAGGGGTATATAAGATTCCGCAAGTATACCCCTCTTACTTGTTTTCTTACTTTTCAGCCGCTGCTTAATATTGTGGTTTGCATTCTACATGTCATGTTTAGTCAACATTAAAAACGAAAACAAATTTTTTAAATTAGAGAACAAATTTTTTAACTTTATAAACTTTCGTATGCTTATATTATAGGTGGCCGGATAATTCTATTTTGTAAAAACCAAATAAAGGAAGAAAGACAAAATCATTGCAGACATTAAAAATCTACCAAAGCGGATTTTGTAAAAAAGACGTAAGAATTCAAGTTCAGCCTTCGTCAGGCAGATTTTAACCGGTGGGCTAACTGGGTTTTCGGGATTTCCCACCGTCGGTGTTACCAAAATGCTAATTTTTCAAATATCGACTATTCTGGTTTTTTGCCTTTTGAAACCGAGTTTCTTTTTGAACTTAAAGGCACATTCAAAATTTTTTTATAATTTTTCAACACTTTGTTTTATTTTTTTTTATTTTCTTATATCTAAAGCGAAAGGATATACATATATTGAAAACTACAAGATCTAAAAATGCTTTCGGTATGTACGCTGAATTATCGGTCAGAAGCAGAGTAAAATTTAATTTTAAATGGTTCATTTTTGCTTATAACTCAAACATTTAGGAATTAAAAGTGGCTATGATTTCCAAGGAGTGTACGTTTTTTCAAGCGTTTAATAGTGGGTAGACATCAACAAACATGATTCTTGCTCATACTACTTATACTAATAGAAGACTGTGGCAATTATGACCTCACAAGTTTATATTTTTATAAAATGCATTCTACTCGGCTAGTACGAGTATCGGTAGAAAAACCTGCTTTTTTCAAAAAAAGTTTCTGTAAACATTAACGGAAAAGTAGTCTTTTCTTCTAATAAAAGAAATAATTCAATGAACTTAAGCCAAAATAAAAAGCGAAATCTGTATTTTTAAGAACCTTAACTTTAAGATTGCGTTTTGTAAAATTTTCCTGAGAACTGGCTAAATTTTTTTGATTATTTCTTTTCGTGTTTTTTTATCATTTTATTTTTACAAAAAGTAGTTTTTTTTTTCAATAAATTCCCCTTTTCTAAACAATGTGACGGGTGTGACATTTTTATCAAAACGCATAAAACTGATTTCTCAAATAAATTAAAAAAGGTGTTAAAGTTCATTATTTTTATTTCGATCATTTTCATTTTCTTTTGGGCATAAATTCATAAATTTTTTTTGAAGAACAAAATATTTTTTTCCCCCATTTTAAACCGTTTTACATGGAAGTGCCCAGTAGTGCAATAAAATTCAATAAAATTGTGCAATTTTTACTATTGAAAACTTTTAATACTTGCGGGGACATTTTTATTTAAATCCAACACGTGTCACCCGTTATAAAGTGCCGATGATGAAATTTCTCAGCTGAGTTTAAAAATGCATATTACTCGGTAAGCACCGATAACTTTTCAAAAAAAAACTATTTTCCTCACTACAAAAGCAAATTTATTAAATATCAATTTCAGCCAAAATTATTAAGATATAAAAATTTTTTTATAAAATGTTTTAGACATTTTTTTTAAAAATTACTTAAAATTTAACTTCATGTATTTTTTGTTTTTTTTTTCGTTTTGCAATGCGTAACTTTTTATTATGTGTTAAAATACAGCAGCACTTACAACATGAAAATCTCATCAAGTCATAAACACTTCTATAGAGAAAATAAATGCACACACATTTACACAAACATGGTTGCGTAAATATATTATACAAGTTTGTGTTGTATGTAAGTATATGTATGCATATGGTTTTCAATGAGCTGCCATTCTAAGTAATAAAATGTCATATTTTTTGTACTCAATTAAATGGAAAATATGAACAAACTTAAATTATGTACATATATGATGCCATCAGTGATGTACATGTGTATATGTGTGCGTACATGTGTGTCTGCCTAAAAACACACATACCAAAAGTACAAATATTATTGTTAAACAACACTCCATGCAATTGTTGTCGCATAAGTATAAAATCCCGCAAAAGCTGTTATTTAGTATTCACCAAATAAAATTTTAAAATTTTGTTTTGGTTATTTTCACATTTCTATGTAAAAGTGTATTTGATTTTATTTGTTTTTCATGTTTATTTTTAATTTTTAATGCAGTTTGCGGTTCTAACATAAAAAAGTTTATGTAGTTTGGTGGCAGCACTGATTACATTCATACTGTTATTGTTACATACGTTGATGTGTTTATAAGTATGTGTTCACTAAGTAAAATTGTTTTCGAATGTGTTTGTAAATACATTTTGTAACAATATTTGGCGGTAGTATATGGGCATTTCCATGAATATGTCAACCACGGCTGGAAAAATAAAAGTCATCGCAACTTTTTTTTAAATATACGAAAGAGCAATAAAACACTTAAATTTTATTATGTAAAAGTATTTATAGCTAATTATAATTTTAAAAGAGCAAAAATAGCAGATTAAACTGGTAATCTCTTTGATCAATTTCCAGAATTTGAAGTTAACTACTTTCTCTTAACTAGTGGCTAAATTTAGGTAATTGTAATATTCCAATTATACTTTAAAAATAATGTTACAACATCAATGGCCAAGTTCCATTATGAAATTAAAAATTTAGAGTTCGAATAGCGGTATTTTTTATAGTTTGCTTTGAATGATATTCTAATGTCACGTACGTAATGCAAAAACGTTGTTTGTCGTCATCATTTGAATTCGACCGGTCGCAAGTATTTAAAAATAAAAGTGCAAAGCAAAATAAATCTCGCAAACAAATATTGATCGATTTTTTTTTTAAATTTGATGCAATAAAAATTTTATAGTCTTTCAAAGTTTGTAGCATACGGTATTGTAAGTAACACAATTCAATTTAATACTTTCAAATTCCTTTATAATTATAAATATTTTATTAAGATGGGTAAAAATAGCTATGAGACTAAAAATAAATGGAGGGAGGACTTGAAGAAAAACAAAGAACAAATAAAGAAATACCGGAAAAAGGAGGCTGAAAGACAGCATATCTATCGAAAAAAGTTCGCAGATGCAGCCAAAAAAGACAAACAAATAATTAACGACGAATTAACACACAATAAATTTGATGTTAACTATTTTATTACAAAAGCTATGCTTGAAATAAGCGAACAATATGAAGATATATCGTCTATATACATATTTTCTAATTGGAGTAGCGCTCAATTTAAAAACAAATTCATTTTAAAAATTATTCCCTCTTTTGTAAACAAATTTAGCTGCCAACATTTAAAATGGAACTTCTTTGCCACATCACATGGTAAAGGTGCAGTTGATGGAGTAGGTGGTACTGTTAAAAGAAAGGTCTGGCAAATTGTAAAAGCAAATAAATTAATTTTGCCAGATGCTTTCTTATTTTATGAATGTGCTCATAAATATGTGGAAAAAGTTAATTTGTTTTATGTTGCTTCCGAAGAGATTGAAGGGTTTTCTGCTCATCTCCATGAAAAATGTGAAAATGTCCAGCCCATCCCAAAAATAAGAAAACTTCATTCGTTTACTTATCATGATAGTCAGTATGTAAATGTGTCTCGAACTGCGTATTCAGTAAGAGAAAAAATTAAATTAAGTGGCAGCGCCCAAGTACATAGTGTATAGTAAGAAATGAAATTAACCTTTTATTGTTTTTATTGCTATTATCACCGAATAAACATTTTTTAATTCTTTTTAAATTTGTAATGTATACATATATTTAAAAACCCTATTTTTTTTCAGACAAATACTATAAGAGAAAAATCTGTCACATACGGTATGTCACGAACGATATTAAGATTTGTTCGTAACAAAATCATCTAAAATCTAAAAATTATTTAAAAATTATGGATTATCAAGGAAAAATATTTGGCTTGGTGTAAGAACTTAAAGAAAGGAAAAAAACTTTTACAATTCGCAGATTTTTGTATATATGTGCATGCACCTCGACATCACTTCCGTTTTTTGTCACGTACGATATGCACCTTTTTCGCCCGATATTTTGGCCGGCAAGGTTTTCATGATTTTTTTTTTAGATTGTAGTACCCTCTAAATGTAACATATTGACGAAACAATTTTTCAGTTACCACTCTTTTTGCAAAATCTACACCACTTTGTAGGCGTACAAATGTCACGTACGATGACATGGAAATGCCCATATGTGTGTTAAAATTAGAATACAGATATACTTAGGTGAACAATAAATTTAAGATTTGCATTAATAAAATTCTTTATTATTGTTGTTTGCAACAAAATTGTATTAAATATAGTTAAAAACAAAAATATTTATTCTGAATTATAAAATTGGATGCTTGGACGCAAATATTTCTAAAAATTTTGAACCTAAAGGGAAAACAATTTTAATAAAATATTTAGGGGATTCACAAGGTGTTCTATTTGTCCTATTGTCATATTGTCATAAAATTTCCACAATAGTTTTAAAACCTTTACCAACTATTGGACACTCAGCGCAGGTGTATTTGGAGTTGTTGTGACACTTTAATAAGCATATTAAACGACGTAGTATTTTTTAAGAACTATTTTTGTATAAAAGACAAAAAAAACATTGTGAAATTTTATAACAATATGACAATAGGACATAATAGGACACCTTGTGAATCCCCTAATTAATTTTGAAATGAACTCGTAATTTATGGGATAAGATTTAGCCTATAATAAGTTAAGTTTTTTTGAAGAACTTGTCCTAATTGCCTAAAAAAAGTAAAGCAATACGTTACATTCAATGTTTTCGCAATTCTACTTTTTAATTTTTTCAAAGTTTTTTTTGCGTCTTAGGCCAGGTTACGTAAGATAGTGACGAAAAATACGCTTAAAACAATTGCAGAAAATTATTTAGTTTTTTTTAAAGTTTTATTCGCAGAGACTCCGATACTGCGACTTTCGGAAAAATTTTATATAGAAAAAAATTAGTGAAATCTAAAAGAGTTGCATGTACATGAATTATTATACACATTTTTACGTGTTTCTATTTACGTTTTTTCTCCAAGAGCAAACATATATACTTTGCAACAAAAGCAGCTGCCATTGAAAAATGCTTCTACGTAGTCAATCAATACCTTTGATGATACCCTGCCCCCCCTGTATCCAGGGAAGTAATAGGCGGGGTATTTTACAGCTTTCAATCACCATATGTATTTACATAAACTACAGAAATCTAAAAAGCCCTATTTAATGTACTGGAGGCAAATCATAGCATTCGATTCGAATCGAAAATTCACTCGATCGAACAAGTTATCAATGCTTTAAATAAAAGAATTCTAATAAGAACTTTTCAATTTCAACTCGTATCGAACGCTGTAATTGGGTCCTGGTCAAACATTTGCTTCGTGAGAATGCCAGTATGCACTTTGGATCCTTTCTGCTCTCAATCAGCAACAAGTCAATGTCCATTTAGTTTCATTTTACCTCAAAAGTATTAAGATTTTGCAAATTTGTAAGACCGATAAACATTTCTTATTGCAAAGGTAAATGACATATAGAGTAATTTAAAAGCATAAGGCCTGGGTAAAGCACATTTTGGACGTCCAAGCTTGATTTAGTTTTTTAAGCATTTCTGGTCAAGTGGCAGGAACTAGCCGTGCATTAGTACGTCAGCTTATGCTTGTTTATTAGCATAAATCATTGACTTGCGCGGGACTTCAAAGGTCATTTGCCAGGGCCGTTCGATTAAAAAAACCATATGAATGCAGTTGACGTATAGCAAGTTCTACCATTATGTTAAAAATGTATCCCACTCGGATTAATTGCGTCCTATTTTTAAAAAAAAAAGAAAAAAAACATAGTTCGATAACGATATTTACTGATAACAACGCGAGATTTGGTGTCTAAGCTGCACAATGAGGCATTTTTTTAGTAAGATTTAGAATTAAAAGGGCCTGTTATGGCTTCTCTCACACCATATGCGGTAATTTTTTTTTCACAAGCACGTAAGGGCATATTTAAGTCTCACTGGTAAACAAATTTTGTTCGGTTTCACAGTGAGCCCTTTTGAAAACTTTGTAAGGCTTTAAGCTACTTTAAGTTTAATTTTAAACATGGCAAAAACTTAGCCATGTGTCTGCTTTTTGCAGCATATAAGGGTAGGTTTTTTCAAATAATTATAAAAGTGTTTAATATATGTTAATTTTTATTTATTGTTGAACTAATTGTGTTTAATACAAATTTTTGATTTTTAGTTTGGCTTTAGTTCATATAATTTCTTTTTTTATTAGAAGAAATTATTATTTTCCGTTAATGTTGAAAGAAACTTTCAATTTGAAAAAAGCAGATTTTTCTACCGCTACTAGCCGAGTAGAATGCATTTTCGAAAGCAGCTACGCAATTTCATCATCAGTACTCTTTGAACGGTAGTAGTGTATATGGTTGTAAACATCACCTATTTAACTTACATGTAACAGAGAAAAGTATACGGTATCAGTGTTTTCCTTCTGTTTTTATTTTGTAAGTTAGGACGAAGTTTATTTTTCATATAAACTATGCTTTTTTTCCATTAAAAGTCTCTTTGGCAACACTTGACTAACGGACAAGCATTTGTCCATCTCTCAGATGGAACGAAACGCTTTTTATTATTGTATATCATACAATAGGGGTAATCACTTTTTAATTTCTTTTATTGTCAACGACAAATTGATAGAAAATTAACTTTAACTTACAAAATAAAAACAGAAGGAAAACACTGATACCGTATACTTTTCTCTGTTACATGTAAGTTAAATAGGTGATGTTTACAACCATATACACTACTACCGTTCAAAGAGTACTGATGATGAAATTGCGTAGCTGCTTTCGAAAATGCATTCTACTCGGCTAGTAGCGGTAGAAAAATCTGCTTTTTTCAAATTGAAAGTTTCTTTCAACATTAACGAAAAATAATAATTTCTTCTAATAAAAAAAGAAATTATATGAACTAAAGCCAAACTAAAAATCAAAAATTTGTATTAAACACAATTAGTTCAACAATAAATAAAAATTAACATATAACTCACACATGGCACGGTGCAAAATGATCTTTAATAATTTTCTATCAATTTGTCGTTGACAATAAAAGAAATTAAAAAGTGATTACCCCTATTGTATGATATACAATAATAAAAAGCGTTTCGTTCCATCTGAGAGATGGACAAATGCTTGTCCGTTAGTCAAGTGTTGCCAAAGAGACTTTTAATGGAAAAAAAGCATAGTTTATATGAAAAATAAACTTCGTCCTAACTTACAAAATAAAAACAGAAGGAAAACACTGATACCGTATACTTTTCTCTGTTACATGTAAGTTAAATAGGTGATGTTTACAACCATATACACTACTACCGTTCAAAGAGTACTGATGATGAAATTGCGTAGCTGCTTTCGAAAATGCATTCTACTCGGCTAGTAGCGGTAGAAAAATCTGCTTTTTTCAAATTGAAAGTTTCTTTCAACATTAACGGAAAATAATAATTTCTTCTAATAAAAAAAGAAATTATATGAACTAAAGCCAAACTAAAAATCAAAAATTTGTAGTGTTTAATATATTATTTATTTAATTGCCTTTACTATAAAAATTATAAACATTACTAAACTTTTGCCCCAGAAGTATATAATCACCCAAACTATAATTAACAAAAAATATCAAAACTTTTTAAGCGACACCAAAAGTAAAGAAGGTTGTAAGCGGCAAATTGTTTTTTAAACTAATTTCTTGCTTAACGATTTTATAAATAACGAAATTTTTTTAAATAAAAAAAATTTTAAACTTTGTGAAATACTTTCTCCCCTAGTGCCCCATTGAAGAAATTAATATAAATGTAATAATAGGACGGTTTTAAGTCTACTGTATGTATTCAATATAAAAAATTATTTTTGAAGCAAAGGTAAGAACACATTAAATTAAATATTAAATAGCCAGAAATGTAAACTTGAGGTCTAACACAAATAAAACAAGATTGCTAATAACTGCACACCAACTTAATATTACAGACTTTGCAAAAGCCGGCAGACGTAAAGCAGTATCAAGCACTGTTCTGTTTCTTCATAAAAATTATCAAGAAAAATTATGTTTTATAACTTTCTAGAGTTATTGGGGCTCCACACAAATTTTATTAACATTTCTTTAGGGACTTAAAGATATTCAAAAGCTTTTTTGAGAAGGAATTTCATGAACTGTTTTAAAAGATGTTGCATATTTTCGGGGTATTAAGAAACAATGATGTTAAAATCTTTTAAAATACCATACCACCGTAGGAATTTTTTAACTTAATTTAAAATTGTAAATAATTTACTTACTTTATTTCTGGCTTATCTTAAAAAAATTAAACTAAAAAATAAAAGAATTAAAATGTAAGTTGCTATTTTTTCATAAACGAACAACTACTTGAAACTTGTATTAGTTTTTGCTTTTTATTTAATATTTCTTCTATTTGTTTGTTTTAGGAATCTTAAGATTTTTAACGTTGAAGTAGAATAAAACAAACAATTACTTTTAAATCAATATTGCAGTTCTTAACGAAGTTTACACTAAATATACAAAATAAACGTTGTAAGTTGATAAATGTTGTTGTGGGTTGAAACGAATTTCTAAAAATCTACAATTTATAAAAAGCACAAACTTATAACAGTGATCGAAAATTGCTTTTTATATAAATTATTTTTATAAGATAAGGGCAGGCGCAAGATATTATAGAAGCCATTTATATGGTCGCCTAGAAATATGCTTTAAAAATCATACTTTTTGAAATTTTATAACATTTTGTTTATTCTTTCTTTTAATCTTATTTTCTTTTAATATTTTGATTTTTAAATTTTATCTTAATTTTTTTTTTAATTATAAACAAATTTTGACTTATTTATTAATCCAAAAAACCTGACGTTGACTCTCATTTAAAATAAGTTTTAAGTTTGTTTATCTACTGCACGAATACTTATCAATTAAGTTAAAAGACTCCATTTAATCTTGCAGGGTTCAAAACAATAGAAAAAATCTTGATAAAATAAATAATAAAATAAATTGTTAGTTTCTTTTTGCTCTCTTTTTCGTTGTTTATCTAAAGCTGCAATTTAATATTTATATCGTTAAAAATTATGAGAGGAAAAATAGAAACGAACAAGAAAAAAACGCTCCATTACAGTTGTTTAAGTTAAAAGAAAAAGAACTAAAATAATAAAGTTATGGAAAGGATTACAATTGATAGGAAAAAATGAAATATCCACAGAGATTTTTATTTTTTACGGCATAAATAATTCAACGATAGATTTTTGTTATAAACAATGCACATAAATGCAGCAAAATAAATACAAGATAAATTGAAGTTTAAAGGAGCAAAATGGTCAGCAGCTTTATAAGGACCTACAAGTTATGCACTTAAAAGTTAAGAACGTTTTTATCTATTAAAGCACTTAATTGCAATTGATATCGAAAAGGGCTGCAAATCTAGGGCAAAATATTGCCCTATACGGGGTGTCTGGTTGCACATTTATATTTTCAAACTTAAGCAAAACACATGAAAAAAAAATTTTATTTAACCTCTGTCTGTTAAATAATTTGTAAATAACAAACGTAATAATTGACACAAAATTTTATTAAGAGCATTGAACGACAGAATGGAAATATAGATTTTATTTTTTAAAGAGTATGTCATCCGTCTCGCGATGTGTTCCGTCAAGTTGAGCCCACTGTTCAAAACGGAACCTGGAATTCTGCGCCACACTCTGCAGTGTCTTGGTTTAATTAAGCTGATTTCGCGATGAATATTTTCCTTTAAAGACACAAGAGATTGGGGATTGCAATTACAAACCCTCTCTTTTATCTCTCTCTGGCTGTGTGTACAGTCGTCCCATTCTGTTGAAACCACGTGTGTGAAGAGTAGGATAGATAAGATCGCAGGTTTGGCAAAAAGAGTTTTGTTATCATGCGTCGATAATTTTAACCGTTGACATTCGTCGACTGGCCTTGAGAAGTTGCAAAAAAAATGGTCAATTATCTCATTCGTGGATAAGGCGCACCAAACGGTTACCCTGGGGTAATGCAATGGTTTTTGATGCTTCAGTCCGGGGTTGCTTGTTGAAATTACCGTTTAAGTGAACATGAGCCTCGTCGCTCAAAAAAATGGGATTTACAGTGCGAAAACGCTCCAACATAACTTCACGAAAATTTTTGCGTAAATCAATCACTTTCTTACAGTTCTAGAACGATTTTATTTCTAAAAGAATGGAACTTAAGAACCCTTTTAAAATTTCATTAATAATTGCTCTTGGAAGTCCCAGTGAGGCTGCTTTTTTCAATATTTAATGTCGCGGATTTTAACGTTTATTGTTTTCAACCAGTTCAATGTTTTCGGGAGTCCTTAAAAGTCGACTGGGCCCTGGCAGTTGGGCATTCATTGCCAAAGCTGTTGCGTGGAATCTTTGCACTCACGAACGAATTATATTAACACTCGGTCCATCACATATTCGCCGAATAACGAACTTTGAACAAAATTGTGGAAGGGCAAAAACGGAAGATACATTACTCTTAAAAAGTATCTCCACAGCGAACGCGTGAAGTTCACTCGACCATTGTGACTGACAAATCCGCTCAATCGATAATTCCAACGGCGCCCCTCCCCCCCTTCTACCGCACTGCTTATTTGTTTTTTAAATAATCGTTTTAAAAAATAAAAATTTTCCACCAGATACCCAGTATTATCTAAAGTCTTAACGATACCAAAATGAATTTAAATAGATACAAATAAAATTTTTAGCTAAATCAAAATAAACGTGGATAAATACAAATAGAATAAGAAATAGAGAACATAGGGTTGTATGTGGATTTAGTTCGGTCTAAGCAATTTCGAATATCAATATAATTCTAGTATTCAAATTCCAGTTTAAGTTTGTTCAAATAGAACAAATTAACATTCAACTTACAGTATATAGTACCGAATAGAAAGGGCGCTGGCGAGAACTCGTAGCTTTAATTAAGTATTAAAAATCTTTAAAAAAATATTATTTATTTGTTTCGGGCTTATTCTGTCAGCCAAGAGGGAAAAAAGTAATTAAAACGCTCTGCTGCAAAATCTAGTTTGGGTATCATACTATTAATTTCGCGCAAAGCGATCCATACGGATTGTAATTTCCGTACGTTACTTAAGAATTTGTTGTTAAAGTTTAGTAAAATAACATGATCTTGAGTTCTACAATTATTTATTTATCGTGCTTAGTTGCTATAAAACGTAGAAAACTAATTTATTTTTACAACATTCGTGCAAAATGTTATTTTTCATATAAACTGCAAAAACTTTATTTCTTGATATAAGAGAAAAAAAATTACATCAAACTTTTTTAGTAAATTTTAATTAGTTAAGAAGCTTTTTTTATTTTATTAACAATTCATTAACTTTGTTTTGCTACGAAAGTCCCTATAAAAAGTATTCCTTTTCTTATTTGAAGACATCTCTTACAAAATTTATTAAGATAACCGAATGACACAATTGTCAATAACACATTTACAACAACTATAAAAAAAGTAAATAAAACAACATATAAAAGTGTTATAGAATTACTTCGAAGTAACATGTTCTAGTAGTAAGTTGCTGTTTAGTTTGTGTTGGCTTATCCAGAGGTAATCAGAGATAAAAAAGTAAGTAGATACAGCAAAGTAGCACTCGTACATCGCTAAAACACAGATCGATGTATAGAAAAACTTTAATAATAATGTTTAGACATTCTGAATGTCAAATACACAATAACTACAACAACACATAATTATGTACACATTGATAGTTAATCCTTATATGTGTGTGTGTGTGTGTTACAAATAGTTTCTTATGCATGAAAAACAAATAATTGAATACAAGAAATAAACAAATGGCAAATGGATAAAAAATAAAACAAAAACATAAATAAATAATGTAAGAGAAAAAAAATTGGATTAAGAGAAACACGCACTTTGTTTGTGCCTTCTTTAATATAAATAAACCGAAAGATTAAAACACTTTGTTGCCAAGATTACAGCGCTTTTTAAAGCGTTTAAAGGTAAATTTACTCTAGATAAATATTTGACAAAGTGAACGGAACTATTATTCCTGGAATACCTTCGCTTTGTATAGCAACAAAACATTTTAAAATATTTAATTAAAAAGAATATCAGCTTTGAGTAATTAAAGTCACAAGTTTATACTTTGAAATTACACCTTGATTGATGTTTCTAGAAAGGAAGGACTAAAAAAAATCCACAAAAACTGTTCAAGGGCTGTGAAGTATTCACTGGTAGACCAAAGATGGATACAGTCACAGGGTCATTGGATAAGGAAGCTCAGCAGCAATGCAGCGTCTTGCAGGAGGATATTCTGGCAGAAAAAGGAAAAGAATATCGAATTTAATATATGTCGACAGCAAGTTAGCACTCAAAGTCTAGGGGGCATAGTGTTAAGTTAAGGCCTGTTAATGAATGAAAACTTTAATTCAGGGTAATCATTAAGACATACAATGTCATGGTCTGAAAATAGCAATAAGCTTACTAAGGGTACTGAATTGGGGTGTAAGGCGGAAAAGCCATCGTTGAGTTTTTATTAGGGCTTAATAGGTCTTAGATAGGATGGGGCACGCTTATTGCGAGATCTCTAGACCTTTTGATTTTTAATTAGAGCAGAAGGGCTCTAAGGGGGCATAACTGGGATTCACACGTTGCGCCACAATACCATATATATTACCAGTTAGAGGGATATGAATACTTCAGACCTGGTAGTTTCAGAAATTGAGGAGAAATTAAAGACTGTGAAGCTTCTTGTCCGCCGCTTTCCAAATATGTAAACCTGGCGTCAAAAGTGGGCAGGGCAGGTTATTAAGGATTGATTTGGTATAGAGTAGCTAAGTTTTAGGGAGCTTTTGATAGGATTTGGCGGTTATACATGATAAAATGGATAGTAGCTTTCTTCTCTTTCTCTTTCTTTCTCTCTCTCTCTCTCTCTTTCTCTCTTATGATTTATATTACTGTGTGAAAATGGGGAAAATCCTTCGCAAACTAACCATAACAAAATATGATGTCTTCCCAGATCACATTTAAAATTGTGAAATCTGTGTTTTCCAGATTTTGTTTTATCATTTTTTGTGACAACTTAAATGGGATTCTGTATTTTTAAAAATATTTCAGTGCACCTTTTTGTTGTCTCTGCACTTAAGAGTTCTGGTTTTCTAAATCTACTTTCTGGAGTTTTCAAAAGAATCAGCTTTTTTTTATCATGTTTTTTTATAATAATAATAGGGGATGACCCCTTTATATAGGTTACAGGAAGGAGGATAGAAAGGGTAAAATGGGCATTTGAATTAAATTTCTCGATATCAACTGTAACAGGAAAGACATATTTAGGAAATTTATTTAACAAACGAATTGTTACATTAAAGAAAGAAATTTTCCCTGTAATGCGTAGTACGATTCACTTGCCAGTCGACCTTAAATGGGTGAGCTCTTCTTGAAAAACTAGTATTAGGTAAAATATCCCGGGTTTCACGAACAAGTTTCCTGACTTTTTCCAAACCAATTTCATTATAGTGTCGATAGAATAGTAAATTGCGACAATGCTTAGGTAAATTGAAGTGGTTAAGTAAACACACCTTAAGTGTGTCAACCATACTCTGCCCTATAGCATCAATCTGCAAAGAGGCCTGTAGACTGTCGTCTGCAAAGGAATAGATAGGATTCAAAGTCTCACGGCCACTAAGGGAGATAAGCAATAGAGAAGAAGAGAGAACGGAGCCTTGCGGAACCTCTAAATTGAATTTGAAATCATTCGAAGGGATCCCATATATTGTAACGCAAAAAGTGCAATTTGTGATAAAACTCGATATAAATCGAAAAGCAAGCTAGAATTGAAGCGCCTGTTTGCGTAGCAAAGTTTTTTTTAGAACATCAAATGCCGAATGTTTACTCTCTGGACCTAAGTGCAGTTTTGCTAGTTTGGGTAAACCATAATTTCTGTCCAGGTCAAGTGGATATCTTTTTTACCGCAATAAATGATTTAATTTTTAGTGAAATAATATGTACTTTCAACCGTTTTTGCAATGGCATTACATAATCGTACAAGAAACATAGATCACAGTTGAACTGCCGAAATAAGTCGTTAAAATCTGCCCAAAAAGCCTTTTCGTAAATAAAAATTTAACGTTTCTGGGACGCGCTGAAGCGTTGCGAAGCCTGGGGAACGAATGAGAGGTGCAAATTGTGCAATGGTCAGGGTTTCCGAGAGGTAAAAAAACCTCTACTTTGTACTTTTCAGGCTAAGAAGTAAGAAGTCGAGAGCAGGACGATTGTGCGTGACTAATAACTCAACATAGCGACCTTTTGGAGTTGTATGGCTCGAATTGCAACCAAAGAAAAAAAAAACGTGAACATCATAATGCTCAGCGACAACGATTTTACTCTTTGGACAATCTCCATGGATATTGGTCGCGAAATCATAATTGCGATAAATATCAGATTTTTAAGTTAAACTGGTAAGTTATACACAATCTGTTTTTTTACCCTTGAGGTCAAGAACCTTAATCCAACTTTGGTCATTATACTTTTAGTGGTAAAGCCACAGCATCCTTCTTTTAGCAAACTTTATATTAAATAAAATTTTTTGTGTTGTTATTTCCGTTATAAATTATGGTCTTTCAAGTATGTATAAATGTATTTAATAAAGTTTAAACTATTTACAGTGTTTTGTATTTTTTGTTACTTTTTATCCATTATCCATTCCATAATGAGAGGGCTTCGATTAGCTGTAAATGTTTATTGGAATAATTTATGGCAGTTTTTCTGTACAAATTTGGTTTTTTTTTTTCAACTCCAAAGAAGTTCTTGCTCTTTAATGTATTTATGTGGGATATGTGCGTGTAGCTACTGATAAAACTTTGCACAATGGAAAGTATAAAACTTTTATCTTGAGGCCAAAAAAGAAAAATGTTTTTGTAGTTAAAGCAATAACAAAACACAAACTACATAAAATAAACAACAAAGGGATTGTTTGTAAATATGTAAGTAGTTGTTTCGTTAATTTGAAAATGTTTAAAGCATATCCTAAGGATGGAACATAAAAGATAAAAATGGTATAATTTCTTAAACTTACACCATTCATCCTATCGAGATAAAGAATTTATTTTATTGTTATTATAGATATTATAATATTGAGGGCTAAGTTAAAAACAGATGTTTTAGATGTTTGATTTTAAGGGTTTGACAAAACAGGCAATTTAAGGAACAGTTTATTTAAAGATATCTCAACGAACTTTAAAGGAAATTCCGTTAATTTGTCGGTAAATCTTAGTAGTTGTCCTAAATTTTTTTTTGTGTTTTTAAAAAAATGTTTGAAAAATTTCGAGAACAGCATTGCAAGCAAGTAATCGCCATTTTTCGTAAACGGTGAGTGACGGAGTGTTTAAATTTAGGATGATTTTATTTTTTTATAAATTCAGAACTGCTTTAGGCGCGTGGCATTGTAATTAATTAATAAACTATATAAAATGAGTTCAATAATAATTCTAACTAGCTTGAAAAGGGTACAATAGTTGTTCAGAGCTAAATCTTAATCCAAAAGGTGGCGCTGTATGCGAACTATAGGAAATTTTTTATCTTTGATTTTTATTATAACTTTATGTAAAAAGGTTAAAAACAAAACTGATTTAAAATAAAAATGCGGTTGATGGCACTGCGAACGAAATTCAGAATAGTTTAGAAAAAAATTCGCAAAATGGCGCTACATGTTTTAAGATATATTCTAAGTGCAATACGACGACCGAAGTTTTTAAATTAATTATTGCCTTTAGCATTGCAATGCCCGCTTTAAAAACAATATTTTTTAAACATTCAATATTCAATATGTTTATTTAAATATTTTATGCATATGTAGGTACATATGTTTTTTTTTTATTTATCGTAAAAGTTTGGAAAAAAATAATCCTTTTTGATTTTCAACAATATTTTTTTTAATTTATTGATTTATACTGTTTTAAACAAGGTTTTGTAAAGGGTGGTTAAATTTTAAGGGCCTATGTTGAGTATGAACTACACCTAAACGTCAAGTTTTTTCCTGCATTTCATTTGACATTTCTTATTTTCAGGCTTATTATGAATATGGGCGTTCGAACCAAAATTCATATCGTGCATTTCGTGTTTTTTCTGTCAATTTAATCGTCGAAATGTGAGTACAATCGCAATAATCGTGTAAAAATTTAAGCAAACCGAGTCTGTGGGAGATGAGAAAACACCAGTGCAGGCTCGTATGACTCGTACTGCAGAAAATATTGCTGCTGCTCGCTTTAGTGTGGCTGAAGAGCCGTCCACCTCAACTCGTCGTCGTGCCCAACCTCTCACTCTTGTGGTTGTAGAATATTATGAATAAAGACTTGCATTTATACGCTTATAAGGTGCAATTTACTTAAGAACTAAAGCCTCTTGACCATTTCAAACGTTGTCAATGGTCAAAATGGTGGCAAAAAATGGCAACCGTGGATGATGAGTTTCGAAAAAAAATATCTTCAGTTATGAGGCACATTTTCATTTTAGTGAATTCGTCAAAAAGCAAAATTGCCGCATTTGAGCGAATGATAATCCAATGCACCCAGAAAGAGAAAGAATGGTTGACGGCAGCATGGGGCCGTATTTTTTTTTCTAAAACCAGGCCTATCAGGCAGCTACTGTGAATGTCGTTCGCTATCGTGAAATGATAAGGAAAATTTTATGGCCCGAATTGGAAGACATGAATGCGAACAACATGTAGTGCCACACAACTGACGAAACAATGTTTTTTTGCGCAACAAATTCAATGACTGTGTTATCTCACGTGGTGACGATGTCAATTGGCCGCAAAGATCATGTGATTTGACAACGTTAAACTACTTTGAATTTTGAAAGAAGAGGAGTTCATCGGTAAGCCAGCAACAATTCAAAAGCTAGTGGATAAGATAATTCAGCACATTAACGCCATAGAACCTCAAATTTGCGTCAGCGTCCTTGAATATTTGTACCATCGAATGGAGGTGCGCCGCCGAGATCGCAGCGGCAATTTAGCCTACATTTTGTTCCATAAATAATGGAACCATAACAATATTATCATAATTTCCTAAATAATTTGTGTTTTATTTAAAATAAACATCGGCTCTTAAAATTTAATTACCCGATATATTGTTTGTTTAATTAATTTAGCTTTTTAATATTTATTTTTTTTTAGCCATTGCTTAAAAAAAATTTAAAGTTGTGTATTTTATAAAAAATTTTGAAAAAATGGTGCTTGTCTTGCTATATTGGTCCTTCGCGTCAGAAAACAAAAAAAAAAACAGAATAAAAAGTAATTTTTTGTATGCTTTAATTACTCAATATATGTATGTATGTGTATCTACAAATATATTTTGATTATGTTGAGAAATTTTGAGATTTTTATAAATATTAACCGCAAATCCTTTTTATGCTTGCTATATTGGTCCTTCGATAAAAAAAAAATAAAAAAAATTTAAAAGTAAATATTTATCTGCCTAAATTAGACAAGATAATTTAAATTACATTGTTAGTTTTGTAAGTCATTCTTTTTTTTTGATATTCTCCTAGAAAAGGATAATACTTTGCTTAAGCACTACAAAAATAAAAAGAAATTGAAAACAAAAGGTTTTAAATTCAGTATTATAGACAAAAAATATTACTGAAAAATATATATATTTTTATTTAAATTCATATGTATGCGAATGCTACTGTCATTTTTTTTAAAATACTTTAAGTGAATATATTTTCTCCTCGTATAAAACAATTGCTTCAAAAGTCATTTAAACATGCTTTTGTTTATAGCATTTACATGATGTCATGTTGGCATGTTGTATCTGTTTTAAAATTTTCATTCATTTGCTAAATTAAGTGCAAGGATATCATATTAGTTTTTCTATCTACAAACTAAAAAAAATCAAATTTATTTATTCTCGTACAAGTGTATAAATATAGTTATTAAGCCTAGTCTGCAATAAAAACAAAATTTTTAATTTGTGCATTCTGCGAATTCTTTGGTTTTATAAAATGCATTAAATATTATTTACTTGTGTAACAGACATGTTAAATTCTAAGTTGTTTAGTTTGACGTTTTTATTATTTTTGTTTCTTTTTAATAATACAAAAAGTGTTGATTTATGCTAAAAATCTAAATTTACTAAATAATACTTAAAGAGCAGATTGCTTCTGTATTTTATTTATATAGCAGGACTAACAAAAAATGACCCAGGTATGGATAATTTTACACATCAGTTTTTAAGAAAATATATATATTTTTTATAAAGGCTAAAAACATTATATTTTGTTAAAAATATTATCACTATTATGTATTACAACTCAACTCTATTTACAACCAAATAAAACAACTGCTACTGACGAGTTGTAATTTTTTGATGTTTTTACCAACCAGACTGACAAAAAAAATGTAAGAGATAATAATATTTTCCACAGGTTTGGTTGTATTTATTATATTATATTTCACAATTAGAACTCAACATAAAATGTGAGCAGGGAATTTTACTTTAGTAAACCAATAATACAGGGTGTCCGCCAGCAAGGTATACTACTTTGTTTTGCCGCCATTTGAGTAAACATTAGTCTTGCCATTTCTTATTTGGCAGTCGTGAAGTAGAGACGTGGCAAATTTATTTTCTGAAAATATTTGGTAAACCAACGTGTTTTAATTGTTTAAACATTTTATCAAAATCAATTATCAATTACGTGCCAAGAAGACGCACTATTTACGCTTCAAGTGTGTCCTCAAGTGGAAAAAGCCTCAACGATTTGTTGTACGTTGGTCCCATTTTACAAACTGATTTAGTGACACTGATTTTGAAATGGCGATTTTATCAGTTTTTGTCTTTAATGCGGATACTTTGAAAATGTATCGCCAAATATTTGTGACACCCGAACATAGACAATATCAAAGAGTTTTTTTCGTAGCTCAGAGAATAGTAAGGTTGAAGATTACCAACTAAAAACAGTAACTTTTGGTGTAAATTGCGCCCCATATTTTGCTCTTAGAACTATTCTACAACTGGCGGACGATAAAGAACGTAGTTTTCCACTTGGTTTTGATATTCTGCGTGAGTCTATGTATGTGAATGATGCCTAGGTAGGAGATCATTCTATTTCCAATGCGTTAAAGGCACGAGACCAACTAATTGGTATATGTATTAGGGACTGCAGGGTTTGAGTTAAGGAAATGGGCTTTAAACCAAAACAAATTTCGAAAAATTTGCCCCAGGAACATTAACCGAATGCATATTTTTTGTCGCTCAATGATAACAGCACAACTAAAACGCTTGGTGTTCGGTGGAACGCAGTTCAAGATAATTTTTACTTTTCTACTGAGAAAATGAGCCCCTAGCAGCATCCTGCTAGGAAAAATTAAATATTTAAAACAAAATATGGCTACTTTCAAAGTTTGTTGTTGTTGCTTGTCAAAATGTACAAATGTATTGCAAAAACGTTTTTGGCTTGTGAAGGCGGCGTATTTAATAAATGAGGCGTTTATTTTGAAAGTGCCATAAGCCACTTTTTTTTAAGTCGAGATATATAAAGATATGAAAAGGTACCATTCAATTTTATTTAGTGTTGCCATTAACTTGATTTTTTTGGAAAAGTGACTTATGCCACTTTCAAAATAAACGGCTCAAATATACAATAAAAAATTGGTCCTTCGAACCATATACTATTTATAAAAAGCCTGGTAAAAAATCACGAAGAAAGAGAAGATCGAAACTTCTATTAAAGGATCAATGAAGAAAGACATCCTAAAACTGGGTGTCAAAAATTGGAGAAGAGTCGTAGAAGACAAGAAAGCTTGATAATATATTCTACGGTCGGCTAAAGGAACAAACGTTAAAAAAATCCATGCAACAATATACGAAAAAAAAGTTGCTTAGTTTCTTTTTTGTATAATATACGAAGTTTTTGGACATATACCTAACAAATATTAGGATACTATTTTGTGATTTTTAGAAAATAATGAAAACCTCTCGAAATTTTTATTTTCGTAATAAATATGTACGAAACTTTTGTAGTAATTACAAAAAATTTTTAGAACGAAAATTTATAATTTTACTTTTTTTCGGCTATTTTCTTCGATTTTCTGTTTTAATGCTTTGTCCTATTAAAAAATTAAACATAAAAATTTTCCTGACGAAGCTTCCCATTGTGGTGGCGAAATATCGAAAAAATAAAAACAAATATAAGAGATCTTGAGCTTAAATTAAATAGGACAAAGCTTTATAATTTTACGTATGTACGTAACGAAAAAAATTTTTTTCCATAAATTATATCGAAGCTTCGTTAAAAATTACGAAGCCAATTTTTGGGCAAGAATTTTTTTTTCATATTTTTTATTATTGAATCTTCGCTTTTGCGAACTAACCAGTGCCAGACTAAAATTTAAGTTCTCATAATAGAAATAGTTATCTTTATCTAAGCGCAATAGTATCCCTCCTTTTCAGACGGAAGTGTCCACTATGTTGCAAGATACTTCGAGCGAGCGGGTTTAGATGTCTTTCCAGCTTTCCAGTTAAGCTAGAAGGCAAGAAATTTGCAATTTTTCAAAACAACGGTTATCTTGCGTAACAACTTTTTCGTAGTATTGACGAAACTTTTACTTAATTACAACAAAAAAAATGCATAGAATTTTATAATTTTAGAAAAAAAATCTAAAAAGTTTTATATAAATGAAATTATTTCGTAAAATATTTAACTTAATTTGTAAAATATACATAAGAGTTTGGTCGTCTGTTCTACACAAGAATTTTGTGGAGCTAAATAACGAAAGCTTTCGTACAATGCACGAACGAGTTCGTTAATATGTTGCATGGATTTTTTCTTTATGTAATAGCCACTCAAAAAAGTAAGTACAAGCAACATTTTACAACTTATATACAAACAAGACTAATATTAGCAGATTTTATATAAAAGCTTTTTGTTTTGTTTTAAGAGAAGGTTAAATTTTGTAAAACATACGCTTTTTTAACACAATGTCTGTGTGTTAGGTGTTAACGTTTTAAAAAAAAAAATTTAATTTTATTTATTAAAAGTTAATAAAATTTGAAAAAATTAACGGATTTAAGAAAACCACATTTCAGAGGATTTGTTAAATATAATAAATTAAAGATTTCAAGCAGGAAATTTAAGAAGAGATTTAAAACACCAAAACTAATTTATAACCTCAAATGCACTACTGCATTTCACCATTCGATTTTACTAAGAAAATGCAAAACAATTGAATATTCTTGTTGTTAGAAAACAACGAGAGACAACAAAAGAAAAAGGATTTATAATTTGTATCACAACACTCACTAGGCTGACATTGTTTTGTTGTCGCTGCTGTTGTGGCGAAGGTTTGCACTGAAGATGGTGGTGGTTTTGCTGTTGTTGTTGCTGCTGATGCTGTTGGTGGGTACTGTTTGTTAGATGATGCTGATGATGATTATGGTGGTGGTGATGATGTTGATTATTATTGTTTGTATTATGATAATGAAATTGATTAGAATTCTGTTGCAGGCTCTGTTGTCTTTTGTTATCCGTTATTAAGCCTCCTCCATCACCACTCCCACTAGAGGCAATCGCAATACCATTTGTTAAACTATTTGTTGCTGCTGTTACAAGATTTAGGCCATTTGTAGAAACAGCTGCTACTGTTGCTGTTTGAGGTGTGACAAATTGTTTGTTTGGTTGTGAATTTAAACCTAATACTGCTGTGACAGTTGTTGAAACTGCTGTTGTTGCAACACCTCTACCACCTGCTGCCATAGCTGCTTGTGCATTTGTGGGTATATTGCTAAGAATGTTACTGCCATTGTTGCCACCATTCACATATTGCAATGCATTGTTGTGTGTTGTTGCCAGATTATTCTATGACAAAAGTTGGCGAAGTAGAGATTATTTTTTTTTTATTAGGTTTGGTTGTCAATTTAAACTTGTTTCTAATACTTTTTTTGCTGAACATAAAAATGTGTGTGTTTTATTTTACTTTGAATGCTTACGAACCAACACCAACGTTATCTTTAATAATATTACTTTTGAAATGCATTTTATCTTAAATTCTAACAAAAAAAATTACTAAAAGAATTTAGCATTCTTTATACAATTCATACACTTTTTTAAATATTGATCTCAAAGCACTTGCCACATGCCACTGTTTGCTTTTATAACTAAATAAATGTTAACAATTATTATATGGATTAAGATATTTAAAACTATTTTATGCCAAAAACATAAGAATTAATATGAATTTTAACATTTCACCATTAAAACTAAAATTTCGTTCATTATTGGTTTACATACAAAGAAAGGATGGAAAATATATATAAAAAGTTTATTAATAAGAATACAGTAAGTCATATTATAATTAAATGGCATAACCAAATTCTAAATGAAAATATTTATAAACTAGTTAAATATTTAATTAATCGTTGTTTCTAGCACAATTTAGTTTGAAAACTGAAAATGAAAGGAGTTACACGTAGACATGCTTATAATTACTTCAACCATGTTTAATTAAATGTTTTATTTGTTTTTTTTAAGCCTCTAGATAGTAAGATGAGATGTTTAAAGCAGTTTTTTTTGCCTGTTAAAATTTAAAAAAATTTAAACAATTTGACTTAAAAGCCGCTTTCGGCTCCCGAACGCAAACCGAAGCACGATTTTTATTTATATTGACTTCCGTTTTCTGGGATACTGCAACGCAATTTCAAGGTCTTGCGGCTCAAACTAAAAACTTACAAGTAAGAAAGCTATAGTCGGTAAAGATCGACCGTATTATATACTACACCAAAAATAATTTTATTTTTAAAACCAACATACGCGGGAAAAATTGAATTATTCAATTCATACAAGATTTTTATAAATATATGTGGCGAATTCACAAGGTACGATACGATAGCATATTGTATTATTGTCATATAATTTCACAATAGCATAAAAATTTTGTTGTTGCTTTTCATACGAAACTTGTTGTGAAACAATACAACTTTGTTTGATATGTTTATTGTGATGTCGTATTATATACAAAGTCATACGCCAAGCGCCTAAAACGAAACGGCGAGTTTTTTAATTTATTTTTAGAGCCGCTAGCACTCGCATCCGTTAAAAACGTCTATACTAAAAACTTAGGCAAAACCGCAAAAGAAGATTCCTTAAGCCGCCTCCGCCGGCAAAAATAGCCGGCACTGCTCTCTGACACATCATCTGTTTTTTGTTTACGTAAAAAATAACAAAATTCTTGTGATTTTTTACTAAAACTTTGCTTATTTTAATGGATTTTAGAGATTCTAACCAGGTTAGATATAGACTATTTTGTGTTTTCATGGGTCTAATTTCTACAAATTATTAAGTTAAGCCAAGAGCAGCACCAGATTTATGTACATAAATATGTGTTTGTTTTTCTATCGTTTGGTCGTATCAGCTGATTTAGATTTTAAATACGACACCTACAAATATACGAAGAGTTGTTCACAACGGTAATACTTTTTGGTTGTATTATTTTACAATATATGATTTCACAAGACCTTGTGAATTCACCAATTGTAATGTATTTTAGGATTTCCAACAAATCGCGACGTGAGAACCAGAGGGTTCTATCTGGCATTTTTTCACTTTTGCGTTTTTTCATTGGAATTTATTCTTTGTAATGGTTTTTATCTTTTAATAAAACCCTTTTTGTATTTTCCCTTATAATTTTAGTAATAATAACAGAGCCATTTAGTTCTATATGCAAAAAAAGTGGACGCACTTAGTTCCAAAAGGTTCTATCTGCAATAAATTTCAATGGTGTTCCAAAAATATAATAAATTGATTGAGTTAGTTTTTCTAAAAGTTTAAAAATGTTAAATTACAACTCAATAACTATTAATAACTATAAAATACTTAACACTTTTTAATTAGATAAACTCTTTGAAAAAAAAATTTGAATTTTTAAGAACCAAAAGGTTCTATGTGCAGGGTCACATTAAAGAAAATTAATTTTTGGTATTTTTTTTAAACTTTTTTTTCACATGTTTTTTTATATTGCATTAAGGAAATGAATAATTCTTATTTTAACATTTTGTAATCGCATAAAAAAATTTATATATGAATAATTATTTCAAAAGTTTATAGTTTGAGTTCCAAA
The DNA here is from genome assembly GCA_963583895.1 of Melanophora roralis. Classification (NCBI taxonomy): domain Eukaryota; kingdom Metazoa; phylum Arthropoda; class Insecta; order Diptera; family Rhinophoridae; genus Melanophora; species Melanophora roralis. The sequence continues at coordinate 24,463,876 of OY757189.1, read as the reverse complement.
AGGTTCTATCTGAAATCTGTAATTAAAAAAGTAAATTTTTCTTGCGTTTTATTTTAACTTTTGATGAAACAAATTTTATATTCCAATAAATAACTGAACTAGTTTGTGTTTTCTTGTGATTTCTTTTTCATATTTATTATTTAAATGGTATAAAAGTAACTCCGAACTTTAAAAATGCTCTCCTGAACATTTTTGAAAAAGCCACATAGAACCCTCTGGTTCTCACGTCGCGAAATTCTGAGTAAAAAAAACTTTCTATGCAAAACCTTCATATGCCCTACAATCACATAAAGATTAAAAAAAAATTTTAGTTTAACAAATCAGTAAGTGTATTAGTGATTTTAAAAGCGTTTGAAAAAATCAAAATCAATTTAATGGATTTATGACAAAAATACTTAAACAAATACACCATTTCCATAAATAAAAAAAAAACCAAAATGTTTGCTATTGAAATATGTAAATATTTAATGGTTTTTATATGCTAAAAAAATTATGACAAAATATGCAGATATTTCAGTTATATTATTTTTTATATGAAAAAAAACATGCCATCCTCAATCCATTTTTTCAAATTGTTATTAAAACAGAAAAACACAATAAATTTTTTAACCAAAAAAGAGGAATTTATATACAATTCTATGACATAAACCATTTCCGATACCTTTTTGTTTTTGTTATTACAATATAAAACTATATATAAAGGTACATACATAGACATATTATGTTTGTATGTAAAGGTATATAAATGCTTGAACAAAGAACAGTACAGAGGAAAAAAATGTTTAATAGTTTCAATAATAAAATAATAATCAAAACAAAAATACAAAAAAAAGGTGAAAATGATATATTTTTTATGTAAAAGAATGCAAAGAAGTTTTTATACAGGCAAACAGACAGACAAACAGAATGACATACATACCTTTTTTTGTTGCAAATACATTTGAGCGGCAGCAGTTGTGGCAACCACACCAGCTGCAATTGTATTATTGGCACCTGTATTATTGGCTGCAATAGCGGCAGCGGCGGCTGCTGCTGCAGCTGAACCATCAGATTTTAGCTGTGCTAGAGCATCATTTTTGACAGTACCCACAGACATGCTTAAGCCATCTGTAGTGGGTTGTACTTGAGCCGCTGCTGGTGGATAGCCAGTCGGTGCGCCTGGATATGGCGCAACACTAGCTTGCACCATGTGCTGTAAATAAAATGTAAGAGAGAGAAAATTCACAGGATTAATATTTATTTGGAAATTTGTGTATGTATGTGTGTGTGAAAGTTAAAAAAAAACTGTAAAAGTATTAAAAAAGATTTATGGGTGTTTTTTTTATGTAAAAGGTGTTATTTAAGTAAGAATTTATTAGTTTTACAATCAAACGTATTAAAATAAAGGGTTTTATTGCGTCACAGTGAAAAACAAAAGTTATAGATATAACATATGTAGAACGAGACAACAATTTAAAAATATTTTGGTATAATTCAGAACAGAAAAAATTTTTTTTCAAAGGGGAGCAATGTTTTTGAAATTGATAATGCTGGCCAACTATTTCCCAAACAATCTCCGGAAAATTTTTTTTTTAATCTTTTTATAATTGAATCTTCGCTTTTGCCAAAATCACAAAAAGTATTAAAATCTTAAAGCTAAATAATAAAAATTTATCCAGCCAGTGTCAGACTAAAATTTAAGTTTCCAACTTAAATAATAAAAAAAACATTTCAAAAGGTTTTATCTGAGTGCGACAGTATCCTTTCTCTTCAAACGACTATGTCGTTCATGCTGTAAAATGTTTCGAGCGTGCAGATTTTGGTTTGTTTCCAAAAAACTTAGCAAAATTTTTACATATTCAAGGCCTTATTCTATCCCTTGTCCTACTTATTTAAGAGGTCTATAATTTGTCTTGGCTCCTGTTTACACAGAAGAAAACATTTTTTCATAAAACCAGTATTAAAACTAAAGCTAAATCCTTTTGAAAAATTTAAAATTTTTATTTAACTAATGTGTTAATTTTTTCAAGCAAATTTTTTAATTAAAAATAAATATGTAATAAATAAAATAGTTTGATTAAATTCAGAACATAAAAGTTGTTTTCCAATGAGAGCAATCTTATTGAAAATGATACTGATTGGTAAATTATTTGACACTTTTCGTATACAAGCGATCTTCCTTATGCTATCATTTGCCGTACTTTATTGTGTTGCGATGAGTCCATAGTTTACCATGGCTCCCTGACGCACAAAAGATATTGTCGGCAGTTAATTTTTTTAATTTAAAACCAGTAATACAATTTAGGCTAAATCTTTTTACGATCTTTTAAATCATGACAAGTTTTTCATAATTAACCTCTTGATTCATTTAATCAAAATATTTAATTAAATTTATTTTCAACATGGAACTTGGCAAATAGCCAAGTTTCAAATCTCAGCCAAGGATTAACTAAATTTGAATTATGACTTCGAATTTGAAATGATTTAAAAGCTTTTGTTCCAGCTATTTTAAATCAGTCAAAAGTTAACAAAATTATTATGTCAAATTGTCACTTCGTTTATGGTTCCTAAAACATTCATCTGAAACCCCAGTGTGTTCTGAGACTTTATAGATATAAAAGTCGACTAAGTCATGTACGGCAGTTAAAATGAAGTTTTCGGAGCCAACTTAAATCTTCCAGGTCGTGCGTTTGTGTTATACCCTAAAAAATCGCTCTTTATAAGTAAGATGATTGATTAGCTATTGACTAACCCACAGGCAAAAACCTGGGGTTTTTAAATATGTCCCAAAATATTTAAGTAACTATGGCCAGTGCTACCACAGAACTTGCATTTAGACCTTGAAAACGGACCATTTTTGAGGATTTTTTTTCTTAAGATAAGAGCAAGGGGAGGAATGGGAATCTTAATTGTATGAAAATTAATAAAGCGCTATATTTTTTGGAAACTTTGTCACCACTTTGAAAAAAAGGGGAGACCGGTAGCTCTCATTTCTGATGCACGATGTCCCAGAAACTGTTACAAATATCCACTTTAAACCGGTGACAAAAAAAATTTCCTACAATATTAAAATTTCGAAAGAAAAAATATTTGGATAGGAGCAAGGGGAAAAGTAGCCCCAATACAAACAAATGGGTTTTTTTAAATTTTTAACAAGATGTATCTCTAAAACTATAACAGCTGTCGACCTCAAACCCGCCACCAAGTGCGAGTCGTAATTACCTCTATAACAAACAAGCAATTTTGAATGCGCAATATCTCAGAAACTGTAACTGATATAAAGGGCCTAATTCCGTAAAACGCAACGCATTATAACGCAAACAATTGTATGGAAAAAATTTAAATTTATAAAACTTTTCCACACATTTTGTTTTTGTTCTAGGGCGTTGCTTTTTAGGAAATAAGGGGGTAAGCCCGCCAAAAGTCGTTCAGTAGTAGGAATTGCATATTTTGAAAAAAATGTGCGTATAGGAGCTAGTTTGGTATGCTCATACCAACAGACCAATTTTATGAAATTTTCTATATTAAAAACCCTGCCATAACGTGAAATAGGTATACACGACTATAACGCTCTTATTTGATGTTTATTTATATTTGTTTTCACAATATTTCTTTTTTTTCAAGTTTAAAGTTATGTGACACTTTCAACGGACACTGTATGTTTCTCCCTGCATTAAAGCTTAAAATATTTACACTTTTGATAATTTATTGATATTTTATAGAACGTTACATGTGAATTGTAGCAAATAAAAATGCAATGGCATCAGCAATGGTTTTAAAATTGAAAATTAATTAAATTTTTAAAGCCATAGTTAAAGGGATTTTTACACAAAATGCTTTAAAAGTAATTTGAATGGACAATGGTGAAGTAAAAATAAAAATTGCTCTTAAAATGTAAAAGACAAAAAAAAGAGTAACAAATACATTTTAAAATTCATTAAAAAATATTTAAGTAGCAAAATTTAAAATGAAAATTATTTTACTTTTAATGTGTTTAAGTATTGTGTTTCCTTAAATTCTATAGAAGATCCTTAACATAAATTTTTTTAAACTGTTTCGTTAAAGGATACAAAAACATTACATTTAAATTTTTTCTCCCATTAAAATGTGGGCATCCTTTTTCCTATTAATTCACATTTAGTTTTATCTTATCAATAAAAAAAGTTTCTTATTCTCTTTCAGAGAAAATTCAATTAATTTAGACAAGTTTTTAAAAGCAAGTTATAGTGGATTCGCTACGCTTTTCTTACAAATTTAATCATCAATAATGCAGATAACATTAAGGAAATAAAAAAAAACGTTATAAAAACGGTTTATAGAAAAAACTACTGAAACTAATATCTTAATTAAAGTTTTAAGTTGCGTTGTGAAGCAGAATATTTTATACTCAATTAAAAGAAGATTATCAGTTAAGGTTTTATTTACGACGACGAAAAGACGTACGGTGCACACTCACTGAGGGAAGGGATGTGGATGTAAAGTTCGAAAATTAAGGAAGTCGATGAGGAATAGCAATTAAAGCTGTATAAAAGTCTGTTATGTAACCAGCTCGGCTTATACAGGGTGTCTGGTGGCAAATTTATGTTTTTAAATACGATTATTTCAAAAAGTAATAAACGGTGCGGAAAGCGGGTGGCGCCGTTGGAATTATCGATTGTGCGGATTTGTCAATCACGATGTCGCAGTGGTCGAATGAGCATCGCGCGTTCGCTGTGAAGACATTTTTTAAGAGTAATGATTCTGTCGTAATCGCTCGTCGACAATTTTCGGTAAACGGCAAATAAGTGATGGGCCGAGTGTAAATCTAATTCATTCGTGGGTGCAGAGATTCCGTGCAACTGCTTCGGCTTTGAATGTCCCACGGCCAGAACCCAGTCGATCTTCAAGGACTCCCGAAGGCATTGAACTGGTTGAATGGAATTTACATGAAAATCCGCGGCTTTCAGTATATATAAGAGTAGCCTCACTGGGACTATTCACGAAATTTTAAAAAAGGACCTGAAATTCTATCCTTTTAAAAATCAAATCGTTCAAGAACTGAAAGAAAGTAACTTTTATTTACGCAAAATGTTTGCGAAACGATTTAAGGGCGTTTTCGCACTGCAAATCCCATTTTTTGGAGCGGCGAGGCTCATTTTCACTTTAACGGAAACGACAACAACCAAAAATGTCGTTACTGGTTTTCAAGAACCCGCAACACTTGATTGAAACATCAAAAACCATTGCACACATGAGATAATTGTACCATTTTTTTGAAATTTCTCGAGGCCAGGCAATAAATGTGAACGGTGAAAATTATCGACGCATGATTACGAAATTGTTTTTGCCAAACCTGCGAGCTCATCCATCGTACTCTTCACACACTTGGTTTAAACTGGACGGAGTGAATAAGCACAGTTTTGGGGAGTAAAAATAAATCAACAAACATGCACCCCTGTAACTTTTACTTTACGCAAAGAAACTTGCTTCCCAATATAAGAGCGCTTTATTTGGCTGTGCCGAATTTTATATACCCTGCACATTGGACGTTCGAAATCTCAAACCTTTTTTTATTTTTATCCGATTTTTATTTATGAAATATTTCTAATTTTTAACTAGGGTAGATGTCACATTTTAATCCTCTTAATTAATTTTCTGTAAATTTTGTATGGACTTTTTGTCTAATTTTTTAAATTTTGTATGGCAACCCCCTTGAGCGATGGTGATTGGCGGTAAGTATGTTCTAGGAATATGTTTGGGAGGGAAAATGAATGGTGGTCTGTGATACATTTTATTCCTTTAGGGGCGACTCTGGGGAAGTAGTAAGAGTTTTTGCCAAATTTTTTAAATTTTGTATGGCAGCCCACCTTAGGGCGTGGAGATAGGGAGTAAATATTGTCTAGAAATACGTTTGGGAGGAAACCCTAATTAGAGTTTGTGATACATTTTATTCCTCCGGAGAAGTTGTAGAGCGTTTTACCCTATTTTTTCAAATTTTGTATGGCAACCTTCTTAAGGCGAGGAGATAGGGGGTAAGTATGATCCAGGAATATGATTGCGAGTAGAAACTATTGGGTGTCGGTCGTATTATTTATTTCTCTATGGCAGATTCTGTAGAAGTTATGGGCATTTTTACTTAATTTTTATGAACTTTGTATGGCAACACCCTCGGGGGATGGAGATAGGGGGTAAATATACTTTTCAATAACGTTTGGGAGGAAAAACTAATGGGGGTCTGTAATACATTTTATTCCTCTAGGGGCGACTACGGAGAAGTTGTTGGAGTTTTTACCCATTTTTTTTATTAAATTTTGTTTGGCAATGGAATAAAAAATAGGAGGTAGTCTTGATTTTTGGCTTATATCTCGGTCAGTTATCGGTAGATTTTGCTGAATTTCAATTGTGAATTTCTTGCACATAATTTTGACAATTTGATACATTTTACGGGTATATGCGACATCGGGGGCTTCAGATAGTTGATTTCAACAATAACACGGACAGAAGGACATGGCTAAATCGGCTTCCCTGTCTATAAGGATTAAGAATATATATACTTTATGGGGTCGCAAGGGGATAATAAAGAAATTACAAGCGGAATGACAAACTCATATATAATTTTATCACTAATGTAAAGGATATAATAAATACGAAAAACAAAAGAAAAAAACTAGACAAATGTGTGTTTATTTTAAAAGGATTCTAAACATTCAAATACTTAGAATTTGTTTGTTTATTTAAAAACTACTTAGATTAAGTATATGGCTTTATTGTATTAAGATTTTTTTAGTCTTTGGAGAATTAATTCAAATAGTTAAAGGAAACTGTTTACAATATAATTACACTGTGCTTCAAAAAAATAAATTAAAATAAATAATAAAAAACGGTTTGTACTAATTTCTAAAAGTACCTCTGATCAAAAGGATTAAACTATTAAGGAACCTCGATTTAGTTGTCAAATGAGAAGAAGATGAAATTTAGCTTATTAAAAAAAATTATTTTAAGTAAAAAAAATTTTCAGGCTCTACAAACATGTTGTCACAAAATATTAAACAAAAAATAATATTTTTTAAATGCTTGAATATCCGTTGTATCCCTGTGTTTTTTTTTTTTTGCTTAAAGACTCTTAACACAAACCAGCTGTAGAAAACTTTTAGTTTTCTGAGAAAACCCAGGTAAAACAAAAATACCAAGAAGTGGAAACTTTTCTTGAAATCATGTTGTTCCATTTTATTTATTTAAGGAATAAACTTAAGGTAAATATAATTTATCTTTGCGTTGGTTTTACAATTAATAAATTTAACGGTGTGTGCGTGAGTTTGTTTAAACAGTGCACCTGTGTGCGTGTACGAATTTCGATGGTGTTTAGTGCGCCTTATGATGCGTTTTAATAGTAAAACGACAAAAAAAAATACAAAAATAAAGTTTTCTTAGCGAAACTCAACTAAAACTAAGAAGTAATGAAAAAATAAAACTTAAAAGTACAAAAAACGTGCCACACGTAACAACATGAACGGGTAGTAAAAAAACGTTACATCTTTCAAAAATGAAAGAAAACAACAACAAAAAGTGTTAAAATGTTTAAACTTAAAACAACGCAGGAGTGGTAAAAATTGTTTTGTGCACCTATTTCTTATTCTGATATTTCGCTGTTGCATCTCTGAAACTTTTAATTTTTAGCACTTTACAACAAGAGCAGAGATGAAAATCTTACATTTTACAGACCAAGAATGATGATGACAGAGAATTTTTTTTTTAGTAAATACACTTTCCTACAAAAAAAGCATGAAAAAAGTAGACTAAAAGATTGCGCGATTAGGGAAGAAAAAAGAGGGCCAAAATGTAATAGTTTTTTGTTTCACCACAAATTATTTTTCATACTTAGCACGTCTTCTTTTAAGTTGAATGTACAAGTAGTTGCCAATTGTAATGCTTGGCAAAGTTTGTTTTGCTTTTTTGTAGTTTTTTTAAGGGATTCCTGTGTAATGATAAATAGAAAGTAACTATGTGTGGAACGTTGGTAAATTATTAAGAATATTTAAAATTTTTCGCGTAAATTGGTGGCTTAAGAATTTATTTCCTATTTATTTATTTTACTTGTCTCGATTGGGCTTAGAACAAATAGATGTTTTCACAGTTTTTTTATTTAAATTGAAAAAAAAAATATTTATCAGAAAAACTTAAATTTTTTTGCTAAATGAAAAATTAATCACATTAATTTTTTATTTATAAAAATATTTGTCAGAATTTAATTTTACAAAAACTCTGTCAAAGTAAATTATATTTGTTTTACTACATAAAAATAAAAAGTACAAAAAAGTAAAAAAAAAATGTTACAAAATAATTGTAATTGGCCGATGGCTGGCTAATTGCGAGGCACGGCATCTGGTCGATGTTTTTGACGAGTCCAGCCCGTGCATCAGCTGCTGCCTGTCAGCCGCCAAACGTGTGTAAACTACGCCCAAGCTATCCTTAATCTTAAAGCCGAAGTTGACGATTTCTCGTCGTCATTTCCACCTCAGCGGGTACGTGAAAAAGCAAAACTATCGCTTCTGGGGCACCAAAAATCCACGAGTGATGCACGGGGAGCCATTACAACCGCTCAAAGTGACTAAATAGTGCGCTGTTCACGCTGGAGGAGTCATTGGGCCATTTTTTTCGAGGACGCCGTTGGTCAAACGACAACAGTGAACGGTGCGCGCTAGAGGGCCGTGCTGGCCGGGTTTTTTCTGCTGCAATTAAACGAATTTGGAATGGAGGACATGTGCTTCCAATAGGACAGAGCAAGGGTACACACTGCGGGAGCCACAACCGATATTCTAAACGCGGTGTTCCCGGGTCGCCTCATCTCTCGTTTTGGCGATTAACTTCGGCCCACAACATCGCCCGATTTAACCGTTCCAGACTTTTTTTGGGGGGTTTTTTGAAATCCCTTGTTTACATGAATAAGCCCGAGGCCCTGGAAGGCCTCAAGGGCAACATTTGACACAAGTGCGAGAATCTGTCGCCCGAAGTTCTCACCAAAATGATAAAAAAAACATAAAGTGAACCCGTATAGCAATCAGTTGTAACGGCGCCCATTTTTCCGATATCATCTTCTCGACTTAACAAGTAGAATTCCCAAGATTCAAATAAACAAAATAAAGCAACAAATCGAAGTTTTTCATTTAGAAAAAAAAGAGCGAAACGACATCGGATGACTCTTAAACCTGAATATATAAATAAAATTTCTTGCATTTAAATAAATTAATAAACTAATCAATTAACCTATTTCTCCTTTCAGTGTAATATATCTTTTTGCCAAAAATTAAGTACAATGACATTTTTAATTTTAATTGTTAAATGAAAAATGTTTTTTTTTTCTTTTTCATGTTCAGTTCTTGTTTGCAGTTCTTTTTGCCTTTTGTAAGTGTAAGCATTTTAAATCAACATGCTGAAACAAAAAAAAATTGTCTGAGTTGTTTGCTAAGTATCATTTAAAATTATTAATATTTTTTCTTTCTTTTATATTACAGCTTTTGTTGTTTCTATGTGTTTGCCTTAATTGCCTTTGTTCTCATTAATAATGACAATAATAAATATTGCCAACATGAAAGCAACACTTGTACAATATTCATACAAACAAATTTTAAGTACAACAAACAAGTAACATTAATGCATGTGATTTGCATTTTTTGTATTTAACATGTAATTAAATTAATTAATTATTAAGGAATGGAAACTACTTAAACAAATAATAATTAATTAACGGTTAGTTAATAGTAAAAAATCTTTAAAATTTTAATTAACAAAATTTCCAAAATTTAAAATATATGGAATTTATTTTTAGCTTAGGAATTTATATTAATTTTTGATTTATTGTTTTTTATAAAATGTTTTGAAAATTCCATCATCTTATAATAAAATAACTTCTTTGACAAAAAAAAAATAAAAGTTCATACAATGTTTTATTTAAAACATGTAGGGCCACTTAACAAAAAATAAATTAAAAATTCCTTTGATAATCTAAGGAAAATTTTTTAATAATTTTTTTTGTCGCAGAATATAAAAGAAATTTTGTTTTTCTTAAGGGCTTTTCCATTAAAGTTTGTTTAGCTTATAATAAAGGTTAAATGATGCCAAAAAAAGTTTTAAAAACAAATACATTTACAAATTCATTTATGGGTTACCCAAAAAAAAAAAAAAAATTGCAGGATTACGATGATTAAAGAAAGGAAATAACCTAAAGCAGCAAAACATTACAAAAATGTCTGCTAAAACAAAAACAATCTGGACTAAGTTAAAATTTGAAACCAAAGTTGCCACAACAATCAAAATTTCACATTAATATAAAGACATTTTACTCAAAAAACAAATATAAAAGTGACACTTAGAACCAAAATAAATAATAAATAAAGTTGTGTTAAAAAATTAATGTGACAAAGTCGCAACTTTCTGTGGCAGTAAGTTTTTGTTTGTTTTTTTAATGCATCTTAATGCTCGTCTAACCAAAATTAACGATGATTTATAGTTAAAAGTAAAAACAAAAAAGAAAAACATAATTGATGATAACAAATTTAAATTAGGATGTGTCGTTTAAAAAATTTCATCAAACGATCATTTGTTTTTGTAAGGAGTGCAAGGAATGGAACACAATAAGTTATTTACTATATTGCAAGAATAAATGTTAAAGGATATAAAGTGTTTATGTTAGGACTGTCTAAAATTTGGCTTTCTTCTAAAATACTTGTAAAAAAATTACAAAAACTTGCCACCTTTTTTAAAAGTATGTTCATTACAAACATATGAGTTAAAAAGATGATGTTTAAGTCAAACACTTCTACAGTTCAAAATGTACTGATGATGCTGCCCGTAGCTGATTTCTAAAAACGCATATTACTCGACTAGTTTCAGTAGAAAATACTTGCTTTTCCAAATTAAGCTTTTCCGTACAAACATTAATTAAATATATTTTTTTTATAAAAAGAATTATTTTTAAAATAAACTAAAACCTAAAAATAAACTAAAAAACTCTATAAGTTCCAGTTATAAATATTCATAAAAATGTTTTAAGCAATCGTGTTCGTGTTATGCTATAAAACAGGGTGTCTGGTGGCAAATTTATATTTTTTAATACGTTTATTTCAAAAAGTAACAAACAGTGCGTTGAAATTATGAATTATGCGGATTTGTCAGTCTCGATGTTGCAGTGGTCGAAGGAGCATCGGCAGTTCGCTTTGGAGACATTTTTTATGAGTAATGATTTTTACGAGACTGCTCATCCCCAATTTTGTTCAAAGTTCGGTATTCGGAGAATACGTAATAGACCGACTGTAAATTTAGTTTGTTCGTGTGTGCAAAGATTCCGCGCAGCTTCTTCGGCTTTGAATGTCCCACGGCCAGGTCCCAGTAGATCTTCAAGGAATCTCGCAAAACATTGAACTGGTTAAAAGAAGTGAAAGTCCGCGACTTTTAATACGGAAAAGAGTAGCCTCACTGGGGCTTCCAAGAGCGATTATTCGTGAAATTAAAAAAAAAAGATCTAAAGTTTCATCCTTTTAAAATTCAAATCGTTTAGGAACTAAAAAAAAGTGACATTCATTTAAGCAAAAATTTTTGTAAAACGATGCTGGAGCGTTTTCGCACTGTAAATCCCATTTTTTGGAGCGACGAGGCTAATTTTCACTTAAAAGGCCACGTCAGCAAGGAAATCTGACGTTACTGGTCTCAAAGAACCCGCAACCCTCAACTGAAACATGAAAAACTATTGTATTGCCCTGCGGTGACTGTTTAGGGTGCCTTATCCAATCGTGAGGTTACTGGACTATTTTGTTTCGAAAATTCTCAAGGCCAGGCGACGAATGTCAACGGTGAAAATTATCGACAAATAATTACCGAACTCTTTTTACCAAACCAGCGAGCTTATCCATCGTACTCTTCACACACTTGGTTTCAACAAGATGGGCCGACTGCACACACAGCCAAAGTTTCAATGAATTTTCTTTGGGAAAATTTCCCCTAAAAACTGATCAGTCGCTTTAGAGACATCAACCCATGTCCACGAAGGTATCCCAATCTAACTCCAAATATTTTTTTTAATGGGGCTACCTTAAAGAAAGGGTTTACAATTACAATACCCAATATCTTGTGGCCTTAAAGGAAAATAAGCGTCGAGAAATCAGCGCAATTGAACCAAGTTTAATGCAGCGTGTGGCGCAGAACACAAGACTTCGTTTTGAACAATGTGTTCAACTCGACGGAAGACATCTCTAAAAAATATAAAATTCGCATTTCCATTTTATCTTTTTGTTATTTAATACCTTTTTTGTTTAAGTGTGCATATATAAATCTGCCACCAGACACCCTGTACTTTGTAATGAAAGTGTTACAGTAAACATGCGAACTTTAGCGTTCCTTTTATTTTTGCATTAAAAACAACCAGTTTATTAAAAAGTAAAAAGTTTTTAAAAGGTTAAAATTAAAATGTAAAATTTCTTTTATTCAAAAACACTTGAATTGTTTTTATAAATTTTGTTTATCTTTGCTTCAAATAATATTTTTACCAACAGTAAAATCAACTTTATTTGTAAAAGCAAATATTTCATGGAAACTTTTGCATCAAAGAAAAATCAATATTTCAATACAGTCGTTAACATTATTTTAAAACACGCGTTTAAAAATAATTTCGATGTTCTTTTAACTGCATTATGGATAAAAAATCATAAATAAAACTGTCAATTTAGTTGTAAATACCAGACAAAAAGTAATGGAATTTAAAAATTACATTAAGAAAATAAGACTCAATGGACGGAAGGAGGAACGCTCAAGTAAAAATTTATTTTATTGTTTTTGTGTGTGTGTTGTTAAGTATGTAAATATATGCTTTTAAAAATACATTTTACCTTTTACTACGCCTATTTGTTCTAAATTGCTACTTTGTGTACGCCTGATCATAAATATTTTTACAACTCATCAATTTTATGACACTGACCGCCCGAAAACATAAATTATATTAAAATATGGAAAAGTGAAACATTTAAAAAACGACCACAAAAATATAAGATTTTAAAAATCTTAATTAATATGGCCTTTTACATCAATTTTAATATATTAAAAAAAGCCGAAATGGAAAGGGGAAAACAACAAAAAATTTTAATTTTTAAAATTGTGATAAAAGCAACATCAAAAAATTGAATTGAATCTTATATTTAGTTTTTTGACTTTCTTTACCAAAAAATTTTATTTGGTTTCATTTAAAAACAAAATTTCATATTTAGCTACCGGAAATGTTTTGCAAACATTTTCTTCCGAAATTATTTGAACAAATTCCATTTTTAATTTTATCGTTAATGATCGTATGAAAAAACATAATAACTTTGTTGAAAAATATTTTGTTAATAAAGAAGAATAAATAAATTAAAATATTTTTTGTAGAAAGTGATGAAAACCTGAAGAGGGCACTTAAAATTAATGAAGCAAAATTATGATATTTTTCTTCTTTATTAAACTGTGCGAGTTCATGTTTCTGCTTAAAATTAAAACAGAAAAATAAACTTAAAAAAATAAAAATTAAATTAAAAATAATCAAATAAGAGCACAACATGAACAAATTTATTAAATGTGGCTAGCAATTGAAATCCCAAGAACAAAATTTTATTTTAAATCAAGCGTAGTAGTATGGGTAGTTCCATTGCAGCGGTTTACAAGCGTTGAGCTCATATTTTGGGTTAAATCTCAAAAACCAAAAATTTTTAATAAAAAAATGCCATGGTTTTTAAGAAAAATTATACTTTTATAATGGGTAGACACTTAAAGAATATAGTTTCTGCTTACAGTAGTAAGCTTTAAAGACTAGCGAGTGTGAGCTTTGTAATTAGAGTTTTGAAGAATTTTTAATTTAATATTATTACCAAGGCGCAGAGTATTTTTTTTTAATTTTATAGTTTATTAATTTCTTCAAAGAAAAATTTTTTTTATTTAGGATTTCATTCCAGGTAAAATCTTTTTACCTAAACCAAATTCTTAAAAGGCATAATAAATGTTTTCTGCTTTAATGTAATAACTTCAAAAAAACTTATTGAAAATTACTATGAAAAACCAAAACATTCAAGAGTACATTAAAAACCCAACAAGCCATTTTCGGCTTTTAGCTGTTTAGATTTTCTCTTTTCCTTATACATTTGGATAAACTTTGATTATCGCTAAATGTATTAAAAGGGCGACCAAAAACAAAATCTTTTCGTATATCAACACCAATAGTTATCCTAATGTATAAGGGAAAAAGCATATCTAAACAGATAATAGCGAAAAATTGTTTGTTTGGTTTTTGAGGGAACTCTTAAGAGTTTTTGTTTTTATTTATAAAAATTCTCAATAAGTTTATTGAATTTATCATATAAGGACAGGGAATATAAGTGAGTATCATCTACTGATGATTTGGTGTAAGTACCAATGAAATTGATATAAACAAACTTAACCTAAAACAAACCCAATAAATTAAGGAAGCATACTTAGTATATGAGACGCCTATTTTGAGAGTGGAACAAGGTAATTACAATTAAGTTAAAAAAGAAACTTAGAAACAAAAATTATGGTCCTTTCAACATTAAGCAATTAACTATTTTATTTAACAAAAAATATTAAGTGGCAACAAAACACACATGACAGACGAAAAATATTTTCTTTAATTTTTTTATGAATGACAAAAAAATATTTATGTCATTACATTTTTATTACAGTATTAGACGGACAAGGCGACATCTTTGGGTTGTCGCTACATGAACACGGTTAATTAACATCATAATTTTTGGCTTCTTTAAAACACAAGAGGATTCTTTAATTTTTCTCGCTGCTCTTGTGGTTCTTTGACGCTGCTAATAATTTTAATTTGTTTTTTACCTAGACACAATTATTGGGGGAAATGCAAGAAAAGAATGAAAAAAACACTTAATGATTTTTTTTGCAATTTCACTTTTTATAAACATTTTTTAATCTTGTTAGTACATATTCACATATTTACGACATAAATAATTTAAACAAAAATTATGTTGAAATTCTGAGAAAAGAATTTGATTATTAATTTAGGTTATTTCTGTTTTTTAATTTCAATGAACAATTTGTCGTGTAATTATTGGTTTGTAGTATTTTAAAAATACAGGGTGTCTGGAGGCAGTATTATATTATCAAACTAAAAAAAAAACGTTATAATTAACCCAAAGTTTTATTACAAGCATTGAACGAAAGAATGGAAATGCGGATTTTATTTTTTTAAGAGATGTCTTCCGTCGAGTTGAATACATTGTTCAAAACGAAGTCTTGTGTTCTGCGCCACACGCTGCAGTAAACTTGGTCAAATTGCGCTGATTTCTCGACGTATATTTTCCTTTAAAGCCACAAGATATTGGGTATTGTAATAGTAAACCCTTTCTTTGAGGTAGCCTAATAAAAAAATTAATTGGAGTTAGATCGGGCGACCTTGGTTGCCATGGAATGCCCTTAAATCGACTGATCAGTTTTTAAGGGAAGTTTTCCCGATTAAAATTCATCAAAACTCTGGCTGTGTGTGCAGTCGGCCCACCTGGTTGAAACCACGTGTGTACAGAGTACGATAGATGAGCTCGCTGGTTTGGCAAAAATAATTCCGCAATCATGTGCCGATAATTTCCACCGTCGACATTCGTCGCCTGGACTCGAGAATTTTCGAAAAAATTGTCCAATCTCATGCGTGGATAAGGCACACCAACAGTTACCCTGGGGCAGTGCAATGGTTTTTGATGTCTAAATCGAGGGTTTTGGATTCTTGGAGACCATAAACGGCAGTTTTGCTTGCTGACATGAGCCTCGTCGCTCATAAAAATTGAATCTACCGTGCGGAAACGCTCCAACATCGTTTTACAAAAATTTTTGTGTAAATCAAAGTTAATTTCACTTAGTTCTTGAACGATTTTAATTTTAAAAGGACGGAACTTCTGATCCTTTTTTAAATTTTTATGAGTAATCGCTCTTGGAAGTCCCAGTGAGGCTGTGTTTTTACGTTTTAAAAGTCACGGATTTTCATGCTTTCAACCAGTTCAATGTTTTTGGAAGTCCTTGTAGATCGACTGCGCTCTGGCCATGGGACATTCAAAGCCGAAGCAGTTGCGCGGAATCTCTGCTTCCAGGAACGAGTTAAATTTGCATTCGGTCCATCACGTATTTGCCGAATACCAAATTCATGTAAAGCATACACTATATAAATATGGATCGTGTTGGCATTATTTTCTTATTCGATTTTAAACCATCGAGAGGACGCTGTTTGGTGCGGCCTACACGCTGGCGGAATCACCAGTATTAATTTTTTTTGGAAATAAGCAAAGAATTGCTGACCGAGGAAATATAAATAAATAGAAGCATCATTGCTAACAGCCGATAATCTAGTAGGTTTGTGTCTTGGGTTATACATAAAAATTAACCCTTATACAGCCAATTACAACTCATTAACATAGGCATTAAAAAAAAACAACGAGGCTGTTGACCAAAAAAATAGAATTAAATAGAAGCACCACTGTTAACAGGTGTCTCCTAAAATTGTGCAACATTTAATGGGATCCATTAAGGCCAAAAGATGAATGTTTTTAAGAGGCATTAAAATTTATTTATTTTTTTTTATTTTATTTGCTTTAAGTACAAGATACATTTTTATGCGACCGGATTTTATGTAAATACTTTCAAAAACAATTTTTTGTGTTTTTTTTTATTCAAAAAAATTTATTGTAGTCGTTGCGAGATTTATACATAAAATTCTTACAGCAAAAAATTTTTTTTTATAAAAAACAACAACAAATACATTAAAAAAAATTATTTAGAAACTGTTGCGATTAAACATAAAAAATAATTAAAAAATTTATGTAAATCCGCTATTTAGGAGGTTACTGTATTACAAACAAATTTTAAATTTTTCTAAATACACTCTCGTTAGCCAAAAATCACTTGGCGTCTGTGATTAATAAACAACTAATTTGACTTTTAATGAAATGATTTATAGAAACAGTGTAAGAAAATATACAAACAAAATATATATTTAATAATATAAGGCATAATTAAATTAATTTTTTTTAATAAAAAAATAAAGAATTTGCTTACGAATTAATTTAGAAAAAGAATGTAATTTATACTAAAAGTTCTTTTTTTATAATATTTGTGGCATTTTTTAATTTAATGGCATTTCAAAGGATTAAAAATTAAAAAGGCTATAAAGTTGTTAACTTGTGGCAAAAGAAAAAAATACTTTAAAAATAGTTCACAAACTTTTTGCCACATTTTTGCATATTTTAACACAGCAGCAGAAAAAAAACCAGAGCCACTTAAAAATTAACTAAAAGTTTATAAAATCTAAGATTCAGATTTAACTTAATAATGTGACAGCTATTTGTTCTAACTCACATTTAGTACAAGGTAGTATTATGGAAAGTGTTTAATAAATTATTTTTTACCTGATAAATTTTATCTAACTTATAATGCCATAAGATTTGCATTTACTACTTTTGCTTTAACGCAACTTAGAAAAGAAAACTTTTTTATGTCATAAAACTGTTAGAAGTTTTGCTTCTCAGTGCTTCCCTCTAAGAATATTTGTTGTTGGTATCTTTAAAGCTTTTAAAAAGAGATTAGAAAATGAGTTATGAAAATAAAACTAAAATGTTGCAAAAGTCATTTTCAACAAAAAAGATTATACGGAGGTTAAGGGGGGGATATTTTTAAACAACGAAAAAGAAAAAGATAAATTGAACAAGACATATGGATTATATGGGCCAAAAAAGTTTCTGGTAAACAAAAATTAAAACCAAATTTTTGTCAGATTTATAAAATTAATTATATTAAAAAAAAAATAAGTTTTTATACCGCTACAAGCCGAATAGAATGCTATTTTTGAAACTAGCTACGCAATTTAAGCAATAGTACTCTTTGAACGGTAATAGTGTTTTTAGCTGCAAACATCACCCATTTAAACTAAATGTGTTTCAGAAAGGTAAACGGAAATATTTTTTATTTTATAAATAAGAACGAAGTTCAACTTTATCAAATAAACTATGCTTTTCATATGAAAGTCTCTTTGGCAACACTTGACTTACGGCTAAAGGTACCTTTACACGGTAATACAAAGTAATTAGATTTTGTAGAATCAATATATTATGAAATTCCCTCCGTGTTAAAAAAAAGAGAATAAAAATCTGTTCTAACTATTTTTCATGTTTACACGGATAAGGTTGGTAAAATCAAAATCGGTTGTTTCTTGCCACTTTCCTTTTGGGGTAACGCCATATGGTTAAGGTTCAACAATATTAACAAAAACAACATGAAAAAAATCTGCTTTTCTTTTGATTGTTTGTGTATTGTTTCATTAAGTGTAGCCACCTTCATTAGATGCTGTAAGTGCTGCCAATCTTTCACACCTCTGATGTGATGAGAATACACAAGTTTCTAAAATGGTTTAGAAAACAAACATTTACCGAACACTTGTCCAATTTCTTATCCATATTTGCTCCCACTCAATACATTGTGCTTTTACATGATGAGATTTTGTATTATTCTACAACATATTTTGACAAGTCGTAATATATGTATTACCATGTAAAGGTACCTTAAGCATCATCCATATATCAGATTGAATGTAACGCACACATGGCTCGATGCAACATTTCCTTTAATTTCAGTTCATTTGTCTTCATTATTGATTCTACGAGAGCTAAGTGAGGATATCAGGTTGATCCCTTTTAATAACAACTTTTATACTGGTATGGAAACGAAATCTGGTTCGAATAGTTTTCTTTTAAGTTAAAAACATTTCGCGATAATAACTTCATAATTTACCATTTGCCCATAATATAAGCCTTACTTTCGGGTGTCAACTGTTCGGGTGCCTGATTGTTTCAACGTGTTTTTCAATTTTTTTCTTTTCTTTTTTACTTTTCTCCTCTGTTTAAATATTAAGGTACATAAGTAAATAAAAGTAAGTTTAACACTTTGAAAAATAAAATGCTTTGGTGGTTGAGTGGATAAAGCGTACGTCACATAGACCCTGGTTCGAGTCGTTGTTCAGAATTGTAAAGTGTTCAGTGTTGCCAATTTGTGTGTAATTATGGGACAATCTTAAAACTGTGGGATATGTATGAATGTAAAAAAAATTGTTTTAATTTTTTTAAATATATTTTCTTTAAGATGTATTTTAGGGTTTTTTGCCTTCTTATAATAAATGTTCAATGATTAATTATTTATTTGCAGTTATTATACCCTTCACATAGTGATAAGGGTATATATCAGTTTGTCATTCCGTTTGTAATTTCTTTATTATTCATTTGCGACCCCATAAAGTATATTCTGGATCCTTATAGATAGGGAAGCCGATTTAGCGATGTTCGTCTGTCCGTCCGTCCGTCTGTTTAAATCAAGTTTCCGGAGTAAAATAAAAAGATACAGACCAGTTAATGGTGTCAAACTATTGGAAATATCCTGCTAACAATCGCTATTTAAAATCAGCAAAATCGGTTCACTATTGAACGAGATATAAGCGAAAACCCAGAGTAACCCATTTTTTTTAGGACAAAATCCGTGCATATATCCCTATATATCTCAGTAAGTATAGTCACTCTTGCCACAAAACTTGGCACGGATACTCCTAAAGAAGGGACCTAAATAATGGAAAAAGTTTTTTCAGATAGGACCAGGGGAAGGGGTATTTTTCCTACAATTGCACAAATTTGGTGAAATATTTTATGCGCTATATCTCGTAAACTATAACAGCTATCAACTTAAAATGTTCTACAAGAAGTAATTGTTCGCAAAAACCTACACTTTAAAGAAAAATTTTTTTGAGTGGGGCCAAAAGAAGGGGTAGCTCCCATACAAATCGACAATTATTATTATATATTCGATACGCTATATCTCGGAAACTATAACAGATATCGAAATGAAATGTTCTACAAAAAGTAACTGGGCAAGAAGGCCTACGCTTTAAAGAAAAATTTTTTGAGTGGGGGCAAAAAAAGGGGTAGCTCCCATACAAATTAACAATTTGTATGAAATTTTCGATACGCTATAACTCGGAAACTATAACAGATGTCGAAACCAAGTGTTCTACAGAAAGTGATTGGACATCAAGAGCATAGCTCTTAAGAAAAAATTTTTTGAGTGGGGGCAGAAAAAGGGGTAGCATACATATTAACAATTTTTGTTAAATTTTCGATATGCTATATTTCGGAAACTATAACAGATATCGAAATCAAATGTTCTACAAAAAGTGATTGGACATCAAGGGATACGCTCTGAAGAAAAAGATTTTCGGATGGGGAGTGAAGAAGGGGTAGCTCCCATACAAATTAAAAATTTTTATAAAATTTTCGATACGCTACTTCTGGAAAACTATAACAACTGTCGACTTCGAATATACCACAAAAAGTAATAATCAAATAATTCAAACATTTTGGAGAAAAAGTTAGAGAAGAGCAGGGGGACTCGAACATTTAATAAGTTTTATTAACCACACTCAAAGAAAAATCATTCATTTAGACAATGAAACGGTTTCATTACAAATTCTGCATTATATTAATGAATATAATTATTAATATAATGAAGAACTACATTAATTTCATGAAAAACCCCAGTTTCGTCTTTTCATAAAATTTTCATAGGTCATTGTTTTAATGAAAATTGTTTCATTGATTTAAGATTTTTTTTTTCCTTTGAATATATAGAAAAATTTTCGTAAATGTTGAAAATTCTGTCAATTTCATTACATATTATATGTTAGCCTTTAGTATATACTAATTTGTTAAAAAATATCTGATGTAGATTTTTTATTTTCTTATGTTTCTAAAACACATATTACAAAGTCATAAATGGAATGAATATGTTTCATGTATACAATGTAACAATCTGCATAATTCATTAGTAAATTTTTTTTTTATCTCTGACTGCTGTGCTTTCTCTCTCCCCACTTCATTCCAAATTACCTAGTTTTGCATTTTTTAAGTATATTTTGTTTGTTACTAAAAAAAAATAACGGGTGTATGTAAGTGGTAGCATACAGAAAAAACAAATCAGCCAATTTTTCGCATTATTTTATTAGTTTTGTGAAAGCCAGTGAAAAAAGTGCACGTGTTCTTTAAAATAAACTTTAAATTGTAAACAAAATTATTTAAAAAAGTGTCTAGTTACATAGTAAATAAATAAATAAAATAAGTAAGTGAATAATGTGTTTTTTATGTAATAAAGGTTTTCCTGAAAACGAAGACTACTTTAAGCACTCAAAATCCCCTGATACGTGCAAGGTTTCGGAAACAAAGAAATTGTTGGGTAAGCTATTGCGACTAATGGGGTCAGATGAAAGTTTTTTAATTTATTAAATGTGTTGTACGATTTTCATTTTCGTTTAGTGACAGAAGAAAACGCTAAATTTTGTATGCAAAGTTTAAAGCACGATAATCTTTCTGCAGAAGACTTTAAGGCTACCTGGGTTGCTTGTGCAAAACTTTGACTGAACCAGATATTTTTTGAAACCAAACATACATATAAGTGAAGCTCTAAAGAAATGGCCAGAGTACAGAGGACCGCTTGGTGCACAATTGGTTAGTATAAGAATGTTTTAATTTCTTAAGCAAAGCTATTTTTATGTGTTACTTATAGTATATGTTTTATTTCAATTATATATATTTATATATATCATACATATATATTTTACAGATTGATCTGGACTTCAATGTGATACATAAAAACTGTTTTACATTAATGGAGTTTGATGAAAGAATTTTAAAGCTATATGAATTCTTAAAAAATCACCCAAAGATCAATGACAAAGAAATAAAGGAAACTGTAAGCAGTTTAAACATAGGTCAATGGGAGGAAGGTAATATACAAATTTTTATTTTAATTTGACAAATAAACTTATGTAGCGTTTATCCAATTTTTGTTTGTAATAATTTTTCTTGATTAAGCTTATTAAGCACTAGTTCTACTGAAAACACTTTACTTAAAACAAATATTCATTTTAAAATATCACAAAGTTACAAAAGAAAAATTATTATAAATGAGACAAAAAGCTGAAATAAACGACTGGAAACTAATTTCATTATTATTAATTTTTCAGATAAAAACAGCTTTTTTATCAAGGTGCTTTGGTGCCTTCATTATTTTCTCTATCCCACAAAAAAATTTGCCCGAAAAGATGTCAATGACAAAAAGGAATATGGCAAATTTTTAATAAAAAACTCGCAAGCATCGTTCATTTATATAAGTGAAACCCTTCAATCACTGCAAGAGCATATTGAATTTTTAACAAGAAAAGGTGATCTATACAACCATTTATTTTAGGTCTTGGTCAACTAAAAAATCTAAAAGTTTCTAAGTTTTTCCTTTATTTAGATTCAAAATTAATTGAATTTAATGATTTTCGTAGATCTTTAGATGTATATTTAAAGCGTTTCATATTTTTAATGTAGAAAATCCATTAGCATCTTTATTTTTAGAAAACTATTTACATATATAATATTAATAAAACAGGTATCAAAAATAGTAAAGTTTCGCTACTAACAAGTGAATTGCAATAGGTTTTTATGAATATATATTTTTTTATTTACATACATATTTATACATGTATGTGGTTTTGTACAATTATATGTAAATTTTATATAAAACTAATGTACACATTTTTTGTAAATTATTTATTAATACTGAAACTATAAATTTGAAATTATTGTATTATTGTCTTAAATTAATAAAACAAAACCAAAAAAAATTTAATATGTATGAATCTATTTTGTAAAGGTTTAAAGGAGGTAAGGTTTAATTTTATAAAACATTTTCGTTATTTTAATGAAATAGGTTCAATATATTAATGGCCACTAATACATTAATTTAATGAAAGTTCTTCATTAAATTTATGAAAAAATTTCATTTTATTAATAAAAGAATTTCATCTATATAATGTAACAATGTCATGAAATGAATGAAAAATAGCTTTAAATTAATGAATTGCTTTCAGTTATTCCATGAAAATGTTTCATCGAACCCATGAAGCGGCTTCACTAGGTTAATGACTGGCTTCATTCTATTTATGACATTGCTTCACTAAATGGGTTCATAAATGCAATGAAATATTCTTCCGTAGTACAATGAAGGGCTTCATTAGCTGACTTTCAATGACAAATTTCATTAATGTAATGTAGAAATTCATTATCTGAATGAAGGTTTTTCTTTCAGTGCATTAAATATGAATAATGTAGAAAACTTTTAAAACTCTCGACCTCAAACCTTTTTTATCTATTTCTAATACGAACGTTAAAATTTTGTATAGTTATCTATGAACTTTAAAACTCGCACAAGGTTTTTTATTATATTATTTGCAGTACAAAATTACTCGGCTGGGTATATTTAAAGACCAATGTGAAGGGTATATAAGATTTGGTAAAGCCGAATATAGCGCTCTTACTTGTTTTTTTACTTTCCTTGGGTAAAGTTTTTCACCTAAAATTTTTATAAGAAAAAAACAAGTAAGAGCGCTATATTCGGCTGTGCCGGATTTTATATACTCTTCACATTAGTCTTTTTGTTTACCCAGTCACATGATCTAGGCAAGTTGTTTTCCAACCGTATATATTATTGTTATTTGTGTCATAGTTTTCGAAACAGAAAAGTCACAATATTTGAACAACTGTATCGACTTCCCTTTCTTTAAGAATCTAGAATATATGTACATATATACTTTATGGGGTGGCAAATGGATAATAAAGAAATTACAAACGAGATGACAAACTGATATGTACTTTTACCATTATGTAAAGGGTATAACAACTTGCACACGACACACACACAACATGGCTCTATAAAAAAGGAAAACTAATTGAGCAAAAACAATATACAGGTATGATGCGATGGTATCTATTGTCTTTGCAAGAGTGTTAAGAGCGTAAGTAAACTGTAGATAACAGTCTAACTCCTTTCATAAAAACAGTCCTCTGCACTGTCAAACTTGTGCCAAATCAACAACACATGTTCATAAAGACCTACGTCCCAGCATACACACAAAAACTTATGAATGCTTAACAGCGTTGCCAGTTGGTTACATTTGTTATATTTTTTTGTATGGATTTCAATTCAACACTGGGGCAATACTTTGCCTATATCTACTAGGTCCGTGGTGAACCGATCTTGTTAATTTTAAATGGTGTTATTAGGGATATTTCTGATAGTTTGACACCAATACCTGGTTCGTAGTTCTAAAATTGACTACAGAAACTTGATTTTAACACACACATAGACAGACATGCCTAAATGGACTTCCTCATCTATAAGGACCAAGAATAAATAGACTTTATGGAGTTAAAAACGGATAATAAAGATATTACAAACGGAATGACAAACTGTTATATGCCCTTATCACTATGTGAAGGGTATAAAAATTAAACACAAAATATATCGTTAGACCGACCACTGACTAAATACATGTGGTTTGTTTGAATAATTTTTGCTTTAAAATAAAAATATAAGAATTCAATTATTTTAGTTTAATTGAAATTCCATTCATTGGTTAAACATTTGATTTTGTTGTCGTTGTTGTTGTTGTATTTGAAAACAGGCTGCGCAAAGAAACAAAAGCTAATTATAGCGCTGTTATAAAAACATTATTCAATAAATATTGGTATATCTTCATACATATATTTGTATTAAAAAAATAGATATCATAATGTTTTGACCAAAATAAATATCAACAGAAACTCATATACAAACGTAATTTGCATATGTGGTTTACAACGTGATGATAATGGCTAATGAGGAAGTTGAAAGCAATAGTCTTTGTTTTAAAATATGTTATCGTTTAAATTTTTTTCAGTTGTTTGTTTGTTAATGGGGGTTTTTTTATTATTCAAAGTTAAATATCAAAGTGTTACATGAAATAGTTACAGTGAACAATGAAAACATTAAATAATTGAAAATTAATCGATGGCCAAGACAATCTTTTTGTTACACAGTGTACCCCTGGCGGAATCATACTTTTAACCGATCAATTCAACTAAAAGTTATTCGGATTTTAAGTTTATTGCCAACAAATGCGCCAAATGTATAATAAAATAGGAATTTTTTTTCTGGATTTTATATTTTGCTGGTATTCCAGGGGTTGGTAGCCGTTGATCCAATTCAGATGGCTAAGCTGGATGCTGAGGATTAGAATTATAAATATTAAGAGCTGATGGCCTAAGTAGCTAGCGCTCAACTTACTTTATAACTTTCAAATAATTTATTATTGTTAAGTTATCAAATAAATATATAATATATATTAATAAGGTTTGGAGAATTAATTTGTAGGAATTTAGGGACGAGAATAACACCATCAGGGGATGGGTGTTTCTTTAGCAGTACTTTGGCTTTTTACTTCAACAATTCGAACGGTCAGAGAATTACTGAATTTGGCGTCACGTGCGATTTTTAAGCGCAAGGGAATGCGTAAATTTTGCCAAGACGGAAAAAGTTTGCTTTACCGAAAAGTATAGGATCGAAATTTCCAGAAGCCTTGCACTCAGTTAGGGTGAAGCTGAGACTGGAAGATAACACCAAATATCCTTAATAGCAATTTATCGTATGGTAGGAGACGGTAAGAAAGGCTATTACAAGAAGCTTCTGACTGAGATCCAAAGAGAACTTCAATTAGCACCACTTGTGGCATAAAAGGCCACCTAAGCGGCACTAAACGTCATACGATACCTATTGAGATCTGAAGAATGGTGATAAACAGCTTAGTCATACTAGGAGACAGAACAAAAAAATGTTCTTACTATTGACCACACTAGAAAGAGGATCAAAAACAATTCAGATGACCACTGACTAGACCGATTAAAATTTCTGAAAGGTGTGCAATTGTCATTGGGATATCTGGAATAAGATTATTCTACACAGAAAAAATTATGCACATATTTGTTCAGTTAACGATTTTAGTTAAGAAATTAATTGTCCTAGCTTACGGCTTAATTGTTTTTGAAAAGTAAATGCAAACAATGATGCTTATTCCGCATATAATCATTTTAGTGAGAGTTTCAGATTTAAACAATTTATTGACTGACACAATCATTTTGGTAATTGAAACAATTTTTTAGTTTTTTTTTGTGTATAGACTACCCAATGATGGAAAGATTGTTTAGCTGGATTTCAGGTGGACCCACAAGCTATTTTGAAGAACAACACGTCTGAAAGTAGAACATGCCCCAAGAGATAGTAAGGCTGCTGCTAATATTAAAAAGCTTCGAGTAAAGAACTAAGGGCGTTTATGGATTTATGGCAACTAGGGTATTTCTGAATCTGGAAAGGTTTGGCCTAAGGAATACGATTGGGGACATTGTCCAGTTAGAGCTAGGACGAGCAATTTGAATACGTAAAAAAGAAGCAAATGGAAACGATAAAGCACGATGTGTTACTGTTCGAGGTCACATGCTCGTTTGTCAAGTGGTTAAAAAAAAGAATCCACGATAACCTAAGCGATGTTTTAGGGTGTGGCTGAGGAAAATGCAATAAAAATAGGAGGTTTTTACGGGAGTCTGATTATTTGTTTTTTCTCTGTTTAAAATTCGGCCTTCTTTTTGTATAACCTCTGCTCTTTTTTACACATGCCTTTGAGTGTGTAGATATATGAAAGGCTGTTTTTTCTTCATATCCCTTCGTAGCCCAACCTAACCCAAACCAATCCTCATAGAACTACTAAATCTTTCATATGAAAATATTATAAAAATATTTTGCATGTAAAAGTAGAAAATAAACAAGATTTTGTATAAATTTCTCTTCTGCCCCGTTTCAATATGTTGTTATTGTATTTTTACGGACTTCTTCTTTCCCATATTTAAAAAACACTTTTAATTATATGCAACGCAAATTGTTCTCGCATCGTTTGTCATCCACTGCTTGACCAATAAAAAAAAGTCGAATGTATGTCTGGCTGTCATTACAAATCTATATTAATAATGGATTTGATTTCATGTTGCAACATTTTATTGTGTAATAAAAGGCAAAACCAAAAAAACAAACAAAAAACACTGCAAAATACTTGTGCACCTACAACATTTAATTAACCACAAAACATGGTACACTGGACATTAATATACCATAGTGTAGTAAACTGAATGACTGCGTCGGTATGCAGGGTACACGTGGTGGTTGAGGTTAAACTATTGTGAGATTATATAAATGTAAACGAAGCATGGTAAGTTAAGGTTTGTTTTAACAGTTCTTTGGTCAGAATAAATCCAGGTTGCCATACCGTTAAATTGTTTCTAAATTGGATAAAAAAAATGTTAAGAATGATTTGATGTATGTAATTGATATCGATATAAGGTTTTTGGTGTTTAAAATTATGAGCTGAAAAATGTAAGTTGGATTAAGAAGTAATAAGACTTTTTTATTTCACACAACAAACTAAAAATACTTAATGATAATTATATTGTTATCTGGTTTTATGCCTTTCATCTAATCCACCCAAAAGGTGGGTGCAGTTGAACTGTAAGTAAGTGTTTGAACTTTAAAACTTTGCTTTTACTTACAAAGAGAAAATTCCGTTTGCTTTTCTTAGATGACATGTGAGTTGAATATTTGATGATTACAGCCAAGAGACTACTACCGTTAAAAGAGCTGATGATGAAAACTCGTAGCTGGTTTCGAAAAAGCGTTATACCTGGGGGTTTTAACATTAATAGAATGGAATGTTGTACATTAATTTTGTCTTTGTGATAGCCCTACAACAAAAAATCTGGTGCAGACAAATAAGGCGAGCGCAGTGGCCATCTCAAATCTCCGTTTTTAAAAATTAAAATTAGCGCAATTGTTTTATTTTTATATATTCTCCCAAGTCTTATTTTTAAAAAAATTTTTTAAAGAAAGTTACAACTTTTTTACATCATACTTTTGCCGCACCCTGTAGATAATACATACGGATTAATCAGCGTATGTTCACCCCTAACACCTAGCTAAGCAGAATTAAGCTTAATATTATAACTATCATTAAACAACAGCTGTGTTTCATATAAATTATAATAAATTACATAAATTCCTACCAATTAAGGTATTTTTTAAATTACTATTTAAGTAAACTTTAATTGGGGTCAGTAGTTGCGCTATTGTTTTATAAAGTCTTGCCAAATCTAATGCAAACAATCCAAAAATGCCAAAAACGTTGACAATTTCTTTAACCTCAATTTACTTAAATACATTTTTAATCGATTTATTATTTTTGGTTTGTTGTCTTTTGTTAACAATAATTTCATTTAAATTACGTTCCCAATTTACTGGCATTTTGCTTGGACTTTCGTTATCCATGTTAAACACGTAAAATTGCATAAAATATTTATTTGGATTAATACTTTTAACCTTTATTGCATTTTGGTGTCATTTTAACTCTTATATACATATCGTTTATTGGACATGTTTATGGCATGTAAAAACAAAGGCGGCTTACCTGCAAAGAAAAAGGGAAAAATGTAAAATTAAAATAAATTAAATGAACCGAATTAAAATTAAAGTTATAAAGACAAGACATAAATATTAACAGGAATGAAGAAATTATTTTAAACAGTGTTATTTCCATGTTAACGTTAATATTATATAAATTTTTTTATTAAGAAAGTAAAGGCCTACTTTCCTTAGATAAAATCGATATGTGTAGCGAAGCTCACCGGGTGTAGAAACTAAGTGCTTCATGCCTGAACAAAAAAATTGTTTCTCGAACATTTTTTAATTTTGTTTTCAAAAAAATATTGGGGGGGTGCAATGAACCACCAAAATGACCTTCCTACGCCAATGGGTATACCCTGTCAGTTACACCGATCGAGTTGCGTTAAATTCTTCTAGCAAAAAAAAAAAATCGAATTGCTAATAGGCTTTTAACACAGCAACTATGGTAAATCCCGAGTACCTTACGCATGGTGGTATCGAAATAACAATTTGCCAGAACAATTTTTATATTAAGGAAAATAGTGGTCTGTCCATCCGTCCGCCAATCACGGAGTCCATCTGTCACACACAGAGCACATAAGATCTGCACTGACCTTTGTTATTGTTTCTATTCATAACTTGGTGGCCATTTGCGAATATTCCTACTGAGAGATTAAATAAAATTGGATACATTACAGCCCAGTTGCATAAAGTGCTTCAACTGCCAACACCTGAAGGTGTTTCTCAACGGTAAGAAAATTCCGTCTCCAGCCAATATCAAGTCTTTCAGCTCGCATAGCCTCCTAAAAAACTGTGGTCCAAAAGCGGCACGCTGAGATCCTCTTTTGGCTAAACGGTTAGCCCGTTCGTTAGCGGTAAGTTACACTTAGCCAGGCCACCCGCAAAGCAATAGCCTATTGTAGGCAGCAAGTTCCTTGAAAGATGTCACATATCCGGAACTACTTTCAAATTTCCCTTATATGAATTAAGGGTCGTGGGGCCTCCTAACTGTCTGACATCACATGTGTGCTTGGAAATCTTCAACCTCTCCTAAAGCACTATTTGACGCGAGTTAAGCTGGAATAAGCCTCCACCTAGAATCCATTCGCAAACCAAATCTTGTAAGAATCTTTGAATACAATTAAGTTTGGTTTACTTATCGGCTTCTGTTGGAAAAGCGGAATTTTTCGAATCACGACGGCAAAGTCTACGAAGGGGTTACAATAAGTGACCCCAAGATCTTCAAGATTTCTTGATTTTATGATTAAGACGTAGCCAAAGTTAGGCCCCTCGAGCTTTTCCATCACATTAATCTCAACGGGGGGTAGAGAAAGGATGACGGCAAGATTCAGGTGATTGACAGGTCTTTATGGCACCCGTAATAGCGCCGGATACAAGTCAATAGACCCTGCTAAGCAAAGATTTATCGCTTATCAGTTGCGTCTTTTGTCATCACCAGAATAGGCTTAAGGGTCCTAAGCCCCAATTTTTGGCAATAGCTCGAAAATCTTTGACGTCGCCTGATAACTAAGTTTTAAATAAATTAAACTGAGCTCCCTATGTCTAAATTTCGTACGTTTTGTAAAGGATACCAAGATCGTATTTTTCGGGGTAATCAATAGCTTCAAAGTCCTGCATTACTTTGATGTTAGGTCCAGAGCTGGTTGCAACCGCAGATATGACTAACTATATTCTGGGCGTATCCATATGTCGTAGAGCCGTTCAATAAAACCATCGATTTCCGAGGTACATCGACTTCCGAGGGGTCTATTATAGACCCCTGTTCCCACCGAACAATTTTAGTAGAATGTCATGCTAATCAGCATTAACACCTAAGGCAAGGTGGCACTAACTTCATATTTGGCTTCTAAAATAATTAAAGTGCATGATTTAATATGGTTGCGCTTAACCGATTACAACTTTTTTTTTGGCAGATGGCTTTTCTTCTTTCCTACAAATGGCTTGGATGTAATTGGCTTTTGGGGTATGGATCTTATGTGGATTAATCCCATAGCATCGGTCTCTAACAGTTTCGCAAGATAAAAGGAATTAGTTTTTATATCACTTTGATTTTGTTCGTATTTAAAATATGTTGGTTTTTAAAAAAGTTAAGTCATCGTGACTAACGAAATAAGGAGGAGGCCTTAGCGGGCAAAGCTACAGCTACGGATCGGCCCATTGACCTTTAAAAGATGGCTATTATCACTTATATAGTGTACACTGCTACCTATTTCCCATTATTATTAAAATCCTGCCGTTTTGCTTTTTACATTCAGAAATAAAAACTTCTTTATCCTTAGAAATACTGCTTACTGACTTCACCTGCAATCTCAGGCAAAAAGTAATTTTTGGAAGAAAAAAACTGCTTAATAAAATAACAATTATTGCTTAATAACTTTGCGCAAAGTTCGTTATAAATTTGCAATTAAAAGTTTTAATTTTTATGCCACAAAAGAGTGACGGAAATCTTGCAGCAATGTTGTTAAAATGAATTATTTTAAAACGGATGAGAATTAATAAAAATCAGTACAGAGTACTTCAAAAAAAAATCACGGCGGTTATGCGTTCTTATATGACACATGACCTTAATTCAATGTATGTTGCTGCACTTCTTTTCCGCCAATTAATCTGTAACTATTTGAAATGTTAAAAAGGACATGGAGTCCAAAAGCATATAAGAGAAGGTTGTGCAAGAAAATTTGCAACGAAGCTTAAAATTAAGATAGTCAGGCAATAAATGTTCATTTTGGCAAATGAAAGAAGCGGAAGCCTAAAGTTTAAGGATAAAAAAGGTAAACTTATCATTGTCAGAGAATTTTTCTAATATAAATTATTAAAGCTTCAGTGAAAATAACTAATACTTAAGATAATGTTTATGACAAAGGCAATGCCCAATAGGGATATAATAAGTGAGAAAATAGAATTCGATTAAATTATTATGGCTTTATGAAAAGTTATCACTACAATATATCGTCTTTGTTAAGTTATTGTGTTCTATAAGTATAGGATTTCTTTGTTCGATAGAACACAATAGCTTAACCACGATGATATGGCGTAGAATAAAGTTTACAGATTTTTCAAATTGGGTTTGATTTTACCATCCTTAAAACATAAAAATGTAGTTTTAAAGTCATAAGTAGTGAAGCAATAATAAATTACGGATTCGTTCTTTAAAATTGTTTTAGTATTTTTCAGGCGCAAATAATATGTAATACCTAACCCACCTTTAAGGTTCATAACACAGTAAACACCTGTTCGAACCAAACTTATGGGCAACACTGTATTTGATTAAAGGTGACTTACCATTACGCCATAATCATAACCTTAGAAACCAATTGAGTTTTGGTTTTTATGGCAACGGTTATGGTTATGTCGTTATGGTAAGTCACTTATAATTGAACCTTTAGTGGTGTATAGAATCTCATTTATTTATAAAAAAAATTCTGAAATAAAATTTGATTTCTAACAAATTTTTCCTTTTATTTTAATTTTTGACTTATTTGAAACATCTGTTAAATTTTTGAAAGTTCTTCGAGTTATTTGAGTTATTTTTCGTAATTGTGTTATTAAAGAAACACGTATTTCAATTCTTACCGATTATAGCACCTAACATTGAAACTATTTATTTATTTAGGACTTTCACAAAATAGGTCATATGTCGTATTGCCTTATTTTTAAAAAAAATATTATTTTCGCTAAAAGTTTGTTATTTCGAACGCAATATGCCCTTTCCTAAAATTTTACATTTTTAGAAATATATGACAACGTGACAATATGACGATAAGACATAATAAGGTTTGTGCCTTGCGAATTAACCAATTGCATATAAAAATATAACAGCAGCAGAAAAATGTCAAGTTGAAATATATTTGCATAAATAATTTCTGTCAACGTCTTTTTCAATAAAATGTTAGCACAAGTATAGACAAAATTGACAGTCAGGACAGACGTACAAAAGCACACGTACAAACACATAAACAAAACAGGCACGCACGTACATAGTAATAAAGCTTAGAAAATAAAGTGGAACCTTAAGTGCCCATAAAAAAATAAAATATCTTTAAATGCCCTACAATCAGTAAAGTTCTAAATAATATCGTTAAAATTTTATTGTGGCTTAATGAAGTTGTTCCGTAAAACAATTAAAAATATTTCTTTGCTGGAAAAAAATACATATTTGAACGATATAACTTTTATATTTCATGAAAAGTCAGTCATTTCTATAAAACAAAAATTTATTTACACAATAATATTTCTTCAGTTTAGGGCGGGACTTGATCGGCGCCCAGTTGAAATTAAGGGGTCTCCGTCGGCTACTTATATCCCTAAAGTTATTTTGACTCAAGCGGACCAAACAAATTGAACACCCTTTCTAGGTTAAGGAGGCTGGTAGCAATGCTAAGGACTTAAATGGCTTATTTGTGTCTAAAAAATTAAGTCACCGGAAGCCTCCCTCCGACCTTAGGGCACCATTTCACATATGCCGTTACTGTGCGCGACTGCACGACGTACTAATACGTACTTCCTTGTAAAAACAAAACTGAATCTCAACTTTTTAAATCAAAGAGTAAAAAGGAACCGATTTAATTCATTGACTTATTATCTATTAACGACAGAACTGACTAAATTTTGCCATCATAGGCAGAATATATATGGGCAAAAGTGACATTGTCAAGGAAGTCCCTCGTTAGGACCAGCAAAACACAGAGGCTGTGGGATTTGATACTCGGCTCGGAGAAGATTCGAATTGTGCTTTGGTTAACGTGAGCAGTCCGCTTGCCTCTAGAGTTGAGCGTGAACGAGGTAAAATTTTCACAATGATAGAATATTGTACAGTTTGCATCCTTCGGTAGGATGCCGCGGCGACCATGGAAAAATCTCCACGAAAGGAAAAGTGTTGAATGAAAGAACGGAAGGCTAGGAACTGGTTTTCTGCAAAAGACGGCAAAGAGACCCATTTCTTTTCGGCAAAGGATATGTATATGGTTAAGAAGCAAAGAGACTGGTAGGCACTGCTGCCGACGTGGTAAGCTCTTTTAGAAAAGTTGGGCCAGCGGTGGATATCAGCCGAGTTAAAAAAGCTAGAAAGTGGGACTCTCACAGGGCACTGCGATGTAAGATATATGAAGAACAAATGGGACAGGTTTCTGCAGGGTATACGGGGACGACGAGGAAATAGAGACGGCAGAACATCTTGTCTGGCCCTGCCCTGGACTGCAGATCCGCCGCCAGAGCGGGCTTAGAGGGCGCTCCTTAGATGGACTTGGTGAAGTCCCTAGTTGTAGGCTGGGGAGCATCATAGATTTCATTAGAGGGTTGGGTGGCTGGGCAGATAGGTGATTCAGCGCCTATGAATACTGACTTCCTTGGACATCTTGCAGACGGCACTCTTGCTCTTTTTTCCTTTTAAAAATGGAAAGCTTGTCTTGACATTTTATTTTTCTCCTCTTGACTCTCCTTAAGAGATTCACAATGGGTCTGAGGGCCTCCGAGTGGAGGTGGCTAATTGGACTCGCCACTACCCTTCGTAACCTAACCTGACCTACAAAAGCAAAAGGTGCCAGAAAACCTTTTGCCATGCTTAAGCCTGTGAAACTAGCAGCGCCTACTGGCAAGCTGATGTCCGAGAACACGGATACTGATGACCTTCCGACAAGCTCTCATGGGGCATTACCCCTGTTGGAAATGGCTAAGAAGTTTGAAAGCCTGGAAGACCCCTTTGGCAGCTGTCGCTGGCAGGGTAGATCTTGACCGTAAATTAGCATGGACACGTGGCAGATAGTAGAAGGCAGGCTAATAGATCTAATAGCTTCCGCGGTTCGTAGTACTAAGGATTATAGCCATAACGGTGCGAATTAAACGTCAAGTTATTCAACTGCGTTAACAAAAAATCTTATGAGTTCTCACGAACCTAAGTTAAAGGCCTTGGCGACTTTTGCCAGGGGCCAAGATTGGCCCCTCTCTCTGTATAAAAAAGTTTTGAAAACTAAAAAAATAAAATTGCTAAAAAGCAGCAAAAATCAAAATAATTTTTATTTCCACCGAAAAAAAAATTAAAAAAGCACTAAATTTTCAAACAATCTGGTCTTGTAAGTGCAAGTTGGCATTCCACAATAAATAATTTTCCATATGAAAACTCGCAAAAGATTTTTTTGTTCTTTCAAAAATTTTCTTTGACCCTTAACATTCAAAATTGGTTTACCAATTTTCCATCTAATTTATATTCATTACACCTTTCGCATTATAAATTCTCTTATTTGAGGCCTCAATAAAAATCAAAATAAATACTTTTAAGCTTGTTGACAAAAACCCCAGTGAGTTGATTTGATTATAAAGTTTAAAGCGATTGTAAACTTCGACCATACTGTTAGCTAATTGGTGCCTCTCAAAACTTGCTATTGCCCTGCCATGTCCGCCTGTCTCTTACATCCTCTTACGTACATCACTTGTTCTGTAAATGGACTCGCAAGCAATACACATACATGATTTGCATACATAAACAATTTGTTTTATTTGCTGAATGATATTTTTTCTTCTTCTTCTTCACCTCCTTTTTCTCGTTTTATATCACATGGACATTTATTTTTCTAAATATTGCAAACAAAGTACATAAATGGTACGCAGTATATGTACATATACACACGTACTTATGTACGTAATTTTTGATATTGCTATGAATTTTTCAAATATGTCTCCGGGTAATAAATTTTTTTATTAAAAAAACAAACAACTTAAAAAATGACCGTTCAGTCAGACAACCATTTAATTCATTCGAACTAAACGTCAATATTGAAAATATTTCGAAAATCAAAAATGAGGAAAAACCCCAAATGAAACAAATTTGAGGGCTAAATGGATGAATGGTTGGTTGAGTGGCTGGTTTAAAGGCTTTTGATGTTATAGGTTGGGAGTAGGTATTTTGCAAATATTTGTTTAATTTCTTTTTTGCATATTTTTTCTATAAATAAATAAATTTGTGTGTGTGTGTGTCCAACATAAAGATTGATTAATATACATATTTATAACATTGTATTTATTTTTTTGATTTGTTTATTCAATTATTTAACTTTTTGCTTTTGTTGTTAGTTTTGCTACTGCCACTACATGTCTCTGTCATAATAAATAAATGATGATGT
Source organism: Melanophora roralis (assembly GCA_963583895.1). Taxonomy (NCBI): domain Eukaryota; kingdom Metazoa; phylum Arthropoda; class Insecta; order Diptera; family Rhinophoridae; genus Melanophora; species Melanophora roralis. The sequence continues at coordinate 24,428,366 of OY757189.1, read as the reverse complement.
TGATTTGGTAGGAGGTTTTCTAAACAGTAGCAGCTACAACAATATTTTTTTTATTGAGATTTTTGTAAATATTATTTATTTATTTACATGATCCATTTTTCATTTCAATTGTATGCAAATATGTAATTTCATAGAATTTTTGGTGAAGTAAATAAAATATTTTAATATTTTATAAACAGAAAAAAATTCTTCAATATTTTTTTTGTTTGCTAAAAGCTTGAAAAAATATTAAAGATAATATCAAATTTAAAAGAAAAATTTAAAAGAAAAAAGCTAAAAATTCTAGCTTTTTCAAACAATTTATTATTTTTAAGTTAAAAATATATATTTTTAAGGCAAAATATAAAATAACTTAAAAAAATGTTTTTGTATTTAAGGAATATCAGTTTTCTTAACAAAAAAATTTTTTAAAGTTCTGAAATAAATAATTTTTTAAAAATATTTGAGTTTATTGCTTAAAAAGATGGATGACATGATCGCAACCAAATTTTAAAATTATTTTATTACCAACAGTTTACAGTGTCTGTAATCACGTTATGTTCACAAAAATTTTTTAAAGAAAAGAGTAATACAAGGTGGGCCAAAAGAAGTCATCAGGTGTTGTTTGGCTTTCATTTTTTCTAGATAAAAAGCTTCGATTCTGTTTTTTGATTATGTTTATTTGAACATTTAGAACTTTATTGATCAAGTCCAGAAGATGAAAGCGGCCAAATGAGCGCCGTCACAATTGGTTGCTATATAGGCTCGTTTTATGGGATTTTAAATCACTTCGGCGAGATTCTCGCGCTCGTTCCAAATGTTGTCCTTAAGGGCTTCCAGGGTCTCGGGCTCGTTTAATGTTTATACGGGATCTCAAAAGATCCGGCAAATAGAATATCGTTTGTGGCTCACGCAGTGTGTGCCGTTGCTCTGTTCTGTTGGAACCACATGTCCACCAGTTTTAAATCGTTTAGTTGCGACAGAAAAAACTCGGCTAACATGGCTCTCTAGCGCGGACCGTCCACTGTTGTCGTTTGACCAACGGCGTCCTCTAAAAATGGCCCGATGACTCCTCCAGTGTGAACAGCGCACCATGCAGTCACTTTGAGCGGGTGTAACAGCTCCTTGTGCATAACTCGTGGATTTTCGATGCCCAAGAAGCGATAGTTTTGCTTGTTCACGTACCCGCTGAGGTGAAAATGAGCCTCATGGCTCATTATGATTTTGGGCGAAAAATCTTCCACTTCGGCCTCGAGATTTAGGACGGCTTGGGCGTAGGTTACACGCGTTTGGCGGTCGGCAGGCAGCAGCTGATGCACGGACTGGACTTTGTATGGAAACATGCGCAGGTCTTTGAATAAAATTCGCCTGAGGGAGGACAGGCTGATGGCTAATTGCGGAGCACGGCGCCTCGTCGACATTCCCGCCAACAGCGGCGATATTCTCGGGAGAACACACGCTTCAGGGCCAGCCACTTTTGGCAGCATCATGCTTCTCAAGGTTGCTGGTCAATGGTGCTGTGTTTGCGCAATCGGTACACCATCCTTTCAAAATGGTAAAAATCATCACAAAATAAAATTTCAATTTTGGCACACACACTTTAATTGAGAATATTTATTTAAAAAATTAAATTTTATCACTTCAGTTTTAAGGATTCGGGTCCTGAGAAAATATCGATAATGTTTAAAGTAGTGTGAACGCTACGTTTTCGGTATTTCGAACGAGCGGGTTTGGTTGTGTTTCCAGCTAATGTTTATACATTTTGCCAAAGTTTGAAATTTTATATTTAAGTGGTGAAACTTAAAGATCTTAACGAATGTTTCTATCTTTAATATACCAAGGAGCGCCAGTGCCCCATAACTGTAAGCCATAGCACCAAATTGGTTTTAAAATCGAGTTTTAGAGCAAAAGTTTACAGCTAAACGAAGTGCAGAGTTTTTACTGATTAGCCAGTGAGCTTGGGCATTTGTGTCAACTTCTTAAAGTGTTGAGACTCCACTTGGGTAATAAGGATTGGAGGGTATGATCCTTCAGGCGAAATATATGTATGTTACGTGGGCGCATTTCTTCATTCGAATTTGTTCGTAGGCTGCAAATGTCTGGTTATATTTCCAGACTTTAAAAAAGAACCTTTAAGTCACAGTGCTGCTGGCCTTTAAAAACAAGGTCTTGACATAAAAAATTGGTCTCTGCCAAAAAAAGCATTTTATTTGTGGCCTTTAATATTCTGCTTAATTGGCCTTCTTTTGATTTCATTAAATCTTTGAGGAGTTCCATTTAATGACAATTTAGGTTACTTGCAAAGAAAGTCAAATGTTTTCATTAAAATTAACTTGCAATAAAATCTGAAGTGTAGTATACAATTTCATTACAATTTATAACTCCGTTTGTATGTCAGTTCAGTGATTTTATTTTAATTCGTCGAGTCATTTTATAAGTGTCATTTTAAATATTAAATAAAGTGTCCAACATCATAATGATAATGAAAATCATTATGATTACAATAACTTACACTTGAAGTCGCTCCTTAATTCAGTGCAAATTAAGTGGCCATTAAACAGAATACTTGAATATTGACAAACCAATAAAATTTGTATTTTTGGGGGAAAAATTACGTTAAAAACAATTTTAAAGCAGCATTACAAATAAATAAATCTTCATAAATAAAAAAAAGAAACTTTAACAGAAATAATAAAGAAAAATAAATACAAAAGAAAAGGCCTTTAAAACATCCATGTTGACGTATTACTTGCTGCCTTATTTTATAAAGAACGTATTGCTGACAGGTAATGCTTAAAGCATAAAGTTGTAATTATAATGTTTATTTATTTTTTTGTCACTTTTTAAATAATAATATTTATGTTGAAATTTTACAAAGCTTTGCCTTTACATAAACATTTTTTATTCTAACTTTTAATTTTTTTAGAAAAACTCTGCATGAACTTATGCAACAACAAAATCACACAAATTTTAAAAACAATAATTGAAATGCCATCAATTTCCGAATTGAAAAAAAAAAAACAATTCCATTAAAATGTCAATAATTACAATAGAGTTCAAAGGCATTTTAAAGGTGATGATGTTTAAGATAACGATAACGAAGACCTTTAAAACAATCTTAAATGGCAACGTTAAGCACCAGCTTTGCGTCCTCAACAGCGGTAACCTGACAACAACATGCAACATTTGTAAGTTGCTGCCACAGCTGGGTAGCATCACTCTAGACTTAAGGTTTTAACAAGCAAAGGCACAAGTAAATGGCATTTGGGAAATAAAATAAATTGAAAATAAATAAAAAAACAAACACACATACAAACATACACACAAACGTACACAACATAAGCGACATGATAAAGAGAAGCAAAACAACTTTTAGGTCAAAGGTAGTAAACTTAAGAAAACCTGAGATTTTTTTTGCTTTTAGAAGAGTTTTTGCACATAATAAACCTTAAGCTGTTTTCAAACGGAATGTATTTTACAGATGTCTTACCATTTTTTTAATCCATATGTAATTGCCTATGTATGTCAAATGTTATTTTTATAATTTTTGCTTTCACACAGACATATGTAATTACGTGTGACGTATCCTCCCAACCAAAAAATTAAGCTTGATTTTGCTTGTTCTTTCGCTAAAAACAGCTGGTCTTAGATGATGTATTTTACGTAAATCTGTCGTTCCGTTTACGTATTAAAGAGAATTACAACAATTGATATATAAATATATTGGTTCATATTTTTTTTTACAAAAGTTTAAAAGACTACATATTGACTATTCGGTTCTTACTTTTTAGGTTTTGGTAAAAATGTCCCACCCATTTCATTTTCAAAAAAGGGTTTCCTTAAGCAAAAATAATTTTTTGCAAAAACAGAGTAACAAATACGGTTACACCCACTTTCAACTACCGTCAAAATTAAAAAATTTAGTCCGTTTCTTAAAATATTTTACACAACACGATTTTGAGGTAAAAATTTTCTAATATTTAAATTTGTAAGGTCCCACCCGTCACAGCCTCTAAGTCGTCATGGTGAGCAGAAATCAAGTTCCTTCCGTGTCCACTTAATATTAATTACTGCCCTCCTTAGAAATCAAAGCCATTTTTTTAATTTAAGTTTTGAATTGTTTGAGTTGCAAAAACGTAACCAAAATGGTCACACCCGTCACAATGGAATTGCCCAAATTTAACAAGCTCTAGTTGAAAACTTTTCATATGAATTTTTTATATGTATTTCACACCGGCAATGTTTCAACGCGTTAACACGACATGATCAATTTTATAGTGGAAGCCTTGGCCACTCATATGTAAAGTAAATTCCGTGTAAAACCATCTTAAGCGATTTTTTCCTGAACTTTTTGTCTATAGACTGTTTGTTGCTGCAGCGCATAATTCTGTTTTAAGTGGCACAAAAGCGTGCAGTTACTAAGTGTTGCATAAATAAGTAAAAAAAAATATTACACAGCAAAGGCAACCAAATTGTTTTCCCTTTCCGTCATTTTATTGAAAGTAATGGCGTTGATATGGTTGGCACTTTAATGAGCATTTGATTGTGAGCGTCAAAGTCGTTAGAGAAAAAAAAATGTTTAAATCTGTTTGTATCATCATTATTATTAGATTTTGTAGCTTAAGCGAAAATCTGTTTTCCTTAAGCTCAGGTGTGCTTAAAACCAACTGAAAATTATAGTCAACGACCTTGTCAAGTGTTTAATAGAAGAAGGCGTTGCAAATATTTGTAAGAACACATTAAGAAAAAAAGTATTTTTATCAACAATAATTGGAAATATTTTAAAATTAAATTATAAATAAAAAATCCTTAATTAATAATATTAAGTCATTAAATAATAATTATTAAATTTATAATTAAAGCTCCATGTCATCGTTTAAGCATATTTTAGCAAAAACTAATAAAATATAGATACAAGAAACAAAATGAGAGCCAGTTTTTCTATTTTTTTAATTAAATGTTTAATTGCATCAATTAAATATTTTTTGCCCTAATTAAAAATTTAATTGTATAGATTAAAGAAGAGGTTGTTTAATGAATTAAAATGGCATTCCTTATGCTTACGAACAACATTTAGAAAACATTAATTAAACTTTCAGAAACTTAATGCCTTATTGATCCAGTTGATTCGGTGTTTTTCGCGCAGTCGTCAGGTTCGATGAAGTTCGATCCGTGCAATCATAATACGTACATATTAAAAAATATATGAATCAAATAAAACAAATTTTGAATATAAATTCAACCTAAATTTTACGTGAAATTTTTGTATTATTGTGTAACAAATAACTAAATTTGCAAATTCGTTAAGTTAAATCTTTTATATGATAAACCAAAAAATTAATGTTGCGGTTGTTTCGGGACCCATTTGACATTTAGAAGCAACTTCAGTTTAAGTGAATATACTTTTTACGATACGGAAAATTCAGAGATAGATTTTATGGAGGCTCGGTAATGTTGATCAAATCGAAAATCAAACATCATTAGATGGGAGAGATTTCTGAGTGTTATATCCAAGTAACATATGTTTGCATTGATTAATTTTTCTAGAGCCCCGTGATGGCATCGATTTTGTGTCTGCTTAGATTTTTAATAACAAATGATCAGTATAAATATTTTTATAAATATTTAGGTCCATATTTTGCGTCTGCTGACAAATGTTACGCTAAACATACTGAGTAACGCTCCCAGTTCCTTAGCCCTGGATGTCGCGTTTTGTATAGCTCCGTGTGTATCATTGAACTGGATGCGATTTCAATTGGACAATTAACTTAATGGCCAGCTTACCAGAGACAATTAGGGACCGTTTTTTTTTGGATGTAACGGAAGGTATATCCCCAGATCAGCAGACACTGTATGCATACCGTTCCGTTGTAAACTCTATAAGATATGTCTAGAAGAATATCTGAGAAGCCTTGATGAACATATTTAAAAATCCACTGAATAACTGAATATGTTTCTTTCGCCTCCCGCCGAACTAAAATAAGTAAAGATTTTTTTTTCGGATAAGCTCGCAAAATACTTACATTGGTTTAAGTCGATAAGCCCTTCGTTTAGCCTTTTTACAGAGTCATGGGTCTTGGATAAGGTGCACCACGCCTGGATAGACAGGACTGGTTGCGGACTCTCTAGATAAGGTGAGCACTAACCTGCTCCATAGCGGGAACGGAAGGAATAAAAGGGCCATATTTGGGGTTCTTACGAAGCACTGCGATGTTATAAGACACATGACTAGTAAGCTGAATGAGAACTTCAGATCTTTGGAAGTTGGCATGAAAACATATAAGAGACTTTAAAACACCTTATATGTGCTTTCCAGAGCTGGAGTCCACCGTCAGTAGTGGTAAGGTGAGCGCTTCTTTAACGGGTTGATTGGGTCTCTCGTAATAAGTAGAAGGATACTATTGGATTCTTTCTTGGGTATTAGTGGCAACGTGAGTTGCAAATTTTAATAGGAGCTGACGATAGCGCCTAAGTTGATGGGCTCTGGATTTCGGGTTTTCTCATTTTATGTTTTGTTTTCTCTGATTTGCAATTTAAAAAATTTTAGTTTAAATTTTTTTGTTTGTCTGAAAGGGCACACCACAGGCATCTTAGCGGAACTGGAGAAAATCTTTTGTCCTTTCCCTTGGTAACCTAATTTATCCTAAGGCCGCTAACACCGTATATCATGTTGCGAACACAATGTGAGCTCTGGCATTTCTTTTAAAGAATAAAGACCTCTTCATAATCTTATATAACCCATGCTTGTAGCCGCCATATGAAACGTTATGACATCCTGTTAAAACTACTTCTCGCCCGAATCAATGTCTTTAATTTTTTCAAACAAAAAATATCCTAGATTATGGTACTCTAATGATTCCAATTATATGTAAAGTAAGCAGCATCGGCTTAACTTTTGAAAAAATATGGTATGATGGTGTGTTAACCGCGCCAAACGGCTCATTTTTGAAATGAAAACACCCACACGTTTTGTGGATTTGTCTTTCTTCATTTCCAACAATGTCCAAACTTGTTTAAGCCCCTTATGGCAAAGCTGAGCACAACATTGCGATTACACATAATATATAAATTGCGCTAATTGATGACTGGTTTTAAAGTAAATTTTAATAACTTGGTAATTTGATTTAAGCGTAAATAAATCTATTAGGATTCGATTGATTGCTATTCTTTTCGTACTTTAAAACATTCTTTATAATATATCTAATAGCATTTTTAATACTCTGCGCTTTTATTTTTTAAATCCTGCAATTTAGCTTTTTTAGTCTTTGACTTCTCTAATAAAGCAGCAATCTATACAATCGACAAAGTATTTTCACTAATTTGAAATTCTAAATTATGTACTTGCAAATCATTTCATTACAACACCTTATCAGTTTAGTTCAGCTTTCAATTAAAACTTAAATACAAAACCATATACTGACTACTGAAATACATTGAATGAAATTTTAATTTATGCAATTTAGAATCAATAATTACCGCTACAGCTTAAAACAAGCGAAGAAGCTTTAGTGTCACTATTTATATTACCCTCACTGTTTCACCCAAACTGTTTCCAGTAATTTTCTTGCAGTTTCAATAAATTTCTCCAAATTAACATACATACACACATCATATTTCATATCAATTCACTTGTGGCAGTTTTATCATAAATATATTAAATGTAAATGTATTTGTCGTAAGTGTTGAATGAATTGCAAGTTTTTTTTTCAAACTCTGACACCCTGACTCAAACACAGACTTATCATCAGACTCGAGAAATACGATGCTTGTCTAGCAAATTTTGTTACTTTACAAATGTTTATGTATCGTTTGACAGATTATAAATTGAAATTGGAAAATTTTCACATTGAACTTACACAAATACACCAGTTTTGTAAGTCAAAAAGTTTTAAGGATATGTGCAAGACACAGTTAAGGGAGCTGTATGTTGTGTAAGTATGTATATGCAGTTGTAAATTCCTTTATTTTATTTTTGTTTTTGATTTTTCCATCACGTTAAACGGAAATTGGTTGTTTATCATCATAAAAACAACAAACATAAAGACGCTTTTCCAGTTAAAAACTTTTTGGTAAATATGTCAGATAAATACTTTTTTTATTTTTATCTTGCAGTTTAGAAAAATAAGTAAAAGAAATATTATCGTTATAAATTGTTTAGCAGAAAAGAAAAACCGATTTACTAAATTTCCTGGAAATTGTTTGTTAGAAATTGTTATGACGCCAATGGTAAAAACAAAATAAGTTGCAAGTTTTTAAAAACAGTTTAGGTTAGGTTGAAAAGACAGTTGCGAAATCAAAGAAGAAGAACAAAGTGCAGCCCAATTGGGTTTACTATTTTGACATCTTTGTGATATCCGTGGATGAGAGAAACAAATTTTGGTGAGAGAAATCTGCCAACCGATATTCGCTATAAAGAAAAAGAAGATTTTCCAGCCATTATCAGCAGTATCCGGCAAACTTTCTAATTCCAAAGTGCTTAATAAGAGTTTTTTTCAGTTTCTGACAGGAAAGAAGAGAAGAGATAGTCTTTTTAAGTTCGTTTTACCAACTTCTACACTCCAAATCGAAAGTGACCCAGTTGAAGGACAGATGAAGCATTTTGGAATCAGCACTGGATATGTGATGTCTGTAGTGCTTGCTAATGAAGTCTGCTATTTAAATTCCTTTGTGAAAGTTGTAAAACATAAGGAAAGCTTTACTTAACAGAATTCGGCCAACCTAGGGATAGCGACTGTTAGATAAAGACTAATAGGTTTGCTAGGTCACATCCGGAAAACTCTGGCACCTTTAGCGTACATGGCGCAGCAAGCTGTGGTTGTGGTGAAAAGCACCTGCTCTTCGAAAGCATTACGTATTCCAAAAAGAAAAACAATTTTATTACCCCTTTAATTAGGGTGGTCACCACTTCTGACAGTGGCCGAAACTGGAAGCTGCTTGGTGTTATTAGTTTTCTGTCGGTGGACAGGAAAAATGTGTCCTTAGCGGCGTGGGGTCACGAAAACGCTAGCTACTAGGGGATGTCAGATCCCACCTGCGGGAGAAATGGTGTTTCCTTGGTACCGCTAAGATCCCTACACCTGGCAGTGGTCGAAATTGAAAGTGGATTTAGCTAAAAGGGGTGACTAATACCTGAACTGTTTAGAGTTTAACCGTCAATAGCCTTGGATACGAGGGATGACCAGAGACCTTATTCTGGTGTCACAGGCCCTTTAAGTTACGGCTCTTCCCTGGTTATGGTTTGTCCATCGAGTTGGCTGTGCTTTAAACCCAAATCACGGGGAGAACTTTAGCTTGGTAACCCATTGATCGAAAGTACATGTTCAGATGCATTCGTGCTATTTTGTCGTCGAAAAAATGTTATTCATGGGGACGTTGAAGTAACTCTGTGCGGAAAGCAGGGGTTGGTGTTCGTTTAAAACCCTTACGCATTCCTTTCATCAAAATAATGTCTTGTCTTTGATGGTAAGACAACTTGAAATCACTTACAATGCCCTTATCTCAAGTGTTTAATTAAGAAACGGGCAGCAACGTAGTTGAGTAATGTGCAGCTTGCTTGGGTTGGCTGGTTCTCTTTAGAGTATTTTGCGTTTTTAAGGACAATAGTATTCCATATCTTAAAGACATGTTTTGTGTATTTGTTTAACAAACATGTATCGATACTTAACTATAACTCACCTTAAGCACAACTTAAAACTACTTTTGATCAGGGAGGGGTGAAACTTTTTTTTGCCACCTTCTACTTCAGCTTCAGCAAAAAATTCTATTTAATTTGTTGAGAAAAACTAAACTCATTACATTGATTTGCACTTTATTCCAATTGCAATCACTCAATCGTTTTCATAATTTGATTAAACGGAAATTGCAAACAAATTCTATTAAATGTCATTTTTTCTTTCCTTTTTTTATAGTTTAAGCACAGGAAAACGATGTACACACCCACCCATGCTCGATAAAAAACTAGGAATGCTTAGAATTAAAAAAAAATAATAAAATATTAGATTGAAAATTCAGATTTAATGGATTATTTAGTTTTGCTGCTGTTGATGCCACTGCTAGCTGTCAAACACCTGTGCATGTCTTTAATCATTTCATCAATCACTTGATCTCATAATATTTATTCGATGAATTAAAAGCGGAAATGTAATTTATTACAATTTAATAAAATACAAATTGTTGAGGAATGAAAATAGGTTAAACAAATATTTTAATTATTTTCGAATAATTTTCAGAAATTTACAAAAATCAAAATTTAAAAGAATTTTATGAATTTATAGGGTTTGTTGTGGGTTAAGTTTGTCTATATGCATTTCATTGGTTCTTACACCAAATCATCAGTAGACTTCAACCACCCAAATTCTTAAAAAACTCATGAATATTTTCTAACTTTATATAATAATTTCATCAAACAAAATGAGAATTACTATAAAAAAACCAAAACGTTCAAGTTTTTTTAAGAATCCAACAAACCATTATTCGCTATACGCTTGTTTTGATTTTCTTTTTCCCCTTACATTTGAATAACCATTGGTTATTACTAAATGTATTGAGGGGCAACCGAAAACAAAACCTTGTTGTTAAACAACACAATTTTTAAATTATTTAGGATTTAATCCCAATTTTCTTGTTAATTTATAGGGTTTGTTGTTGGTTAAGTTTGTCTATATGCATTTCATTGGTTCTTACACCAAATCATCAGTAGACTTCAACCACCCAAATTCTTAATAATGGTTTGTTGGATTCTTAAAAAAACTTGAACGTTTTGGTTTTTTTATAGTAATTCTCATTTTGTTTGATGAAATTATTATATAAAGTCAGAAAATATTCATGAGTTTTTTTAAGAATTTGGGTGGTTGAAGTCTACTGATGATTTGGTGTAAGAACCAATGAAATGCATATAGACAAACTTAACCAACAACAAACCCTATAAATTAACAAGAAAATTGGGATTAAATCCTAAATAATTTAAAAATTGTGTTGAATTTAATGAATTTGATTAAAATTTTTTTATGTATGAATGCGGCAAAATCTGGTTATAAAAATTTTGTCTAGAATTTTATATTAAATCGCCTGATTTTGCTGACTTATTAATTAATCATATCTATTTGAAAATAATATAAATTTGTCTTATTGCTGCGATTGTACTTGGTTTAATAAGTTTACGTATGTGTGTGTCTGTGTATGTCATCTAATATCCTTAAGTGCTTATCAATGAACATAACGCACAAACCCAAAAGCTGTTCAAATATCCCTTCCAGTCAGTTTAATTTCAAAGGAAATACAAATAACTTAATTATTTAAAGATAGCGCTGGTCAATACTAATGTCTTGTTGCGGTAGAAATTTTACATGAAAATTTCATTTGTTAAACATAAAACCACATTAACTGTAGCCAACAATGAACGCTTTACCCCATGACAACTACCTCGTAGCTACCGGTCATTGAATGACAATTTTGCATTTATTTATTGCCATTGTTTCTGCTGAATATGATTTAGGGAAACGTTTATGATTATCGTCTTTTTTAGTTTGCATAATGGCTTAAGGTCATTAACATAGTTTAACACCACTAAAACTTAACTTAGGTGTTCATCGAAAGAATGCGAACAAAAACAGTTGCGATATGTTAAAGGGGAAAATTGTCGTGTTTACATTAACCCTTTGGGGGAAGTTTTTAAAAATTTTTTATAAATAATAAAATCAAAGAAATATTTTTCCGAATTTAATCTGGACTGTTGTCGAAATTCAATGCGGCCACAACACAAAAATGACGGCGTTTTTTCATTTTGTCGCACCTTAAAACAGATAATGTGTTACATATTGTCACAAATTGACGGCATTAAAAATGTACTCAGCGTTACACACTTACCCACTAGTCTTCCGGGCCGCCTAATTATTACCTTACATCACTAATTATTATATTTTACGTCAGTTCTAGCTAAGGTTAATTTCAACGGGCGGATGCAAAAGTGATAAAAGAATAAGGTGCAGTCAACTTCGGTCTGTTTTTTGGGCCTTTGAGAGAGAGATAGAAAACAGAAAAAATTTTATTGGCTGCTAAGATACTAAGTGAGTGGAGCGCAGAGAACAGACTATCTATTAATTCACGAACAGAAATAAGATTCCTTCTTTTTACGCCCAGACAATGAACAGAGCGACACTGACTCTATCAGATAGTACGAAATATCTAAGAGGCATTAGGGACATTATGGGGTCTTCGAAGCCGAATGTAAAGGCGAAAATGGCGAAGGCACAAACTCCGATGTATGCGTACAAACTTGCCAACGCCTGGGGTTTCAGTGCCCGGAATATCAGTTGGCTTCATAAGACGGTAATAGAGCCGATTCTCTACTATGGACTTCTGGTCTGGTGGAAACCTATTGACTCTACCACGAATCGTCTGCGTATAGGGTGCCTTTCAGGACCAAGATATTTATGGGACTACTAGCCAATAGAGGAGAAATATTAGATATCTTTTATACAAATATTTTTTGTTACCGACATGTAACCTGTTTAAGGGTTTAACAATGGCTGAGTTGTAGAATATTTTCAAGGCAATTTCTAGTTAAAAATATTGCGTTTTGGCCAGATGGGAGCAGAGACTGTAGAGGTTGCTGTAATTTAAAACCACAAAATTATTATTTATTTTGTTTAAAGGCGTTAGATTAGTTTAGGTTTCAAAGGACGATGCATCACTTTAAGGAAAAAAGGAAAAATTGAGAAATGAGAAAAATAATACATCAAGTAAAGAGGAAAAGAAGTATTTAGACCACCAAGAAGGAAATAAACTGAGAAAGAAGAAAAAAATTCAGAAAAACGTGTGAAAACTCCCTCTCCATTGCCTATCTTCCAATCACCTGATCCCTGTGATGAGTTTACACTGCGAAAAGTTCGGCTGAGTGTTCGTGGAACCTCTTACACAACCGCTTGACTCTAAAGCTCTGCAATTTGGCTCAGTGACAGACAATATGCCTTATCGTCTCTAGTTCCCCGTTATCCTCACACATCCTACAAAAATCTGGTGTGCCGCAATCACATTTGCTCGTTCCAGCCCTAACCGAATAATGCCCAGGTATGAGCTCAATATCTGTTCTTGAGTCCACTCTCCCTTAATACATGAGCAGGCAACATTCTTAAGCGTTTCCAGTTCTCTTTCATAATCAAACATCTGAAAAAATTTTACAGGACGTTTATGACCCCAATTATGGTCCTTAGGGCTCATTCTCCCCAATTTCATAAACAGCCTTGTACATGACAAGTTCAGCACTGCCACATAGCCCCGGCCACCCTACAGTTACTAGGCGCTTCTGAAGATTTGTCATGTTAAGCACCCGTGCTAACATTGGATGTCCTACAGCTTCTTCCTTATATGTATGTAAAAATCTACGGTCAAGCCACTTAAAGCGAGATCGTTGGAAAATTAATTGCCAACTATGTAGCAGATTCCGGAAACCCAGCAAAGTCTAATGCCGAAGGTGTCAGTAATCCCACCAAGCGCCATATTACAACTTCCACCAGCAAAGACCTGACAAAATGTACCTTAGAGGCTCCAAGAGCCCCCGTTCCAGTGCCTATATGCATCTAAGATCCGTCAATGAAAACAGCACACTCCTCATACATCTTTTTTAAAGGCGTTACTAACATTAGCATAAACGTATAACATCCTTACAACCTATTAAGGTGGTGTGGGTAAAAGAAACCCTTAGCCCTTATCTAACCCTTTTGCTTACCAAAGTGTTAAAAGTCTATATTTGAACATGCCAGCTTTTACTTAAATGTATATTTGTTTTGTGGTAGAGGGGACATTTTTCATTGTAAATATGCGTTCTTATATGACCATAATCCTATGGATAACGTATGCATACAAACAAGTAAAGAAATTCTGTTAACGTTTGTATGTTTTCTATATTTGAAGGTGTATTCTTGCTGTTAGTTAAATGGATTTTAGTTTTTTCACTTCCTTTCCCCCCACTACGAAACGTAACAAAATGTTATTAGTTACTTTTTTTTTGTTTAGTTGTAGGTTTAATACATTTTAACAACGACAATTACTATAATCGGATTTGGTTAAAGTGTTTTTGTGTTGTGTTTTTCAGTTGTTAATTCGAGTTAAAGGAAATATTTAATGACACACTTACTTAGGTACACCCAAACACACTTATGTTGTTGTAAATGTGTAAAAGGATTTTTATAGTTTCAGTTTAACAAAGTCAAATTTAAAAGGTGTGATTTTTCTGTGCCCCCCCCCCCCCCCCCCCTTTAGCCTTAGTTTCAACGCCTGTAGTAAACCAATTAAAAATGTTTCAGGTTGGTTTACTCAAGGTAAACCTAAGTACTTCAGTGGTTAATTGTTGAATGAATTTGCTTTTAAAAAGAATGTTTGTTGTATATCTTTAAAATATTTACAAACAAAAATTAATTAAATAACTTCCATGTAAATTAACAATTTTTTTAGTTTATTTTTTGAAGGGTCTTTTGCTAAAATATCTTAGATTTTTCAGTTTTATATCCCATTTTAAGGACTTCATTATTTCCTAGAAAGTTATTAAACCAGGTTTAATATGTTTTACATATTTTTAAATTAAAAGTCAAAAATTTTAATTTCTCTACAAATATTTGTTTTATATCGTAGATATTACTGTAGTTTTTTTTTGTTTTATTACTATATAAGGCACCCTTTTTGAACAATATGATGTTAAAATAACTAATAAAAAGAGTTTTAGGAAAGTTTTAAAAGCACACACACACACATATACATAAATGTATGTGAATCTGATTTTATAAGCTGTCATTTCCTTCCTCTTGTCGTTATGTAAACCAATGATTGCGTGTGTGCGTGTAAAGAAAATTTGAATTTTACATAAATTTTATTAAATAATAAAAACTTAACGTAACAATTTGCCGCCTTTAAAAAATAATTAAAATATAAAGGGTCTTCCAAGAGGGACTTTACAACTTTATAGGTTAGGTTAGGTTAGGTAGAACAGGCAGCCGTTGAAGGGAAGGATACAGCTCACTTGGGTCGGCTTGATTCGTTCCCTTTGTGTTACTTGGAGAGGCATATAGAATAGTTTGAGATGGAAGGAAAGAAGAAATCTAGAGAAGGATAAAAAAGAAAGAACAGAAGAATGAAGCAGACTTACCAGGGTCTCTGGTGGGAATCGAACCCACAACCCCCAGACTGGTAGACTCGTGCACTTACCACTGATCTACCGGGGCACCCTACAACTTTATAAGTTAATTGTGAACATATTTACCCTTATTGTGATTGGCGTTGGCGTAGTCGTTTTTAGTTTTTTGGTACCGTCTAACAAAAACGCCAATGCTATATGAATAGCTTCGCTGTCGTTTTTGTGGCGTATTCGACAACTTTCGACACGACTACGCCAAACACAAGAATCCAGCATCGGCGCAGGGAAAACGAGAAGGAAAGGCAAGACTGAAAAAACGATGAAAAAATTCTTCTAAGAGCCGATGGACTTTAAGGTTGATATATGTGAATGGAAACATAGTTTAATCGGCGACTGGGGGAGGTAAATTACCATATTACACAATTTCTCACTGCCCACGGGGGGCTTCAGAAGTAATTCACATCGATTTGGGCACGAGAGTTTGCCGAGGTGTTCGTAGTGTCCTGATAAAGACATTTGGGTGAAAGCTGGTCAGTGCAAGAGGTAATCGGCACGAAGCTAAAGTCGCCAGATAACTGCAGGGCATTCAAAAATTTTCTCGAAAAGCATACATTATACATAGTAAGAAGCGGAGCGAGAACGTTAAACGTGGCGAAACGACGACATAGATCGAGCATAAAATTACTAGCTTAAGGGGCAAACTTCCTCCGCGATGTAATACTAATTGGTAGTTCCGCGGGGGTCGGGGTAGGGTTTAGCACGTAGGCGCTGCCATTAAACGTGCATGTTTTTCAACTCGGATTGAATACATCTTTTGAAGATTCCCCACCTCGAGTGGTGATAAAAAAAAATCGACTCCGGACATTGCTACTGCTGAACAGGTAGTTCTTTTGGGGTTATATGTAGACATTGGAACCAGCGAATCACTGGTACCTTTTAGCAGAATCTGTTTACAGTACTACTGGCTATCTATACCCCAGAAGCAATCGGCCCATATTTACCTTAAAGCCTCACCGTTAACGGTCGAAAATATCAAGCAATTTTCGTTTGCTCTCTTAGTGTTTTAGAGAAGAAGAAACTGACTTGGAGAAGTCTGATCCCAAAGCGATTAGCTGAGCTAGTTCTTACTGCCCCGTGCGCTGGGCCCCTGCCGTCATATGAACATGATTTTTTACTGTCAATGCCTCATTTTCGCTGTCGCGGAGTGGCTGAAGTGATTGTTGACTTCCCGTGAGTATATCCACTGCTCACTGGGGTGGTTTAAACATTTTTAGCTTTTGGCCTTGCGGTGCCCCAAGCGTTGCTTGTGGGAGCGGCTGTTTAATCTTTGTATACAATATTGTTGTTGAATGATGTTCCTTAAAAAGTCCTAACTGTACGTTGTTTCGGAAACGGGGGGACCAGCCCCAGAACTGTTGTCTATCGACAAAAGTCTCTGCTACAAGATCTGACCAAGGTTGTGGCGCTGATCGACGTATTTTACCTGGTGTTAAGAGCACGGTGAGACCAGATCGTCGAGACAGGTACATTAATCTTGAACACACATCTCTGGATTGGTTCTCACTGGGGTATATTAGACATCCTAATGGAACACCTTTATCTTGGCGCTAATGCCCAACTGAAAAAGGGCTGAAAACCTCGGCTTGCTTTAGACCCACTAGTGTTTAACCAGAGTCTGTGTGATACCATGGAAACCAGTAACCAGTCCCCGGTACTTGTACTCGTACTGACTATTGCTAAGGTCACTTCTGGAGCACATGTTTTTTAAAGTTACCTAGATCCCAGAATCGAAGGAAGGAATAATAAATAATTACTCGCAATGAAGACAGGTTCGCATTATATGGGTACCAAGGCTGACTTGGTGAACCTGAAGCTCTTTGCTGCGATGAAGGCCGAGTCGAAAGAGTGAGTGAAAAATGTTACAGGGCACTATGGAATAACGAGACAGTTGGGAAAATGAAGATAATCCTCTAAGGGAACCCAAATGAGGTAAAAGCTAGTGACATTCTAAAACTTGGGAAGCCTGAACTGAACAAGATGACGAGTGTGCTAACCGGTCAGCCCAAACTTACGAACACACCTTCATCGGTTGGGAGTTGCGCAAAACGGCGAAAGCAAGGTATGCAGGGAAGGCACTTAAACGATTGAGCATTTCCTGTGTCACTGCCCGCTTTTTGAACAGGCCAAATCTTGATGTTTTATATCTAATGTTTTACCAGATGTTACTCACCTAGTAAGTGTGGAATAGGAGTGTTAAATGAACTCTTCCGCATCACCGAATTTCTGTGAACTTCTCCCTTAAGATTTTTTTCCTTGTTAGGAGCGCACAACAAGCCCATAACTGGCTTAGGTGTACTGCGGAACTTGAGGCCTCCTCCTTTTACCCTAACCTAATCTAATACAAATTTGGGCGATTCTGCCGAATAATATTAACTGGTGACAAAAAATAGGAAATGGACTAAATTCCATTCAATTAATTAAATTCGAGCGGCCGTTCTCCAAAAAACTGTCGTATGTTTCTATATAATTCGTTTAGTAAAGGCCGGTTTTTTTTTATTTCAAGGAGCTAAATGCCCAAAACAATTTAGCAACGCGCCATGAGAAATAGAAAAAATCACCTGATGCTAAGCCTGGGGGAGTAGCTTGGGATGTCTGGTTGATTAATTTTAATTAAAAAAAAGGCGGTATCGCCTGATTTCCGTTTATAGGATAAAATTTGTGTGGTCGTTTTCACATAAGGTACATAAGAAGCAGTCTTTGCAAGCCAGAGAACTAGATTGCCTGACCTTTTTAGCAAAGTGCCGTAAAATCACTCAATGATTTGGCATTTAATAGGAACAAGTAAGTTAACCGAGCAGGTACTGACGTAAATGATACTGCATTTGTCTTGTCACGACCTTTTAACGTAGAGGTTGTGCCATGTGGTCACTTAGATGGTGCAATTATACCCCGTTAGATTTTCTTATGGGTTGCTCTTAAGTCGAAGGTGTATGTGCTGGCGAATAGGTCACAAGACACAGCGGCTTTTCGAGCCAACTTAACCTATAAAATAAGTCAAATTCAGCCTTATTTACGCACCAGAGCCCTAGAATAAGAATATTTCGAATGGCCGCCTTTCAGTGATGCCACAGCGTTATAAAAACTTAGATATTATCATACAAGCACTTTATTTGTTTTTATATTTAAATTCAAAAATATCAATTCCTAAATAAAACACTCTGTATTAAAACTAACTTTACTTTTTATTCTCTAATTTAAAAATTTTACGGAAAGCTGTTTTTAATGTATTTCCTTTATGACACCGTAACAATATTAACAACAACTCATTCGCTTAAAAATCCTTTAAATGTTAATGAATTTTTAAAAAAGCTCTATCAAGGATATGAATATGCAAATATACAAAAAAATTTAAATGAATTACAAATTTATTAAACATTTATGCTAATTTAGACCTTTTGAGGAAATTAATAAATAATACATTTATGCTAATACAAAAGTTGTAACAAATAAAAAGAAATGTAAAAACATTTTCACATGTTTTTGTTTTTTATTTCCTGGACTATTTCCGCAATCTAAATGCTACATTATAAAAAAATTTTTTACTCGTGCCATTTATTTTTCAATTATAGAAATGTAATAGAATATTTCTTCTTCTTTTTCGCCCCTGTTACAAACCCTCTAAATTATAAATATAATTTTAAAAATTTTTTTTCTATCACCGCTTTATTGTTTTTCTTAAGTAGATACAAATGTAAATTTTAATGTTTTTCGCATCCAATAAACCATAAAAGTAATTCAAATCTTTTTTTGCTTGTTTTCTAAAACGTATCATTTTTCATAAAATATTATTGTATTTTGCTTAAAATGTAATAAATTTTAACATTTTAAAACGCCTTCATATTGTTAAAATTCAATTACTGAGATTTTTTTTATTTTTTGTAATGCCGAAGTCTCCTTTAACAAAATGTAAAATTATTGAGTTATTTAGCAGAAATTTATCGTCGTAGTAATTTATTATTTTTGTTAATGGTTGTAAGTTAAGGACGGACAAAAGAAGAGAGATATTTATATTATATAATAAATCTGAACATGTTTGACTGCTTTAAAATTTTTGAAGTACCGCCATGTAAGTTATTTTATTATTGATGTGTGTAGTCATAATGGCTAATATTGATTGAATTCCAGCACTGATTGAACGTGAATGCTAATTTTAACAAAGTAAATAATTATGTACTTTTAAGCGATAAAGCTTAAATAACTAGTTGGAGGGATACTTTATAACTTGATTCCAAGAAAATGTATTTAAATTTTTATGCCTAAAATATTGTAAAATCAAAAAGTTAAATTCATCATGTAATACACCAAAGCTCTTTGGGTATATTAGGAACAATTGAAATAACAACAATCAGTTCATACTAACAAAAGTAAAAGCGGAAAATGTTTGCAAACAAGCCTTAGTTTAGAGTATGATATGTGCCAAACGCAAAAGTAACATGGCTCTTATAGGTACTCCCCAGACAGAAGGTCTTTCTTTTTTTGTACACTTTGTTGCCAACGAATCCGAATCCACAAAAATGTTCGTGAATGCCGATTAGGGAACTGTAATTTTCACTGGACCCAAATCAGCTCCGTAATGCAAGCTTAAAATTTAATTATACATTACATAACCATAACCACGGAAAATAGCTGTTCCGACCAAATTTATGGGCAACACTGTATAGATCTTCAAATGCCTTTCAAACTGGAATATCTGCGCTCATTTTTTGGCGTATCCCAGCCAGCACAGTTGTTGTACTTTTATGCCCCTTACTATCTTTACGTCAGAGTAAATCTCATGCAGCTAACGGATCTTTCGCTTCCTACTCTCCACCGACGCAGATTTTTCGGAGCATTTTTCTTTTTTTTTCGTTCTGGTGCCATACAGCAGCATATCGTCATAAGTGTGGTTTAAAAATGATTATCTTTTTCTTAGAGTACGCTTGATATTTAAGAGCTGGACACCAGCGATACCCAAAAGCATTCTGGTGGTCCGTTAATAATCGCTGTTTTTGCCCTGTCATTCAAGACTAATAATCCTTAAGTGAATAGTGTGGCAAATGGTCATTGCAGAAATATTAACAATCGAAATTTCAAAATAACGCAGTGCAGAAACTGAGATTCATTGAGAAACCGAGTTAACAATGGAGGAGAACTGTGGATTGGCTAATCTTTGCCAGACTGCAGAACCTAATTACAGCTACTTTAAAAGAGCTCCAAAACAGGTCTATAATGGGAGTATAAGCTTCGAGGTGCCAGTGTCATTGAGGTTTAAATAATTACCACATTGTGTAAGGTTTCCAAAATTATATGAAGAGCTTACAAATGAGCAAAGTAAAGGGGATAGAAGGCCTATTTAAGGATCAATGGATATTCGTCACCCACTATAGATCTATAATGGGGTATAAATTTTGCTGTGGGGTCTGGGAAAATATCAAATCATTAAGGGTCTCCAAGTTTATGTTTCGAGGTTTTGAGGACAACACGGCTTCTACTGCCCTCAAGTGGCGAAAGTCAAAGATCATTGTTGCACAAGGTGCTGTTCAAAAGAGCATAAAAATAAGCAAAGATGATTTAGGGTTCTATGGCCTACCAGGGAATAAAAAGAATCTTGAGAAGGTAAACTACATGGGTTATCTTTTTCAAAACCTAGAAAATTTATATGGAATAACAAGACTGCTGACAGCTGCTTGAAGCTTTTGGACTAGCTTTGAGTTTGATACATTGGATTAGTCGACTTAAAGTCACCGGGTTATCGTTTTTCTTGTCTAATAACCTAAGGACTGAAACCGGAGTGTATATCACGGGAGAGTACAACGGATCGTCCTTCAGACTATCTGATAAGTGTAGTGTGTTTCTTGTTAAGATACTGGTTGTTTGAAAGACAACAGACTAAACATGTACCGAGTGAGGGTGATGTTAGTGTTTGTGCTGACAGTCTAAAGTCCAAAGGACTTAAGAAGGGCTCTTGGTGGAACTAGGGGCTTCTTCGGCGACAGACTATGTTGGGTTCCAATATACTGAAACATAGTTGGCAAATATTGACGTGCTCGCTTAAAGTGCTCCCTTGAGTCAGTATGTCACTTTTATGAGAGGATAACAACTGAAGATACTTAACATGACGAATACACAGTGGGGAACAAAAAGCTAGAAGTGGGGAACTAGAGTAGCATGGCCGAAGTTCAGCAGGCATAAAGTTGCACACGTTCTTAAATAAATTGGGTCTTAGGACCACGACTCAGTTATTAACTTGACAAAAACTGGATAGAGCTAGGAAAGGCACACGAAAGTGCGGCACCCGTATTACTGTAGGGCGTGTAAGAATGAGGAAACATTGGAAACGATACAGCATGCCTTCTGACACTGTCCGAGATTACAGAACCTTTGGGTCAAGTGATTGGCTAGAAGCTTCCACGACAAACTGACAATGTTTCGAAGCCTTAACTCTAAAACATCATTAGACTCGCCATGGGAATCGGATATTTTAATTGATTTATTTTTTCTCCGTCACAGACTATCTATTAACTTCCTTTAAGTAACCCACAGTGGGCCCTAACGGTCTCCGGGTGCTGTTGTATAATAGGTCGTTTTCCTATACATCGCTTACCTTACCTTATTACATTACCTTACCTTATCTAAGGGGGCAAAGGGTCTTTCTGAGCTCTTTGAGCCTAGTCAGTTAAACCTAGCCTAACTAACCCCTAGTCCTCTTTGACTGAAACTGACCCCTCACACCTCGATGATATTTTCGTTTGTGTCTATAAGCATATACACACCTAACATGGTTAACTAATGCAACTTCATAGTCCATGGATGTTATTGCTGTTGTTCTTTCCTGCTTCACCTTTTGACTACATTAACAAAAAAAAAAAAAAAAAAACTAGATATAAAACATCAAGAGAATTATGTTAACTTGTATGTTAAGCAAATTGTAAATGATTAAGGAAAGCCTCCTGTTGCTGTCGTTGTTGTTAGTTTACGATTTGTATATGAATGAACAATAAAGTAACTCAGTGGGTTACGAATTGCTTTTATTATGTTTGGGGGCCGGCCACTTTGCCTAAGTCAGACATTTATTCATTCCGACAGATAGTCAAGTAAGTTTTGTCAAAGGAGTTTGGGGCGGTGGGGTTGAATTGTGTCAACCGGAAAATTGTGGTTTTAAAGCTCGTTACATTGAAAAGTATATTGCATGCGACATAGATTGACAAAATACGATATTTAGTTTGTTTTTATGTATTTATGTTGCTGCTTCTGTTGTTTGTTTCCAAAATTTTGCTTAAAACTCACATAAGAAAAAAAATTTCTAAATTAGGAGTTGAATTATCAGCAGCAATTGCAATAGCAATACTATATCTTTAGATTGTTGCTGGTGGTGTCCATGGTCTATGTTGTTATTGCATGCGGCATATAAGCATGCAACGCAATGATATACTGACTGAACGACCGACCAAACAACCAACCATTCAACTGTGACTATGAATCTTGTATTTGAAACTGTATATTGTAGGAGCATTTATTCATACATGCATACATATTCATACGTATGTATGTGTGTAAAAACTACATACATAGATAAGTCCAGTGGCAATAAAGTGGTGATTCACTTTGTAATTTTGTTGGGCTGAAAAAATTTATGTGACAATCAACCAACCGAAGCACAATACATGAGATATTGCAACCACTTGACGTTTCAAAATGAAACTTTGATTTTTTGCTTTTAAAGGATAAACTTTGGTAGCTAATTCGAACTAGAATTGTGTTTGTTTGGTGTTTGTTTTAAATCAACTCTTTTGTTGGTTATTCAAATCCTTAAATGCCAAATCAATTCACTGTATTGTTGGTGCTATTGCTTATTGGCATTTGTATAAGAAAAAAAAATAAATTGATTTCGTTTTAGGTTTTGCCTACTGCCTGCCATTCTAGGACCAGATATAAAACTTTTGCTCTATTTTATTGGCAGGCGTTGGTTTGATTCGGTTGGCTGACAGTTGCAACAACTATAAACAAAACATTATTACATATTTTAAGCTAAAAATGCTGTGTTTTTTGTTAAGACCAAGATGAGAAGACAAGAAAAATATTTATTGCTTCCAAAAGTGCACATGGGGCAAGAAAAATGATACATCATCAAAAAGTATTGAAACTTTTAAACAGATTTTATTTTTATTTTACATTTGATATTGCAAGAAAAAAAAACGAAGCAGTCATCAGTTTTGTGCAACAAATGTCAAGCAAATGACATTAAGTTTTGGCTTTAATTGCAAAATCAAAACGATATACACAGAAAAAATAAACCAAGTTAATCCTTGCTAAAATCAAGCCGTAGCGGGGTCAAAAGTACGGTGAGTACGGATTTTCTAAAAACAAAAAGGGATTTTCTTGAAACAAAAAAGATTTATCTAGTACGAATTTTTAAGTTTTAGCCACTATGTACCCAAACAGTATGAATTTAAGTTCGAAACCATGCTTGATGTCAGCTTAAAAAGATTAATTTAAGAGTCAGAGATAAATTCAAAAAATAATTAATTTTTTTACTTACGGAAGAAGTGTTTCATATGTTATTTTTATTTTATACACATTTAATATTTATTATTGTGAAATATTTTTTTTGTACTTGCCGCAACTGGGATTTGAACTTGGACACTCCAAGCTGCAAGGCCTGCGCGCTACCATTTGGTCTTCAAGCGACTTTGTTTTATAAATGTTAAAATATATTAAAAACCAACAAGTTTTTTCTGATTGATTTTTCAAAGTTATCCCAAATAGGCTTGGTTTAGGGAAATCTAAGTACTTAAGCATTTAAAAACTTCAAGTACGATTTTTAATAAATTCAGGAATAACAATCCTTGATTTTAGAAAGTTTTTTTTTCTGTGTACACTTTAGCAATCATTTTCGTTCATGTGTTCAATTGAAATTGAAAGTTTTATTAGCGACTTAAATACATTATAAAAAACTTCAAGATTCAATATATGTATTACAAGATATTACATTAAATTGGTCCTGTAACTAACTCCCCTAAAAGTATTATAACTTGTACGTTTAAATTTTTCTACTCCTATAAATGAAAACAACAACATATATTTATAACATCAAATATTGTATGTTTGTGCCACATGTGTTCGTACTTCACTTACATATGTATGTATATATATGATATAAAGATCTAAAGTGTACTTAGAGATAAGTATGACTCTTTATGTCTATTGCACTATTAGTCTCGGTTAAAAATTTATAAAATCTTTGTATAAGAAATATCCCATAAAGAAGTATGTGAAAGTAGAAATAATGCTCAAATGAATGAATGGATGAAAAAAAAATTCTTATAATAAATGAACAAATATATCTATAGACTAATGACAAGGTTAGTGGGAGGTCAGGGAAAAAATTTTAAGACGCCAGTAGACTGCCTGACTGATAAACGTTTAACCGTGAGAACTTGGGAAATCAGTATACAGAAGCATAAAATTAATTGAACGAAACGTTAAGAAAAAGTTATTCTGAATGCCTCTTGATATATTTGCTATGTTTCTTTAAGGTTAAATTAAAAAATCTTTAATTCAAACCCACGATTCGTATTTTGCTATGTGGTTGAAAACCTAATAAACCATTTTATTAAACGAAGCGTATTAATTACCAAGCTTTTTCAAAAACGAAATAACATTTGTTTACTGGTTATGAAAATGCATTCTACTAGGCTGGAGTTGTCAAGAATTAAAGTTTCAATTAAGTTTCTATCAATTAACGTTACACAAAGTAAAAACAATCCCGTTTGCCCTTTTCTAAAAGCATTTAAGTTAAATAGATGATGTTTAAAACAAAGCAGACCTGCTGAAAATTCGTAGCCGTTGGAGTTAAAGATGGTGCGGATTTGTCAGTCAAGATTTCGCATTGGTCGAGAGAGTATCGCGCGTTCGCTGTGGAAACATTTTTTAAGAGTAATGATTCTTACGTAATTGCTAGTCGACAATTTCGTTCAAAGTTCGGTACTCGGCGAACACGTGATGGACCGAGTGTAAATTTAATTGGTTCGTAGATGCAGGGTTTCCGCGCAATTTCTTCGACTATGAATGTCCCACGGCCAGGGCCCAGTCGATCTTGAAGGACTCCCGAATACATCGAACTGGTTGAAAGCAGTTTACGTTAAAATCCGCGACTTTCAATGCGGGAAAGAGCAGCCTCACTGGGACTTCCAGGAGTGCTTACTCATGAAATTTTTAAAAAGATCAGAAGTTCCGTCTTTTTTAAATTCTAAACGATTTGAATTGAAATAAATTTCTGTGAGATAATGTTGAAACGCTATTGCACTGTTAGTCCATTTTTTGGAGCGACGAGGCTCATTTTCACCATAAACGGCCACGTCAACAAGCAAAACTGCCGTTACTGGTATCAAAGAACCCACAGTACTCGATTGAAACATCAAAAACCATTGCATTTCCTCAGGGTAACTGTTTGGTGTGCCTAAGATAATTGGACCATTTTTTTTTTCGACAATTCTCGAACTCAGGCGCCGAATGTCAAGGGTGAAAATGATCGAAGCATAATTACGAAATTCTTTTTACCAAACCTGCTAGCTCATCCATCGTACTCTTTATAATCGTGGCTTCAACAGGATAAGCCAACTGCACACACAGCCAGAACTTTGATGATTTTGGTTCGGGAAAGTTTCCCACAAAAACTGATCAGTAGCATTAGGGACATCCCATGGCCATCGAGGTCGCCCGATTTAACTCCCATGAATTTTTTATGGGGCTACTTCAAGGAGAGGGTTTATAATGACAATCTCCTGTGGCTTTAAAGAAAAATGTTTGTTGAGAAACCTCCTCAATTAAACTAAGTTTAATGCTGCGTGTGGCGCAACATACAAGGCACCGTTTTGAACAGTGTGTTCAACTTGACGGAAGACGTCTAGATGACATACACTTTAAAAATAAAAGCCGAATTTTATTCTAGCGTTTAATGCTTTTAGTTAAACTTTATGCCAATCATTACGTTTTTTATTAAAGTTTGAAATTATAAATCTGCCCCAGACACCCTGTACTAATACTTTGAGGGAAAGGTCCCAAATCAGCTTTGTAGTAGGGAAAGTTTCCTCCAATCTTACTTGCCGCCTTTAAAGTAACCGTGCCAGGTTTTGTGGAAATATATAGAGATATATGCATGGATTTATTGCCAGTTCTTTACAATTCTTTTTTAAATATGGCAGTATAATTTCTTTAAGAAATTAATTTTTCTACCACCTAATGTCTAGTTAGCTTTACTTCGTTTATTTTAATTACTGTTTAACATTGGAAGTCATTACTAAAGTACAATCAAAAGATATAAAGATAAAACAGGATATTTAAGAACACACATTCTAGCAAAAGAAGCTTTAAAATGTGTGTGTATGTCATGCACATATTAAGTCAGTTTCTATACATGTTTGCTTAAGGATAAATGTAAGATAATTGCTGAGTTGCACATATTTTATAGTTTCAATGGCTAAAAATGGCAAACACTTCTAATGTCTCTACTGCTTGCAATAACAATTCTATGAATATTAAGTCAAGTGAATTGGAAGTATTTAAAACAAATATGCAAGTCCTTGTCAAAGATTACTTTTTTTAACACTTGTTTGAATTGTTACTTAAATCTCATGGAAGAGAAAGAAGAAATTATGGGAAAAGCTCTTTTGTACTGTAATTATAGAAACAGATTGTGAGATTTTCTTCAAATGGAAATTAACACAGTTTTACAATAAACCTAATAGATTTCTGATAAGTATTTAATTTAACTTATTTTTAAATACATAAAGCAAGTAGTTTACACGTAAATTTATTATTTAACAAAAAAATGTTGATTTTCTTTTCAATACCTTCTGTTTGCCAGTTTTTATCTTAATAAACTAAAGTAGTTTTGATATTATCCTTAAGCTCTTAAGTAGATGAAGTTATTAAAGAAACATAAACTTGTTAAGAACAATAGAAATTTTTAAATTCTTGATAAGGATCTTCTTTTAAATTACGCTTATTACACCCAGTAGTATTTTACTTACAAAATATTAGAAATTCGTGTTGCTTACCTGCAAAAAAAAAACAAAAAAAAGCATAAATTATCAAAAAGTTATGTTTAGAAATTAGAAAAAATATTAAAAAAATAAAATAAGTTTCAATAATTGATTATAACAAAGATTTTAAAGTTTAAAAAAAATTTAATTTAATTTATAAATTTTTTTAGTTTTTTACCTTGGTCCCCAGTCATACATTGAAGTAGAAAAATATGATAAAATGAAAACTGTGCTCTTTTGTAATTTTTTATTAGTTTTTTTTTTACAGAAAAACATAAAGACATAATATCACAACACTGGGGGAACGTATCACATAAATCAAGTGTAGACAAACCCATATACACATTTACTAGTTACAGCTACAGATTTAGATATAAAACGAACTCTTTGCAAAAATTTTTTTTTTGTAAAGAACTAAAAATAAACCAAGCAGAAGTAAAAATAAATATAATAAAATAAAAAACATTTTACTTGTTTTAATTTTAAAAATATTTGCGTTTTTATTTTCATGTGATACAAGGGAAAATCCTCACACAGTTTTTTTAATCCAAAGGGATATGAAACGCGATAGAGAGTAAATGGAAATCACACTTCTATTTAAAAAACGTGGTAAATGGAAGAGCACTTACCCTTAATGAAACAAAACACAATTAAAAGTATTATTTATGAATGTTTAGAATCCTTATTGCCCAGGGACGACGAAGTTTTTTACTGTTCTACTACCTACGCTTCGGTGGTATTATGGAGATCAATGGACAGAATGAACACTGCGATCCTATGAAAGGTCTTAACTCCAAGTTGTGCTGCGATAAGGGTGGCAATCAGGACTACCCTGACGAGGGCTTTGGAGACGGTTTTAAGAATCCGCCCTTTTGAAACCAACGTACGCTACAAAGCGGCACTTGTGGTAGAACGGTTTCAGGCTACGGAAGAATATATTGATGGGGGCGCTGATCCCGGTTGGATGGGACCATGGGACAGACACCCGAAGGAATGAGTTTTTTACGGATGGCTTTAAGACGGAGGAAAAAACGGAACTGACCGTTGTTGAAATCACAAAAATTAAAATCTACTCCCGCCTTCCTAACTAAAATACTGTCCTACAAGCGAAGGTCTGGGCAAATACGGAATGTCTGTCTTAATATAGGACACACAACAGATGTAAACATCTATACAGATAACCAAGCATCCATAATGGCAATTGTGTCTGAGAACACCGCATCAAAGATGGTGTTGCAGCGCAAGAGGATGGTAAATGATGACTCGCAGTATGGAAAGGTTCGCATAATATGGGTGCCTGGTTAACAGGGGGTGGTCGAAAATGAACGGGCCCAAAGCCCTTTGCTCTGACGAGGACCTAATTGAAAGAATCGGAAAATGCAGACAGGGTGCTGTGAAACAACGAGACAGTGGAAGAATGAGAAGAATCTTCTGGGTGACCCAAATAAGGGAAGGAGTAGGGACATTCTGAAACTTTGGAAGCTTGAACTTAGGAAGAAAATGAGAGTGATGACGGGTACCTTAAATCTTCGAGCGCACTTATATTAGATGGGAGGTCAGGAGGACGGCATTAACAAGGCCCTCCCTCCATGCCTTGTGAGAAATTGGATGATTGAGCAGTCGACCACTACTGTGGAATTCCAATTTCTTCCTGTAAGCTTCGCGTCGATAAATACGAAAGCAGACGCGGGGGCCAGATGGTCCAACGGGCCTCGACGTGGAGTCTCTAGGATAACCTGGCCGAAGATACATCCGAAACGTCTCTTCTTAATTTGGACAAACCGGCCACTGTTGATTTAGCACGTATGCTTGTAGATTGGGACTGTCTTTTAAGGACTTCAGTAGAAGCTTCCAGGACGCAAAGGAGACTGAAAGTATACAGCCCCTCTTCTGGCTTCTGTTCGGCATTAGACGATGTTAGAATCAGGCACATTGGTACAGACAGACTAGATAGCCTGTCGCATGCTGGTATACATTAGCATACCTATTCTATTATCCTGTATCAAAGAGAGCGGCTAGTTAAAAAACAGGGACATTAATCTTTTCTTCGATCTTAATTTTATTATCTGAGCTAATCTAATTTAATGTATTGTTCTCGTCTTATCTTTCTCTTCTCCAGTTATCACATATGGATCGAAGAAGCGGACCCAAGTGTGCTGCATTTCATTCTTTCGTCATTTCTGTAGCCGCCTGTTCTGTCTAACTTAACCTTCTATAATAATTTATATAAGAATTTTTTAAATTTTGATTCAAAACGAATTCCACGATTTGCTCATAGGTTTTATGATTTTTCGGGGGACAGAGAGACTAACTGTCCAGCGCCTGGCCGCGCCAGGGTAAACTGTTCGGAATATCTATTTATAATTAGTAAGACGAGGTTGTTAATATTTAATAATATTATTACAACGAACTAGATCCATTAACAAAGTTGGAGTTTCTTCCTCATTGTCTAGGCTTTTTAATGGGTCAATTGCAGTGCTTTAAATGTGAATATGCTTATGCACGCATATTTTGCTCTTACATTTATAATAAACATTTTTGCAAATTAAAGCGCACAAACACAACCCACATAATAACAGAACAAATACATAAAAACTCATTTTAATAATTTTTAAAGTTAAAACCCAACATAAATTATATTTTCCCTACTCTTGTTCCACACACACAACCTCCTTTGGTATTTGTTAGGGCTACTGCTGCTGCTTCTTTGCTACGTGTTACGTTATTATGTGTGTGAATATTATATCAGAATTCTTCCTCCAACTGCTGTTATCAACAATTTTCTTTTAAAACGCTACTTGTAATAAAATATTTAACCATACAACGTGCATTTAATATACATAGATGCATACATACAGTGTATGTTTACGTAAATGAGAAAATAATCTTTTTTTTACGTGTATTCATCAGAGAAATTGGGTAGTTTTGTTTTAGAGTATATGCCTTTGGGTTTATAAGTACGTTTTGTTTTTGGACTTCTTTTGAAAAGTGTTTACACAATCATATACCACATCAAAAAAATAAAAAAATATTTATGTATAAATTTATGTCGTTCTTTTGTCTATTTCATTTTTGCAAGAACACAAAATTGCGTTCAAATTTAACACAGCAATAATTGTGTTTACTTAACGTTATGAATGTCAGTCTTCTGGGATATAATCGGGTAAAAGGGGCAAAAAGAAACATAAAACAAAACAAATATTTTAGGTTTAAAAAGTGTAAATAAATGTACAAAAATGTATATTGAGGGTAAAGGTTGGCAAAAAGGATGTGTTTGCTAGAAAAAAAATGGCAGAAACCTTATTTTTATATTTTTTTATAGCCTAAAAGAAACTTAGGTTAATTTTTAAAAACTTTAAACAAAAAAAAATCAGTTAAAGCTTTGAACTGTAAAACAGAAACTTTAATGATAACAAGTAAACTATATTAGGCTGAGTCGAATCATTGGTCGCATTGGCCTTTTGAAATTTCGAACTTTTTTTTTATTTTTATAAATTTTTTTTATTTATGAAATATTTAATATTTTTAAATAGGGGCCGGTGTCATATTTTAACCCTCTAAGGGTGACTGGGCAAGTTTTGGAAATTTGGGGTGGCAAACCCCTTAGGGGGTGTTAATAGGGGGTAGATATGTTTTAAAAAATTATTTGCAAGTAAAAATTAGTTTGGGTCAAACTTACATTTGACCTATCCAAGGATAGCCTAGAAGCTGTAGGGAGGGGACTTATTACAATTTCCCAAACTTTGTATGGCAATGGAGATAGGGGGTAAGAAAATTCTAGAAATGTGCTTGGAAGGGGACACTAATGGGGGTAGGTAGTAAACTTTAATTTTCTAAGGCTGACTTTGGGGAAGTGATGAGCGTTTTTACATCATTTTTGTAAATTTTGTATGGCAACCCCCTTAGGTGATGGTGGTAGGGGGTAAGTATGTTCTAGAAATATGTTTGGCAAAGAAAACCTAACATCCGTCCCTAAATAAGAGCAGAAAGCGGAACGTTTTTTACCGCTGAGCTTTACCGCTGAAATGCCATACCTAAACAAAAGCGGCAACGTTATGTCAAAACGATAAAAACAGGGTTATCAAACAAATAAATATAGCGACCCTGATTTTGTCGTGCAAGCATGGATTCTGATGAACTAGCTCTATAATTTGTTCGTTTATATTCTAAATTAACAAGGAAAAATAAAATAAAAAATATATTATCTATATTTTATTGAAAATATTTACTTACCTCCATTTTCTAATTTCAAATACATTTGTTTCTTGTTTTTTTGTTTTGTTTACAATTGTTTTCTTCTTCAACTAACTTCACTACAAAACGCTCTGTCAAAATCGGATTTTCCTATTGCAAAGCGTTACCGTTGCGTTGCCGCCGCGTTATTTCGGTATGCTCCATACAAAATGTATGGGCATGAGAACTTTTGACAGCTAAAAACGCTTTCCGCTTTTGTTTAGGGATGGCTGTAAGGGGGGGTATGTGATATATTTTTTTCTCTAAGGGCGACTCCGGAGAAGTTGTAAGAGTTTTTATCCCATTTTTTAAAATTTTGTAAAGCTGGAGATAGGGGGTAAGAATGTTTCACTCAGCTGTTTGGGGGAAAAGTATTTGGGGTCGGTTTTAAATTTTACCTTTGTATGGGCACCCAGGAAGCTGTGGAAGCGATTTACAAAAAAAAAAAAAAAAAAAACAAATAAAAAAATTTTTGAATGGAACCCTGGCCGAGACAGGGTGGTGTCAGTATGTTCTACAAAAATGTTTGTGGGAAAAATTAATAAGAAACGGTCTTACATTGCACATTGAACAAGGCAAATCCAGGTAAGTTGCACAGATTTATATGTACAAATTAAAAAAAAATAAACAGAGGTAGTCTTTGTTTTTGGTTTATATATTGGTGAGTATCGGGGGATTTTGCTGGATTTCAATAGCGATTTGCTTGCAGATATTTCTGATCCTTTTAAACCACTTACGGGTATAAGCGACATCGGGGGGCTTTTAACCAGAACGCGGACAGGCGGGCAGACGGACCAAGAAAATATATACTTCATGAGGTTGCTGATGGTTATTACAGAAATTACAAACGGAATGACAAACTTATGTATATGTACCTTTATCACATGTTATTTATTAAAAATTTTATATTTGCTTTTAATCTTAAGTTATTTTTTAAATAAATGTTATAAACAACGAAAGCAAAATGTATAATAAAAAAATTGTTGAAACATTAAATCAATAAGCCCTAATTAAAGCTAGAAATATTTGCTAAATTGGCACTACACTGAGAAAAATTTTTATTTTAAAATAAGAGTGTTTAAATTAAAAACAAATTTTAGATATAATGATTAAATTTATTGTAAAAAAATTAATTTTAAAATATATAAGCATGTATGTTCGACAAGTTTTATGTTTTCCCCATACTTTTTTTGAGTATCGCCTGTTAAATTTATTGGTCATAATTATTTACATAATTAAATCATTTCATCCTTGCAAGTTTAGCCACCTAACAACCATACATCGCAGACAAAAACCATTTAATTATTAAAATGTTTAAAAAAACATATTTTTAAATATTTAAAATTGAGCTTAAAGTCCGTTGCCTGGCCGAGGGCTACAACGTGGCCGGCGGCTTAAAATTTAAAGTTTAAATAAAAGAATTGGATTTCAAGCAGTGGCGGCCTGATCGAGTTGGTAGACAATTTTAGTTAATTTCTCAAGCAATATATATTTTTTTTAATTTATTTGTGATCTTTGCTTTTTAGGAATAGAAGCCATGAAGTAATTACTCCAAAATTATTTGTATGCTTATTTTTATTTTTTTTTTTTTAACTAATTGTTTTTAGTAAAAATTTTTACTTTTTATTTTGGCTTAAGTTTCTTATATAACTTTTTTATCAGAAGAAACTTTTATTTGAAAAAAGCTGCTTTTTTCTGCCGATACTAGCCGAGTAGAATGCATTTTCGATAGCAGCTATGCAATTTCAGCTTCAGCACTTTTGTTTTTTTGTAGTTAAGCTTTAATTTTAAAAATTTCTTTAATTAAAAAATTTCGCCTTTTATTATCCCTCTTCTTTATAAAAAAAAGTTTATTTTGTATCTCATTTTTAACGAAAATAATCCCACAATATGTTGTTCAGATGTTTGTTGATATGGTTAAGGATGCCTGTTAATATAATACGCTTACATGGACTAATAACAAAAAACAGAAACATAAACATTTAAGAATATGAATACTTGTAGTTGAAGACATGTGTACCTATAAAGAATTTAATTAATATTGGTTAAAGGAAAAATTTTATTCTTTAAACTTAAAATTATAATTAAACATATAAGATTAGCTTTTATTCCCAGGCTTTATTTATTAAAAATTTATATTACTTTTTTTTTAAATTCTAGATCGAAAATCAGAATAATGCACTTAACAAAAAAAAAAATGTTTTAAAATTTTTTTAAATTTAAATAACATTGAGCCTTTGAAACAAAAAAGATATTTCTAGTTTAAGGATTTGTTAAATAAACAAAATTAAAAAATAAATCCTTGCCAGGTCTACTAGAAGCTGAAATAAGGAGTTTCTCACTAGCAAGATTTAATTTAGAATTAATAATTTTTAGGCTTATTTATTAAAATCTGTATTAACTATAGGGAGTACGACAGCCCTATAACATTTATAGTGTAAATAATTTAAGTCACAAAATGTTCATTAAATTTTTTTTGCTCAAAATATTTAAAAAATCTGCTATTTAAACAAATAGAAAGTAAACTATGTACCAAAGCACACCTGTTAAAAACTCCAAAAAATATCCAAAAGCATTTTGCAAAGAACTTATTTTCTTCTATCACCAATATGTAAATATAAACCAACAACAATAGCAGTAAAATGCAAAAACAGAGAAAAAACAAATTACTATTGAAGTAATAGCAAGTGATTGCAAACATGTGTACATTGTATAAGTAGTTGTAGCAAGCAAGTAGCTATAACAGCAATAGCAGTGGCAGCAGTAGTCAATAGCTTTGTAATATTTGGTGAATGTTTTAATTATATCATATCAATTTGCATAAAGCACACGTTTACACAAACCTAAAGGAACTTTATTAAATATATTTTAAATTTTATACAAATTTACGACAACAAAAATTTAAATAAAAAGAACACACACAACCATATGTATAACACTTTAATTTGCATATACATAAGTATGTAAGTACGTTTTGTATAAACATATGGATGAATGAGCAAGTTTGCCTTTTAGTACATATTTTTCGGCAGAATATAAATTTTGGTTACATTTTATACATATTTTTTTTTTAACAAATTGTTAAGGATTATGTAATTATATTTACATCAGTAAAATTGGATGTAAATATATGCTTAAAGCAAGAAGGCTTAAGTATTATGGAAATGTTTATGTGTGTGGTTTTTATACCCCAGTTGGCCAGATCGTTGAAGGCAATTTTGTTTAAAAACGATGTCATTCAAAAATCTTAAAGTTTATCGCTAAATACATTTGCCATTTATATTGCGTTCGCAGATAATACGATATAATGGCACTGTTTTCAATGCGACTTAACAAATCCAGTACAGTCGTTATTTTTGTTTTTCTTAATTTTTCGAACATTTTCATATGATTTTTTTGTGATTTCGATAATCTTTTTCTGGCCGCTAAGGCTGTTTTAAAGATTTGGTCAACTGGGGCTTAAAATAAATTTAAAGGACTCGTATATGTATTTGTAAGGATAAAGTATAAAGGATAAATAGTTTTCTAAGCATTAAACAAAAATTGTAAATATATTTATATACAGTCGGTAAGCAGTACTCCTAAATATTAAAGAAGATAATATTTCTTCTTCAAAGCTACTTTAAAAGATCTTATAAGTTTCGCTTTTGCTATTTTATACAAAAAAAAAATGTTAGTTTTATTTTAAAAGTTCCTAAAAAGCTCTATACTATATATGTATGTTTCTAACTAAATTTTACTATATTTCTAGTTGAAACCACTATAATGAACAGTATTAAACTTTCCATCCCTGGAATGGAGCTGATACATCAAAACAGAAATGATAAAAAATTCTGATTATTTTAAAACATTTTTCATTTTAAGATGTGACATACCTAATAACAATTATTTAATCTTTAAAATACATTAAAGGAAAATTGGTTAAAGTTTGATTTAAGAAACCCACTTCATTTAAATTTAATAGATTTGGAGAAATACTTTCGCGTTCAGTGTTAAAGCTACCCCCAATACAAATTGAAATAAACGGAGTAATTTTTTAATAGAGACGGTAATAAAATAAAATTTCTTTTAAAAGAAGAAACAGCAATATAAAATCATATTTAAAATTTTGCTATAGAAGTTTCACTTTCTGCTTTTAATTTTTGTTTCATAAATTGTTATGGTTTAATTTTCAAAATTTTCTTTAGGGAAAAGCCATCGGAAAGAGAACTTTTTTAATTTTTCTTTTTTTCTCTCCTTTGTTTTCAATGTCTTTTGAACCACTTTTAGTTATGATTATTGAAGTACACCACGATGTACTTCAGGATAAAAACGTGTAAAATCTTAAGGAGGATATTTATTTATTTAAATTGAATTAAAATTGTTTCATTATAAGAACATTAAAAAATTGCTTCTTTTGTAGCTTAATAACACTTTCAAAAGAGGTTATTCAGGCAATTGTCTACTAAATATTATTTTTCGTTTTATTAAAATAAATATTAAAAACTTCTTGAAAAATTTGTCACATTCTTAATAACGTATTTTAATCACTCTAGAGATGTTCTTAAACAATTGTTATTATTGCTTAATTTTAATATAGTTTTAGAGTATGTTTCAGTATTGCAAACCACAATCGCTAGAACCTTTATTTTCAGTTAAACTTATATTTCTAAAAACTATAAATATTAAATAAAAATCAAAATCTTTTTTAAGTGTCACGTTACAGAGCAACACGCTTCTTTTATTTGGCATCTGTCAGCTGACTTTTATCGAATTTGAAACAATTTGCGCAATTTATCTGCTTACTAAACCTTATTTGTTGCAAAAATAAATCATTACGTAAACAAAATTTTAACTTTTATTGCAGCTCTGATCCATCAGTTTCAATAAAAAAAGAAAAAAAAACCAAGAAAAAAATTGTGTTACATGAGCTTTCATGTGCAAGAGTAAAAAAAAATACATGAATTTGGCTACGAATAACCCCCTCAACCGTTGTTTTTCTAGAATTTGAATAATTTAGCAAAAATAAAAAAAGTTTCCTGCCAATCGGTCCATAATTAACTACTGGTTCTCATAAAGCCAGCCGCCACCACCCAAACAGATGTTGCCAACACACTATGGGCCCAAACAAAAAAGTCATTGTTTTAGATGGTATAAAAGTAGAATTATTTGTAAATAGGGTTTTTTGTAGGTAAGGTTTGTCTATACAAATTTCATTGGTTCTTACACCAAATCTTCAGCAGACTTCAACCAAATTCTTGAAAAACCTCATAATATTTTCTGGCCTTATATAATAATTTTAATAAACTTATTGAGAATTACTATTAACAAGCAAAAAAACATTCAAGAGCCCCTTCAAAAACGCTACAAAAGGCCTAATTTTAGATTATTTCTAGTTTTTTGTATTTCCAATTAATATCCAAATATTTTGACTACACAAAACACAGAAATCAACAAATAGAAATATGAGTGCGAAATGAAATGATTTTGCAGGTTTTACAACAATTTATTCTTATAATAAAAGTGCCACGCCCACTCAATATTATCCGCCCATTTTAGGCGTGCAATCGTGCCATGTCAAGTCATTTGTGCGTAAAAGCTTGTATGCTTATAGGTTCATATAGAACAGAGTTATGACTTTTTTTGCGCTAAACTTTTAATTACGACCACTGTGCAACATCGTAAAATGTGGACAGGTTTGACCCACAATATCTTTTTTACTTCAATTATATTAAAAATTATAAAAGTGTTAAAAAAATGTGAACAAAAATGTACCAACGTTATTCTGACTTTACGCAAGAAGAGCTGATCTCCAGTTCTTATGCAGCTTAAACGATTTAAGAGGAACTACTTCGGTATTCACTTGGATCGTCGCCGCACATAGAAGTCACATATAGATGCGAAGCTGACAAAAATTAAACTTTAACAGCCAAAATTCATTAGCCAATTAATAGAAACTCTATGCTACGTCTCGATTGTAAACTTCTGCTCTAAAACTCAATTTTGAAACAATTATAGGGTACCGTTTCCGCCTGCAATATAGAGAAAATCTAACACCATCTAAACAAAATCCGATATATGATAACTGGTGCTCCTTGGTATATTATAACACCCACAAGGGTCTAAAAATTCACCAGTTAAATGTGAAATTCCAAATTATAAAGACAAAAATTTAAAGAAGCTGGAAACGCATCCAAATCCACCTGCTAAAAACATCTAAGGCCATGGGGGACACATTCTGTTAAATGATATTTACATTTTTGCTCATTTTTTAAGTTGTATAACTTTAAGGCCGTTTCTAAAAAAGTAAACGTCTACGATATGTTTAAATATTTTATACTTCCCGACTTGAACATTTTACAAAAAAACATCTTTAAGATTTGGGCAACTGGGTTATTGTTCAATTAATATTATTTATTAATATTTACCAAAACATCAGTATGTAACAACAACATAACATTAGTAAAATTGCCTTTTAAAATCATCTTTAAATAACGGTTGACTTGCCAAAATATTTGTGGTAAAGAAAATTCTTGTTGCTAAATAAACAAATTATTACATCAATAGGAGGCTCACTTTACAAGAATCGTAATTAGAAATGGAACGAATGTGTAGACACATTCATTTACTGATTGATTTATTTGCCTGAAGCAATTTAACTAAATTTGTTGCAAATTCTTGTAATGTAGTGTTGCTACTTGCGCCCCAAGCAGTGAACTAAGAGTAGTTAAAAGTGTGTTTCACCTAATTATATCATTTAGGAATTTAGGGAGGCAATTTGTTATGCTTGATGAAAACTACAGAAAGAGGGAGTATAACAGAATACATTAACATGTTTTGTTTAAATTTAAAAATAGATTCTACTTTAATAGAAAATGACAAACACAGGGAATTTCATATTAGAAAACTTCTCAAAATTTAAAATCCAATATGTTTGTAATTATTAATTAAAAAAGATTCTGACTGATTACAATAAAGTAATTAAAGAAGAACAACATTCCAAAACAGATACATTTTTAATAGAATTTCTTTTTGTAAAAATATTACAATTCTCTTAACAAAATTATATTAAAAAAACTAGGAGAAGGACATATTGTAAAGTTTCCCTTAAGATTTTCTTAACAATACTTAATCAAATCTGCTTTTAAGAATTATATTAAAAGAAATGGAAAGATGTATATATATTTTCTCTAATTAAATTAAATTATTAGTTTTATTTATACGTAAACTGCTTAAGTCTTTCCTTTGTAGTAACATATGATTTAGATGCAACTTAATACTTTTATTTTTGTTTCCATCTCTCGACATAAAATCTTAAATTTCAAGTGATGTCAACTGCACTCACACATATGTAACATTTTCTGTTTTTAGCTTAGTTTTGTTCTTCTTGTTGTTTTAATATAATGTAGTTTTAATGGGAAAAAAATAAAAAGGAAATTCATTTGCAACATTTCTTTCTGTATCTTTTCTTAACTAGCACTTGTAAACTTGTGTTTTCTCTACTTATTTTCCATCTCTAAAGTGTCTATTTTAAGAACTCAAATCATAGATGATTGTAGAGTCTTAGAATAAACAAAAAATGCTGTTGTCTACATTTGTCACAAACACTAGAACATTTCTTTTAAGGTAAAAATCCAGGATAAGTTATTAGTGAGGAGTAAAGGTAACTTTGGAAAAAACGAACGAAAGATATTCAAGACATTTAACTTGAGCTGCTTAATCAATTTTATTTATGAAAGTCAATGCAGGCTCAAAAATAAATTCCCAAATTTGTATTCAAAATAAATTGCTACCAAATCCAATTAACCTTTGCTTCGATGGAATTGTAGACAGCAATGGACAGAAAATGTAACATTAGAATCCAAATAAAAAAGGTTAAGCACACATGTTATTTTGAAATTAGCGGGGTAAATAGAACCCTTTAAACAAGGGTATTGCAGACGAATTTGAATATGCAGCCTATTGAAACGTTCGTTCGTCTAAAATGTGCGGGGAAATGGATTGGTTGGGACTAAAAAATTAACCATCAGCACATTTTAGAGACACTAGAGAGCACAGTGAAATTGTCCGATCTTATAACTCACGTAAAGGTCAAGGCTAACTGCACTGCCCTGATACCATATCGACTATTCTGGTGGAACACTACTCTGGGGCAGGTGCCTAAAGAAATACGTTTCTATACGTTGGAGCAATGAACGGGTTTGCGTATTCTTTCTGAAAAATTGGGGAGTGAGTGAAACCTACTTTGGCTTCACAGCCCACAACAATTTCTCTCAAGCTGAGGTCCGAGCTACCACGGAATGTTTGTCCTGACGTATGTAGCACGCACTTACAACGAACATTAATCTATGAACGGACAGCAAAGGCTCGATAGGAGCAGTTTTGTCCGGGAGCACCAAACCTAGGACAGTGTTGCACTGAAGAATATGGCCAAGTGAGCATAGTAAAGGAACCTCAAAATTATTGGGGAATCGGAAATAAGCGGAGTCCGGCGCAAGAAACCAGAAGGCAGTTGAATTCTGAAACCCGAATTCACTCGTTGCAACGAAGCTCGAGTAAAAGGATTTGGAGGAAAATGCCAACAGAGGGCTGTTGGCAGATTGTAAAAAATTCCTCTCGGCCGACCCAAATGATAGAAAGACTGTAAAAACCCCAAAACTCAGAAAACCTTAATTGAATTAGGTGCCGAATGTGCTGATGGGTCAAAAAATCCTAAAAGCAAACACTAATCGGATGAGGGTTGCGGGGAAAACCGATAGCAGGGTATGCAGGAAGACATCCAGTCGATAAAGAATTTTTTGTGTCATATGCAAAGGTCAGGGTTCGATGTTATTTGTCTTATGTTATACCAGATGTGATTTATGAGACAGGGGTGAAATGGGAAATGTTGAGGGAACTCGTCCTCAGCCGAGAGTTTTTGTTCTGTTATCAATGATCCACACTTTTTCAACCATTGTCGGTCGCTAAGAATGATTAATTTATGGAGGTGCTTATTATTAATGGCGAATTCGTAAGTATTCATTCGTTGGGGAAAAGGAAAACAAAAAAATTTCTAAGTATGTACTATGTTTTTATTTATCGCATTAAAAACCCCTTAGTTTATTAGTAAAGTAAAACAAACCAAAGTTTTTAAGATAAAAATATAAAAGATTTTAAAACAAAAAAGTTTAATTAAATAATTTTGTTTTAAAATAAATATTTCACTTGAAACATTATTTTATACACAACCCTAATATGTTCGTTTAACTTAAAGTTTCATTTACTTTTCATGTGTTTCCATTTTAAGAGAAAAGTAGAGGCATCTTATAGAAGTATCCACTACACATCATAACATTTAGAATAGAAAAGCACAAGAAAATTTCTTCTGTTTCTGGTTGCAAGTGCAAGTAGTAAAATTCATCTATAGATTTTCCTTTCTTAAACATTTTTGTCTAAGTTCTTTGCTACAGTGCGACATATAATGTAAAAGTACCAGGTGGGCCAAAAAAATCCATCCGATGTTGTTTGGCTCTACTTTTTTTTCTAAATGAAAAAGAATTGCCCAATGAGTCCTTCATGCAGTCACTTTGAGCGGTTGTAATGGCTCCTCGTGCAGCGCTCGTAGAATTTCGGTGCCCCCGGTGCTTGTTTACGTACCCGCTGAGGTGGAAATGAGCCTCATCCCTCATTATAATTTTGTTCGAAAAATCGTCCACTTCGGCCTAGACACGATTATTTGTCTCGTTCTTGGTAAGTGTATTGCTTGTTCACTTGTATTCTGTCTAGTTCACAAATGTTAAAACAGATTTGACATTGGTCGCCATTTGCAAAAATAAGAGCATCTTCCAATAGGGTAATTTCTTTTAGCCCACCTTGTAGTTCCTTCGTTTTTTTTTTTTTTTTTGGACACAAAAATGTTCTATTTTAAGCAAACAAAGACAAAAGAAAAAGTTCAGAGAGTTTATAGAGAACAGAAGTAAAGAAAATT
This sequence comes from Melanophora roralis, assembly GCA_963583895.1. NCBI lineage: Eukaryota > Metazoa > Arthropoda > Insecta > Diptera > Rhinophoridae > Melanophora > Melanophora roralis. Next base: position 24,386,998 of record OY757189.1, on the reverse strand, counting down.
ATCTTGAAAATTTTAAATTTTTATAGTTTATTCCATTCTCTTGTTAATGCACTTATTGTCATCATTATTTGATTTAAAGCCACCAACCAACTAGAATTATATTTAAATTTTTATAATTAGATTGAAGCTGATTTGAAATATAAAAAAACCCCCAAAAATCAAAAGGCAATGTTTGTAATGCTGCATCTTACAATGGAAGACAATCAAATAATAAAATCAAAAAACACAAAACCAAATGCATAAAACTTTAGTGAATATTATTCGCCTAATGAGATGAACGAGCTGGACAGACGGAAAGACAGGCAAATGGAGGGGCGGAAAAATAAATGACAGACAGACGCATACATACAGACAGTTTGTTTTATTCCCATATGCTTAGCAAATGTTTCTACTTTTAAAATCAAATTTTTATTTTCATTTATTTACAAGACCCACAAAAATCATTTCGTTTTCACAGTGAATGAATGACAGCCTGCCTGTACGAGTTTTAAATTCAGTGAACTTTGCGTGAAGTAATAAATGTTTTGCTTGTGGGGGAAAAAATAGTGAGAAATAGAAGGGGAAGGAGAATTAACAAGTGAGACTTTTCTTTAAATAGGCAATTGAGTTTTCGTTTTTTTTATAAGATCACCCCCACCAATTTCTATTTGTTCATGTTTTACGAATTAAAATTCAACTAGAAAAGTAAACGGATTTCCGGTTTCATGTATACCATCGATCAACTAATTGTGGTTACCTTAAGCATAATTTAAATAAAAAGTCGTTTTTATAAAGTACTTGAGGTTGAAAAATATTGGAAAACCAAATTGTTTAAAAGGCGTAACTTAAGAATTAATTTCTTTCACTTGTTTTTTTTGTGGTAACAGTTTACTCTCGATAATGTGAACACTGCATTAGGTGCACTCTTCAAGACAAATAATTGACAAATTTTCTTTAACTCTTTAAAAATTGGAACTGTAAAACTGGACATTAGGGACACACTAAAACACGATTTAATGATAATCTCTGATTTCAGCCGTCCAAAGAGGGCCAATTTTAATGCCCGTAACACCGAGCGCTTTTTTTACAAATAAACGCACAGCTGACCATGCTGTAACATTTGTGTTAATGAATTGTATAAATGTTGGGGAGACAGAAACTCATGATGTTCCTGCAAAAACAATCCAGCGCAATGTCCGTTAGGCGGAAAATGTATTTTTTACGTCGAAAGAAGCATCCAAGTGTCTTGGTTTTAAATTTTAGAACGTCTGGTCTTCTTAATATCCAATAATTGACAGTGGTCATTTATAATGTTTTACAGCTCTATCGATACGTTAATGGAGATCTCTAAAGAAAATAGGGAATTCGTTTCTTAAATTAGGGATTTTGTAAGTGATAGACAACTTTTAAGAAGAGCAGATCCCTTTGTGGTTAATTGGCCAATGAATAGCACCACACATTACTGGAAATATTAAATGGTCGCATAAACTGTTTAGGGTTTCCTTTTTGTAACTTTTGATATTAAAAATTATTATAAAATGTCCCTAAAAACTACTCCCTCTTATCTTCCTTCTAGAACCAATTTGCTCGATACAGTTACAATGGACTGCATGTAAAGGGGGCATTCTCTGAGTGCGGGTTATTAAAAAAAATTAAAAATTGTTACTAGATTTATAAATTAGGTTTAACCTAATTTTGGTATTTGTTTTTATTTGAGTTTTACTTAATAACTTTAATAAAAGTTTATAAATTTTTAAAAGTGCGTTGACTTTTGTTCTTGTGTTAACATTTTTGGGTAAAATTTTTTTGTCACGGATGACGGCTTCTCTCTTCCTCAGTTTGTCTATTACTTATTACGGCCTTTGGTCGGTTACACTACAGCAGTTAAATGGTCATTGTATTTAAGTTTGGTTAATAAAAACCTTAATTGTAATTATAGTTATGAATATGATGGTATTAAATAAAAAAATAAACAAAAAAGTGAAAGACAAACATATTTTAGAAAGCGCTTAATTTGTTAGCAGCATAACAAAGAAGTTTTGAAGCAATTTAATTTGCTTGCCAGATGTCTAGTAGGGTCTATAATGGCCCCGTTTTAAACCGACTATAGCAATTGCCTTTTTGGGCTAAAGGTTAGGTTACGTAGAATAGCTAGATGTTAAAAGAAAAGGAAACAGCTCACTTGGATGCCCTTACTTAATCCTTTTACCATACTCGAAAAGAACAATAGAAAGAGTGGAAATAGAAGTGATGCCAAAGCGCAGATTAGAGTAGAATTAGGAAGTAGAAAAATAGGAAGAAGCAGACTCTGGCGGGAATAGAACCCACAAACCCCAGACTGGAAGACTTGCGCTTTTAACCCCTAGTCCGACGGGGCTTAGGACAATATTAAGAGTACTAGATCCAACCTGTGGCCGAAGGCCTTTAAAAAGACCATTTGACCCGCATCTGAATACCTCTCTATGGTCATTAAGTAAATAACTGCCCTGAAATCTATGTCTCCTAACACCTTAAATAGGACATTTTAAAAAAGAAGGTTTAAAACCATCTCCTCCTGCTCCCTATGACCTCAACTTGTAATGTAATCGTTAGAAGGGAATCCAAAGCGCCTTGAGTCTGCACTTCCAAGAGACTCGTTTAGTCTAACAGCAACTACAATGCATCCTTTTAATTACGACTGATCAATTAAATCATATGCTTGCCATTACAACCAGCAAAACGTTCTAAGATTCACGGCACAAGTCCGTATTAAGTCAAAAAAAATTGTCTAAAGGTCCCGCTCTTAATGGAGCCAACGGAGTTGCAACTGATTTCGCATTAGAGGCATGTAAATCAGGTCCTAGTTTTTTTCTACCCAATCATTATCAAACTGTACTACTTTTATATAGACAACTTCTCCTTACAATGGCTGTTAAGATAAGAAGAAGGAGTGTGCAAACTGAGTGTTAAAAAAAAGCCACTTGAATTGCAACAGAAACTCCCAAAAGTATTCACGTGCTATAGTAGATTTCATGCCTCCAAGATATTTTTGCTTGAAATACACTGCAATTATCTGCCTGATAAGAAACTAATCCCAGACCCCGGATACAACACCATAGTTCATCTATTAGTCGTCTGCCACAATGCCAGCGTTACTATTTTCCACGAGATTTACCCAACATCACTTACTCCGTGAGGTGATAAAATACTCAAACTCCTTAAAGAGCTATGTGTAGGGTGTAACATAGAAAGAGGGTTGGTCCTAGATTAAGGTATACGTTCTTGATATGCAACAGCCCAATGAAACGAGTCGTATTAGCCGCTACTAGCAGATAAGGTTATCAATACTAACCAGGTACAGTACAATGTTCAAAGCTTCTGTGGGCCAAATACGCAGTGCGTTTGTAATTCACATGTATGCCGATACCTGGACTTTACCTAACTGGTCTACGAAATATTTCCATCCATTACATCATAGATACGCATTAAGGAGTTGGACGTACTATATTTGTGTACCGTCTCAACTTGACCATGCTAGTATTTAGCAAGCCCCCGCAACATTCCTATCGTTATTGAAAGACGCTTTTTTTGCAAAGTATTTTTAAGAATAATATGGAGGATATATGTTTACTGGCATAACCATTTAGTTATACAAGAAACTAGCCTTTTGATATCATTCTGAAACGAACTAATTTTTTCATTAAATTAGGTATTAGTTCCGCAAACAATGCTGTTTAATTAATAAACATTTTACTAATGAGACGCCAAACTTAACGAAAGCCAAGCACAAACGAAAACTATTAATCAGCTGTCAAAAACATGATATTGTTAAACAGATGTATGAAATAGAAGGTTGTAGTAACGTTAACTAATTATTTGATAATCGAACCATTAAGGAAGGCTTTGTACAATATTTATCAGTAGAACTCTTTAATCGTTTTCAAACGTTTTATACTAATAATATCATAATGTGTTTTAAGCTGAATTAATTATGGCCTTTGGAAAGAAGTACGTATTTTTGTTTTAACATTATAATTCTGTTAAGTTAATTGACTGACGTGACTTTGGAAAAACTAAGTTAACAGCTGATACGACTTCTAAGTGCCAAAGAAAGAGTTAAAAAGAAATTTGATATTTAATCACGATATAAACTTATTTCGAAGTTTAACTGTTAACAAATAATTAGTGACGACAAAAGGATAAACTGTTAAGGCAATTACTATGCCAAAATTACCTTTTTCGTTGTAGTGTTCAAAACCATTTAACAAAATAATTTTGGGAACAATTTTAATTTTCCTAAATAGTGTGGACAAACTTTTACCTTTAATCAATAAACAAAAAAAATTACAGCAGTAGCCTTATTTTGACTATAACTTATACATGTTTAGTACGGCAGGTCAAAAGGTAATGACCTTAAAAGGCTTGAAAACCCTCGAGACTTACACCTAACCAGCAATCGTTTTGTTAGACGCTCTCTGTAGTAGAAAAATGAGACCTACATTGCAATCATATGAATACATGGATACCCAGCCAGATGGACAGACGGACATGCTTTAATAGACTCAGGGAGCGGTGAGTGATTCTCTGTCAATCTGTGGTCCTCACCTTTTTTTTTTAATTTTACAACACGAACGCTTAATATCTCCTTCAAGAGTGTGTGTTTGGGTAAGAATTCGTCAGAACCTCGTACAGTATCTCGGAAATTGGGTAAAGGAATTTCCTCAAAGTTTCCTACTTAAAAACTCGTCAAATCTGGTAAAATATCAGATATCGCATATTGTGCTCAAGCTGGTTTCAAAGCTAGACACTGACATAAAAAGGCTCAATTGATTAGATGGCCTTTCTGCATGGCCCACAGCCGCTGTTATTCAAATCCCCATTCGATAAAAGCGGGTTTTAACGCTCTTGTCACTTTAATAAAGATTCCATAATTTCAGAATTTTACAAGCGCTTTATCATTCGGTTCATCTCAAAGGGTTCTTGTCCTTTTTCCAACTGTTTCCCAAAACTCAATTCGCCTTTTGTTGACACAAAAGGATTCGGGTTTCTTAGCCTAACTACCTGAAGGTATTTTAGATTTAAACGTCAAATTATCCGCACGCTTATTTCCGATTTCAGCGTAAAGTCCAAACATCCTTATGCTTCATACTTGGGCATTTTCTTAGCAATCGTTAGGCACTGTCTTGCATGGAAATACTATACTCTAGAACATTATTGCTCTTATCGATGTTTCTCTATTCACACATATCTTAACATCAGTTGGAGCTGCATGTGCTCTTATCCAGAACAGACGTAACTTTACTTACCTTTTATTTGTAGGTCCATGTTCTGTCTCTAGGTCCTCAACAAAGCATGGAAGTCCGTCGTTCTTTCCCCCGCTGAGCCCATCCGTGCAAAAAAAATCGTTTGTTAGGGGAACATCTGCCCCACACAACGATTTTATTATGTCTGTCAATACGGCACCAGAACCGCACTAAGGTTCCATTTTCATCCTATAGCTCTCTTTCAAAGCGCCCATCATCGGTGTTTCCTTGAAGCGTAATTTTCAGTAAAATTCTTGTAAAAGAATTTTTTTAAATATTAAATCGTTCCAGATTATACATCAGTCGTACCAAGGAAGCTTCTTTTTTATATTCAATTCTTTCAGATTTTAAGGCTGTCGTATCGAAAAATCTAGGTTCGACATAATGCGCGATTTTTGTCTCCCTGGTAAGAGACAAATTTCAGTTTTTTTCAGGATGACGATTAGCCTCTCTCTTACACATAGTTTTCTCACATTCGTTTGAAAATTTAAATAATTGCACACATGGGGCATTCGCAAGGTACGTTTGGCGTTAATATCCTAGAACTTAATACTGAGGTAAGTTAAGATACACAGAAAGAAAAAAAAGGTTCTAAAATTAAGAATTTTATCATTGAATTTATCAAAATTCGTTTTAAGTAAATCAACAGGTACTTAGAACAGCAGGGTGTTTCGTTCTGTAAATCTATTTCCGCAAACCAGCCTTGTTTAAGAATTTTATACGGCCATAAATAAATATTGCCTATCAAACAAAGGACCAAACTTATCACTATTTTAAAGGGTAAACATTTTGTTTACATTCAAAATTTAAACAAAGCACGTGTGCCTCAGCTTACAACAAAATAAAAATGTAATAAAGGCGTGTTGGAATAGTAATTACTAATGAATGTTTAAAAATTTAATATAAGCTGCTGGTATGTCATTTCCTTATAAACAACGTAAAATAAAAATTAAATTAAACTGTAGAGATCTTCTAGTTTATTTACCAAAATTTAATTTATTTAAGGTTTATCTTTAAAATAAACATTTTAATCAACATCAACCAACAGTAAACAGCCCGCATCTACCCAAAGACACTTTTGTAAATTCTAAAATTATCTGGCATTTGGTTCAATTTACCTTAAATGTTAAATAATCCCAATGTATCATGGTGAAGATTTTACTTTCAATAGGAAGAGTAGGAAGTGCGTCTTTTGTATGATAACCGCAAAGAATGAAAATAATTTTTTGTTTTCTTTTTTCACTTTATTTTGAATTTTCCTTTGTATCCTCTTTAACACTTAACTAAACTAAAATTTTTTTTACGTATTATACTTTGTAAGCACTTTTTTCGTTTTAATAAGCAGATATTTAAATAATTTTTTATGCTTTCTTGAAGCACTTTTAAGGGCTTTCTTTTATATAAAAAAATTTATTTTTTTTTAATAAATTTTCACAACATTTTATAGATTTTTTTTAAATTTATTGACAGACTTATATTTTTTGGTTAAATCGTTGTATCCATTAGAACGTACACAAACCGATTTTTTTTTATTTGATAGAAAACAAGAATGAAAGAAACGCTGCATCCCGTAGTAAGCAACACGACCGAATGAATCAATGTCAATGTGAATATGTGTGTGAGCAAAGTGTGTAAAATATTCAAAGGTTGTTTATATCTTTCGTTTGTTTTTACTCTTTTATTTCCACCTCTTCTTTGTTCTCTTTTATTATGTTTTATACCATTCTCTTCCTCTCTCTTGTTCTCTTGACCCAACAAACACTGCCGGGCAGTGTTGCCGATTTTTTTTTCAATTTTTCGTTTATTTTATTTAAGAAAGAAAAAACTACACAAAAAGAGCATGCAAAGGATGTGCTAAAATCAAAAAAGTGCCCTTCGTGGACCTAAATGAAAAGACAAATTACCCTTTATATTCTGTGAAGAATAGTGTCAACAGGATAACGTTATGGTGTTTTCGTTTATGGAAAAAAATGTACGATTTTTTGCACTTTAAAAAAATGTTGCACATTTGAAGGATGACGTGTTTGCCCTTATTTAGGACAGTATTAATTGCATATTTTGCATGGTAAAAATTTAGTGTTATAAGTGCCCCTAAATCCACTTTAATGTCCTAATGTCTATTTTAATCATTTTTTTAATGTTAAAAGTTAAAATTTTAAGAAAAACACTTTATCCTTAAAAAATGCAACATGTTTTTTAAGACAAGTGCAAAATATGTTACATTTTTTCCATAAACGAAAACACCATTAGGTTACCCTTTTGCAGGGAAAGCTAATACAGAACTTGGCAAGTCACAGTTATTAAGGGACAGTAAGCAGTAAAACTTCATATGCAAGAAGATATCTGCCACTTACATTTAAATATCCTATGATATTTATGATGGTGTCCACCTAACATGTAATTAAAACAGTCTAAAGAAATAAAATTTTTTCACAACATTAACACGCAAACACGTTATTTTCTGTGATAAAAACAAACACCTCCACAGCCTGCCTTAAAGCCACCACTTGGCAACACTGTTTTTGAGACCTAAACAACACCCTTATGTTTGTAATAAAAAAAAGTATATTTTAGTTTATTGTTGTTGTATTTATTTTTGGATTTTGTTTTCTTTAATACAAACTCGAGTACTAGACAGTTGTACTAAATACATCACTAATGTTGCTGGTGCTGCACGAGTACTTCTTCAGAGTAATACAAAAAAAAAGGCCAAGTGAGTAGGAAACCATACCCATTTAAGACCAAGAACTAAAGAGGGTTGATGCTGCGTTTGTTTAACAACTGTTGAGGGAAGCAACGGATTATCATCCTTAAAGACTACAACTAAGAAAAAAAGAAAGTCGCATGTATATAAGGTGGTCTTAGTTAATCAGCTGAATAACGGTATTTCGTTATTTAAATGTCAAATTTTGTTTATGTTTATGTATTTTTTTAATAAACAACAACTGTAGTATTCTAAGAAACTGTCTTTGACATTTGTATGACGATTTAGTTGTTTTTGTAGAACTGATGCCACCTGATATACATGCGCCTTGGTAAGAAGTGACATGCTGTTTACAAAAAAAAAAGTTGGCTTAAGTTTAATGTAAATTTAAAACGTTAAATGTATAACAAGAAATGTTTAAACGTTTCTGTTTCAAAATATTTTTAAACTTTTAAAATAACTTTTTTTTAAAAATAAAGAAGAAGAATATTAAACTTTGAAAAAGTGGGATACATATAAAAATGTTGTTGGTATGCCACAGACATCCGTGCCGAACTTCGAAGCCACTTATACAAAAGCAAACACATGTGGGACATATTTGCATAATATGTAATCGCAAAAAAAAACGACAAACTTTTACTTTTTTGTTGTTATATGTAAATATATTCATTACGTTCGAAACTTTATAATGACAACAATTTACGTTGTTGCTGCTATTATGTCGTCTACAGAAAAGCAGCCAATCAGTTTGTTTGTAACAGTTTTAATTGCTAAAATCTAGATTAAAAAGTTTAATTTTTAAAAATAAAATGGTCAAGTCTAATAAGTTAAATATAAGATAAGTGCAACTATACTCTGTTCCGTTTAGTTTAAGTTCAGTTGAACAGACTGGTCCCAAATTCCTTAAATCGATCTGCTTGGTGTTACCAGACCTAAAAAAACAAAAACCCTTCGAATGGTAATTTTTTGATTTGATGAATTTTAAGGGTAATTTACATTCTTTTGGCAAAGCACAGTTCCGGACACGACACTACACATTTTGCCGCAAAACGCGTGAAAACTGGGGGAATTCGATTCAAAATTTTACTTGATCGATTGAGTTGTCAATGCTTTTATTATAGAAATTGTAATAAGAATTTCTTATACCTACGCCACATACGTACAGATGCTTGTAACGCCCAAAAGTAATGGTCTGGGATCCCCTTAAAGTAGACCGATCGCCTCAGATTCATTTTCTAAGTCGATTTAAAAATGTGCCTTCATTTGTCTGGCTAGATGTCCATGCAGCACGCTATAGGTCGCAATTTAGAATAGATATGTGTTGGGCACCGTCACGAATCCTATCGTTTTTGATGATGATTGGTCCATTTTTTTTAGAAAAGCGCCAATACAAATCTCCTCCCGTAAAAAGCATTTTGGGATATTAATGACTCTATGTGTCAATGTATGTGTCTAACTTTATGCCCCAAACTATTTTACTGAACAAAAATGTGATCAGTCCATTTTTTGATATAACACCAGGTGCCCTCCCGAAATAAGCATTTTGGGCTATAGCTGACTCGGAAATGCTTTTAAAAATTTTGCACACATGTTTATCTTTATACCGTCAACTATTATACTGAATATAAAAATTATCGGTCTATTTTTCATAAAGCATTCAAACCATACAAATGCGGTGTAGGGTATAATATGGCCGGGCTTTACGGCTGTAACTTTCTTACTTGTGCAATTTCGATTTTAATTGAATGCCGTGATTTGCCCCCCGTTCCAATTTTTTTCAAGGTGTTGTTACATATTTTGTGCAAAAAAAGGGATTGTCCAGAAATTTTTATATCGGAAGTATAAAAAAAATTGTTATGGCGTGAATGAAAAGGGACAAGCCGGAGCAGTGGCAATGGACGCGTTCTTATACTTCTGTCGGCAAATGGATAGCAAAATTTAATGAGATCTATAAATTGATTTAAAAAAAACAGGGATCCGTAGAGAAACTAAACATTTTTTAAAAATCCTGTGCATAGGGTTGCCACCGGAACAAAGAGAAATGGGTTTTTGTTGTGATAATAAAAAGGATGGCAAAATGAAAAATTTTGTGGTAGCACCAAGCTTTTTGATCTTTGCTACAGAATTTCGATTCAGCAGTTAAACATTTAGTTTCGATTTGGTTATTAGATTCTCGCAACAAAAATTCTGTGACCACGAAAAAAATGGGACCGTAAGAACCGAATATTTTGAGGGACAAAGAATTTGGTTTCTGTTACGAATGTTTTTTTTCTGGGTGTTTTAAAAACTTCGTTTGATACATACTTATGCATTTTTATGATTTTGATTTTAATGACTTTGCTGTTCCTGATAATAATATTTTCTTAGTTTTTCCCCTTTTTTCCTTAACTTCCTTGATATCCTTTCTTATTAAAGATGTTAGTGTTAATGATGATTTGATTTATGAATCAAATCAATAGTGTTTCGTATATAAAACTTATTAGGTTATTCATTTGCGGTAAAGAGTTTGAATATTTTAAAATTTTTTGTTTTAATTCAAAGATCAACATTTTCATATTTTGAAAAATAAATTTTCTTTTGGACAAAACTATTCCAATATCTCTTAACCTATTAAGAAAATGAAAAAAAAACAGTTTAGGAATAACTTAAGGGTTACTATATTGCGGAATTTTTTTAGTCGAATAGAACGAATAGTTCTTGAGTTATATTCATATGTTTATGTGATTACAGTTCCTTGATATTGGAGATAAAGCTTTATATAACCAATTTGAAGAATATTGAAAATTAATTTGAATAAAGTGTCTCAAATAACCTTAGAAGCAACTGTCAGTAGCTCAGATAAAAAAGTTGACCTTTATTTATTTACAAGCTTGTGTAGTTATAGAAATGAGTTTATTTCCACTGTGTAAGGAACTTATTATAGGGTCTCCTTGTTCTACCAAGTACATGTATCAAATTTAAAAACTTTTGCTCAGACAGATACAATTTTATGCGAGAAAATTGATTTGAATTGTATTTAAAGTAGGGGGGTAGATGTGGCTAAGGCTGCTAACATTTGATTTGCAGGTTTTGTTTGCCCTAGGAAATTGTATCTATGTATTGAATTTGAACTTTTTTTTGGATAAAAAAAACTCATGCGAAAAGATATTTTGGATTGTAAGAGAGGTGGGCATGGACAATGTTGATGAAACTTGACTTACTGATTTTTTTGTCCTAAAAGTGTTTCAAACAATTTTTAATTAAATAATTTTTTTTTAAATAATTTGTTTTTAATTAAGTCAATTCAATGCTCGCGCACAACTATAGACGATCAACGACCACTCCTTTTAATAACTTCACAAAAATTTGCAAAGCCATCCCACTGTCGTTCCTTAAATAGTTCTATTATGCCCCATAAAGATTTAAGTAATCGTTTGGTTTTAAGGTATAATTATGTATTTAACGCTGCTTCCGGAATTTTACGTATAAACTTTTATATTAATTAATGGCACTTAATATTGTGCAAAATTTTCTGTATTAATTAACAGCTGCATAATTAAAAAAAAACTTAATATACATATAAGTATTCACATATATTTTCAAATAAACACACAAAATATGTGCAATAATGCAACAAATTGTTGTGCATTTTTTAATACTTGAATCGCAGCCATTGTTCTTGCTGCTGTTTTTTAAAGGGTTGATTTTATAGAGAAACTGAACCGCATAAAACTAAGGGCATGATATATTTTTTTTTTTGATGTGGAGGAAATAATAAAAAAATTATTTAAATAAATTGTATTAATGAATACACTAAGGTACATTTTTTTAGGGTCATGTCTGCTCGGATATTACTTACAAGCTCTTGATTTGGAAATCAATTTTGTATCAAATACATACCTGAAAAAAGAAAAAAATTAAATATTTTAGTAAAATTAAAATTTTTTTTTTAATTTTAAATATTTTTTAGGATTTTATCCAAATTGAAGTTTTTTTCCAGGGTTTGTTGTAGGTGAAAATTGTCTATCTGAAATTCACTGGGTTTACACCAAAATCATCAGTAGGCTCATGAATATCTTTAGCCTTTATATAATAAATTCAGCAAACTTATTGAAAATTATTATAAAAAAATAAAAACCTTTAAGAATTCTCTCAAAAACCAGAAAAAAACATTTTTAGCTATTAGCTGAAATGCATAGAGACAAACTTAACCTAAAACCCTAAAAATTTTTATTTTTAATATTGATAACCTTTTCATTTAACTATAATTTTTTTAACTAAAGTCACATATCTATCCTTTTTTTAAATAATATTTTCAGAAAAAAAAATCATATATATTATCATTAAAAAATTGATTTAATTTTTTTAATAGAATTATATTTTTGGACTTTAAAAACAAAAAATTATATGCGAGAGCCATAAAAAAGTAGTCAAAACTTTACTTCCTATAAAGTAAACTTGAATTAACGAGTTATTCACGTACTTTATTAGAACTTTACCTTATGCTTTTAAAAAAAATTATTTTAGACAAAAAAATGTCAAAAATATTCGCCAAACTAAAACTTATTTCCTGTAATGTTTTTGAGTTACCCTATACTTTTCGCTCTTGGTGTATTTCCAATCAAATCGAAAGCAACAACAAGAGTATGTATTGTTGTTGCATGTGGTAGTTTTAAGGCAAGGCAGAACGAAATAATCATAAGCAAGAAGAATGAATATAAAACATTTTAATGAATTTGACCCCCAGTGTCAATTTAAACTGATTAAAGTGGACTTATTTAAACAATACGGAATAGAGACGATGCCATAAGAGTAATAAACAATTTGTTTGCTCATATGAATGCAAAGAATATTTATGATAAAAAAAAGAATTTTTTATTAAAACTTTTACTCAAACAAATGGAATTTGATTTCAGCAAAAAAAAAATGTTGCTGTTGTATTAAAAGCAAAGTTAAACAAGAGGTTAGAAAGGGAAAACATTTTTATTAAGGTGTTCCATATTAAAACAATTCAATTTTGTCACTTTCGTATTTAATTCCATGTGTTTATTCCGTAATAAATTATTTAGCTTTTTTAACACGCAATGTGGCACAGACACTTACTCTAACATTTGAATGCAACTTTACGACTCTTTCTTTTTATGGCAGCCATTAAAAATTACTCAAACGTAAATGGTTTATTCGGTAAATGTAAAGTAATGTAATATGTTTCTTGGGATACTTTACCAACGCTTAAGGTATAGATAGCACAGGTTGCGAATATAAAAAATCATGCAGCGATTTTTATAATAGGCGATTTGTTGTTTCTTTTAGAGAAATAATTAAGAAAGTACTAAAGAAAAAGAATTTTTGTTTATTAGGTCAATGCGAAACGCAACATTAGATACATTGACGTGGAAATACCTTTTTTTTTGTCACATAATTACCTGTGATGTGTGGTATTAGCTCGTTCAAAATGCAGACGTTTACGTGGGAGGCTTTTTCACTTTACACACAAAATACATATTTTTTGTAGAATTTTTTGTTGTATGTTAATGTCATTGTTTAAGCAATAAAAAAAATCTGGGGAAAAGTAAAAGTGACATTTACAACATCAAAACATTTTTAAGAATAAGTCATTCTCGTTAAAAAAAAAAATATTTAAATAAAATTTACAACATTAAAGTTTTATAATAAAATATTAATTAAATAAGCATTCTAAGTTTTTTTTTGTAAATTTTTCACCATGTCGCCCTTAAGAAATAATATTAAAAAAATGTACTTAAAAAAACCGGGTCAAATTTGAAATTTTCACACAGGTTAGTTAGACTTCTACTCAGTCAACAATTTTTATTAAAAAGATTTTCTGTATTTAAGTGAATATGGGGCATCAAAGTTAAAATTTTAGCAATTGATAACAATTAATGGGGAAAAATTATTGATTCTGTTAAATGTTTTACTGATTTCGACTCTATAAATAAAATTGTAAAATCAAATAAAGAATTTTATAAGAATTTTGAAAAAATTTATTTGAAAAAAGTCCCTACTATTTTCAATAAAAAAAATTATGCTTTAAGACAAATATTTTTTTTAATTTCTTTTATTTGGTTTGACATCAAAATCAGTTATTATTATCAAAATCTAATTAATAAAATATAAAAAAAAACTTATATTAAAAAAAGCTGTTTATTTTAATTAAAATTGGTGAAGTTTTTTCTGTGTAAAGTTTTGTCGAGTGATAACAACTTGTTTGCCGCCCATGCTATGTCGGTTTATTTATTTAAACTTTAAGTTTAAACTTCTATCTAAGAATTCAATACTTAATACAATTCAAAAATTTAAATTAAAAAAAATTTATTTGTTTTAAAGAATTAATCTCTTTGATTAAATAACATTTTTTTATTTTTGTGCCTTAAGGCATGCTATAAATTTTTTTCCACTTAGCAATAAAGTGTTTGATTTGGGAGTAAACACAAATTGCAATACGTCATTAATAAATTAAGACATATAAAAGTTTTCTTTAAGGGTTTTGCAACAGGTGCACTATAAAAGTAGAGCGACGGGAGCAGCAGACGACGCACAGTGCTGTGTCCCATAGACAAAAATACAATAAAAAAAAATGTTTTAAATTGTAGATAAAAATATATAGGTCGACAGATAACAATAATTTTTAAATAAATTTTAAAGAATTTTTTCGATTTAGCTCTTTTTGGTGGCGCTAGGGGGCGCCAAAGTCAAAGAATTTGAAGTAAAAATGGCTAAACAAATACCCGCGTCTTACATGCTTCAGGAAAACAGTTGTAAAAAAATTATTTTTTGGACTGAGATTGAAATTTTTTTCTGTAGTAAATAACTATATTGGCAACTAACTGTCAAAAAAATTTTTTGTGATATCTTTTTTTATAAGTATTTCTCATTGCTTTGAAAAATGCTTATTATTCACTTAAGCTCTAAAAATTTTTTAGCTTTGATGGAAAATTAAAAAAAAAGAAAAATATGGTCTATGGGTTTTTTTCTGTTTTCAAAAATTTATACTGTTTTTTAATAACTACAAGAAAAAAAATTTTAAAAATTTAACCGGAACTTTAAAAAAAAATTTTTTTTAAAAATGGCTATTTTCATGATTTTTTCTCAAATTTCGACAGTTTTCTGGAGCTAAAACTATAAAAAAACTTACAATATAATAACATATAAAACCAAATTGATACCATAAGATTATAATAATTAACAAGATAAATTAAAAAAATAAGTATAAAATTGTGTTTGCCTCTTTTTGACGCTCAAGATGCTGCTAAATTAACAGATTGACGTTGGTGTTTCATTGTTTACCTCCCACCACTGCTGCTAACTTTTTTTCCCAAAAATATAGATAAGTTAGTATAAAAATCGCTAGAAGTTAGCTACATTTTTAAAATGTAAGCTATGAACTGCCAAGAAATTTGTTTTTTCCAGGTCTGTTGTGACTACTTATAACAAAAACTAGGTCAAAATATGACAAAAATTTAATGTTTTTCATAAATCTTATAAAACTTTGCATCACAACAAACTAATACAGCAATTGAAAATCGCTAGATTTGACTCCCAGAGTTAGTAATAAAATGGGAATCTCATTCTGTTTTGCAAAGCCTAATGTCGAATTCAAAATGCTTACCAGCAACAAAAGCTTTGGCGCTATATACGAATTTAGATTTGACCGAAAGAAAATATAGTGTGCTACGTAATACAATAAATGAAATACACCCAAATTGTTTTCCGTCTCTGTATGCGTTACAAACTAAGAAAAAAAATTTATTCCGTCTATTGTGGTATCTAAAAATGAATTTCAGGGTGCTTGTCTGAAGAAGCATTGGAAGCCAACCACAAAATCGTGAGAAAAGCAAGACTGTCCCATATGAGGAAAACGTCACGAAAATACACTCATAAAGATTTAATACTATTTAATACTATCTTTAGATCCGTTTTTGACTTCAAAAAGGAATCCAAAGACCAAAAAAAATCCATTATTTGCAGAAATTGATATGTATATATACTTAAGAGAAAATGCTAATGAGCCAGTTGAAGACGACGAGACAAATGTTTCATTGAGCGGCAATATTTTTTGGGAAGATTCTAATACTGAAGAAGATTTATTGTAAAATAAAATATACATATATAATTTATTAAAAAAAAAAAAATTATTATTAAAAAACGCACTTATACGTATTTTAAATTAAATTTAATTTAGAAAGATTGTCATTTTGTACTTTCACGTTGTCGTCAAAATCCTAATGTAGAAGATTTTTAGCCAATTTAATTTTTATTTTCTATTTTTATAAATCAATTTTAATGTAATTTGGCACTAACATTTGTTTGACACATAATAATAACCATACCACCCAATTTAATGAGAATCGGCTAACTTTTGTAACAGTCTTAGCATTTTTGCAAAAAAGGATATATGGCAGGACCTAGAGTCCTTGCGTCAATCCCAATAAAAATTATCGCACAAGTTACTAGCACGGGATGTAAATAATCTACGGACTATCGTAACATTCTGTGCAGTTATGTAGTCAAAATATAAAATTTCGTCCTTTCTATATATGGGCAGTAGGCGTGTCCTTTGCCCGATTTTTTCAAAAAATTTAATTTTTCTTAATTTAAGTATTTAATACTAGTGTACCAATGGTCTGCACAAGTCAATTTCTTTGGTAAAGTAAGCCTATACACGTTAGCATTTTTGCAAAAAAGGATATATGGCAGGACCTAGAGTCCTTTGGTCAATCCCAATAAAAATTATCACACAAGTTACTAGCACGGGATGTAAATAATCTACAGACTATTGTAACTTTCTGTGCAGCTATGTAGTCAAAATTGAAAATTTCGTCCTTTCTATATATGGGCAGTAGGCGTGTCCTTTGCCCGATTTTTTCAAAAAATTTAATTTTTCTTAATTTAAGTATTTAATACTAGTGTACCAAATTTCAAAGCTCTAGGACCACTCCTTCTATTTTTGTCCCATCACTATATGGGATCAAAGCACTGTGCGACGCCATATTTCTTCCTGCTCTTTTGACATTTCTCTTCAGTAAGGTTTGCCATTTCATTATGAAAAGATATACGAGCCAACGACGAGTCGAAATTACCGAAATTTACAACCGAAATTCGGAGTCTGTGGCTTTAACGTTAAGAGCGCTACGTCAAATTTATGGTCGTCATAATCGTCCTAGCAGGTCAAAAATTGAGCGTCTAGTGGAACAGTTTAAATCCACAGGCACAGTACAAAATGTCCCGTGCCAGTGAGACAAAGAAACGCTCGTAGTGTCGAGAATATTGCTGCCGCTTAGGCTTCAGTTGAAGAAAGCCCAAATGTGTCTCTTCTCACAAGTCATTTTTAAGCGTTGGACGTCGTTGTGGCGAATTTTGCGACAAGATCTTGTCATACATCCTTACAAGATCAAATTGACGCAAGAACTGAAGCCGCTCGACCCCCAGAAGCGTCATAAGCTCGTGAATTTGCCTGAGCAACAACCTGAAAATGATTCGGATTTTCATCGAAAAAACATCTTTAGCGATGAGGCTCATTTCTGGCTGAATGGCTTCGTCAATAAACATAATATGCGTTATTGGTCAGGCAGCAATCCACACGTACTCCATGAGTCATCATTGCATCCCGAAAAAATTACGGTTTGGTGCGGTTTATGGGCCGACGGCGTCATTGGGCCGTCCTTCTGCCGTGATGATCAAGACCGGCACGTTACTGTGAATGGGAATCGCTGCCGTTCAATGATAAGCGAATATTTTTGGCCCCAATTGAATGATATGGACTTGGAGGACATGTCGTTTCAACAAGACGGCGCCACAAGCCACACAGCGAATGCCACAATCAATTTATTGAAAATCAAGTTTGGAGAACGTGTTATCTCCCGAAATGGTCCATTAGATTGGCCGCTTCGGTCGTGCGATTTGACGCCTTTGGACTATTTACGTCAAGTCTATGGTCTATGCCAACAAGCCAGCAACAATTGATGAACTTCGTACGAATATCGAACGTGAAATTGCAGCAGTATCGGTCGATTTATGCTTGAAAACCGTCGAAAATTGGGTTAAGCGTCTGGACTTTTGCAAGCGTGCCCGTGGTGGCCATGCAAAAGAAATCGAGTTCCATACACAACTCGATGCCGTTGTGCGTGCTTTTACAGAAATAAAGAATTTCACTGATATCCAAAACCGTTTTTGTTTTGTTTGTTGTATTCTTATTGAAAAACCCGATATTACTTAACTTGTCATGTATATTTTTGGTAGGTGGTGGCATATAGGTTAAAATGTGTCAATTTTTAAAAAGGTGAAGTAATATTCGAGCTATTTGTCGTCTAAAATGCTTATTCTAAAAGGAATTGGAATGTGGGTTATATAAAAAAATTACTTGACCACATTATTGTTCAGTATATCAGTTAGTTGCATAAAGTTAGAAATTTGTCAAAAATTTTGTCAAAATAAGACACTATTTTAGTCAGTTATAGCCCAAAAAGCTTATTCCGGAAAGATATGTATGTCAAAAAATAAAAAGATTGTCACCAAAAACAATATGCTTCGTGCCAGTGCCAAAGAACTTATCTGTGAAAAGTTTAATCAAAATATCTTCCAATTTATTACTTGATTCGTGTTCGCAAGAATACATAGATGCCCAGCCGGACGAAGAGACGGACGAACATGTTTAAGCATTAGAAACATCGGCACAAACGCATAATACCCGTACCTCGCATGTATGTGGTGTGGGTAGAGAAATAAAATAACAGACCACATATCCTTAAAAAATTTGGCTGCTTATGCTGTGTTCCAAACGAACCTAATGCATTCAACTTCATTCTTTGTAAAGCTTTCGAAGGTTTATACTTAGTTTTTGTAAATTTTTATAGGTTAAGTCCAACACAGAAAGTGAAAAAAAATGTTTACTCTAATCAGCGTCAAAATTAGTCATAAAAATAACAATAAAATAATTCTTTATGCCCCGGGCAGAGTTCAAGAGTAAAAAAGAAAGAATAATTGGCGAAAGTAGCAATAAATGTAAAAGGTAAGAAAAAGTAAATTGAAAAAAAAACATTAAATATAAAAAACATTTAAATTGCATTAAATATTTTTAAAGGTCCTTTAAAGTCAATAAAAAAGAAATTTATCGTTAATTGGTCACACAAGGAGTGTTAAGTAATTTAAAATCTACGATTTTACAAGCCAATTAAATTTTATAGAAAAATTAGGTTGAAAGATTTTCATAAAGAAGCTATTTGTATAACTAATGAACCAAACACTTTTCTTTTAATTTATAGCTTTTTCCAAGTTATTGCCGCAATTTCCTAATTTAAATGCGTTTTTTAATATTTAATGTATTTCCAAACACTTCAATAATAAACCATAAAAGTTAATAAAAATTAAATAATAATTTTGTTTATTTAACAAATGACAGCAATAATAATTTGATGACAAATTTTAAATTACTGGCAGACAGTCAATCATTTAGTTATTACGCTCGGTTGCATGCTTTTGCTTTTTTTTTTTTTAACCAACTTCCTTTCATACTTCAACAGTCATCCAATTTTTAGTCAACACAGTAACACAGTAAAAAAAGACATTACTTTCAGAGTTGCATGTTAAAAGGAAATTACATTATGATTATGCTTTTGCAGTTGCTGTTGGTTTTTTTTCTGCTGCTGCTAGTGCCGTTGCATAAGTATTACTTACCTCTATGACTAAGTTTGAACGTGTTACGATGCGTTAAGAAAATTAATATTAAGGTTGACATTAAGCTGTTGCTTTTTTGTTTTCTTACTTCGGTTTTGACAGGAGAGAAGAGAGAAGCAGCATATTGATATAATTATAGATACAAAGGGCATATAGGGACCTGATTGATGCCTTTCCCCCCAAGTTAAACGGAAATTTAATTTAAAATAATTTTTGTTATAAAATTATTAAAAGTTTTTTTCAATAAAATATTACTTATCGATAAAATATTGCAGCCATAAATTTTATTTCTATTTCAATTTGCCTGCAATTGAAAAGAGCAACAAAATATTTATATATTTTTTTAAATATTAAATCCCAAAATCTATTTATCTTTAAACAACTGTTGCGTGTAAAAGCAATTTCAATAATAAAATAAAAACAAAAAACAATTTCAAAAGACTATTGAAGCGTTAAATTATGAAAGACCACTATTATTTTATGCTCAGTTTACTAAACAATTCAATATTCAACGTAAAAGTACCTGCCATTTCAATAGTTTGTTTTTCATTTATCTATCTTTCTTAAACAGACATACGGTTTGTCTGAAAAAATTCCGAAACATTTTTTTTTATTAAATGTCATGTTATAAATTATTTATAAGAAGCGCATATACATAAATAAATACATACGTTAACTTATTAAACCACACACATACTAGCATCATAAAGATATTAAAATACAGGGTGACGCAGAGCTTTGCTAAAGTTTTTTAAACACTTTTATAAATATATATCTGTGGACTTTTGTTAAAGTAGTTTTTTTGCTCTCCTTTAAAATTCACTTTTCTCAAATAAGTGCTTTTGTCAAAAGTCTACAGATATTAATACCCAGAAGCCAAATCGTCGCATCCGATTCGAATCGAAATTTCACTCGAACGATCGAGTTGTCAATGCTTTAAGTAATTTCAATGCGAATCGAATGCGACGATTTGGCCCCTGGATAGTTTGTAAAAATGCTCGCAACGCCTAAACCCGAATCTCAAGAATACCGATCGCATCGAAATATGATTAAAAAAGTCTGTCCATTTCAATATACAAGGTGGGTCAAAAGAAATCACCCTATTGGAAGATGCTCTTATTTTTGCAAATTGCGGCCAATGTCAAATCTGTTTTGACATTTGTGAACTAGACAGATGTAGAATACAAGTAAACAAGTCACGAAGCGATACGCTTCCCAAGAACGCAGAATAATCGCGTCTATTTTTTTGCGTAACAATTCATCTGTGATAGCGCAGAGCGAACTCCGTCGCCGATTCCCCGGTCGTCCGGCACCGACTGCGCAAACACTCCACCGTTTGGCCACCAACCTTGAAGAGTATGGGAACACACAAGACGCTGCCAAGAGCGGCATGCTACGGAGCGCCCATTCTGCCCAGAATGTTGCCGCTGTTGGCGCGGATGTCGAGTTGTCGCCAGAAACATAGATTAGACGATGTGCCTTGCAATTAGCCATCAGCCGTTCGTCCCTAAATTTTGGTCAAAGACCTGCGCATGTTTCCGCACAAAGTCCAGTCCGTGCATCAGCTGCTGCCTGTCGACCGCGTGTAACCTACGCCCAATCTATCTTTAATCTCGAGGCTAAAGTGGGCAATTTTACGACCAAAATCATAATGAAGGATGAGGCTCATTTCAACCTCAGCGGGTCCGCTTCTGGGGCGCCGAAAATTCACAAGTAATGCAAGAGGAGCCATTACATCCGCTCAAAGTGACTGCATAGTGCGCTAGTTACGCTGGAAGAGTCATCGGGCCATTTTTTTCGAGAACGCCGCTGGTCAAAGGACAGCAGCGAACGGCGCGAGTTATGGGGCCACAATAGCCGAGTTTTTTAGCCTCAAAAGTGATTACACCTTATATCTCGGTCGGTAAAAACCCGATCTTGCTTATTTTAAAAGCGTTCTGACTAGGAATATTTTTATTAGTTTGATCGGATTTGACTTGGCTCCAATAGCTTGATTTCAAAAGACGATCAGACGGGCATGGCTAAATTGACTTCCCTATTTATGAGAATTAGGGTTTTCTCTTTCCCGGAAATTTTAGCTTCCCGCGAAACGGGAATGTAAAAATTAGTTTCCTGGGAATCAAAAGGTGTATGGGCTATGCTTTTACCTAAAATACTGTTTTTATGCATATTAGTAGAACGAATGTATATACTAGACATCTGCATGACTATATTCATTTAATTGCCTATACACAACAAAAACAATATTCATTCAAACATTTTTCATTCTATGGGAGATAAATAAAGTTAAGCCAGTAACAACACAAGAAAGAATGTATTGTGTGTTACACTCAATGATACAAGAACACATTCATTTTACAGTTTTCGTTTTGAATGTGTATAAAACACACTTGAAAATACAAAAACATAGCAAAGTCTCATTACAGTTAGAGTTTTTATAAAAACATTCAGGTGTTTTTTCGAGTTAATGAATGTTTAACAACAACAATAACGACAAATTTGCAAACACAAATGAATAATAATTTTTTACACCAATCATACAGCAATATTCACACATTCTATTCAGTATTTATTTATATGAATGTATAGGTAATATTTTGTTTTCGGTTGAAGTTGTTTTTTATTTGCTTTCGCTTGTGGGTTCATTCATTTAGTTTGTTTAACATTGAATGAAAAACACTATGTTGTTGAAAAACAAACGAATGTATTTAAACGGCATTTGGGTGTAGTCAAGCAGACCTCTAGTATATACCAAACATACAGAATCGCTGATCAAAGCTGCTTCCAAAAAAAACGTAATACATTTTTTTCTGTGTAACCAACCATTTAAATTTAAAAGGTTTGATCTTAAGGTTTGACAAAAACGGAGAATTGGGGCAATGAAAAATGAATTTGGATACTGCGCCGCTTTCACGCTTAAGTATCCGTAGTTTTCTTCTAAAGGAAATATAGACGAACGTTTAACGGCACTCCTCCTAGCAAGTGGACTATAATGGGGCACATGAATAATTTTGCCGAACGTGACACAATCGTAAAAAGGTCTTATCATCGAAATTCTTTAGTTCGAATGCAGGAAACTATCGCTGCTGTAGCTGGTGCCATACAACCCGATCCCAGAGTTTCGAAAAGCAGCTTATCTGCAGACAATTTTGCATCAAGGTTTAAACTTATTTTACTTTAATCTAATTGCATAAGCTTAAAAATCTTTCGGAAACAATATTTTTTTTTTATATTATTGACCACCTATAAAGACATCACCCTGTAATTAAGTTGTTCCATAAGTTTCCCGCCACTATTTAGAAAATAAATACTACAAACTTGTACTTTCATAATGGAAAATATGTGTATGAATATAAAAAAAATATATATAAATGCCACAACGATTGACAGCAAAACAATAACTATTCTAAAGATGCACAAAGTTATTTTCATATCAACATACGTAAGTTTACATCAAGTTTATAATGAAAACGCACAATAACTACAGTGAAAGAAACTCACACTCACATGCTTTCTAATATTAAATGCCAGTCACGCATCAAACAAAATAAAACTTAATATTTTGAAAGATATAAAAAGAACTTAGAAAACGAGGAAAGAATCAACTTAAACACTATTTTAAATGAAAAGAAAACCGCCAAGCAATTCTTACAATTTATTTATTTTACAAATATTAAAACGTTTGGGTCGTTATAATGGACAGTGCTGAGGAAATAAGAAGCAGTGAATTTAAGTAAAGTAAGGGATCTTAAGACTTACTATAGTAAACAAATATTTTTGAGTTTGAATAACTAAAGGTTTCACAACAATATCACTGGATGTAATCTTGGACTTGCAATCTATTAACCTGATTGAAAAGGATGTTGCGAAAAAGTTTGTTGCTCAACTTGGGGCACCAGGGCAATTCACGAAGGTGCCATGTGGCTATGGCAGGGCTATTGAAAATAAAAAAAAAATAAGCAGCGACTACATGATCTCTAAACTGAGCTCCATAGTGCAGCGAAGTGTAATTATGTAGTAATAAGGCTGGTTGGCGGGTTGCCACCCTGACTACAGGACCTGCCACTTTTCTATCGACAAGACTAGAATAGGGGGATTTTGAGCAGCAGCTGTCTGCTTACGTGAGTTGGGCATCAATGAGTCCAATAAACTTCTAATGACTGCAGTGTCTTTCAGGCGAAGATTCTGGCCGCAAAGATGTCCGCTGATCTTGTCCTGTCCTGTCAGACCGAGAACTCTCAGGAAAATATGTTTATTGATAGTCGGCTGGCAATTAAAACAGTTTCGGTGAGCTCACACGCTACTTGATCGTTTAAGCGTTGAAGCATTTCCTTGGTAAAGTATGTGCCATGATATAGGAGCACATTTACTGGGTTCATGGGCGCAAGTTATCAAGGGACAAAAAAATTTCTGGCGAGTTGGTGAGCCAAGATGTCTATTTTCACATGGGAACGCCAACTGTTGTTTGGGTTCTACAAAGCAATGAAGTAATATATGAAGGCTTTTCTACGGGAGGTCACGGACACAAAGGCCTGGGTAAATGCCATTTCATATTGAGGGCTCAAGATTATGTGAAGAGATCTTACGACCTTAGGGTTACGAAGTTTCTACCATCTTTTTGAAGAAGTGATGTAGGCTTCTCGGAAGATGTTAACAGATGATTTTTGGGCTGCGGTTGTCGCCAAAAGAGCAGGACGACTGGCAAAAGGTAATTGCACGTTCTGTGGTGTGTCATAGGGTAAGCCTACTATCGAGCACAATTTGTGTTCCTGCCTTGCGCTCGTAAGCTCAAGGCAAAACTTTCTATTGGCTCATCTGTGTGCTCATCATGAGCGTGAAGCACCCTTGACTTCACTTTATCGAATTAACGGGTTAACATTTCTTCTTGGACAATAGCAATAGGAACCTTAAGGTCTATGTGAGCCCTTCGAGACCCGCCACTTCAACCTTAGCTGGCCTGTTGGATACATATTGGGTACAGATTGGATGTACTTTAAATCTCAATTTGAAAATAAATGCTAAAAGGCGATAAAGCTGTATAGTGGTTTGGGCATTGATAGGCAAAACGGCACGCAGCGCTAATTATTTTTTTAGTTTTATATGTACAGGAACACACGCATGCGAAGCCTAAGAAATTTTAATCAGTAACTCGTTTGTTCTATTTTGTTATCAGAAAAGTATTTAAAATATCACATATACAAATATAAATATAAAATATGCAAAGCAAACTATCCAATAAAAAGTGATTTTAAACTATTTTTTCCCTTACGTTTTCCTACGTCAAATTTTTACCTTTTAACTATTGAGCTACAATCCAGATTAGGAACCTCTGCTTAGTAGTTCGAGTATCGCAGTCATGTACTTTATTGCAAATGATAGTATGTATGCATTTCCAACTAAATAACTTATAATCTAATAACATACATTACACAAACATAAAAACAAATAACTACATACATATATTCTATCGAAAAGATTCCTTTTTGAATACAAATTTTTCCATAATCCTTAGAGGAAAAAAAAAACGGAGAGTTTTACAAAATTCTAAACACAATTTTACAACAACATATACATAATTAGAAGGGAGTAACCGGTAAGTTAGAAAACAAAAATAGTAAATGGGATATTAAAAAATTATTGATTAAACTCCAGGGAATTCAAAAAATATATGTATATATTTAGGTTAAAGTATGAAAAAGTAATAAAAATATCATAAAAGTTTTGAAATATTTATTTTTAAAACGTATTCATTGTTTTTATTTTTAAACTTCTTTGAATGAGAATTGTCTAAAAAGAGTTATTTAAATTTAAAATTAATGTTTTATATTGAAAAAAAAATATATATTTTTAAATAAAGACCTTTAAATTTATTCCTACAAAAATACTTTTTCTACTTCTATGACTTTATAGTTGGTCATCCATATGCCTTTTGTCATAAGGTTTTTTTTATTTACAGGCCAAACTATAAATATTTTTATGGCGAAATATTTTTTTTTATTGGGATTCTTAATGAATGAAAAGTGCTTGTCCTTGTTGTGCCTGAATATAAAGTCAAAATATTCTTATAAAATATAAATATGTTTTCGTTTGCCAAAGTTCAATCAAAATTCCTTAAAAATATGTAAACAATGGCGTACAAATGACCGGATATATACACACTCATAAGAAAACACACACATTTAAGAAACTTACAAATATGAACAAAAGCAACGCCAATCGAGTATATCGTTAGTTTAAATACAAAACCTCGTAACTACATTTTTAAAAGTTTAACGGGAGAAGTCAAAACATTTTCTAAATTGCAAAAGCAGTGCATGTAAATTGTTTCTTTTTTTAGCATTCTGTTTTAAGTTTTGTGTGAACTCTACTCTACTCTACTCTACTCTACTCTACTCTACTCTACTCTACTCTACTCTACTCTACTCTACTCTACTCTACTCTACTCTACTCTACTCTACTCTACTCTACTCTACTCTACTCTACTCTACTCTACTCTACTCTACTCTACTCTACTCTACTCTACTCTACTCTACTCTACTCTACTCTACTCTACTCTACTCTACTCTACTCTACTCTACTCTACTCTACTCTACTCTACTCTACTCTACTCTACTCTACTCTACTCTACTCTACTTTGTTGGTATCACTTCAGTGCTTACGCGGCCTTTGGTTGTTTCAATGCTGTTTATTTCTTAACATTTTGTAGAGTTTAGTGAAGCTATTTGGCCAACGAAATTGCTTAAGAATATGGTATCTGATTGGACAGATGGGCTCGTTCTCAATTATATTGCAAATTTAAGGAAATGCAAACTGAACTGTCAAATTTTTGATGTGAAATTCAAGTTTTTTTAAGGCTTGTTTACTGCTAAGATGCCACCAAAAATCATGCCGGAACGACATAAAAAAGACATGCAGCTTTATTTCCTTTGTTGCTTCACTGTGTATCCCATTCGTTAAATAGCAAAAAATAATCTCCTTTTATATCAATTTATAAAAAAAAAAGTTTTTATGTTTCCGTAAGCATGAAAAACATCCTTTTTTTCTTGTGTAATAAATGATACAAAATAAAATCCTCAAATTCCCATTAACCAGTCAGGTTAATATCTACGGAGACCACACATGTTCATGTACACATAGTTACAACCAGGACAGTGTAATAGTAAAAAAATCCCTATTTCATTTCATTCTTCTTTGTTGTTGTTGTGTATATGAAAACTTTGCTTTCAACCACGGTCATTATTAGTGAGTTAATCAAAGCAATTGCAACCAACAACATGTTACTGCAACTGCCTGGCATTAACTCTGCACAAAATCATACTCTATTTGCTGTAGTTTTTGGCTGTTGTTTGGTTGGTCATCATCATCAGAGTTTCAGTTTTGATGGCATTTAAGTTTCATGATTAACAACAGAGATTTGGAGAGCAATCTGTGGCTTAAAGCGCTTATTTTTGAAAAATGCTAAATAATTACAAGATTATTTGCTAAATTGTAAAATCAGCGATCTGGAAATTTAACAATAAAGAAAAGTACGATAATTTTTTTTGAATTAAAAATCCCGTTTTATTTTCAAACGTTATAACATTACAGAAAGCATTGAATTACTAATCATCATTAATTCATTCTTAAGCCTTGGTGTTTGTTGGCAACGAGCTTACTGAATGCTTTATTTTTAAGTGGCTTAATTTCACTAAAGTAGGAAGGTTTGTCTTCCTTATCATTATTTGCATTTTTTTATAAGGATTCATACCTCATATTAAGAGTTTGATAGGCGTTATAAATCTCTAAGATTTTATTTCAGGACCCAAAAATGTGCCGTGCCCTTCGTAAATGAATGGATCTGCTTTGCCGAAATTGCGAATTTTTTAAACGAGTTATTACTTAAAGTGCGATACTAGAAATATTACATTAAATTGGGTATCTAAAGGTGTGTTTCAGTTATAACTTGTTAATTTGGAAAACCACATATATTAAAATCAAAGAGAAATACTTTAATTACTTTAATAAACAGATAAACTATGTGAACGTGACAGTCACAGTCATGATTTGCTAAGTAAGAGTAAATGATTCTTAAGATAAATTTTGAATTTCAACATTGTCAAACAAAGAATTTAGTTTACAAAATGCGTCTTGATTCCCTAAACTTTTTGTCTAAAAATTGTAATTTGAAACTACAGTGAACTGAGTGCCCCGGTAAGTGCGCGAATCTACCAGTCTGGAAATTGTGAGTTCGATTAGGAATTCTTAATTTAAATAAAGAAACGAAGAGTATTCTGTTCACAAGTCGACCACAGGTTTGCTCACACTGTCACTCTGCAGCCCCTAACGGGCTTGCCATACAAAATTTGAAAAAATTAGGTTAAAAACCCCTACAACTTCCCCGGAGTCGCCCTAAGAGGGTTAAAGTATGACACCGACCCCTATTTAAAATTAGAAATATTTCATAAATAAAAAAAAAAAAATAAAAAATTATTTGGGGTTTCGAAAAGCCAATGTAAAGGGTATATAAGACTCGACAAAGCCGAATATGGCGCTCTTACTTGTTTTCTTGGTTGCTTACTTTCTCGTAGGAACAAACGTAAGCATCTGCATAAGTAGTCAGAGATTAATAAGGGCAATACTGCTCAAAGTTACCACGTGTAGGACTGTGTAGCATGAGGATGATTAATGATTACTTTGAAGAGACCTAATCATGCGTTATAAAGGTGCCTAGACATAAACGGGGTAATTGGGAATAAGCAGAAAACTGAAGCGGTTGATCTGAGGGGCCCCAGTCTTTTTTTGCGATTAAAACAAAATTGAAAGATTGTCCAGAAACTGCCCACAGGGCACTGTGGAACAGAAAAACAGTTAGAAAAAAAACAGGAACACAGACAGCCTAAAATAATATTTTTTGGTATTTATTATTGTCATACAGTACTGATCTATTGACAGCAGTAAGACCCAACAACAACGCCAAAGCAAAAGGTACTTCCTTAATAATAATATATTGCATTTAATTTTTTAATATTATCCCCTTTTTTGCCGTTGCATGAAGCGTTTACAGCTTTAATGAATCTGTGGTAATAGTGGATTCATGGATTGATATATTGTCATTGCCACTTGTCATGTTTTTATGTCCAACAAATTTATATACAGGACTACATTATGATCATTAATACGCTTGGTTTTTGGTTAATTTTTTATTTTGAGACACCGTTGTTGTTCATTGACCGAACAGTAACCAAAACCCAATAATATCGTAGTAATATACATGGGAAAACGCACACACAAAAAACTGCAAAAAAAATTTTTCAAACAAATTCTTGTTCAAAATAATTTATTTTTTTAGTCAATTTATTTAATAGTCTCTAATAATATTTTTATTTGATTTTTAAATCAAACAAAATTTTCGCCTAGACAAATAAAATATTTAACCAGCTCAGCAAAATTTTTTAACAGAAACTAAAATTCTTGCAAAATTGTTTGTCTAAATTTACAACTTTCGTTGTAGGTCCTCAGCCAGACAAAATATTTACTGATTCTCTGAAATTTGTTACTGATTCTACAACTCAGTTTTTTCTGTGCATATGCACATACAGAAATGCACATACAGACATGAAACCTGGTACACACTACTGTGTGAAATTTGTTTACATGAAGCGAATAAACATGAAGGATAATATCAGAAACACATATACAATGCAGTTTCCCAGGAAAACAAAACACATATGCATCCTTAACTGGTATTAATGACAGAGATTTTTGTTTTCCTTTTCGAATGGTTCCTTATATTATTATGAAGTTACTTTTAGCCAGGTCTTCTGTGGAGAATGAATGGTTGAATTGTTAAATGTCCCAGGATGTATTTAAGTATGCGTTTGTGTATGCTTGCAAGTTTATAAGGTAAATGGTAATTTAAAAGAAGCAATATGTAACACCAAGCGGTTCACTTGCTAAATCTTAACAAAAAATAATCTGTACACAGATATAGAGGATGTTATGACTCTTAAAATATAAAATTAAGAAATTTGGCCCAAGTTTTTGCCGAAAGTCATGTGAGTGGTCAGAAAGTACTTTTTTAATTTTTCGTATTTTTTTAGATTATCAGTCTATAAATATAATATAAAATAATTGAGTTAGATTGGAGTATAAATTTTCCAAGTGGATAAAAAAAGCAATTTTTGAAATTTTTGAGTACTTTTTTACGTTTTTCAGATGATCAGCTAAGAAAACTGAAAATAACGAATATTGGTCGCAGATTGAGGATGAAGGGCAATTGGGTGGTAAAAAAAAGGATTTTGGTCCACAGAGAGGTCAAAAATCAATCAAGTTAAGAGAAAAAAGTACTTGTTTTACACTTTGAGTACTTTTTTGCATTTGTAAAACTTGGAACATTTTAAAATTTTTGGTACTTTTTTTGGCTGTTTTAGAATTATGAGCTTCGATTTAGGACTATTACCATTTAGACGCCTGCACTGAAATAAGTAGACCAAAACACTTTTTAAAAATTTTTTTAAGATTATACGACTAGACATATAAAACTAAGGATTATTTAACTCCTAAAGAGCTTTGAAGTCAACAAAGTGGACGATTAAGGTCGAAAGTTAGTTAAGTGGTGGGAGTGCACTTTATATATTTTTGGTATTATCAGTCTAAAAATATTTTATTAAAAATTATCCGCTCAGCTTGGGGTAAGGAGTGCAATAAATGGACAAAAAGTACTTTTTTTGACATTTTTGGTACTTTTTTTATATTTTTCAGATTATCAGTGGAGAAACATGAATTTAAGAGATATTGATCTTGATTGTGGTTAGAAATCAATTAAGAGGTTAGCAAGTACTTTTTTCAAATTTTTTGTCATTTTTGGAGATTATCGGTCTGAAAACATGAAATTAAGGACTTTGGCCCATAAAGAAGGCGAAAGGCAACTAAATGGAGAAAAAGTACCTTTTGGGCACTTGTGGTCCTTTTTTTATAAAAAGCCTAGAAATATAAAACTTAGACTTATTCTTATTTTAAAGCCGAAAGTCTACTAAGTAGACAAAAAGTACTTTTTTTAAATTTTTAGTGTTTGTTTGCCTTTTTTGAGACTATTAAATTTTAAGCTAGAGATGGTGTACCCAAAAATAAAGGGCTATTGCACCTCACTAAGGCAGGAAGTCAATTAAGTAAACAATAATTAATTTCGACATAATTTTTATTCTTTTATTTTTATTCCTTTATTTGTTTTTTTTCATGACTTTAAAACCTAAAATAATTTTTCTTTCAGGCATACCGTAAGACAAAAAGAAATTTTAAAATATATGCAACAGGAAATAGAAAACAGTAGATTCCATATTAGGATTGTATAGAAAAACATGAAAATTTAACTTTTTAATGCTCATAATACCCCTTTGCATTAAGTCCTCTGTTGCTAAAACTGCGCTTACGAAGAAGCGGGTTAATTGTAAGTTTTGAATAAATTTTAAATGTACAACTATTTCAAAATAAAATCTTAAAAGCATGAAAAGATTTCAATATAATTTTGACCAACATTCTTTTTAGGCTTTCTGTCAAATACAATTTTCATTAACCTGATAATTAATCTCTTAAAAAGTTTACTCTAAATCTTATAAACAGAATTAGCCAACAATAACTACTTAGATGTTACAGAAAAAACTTTTAAGCAATATTTTCGTTCTCTTTTGTCCCCAAAAAAAGTTTTTTTTTCTTTTTTTTAAAAACAACATACAAAGAAGAAAAGAATAGAAAATAACGAAGATTAAGGACTAAAAAGAATATTTCTTTTGACTTTTTTGAAGTTTTTCATTTGCAGTTAATTAAGATAATTCAGCAACTTTTCTTCTTTGCTGTCTTTTTCACGTAAAAATCAAATTAAATTGCATTGTGGCTGAAACTTTTACAAACCTTCAAATCAGTTAAGGTTTACCTGTATTATAAACTATGACAAAGAGATAACAAGTTTTCATTTGTTACACATGATTTAAAGATAGAAAAAAATATTACATATACAATGGTAGAAATTTCATTTAAAAGTTTTAGGCTTTTGCTGAAGGAATAACAAAAAACAATAACAACAACAACAACAACAGAAAATGTTTTGTCTTCCAAAACTGTTTCCATTGATTGAACAACAAAAGAAACGACAAAAAAAACACCGGAACGAACAAAAACAAAACAACAAATTAATCCTTTAGTGTCCGAGGAAAAAGTCAATTTTCCGCATGAATTTCTTTATGCCAATTTTTTGTTATTTTGTTTGTTGCTCCCAATAACAGTAAAAGGGTTTAACTGTTTTTATTATGGATGTATATGTGAAAGCTATGCGATAGAATTCAATTTAAAGTTCAGCAAAATTTTTACAAACAAAATTTTATAATATTTTTTTCGCCCGTAAACTCGACATCTTTTTAAATTTACATTTTTTATTGCAATATTTAGGTTCCAAAAACCTATACAAAACTATTTTTCAATAAAGTTTTGTGTTTTCTCTTTTTTTTTAATTTAAAATAAGTCCTGCCATAAGGTGTCATTTAAATGTAGCCCTTAATGCTAACAATGGCAAGCAACAATGTTCTTATATGGGCAACTTTAATAATCGTAAATTTTATTTTAATATTTTTGAATAGTTTTCATTTGCGACTTTTTATGTTGCATTTTATTTTTTTTATTTTTTTATTTCGTTATAAGGATGTATGTAAGAACGCGCAGAGAAAAAAAAATGGTTAAATATGGACACTGAAAATTCCACCATTAAATGGTTACGAAGATTATTATGTCTGCCAGAACCATATTATAGTCGTAGGAAGTTTTTGGCGAAAAATGCAACCATAGTCATGATTGAAATTGCCATTATATATTTGTGGCTGCAGTTTTAGGCCGGAAGCTGGGTTTCAAGGAGTTTTATAAACTTCTGCAGTATATTTTGGGCGGCAGTTCTAGCAGCCAAATTTACCGCCGATATTGTCTTGTGACCTCAGACAAAAAACATTCGAAAATATTCGTTAATAGTCAGGCGGCGATTATGGCAATCTTATCGACCTCACCTGCTCTTAAATTGTTCAAGCCTGCAAAGAGGCCATTGGTATACTGTGTACCGGGAGATAGGTGCACATCTACTGGTTTCGGGACAACAAGGGAAACGAGATGACAGACTAGCTGGCGAAGCAAGAAGTACATTTGCCAATGAAAAGAAAAATGAACGTTCGTATTCCACTTCAAATTTTAAATAACAGTATAGACTCTGCGGTGAAGGTTAAATTCAAGGAGGTCTGGGTTTTAAATCAGTTCGTTTAGCCTCTCCAGGATTCTATGGGGATCTTATGACACGAAGGCGACGGTGTTTCTTTTGTCTTTTCGAAAGAGCGATTGTAGACTTCTAGTGGGGATGATAACAGGTCATTGGTAGACAGCATTTCATGCCACAATAGCCGGACAACTGACCAGCAGGGATTGTAGATTCTGTGACGTAACGTGTCTTCGATGTACTGAGTCGCTGTCCAGAGCTCGGCCGCGCCAGAGCAAAATGACTTATTTGTTCCAAACATGGACAAAATGTTTGTGGTTGGTAAGACAAAGCTTCTGGCATTTGATTAGGGAGTGTGGAGCACTCTTGATTTAAATACGTCAATTTGGGGTCTTCGGGGCCAACCAGTTCAACCTAACCTAGCGAGTGGAACATGGAAAATGTCAAAATATTTACCACCCCTAGTTGAAAGAGTCAATTTAAATTTCATTTAACAAAATCTGTACCAGCGGTCGCTGTTTTTCATATAATAAGAAATAAATAAGAAATAAAGTTATATGGAATTATTTGAATTCGATAAACCAGCTTTTCAACCTAAAATTTTTTCTAAAGACTGTTAACTCGCAAAGTTCGATAACTAGTAAACATCAATGCAGGTCCAAATTAATAATTTATTGCAGATGGAAATTGACGAAGACTGAATCAACGTATTTCGCCACAAAGGGTATTAACTATTGTACTTTTGACAAAAAATGCAAGACCACTTTTCTCGCGCAACATTTTTAAAATAAATTATTAAAACTAAAAATTAAATTAAAAAAAAAAGTTTTATATATTATATACGTTTAGTAAATTATAGTTAAGTGCTGATGTCTTCGGCTTAAGATCCTTTATTACTAAATAGAAAAATTTTTTGACAAACTCAAAGTATTAATAATTTAAAAAAGTACTGAAAGAAATTTTTTAAACCTTTTTCTGTGTCCTAACGTTTAAAAAAAGTACCCAAATAATTTTCCATATTTTTCAAGGCCTGCGCAATAGCAATTTGAAATATGTTTCTATCTTTATTGGCTTTAAAGTTACAAAAATTACCTAAAAAGTACCAAAACATAGTTTTTATCTTTTTTTTACCCCTGAATGCAAAGGATGTTAAAAAGTGCCAAAACTATATTCGTATTTTTTCAAAATTTGTCGAACGCAATTTGAACTATGTTTCTATCTTTGTTTGTTCATAAGTTAAAAAAAAGTACCCATAGAGTACAAAGATAAAGTTTTTCCCTTTTTAACGGGTTTACATTCCTTGGAATCAAAATTTCAGAAAAATAGGGAAACTGTCAAATGAAATTTGAATAATGTTTCTAACTTTATTCGTTTAAAAGTTAAAAAAATGACCTAGGCACTATCAAAGTTTTATTTTGACACTTTTGCCTCTTAGGCTCCAAACTTTCAAAAAAGTACCAAACACGATTACGAATACATTTTGTGTTGTAAATGACACTTTTTGAAGGAGATATAGCATTTTGATTTTTTCCCTTTAGACCAATTTTCACAAATGAATGAGGTTCTTCCAAAATTCCAACTAAGTGGATCCTTACATCGGGCGAAGTACCTGCAGTCAAAATTTCAAGTGAATCGCGTTTCGGCTGTACGATAATAAATAAATCAGTCAGTCAGTCATATATATGTATATGAAAATAAAAGACGAAACATCTTTTAAGTTAAATAGAAAAATATTTAAAATGTCTTTAAGAACAAGT
This sequence comes from Melanophora roralis, assembly GCA_963583895.1. Lineage (NCBI taxonomy): Eukaryota > Metazoa > Arthropoda > Insecta > Diptera > Rhinophoridae > Melanophora > Melanophora roralis. Next base: position 24,352,378 of record OY757189.1, on the reverse strand, counting down.
TAAATAAAATATGACCTTAAAGGCAAAATATGCTGTTATTTGCAAAATATGCAAAACATGTTCTCAAACAAATTGATGTCAGAGTTTTGCAAAAGTCCTGAAATGGATCAGTAGCGGCACACAGAAAAAAAAATCTTTTAACTTACTTAACTTACTTATCTCGGCCAGGGGACATCATACATAAAATATCACGCTTTTTACAGACAAATTGATAAATATATATTATTGAACGAGTACATACCTGAAAAGAAATAAAAAAATCATTTATTAGTAATATTATTGGATGCATTACCAGCTACACATTTATTTTTAAAGGAATAATAAAGTATTACAAAGTTGTGTATTTTGATTAATTAAATAGTTTGAAGTGTGTTTGATCGTATTTGATACTTAATTTCTACAAAACAGAATCTTAAGGAAAATTAGAAACTATTACGGGTGTGACAATTTAATTTAAACATAAAAAAGAAGAGCAGGTTGTTTTTTTTAAATCATGTCAAATTAATAAAAATAATATTTTAAACAAATTTTATAATTTTTTCTTTTTTTGCACACAGGTGTGAACTGGCCACTTCTAATTTGATTTTTATTAAAGTTACGTCTTTCTTTTTTTTCAGATCATTAATGTTTACTTAACTACAACAAAAAGTACATATTTGCATATATTGGAAAAACATTTTTAACCATAAATCTGCTTATGCTTGCTTTTTTACATGAATGTAGAATCAAAATTAAACATAACAAGTAAAAGCGCTATATTCGGCTGTTCCAAATTATATATACACTTTACAACTTGCAGGGGTTTTTATTGTAATTGTTTAAAATTTCGCATGGCAGCCCCCTTAAGGGCTGGAGATATGAGGTAAGCATGTTTTAGCAATATGTTTGGGAGGGAAAACTAATGGGGGTCTGTGATTCATTTTGTTTCTCCAGGGGCGACTCCGGGGATGTTGTAGGGGTTTTTGCCTTATTTTTTCAAATTTTATATAACAACCCCCTAAGGGTGTGGAATATGTTTAGAATGGGAAACTAATGGGCGTCGGTCGTACACTTAATTTCTCCTAGGCCGACTCTAGAGAAAATATGGGCGTTTTTACATAATTTTTTGTAAATTTTGTATGGCAACCCCCTTAGGTGGTGGAGATAGGAATTTGTAGGGAAATTGAATGGGGGTCTGTGATACATTTCATTTTTCTAAGGGCTACTCCGGGGAAGTTGTAGGGGTTTTTACCCTAATTTTTTAAAATGTTGTATTGCAACCTTGTTAGGGGCCGGAGAAAGGGGGTAAGTATGTTCCAAATACATTTTTGGGAGCAAAACCACATAGGGGTCGGTCTTGCATTTGGCCTTCGTAGGAGCACCCTGGAAGCTGTGAGAGCGATTTAAAAAAAATTTTTTTAAATTCAACTTTGTATGGCAATCATATTAGAAGCAGAGATAAGGTGTAAAAATGTGGAAAAACAATGGAAGTCGGTCTTTTATTGCAACTGTGTAGGGGCAACTCCGGAGCAGTTGTAGAGGTTTTAATGTACAAATTTTAGAAAAATTAACAGAGGTTCGGGCTTACGCTTATATCTCTGTCGATTATTGGTTAGTTTTGCTTAATTTCAATAGCGATTTTGGCGCGGATATTTCTGATACTTTGACACCACTTACGGGTCTATGCGACATCGGAGGGCTGCAAAAGTTGATTTCAACCATAACACGGACAGACTGATAGACGGGCATCGCTAAATCGACTTTCCTATCTATAAGGATCAAGAAAATGTATACATTATGTGGTCGCAGATGAATAGTAAAGAAATAACCAACGGAATGACAAACTGATGTGAAGGGTATAAAAAATTTAAAACGGCTGATGGCGCAAAAAAATCAATTTGTAACTATGGCATCACTCAGACATGAGCAACTATAATCGAATGGATGAAAAAATGGATGAATGGCTGAATGCATAGATGTACACATGGATGAATAGACAGGTAACATTCAAGTGCCAATCGAAAACCCAACAGAAACACAATTTAAAAGTATCCAAACAAACTAATAAAAAAATACATGTAACCAACCGAAAACGAAAAAAAAAAACACAAATCAAGACTCCATGGAAATGAATGGTAATGTTGTTGAAAGATGAAGCTCAAAAACCAAACCAGAAAAAATACAAACGTGATGATGTTTGTTTGTAGGAGTTTCAGCAGTTATAAACTTCATAAAAAATCATTAAATTGAATTCAATGTCTACTTGTGCTTGTATTTGTAAAACGTGCGTTGTTAAGCAAAGTTTTTGTTTCTTTCGATTTTTTGGTAAAATTGATTACCAACTGTTTGGCAAGTTAAGAAGAAATCAGCAAAACTCAATTCAATAACAATTTGCACAATTCATTCAATTTTTGTTTGTTTGTAACCTGTTGTTGTTGTTGTTGGTGATGATGGTAATACTGTTTTAAGTCAACTATATACCGACATCATGAAAGTAAAGTCTTAAAAAAGGGAAACAATAACAGTTATTGAAGCTACAAAGCACAAATAACTCAAAGAACTACACCTACAACTACAGTTGCTTACAATAACCTTTTTTGAACATATGGGCATTTCCATGTCATCGTACATGACATTTGTACGCCTACAGAGTGGTGTAGATTATGCAAAAAGAGTGGTAACTGAAAAATTGTTTCGTCAATATGTTACATTTAGAGGGTACTATAATCTAAAAAAAAATCATGACTTTTTAAACCTTGCCGGCCAAAATATCGGGCGAAAAAGGCGCATATCGTACGTGACAAAAAAACGGAAGTGATGTCGAGGTGCATGCACATATATACGAAAATCTGCGAATTGTAAAAGTTTTGTTCCTTTCTTTAAGTTCTTTCACCAAGCCAAATATTTTTCCTTGATAATCCATAATTTTTAAATACAAAAAGATTTTTAGATGATTTTGTTACGAACAAATCTTAATATCGTTCGTGACATACCGTATGTGACAGATTTTTCTCTTATAGTATTTGTCTGAAAAAAAATAGGTTTTTTTAATATATGTATACATAAAAAATTTAAAAAGAATGAAAGAATGTTTATTCGGTGATAATATCAATAAAAACAATAAAAGGTTAATTTCATTTTTTACTATACACTATGTACTTGGGCGCTGGCACTTCATTATTAAATTTTAATTTTTTCTCTTACTGAATACGCAGTTCGAGACACATTTATATACTGACTATCATCATAAGTAAACGAATGAAGTTTTCTTATGTTTGGGATGGGCTGGACATTTTGCCATTTTTCATGGAGATGAGCAGAAAACCCTTCAATCTCTTCGGTAGCAACATAAAACAAATTAACTCCTTCCACATATTTATGAGCGCATTCATAAAATGAGAAAGCATCTGGCAAGATTAATTTATTTGCTTTTACAATTTGCCAGACCTTTCTTTTAACAGTACCACCTACTCCATCAACTGCACCTTTACCAAAGAAGTTCCATTCTAAATGTTGGCAGCTAAATTTGTTTACAAAAGAGGAAATACTTTTTAAAATGAATTGGTTTTTAAACTGAGCGCTTTTCCAATCAGAAAATATGTATATAGACGATATATCTTCATATTGTTCGCTTATTTCAAGCATAGTTTGTGTAATAAAATAGTAAACATCAAACTTATTGTGTGTTAATTTGTCGTTAATTATTTTTTTTGTCTTTTTTGGCTGCATCTGCGAACTTTTTTCGATAGATATGCTGTCATTCAGCCTCCTTTTTCCGGTACTTCTTTATTTGTTCTTCGTTTTTCTTCAAGTCCTTCCTCCATTTCTTTGTAGTCTCATAACTATTTTTACCCATCTTAATAAAATATTTATATTTAAAAGGAAATTTGAAAGTATTAAATTGAATTGTGTTACTTACAATATCGTATGCTACAAATTTTGAAAGACTATTAAATTTTTATTGCATAAAATTTAAAAAAAAAAATCGATCAATATTTGTTTGCGAGATTTATCTTCCTTTGAACTTTTATTTTTAAATGCTTGCGACCGGTCGAATTCAAATGATGACGACAAATAACGTTTTTGCATTACGTACGTGACATTAGAATATCATTCAAAGCAATCTATAAAAAATACCGCTATTCGAACTCTAAATTTTTAATTTCATAATGGAACTTGGCCACTGATGTTGTAACATTATTTTTAAAGTATAATTGGAATATTACAATTACCTAAATTTAGCCACTAGTTAAGACAAAATAGTTAATTTCAATTTCTGGAAATTGATCAAAGAGATTACCAGTTTAATCTGCTATTTTTGCTCTTTTAAAATTATAATTAGCTATAAATACTTTTACATAATAAAATTTAAGTGTTTTATTGCTCTTTGGTATATTTAAAAAAAAAGTTGCGATGACTTTTATTTTTCCAGCCGTGGTTGACATATTCATGGAAATGCCCATATGCGAAATGGAAAAGCAAATTAAACAAACCTAAAATTTTTTTCCACCACGAAATCCCCTAAAAAATTTCCACTGTCCATGGTGTAGAGTCTGCGTGAAAATTATTAATTTCTTAATTTCGAATGCTGTTGTGATTGTTGTTGTTTTAACTCCCCTTATTTGCGCTGTAGTTTTTTACAAAAAATTTAATTGGATTTTGTGGTAAAAGAAAACAAAATACGATTTCCAAAATATTTTCAATACATGACGTTTTCTGTGGCAGAATTTTTTTGCATATTTTTAGGGGAGAAACATACATATTTGTAATCTATTGTAGGGTTATGCAAGAGAAAGATCGTGTACATTTACGTGACATTTGGTAATGAATAATTGTGGAAGTAATACATCACGTATTAAAGTAACATAGATCTAAAGCACATTTTTCAACACTAATACTCAGTGAAAAGCAAGGATGGATTATTTTGTGACAATTTTTTTATTAAAAGGGAAGCGCAAAAAGAAAGTTTGCTAAATAGATTAAAAAAAAATTTTAATATGGGGGATTTCACGTCAAGTGACCCAACTTTTAAAACCGATGTCTTTCGATTGGAAAGAAATTTGGACCAAAGTAAGTTCTTGCAGAGAGTAGCATAGACACAATTTTTTAACACGATCGGTCAAGAACTCTCTGAGCTAGAGGGGTTCAAAATTTGACGTTTTCGGCAAATAGGTGTTTTTTCTCATACATGTAGTTTGTTACCTTTTGCTTTTAACAAATTCGTCCCAAACACTTTCGATAGCTTTTTCTTCAATCTTCCAGAAAAAAATATTTTTAAAATTAAAAAAAATTTTTTTTAAAAAATAATTAGAAAAAAAAATTTTTTTTCCAAATATGCCCATTTTTTTTTTTTGCTTAAAAGAAAGCTTAGGTCTTTTGCTTGAAGAACTTGGAGGTCGCTTAGTGGGATGCGAGTGGGATATCTATAAAAATAAATGTTTTGTAACTCAAGGCAGAGGTTTGCCAATTTTCGCGTATATTCTATTTTAATTTTTTTTCCTATTAATGTAAAATTATCTCTTTAGCAAAAAAAAAAAAAATTATTTTATGCTAAGAAACAAAATAATTTAACCTTTCCGTTGGTATGCAAGTACCAAATAAAGTATCATACACTCGACACTGCATTACCAACAAAATAGTAGGCCTCTGGAATAAAATCACTTTTATATGGCAATGTCTGAACACATTTTGTTAATATTTTCAATGCATACCGTCGGAAAGGTTAAAATATTTTGTTTCTTAGCATAAAATATTTTTTTTTTTTGCTAAAGAGATAATTTTACATAAATAGGAAAAAAAAATTAAAATAGAATATACGCGAAAATTGGCAAACCTCTGCCTTGAGTTACAAAACATTTATTTTTATAGATATCCCACTCGCATCCCACTAAGCGACCTCCAAGTTCTTCAAGCAAAAGACCTAAGCTTTCTTTTAAGCAAAAAAAAAAAAAAAAAAATGGGCATATTTGGAAAAAAAATTTTTTTTTCTAATTATTTTTTAAAAAAAATATAAAAAAATTTTTTTTTAATTTTAAAAATATTTTTTTCTGGAAGATTGAAGAAAAAGCTATCGAAAGTGTTTGGGATGAATTTGTTAAAAGCAAAAGGTAACAAACTACATGTATGAGAAAAAACACCTATTTGCCGAAAACGTCAAATTTTGAACCCCTCTAGCTCAGAGAGTTCTTGACCGATCGTGTTAAAAAATTGTGTCTATGCTACTCTCTGCATGAACTTACTTTGGTCCAAATTTCTTTCCAATCGAAAAAAAAGTTGGGTCACTTGACATGAAATCCCCCATATATTTTTTAAAGTTTCTATCAAATTAAGTAATTAATTTCGGAACTTAAACACGGTTCTCGCTTAAAGCAAGCATAACAAATTTTTTTTTAAATAATGTAGTGTTAAAGGACAACTGATGATATAAACTGACAAATATGGCAACTTAGATAGGAAATCGTCGGCAGAAACGTCGTCGGCTGCTAACTTGGATCATCTTCTTCGGCCTCTTTGTGATACCTTTCGAAAAAAAGTTTAAAGAAAACCAGAGGAGAGAAGAGTCGAGAAGTGGATATTATTTGATTATACTTCCTTATCTCTAAGTATAGTTATATATATAATTTTTTGTATTTTTATGACTATAAGACTATAAAAAAAATTTTTAAGGTAATTGAGCTTCTTTTCCGCATTTTCAGCTGGTCTGATTATAACTTTTGGGCTCCTTCTCTCCTTTTGAGCTTACAGGGGTTGTAGCTTATTCACACAATATATAAGTTTCCATGGTTCCTACCAGAAGCATATGACCATATTTAATAACATAATAGTGTAATTTAAACATCTCCGAAAAAAAGAAATCAAAAGCGGGCTAAAGGGCAACCTTGCTGGCAGCTATCAATTTCCACAACGAGACATAACTTTCAAATACCTTTATCGGTCAGGTTTTGTGTGCAGCTGACAAACCAAACGACTCTTAACACACTTGAACTCTCAGGAAGATCAAATAAGGTAGATGTTATTGGCGTTAACTTAAGTCTTGATTGCCCTTGCGTATATCTTTCAGCATCTTAGTGTTATTACACCGAAAAAAAGATAGCCTGGTTTATATAAATAATATTTTAATGAAATTTAAAAACTTAAAGGCGCTCCATCCCTATTTTGGCATAGATGTGTCAAGCTTGTCGTCCTGCCAACCAAAGGAAGCTCTTTCGTTTCTAGTAGAAATGAGGCTCTAGCCTGTTTATTCTGAAGCGCGAGATCCGGAGAACATCAAAGACATATTCTCCACAGGTTCTTTCGATTAACCACTAAATCTGCAATCACCACTGGCAAGTCATTTTGCTTTTTCAAATAGATTCACGTCCATCAATAACCTGTTACCTTTCTCAGTCACAGTCACTCCTTCAAAAAGATAGTAAAACCCTAAACGTCCTTTTGTTAAAAGATCTATTTCAAAAACTTTTGACACTCGACGTGGAATGGTATGCATCTAAACCGTCGTGGAGATGACTGTCTTAGCAGAGTCTATACAGCTTTTAAAGAACTGAAGGAACTATTATAGACCAATCCACCAACCACCTCTTTACTCTCAATACTTTTGTGTCATGAATTCCCGAAACTCTTAGACTTGTTCCTCAAAAGTTGCAGAGATTGCCGTTATCGCCGTTTCAAAGTTTATTTTTTCTCGCTGGTCTTTAACTAGTTTACTCAGTTTGACAGCCAAGGAATCTCCACCGGCATTAAGTTTAAGCTAAAATCAATGCAAAAAAAATCCACAAACAATTGTTAAAATTTTTTATTTTTAAACAGAATAAAGCGCAGTAGCTTTTCGAAGCGTATTCTGTTCCTGTTAACTTTACAAATATCAAAATTAATCTCGAAATGGCCACCATTCGATAAAAAGCATTTTCTGATAGAACGAAATAGTTCCGACCATTTTTTGTTTAATAGTTTTTAGTTAAATAGTTTTTTTGTATACGTATCTTAAACTATTTCTATCAAAAATTAAATAAAATTTTCTGACTTCTAAACAATTGTATAAAGGAAAAGAACAAACCTAATTTTTAACAGGGGAAAATTTCCGTTAAAGAAAAGAATTCTTTGTGACTTGAAATATAATCAACGTTAATGGGAATACTTTTTTGTTCTCAAACAGAATATTTCGGAAACATAACTAACTTTAAGTTCTTAACTTTTAATATTTTAATATATGTATGCATGATTAAAACAATTAAGAAACACTCTTTACGTTTAATGTTTATGTTGATAGAAGTGATTTCCAAGCAACTCCTCCATAGTTATTGTGTTAATTTAAAACTTCTTAAACAATTAATTTCTTTTCTTTGTAAATAATATATAAACCAAATTATGCGTCCCCTTATTCCATCCCACTAGATCCGTCACATTGACTTTCTTTGCCTTCATTGATATAAACAACACCCACCTGAAATACAAATTTAGGGAAAAGGTAACAACAACAAAAAACATCTCCAGCAGCAACTACATGACACAAGAGCTATAAAAAAATTCTACGCATTCAAATGTATGTGGTATGAATTCATACCACATACACAAACACATGTTAACGAGGTGTTGTCTCGTTAACACACACACACATTTACTTTGATTCCCTTTTGTACCGTTACTGTGTCAGGCTTGAAAGGTTTTTCTTGTTTTTGTTCTTTTAGCACAAATTGCTTGTAGCTGCACGAGAATGATTATTGAATTGACACCTAAATTTGTAGCTGAAGCTTGTTTCCCTACCATTCTTCTTCTTTATTTTCTTTTTGGTTTAAGGGTTGGCTTTTTCTTAGTCTTCGTAGTGCAAAATGCCAAATAGTCATTCATGCGCTTCTATGTCTACTCTTAATAGTTTGGCAATTAATTTGTCTACATTTCTTTCTCGATAACGATACGATTTGTTTGAAATCTAGACTTCTTTTGCACAAAGTTTAAATTTTGTTTTTGAGTTTTCGCATTGATTCGAAAGTTTTTTCCCCTTTGCCTTTGGTGATGGGGAGGTTCCAACTCAAAATCATTTACAAAAAGGGCTCAAACTAAAACGAACATGGCAATTATGGTAAGTGTTCTTGTACATGCAAATTCGGGTTAATTTGTCAAGACTTTTTTAATGAATTCAGTTTGTTGTATCGAAAACAACTTCAATTCAAGTAGAAATAAAGCAAAAACTCGTCTAACGTATATTTGTGTTGATATGATATGATGAAAGTTAAAACATGTTAAGTAAAGTTTAATAAACTGGGTGTTTTAGAAAATGTTGGTTTAGTTTTCTTTTAATTGGTAATTTTTCGATATTATAAATGTATCAGGTTGGGTTTGGTAACGAAGAGAAATGAAGGCAATCTTAGCCTCTCATACATCTGCACTCGGAGACATTCTAGGTTCACTATAAGTTTTCTTTAAGAAAAATAGAAAAATTACGAAAGTAAGTAATGAAGGAAAGAAGCTGCATGCCTTAAAAGAACGAAAAAGGTAAGAAAAAGAAAAGAAATAACTTAAGAACCCATTCGAATCCCCTCTTCACTGACTTTCGTTTAGCCACCTGATTCCCATGAGAAACAAACACAATTGTGCTTTCCAGTTGACAACTCGCCTAGTTTTTCGCAGAAAATCGCTTGAGTACCCATCAGTTCGTACTTGCCTTTTACGACCAGGGGCCTGCTGTTACCCCAATCGTAATGCTTAGGCCCAACTTCCCCAGGCTCATAAGCCACTTAGTATCTGCTAAGCTCAGCCCCGGCATTATGGTCCAAGCTACTCTACAGTTCTTTTTGTTCTCCCCGTAGATTTAACATGTTAAGAGTCCATGTTCTTATCTTATCATATTAGTGACCAACTGGTGGTCTCACTTTTTCCCCTTTATAAGACAGCTCAAGAGAAGAGTCACTCCGAGCGAATTTGTCTGCGATTTCATTGCTGGCTATGTCGCACTGATCTGAAATTAAATCAGTCTGACGTTGCAGCGGCCCATAACTTCACCAAAAGCCTTTCTATAACCCATTACCAGCTTAAACTCGACGCAATGCATTTTCTAGTCCCAACAGCCTGCCTGACAGTCGGTATAATAACTAACATAACTATCCCCTGAAACATTTTCGATTTAAAGATCTGTTGCCCTTAAAATGGTCAGTTTCTCAATTTCCCGTTATATTCCTAAGTGACCAGAATTAACAAATTTTGCTAACTCCTACTCACTTCCTTCCTTTTTTCCTTTTCTATCGCGTCCCAACACACAGTGCAGGATAGCATGAAGTAGGCCTCAAGTCCCAAAGCGCATACGCTTAGAATACTGCTCACAATGAAAAAAGAACTTGGCGGGGAAATGTTGAAAGAAATTCGTTTATACAGGCGAATTATATTCGACTTACAACGTGTTCGTTGGTACCAGGGGTTTTGGACTGGTTATACGGGTTAGGATAAGCGTTCGGTGATTTTAGATTAATAACACATGTTTGGATCGTATGTTCAAACGAGGCTGGAAATACTTCTAGTTGAAATAAAGTCGACGGTCCGATAACTTTGAATAATTCACATTTTGATAGTTATTTTAAGTACAATGTTTTTTTTTTATATGTAGTCTTTAAAATCAGTATATGGGTAGTTTTAGCTAGGTGAATCTAGCTATGGGATTTAGCTACGGACAGCCAAAGCAGCTGTGAAAGAACAAACAGTCGAAGGCGCAGCGAAAGAGCGAGCAGTCAAAGCCGCAGTGAAGAACAGACGACAGAAGGCTTAGTGAAGAACAGACGACAGAAGTCGCAGTGAAGGAACAGTCAGCCGCAGTAAAAGAGGGCAAGTAAACCAAAGCCAAGCCACGGATCAGTCTTAGGGAGCAGCAGTTAAAGAGCAGTCCGCCGAAGAGGCACTCTGTGAACGGGCGTTTAATACGGTAAGCAGGAGTTGTCATATCCAACAGACGTTTATTTCTAGCCTACCTATACAGCTTCTTCCTACAGATTGTTTGTACTCTACCGCAGTTAAGAGTATTTAGTTTAAAAAAAATTCCAACACGTATTACTATTTACTTCTGTGGGTTCTTTTAAGATCGTGCTATGATCTGCGAAACTTATTAGCGAGATCTTGTGTTAGCCGCCCCTAGTGTTACTGGTTAACTACTTGAGCTATTATGAACATAAACTCAATGAGAATTATTAACCCTACTTACATATCACTGGGCCTTACGTGTCTGTGGCCTCTTTATACGATGATACATTCCTGTAAGGTCTTTTTACACTAATAGAAATTTAAAATTACATATTATTAAGTAATAAAATATTATAACAAGAATGAAGGTGGTATTGTTTTGTTATTCGCCTTTCGTCGCAACAAAAGGCTGTATGCAGTTTTGCAGATTTAACCACCAGATTATTGGTTTGTTCATTCGCAATTTCCATGTAATGTCCAGGCACCCATCGAATGCGTACTGGGCCATGTCTTGTTTTATAAATTTCTTACATCGCAAAGCTGTCCTTCGGTATCTTTGTACCCTTTTTAGCGTCTGCCTACAATTGACTTGTGTGTACCCTGGGGCAGGACTAAAATTCCGTTGTGAGGTGAACCCATTTCGGTTTTTTGGGTTTTCCCTGTCTCAAAACCATTTATAAGCGAATTCTCGTTTAGGCATTTAACCAAGACTGTCGATCTAATATCACTGGGCATACTGTCATCGTGTAGCATTCAGGTATTTTCAAGCCGCTTTGTTAGTTAGACTAAAATTCATAGAGAAGTCATTAGCGAACCGTGATTAGCGATTTTTGCTTGAAATTGTCAGCCCTCATTCTGGTAACAACAGCATAACGCTAAGTGATACACGGGGACAGAAATAAAACTCTTGAAATAGAGCTAAAAATTGGCATCCGACATTGTGATATTTAAAACTCCTTTAGTATTTCCTGAGGAGAAACATTGGTTGGCTTTTTCGTCCTTATAAACTCACAAGAAACTACACCTGGAAGAACAATACTGTTCGTGTTATTCGCGACATACGGCCAGCAATGCCAGAAAAAGTGTTCAGAAATTAAACGTTTAGAGTGTGATAAGTCAAAAACATCTGAGATTTCCATCTGTCCAGAATTGCTTCTGCCTTTGATGTGTATTTATTATTCGAATAAAAATATTTTTGCTTAAAATTTCAATTTTAATTGGGTTGAAGCAACACCTTTATTTGAAATTAAGTGGCTTTTGTTTAAGAGTTAAAATAAAACATGACGAAATATAAAACTAACACAAGTTTCGCTTTAAAAAAATTTTTAAATTATTAAATGACCTATTCCAACGATAAAGCTCTCCACGGTTTCTTTGAATATTTTACAATCCTTGCAGAAAGCTTTTGCACTAAAATTATGATGGCTTTAATTCCAAAGAAATTTCAAAGTCTTAAAGAAGAACCTAATTGTGTACTCTATGAGCGTTAGCAACAACTACTTAAAGCTGCTTAAGTAAGTATATATGAACTAAAACTTTCATACACAGACGAAGGAAACCTTTGGTTACCACCAAATTAAAAATGCATGACACATTACTCACATGTGTGTTCAGTCGCACTTATTATTAAAAGCGCCAACTCACACACACCCTCAATCATATTGAATATTATTCTGCAGATGGCATACGCTTGGTTGTCTTCGAGTTTGTGTAATTGAAGTTGAGAGTCTTATTTGTCTTTAATGGAAGTTAAATTTAACATATAAAAATGTTTTACACTTGCAAACAGACGTTAAAACATGGTTATTGCAGTCATATGCAGTTAATAAAGTGCATTTATCATGTATATTGGTCTTAGGAGAGTCATATTACTAAATGAATTTAGTTCTTATTGTCTGTTAAAAACTTCTTTATTACTATAAGGAACTGCAAATTAAAAAAAGAGAACAAGAAAAGAGCTAAAAGAGGCTGCAGCAAGTTTGTGGTAATAAAAATTAATTTTAAATTAAATAGAATTTGCAAAAGAGCTTAGCGAGGATTTATATAAAGATATTTGAACAATTTAAATTAAGTGTTAATGAACCTTTAAAGCAAGTTGTTAAATGATTTCTAGTTTAATAATTCTTTTCACATAAATACGTATAGAAATGTAGTGCTAACATAATGTTAATGTTTTTTTTTTTCAAAAATGGTCCTACGAACCTTAAAATAATGATGAAAAATATGGTCCTTCCAGTCCAACTAAAATCTGGTCAGGACAACTTAACGATAAATTGAATAGACATATACATATAATTCTTGTTATTTTGGCATCGAAATTTATATTTTTTCTTGATTTTCAAGAGAATAATGATTTGACGACATCTTTTGCAATAAAAAATTTCATAAAATTCAATAACGGTTTTCATAGTTAGAAACAATTAATTTCATAAACTAGTAACAAAATCTGTTTCTTCTCCTTTTATTATTAAACATTTGAGACTTATAGAAATGTTTTTGGAGCATAAAAATGTTTAGACGTACAAAAGAAGTCCTTAGCATACATGCTTATATCTATCTGTCTTTTATTGATTTTGTAGAACAAACTAATTTTCTATTTTTTTTTTTATTTTGCTCTATATCTTTGAACTCTACTTTGTAAGAAGTGCTTGGTTTTGTTAAAAAACTTAGTTTAAGTGAAAAGGTTGAAAGAAAGAAGAGTTTGTTTGTAACAAGTTCCTTTGAATATGTTAGAATTTTGGCATTTTCTATGCAACTTGACAGTTGAAAAAATTTCTTTTTCCTTTTCCAAACATCGACAACATAATATGAAAAAATTTTAAAAGATGATACTTTATTTGTATAAATGTAGGTCTTCAACAACTTACTCATCTGCTCTTTGGAGGCTAACAATTTGCTATACATGCATTTTTTGAAATTGGTCATTAAACGAGGAAAAAATGTCGTCTTGGAAAAGTTTGAAACCGTTAAATGCTCCTAACACAACTGGGACGAACGACGAGTTTCGCCCTACACGACAAATTCGTCTGTTAAAGTTCGTTTGGGTAAACTCGTCAACTGAAACACATTTAGAACGAATAAAACAGCTGTGATAGAGTGACCATATTTCTTTAAAAAAAAGCACTAATTAAAAAAAAATATTAATTAAAAAAACTATTTACAAATATAAATATAACTTTAAAAATACATTAAGTGTGCTTTATGCAGCAAATAAAAAGTGAAAATAATTTTTAAAGTATAAAGTAACATTATTTTATAACAAAATAAAATAGAAATTTAAAGAAAAATGGTCATTCTGTGCCAAATTATTCGTCGCTCGTCGATGCTAGAAATAGAAATAAACCTATCGCAGAGATCGCTACGAAAGACGAATTTAAGTCGACGCACTGTTAGTGCCGATTTTCATATACAAAAATGTGTTTTATTTTCTAAGATGAATATTCGCAACAAAAAAGTCGTCGTTCGTCCCAGTTGTGTTTAGAGCATAAGTCAAGCGTAATGCGGGACTCGTCCTTACCTTTCACTTGTTAGCAATCGCAGCGTTTTTTTAGATTAAACAATACGTTTTAAAAGTTTTATTAATTTCTACAGACAAATAGTTTTAACAGAAAACAAATGCAGGCCTCCTACCCTTTTCATTAGTTATACATAGATCTCTGTTATATAAAGATTTTTATAAGTCAAATTGATTTATAAGTACAACAAAGAAAAAAAACCAAGTGATTTAAAAAAAGTTCTCGATAAATACATCTGTTGGCCAACACAAGTATCCTTTTAAATCACACAATATTCGACAAATCAATGTATTAATTTGTTCAAAGTCAAGGATTCACTAACCTTTAAACCTTATTTTAATTTAATACAATATTTTTAGTTTAGACCTTGAATTAAATTCTCTTTCTTTTTTTCCAATAATTGCATCTAATATTTAATTGACTTTTTACAAGGAAAATAATTTAACATACAAAAGTGGCAAAAAAATTCTGAAAAAAAACAGGTGGTTATCGTTTCTCATCAGCAAAAAAAAAATCTATTTTTAATTAAATTTTTTACTTTGTTCTCCAAATTTCAAAGGGTTTAAGGATACTTATTTTCAAAGTTGTAGTCAACGAACGCTATTACATAGCAACACTACAACATTAACTACAAGATGATGTCTTTAATATTGCAACAAACAACAATCCTGTTTTCTTTTTTTGTGTTACCAAAAAGCCATTTGCATTTTTTTTTGTCAGCATTAAGGCTGTTGACAAAAAGGCTTTAGCAGATATGATAAAAAGGACCTTAAAAGGGCCCAAAATGTTGTTTTTAAGAAATTTTCGCATAAATTTACATGTTGTATAAATATTAGATGATGATGATGATGGTATAATGTCGGCGATGACTATGCCAATGAGGACAAAGATAATATTGTTGTTTATTTTGATGATTCTGTTGATAGGTAAAGGCAAAAATGAAATATGACAAAATGGAATTAATGCAACCGAGCGTAAAAATTTAATGCCTTTTATATGAATTAACACCCGGCAATTTATACAAAACACAGTCATACGTAAATCTTAGATTTAACACACATGTAAAGCAAGTGCAAACACGAATACTTGCCTTGAAAAAAAAACTAAATTTTCTTACACTCAAAAACAAGTTCTGTTGGGCTTAAACTAGAGTCCAAATTGTATATTTGCAGACCAAAATGCATCTTAACCACTAGCAGAAGGAGTCAAAAATTTTAAATAAAACAAAACTTTGGATAAAAATTTACTCGAGAGGAAGCAACAGTCAAGCCAGAACATAATCAAAATCAAAAGCGTAAGTAAAGTAAACTATAGTCAAGATTTTAAACAAAGACTATAGACGAAGCTATAGTCAAGACTATAGACGAAGCTATAGTCAAGACTATAGACGAAGCTATAGTCAAGAATATAGACGAAGCTATAGTCAAGACTATAGACGAAGCTATAGTCAAGACTATAGACGAAGCTATAGTCAAGACTATAGACGAAGCTATAGTCAAGACTATAGACGAAGCTATAGTCAAGACTATAGACGAAGCTACAGTCAAGACTACAGACGAAGCTATAGTCAAGACTATAGACGAAGCTATAGTCAAGACTATAGACGAAGCTATAGTCAAGACTATAGACGAAGCTATAGTCAAGACTATAGACGAAGCTATAGTCAAGACTATAGACGAAGCTATAGTCAAGACTATAGACGAAGCTATAGTCAAGACTATAGACGAAGCTATAGTCAAGACTATAGACGAAGCTATAGTCAAGACTATAGACGAAGCTATAGTCAAGACTATAGACAAAGCTATAGTCAAAACTACTAATAAAGCTTTAGTCGAGGCTATAGACAAATCTAAGGCCAAGACTATAGGCAAAGCAATAGTCAAGACTATAGACGAAGCTATAGTCAAGACTATATACGTAGCTATAGTCAAGACTATATACGTAGCTATAGTCAAGACTATAGACGAAGCTATAGCCAAGACTGTAGACGAAGCTATAGTCAAGACTATGGACAAAGCAGTATTTCAGGCTAGAGCCTAGATTTACATATAAGCAGGCCACCCGATAGTCAAAATTAAAGGCAAGCACGCGAAAGCCTTATAAGAAAAATATAACACATTAAATCGTTAATTTACAGGCGCCTGCTGCCCTTTGTGTTGCAGATAGATACCTACAACCCCAGTAGACATGCTAGAATGATGGAATGAAATAAATAGTTATATACAACTCAGCTGTCTCAAGTGGTCAGAGTCGGGGGATTTCATTCTAGGTTCTTCTAAAAGCCGAGTTTTAAATTATCCTTTAAATGACGAGATGAATGCTTTACACCACTTGAAAATGTTAAGAAAAGGATATCTGTTGGCTTTAATTGGCAATCTTGTTACCAGAATCGAACAATGTCGGCTAATCATAATATGCTAGACTATAGTTTGACTATCTGTTTGCAAAAATTGTTCAGATCCCTTGATTTCTTTGAGTGTAACTAAATCATTAAATTATTATTTTTAACTTAACACAATTGCTTTAAGATAACTTAAATAGAAAAAATAATGGCCTTAAGTGCATGTTTATCCTAAAAGAAATATACATACATTTAAATATCGTAAGCTTCTATGTAAAGTATTTACAACTACAAGTAGACATTATGGCAAGACTTATTTTAAAAGCTTACGGAAATTGTAAGAAAAGGCTAACACAAGATAGCTAACGTTTTACGTTCATGAATTAATATTTTTTAAAAAGGTTTGCCTTTTTCCGTTTCAACCAACGATATGTGAGATTATATGAATAAACGAAAATTCATGTGTTGCCATGTGTAAACATTAAATAGAATTTTATGCCTGTGGCACCAACAGATGTAATATGAAGATGCAATTCAGATCTGTTCACAAGCCCTGACTTTAGAGGTAAGAGCAGAGTATTAGCACATACACACACACACACAAATGCATAATAAATTTAAATTTGCAAAATGGCAGTAGCGGCAGTAGGTATAGTTGTTGCAGCATTAGCAGCGGGGGAATAAGAAATTCAATGATGATGCATGTTGGCGGGTTCTTGTTTTTTGTATAATAAATACGAAAACAGCAACAACATCAAAGCAGGCAGTATTGCACCGGAAAACGTATACAGAACATACCTCTACCAATACAACGAAAAGTTACATTATTACAAACAATATTTCATAATAAAAAGTCATCCTGAAAAAGAAGCATAAAACATGCCGGCGTAATCACAAAATACAGAGGTGTGGCATACAAAGGGAAATGAAAATACTGGGTAAAACAAAATAGGAGTCCAGCTTACATCACAATCGATATTTGTTATACGAAAACGTCATGCGGAAAGTTTACCGAAAAACTAATTCCAAAGACACTTATTTTAATAACGAAATTTCTTTAAAATTTTTTTTATATTTTACGTAAATTTCTAACGTCTACTTCCCTGTCAATATCACTTTCGTTACTGGTGACAAAACTGAATTATTACATTGAATTTATTTTTCATATCATACCTACATAGTGGGCCCTTTGCATTACTGTTTCTCAGCATTGTTTTTGCATTCACTTTCAACATATTAACGTAACATGCACTTCGTAGACAAACTCCGCGCAAGCAATACCGTTGCTCATCATCAACAATTCTGTATTCAGTTTTAAGTGAGTTGTGGACTTTTATTCTATATTTCATATGACAATTTCCTGTAAGTGAAATGCACTTCGGCTTAAAACTTGTAGGCAAAAAATAACGCGTGAAAAGTTGTAAATTGTCATGTGTTCATGGAGAAAAGTATTGTTTTAAAAAATTTAATAGTTTTGCATGGGTTCTTTGTAGTCAAGCGCTTTGGTTTACTTGATTTAGTTTGTCTGCAAAATATTTTAAATTGTGAATACAAAATGAAAAAAAACGAACTTTAATGCTCACCTAAGTAATAATTCAAGCTTTCAAAAACTGAATAACTTATTTTATTCTTGCCGGTTGTAAGCCAGTACTTTTATCTCGACCAGTTTTGCGAATCCTTGTTATCTCCTTTACGGTTTGGATTTGGTAAAAAGATTTTTACGATTTTTCGTATGCTTAACGCATACTGATATCGCACTCTTTTCAGTTGCTGTCGAATTCCAAGTTTGACAACCGCAAAGTAAACAAGATTTTACATTAAAACAAGTAAGAGCGCTATATTCGGCTGTGCCGAATATTATATACCCTTCACAACATGTAGGGTTTTTTACCCTAATTTTTTCAAATTCTGTATGGCAAACCCCTAAGGTTAGGTTAGGAGATAAGGGGTTAGTATAATTTAGAAAAATGTTTGCAAGGAAAAATATTTGGGGTCAGTACCTACCTTTGAACTATCCACGGGCACCCTGAAAGCTGTAGGAGGATTTATTGCAACTTCTCAAACTTTGTAAGGGAGCTCCCTTAGGCGATAGATATAGAGTGTAGGTATGTTCAAGGAATTTTTTGGGGACGAGAAACTAATGGGGATCGGTCGTACCCTCAATTGCTTTCAGGCCGACTCTGGGGAAGTTATGGGAGTTTTTACATTTTATTTGCAAATTTTGTATGGCAGCCCCCTTAGGTGGTGGAGACAGGGGTGAGTATATTCTAGGAATGTGTTTGGAAGGGAAAACTAATGGGGACATGTGAAACATTTTATTCCTCTAAGGGCAACTCCGGGGAAGTTGTAGGGGTTTCTACCCTAATTTTTTAAAATTTTGTATGGCAAGCCTGTAAGGGGCTGGAGATAGGGGGTAATTATCTTTCACAAAAATGTTAAGGAGAAAAAAATCAATTGGGGTCGGTCTTACATTTGACCATCGTAGGAGCACTCTGGAAACTGTGGGAACGATTTAAAAAATTAAAAAAATAACTTTATATGGCAATCATGTTAGTGGACGGAGATAAGGTGTAAGTATGTTCCACAAAAGTTTTTGTGAGAAAAAATTAATGGGAGTCGATCCCACATTGCACCCGTGTAGGGGCAACTAAGAGGCAGTTGTAGAGCTTTTATGTGCAAATTTTAGAGAAATAATAAAAGGTAGTCGTGGTTACGGGTTAATATTTCGGTCAGTTATCGGGC
The DNA here is from genome assembly GCA_963583895.1 of Melanophora roralis. Taxonomy (NCBI): domain Eukaryota; kingdom Metazoa; phylum Arthropoda; class Insecta; order Diptera; family Rhinophoridae; genus Melanophora; species Melanophora roralis. Next base: position 24,332,860 of record OY757189.1, on the reverse strand, counting down.
GATTTTGCTGCATTTCAAAAGCGATAATTTCGCAGACATAGCTTCATGTCACTTGCGGGCCTATGCGGCATCGGGGGGATTCAAAAAACTGATTTCACACATACAGCGGAAAGACGGACATTGCGACTTATCTATAAGGACCAAGAAAATATATACTTTATGTGGTCGCAGATGAATTGAAAGAACTTACAAACGGAATGAAAAACTTATATATAGCCTTTTAACTAATGTGAAGGGTATGAAAATTGCCCCCTTAAGTGCAATAACTTTAAACAGTTGCAGGATTTAGTATACATTTCTCTAAGCCCTTGAAATCGCAAGACATACTAGTTTATCTATGCTCTGCACTACTTATAAATACATAAATATGGGGAAACACCAATCGTTAATGTTTAAAATGTTTACAAATAAATGCCAAAGACAACCCAAAGTTATAAACTAAAAAATACCTCCAGAGAATTACTGTTTAAGGGTGTCGTTCATTCCGTCGGTCTGGACGTCATCTCGCCTGGTACCCTATGCACGTCAGTATCGAATTTCGACGTTAACAATTTTAATGAAAAATTAATAGAAAAAAATGTTTGATAATCAGTTTATAATTTTCTATAAAATAAAAACCCAATTTTGTTAAGATAAATTATGTCGGAACGTGTGTTGCAGACATTATTACAGCCGGGCTTAGCCGGCTTTACTTTTCCCTTTTAAGCTTTTTTTGTGAACATTAAACATAAGCCCTCTACAACTGTAGTAATACCATTGACAGTCAGTCATTCTTTACTCTGTTTGCCTTAGAGATCTAAGTAAATAAAATGGCTTGTGCATTATTTAGAGTTCAAGCTAAGAACACAAACAACAAAAAACAATATAAAATACACACTAGAAGCATATTTTTAGGCTAAACTTCTTTATTTATGTAAAAGATTTGAGAAAAATTAAATGTTTTTAACGTAATTAAAATATTTAGGCACAAGTGTGGGTATACCTGGAAAGTATTAAAATGCTACACATTTAAAAAAATTTTTTTTTCTTTTTTTTTAATTTTGTTTGTTTAGTTACCCTGAAAGAGGGCCTAAAACTATATTTGAATTGAAATTTATTACATTTAAAAGGTTTTTGTGAAAAGAATATTTTACTAACATTTGGTCATTGTAAAGTATGCAATAAAATAGCCTTTACTTAAGCAGCCTCAAAGTATGCAAGACCTTAATTTATTACTTGACAGAGAAACATAAATAGTGTAATTACACACGCTGGCTTACATGGCAAAAGAAATAAATAAATTAGGTAGTTAATTTAGAAGAAAAGGATTGTGATTTTTTTTAGGTTTAAGACAACAAAAAATATAATTTAAAATTTAATTGAATGTGTGTTACCACAAGCTATAGTTTATGTAAGGGATAGCAAAGGGAAGAGAAAAATATTTTTTTTTTTAATTTTTTTTCTCTTTCTCCGCTAGAAAATAAAAAATCTTAAATTTCATAAAAAAAAAATTTAATTTTACTTACAGCTTTGCACTGCATCTGTTGCCTTTTAATACTAATATTTTATCACTTAATTTCATTTGTCGTAATATTTTTAACAAATCATAATAAATTTAAGATAATCACTGATTTTGCATAGTTTATACAAATGAAAAGGATTATACAAAATTAATTTAAAATTTTATTTGAAATATGGTTTTACATTAGAGAGTGTTAGATTAGAGTTTCGTTTTGCAAAAATACTTTGTGCCATATTTATACTGATTTTTTGAATTCATAAAAAAAATATCTGTTAAAGAAATTTGTCGTTTAATCTAATAATTATAAAAGGTTTTGATGATGTTTAAAGGAAAATTATTTTAAGTTAAGCGAACGTCCGAGGGTCCATATATTTTCTAATAATTATAAGCCTCCCTAATAAGTGCATTTGTAGTTATACATACATACATACTGATTCATGTCACTGTTTCATTTATTTATGGAAATTTTCTATTTAGTATGTAAATTTCGCCAATTATAGAATAATTAATTATTATTTGTTAAAATGTTGCCGCGGGAAATGTACGTTTAGAATTCATTCATTAAATATTTGTCAATGTACATATTTACATTCATATATACCCAGCCAACAAAAATGGCTCACATTGTAACATGAATGTGTAAAAAAGTATTCAATCTATAAAAATAACACTTTAATTAGATCTTGACTTTGTTTTGCCTGCTTCAAATTTCTTACAACATTTTAAGGGTTTAGGTCAGAGATTTCACAAAATTATTACAATTTGACAAAGTTTATGTTTCTTTTCTATACAAATTTTGCAAAACTTTGCTGGCTGGGCACCAATGCACATGTGTCTGTGTTTGTTTAGTGGGTTGTCCACTTGCGTTTTTGTATCGCGTTTATGTCGTTCAAGCGAGATTAGGTTAAATCGCGTATAATTGTTTAGATTATAATCAAATATGCTAAAACAAATAAACGAGGGTCTTCAAAAAAATTTCAAAATTTATTAAAGTGCTTTATTAAAAACAATTATATTTTTTTAATTATTTATGCTTTGGATTAAATGCTAAGAAACGGTACAGTTATACTGATTTCATCTGTCAGACAACGAATATGAGTTTTTGGTTTATTTTTAGGACCCCTCGTTAGTCACCAAATATAAACAAAAGTCATTGCGTGATTTTTTAATATCTTAATTGAATAAGAGGTGTTTAAGGCAATAAGTATATTCTTACTTATCTTTTGGAAAAATTAAAAGGCATGCGAATTAAATGAGATTCGAAACTTGTAAAGACTTAAGGATTTTTTAAATTAATTTGGAAACACATCCAAACTCGCTCGCTCGACGCATGTTACAACTTTGTGTATACACTCGTTTGAAGAGAAGAGATGCAATTGCCCTTAGATGTAACCATTATAATTGATTAACTTTTTTCTTTAAAAAATTAAACATTAGTGTGACTCTGGCTAGACTGATATAGTTTATTAAGTTTTAAAATTTAAATACTTCTTGTTATTTCACATAGACGAAGATTTAATATATGTCCAATAAAAGCTCCAGAATGCACTGCCCACAAAAATATTATTAGCATATTTTTTTCAATTAAAAAAATGATTGTCCCAATTAACGGCTTAATCGGATTTAAAAATTAAATGCGAACAATGATGCTTATTTTATAATTCTAAAATATGCAATATTTTTGCAAATAAATTTTGCAATGGAATACTTTTGTTCAATCGTTTTTATTGGTGCGCAGGACATGTCAAGTACAGACGCGGTTCCAGCTCCAGCTTTTGGGGGGATTAAAAATTAATCACATAAATTAAAAACCAGCTTTAAGCGATTAATTACAACAAAAACTCAACGAAAAAGTTTAATTCTTTAAAAATAATTAAAGCTACATAAAAGGCAAAAAAAATTTTTATTAAATTAATAATTTATGGTTTCCTGTTGAAGCAAATCTGCTAAGCACAAAAATTGCGTCAATTTAAATTTCGTTATGTACATATATCCCAGCAAAACCATTGCTTACAAGGTAAGTTAGCAAGTAATATTGGAGATGAACATGCTCTAGTTACTTTTTGACCGAATAACTAGTTATATTTGCATACAAATGTGCTTACTAAAAACAAACGAATAACTAGTTACCAATGATTAACTAAATAAAATAAATAAAAATTTTAGGGCTTTAAAACAAAAACATGCAATGAGCCTGTTTCCTAATCCTATTTTTTCATATATACCTACGAATGAAATTATTATTATTTCTGCCGTAACGACCTTACTTCCTTGGGACCTATAAAGTAATGACAGCTCATTACTTAAATTCAGAAAAATTTTGCTGGAATTCAACTTTGCGAATCTACGATTTTCCTTTTTCCTCCTCGTAATTCTGCGCCTGAATCAGTAAATAATATTTTTATTTTGGAACCGCTTTGCGTGGAGTTAGCCATATGTAAACCAACTGATATTTTCGGCAAAATTAAACAGAGTTAAAACAAAAAAAAACATAATTTTCTTGTTTGTCAAAATTTTTTGTACAAAGTACTTGAATAATTTAAATACCTCTAACCTGTTGTCTTCAATTATGTTTTTCAATTACACTACACAGACGCAGGCACTAAAATAAATTTTTAATTTTTTCGTTAAACAGTGCTATACCAAGTGCGGATCTAGCGAGGAGGAGCTTGGGTTAATTACCAGCCATCTTTACCCCCTCACATTTGTAACTCCTTTGATGTTATCAGTTTTTATACCCACATCACATACGTAGTAGGGGTATTATGCGTTTTTGCAAATGTTTGTAACGACCAAAAATGATGGTCTGAGACCCACCTTCAAATACGCCGATCGACTCAGAATCACTTCCTAATTCAATTTTAGCATATCTGTTTTCCTGTGCGTTCGGCTGGGTATCCATGTATTCTTGTAATCAAAGTACAGGTCACAATTTTTAAGATATTTTGATGAAATTTGTCGCAAAATAGTGAGGTGATGATCAGTAAATTTTTTGACATAGCCTCCATGCAAATGTCCTTTCGCAATAAGCCGTTTGGGCTAAAAATTGAATATTACTGTACCTTTTCAAAATTTTAAACACATGTTTAGATTTATGTTACCAACTAATATACTGAAAAGAAAACCTATCGGTCTATTTTTTTCAAAAAGCGGGACTACAAGTGTGGTTCAGGGTATAATATGATCAGGCTTGACCGGTTATAAGATTCTTACTTGTTAAATATGGAATATGGTTTCGTTTCATAGGAAATTAAAAAACTGTACCAACTCCCTCCCCAAACTCTTAAACAATTAAGCTAAATCCGCACCTGGATATACATAAATTTTATTTGTTCACTGAACATTGTTAAGGTCTTTTTTGTTTACACATGTCTTTATATTTGTTAAATTTTTAATAATTTATTACCATCATTTCGTGATTAATGACTTTAATTAAAGCAACAAAAATTAAGTATTTGTTTTTGTTTTATTAAATATATCAATATACCTTTCATCAACTTGTAAAAACATATGTAATGAGTTTTAGATAAGGCTCAACAAAACTAAACAATTTATTTTTCTAAAATATTTTAAGCAAAATCAAGATTTTGTTATTATTTAAAGTATTAAAATTTGTTTCAAAAAAACTCATATCTTGCCACCAAGCTTTAGTTCCAAGCACAACTTAAGACTGGGGAAAACTTAATGCCAGTAAGTTTACATACCGCTATACCCCCCTGAAAAAATTTAGATTATAAATTCATATTAAATTTTACAAACCTAATGATAAACTCATTAAAAACCTTTATACTCAAGGAACACGGTATCCATTAAAAAGGAGCAAATCAAAACGATTTTATACTTTAAAACATTGTACACAAACACACAAATCATAAGGCGGAAAAGGAATATAAAACATGTACGTTTATGTTTGTGTATTTAATAGAGTATAAAATTAATATTTCCTTTAAAAAGAAAATCATTTTCTTTTTTTATGCCATTTTGAGTTTTCTAGTTTAACAGCCTACGAATTTGATGAGGGTTTAAACTTTAGTGTCTTGTTTTTCCATTTTTTATTATTTTTTTGTTACGTGGAAGGAGAAGTGTTTGTTCTCTCACCTGTGTTATTCTATTATGTTTGTTATTAAATTTTGAAAAATTTCCACTGACATTGACAAAGGTGAAAATCTTATTTATATGTTAAAGGAATTTGTATTCGTTTAATTTGACATTCGTTTAGGTTCAGCCTTAAAATATGCCTTAAAATGATACAAAAAATTTTAATGCCTTTAATACTATTATTTTAATCTAAATAAATATTAGAAAAAACTAAAAAAATAAATATATGTTTGTTAAAAAACCATAAAATATGTGATAAAGGAAAGGTTGACTTAAAATAAAATAAATTTCAGTAAAAACAAAATTTGACTTAAAAAAAGATTCATTAGTATTTCTGTATGAAAGTGATATTTTTTATTTATTAAAAAAATAATTAATTCTTATCAAAATTGGTGGAAAAAAAGTTAATAAAATATTGGTTTAATGTAGACGTTATAATAAAATTTATATGTGATTATTTCATTAGGGTAAAAAACACACACACACACCACATAGACTACTTGTAAAAAATAATTTCCCGTCTAAAGATTTAACCAGATACACCTTTGATCATAGGCTATCATATATAGTGATTGAATAATGGTTTTAATTACAGTAATCATTTAAGTGATTAGTACAAACATGTAATTGATTCCCTCCGAATATGTCCACAGAAAAAACTGAAAAATGGTTTTAATTACCAAAATGATTGAGTCAAACAATAAAATGTTCAAATTTAAAAAAACTATTTGAATGAATCAACAAGTTAAAAAAATTTTTGTTACAAAGACTTAACTCAACAAACACAAGTTAGGGTACAACAAAGAAAAAAATTGAAAGGAAGAAAAAAAGACCAAAAAGTAAAACAAAAAAATTGCCGACCTAGTCAAGCATTGAACCTGGTACCATCGGATAACCAGCCTAAAACTCTGCCGCTTGACCAATGAGCCATTTAAATTTCAAGGTATTTATTCTAATTTCTACAGGGTGCTGGCGGCAAACTTATATTTTTAAATACAAATTTTAATTCGTTCGTGGAGCAGAGATTCCGCGCAACTGCTACGGACTTCTAAAAAAATTTAACTGGTTAAAAGCAGTTTACGTGAAAATTCACGACTTTCAATGTGGAAAAGAGCAGCCTCACTGGGTCTTCCAAGAGCCATTATTCATAAAATTTTTAAAAACGATTTGAATTTCCATCCTTTTAAAATTTAAATCGCTTAAGAACTGAAAGAAAGTGACTTTTATTTTAAATACGATTATTTTAAAAGTAATAAAAGCGATGGAGTGAGTGTAAATTTAATTCGTTCGTGGAGCAGAGATTCCGCGCAACTGCTTCGGCTTTTAATGTCCCACGGTCAGGCCCCAGTCAATCTTCAAGGACTCCCGAAAACATTTAACAGGTTGAAAGTAGTTTACGTAGAAAGTCACAAAGTTTAATACGAAAGAGCAGCCTCTTTGGGACTTTCAAAAACGATTATTCATGAAATGTTAAAAAATCAACATAAGTTCCATCCTTTTAAAATTCAAATCGTTTAAGAACTGAAAGAAAGTGAGTTTTATTTACGCAAAAATTTTTTGAAACGATGTTGGAGCGTTTTCGCAATGTAAAATCAATTTTTTGGAGCGACGAGGCTTATTTTAACTTCAAAGACTACGCCAACTAGTAAAACTGCCGACACTGGTCTCCAAGTATCCTCGCTTGAAACATAAAAAACCATTGCATTACCCGCATGAGATAATTGGACTAGTTTTTTTTCAAAATTTTTGAAGCCAGGCCACGAATGTCAATGGTGAAAATTATTGACGCATTTTTTTTAAACCTGCAAGCTCATCCATCGTACTCTTCGCACACGTGCTTCAGGAAAATTTCCTCAAAAACCTGATCAGTAGCTTTGGGGACATCCCATGGCCACTGTGGTCGCCCGATCGAACTATGGGGCTACCTCAAAGAGAGGGTTTATAATGACAATCCCCAATCTCTTATGGCTTCAAAGGAAAATATTAATCGAGAAATCAGCTCAATGGAACCAAGTTTACTGCAGCGTGTGGCGCAGAACACAAGGCTCCGTTTTGAACAGTGCGACGAAAGACATCTGGTTGATATACTCTTTAAGAACTCAAACCAGCATTTCTACCGTTCAATGCTCTTAATAAAACTTTGTGTTATTTTTTAAGGTTTTTTATCTAAGTTTATAAATACAAATATGCCACCAGACACCCTGTAAATATAAAAACCAGTTTTTTGCTTAATTTTTGGAAGAAATCCCGAATAGACCTAGCTTAAGAAAACCTAATTGCATATCTTACATAAACATTTCAAGTACGATATTGGATAAATTTAAGAATTAAGTTCTTGAGTTTAGAATTGTTTTTCTTTCTGTGTACACTTAAAGACCCAGTTGAGTCTACTGTGATCTAAACCTAAATAAAGAACACGATGATATTTCTCCAGCCCATAACAGGATTGCAATAAAAAAATTTTAAAACATTAGGAGTCACCCTTGGAGGAATTAAATGTAACACAGATCGCCATTAGTTTAACCTTCCAAACATATCCCTAGAACATACTTACCCCCTATCGTCGTAAGCTAAGGGGGTTTCCACACAAAATTTGCAAAAATGATGTAAAAATGCCCATAATTTCCCCAGAGCCGTGCTTAGAGAAATAAAGTGTACGACCGAGCCTTGGTAGTTTCCCCTCCCATATATATTTCTAAAACATACTTATCCCGTATCGCCATCGTGTAAAGGGGCTCCCAGACAAAGTTTGGGAAATTTTAATGAATCAACCCCCCCCCCCTTCTTACAAATGTAAGACTGCCCCTAAATATTTTTTTTTGCAAACATTTTCTTAGAACATACTTACCCCTTACTTCACCCCCTAAAGGAGTTGCCATACAAAATGAGCGATATACACAAATACTTACATATAATTAGCCAATTTGGTTTAAAAATAAAATGTACATACCTGAAAAGAAAAGAAACACAAAAATATTAGTTAAGAGATAATAATATTTCTTTATATATTTAGAAAACATATTCCTGCAACTTATTTTACTTGAAAGATATTTTCTGTTCAAAAGTTAAAAAAGCGATAGTGATTTTGCAGTTTATTGATTTTGTATTTTTCCACTTAACTTATGTGAGTATTTGTCTTTTTTTGAAATGTTTTGAAACTTATATTGCAAAAATATTAAGAAAACGACAACAACAAGCGCTTCTATTTACGTTTTAACAATGTTAAACCAAACGAGAATTATATATATTCTGCTTAATAGCACATATAGCTTATAAACTCATATACCTTTAAGAAGCTCTAAACATGTTAGGAGCTTCTGTTTGTTTTTTTTTTTATTATATTTTATTGTAAAAAATGTTTTCCTCTAACTCTAAAGTGGTGTTCATTTAAAACAAAAAAATACCTAAATTTTCAATTTTCTTATTGTTGATTAAAGGTTATAATTAACTTTTAGTAGATTCAAGTGCTCTTTTATTAGACAAAGAATGTAAAAAAAAATATACAAAAAAGTAAAGTAATTATTGAAATAAAAAGTTCATGTCATTCTGAGTTTGGGTTGGCAAGCGTCATAGAAAATTTTTTTTTCTCCCCTTCACTTAATAAATATTTTTGTAAAGTAATGATTGTAATTCAAATAAAAGACATTTGTAAGTGAACACTTCAAAATTAGTTGTAGCAATTTTCTTTGTTGATTAAGGATTTTAAAAGGGTCAATAAAAGGTATTATCATTTACTTAGCATCATGAAAACTAAACTTATTTGATTTACTTTAAATTGACATTCCATCACAAAATTCCAAAAAAAATTTTAATTTTAAACGAACATATTTCTGTGGGGTATTACTTAAATTCTAAATTTTAAAATAAAAAAATATAAATAAGAGAAACCATAAATCGTTTACAAAACAAATTAGTTTTTATAAGAAGTAACAAACGCGGCTTTGAGTAAGGGGCCCGGTAGCTATCATACAAACGATGTATGAATATTTTGTTTAATCAAGACATATCTCGAAACTCTATCTACAAACTATTGGCCCAGAGTTAAAAAAGAGATAATATTTCATTATTTAAAAAAATTTGTTCGATACGAAATGACTTTCGTTCTCACAATGATTCGCGCTTTTTTGTTCTGTAAGAAAACGAATTGGTACTGTTATACCCACAGCACACACATACGTGGTAGGAGTATTATGAGTTTGTGCATATGTTTGTAACGCCCAAAATTAATTATTTAAGACCCACCTTCAAGTATAACGATCGACTGAGAATCACTTTCTGAGTTCATTAAGGCATGTTAATTCGTCCGTCCGTCCGTTTGACAATGTGACCATGTATTCTTTTGAACACGCTACAGGACGCAGTTTTGACGATATTTTGATGACAAGTTTTTTGGCACTGACACAAAGCCTATTATTTTTGCTAATGATTGGTTAATTTTCTGCCACAGCCCTCAAACAAATGTCCTCCCAAAGTAAGGATTTTGAGCTATAAATGGCTCGAATATCATTCTATTTTAACAAAATTTTGCAGATGTCTGTCCTTATTCTCTTAATATGTATACTGAACAAGAAAATCATGGACCGATTTTTTATATATCCGCCATACAATTGCGGCGTAGGGTATAATTTAGAAGAGTTTGACCGAATATAACTTTCTTATTTGTTTTTTTTTTTTTTCAAAAACAGACAGACAGATGGATACTAATTTGTAGCCACGTATGTATGATGCATATGAATGTATTTTTTCATTTTCTGTTTCTATTTTTATTATTTTCCCTTATTAATGTTACTAAACAAAAAAATCCACACAGTCATTATTCATTAAAAGATTTTAAAGGAGGTCTTGCGAACAGTGCCCGCCCCAATCATCTTGTTAAATTAGAATTTGAAAAATGATGTCTCATTTATAAGGACATGTTTTGTTTCAACAAAAATTAACGTGTGTTTTATTTAATGACTGTCTTTATTAAGAATGTGGAAGAGTGTGTTTTCCCCCCTAGAAGTTGCATGACATTTAATGGGTATTCATAGAGACAAAAAATCCATTTTCACCTTTAAGGACTCAGTACATAAAACAAAAATAATTCTGTTTAAAACATTAACAACGACCAACGAAGCATCTAATAAATAATATGGGAGTTTAAATTATCCTTTTTCGTTGCTTTATGTTAAAAAGTAATTGCCGCTTTTTGTGTTATAACCTTTAAAATATACATTTTTTAGTTGTTGACTTGTTTTATGTTTTTTGCTCTTCGCTCTTTTAACATGAGAAATTTGTTCATTTATTTCCGGTGGAACCTTTTTCATTGTTGCGAGCAGAGTTGGAATGTGTGTTATTGTCTGTGTAAGTATTTTTGTATTTGTTAAATAAAGTTACTTTAACTTTATAATGTTCTATATGATAAATAGTTTTTATAGATTGTAACTTTTTATTATTTAGTTCATATTTTTATGCATCTTTTTTAAAAAAATTGTTTAAGTCTTATGAGAAGTAGCCAGCATACTACAGAGAGATGAAAGGATCAAGCGATTTTTGAAGACTTTTAGCTTTAATCACCTTGAACATAATTAAAAGCTGTTCGCAAACTTATCGGACATGTGCTGCAAATATGAAACCCTGGCGTATATAAGGGAAATACCCCTCAAAGCCCAAAGGCTGAATTGTTGCGGCTAATTGGATACGGTGTTATAGTGGAGCCGCCATTAGGTTAATTACTGATGTATAATGTACATCGCAACTTGTCCGCATATATCAAGCTGCAACTGCGTTGCTAATATACTGGTAAAACTATAAGAAGCGAGGATTGACTACTTCCGTAGCATTGCCCTCTCCTACTGTAAACTCCGCTAAGATGAATATATCAGCAGAATCGCTGGAATCAGATAGGCTAACAAGCCTAGATGGTAAACCTCCAGATTATCCTGACCAAAGGTAGATCTGAGACTTTTTCAATGTTTTTCGATCTGGACAAAAGGGGGCTAAGAGATACCGTTGCCACTATTTCTTTTAACTGCTAATTTGGGACCCATGCTAGAAGAGTCTTACTGGATTTCAACGACGACAGTGAGAGCTGTAGAGATGCTGAGGAGGTTGAGATTATGCACCACCGATATCCGGATTATCACTTCTGATCCAGTAAACTAGATAGTCTTTCGTTTCTAATCTTCCAATCTTTGGTTCGGGACCAGGATGGGGGGAAAATTCTAAGCCATAAACGGAAGCCCCTTCCTTCGACTGTGAAAATTTCTTTTTTTTTTTATCTTCTTCACTTTAACAGGAAACACAAGGGGAACAAAAAAAACAGACCTAAGTGGGCTGCACCTCGCTCTCTTATGACTTTCGCAGCCGCCTATTTTACCTATGCTAACCTATCACAGATTGCTATGATTTCATATATTAAAATATCCTATGTTCTTTTTAATGCCTTTTTATTTTTTCAAAAAATATCAGATAACAGCCAATAGATTTCGAGCCACACAATCTTAGAGGCCAACAATCTCATTTCTCCAAATCAAGTTTTCACCAAATTTAAATTTTTATATATCAAAGGTTTCCCCGTAATATGGCAGGGTGCGCCAACACATTTTCACAAGATCAATGCCATTTATAATTTCAAACAAAAAACCATTGATGAAGTTGTGGTAATGATCTTCATCAACCATAAGGCCAGTTCCACTCATTCACTCCATATTCGGCAATTTTTTTTCATAAAAAATCTTTAAACACAACTGAGTCTCCTCGCTAAGCACAGTTTTGCGATAAAGTATCGGGTCTGTCTTCACCTGCTCTAGACCAAATAGGCCAAAAAAAGACGCTTTAACTCCGAAATCAGATTAATGTGTGCAAAAAATTCTCACGTGTTTGATTGTCGTGAGACCGATGAGGAGTTGAAAAATTCAGACTTTATTAAGTTTACTGTGATATGGTCTCATCATTTAGGAGTAGGTGATATGAAGTCTACACATATTTCAACGCAAACTTAACAAAGTTGTCTATAAGTATTTCGATTGTAGAAAGTGGATAGAATGGAAGCGTTAATTTATTATGATGCACCGGAATGACCCACAGTATACCAGGGTCTTTAATTTTTTAGCTCGAGACACTGAAAAAACTTATCGACTCTTACGGAAGTAGCCTTTCGTGAGGTTATATGAGGTACAGAAAGATACGTTTAATCTTAACAGTAAACAATGCAGCCTTTGTGGATATAAAAGAAGCTTTTAAAAACGTAACTGTTTTAGTTTTTCTGCCTGCGCCAACCAATCTCAATGTAAAACAAGTACGAGCGCTATATTCGGTTGTGCCGAATCTTACGTTATGAAGGGTATTTTTATCCTAATTTTTTAAAATTTTGTATGGCAGTCCCATTTGCGGGTCGAGATAGGCGGTAAGTATGCTGCAGGAAAGTGTTTGCTAGGAAAAGTGAGTTTGGGTCAGTCATACATTTGACCTGTCCACGGGCACCCTGGAAGCTGTAGTGGATTTATTACAATTTCCCAAACTTTGTTTGGGAGCCCTCTTAGGCGATGGAGACAGGAGGTGAGTATGTTCTAGGACTCCGGGAAGTCGTAATTGTTTCTACCCCAATTTTTTTAAACATTTAGTATGGCAGCCCTGTTAGGGGCTGGAGATAGTGGGTATGTTCCACAAAAATGTTTGGAAGACCTTTGTAAAAGCAGCGAGGGTGCTGTAGGAACGATTAAAAAAAATTAAAAACAATTTTACTTTGTATGGCAACCTTGTAAGGGGACGGAGATAAAGTGTTGATATGTTCCACATATATATCGGTCAGTAATCTGGCGATTTTACTGGATTTCAAAAGCGATTTTCTCGCAGACATTTCTGATAGCTTGATACCACTTACGGGTCTATGCGACATTGGGGGGAGCTTCAAAAAGTTGATTTCAGTCATAACACGGACAGACAGACATACCTAAATTGACCTCCGTATCTATAAGGACCAAGTACTTAGTCTAGTTTATTAAAATAAAGATTTAAAAATAAAAAAAGGTTAGAAGGATCCTCGAAACTCAACATTGGGTGATATGCCTTTATTTTATTTATCCTACTTACTACATTGTTTAATACCTTTACAATAATAATAGCTACTCCACTTAAGAAGCTTTTATTTACTGACACTTTTCAAATGTCTTAGAGCAATAGCCTGTCGCAATTTTTGTAGTTGATCTCTTAAGCTTTCGTTTTATTAAAAACTTTTTTTCATTTTTACTGTCGCTCTCTTGTTTATTCATAAAGTTGTTTGCATTAATGCATTTTCTTTTGCTTCCTTTTGTTTTCCTTTTAAGAAAAAAGAAATGCAGACAGCAACAATCAGAATAAAGGGAAAAAGTAAAAAAAATGCTAAAGAAATTTTTTATTTCCGTTTGCATTTAAATTCTACTTAAAAAACGTTTGTACAACCAGCACGCATACATTAACATGCAATCTGCAGTGTAGTTACATACATAAACTCATTTAAATTAACAAAAAATAAAAATAAAAAATGTGGCAACATTAAAACTGTCGTGCCGTTTGTATCAAACTCGAATATTTGTTTTAACTTCAAGTGAGTTAGTCAATTAAAAGGCTTAATCTAAAATATGTTCTTTATATTTAAAAATTACAAAAAATTTTTAATTTGCAAAAAAAAATTATTAAAAAACTTAAGGAAAAAATATTATTTGAAACAAATTCAGATACAATTAGGGAACACATAAGATTCGCTTTAACTAAACATTATATTTTAACTACTTTTTATTTTTTAACATTTTATTTCCGTGACACATTGTGTTGGCTAAATGTTTAGAAAGAAGCATTTACTGTTTTTCCATGTGACTTAACCTCATTCTACTTTTGCTTCTTATATTACAGACTGCACTTTTTATGATTGGGCTCTTAAGTGAAGCCTGCATAGCAGCTTTTATGAAAAAAATATCTGATTGTTGTGTAGTAATGACAACAAAGAATATTCGAGTTTATTTGCGGATGTGTACTTAATGTACCAGCGAAGGAAAAAACCGTTAAGCTGGTCGTTTCCGGTGAAACCTCTATTTTATGAAGTATAAATAATGGAATACTGGGGTGTGCGTAGGCATCCAATACACCCAGAGAAAAAACAACCGAAAATCAACAATTTCCACCTTAAATCAACAAAAAACAACTTTGAAAATGAGCCAAGGTGGAAAATTTTAAAATCAACAACGTTCAACTTAGAAACCACTTTAATCTAAAATCGATGTTGGTTCAACCTTGATTTAAGGTTGTTCATAATTGATTCAACATCGACCAACGTTAAAACAAAATTTTCCAATTTTTAAATCCACAATGAACATTATTCATTTAAGAATATTCGGCATTGTTTCAAAGTTGCAAAGTTTTTAATTTAAAATTGCAAGACTTAGAATCAACGTTGAGCAACCTCATTTTGAAAATGTAGCGTATTTGAATTAAAAATTATCAGTGTTGATTTAAAGTTGCAAACTGCACTGATACAGCTGCACAGTGGGTTGGTATTTTGAATTTTATACTTACGTTTTACCTTTTTAATTAAAACTAAAATTATTAATTTTTTGTATGTTTTATTGAACACAATTCTTAAACTAACATTTTTGGGCGGATATAAGTTTTTCCATTATTAATACAATAAGAATGCATGGGAGCACTATCAAAACACAATATATTGTATGCATAAATTTCATTATAAGCTTCTTCAACTATTTCATATGATTGAAGGTGATTGCAAAATTGCTGTAAAACAATTGGATAACACAAAATATATACATTTTTATTTTGATAAATAAATAAAAATATTTTAAATGCCTTAAAGTAAGGTTCTTGTTTTGCTATATAATAATTTGTTTTGTATTTTGTACCTTTGTATATAAGTTCTTTAAATGTTATAACTTGTGTAAAATCAATTTCTTTGTTTAATAATATTTTATTAAAATAAGTGTCTTTAGTTATATCTGACATTGGATATTCTTCAAAATTTTGGGGCAAGTCATAAGAAAATTCATGTTCCAATAAAAAGTGTGCAAATTTTATGCCTGATTTAATGGCTAAAGAGTGTGACGGATTTACTCGTGATGTAATATTTTTTAAATAACTCTTGGCTTCCTTGTGTTTTCCTTCGAAACGCATTGCCCAGAGATATTTTAATGAACCACATTTTTTAATTGCCGTTACGTAATGTACGAGAAAATGATGTTTTGGTTTTAAGGGGCCATATAGATCAATATATGCCTTATGATGTTTTTCTATTAAAATTTTAAGTGAAGACAAGTCTTCAACGGTGAACTTTGATTTCAATACAAAATCAATTATTTGCAGCAGTATTGTTAACACCTGCCAGTGCTTATTTGAAGTAGGTATTATGTCACCTATCATTAACGGTAAAAAATGAATAAAACACCAAACTTCAACCGCTGTCATTTTTAAATTATATGATCTTATTTTTAAAATACTTAAAGGAGGAGAATTATTTCCCATTTCTATTTCACCAAATGGAAAAAATTTTTTTCTACAGTTTATAACATTTAAACTAATTATTTCATCGTCTATTAACCCTTTTAAAACGTTGCAAACGTCATAAACACATATTCCTTCAAACAAATCATGCATTATGTCAAAACAGAAATTGTCAGTAACATTAAAACTATTTAAATTGTTAAAAATACATTCATTTTTCACACCAGTTTCTTGAAAGTTGTCTATCACCAAGTCGTTTTGATAATCGAATGAATTTCTTAAACTGTTGCTATATTCGAAAGCATCGATTTTCATTTCCTCTTTTGATCTTTTGCAAACACGGCAATATCTTTTTGAATTAAAAGATTGAACGAAACCCAAAATACTATTCATTCCTAGATTATCACCCACAATTACACCTAAAACGAAGTATATTTTTTGTCTGGAAGTTTGAGTAACAATTTCAATACCTTCTTCTTCTAACAATTTGAGCTCTTCAACTAAATGATAGAATGATTTTTCATTCCCGCAGTCCTTTAAATTTTTAGTGGATATAAAAGCGCCATGAAATATGTAATCTAATTTTGATAGTAAATATGAAGGAATAGTAGGAAAGTTGAAATAGCACCCACATATTGAATATGTATGACTACCAAGGGGGTTGTTAATTTGAAAATCGTCAAAAAAAAGTGTATATGGAATAACTAAATCGGATTCAAAACGCTGCTTTTTACTTTTAAAGATTTCTCCACTTGCGAAGTTAGTTAAAAATGGACTCTGAAAAGATTTTTTGGTGCATTCTAAAGTAATATCTAAAAGACCAGGAATTTCGAAAATTTTTTTAAACTGAAATTGTAGAGGTAAAATGAAAATATCAGCAGTTTTTGGGTTTAAAGTGGGATTTCCTGATACAGTTTTTTCGGTTATTTGTTGTTGAATTACTACACATTGTGGGCGCTCATAGAGATTTATATCTTTTAGGTATTTTAAAAATTTATATTCTGATTGTAGTTCTGAAAAAGGCTCTTGAATAAATCTTAAAAGTAATTCCAAGTCTCTTTTAACGTCACATACTTCATATACATCTAATACACTTATAATAGCTGAAGAGGTATCAGAAACTAATGAACACATCATATTTTGAATATCATGCACCTGTTTTCTCGACATAGTATTTTTTGCATGTAAGCTTAATAATGTTTTCAATAGTTTACTTTTAAGATTTTTTATTATATTTAAAGTTTGAGGCTTTGATGTTGTACTATTAAGTGGAATAGTTGGTGAAACTCTGCTAGATGGAACCAAAACTGTCGATAATAACGGGTTATGCACACTGTTAGTCTGATCTGTGTTTCTATTTAAAACAGTTTTAGTCTTTACTGAAATCTGTCTTACATGTTGGGTCTTCAAGTGTTTTCGAAAAGAAGGATAATTTGAAAATGCTTGGTTGCATCTATTTTGCTTGCAAATAAGTTTAATCAATTTTCCAGCAATAAAATGATTTAATTTTAAATGGCGTATTAACAAGTCAATTTCTATAAATGAATCTAGGCATTTGAAACAAACATACATTTTTATTGGTCTGATTTGTTATTCATAAATGTTAAAAGAGATGTAATTTTTGCAGATTTTATGTCATAAACTGTAGATATTTGAAAAAAGAACTTTTGAATAAACACCCAAGATGCTTCACATGCTTGAGGATATTTTAGTGAAAAGACATGAAAAATTTTGAAGCAGATATCCAAACTTTCAATAAACGAATTAAATTTGTAAAGAGTTTTATCGAAATAAACATAAAACGATTTAACAGTATTTTCAGAGGGCCCTTCAGCAATTATAAACGGTTGAATTGTCAGTCCAATAAAATAATACTTGCTTGTACGTTCCGCAATTTCAGCTTCGTAATTGTTGAGTGATGTGAGACGAAAAATAAAACTTTCCTGTGCATCGATAATTGTTATTTTTTTTTTTAATTTACCATCTTCATCTTTAAAACGTGTTGACGGAAGTAGGACTCCAGTAAGAAGTAATAACAGTATGTAGTCTTCAGCATCTGGAAACAACAGTTAAAATTATACTTACATATAAACATGTTTGTTTAAGTATATATTATTTTGAACTATAATTACCTTTATTTTCAGTAGATTTGGCGAGAGAAAACAATTGCTTACAATAAACGTTGTGAATATTATCTTTAAAGTATGTTTTGATTTTTTGCTTAAACATATCCCATTTTTCATAAAGCATATATTCTTTGTCCGGGTACATAATATTAAAGTCGATTTTAATCTAGGTAAAAAAGGTTAAAGAAAGTTTTTATTTAAAATATATTTTATAAAAAACTATATTTATACATAAACACACATATATGCAGTTTCATAAAATTATTATATTTTACTTACAAGTTCAGGAGCTCGAGCATCTGAGTACTTAGACCAAGCTATCAAAAACTCATGATTATTAAGTTGTTTTAAATCTTTCTGCCTTAAATAGTATGTTTTTTTCCATTTTTCGCACACTTCCTGCCAGTTAGAGCTATCTCTATTAAGAGATGTTTTTAATGCCAAGGCGATTGACTCATTTATTTGTACTACCTGATCATTATCGTCACATTTTAATTCTAAAATGGATTGGTCAGGCTTTTTAGCATGTTTGCACCTTGCGTTAACATATTTAGAATATAATTTTCCGCTAGGATTCTTTTTGCCCTGACGTGCAATATAATAGTATTCCTGTTAAAATTTATTCATAAAAACTAAGGATTTTAAAACAAATT
Organism: Melanophora roralis; assembly: GCA_963583895.1. NCBI lineage: Eukaryota > Metazoa > Arthropoda > Insecta > Diptera > Rhinophoridae > Melanophora > Melanophora roralis. The sequence goes on along the minus strand of OY757189.1, from coordinate 24,314,015 downwards.
ATAACTTTACCTTTGCAGATGTTTCACTGGGAAAAATTTCACAAATATCATTAACGATGCCCGAAAAGTCATTCGGTTTTAGAGATAATTTGTTGCAAATAATTTCTTCTATAATAATATTTATTATATCGTCGCGGTTGTTATCGGTAAGCTTTTGAGATTGTTTATATGATTCTAAACATGATTGTCCCTTGGTAGTGCGGTTTAATAAATCTGTCAAATCCTTTTAGTTAAAATCAACAGTTGTAGAAGTTATATCAAAAAATACTACAACAAAACATTACCTTATTTAAAACACGTTTCATTGATGAATTTGAAGAACACGGAGAAGGAGCACTTGTATTGAGCCAATGTTGAACTTTGCTTGGGTTCGATATTGTTTCGTCGTCAATGCCAAACTACAACGAAATCAAAACATATGCTCATAATAATAGAATTCCAGCAAAAGTAAGTAAGTAAAAAAAGTAAATTAGTAAGAAAAATTCATACTTCTTTTTTACGCCACATAAATAACTTCTCTCTAAACTCTACGCGAAGTCCTAGGTGGGGGATTGCTTCGACAAGGTCATGTTTTTGAATATACTTCAAGCATCTGTATGTCACATTAGCAGCTTTTATAAAAAAGGAAAAAATATATATATTTTTTTACACAAGCCTGATTACAGAGTTAAATTATACAAATATTAACTTACCTTGTAATGTAGGCAACAATTGAAGTAGATTAAATTCATTTAATAATGACTTTAATTTGCCTAGGTCATCGTCTTCAGCAGAGGAAGTTGCTGTAACCACATACTCCGCTGAATGCTCTTCAAGATAAATTGCTTCTGAGCTTTCTAGAGGTGTCCCTATTGCAACTACGTCATCATCGCATATTATTTCATTGATAAGCTCAAAGTTCTCCATTTTTATTTATTTTTCGCTACGAAGACACACAATTTTTAATAAAAATTTAAAAAATACACTTTTAATGTTTTAAAAACACTCTTTAACTCGATTCGACGCGCAGATTTCACACGAATAAAATTTCTTTCCTTTTTTCATACAATAACAAGATTTCCATCTTAAATTAAAAATGTCCCACTTAGATTTAAAGTTGCACAACCTTAAATCACAGTCGCACAATCTTACATTAAAGTGTACCAACCTTAAATCAAATATACGTATTTGATTTAAGCATGAAACAATTTTAATTTAAGGTTGTTTCACTATGAAAATATGTTCAACAATGTTTGTATTAATTTTATAGATGTTGTTACTTTGAATTAAAAATGTTCGTTCTTAATCTAAAGTTGTACGTTTTTGAATTGAAAAATGTGAATGTTTGAATTAACATTGATGCATTTTCAATTTAAATCCGACTTTGTTAAAATTTTGAAAACATTAAAATCAAAGATGTTCATGCTTAATTCAACGTTGAATGTTTTTAAATTAACAAAAACGTTTTTGATTTAAAAAAAAATATTAGTTTCTAAGTTGTTTAACGTTGATTTAATGTAGTTTTACTTTGATTTAAAGTTGTTACATTTTGATTTAACGTTGAAATGCTCAAAGTTGCAAAATTTTTAATTTAACATTGATCGGCTTTGATTTTAAGTTGTGATTTTTCTCTTAGTGTAGGAAACTTATTTAATGTTGAATAAATAAAAGAAAATTGCTCTTTTAAAAAAAAAAAAAAAAAAACTACCAGGTCGCACCTCTTAGTCTCGCTTGTATTCGGGCAATCTTAAATATTTTTTTCCCATTTTGAAGCTTAAAAGCTCTGTGTGAATGCCTCCCAGACCAAAACAAAAAAGTGAAGAAATCAACTTATAAAAACTGTGACTTAGTTCGATGAGAGCTTTCAAGATTACTTTCAGTTACTGAGCCTGCAACTTCAAAACTTTTTCGAGCAGGAAGTTTCCTTCAAAAGCAGGAAAATTGGAGTCCATACAAACTAAAGCTTGAAAAACAAGACAATTTTGCATGTAAAAAATGCTGTTGGGCATGTAAAACCGAGAGAAATGTTCTTAGTGAAACTCACTAAGCTAGAATGCCCTCTGTACTTCTATGGAAACTTGTTGCCAACGAACATCTCACGGAACTTAAAGACGAAGCCTCTGTAATAACCGTGTACGCCGATGATGTAGCGATGTCAGATTGAAGCAACACTGTCCATGATAAGGCAGTGGGCAAGAGAAGTGGGAGTGTACGTCCGGAGAAAACGAACTTGGTTTTCTTAACCACGAAGAGTTAGGTTAATTCATGACCACAAGACAATTGAATAAAGTCAATCTGGTACTAAAGGGACAAACGTTATTGGGATAGAATCTAGACAGTAAGCTGCCGTAAAGGCACAACGTAAAGGAAAGGGTCGAGAAGAAGACAAACGCTTTCTATGCTTGCAGGAAAATAAAAGGCAAAGCGTTACGCAAAACCTTATGCATTGTATTCACCCTGCAGTTGCTAGACCTATCTGGCTTAAAAGGCTACTAGTGTGGTTGACTGCGCTGGAGAAGCAAGTTAACCGCAGGCACCTGAAGAACGAGTAGAAGCTTGCAGGACTTTTTATAATTGGCGTCTAACTCCACACTCCTACGTCTCGAATTGGGTCAATCGGACAATTTACTAAGATGCCATATGGAAATAGCAGGATTGTAAGCGGCGCTAAATGTAGAGGTGAGTGCATAGTTCTAACACTGAGCTCAATTGGGAAGCCGACTGTAACCATGGAAGAATACGGCTGATTGGTAAATCTTCGCCCAGGCCACAGAACCTACAAATTTTTCGAATGGATCCAAGATGGTGGGGAGAGACGGTTCTGAGCTGCAGTATTCTGCCGATAATTTCATATCAGAGGAACCTACAAACTTCCTAGGGTCTGCGGTGTCTTTAAGGCAGAGATTTTAGGAACCGAATTCGCCACTGATCTTGCAATGTCATCCCAAAATGAAAATTCTCAAGTCGGCATATTTATTGATAGTCTGACGACGATCAAGGAAATCTCCCCAATCATAGCCAAGTCTTTAGCTGTTCAAGCATACAAGGAGTCTATTGGTAAACTGTGTATCGTAAAACAAGGGCATATCTACTGGCTTTGATGACAGAGGGGAATAAGATCAAAAACGAGCTGGCCAAGCAAAAGGTTCATTTGCCTATGAAAAGAGCAATGCTCGTTCCTGCTGCACTTCAGTTTCATAATGCTCAAAGTCCCGGGGATTACGTGGGGACGCTTTGAGCCACGGGCGACGGGGTATCTTGTTTTCAGAAAGGAGATATTGAAGGCTTTGAGTTTGAACGAGAACAGGCCATTGGACCCAAAGTAGCGATAATTGCAGATTCATTGGTCAGCCCTCATGCGCTTCTTTTAAAACTGCTGGTACGATGAAGCTGCTGGCATTTGTCAAGACAGTGTGGAGGCCCTTGAATTTTATTATATCGAATAAGATGGACTAGTAATCGTAAAACTATGGGCCCAAAGGGGTTAACCTAACCTAAAGCGTGTTTAAAGTCAACTTTCCTTTGCAACCATGAAACCAGGCTGGAGTTGTTAAAAGTGACCAGGAAACATGCTCAGGATACCTTTGTCTAACAACATTAGCATCGTGATCCACTGATGAATAACTGGCGAGGCGAATATACTCGAACAAGATAATCGTATAAAATGAAGGTGAATTAGAAATACTATCAGAAAAAAGCAGGACAGCATCACAAGCATGGCTCAAGAATGGAATCCTAAGAGATAAAGAAGTAACGGGCGCTCAAAAAAATACCTGGAGATGTATTATGCCCCAAGAACTATAACTAAAAAACCTTTGAAACCTTTCCCTGTTTAAATCTGGGAGTAATAAAGATCAAATCAACATTTTATTAACTTTAACTTAAACATTTATATTCAGACAAAATTATATTTATAACTCATCCAATTGTTCATAAATTAGCTAAAATGATTTGAAAACTTTTTCAAAAGATGTGTAAAACACGTACTGGCAACAAAACTGTTAAAATCTTATTAGAAAAAATTGATTACACTTTAGAAAATTAAATACTCATTTCTAAGAAGAAAAACGAGGAAAACAAAAGCCAAGAAATGTATGAAATGAAAAGTTTGCATGAAAAAGTGAATGTTTCGCTTTGGATTGAAATAACTTCCAAAGAAGGAAAAATAAACACCAAAAACTAAAACGGACATATATAAATGATGACTTATGAATGGTTGTGGAGCAAAGAATAAAAGTTACCTAAACACAAAAAACAAACACCTGAAACGTGTAAGTGGAAAGAGAGTGCAAGAAGTACTATTATTTCTGTTTGTACTATACTTTAGAGACATGTTGACTTAAGTACCTTAACAATTGAAAAGTTGTTAGATTTTTTTTTCTTTTCTTTAAGAATGATTTAATATAAAACATGTTCTTAATACTACAAGTACTTACGTTTTCAAATATATATTTTGTTTTCTTTACGTTTTTCTATATTTTGGTAGTCTAAGGTAAAACGTAAATAAATGTATGTTTGTGTGCGCACGTACTTATGTATAATGACAGTACAAGGTTCGTATGAATCAAAGTTTTAAGGAAAGATATATGGCAGCAATTTTCTTAAGCAATGAAAAGCAATTTTTGGTTTAGAGAGTAATACAAAAACACAAATTTTATGGTCAATAGGAAATAGCACATAAAGTTAAAAATAGAGAATTTTACAAACGTGATGCTACCTAAATCAACTTCTTTTTTAGCTTGTCTTAGTGATTTAGGGAAAAATTGGTTTAAAAAAGAACGTGCAAATGGCTTTAATTTGATTTCGCAAAGTGGAATGCAGGAGTAGATTTGTAGGTACTTCAAGCAATCATGTATGTATGTTATATTACAAAACCCCTATTATTCTTCTTTTTGAACGATAAATTTTTTTGTGTTTTGCTTATGTAACGATTAAGGACCTCTGATAGAAAGAATAAGGGTAAAATGAAGCCAGAGGCAGAACGGACGTCTGCTCATTCAAAAGTTATATTGATATTGACATGGTAGCAAACATAGACAACACCCGTGTCGGGCGACTTGACCATCTTGGCTTCTTAAAAATGCCTCTTTAAGCGAGTATCGATAAAGTAGTCGCCCAAGTGCCAACATTTTGTCCTAAAAAGCGCTGGGTACTTTACCATCTAGAATTCATTTACGTCCACTGACTATCGGAACTACTTTACGTTACCGGTTTGCCGACAGCGATTTCATATTGCAGACGTTGGGCAACAATGTTTGCTTTTACCCGGATTCCTTAGTACTAGCTCATCGTAAACCTATACATAGGATTCATAAAGCATTAACTTAAAGCCTCAAGTCTCCAGTTTTAACTACCGACTTAAGTTCTAGTACATTTAGAGAGGATAAACTGGTTGCATAGATTTAAAAGCATGTTGAATAAAACATTAACAACTGAATACGTCTCGTATACAACAGTTTTAGAAGACTCAACAACAACTCACAATCACTGCTTTGAAAAACAATAGCTTAAGCTATTTGACAAATGCGGCTCCTGACTATATAATACAGCAGCTTAAATTAATTTCGAAACATATAACTTTCCAGATTTTTTAGAACTGATCTTTCCCAAGAAATTATAGATCCTTGACTTTATCAAATTCCGGATAATTGAGGCTCAGTTTAACTGTTGTGATTCTGGTTTAAAACTTAAAAGCAACAAGGAATGTTAAGTAAATCTTTGATGCTTGTCCTTATTAAACAGCAAATGAATAGGTACACCTAAGTCCGTAAGCGGTTTGTTGTGCGCTCCTAGCAACGGAACATGAATTGGGAACGGATGGTTTACAGAAATTTTGAAATTCAGACGAGTTCTCCTAATGATTTCTATTTGGCACCTCTCAAGTGAGTCACATGTGACGTAAATTGGGAAAGTGGCATGAGAAATGCTTCTTTTTTAAGATGCTTCCCTGCGTGCTCTGCAAATGCTGTTTTTCACCATCCCAATTCGTTAGATGTGCTTGAAGGTTTAAGTGAGTCGTTAGATCCCTTAACATTTTACTTGATTCGAAGTTTCCTAATTTAAGAATTTACATAATACTATCCTTATCTGCGACGTCCGAAGATATCCTGTCATTTTATCAATTTTTTCGTTGTGCAACAGAAGCCTGTGAGCAATTTCTGCCAATTTTTTCATCTGGGGTTTGCTGCAACAAATTTTTCGTGTTTCTCAGCTTAAGTGGCTGCAATGTTGTAGTTTTATTCGCTAAAATATTCGCTTGTGTTTTCTTGATTGGCCATATTCTGGATAAGCTTTTCTCACTCTCTTGTATTGCAAAACTGCAAACTGTCCTTAAACTAGAACTCTCAGACCCTATTGCTTTTAACAACGTTTGACTTTTCGTGCATATGTTTACATTTACTGTGGTGCACGCACTCTTGGCAAAAAAAAAAAACACTTCGTGCTTACTTAGATCCTTGTTGATAGCACTGCACTGTACTCTGGGAGGCAAAGGTATATCTCGGTCTTTGGATCTTCCAGAAATAGGGTCAATCTCGTTCCTTTCTCTTCATTACAGCTTTCCCGCAGTGTCAGTTATTTGCTTATCCAAATTATTTCAAATCATAATATTTATCGTTCTAATGTTTTGGGAAACCCTATATACGTATAAACTTTAATACAAATTTCTTTCTCACGAAAATTTCCTATTGGCCACTTGAGCTAAAATATAAATTTTTTGGTGAATTTGATTTATAGGTTTTATATTTAAGAACTGGAAAATGTAAAGCGAAAACCCCCAAGAAGGAAAAAGGATTTTTTGCGTTAAGGCAGAGCTAATTTAACAAAAGAATTACAATTTCACTCTCTCTTTGAAATTGGCCATAAAGCAAGGTTTTAAGAACAAGAAATGCACCAGTTTTTTGTAATACGAATTTTTAAATACAGCTCTTCAAAACAAGTCAAAGAAAACCTTCGTTTAATAATTTAAAATAATTTTGCTGATTTTTTCCAAGGAAATTTTCAAGGATTTACATAAATTTAAAAATACATACAGTCCCGCACAAAACTATTGGCACAGCAAGTTTTTTTTTAAATTATCTTCACTTTACTGTCATTAAAAAGTTAAATTAGTAAAAAAGAATTTAAGCAAGTTAGCTTTAACACTGTAGTAACTATTAAGAGTAAATTCTGATCAATTTTAGTTTTTTGAATTCATTTATTAAAGGTTTAACATAAAAAGTAACAATTTTAACGCACAAAAGTATTGGCACATTTAATTGAAGGCCTATTAAAGTAGTGATTTTTTCTAAAATACGCCGCACTCAATATTTTGTGGGCAAGCCCTTTTGCTTAATTACTGCCTTTAAACGATTTGGCATAGAATGGACTAGTCTTTTAGTCGTTTGTTCTCCAATTTTTAGCCACTCTTCCTTTAACGCCTGTTGCAATTCAAATTTACTTGAAATTGGCCGTTTTTTAATCCGTCTGTCAAGTTCCTCCCACAAATGCTCAATAGGATTGAGATCTGGGGACTGTGGAGGGTGTGGTAGGACATGCGCCACGTTAAACAATAACCACATACGTACGTCATGAGCTGAATGCTTGGGGTCATTGTCTTGTTGAAATGTAAATGAAGTTGGCAATTTTAACTTTTCGGCACTTTCTTTGACGGTTTCCTTTAAGATATTTAAATAGACGGTCTTGTCCATAATGCCTTCTATAAAAATCAACTTACCAACACCCGCAGACGACATGCAGCCCCTCACCATAACACTACCACCCCCGTGTTTTACTGTGGGAGCAAGGTTTTGTTTTTCATATGCCGCATTGGGCTTTCTCCACACTTTGGTGCGACCGTCATTGCAAAAAATATTAAACTTACTTTCGTCCGAGAATAGTACTTCATCCCAAAAACTAATAGGTTTGCTCACAAATTCTTTTGCATAGTTTAATCGCTTTGTTTGATTAACTGAAGAAATCAGAGGTTTACGTCTTGCAACTCGAGCAGTATAATTGGCTTCGTGTAGTACTCTTCGAACGGTCATGGAATTAACACTCTTACCAAACTCTTCTTGAACTTCAGCGGCAATTTCAGTAGACGACTTTTTTGGGTTTTTCTTTATTTTCCGCACTATTTGCATGCTTTCACGATCAGTTAAGGATCTAGGACGGCCTGTTCGACTAGCACTTTGTAAACTTGTTTCTCCTTTGAAGCGATTAATAACACTGCGAATTGTGTAACGACTTCTTTCCATTATTTCACCAATCTCTGCATACGACTTGCCTAGATTATGCAGGTGAAGTATTATTTTTCGCTGAGATTCAGTGGTTTGTTTTGAGCTCATTTTAGTGTTTTCAAACAATTTTTGAAATTTATTCTAAAGCAAAATGTCACTAATGAAAATAACGGACAGTTTTTGAGATATAGAAAAAAATGTCGCTTTAACTGCATTGCCAGATCTCTAAAAATATGGTCATATACCGGATTGTTTTTTGTGTGCCAAAACTTTTGTGCGACGAAATTATGTGTTTTCCTGTTAGATGTTTTAATAAAAATATGTTCAGTGGACCCTTAATTAAAAAAACCAATGGAATTAGTTAATTAACGTAGGATCTATTTAATACCTAAAATTTTTTTTTTAATTTATGTTTAGAACAGATTTAAATTGGCGATAAAACCCAAGTTTCTTGCTGTGCCAATAGTTTTGTGCGGGACTGTACGTATGTATGTATGTGAAAATTATTTTTGTTTTTTCTTTAAACCTATTTGTTTTGATGCTCCTTCTAGTACATTCATTTCTATCTCATTGTTACACACTTTTGCCATGTTTCATGGAGTTAATTTTCATTAAGTCATGATGATGTATACCTCTATAGTTATGTAGAGTAAATTTATTTTGTAGTAAATAGAATGTAAACTAAACGTGACAACTTGTATATTCGTTTCTAGGTCTTGTTTCTATTTGATATTTTTTATCCTTTTGGTTTAGTACATATGCACCTGTGTATTTTATTTTTCCTAAAACTGTTGAAATTTTTTTATTTCCTTCTAGAAGATCTGTTTCTCATGTTACTTTTAGGCGTCATTTGCATACAAGAATTTTGTGTTTTGTTACTGTTTGATATCATTATATTTAAGTTATGTCAACAACTTGACAAACGAAACTTCTAGCAAAACTTAAAATTGTTTTGAGTACACAGACACACGCAAACACTAACGTGCATACATTAGCGCAGACACGAAGCTAACCTAAAGCAGCCAACAAAAAGCAGGATAAACGTAAAAACAAATTTAGTCTTAAAGTAGAAAAAGAAACAACATATGAAAAAGATGTTGAAAAAGAAACAAAAAAGAAGTACCTTCAAATATTACTCCATGTGTCAGGAATATATATAGAAAGGACCAACTCGTTAAAAAGTGTAGGGGTACAAAAAAAGTACAAAATAAATATAACTATGCTTAAGAAAATAATATTAAAGGTCAGATTATTTTGATGACCTTCGATCCTACAAGAGAACAAGTAGTACCCCGTATTACAAATGCCAACGGCGACGACACTCACGTCGACTTGTAAATTAAATTAACATCAAATAATAATGTATTGTTTTTTTCTCGTTTTGATACATTGTGGCAACACCACAAAATTAGCATCAACACCGCTATCAGATTAAGTTTACAACGCAAACTTAATTCGCTACAGCTTAAAATTGACATCGACATCGAATTGGTTTTGACAGAAGGAGAGATAAGTACAAGGTGGACTAAAAGGAATCACTCTATTGGAAGATGCGTTTATTTTGCAAATGGCGGCCAATGTCAAATCTGTTTTGACCTTTGTAAACTAGACAGATGTAGAATATAAGTGAACAAGTGATGCACTCCCCAAGAACGCGGAATAATCGTGTCTATTTTTTTGCGTAAAAATTTGTCTGCGGTGTTGGCGCAGCGCGAATTCCGTCGCCAATTCCTCGGTCGTCCGGCACTGACTGCGCAAACGCTGAGCCGTTCGGACACCATCCTTGAAGAGTATGGGACCACACGAGACGCTGCCAAGAATAGCCGGCCCCGGAGCGTCCGATCTGCTGAAACTATCGCCACTGTTGGCGAGGATATCGAGCTGTCGCCAGAATCATCGACCAGACGCCATGCCTCGCAATTAGCCAACAGCCGGTCGTCCTTAAGGCGAATTTTGGTTAAAGACCTGCGCACGTTCTCGTACAAAGTCCAGGCGAGTATCAGCTGCTGCCTGTCGACCGCCGAACGCATCGCAAACAGCTTTGGATGACTTCTTTTGGCCCACCTTGTACTTTTTTCGCGAATAAAGGAAAGAAAAAAGTGGGCCTAGAGGTGTTTACAAACGGGTCTAAGAAGAGGGCTAGTTAATGCACAAACAGGAGTCCCTATTTCATTCAGACTTCTCAAAAAATGCAGTTTAAAGAACGGATAAACGGTTGCCATACTACTGGTAATTTGGCTTACATTTTGAGATGTTTTCTGAGATTTAGGATTTAGGTCTTTTACTGATCTACATCTTGTCCGCGTATACCGAATACAGGCAACTCGGTTGCTAATGAATGAAAAAGACGGCACTAAACTGGATGATGCGGCAAGTGGACACTTCTGTGACATTCCTCTTACTTTTGCAAACTCCGCATGAAAACCGAAAACATATGGTCTTAGAAACCTTCAAGAAACTACAAAAATGAAATTTCCAGGGTTTTGACCTGACTGGTACAAGCTTGCATAGAAAGAGATCCATTATATATTTATATTTCGTTGAATCGCTACTAATAAAGTAGCGCATGCTATGACAAAATATTGATAACTTTAGTTCCAAGATGGAACAAAAGGTATTTTAAAGCGCTTCAATTGATTTCAATCCTTGAAATACCATGGTGAGCTCTTTCCGAAATATAGTCAGCCCAGCTCAATTGCTTCTCGCAGTTCCGTAAAAATTTTCTGTTGAACCTCACGTTAGGAAACCACGGAAGCACTGGTTGATAAAGATGTGCGGATATTGCACGCCACCTAAATTAAAATTATAGGATTGACATCACAAGAGGCTAGAGGGAGTATTTGCAAAAAAAATAAAAGGCGGAACTAACTTTTTGAAAAATTTGAGGTGACTTTCTTGCAACGCCAGAAATTTTTGTTTCGACTTCTGGGCCAACTCCGGAAAAGCCCAGAAAACACCTAATTGATACTCTCTGCCCAGACACAGGGACCGATATTGGCATAAAACTTAAGATCTCTTTAGAGGTGATATACTGGACCTGTTGCTAAACTGAAAGAGATTCATCGAGGAGTAGGTTTAGAAAGGGACGAATGCTCCTATGCCTGCTCGACTTCGGTAGTGAAGAGTTGATAGCTTTAGCCTAGCTCTATTTACTAGATACAAGCCGCGATAGTTCAGAGTACAACTAACTATTGGTACTTGATCTGGCGGGATGCTGTTTTAAATGATTGCCACTGGAAAATGTTAAATGAGGTTTGAATAATATCTTCGTTTTGTATTACGAGAGGTTTTAGAAGAACTTCACAGGCAGCCCTAGATACAAAGCTGAACCTACTGATTTTGGATATTTCTGTCAAGGGCAACGAAACCAAAACAAATTTTAAACACAGGGAGCCAAATACATGGAGCGATTCCTAATACCATAGAGCATATACTTTGTCCATGTCTGATGTCCAGTACTTGCGATAAACTAAGCCAGTACTTTGGCGTAGACCATTTGAAGACATTGTCGGACCGTGACCTATATGAGATGCTAGGCTTACGTACCTTGCGCTTTTGCACATCCGTCATTATTTGCCATTACACCTTCATATTTACGTAATTACTTGGCTCTTCACTCACCCCTCCACAGGATCTTAATTTATCTATTAATTTTCTTTTTACACTTTCAGATCATCACTTGAAGATGAAATGATGTGAATGATAAGAAAATTATTGCTAGTTGTATCCATGAATCTGAACATTAATATTAGTCGATAAAAAATTTTTAGCGCTAGATATAAGAAAAATATTCGGATCACTTTTTTTCGGAGTTTTTTAAAATTCTTTGTGGAAACTTTAAATTTATTGCCCTAAAAAAACTTTAAGAAAATAAATTTGAAACGAATATATGTGGTATTTGGGTAATTTAAATTGCACTACAAAACAATATGATGTATAAATTGAAAATAGAGGAACCTTAGTAAATTCTGGGCATATATTGCGAAACTCCCTCTACCACCTCTCTCGATGCCAATCATCTGTCATTTCAAGCGTATAAAAGTGGTTGTCGTATGAGGCAAGATTTTAACTAAGTATAAGGCTGGTAAGATCAAACAGGTATCTCGGCTTTAACCAGTCGTATGGCCATTTTCTTTTTTGCAGTCAAACTTATCACACAGACCTCTTCGATTGCTATCTCTGTATGTACTATTTTGCTTCCAAATTTAAATAAATCTATTTTTCCATATATGTATACCTACAAATTTAATTATTAACACCCTTACTAATAGGTAATTTTTTTGTTGTCATTACTTCGATACCTACCAACTAATGAGAACCCATTACACAAATTCAAAAAGATTGCATTGGAATATACTCCATACATCATTCACTCACAAATAGACATAATAAAGCACTGTAATGTGTAAAGCATTTTTATTTGCATAAAACCTTAGAAAAAAAATACCTTGTCACACAGTAATAAATCTTTCATTTACAGTTTAAATGGGGCATAGAGTAACAAATACATTTGTTAGAGAGCAAGCACGTTTATAGCCTTAAAGTAGGCTTCAGAATATTTTAAAAGCTTAGCATCTTAATGTAGGTGAAGCTTGGTGTAAGTTAAACATTACAATGGCCTAGACCTAAATTACTTTAAAAAAATCAATAAAAACTTTCAAAAAAAATGATGTGATCATAAAAAGTAATCAGCTTAGAGTGTCAAATAACTCATAGGTTAAAGAGTTTGCAAAAAAAGTTAAAAAGAAACCTGGAGTTACGATTATGTGATTAGTTTGAACTCGTAAAATGGCAAACACTTGATGTTTATTTCTTTTATGACTTCGTTTCTTTAAATTTTTTAAAGTCAGAAGGTCAAAGATTCCCCACCGAAATATTCATAACAGATAAACAAGTTTCCGTTATATAATTTAACCCTCATTAACATCAACATTCATCATTTATGAAGCCTAAAAATCCAACAAAAAATTTTATAAATAAAATTTGGCGCATGAAAGAATTATGTTACAAAGAAAAAAAAATTGCAAATACCAGTATTGAACAAACAAAAGAGTTGAATGGCTGTCTTAACCTTTTATCGCTGCTAGAGGGGTTATACATTAAAGTAATTATTTTTAAAGTTTAAATAAAAAAACAAACAAAAGATTATCTTTAGCCTTTTATTTTAAGGGAGGGAGAAAAGGTAAAAGAAGAACGAATGTTAAAAAAGTGTAACAAAGGACGAGGAGCCTTCAAAAGGCAAGAAACAACCGCAAAGCAATTATTTTAATTTGTTAAATTTCATTTTATTTTTGTTTCGCCAAAACAATAGGAAACACGAGAGGTAAGTTGCAAGACCATAGATAAGTAATGATGGGTGCTGCTTTAACTTATATAAACTAAAACATATTATAACTTTGGCAAACTCGAAAATGGGAAGAGAAATGAGTTTTCCAGGTTTTGACAGCAGGCTTCTTATTCCATACCCTTGTACATTCTAAGTTCCGGAGGTTATAAAAGGATTTTAGACGGTATTAAAACATGTTTGAATGAAAATTAATTTTATACATCTTAAAGTTATAAGTCTGACTAGTCTAGACCACACCGTGATTGGATAATAACGATCTAGTACTGACTGAACACACAACGTAGCTGAGAGTAGCTGGGAGATTAAAACAAAGGAAAATATAGGGAAGACGACCAATGCGGTCTATGCGTGCAGGAAAAAGCAAAAAGGAATGACTCCAAATCTTACGCTTCGGATCTACATTGCAGTGGTTGCGCATATTTTACTTTAAAGCCAACTGTGTGACAATATAGAAAAAGGGAAGTTAAACGCAGGCGCCGGGAGAACGCGCAGGCACCACATGGACATGCCAGGATTTTGTAATCTATATTGCTAGTTTACGGGACTAAGGTCAGACCATGGGGACTTAAACTTCTTTACAGATGACTCCAAGAGGAAAAGGAAAGCCAGAGCTTTGTTTCTTTATCGAGAGCTGGGCAAAAATGAGTTCAACAAACTTTCTGATGACTGCAGTGTCTTTCAGGCAGAGATTCCGCAGCCAAGATGGCCGCTAATATTTCCCTGTCCCCCCAGACTACAAATTTTCCGAAAAATAGGTTTATTATTAGTCAAGTGGCAATTGCATTAGACAATTCCCAGACCTCACATGTTCCCCAATTATTAAAATGCGCAAGGAACCTGCTGTGAAATCAGAGCGACGGAGGTCTGTGTTAATACCCCTTCGTGCTGAGTCTCCAATATTGTGAACTGGGGGTGCCAAAGTTTTTTGTAATGTCTTTGCGGAAAAGTAATTGTATACTTCTAGTGGGTTTAGTAACAGGTAATTATTGAACAGCAATTCACGCAAAAAGACCAAACGACTGGTCAGCGACGATTGTAAGTTCACTGGTGTATTGATAAGAATAATGTCGCGGACCTTTTGCGTTACCGCTCAGCGCTTAAGGGCAATCGATTAAGCGTCTTATCTGTGTGAGAACTTGAAAAAATTATCTGGAAATGGTAAGACCAGACTGCTGCCATATTTTCGAATTGGAACCAACGGGGTAACAATTCCTCTTGTCTGGTGATACTACGGAGCCAAATGGTATTTGTAAGGTTCTAGGGACTACCCAGTTCAATATCACCCCACAAGTCTAAGGTTTAAACTGTAGATAATGCCTTCAGACTGAAACTTCCCGCCCAGTTAATCCGCACCGGAACTATAGAAATCACGTGACTTAGAAACTTGTAGTTCTAACAAGCTCTCGGGGTCTGTTTAAATTCATGTGAAGCCAGACACATCCTCTAATTTGACACAAGCAAGTCTAAAGCGATTCGGGACTGGTATTCGTTACCAAAAGCAATGAAGTTAAGATGTTGTACTTCACCAAGGTGTTTCGTAGCCCAAGTGTTCATTTTCAGAGATATGTAAAGGATAATAAAAAAGAGCTTTTTTATTGGGAAAGAAATGCTAAGAGTCAGAAATGAAAACAGCCAAGCCACTCGGACTTAGTTTGGGAGTAGTGAAAATTAAACGACTGCGGAATATCAATAGATCTTACCAATAAGGTTTAAGGCATGCAAGAGCAGCCTTGAAAAACTGTCGTCCTCGTTCTTCCCTTCAATAAACTAGTTACTGGTGTATGTCCCACATGCTTGTCTTCTCACTGAAACATGTTATTGCGCCAATAAGCCAACTAGCGACCACTTATAAGATAGAATTGCAGAGTTTACTTTTTTTGGTTTTTCCTGAGTAAATTTTTGATTCCTAAACACCGTACGGCTTTTTTGCATTAGTCGCGTTCTTTTGCTAAAATCTTTATACAATAACATTTCTTACTTATCTCTCCTTAAAAATTATACAAAATTTTTGCATATCATTATCGTGAAAGAAAAACAAACGAATTGTAAAAATAACAACAAAACATTATAAACTGCTTCATTAAAATGCACACGAATATATTTGTGGTTGATTTTATACTTGGATTGTTGATTTACAAGATGATTTTGTAAAACAAAACCATTCTTTTGCAAAATATAAAAATATTTAAAATAACAAAGTATACTTTATGGCGCTTATGGCAGTTTGAATTTTAAATTGACAAACGTTTGTTACAATTCGTTGAATTTTCAAGATAAATAGCAAACATAAGCAGCTAAAAACACAAGCAACTAAGAATAAAAACATATTTAGTTACTCTTTGTATTGCAAAAAAAAAAAATAAAATCGACTTTTTCCCTAACTCTGACAATGTGGTGTAATTTTTGATGTTTTTTTCAACAATAATGGCTTTAAAATATTTATCCTTCTGCTACGTGCCTTACGTTTGCAACACACTTTGTTCTTTTAACTCTTCGCTTGGTAACTTCCTTTCCACCTCCTTATTTTGCATTTTTCTCTTTAATAATTTCTTTTGTTCTTCCTTTTAACTTTTTTGGTTACACTGTCTGCTCACTTTTAAAGTCGTAATAATTTTGTTTATTTCTAAGAAGTACTTGGAGATATTACAGCATTTTATGTTGTTTTCGGTTTCTGTATAACTGCAAACAGTGTGGTAGAAAATTTTTCGAACAAAAAAAAATAAAGATCTAAAATTTTTTTGAATGATTTTTTAGTATCAAGTGTTGTCTTAAAATTGCATAAACGCGTGCAAGGAAAAGTTTATCCAACTTTTTCTTGAAAGGAAAATATATATAAGAGGAAAAAAATTATAAGAGGATAGAAGATGTGGTAGATGTCATTGAACCTGTGCATACAATTTTTGTTTATTATAGAAAGTGCATGTACAGAATTTAAAGATTTTCGCTGGAATAGAAAAAACTTTATGCGAAAAATTTACTTGGTAGTATGGAAGGTGGGCAGTGGGCGTGGCTTATGGCTTACAGGTATTTCTTGTTCTAGCAAGTGTTTGATTCAGTTAAAAGACTTGTGCTTGGATAGGAAAATTTTGTGGGACATTTTTTCGACAATTTCTACGAAATTCTACCCGTATACTTAATTAAGTCAATGCAAAGATCGAGGTCAACTATTAAAATTATTGGACTTCCAAACAAATTTTTTATGGGAAATTTTTATTGAGAAATTATAAACGTGATTTCATTAAGCCGACTTAACTCAAGGGAGGCGCAACGCGTTTAAGTCAACAATGTTCTTGGAAGTTTAACCAGATTGACGCAGGCTACGAAGACATCAAGGATTATTTGTAGTCCAATTTAAGAACACTAGACTCATCCGTAAGATAAGAGGCCAGCCGGCTCTTTACCAAAACGTCCATCATTTTTAGGCATCAACCATAGCATCAGCATTTAAGGGCACCAAGCTTAGCAAGTTCTGTAAAACAGTCCAGCTCCACTTCTGGTTTCACCATACGTCACACTCTGGAGCTAATAAAGATCTAGTAAATTTTTGCTTGAAAGAAAGTTCAAATTTCCCTTTGATTACCTGGAATGTTTCACTGATTTAAGTCGCACGCAAACCAGGCTTACTTAGAAAATTCTGTCTGACTTCCGACGAAGTTCAACTTGCAGGGGCCGACCGAGATACATGGGTTATTTACAAATGAACCCAAAACCCTCGAGTACCCTAAGCGGGGGAAATTTTATGCTTACAATCTCCGAAAGCTTTCGTGCATGTCTACAGGCTTTCTTCAGCTGCACAACTACATCCAGAGTATATGGCAAAGACCGACATGGCTGCCGTGATAGCAACGCATACAGTGTGATAAACTCTCCCAAAGCAAGACTTGACAGAGGTCTGTTGCATCTTTATGTTTGCATTAACCTTTAATAGAAGTTAAGGGTCCTGTGCCGAAACTTAAATCAAATTACGGAGGTGGATCAACTTTACCGTCCTTGTGTGTTCAGAAAGGCAGAGCCAAATTTGGCTGAACCGGAGCTTATTATTTTAATGGTTTTAAATTATGGAAAATTTTAAGGTACTACGTAGATTTATCTAACACTTTTTGTTAGCAAATTTTCTGACGTAAAGTTTCAACTTTGGATGCTTTTGACGCTTTTTTTAATAGCTGAAAAGAAAGTGGTATACTAGTTCCTTATATCCAGTCAATCGACTGGCCGATCATATCTAAGTATTTTACATTAAGTGATCGTTCCTGAATATCGCAAGCTTCTTTTCAGCCGATAAGGCATTGCCAAGCTTAAGAGGGTGATGTCCCGCAACCGCAGGATCAATGAGAAGAAGCAAACACCTTAAGGGTTAAAGTTTAGTTGGGGCAATCTTGGTAAAACTTTCTGCAAAGGTTTAAAAAAAAATTGTTTTGCCTTAACTCTTACTAGTCATTCTGTAATAACGATTATGTATCCTGTTATCCTGGCAATGCATTGTTTACCAACATTGTTTTTTTTTGCTGTTTTTATACTTTAACGTTTTTACTCTCCTCATTTCCTTTTCCGTTAGTATGTAAGTATAAGTGCACTGTATGTACTTGTTGTTGGTTGGTTGCTTGTATTCATATAATAATTATTATTTTTTTTTAATCTTTTTATTTATTCATTGTATTTATGTAAATGTGTATGTTTACTTTGCCATATAAAATTTGTTGTATTTGTGCATATTCTGTTTCTTCATCTCCTTAAATAATATTCATTATTTTTGCATTAAAATTAATTTTTTTTCCTAATTATTTTTGCTTGGCTAGTAATTCAAGAAGGGTTAAGCAGCAAAATAAAAGTACAAAAGTTCTCTTTTTTAACTACATTTGGCTCATTTGTTTTACCAACAACTGGTTATAGTTTTTCATATTTCACTTTTGGCCAACTGACGATGTACTTGTGCAAAAGTATAAAATTATATTTTATATTTAAGTTTTTTCTTACTTGAAAGATTTTAAAGTTTACTTAATGAATATATAAAACTATTAGCATTTTGGCTTAAAGCACTTTTTATTTTTCTGCTTTTGGTCATGGGCAACCAAACCAGTGTGTAAACAAAACAAAAGAGGGATTTTATTTTGAAAAGTTTTTTAAAGAAATTAATCCACTTTTTAAAATTTCTTAAGAAACTTAAGCATTGAGTTATGGTTTTTTTATTAAGTTTTTATGTTTTTGTGGTTTTTTCAGTCTCAATTTTAATTTAAACAGCTTAAAAAGCGCGATTCATTTTTTTGCAACACCGTAGAGTATGCTAAGTTTTCGATTGTGTTCTCTATCTTGATTAAGATAGACTGCTGCTAACATTTTGGTTACTACTATTAAGAAATATTCTTGCTATTTAAAAATAACGACAACAGAAGGCGACCGTATGCCAAAAGAAACAAGATCCATGCTGTCCTCCAAAGTGGATTTTCGTCCAATAAGATGTTTACTTGTTTAGCTTAAGCCTCTTAAAACCCTCATCGTCTCTTATATGCCTTAACGATTCAAAGGTAATCCGTACCTTTGCAGTAGTCAGCGCGCCTTTGAAGTTTTGGAAGGAGATCCCAGAAACTTTAATGGCATATAACTGTGTCCTCTGTGGACATAGAAGGAGCCTCGGGTGGCTACTCTAGCTTTTTAACTTGCTCTATTCAAATATGCACAAAGAATGAGTAGTATTTTCTCACTAAAACTTTGGCTTATGGTTTGCTATCCGATTCAAATGAAACTTGAAAATGAAGAGATAAAGGTCGTTGCTTATGCGAACCCTGGTGTGATATTTACTGCTATCGGGTCTGTTTTCAGATGTTATCACTTGCATTATGTCTAATGCCTTGCGGTTGTGCATTAATAAGAAGATAAAATTTTTTCGCTTTTTAGGTTTGGTAGCGGCACAGACGTAAAGCCGATTAGTAACGACAAGGACACTACCTCTACATGTCCTGCGCAGATAACCATAACCCTTTGCGATCATTTAAATTAATGATTATCCATTTTTATTCACTTGCATACTCTGTTTCACTTTACATGAGAAAATAAATTCTTTTTAAAAAGCTCCGGCTCATCCTCAACACCAAAAGACATTTCCCTTGTTAACCTTAGAAGTTATAAACGACCGCCGAAAACGGCCTTCCGTATACAACTTTTGTTCTTAGTTGCCCCGCTGGAGCATAACTGCAGCCACAAAGTGTATGCTCAAGGAAGACCTCATTCTTAATCAGACGGGTAGGACGGTGACTTTTTGATTTCCTTGGACACATAAAGGACTTCATTCAGATGCGGAAAGTCGTAGCGAAATCAGGTGACAAGGCAACGAATCATCAAAGAGCATCTCTCTCTCTCTGCCGAGCTAAAGGGCGAATACCATGATGAAACATTTACTCGACAGATTGAATTTGACTTAGCACAGCCAAGGAGAAATAGGCAGGGCCCGATTATATCTGCTGGCCTTCCAGATTTACAGCAAGTTGA
This sequence comes from Melanophora roralis, assembly GCA_963583895.1. Classification (NCBI taxonomy): domain Eukaryota; kingdom Metazoa; phylum Arthropoda; class Insecta; order Diptera; family Rhinophoridae; genus Melanophora; species Melanophora roralis. The sequence continues at coordinate 24,293,990 of OY757189.1, read as the reverse complement.
CCAGATGATACCCCGTGGAAATAAGACATTGGCCTTGCGCCTTTTAGAAGGTACATCCAAAGATTCCCTACTTCATAAAAAGTTAATTAACCACTCCTTTTGGGCAACGCAAAACATCTAGGTATCATGGAAACTCAATATCTACCACAGGTCAGTTAGACAAGAGTACCCTGCTACGTAAGTCGTAACATTTTCAGCACAAAATTGGGGCTTAGTTCAAGTCGAATTCTTTCATACGGACCTCGGGCATGGTGGAATATGTGGTCGAACAGGCGCACTACTTTCTTGTATTTAATAGCCACTGGACACTACACTGCAAGCGATTCCTATTATTTATATTTGATAGTAGCCCAGTGAGGCTTATGACATTGGGTTATTGGCGTTCCAGAACTAATAGCCATGCGAGTCTTAAACACATTTTGCTAACTCTGATAAGAAGTTAAGGGCTCTTATCTTCTACAAAAGTGATGTGAAGAAAGATCTTTTGAAAAGATATGTCATTTTTATCGATATCCAGACGGACCTTCCGTTACTCAGTTCGCACACTACATCTTTTCTAGTCTGCCAACAACAAAAATAATCGTCTAGGCTAGATCGGCTATCTAAATCCACTTTGGTTTGAGCTTTTGTGCAAAAAAAAAATTTTGATTTGGTAATGAGACGGCGAGTTGATTAATTTTGGTATTGACTATCAAGAACGGTATTTTCAGACACTTTCTTAAAGTGAATGAGATCAGGTTGTGTAGTTTTAACACATGCAGTGTCTCTAGGTTAATGTGGCCTTTTTCTTGACGGCAAGCGTTAATTCCAGCTGGTCATCCGGAATGTCGTAGTCGTGGAAATAGCAAAAAGCAAAAGGCGGATGCCATCTTCTCTGCAAATCTCCTGCACTAGCTGCAAGGAGGTTTAGATTTCTGGGAAGTGATATACTAGATGATCTTAGTGAGGTATTAAGGTGCAGATTTGTAACCCGTTGCTTTACCTTTTGGCTACGGCTTTGATCTGGTACTCCCAACCTTAGCCCAAGCATGGATTATAACATATGTTATAACTGTCGAGAGGCATAGTCATGTCAAAACAAGGTTTTTCGAGGTCCAACTTGACGGCTTGCAAGAAAAACAAACTGCCATTAAAGCCAACAAACTAACTTTGTTTGTGAAACTCCATGATAATCACCGATAAAAATCGGTAACATACCTACGTTAAAAACAATCAAATCAAATTCTTGTACCAAATTCTTAAAAATTGATGCTTCAATTTATATCATGTTTCATAAGTAACCAAAGCATTTGCTGCTTCTAAAAGTCGTAACGTTTAAAAAAAAAATTAGGTCTAGTTTATGCATTTAAAAAAATGCATATTTAGGGTTAACATTTTAAACAAAAATTTTATCTTATAATGGAACTTATTGTTTTTCTTTAGCTATTTCAATTCCCAACTCCTACGTAAATTTTCACAACTATTATGACATTAAAATGTTACATTTTACCATAATTAAATTATACTCCTTCCACAATTTCACAATTTATCAACTAGTTTTTTTCAGCACTTTGTCTGTCTGAACTGAATGACTACTGGATAAAAAGTTAAATAAATATTTCAAAATTAGCTTCCCCAGACAAAAAAAAAAAAAGAAACTCCCTCCTCAACTAACAAGCACGTCAACTGAGCGAATGAATAACGCACTAATAAGTTGGAAGACTAAAATAAAATAAAAATTGAAGTGACGCCACAAAACGAAATTCCCGCCTAAGTTGAAACCTAGGAATATTGCAACAGGAAAAACAGTTTTTTTTAAGAAAAACAAACTAAAAAATTTATAAACAAATATAAACTTCAATTTTTTTTTATTTTTTTTTGAAAATAGAACAAACACAAATAAAACGGAAGAATTACTTTTTATTATTTTTTTCTTGATGCTTTTAGCCAAACTTTGTTTTCATTTATTTACAACAATAAAAAAAAACAGGGAAACAATTCAAGTCTCCCAAATATCTAACCAGATTCTATATTTAAACGTACACCAACATTTACAAATATTTTTATATATCACTTTGGGCACATAAGTTTTTCATTTTCCATGCAATAGAACTGCAAGTGCATAGAAAAAGCAAAAAGTTCTGTTTTTTTTTTTTAATTTTGTTCGTACATATGTGCTTGCTAAAGTGGAAAATGTATTTTGATATAAAAATAGAAAAGAAATTTAGCTTTAGATATGTTAACTAAATGGCATGACCACGAAGTCGAATTGAAAAGTTATATTTTTGTTAGTTTTCTACATACGTGCTTTGTTTGCGGGACACCATAACCCCTGCTCCTATCCCAAAAAACTTTTTCCCTAATTCAGCCTGCCGTCTTAAAAGTGTCCGGGAGTGGGGATATTTTGAGAAGTAGGCATATGGGTAAAAAAAATATTTATTTCCTTGCTTTTAATGACGAAGCCCCGGAAACTTGATTTCAACAGACAGACATGACTAAATCGACTTTCCTAGGTTCCAAACGAAATGAAAAATTATTCTATACCCTTATCACTTTGGAAAGGGTTAATAAATTAATTTAATTTTTGTATAATTTTATAGAAAAAATATGTCGCCTAAGTAGACCAGCGACATGTGTGCAAGTCTACAAGTCTAAAGGTGCGTTTAGATTGTGCTAATATTTGTGCAAAATAATAAAAATTTTGTTTGTCCTAGTGTAAACACTCGAATTTGTTAGCCACCAAATATTTTTCGACTGTTTGTTGGCTAAAAAATTCTTTGTTTGTGAACAAAGCTTTGCATAGTGTAAACACTTTGTCAGCACGTCGCACAGTGCTTTGATCCCATATAGTGATGGGACAAAAATAGAAGGAGTGGTCCTAGAGCTTTGAAATTTGGTAAAGTAGTATAAAATACTTAAATTAAGAAAAATTCAATTTTTTGAAAAAATCGGGCAAAGGACACGCCTACTGCCCATATATAGAAAGGACGAAATTTTCAATTTTGACTACATAACTGCACAGAAAGTTACAATAGTCCGTAGATTATTTACATCCCGTGCTAGTAACTTGTGCGATAATTTTTATTGGGATTGACGCAAGGACTCTAGGTCCTGCCATATATCCTTTTTTGCAAAAATGCTAAGACTGTTACAAAAGTTAGCCGATTCTCATTAAATTGGGTGGTATGGTTATTATTATGTGTCAAACAAATGTTATTGCCAAATTACATTAAAATTGATTTATAAAAATAGAAAATAAAAATTAAATTGGCTAAAAATCTTCTACATTATGACTTTGACGACAACGTGAAAGTACAAAATGAAAATCTTTCTAAATTAAATTTAATTTAAAATACGTATAAGTGCGTTTTTTAATAATAATTTTTTTTTTTAATAAATTATATATGTATATTTTATTTTACAATAAATCTTCTTCAGTATTAGAATCTTCCCAAAAATATTGCCGCTCAATAAAACATTTGTCTCGTCGTCTTCAACTGGCTCATTAGCATTTTCTCTTAAGTATATATATATATCAATTTCTGCAAATAATGGATTTTTTTTGGTCTTTGGATTCCTTTTTGAAGTCAAAAACGGATCTAAAGATAGTATTAAATAGTATTAAATCTTTATGAGTGTATTTTCGTGAAGTTTTCCTCGTATGGGACAGACTTGCTTTTCTCACGATTTTGTGGTTGGCTTCCAATGCTTCTTCAGACAAGCACCCTGAAATTCATTTTCAGATACCACAATAGGCGGAATAAATTTTTTTTCTTAGTTTGTAATGCATACAGAGACGGAAAACAATTTGGGTGTATTTCATTTATTGTATTACGTAGCACACTATATTTTCTTTCGGTCAAATCTAAATTCATATATAGCGCCAAAGCTTTTGTTGCTGGTAAGCATTTTGAAGTCGACATTAGGCTTTGCAAAACAGAATGAGATTCCCGTTTTAAATTTTCCACTGCAAAATATAGTTCCTCAAGGGAACATTTTATTACTAACTCTGGGAGTCAAATCTAGCGATTTTCAATTGCTGTATTAGTTTGTTGTGATGCAAAGTTTTATAAGATTTAGGAAAAACATTAAATTTTTGTCATATTTTGATCTAGTTTTTGTTATAAGTAGTCACAACAGACCTGGAAAAAAAAAATTTTTTGGCAGTTCATAGCTTACATTTTAAAAATTTAGCTAACTTCTAGCGATTTTTTATACTAACTTATCTATATTTTTGGGAAAAAAAAGTTAGCAGCAGTGGTGGGAGGTAAACAATGAAACACCAACGTCAATCTGTTAATTTAGCAGCATCTTGAGCGTCAAAAAGAGGCAAACACAATTTTATTCTTATTTTTTTAATTTATCTCGTTAATTATTTTAATCTTATGGTATCAATTTGGTTTTATATGTTATTATATTGTAAGTTTTTTTATAGTTTTAGCTCCAGAAAACTGTCGAAATTTGAGAAAAAATCACGAAAATAGACATTTAAAAAAAAAATTTTTTTAAAGTTCCGGTTAAATTTTTTAAATTTTTTTTCTTGTAGTAATTAGAAGACAGTATGAGTTTTTGAAAACAGAAAAAAACCCATAGACCATATTTTTCTTTTTTTTTTAATTTTCCATCAAAGTTAAAAAATTTTTGGAGCTTAAGTGAATTATAAGCATTTTTCAAAGCAACAAAAACTATGTATAGCAAAATAATATAATGAAAATTTTTGCACAGTTGGTTTCGAATATAGTTAGCTATTACAAGAAACAATTTGAATTTCCTAGTTCAAAAAATTAAATTTTTACAATAATTTTTTTAAAACAATAAAAAACCTAGGTAATTTGGGGTTTTAGTGTCATTTTATAGCGTAAAATACATAGAAACGCAAAAATTTTACTATTTCGCGCTTTTTTTATTAAACAATATTAATTTTAATTTATATTTTTTAGTATTTGTAGTTTGTTTTTTTTTTTAACCTTAGAAAACTGTCAAAATTTGAGAAAAAATCACGAAAATAGCCATTTTTAAAAAAAAAAAATTTTTTAAGTTCCGGTTAAATTTTTAAAATTTTTTTCTTGTAGTTATTAGAAGACAGTATGAGTTTTTGAAAACAGAAAAAAACCCATAGACCATATTTTTCTTTTTTTTTTAATTTTCCATCAAAGTTAAAAAATTTTTAGAGCTTAAGTGAATAATAAGCATTTTTCAAAGCAATAAGAAATATTTATAAAAAAAGAAATCACAAAAAATTTTTTTGACAGTTAGTTGCAAATATAGTTATTTACAACAGAAAAAAATTTCAATCTCATAGTCCAAAAAATAATTTTTTTACAACTGTTTTCCTGAAATTCTTTAAAATTTATTTAAAAATTATTGTTATCTGTCGACCTATATATTTTTATCTACAATATAAAACATTTTTTTATTGTATTTTTGTCTATGGGACACAGCACTGTGCGTCGTTACAAATATTTGCCTCGATATTTTGTTTGTTCTTACAATATTTTTGGCGGAACAAATAGCGACAAATAATTGTAGAAACGTGGTAAAGTGAGGCCAAACGCAAAAAATGGTAATAAATCTGTATCTTCGAAACTATTTGTCCAATTATAAAATAATATATGAAGGAGTCGTAGAGGAGGACCCAAGGTTTTAGAAAATAAAATATTGGACTACCCTGTATATACATACATTGAGCTACAGGGTGCCAAAGTTGACCTCCTCGGGCTTACAAAACATTTCTATGCTTATAACTTTTGTAAATATCAACCGATTTCAATGATTTTTAGATTTATTTGATGAAAATTAAAATCTGAAAAGAAAACATTATCACTCTTTCTTATTACCTGTTAAAGTTTAAACGATATATGGGTTTGAAATTTAAAATTGTTGTTTTTGACCTAAACTTTATTTGGTTTGTTGCAAATGTCTGCAATTGTAGTTATGCTAAAAATATTTTTAAAAATATTTTTGTATTTCTAAAAAGTTTGTTAAGCCTGCACAAAAAAATTTATTTAATTATCTTTATTCGTCTAGCCGTGAAAAATATTCAAAGTCAAAATTTTCAAGGTGATTTCAAAAATGGCATAATTTTGAAAAAAATTTAGCACAATTGATTAACTTTTTTTGCAAATATTTGTAAAAATAATTATTTCTTTTTTAACGTTTTTGGAAAAAGCAGGCTTCAGTATATATTAGTAGTATATTTTTGAAAGGATTTAGACATGCACCCTACGCCAGGCATTGGTCGAAAATATGGAATTTTTCAACGAAATTTTAAATTTATTGGCCGAGAAAAAAAAACGCAAGCCAGTTTTTGAAAAATTGGCCCGAAATTAAAATAACTTATCTTTTGAGTTTTCAGTTTTAATTAAGTTATTCACCGCCCGCTCAAAAATGGAGTCACGAGGGTAAATGTTATTAATATAGGCAAGTTTTAAGATGCGTGTAATATAATAGCTCAGAAAATAACTTTAAAGTTTACTCAATTCTTTTTGTTTTTTATTTAAATAATAAATAACATAATATTATAATAAAGTTTAAAAATCCATTACGTTATCATAAATCAACAATATTTTATAAGCTTTCAAATATAAAAATTTGTATAATATTAGTTATTTAATACTATATTAACTGCCCTTAAAACAGCTATCTTGCGTCAAATTTGTTGAAAGTCCATTATTTTGTAGGGTGTATATACACAGAAAAAACTGAGTTGTAGAATCAGTAACAAATTTCAGAGAATCAGTAAATATTTTGTCTGGCTGAGGACCTACAACGAAAGTTGTAAATTTAGACAAACAATTTTGCAAGAATTTTAGTTTCTGTTAAAAAATTTTGCTGAGCTGGTTAAATATTTTATTTGTCTAGGCGAAAATTTTGTTTGATTTAAAAATCAAATAAAAATATTATTAGAGACTATTAAATAAATTGACTAAAAAAATAAATTATTTTGAACAAGAATTTGTTTGAAAAATTTTTTTTGTAGTTTTTTGTGTGTATACATTAGCTATGGCATAGTGATATATGAACATTTTTGCAACGAGATTTTGAAGTGCTCCCGGCTTTTAATTTGTAAGACTTGGAAAAAAATACATATGGCAAAAAATGGGGGAGTTTGGTTGTGGGTAAATCGCGCCTCATCTTTTCACGTTGCTTTACAAACACAATTTGATACTATTTGGCAGATGGATTTCATAAACATAACAACAACATTATTTGACAGATGTTTGTCATACACACCGGACAAATAAAATTATTTGTGCAGTGTAAAGGGGTATATAAATATTTGTACCAAACATGTCTGACACCAAACCTTCTGTTATTTGTGCAAATAAAATTCAAACAAATATTAGTGCAATCTAAACGCATGCCCAAATATTAGTCACAAACCATACTATTAGCCCAAACCATTATTTGCTGTGTTTGGGCAAATATTAGCATAGTCTAAACGTAACTTAAGGGTCGCGGGTTCGATTCCTACCAAAAGACTTTAGCAAGTCTGCTATCGCAAAAGGGCAAAATTAAAAGCCCGACCCAAGTAAGCTGTATCTTTTCTTTTCAACACCTGCCTGTTCTATCTAACCAATTTTACCCAACCTAAAGGAAAATATATGCTTACAACTTCAGGCAAGACACTTTTGGCCACTTTAATCAAGTGGGCTCTGCTGTTGTTTATGATCACTTGAACTTGCTCCATAGCGTTTTAAGGCTTTTTAGGGTAAAAAATGGGCTTTAAATTCGTTCCCTCTAGTCGAAGTAATTCCTATGGGTTTGCAGAATCTGAGGACTAGGAATAGGAAAAAAGTAAGATAGAAGCCGTGGACTACTTTAAAACGAGAAGAATAAGACGACCTGGAAACGCAATCTGCAATATGTCTATTGCTAGGCGAGCTGCTTTATAGTTGCAATGTCCTATTAAAAACGCATTTTCTCCAACCCCAAATTATTTATTTCCGGCGCTTGAAATTAATTGGTAAGAACAATGTCAAGCTCTTTTTTTAGCAGCAGTAAAGTGTTACAATGATCGAGCTCGAAAAAAGGATCCGATTACCATCCGCTGACTTTGAAGTAAATGTAATGGCTCTGCGTAAGAAAAACCTAAATTTTTCGCGTCACAGAAGCGCAAATATTATTTCTTCACCTTAACATAGAAGAAGGTTTCGCTTGCTATTCGCTCCTTGCACGAGAAAAATAATTTGGCTGACGAAATTAACATAACTTCGATGATTGGGGCGAATTTCTTCAACATTTCATATATCTCTCTCCCCACCTGTTAAGTTTGCCACATCTGCTACAAAGGCAGACATTAAACATTGGCATCTGTGCTGTGCAAAAGCTCCATCGATTCGATGTTTTCCCTGCATGCCCTGCGATTTCCGTTCTCCGCAACTTCCATATGTTGGAGGTGCGCTTTTGACTTTGAGTGTCCAGTCAGCAATCACCCCGCCTAATTTAGTTTTCCCAGGTTTCAGAATCCCTCTAGCCCTATCCTTATTCTGGTCGCACCAGACGTACTTGAAAGGCATTTAGCGGATTGGAACGTAGAATCAATATCCAGGAGTTTCGATTTTCTGCGTGTCTTCTTTAATTTCTGACGCCAAGTTTAAAAATGTTCTTTTCCACTTGATCTTGCTCCGGGTTTTGGGTCTTCCTCTTCAGTGTGATCAGTCACCAGGTTGGCATTTGAATAACTTCCTAGCTGGAAAAATAAATGTTGAATTTTCATACGCCTCCAGCTCGTGATTCATACGGCACCGGTAATCTCCGTCAACGCAGATTGATGTAAAGATTACCCGAAAAAAATTAACTTTCAATGTTTGCCAATGTCTACTGGAGACTTATTCATTGATACCAACAAATTGGTTTTATCTGCATCTACTGCCAGACCGACTTCAATAGGTTCTTTCCATACCTTTCTGAAAGGTGGCAGATACTACTTGCAGTGTTCGCCCCATGATGTCGATGTAGTCGGCGTAAGCGAGTAACATGTGCTGTTTTGGGTATAGTGTGTCGGTTATTTTCACATTTGCGTCTTATTTAATCTTTTCCAAGAAAATTTAAAACAAATCACCCAAAAGGCTATATTCTTGTATGAAGCTTTGATTTGTAGTGAAAGGTTAAGAGATATTCTTTTATATCTTAACTAAGAATTGGGTGCTTTGAGCCTCGTTTGGCACTGAAAGTCACAGCGATACTCTTTCCTAAATAAACTGAAAATTGCGTATCAATTAAGGTCATCCTGCAAAGTTGTATTAGTGTGCAGGGTTGCCCCTGAGGGTTATTGTTATTGTGTCAAACGTTCCCTAAGGCCCAATGAGTGGTTTTTGCCCACTAATTTAACTCGACTTCTGTTGCAACGAAAAGCTTTAGGTTCTCCAGGTCACTACACTTGAAAGCACCCAATAAAGCACCCTTTGAGTGCAATTATGTTTTAGATTTTGTGCTCCCAGACATAACTGCTTTTACTGGCCCTTGACTATCGGAATATGTAGATGTGTACGTTACTTTTAACCCTCTTGTGTAAAATTAGAAGTCCGAGTGTTATCGAATGCCGATATTTGTTCATAAGTTTTTTGATCTCTTTTAACCAGAGCCAAAAACAGTTTTGTTGTTGCAATCGAAATATTTTTTAATACCAGTCAAACTTTTCTTTTGTGTAAAAAAAAAAAATTCTGCACTATTTAATTGAAATTTTATTTAAAACTTTAAATCAACCATCCGATTTGTGAAAATTTTGGCCACCAGATCCCAAACAGCCTTCTAATTTTTTTATAAACTTCCGATTTGGCCACGTTAAAAATTTGAATTTAGTAGCCTGTAGCTGTTTGACATGTGTTAACGTTTTGTTTTAAAACACATACATCCAGCTATAAATGATCGTATGAAACTTTTGAAATAAACTAGTTTTCCGTGAATGCAAGCGAATTTAACTAAATGTATATGGTTAACGAAAAAGTATAAAATTAAACTGAAATATTTTTTTTTTTTTTGGTTAAAGAAAAGTTTAGGGGGTTTTAGCTTTACACTTCTATGGCGGCGCCAACATAACAATAACAAACCGACATATGTATGTATATGAACACCCACACATTTAAAATAAAACTTTATTTTCCCACTTTCAAAATAAAAACTTCATATGTTTATATGTTTTTACATATGAACAAATTTGATGTAAACACTGACAAATACATACGAAAGCTAAGCATTTAGCTGTTAGGTAAACAATTTTCATGCAACACTTCCGTTTCCGCTGTTTATTAGTAACTGTGTGTGTGTGTGCTTTTTATTTGTTATATTTTTATTTTTGGGTTTTTTATGTTTTTTTTTTACTTTTTTTCAAATAGTAAAGTTTTGTGTTTTTATACAGAGTTTGACACTGGTGTTAGTGGCAAACGTGTTAATACCAATTCAGTTGCAAAAGCAATGACAACAACAAGGCGAATAGAAGGAAAATAAACAACGACAAAATGAATGAACTCTTAAACTGGCTGACAATTACTTTCTATTTTAGTGTCTGCCAAAAGTTTGCACTCAACTTAAAAAAAAAACACTTTTACACTTTCCAGCATGCACACATACACACACACACACACACTCATACCCATGATAATAGATAAAAATAACTAATGGATCCAAATATGTTTATATGTGCTCATTCCATATATGGTAGCAAACTCGAAAACATTTGGTTTTTTTAAAGATATTTATTCAAGCCTTTGCTTTAGTCTTGTTATGCTTAAGCAACTTTTTCTGCAAGTAAGAAGTACACAACCGCTGCAGCATCATCCATCTCTTGGCAGACATCAACAGCCAAACCAAACCGAACTATTTGGTATTAAATGAATCATTGCGTTAAAAGTCTTCTTGTTGGAAATTTTCGAGTTTTCTTATCTTTTGATTTAAGGAAAATAAACTTTTTCTGTTGTAGCTAAAAACTCTTAATATTTTAGGTTTGACAAATCATGTTTTAACAGGATAAAATATTATGAATACGAACTGTGCAACTTTTCCCAAAGAGATTGAGATAAAGTGGATAAATTTATATTAAATAAATACAAAAATGCTTCAAGGAAAATAAAATACCTTATAAAAAAATATTAAGACAGAATAGCTTTAATTTCTTTCTTTCTGCGTAACAAAAAAAAATTGTTTAAAATGTTTATTTAAAAACTTTTAAACGTTGACTTAAAAATATCTAAAAATATTTGTACAAAGGAACAATATTAATGACTGACTAACTGACTCATTTATTCTCGTACAGCCCTAATGCGTAAAACTAGAGCCTTGAAACTTGGACTGCGGGTACCTCTCCCAATGCATAGATTCACTAAGGCGGGATTTCGGGAAATTCGAACTATAAAGTAGTAAAAATGAGAAAGGTAGGACAGGTCGCTAAATTGATATTTAAGAGATATTTTTATACGATAGAAACAAAATTAAGAGTTTCTTGTTTTGCTTGAAAAATAAACGGACCAGGGTCCAACACTTTTCGATATTTTGAATCCTAAGGAATAAAAAACGGTAAAAGCTATTGTTTGGTAGTGATAAGTTCCGCTTTGTAACTTCTTAACAAAAAAAAAAAAATATTTAATAGATAGCATATTTTAAACAGCGTTCACGGTATATTTTAGGTACTTTTTGACCACAAGGGGTGAAAAAGGCTTGAAAAGGGCAAACATTTTGAATTGCAACTTATTTTTACATTTGAACCAATTAAGATGGAAACAATACTGAAACTGTGTTGAACAAGTTTTGAAAAAAAATTTACAAAATTTTACTACATTTGTCAACTTTGGAACTCACAGGGTTAAAACTATATATTGGTACTTTTTAGGTACTTTTTGTAACTTGTAAACCAATAAAGATAAAAACATAATTTAAATTTGCCTCTTAGTCTTAAAAAAATATATTTTCATATATAAACATGTTTTAGGTATAAATTTTTTTTTAATTTGTTGTTTCGTCCAAAAAGAATAAATATTTTTTGTGGTACCATTTAAGTAGTTTTTTAAAATTTTTTTGAGTTTTTGAGTGTTCAATATAATATATAAAGGCTGCAAGTGAGCTAAGTGGAGAACAAGTAATTATTTTTCAGTTTTGTACTTTTCCCGACTTTGTGGGATTATGAATAATTTAACAAATTGACGAATTTTCACCCAGATTGAGGTAAAAAGTCGGCAAAGTACTCAAAAACACTTTTTTCATATTTTTGGTGCTTTTTTACATGTTTTAGGGTTATGAGTCCTGAAAGTGGATAAAAAGTATTTTTTACATTTTTGTTACTGTTTTGTATTTTTTTTATTTATGACTTAAAAAACATATTGTGTAATATTGGCCGGATTGAGGTCGGATATCAGAGAAGTGGACAAAAATTACTGTTTTTTAAATTTTGGACCTTTTTGCAGTAAAAAAGTAAAATTAAGGACATTTTGAGCTCGAAACACAGCATAGTGAAACATTTATTTTTTTTTATATTTTCGATCCTTCTCCCCATATTTTGGAATCATGAATCTGAATATAGCTACTTTAGGCACAGACTGAAGTCGAAAGTCAGAAAATGGAAGTGGTCAATAAGTAAGTGGTACTTTTTACATTTTGTGAGATTATGATTGTGAATCTAAAGAAATTAAATTAAGAACTAAAAACGCAAAATAAGGTCGAAAGTCAAAAAAGTGGCAAACCAGTATTTTCCACATTTTGAATAGTTCGTTCCATTTTTTTAACAAGACATACATATGTGGGTCAAAAAGCAATCATATGGTCAAAATGTATATTTAATATGAAATTAAGGGCTTTTGACCCAAATTAAAGCCGGAGGCTATAAAAGGGAAATTTAAAAATTCTGGATTAATATTAAGCAGAAAATCATGCTAATATTAGTTTTTTATGGTTATTTCTATTTTGCATTAAGTACTTGATTTAAGTTAATATCTTAAAACTTTGCGTAATTGCTAGTAACTTAAAAGTACGAATTTTTTTCTGCTTTTAAGCCCTTTAAGCTACTCCCTGTCGTTAGCCAAACGCCCAAGTTATCCTCAATCTCGAGGCCGAAGTGTAAGATTTTTCGACCAAAACCATAATAAGCGATTAGACTCATACACTTTAGCGAGTACGTGAACAAGCAAAACTATCGCTTATGGGACACCGCAAATTCACAAGTGATGCACGAGGAGCCATTACACCTCCTCGAAGTCACTACAAGGTGCGCTGTTCACGCTGCAGGAGTCATCGGGCCATTTTTTTTCGAGGACGCCGTGGTCAAATGGCAACAACGGACGGTGCTCGCTGTAGGGCCATGCTAGCCAACTTTTTTCTGGGGGTAAATTACGGCATTCGATTTAAATTGAAATTTGAAAATTCTTAGTAGAATTCCTATTTTTAAAGCATTGACAACTCGATCGATCGAGTAGAATTTCGATTCAAATCGAATGCCGTAATTTTCCACCTAATTTCAACAAGGCGTAGCAAGGACACACACTACGCGAGCCACAGCCGATATGCTGAGTGCGGCGTTTCCGGGTCGCCTCATCTCTCGTTTTGGCAAATTACATTGGCCCGTAATATCACCCGATTTAACCGTTTCAGATTTTCGACACGATAGAATATTCTGTCGCCCGAAGTTATTGCCGAAGTAATGAAAAATGCCTTAAAACGATTCCGTATAGAAAAAAATTGTTACGGCGCCCATTTGGCCTATACCATCTTCTCGACTTGACCAAAAAAATTCTAAAGGTTCAAATAAACAGAATCGAGGTTTTTCATTTAGCAAAAAAATTTAAGCCAAAAAACATCGGATGACTTCTTTTGTTCTACGTTATAAAAACACGGACATGGCTTAATCGATTTACCTATTGGATCCCAAATATGGAGTCGGAAAAAAATATTTTAGAAATTACAAACGGAATTACAATTTAATACACATCCTAGGAAATATGTGAACGGCATAAAAATGAAATGAGCCCAAAGCCACATAAATTATTTTGAAAGCATATTTAGACTTAAATAAAAAAAACACTTCAGTTACAGATTATATCTGAAATAAATTATTTTTAATGATGCATATTACATATGCATTTAAATTAAAGTTTTTGTTTAACATATTTTTATTTTATTTATACATAAAAGAGTTTTATTATTATTATTATAAGTACAAACTTAAAAATTAAAAAATAATTCGTTTAAACAGTCACTCATATTTACACATTAACATACAAACACATTCACTCAACTAATTACTTAAATAATAATATAAATATTAACTTAGAAATATAAAATATGTTTTAAAAAGTTAATACCCACACATTTAAGAATTTATAAATCAGACCAAAGAACAACTAAAAATATGTTAAGGTTTACATATGCAATCATTTAAAGAAATTTACTTAAAATTAAAGCCATAAATATATTAAAGTTCCCACATATATAGTCCAAGGTGTAAAACACATACACATACATATGCATGTAAAGAAGTTATAATTGAAATTTAAAGAAGATAGTCAGACATATATGTAGAATGTGTTGAAGAAGGTGAGGCAGCTTTACTCTAATTTTGTAGATTGAACCGCATTATTATTAACATCAATTAGTCGTTTCATTTGATCGCCCTGGGCCAGAAATGCCCTCGTGGGTATACAACCCATACCACTGGCTGCTCGCATTGCAGCTTTAGTAGCGCCGTTAAGATTAGATTTATAGGTTTTTCTATAAAAACTTCCAAACAGATATAAGAAAATCAAAGTATTGGCGATAAAGAAGAAGGTAAGAGTTTTTGGCATATTACAGCCCTTTAAGGCGATGGTAACCATATAAGCCATAATAAGAACAAATTGTATTAACTGAATGCTCGTCATGTACTTTTTCCACCACAAATACTTTTGATATTGTGGACCCATGGCAGCTACCATATAATAGAAATACATAACAATATGTACGCCAGAATTTAGGATTCCAATAACAACACCTTGTTCACCTGGAGAAAAAAATTAATAAAAGATAAAAAAACACAAACTTCATTGATATAACAAACCTGGTGCATATTTAAGATACATCCACGAGAATAAAGCTGTAATCGTATGATGATAGACGTGCAGGAAAGTAACTTGATTTTGTTTTTTACGCAAAACAAAGAAACAAGTGTCCAATAAATCTATTATTTTTGAAAAGAAATAAAACCAGGCACCAGAATATAAATTCAGACTCTGTTCACGGGTACGAAGTATTTCACATTTCTTTGATAGCAAAGTGTCAGTAATGCGGCTTTCTTGAAATGACTTTTGTTAAAAACAAACAAAAATAAAGGTTATTATTATTAATTACGTCATTTTCTGCGATTTGCAAATGTGTATTATTTTAATTGATTTTTATTAAAGTTCTTATAATAAATGTATTTTGTGTATCTTGCAGCACACAGGGACCTACGCACACGGGTTCGTTTCACAAACAAACAAAAAAAAAAGAAAAAAAAAACTGAGAAAGTTATAGTTGGGTGTGCCGACTATAATATACCCTTCTGATTGGTCATTTTATACACCATTGGCATAAGAAGCCCATTCTGGGAGGTGCATTGTAGGGTGTCTGGTGGCAGATTTAGGTTTTCAAACTTTAAAAAAAACGTTACAATTGACACAAAGTTTTATTAAGAGCATTGAACGATGGAATAGAAATTTCGGTTTTATTTTTAAGGATTGTGTCATTCACATGCCTTCCATCGAGTTGAACACACTGTTAAAAGCGGAGTCTTGTGCTCTGCGTCCCACGCTGCAGTTAACATGGTTCAATTGAGCAGATTTTTCGACGAATATTTTCCTTTAAAATCACTTTAAGGAAGCACCATAAAAAATCTATGGGAGTTAGAGGGGGTGACCTAGGTGGCCATGGAATGTCCCCAAAGCGATTGATCAGATTTTGGAGAAAATTTTCCCGAAGCTAATTAATCGAAGCTCTGGCTGGGTGTGAAGTCGCCCCATCCTGTTAAAACCACGTGTGTGAAAAGTGCGATAGATGAGCTCGCAGGTTTGGCAAAAAGAATTCCGTAATCACGCGTCGAAAATTTTTCACCGTTAACATTATTCACCTGGCCTCGAGAATTTTCAAAAAAAATAGTCTAATTATCTCATGCGCGGATAAGGCACACCATACCTGTTACCCTAAGTCAGTGCAATGGTTTTTAGTGTTTCAAACGAGGGCTGCGGGATCTTGGAGACCAGAAACGGCAGTTTTGCTTGTTGTTGTGGCCGTTGAAGTGAAAATGAGCCTCGCCGCTCCAAAAAGTTCGATTTACAGTACGAAAACGCTCCAACATCGTTTCACAAAAATTTTTGCGCGAATCAAGGTCACTATCTTTTAGCTCTTGAATGATTTGTGTTTTAAAAGGATGGAGCTTCAGATACTTTTGAAAATTTCATGAATTATCGCTCTCGGAAGTCTTAGTGAGGCAACTCTTTTCCGTAGTGAATTTTGAGGATTTTATCGTAAACTGCTTTTAACCAGTTCAATGTTGGACATTAATAGCAGAAGCAGTTGCACGGGATCTCTATACGCACGATCAAATTTACGCTCGGTCCATCAAGTATTCACCGAATACCGAACTTTAAACAAAAATATCGACGAGCAATTACGTAAGAATCATTACTCTTAAAAAATGTCTCCACATCTAAAGCTCACTCGACCACTGCGACATCGTGACTGACAAATCCGCACAATCGATAATTCCAACGACGTCACCCTTACTCCGCACCGTTTTTAATTTTTGAAATAATCGTATTTAACAATATTAATTTTCCTCCAGACACCCTGTTTGATAATACGCACCCACAGAGACGTTGTACAGTGCGTACAGCAGAAGTCATTGTTTTTGCAGAGCGTAGCGTAGAGGAAGAGCCGAATCAGTTTAACCATCATGCACAGGAATTAGATATAATTTTTATTACTGACTTTTTCGTTTATCCACTAAACAACCATGATGTGTAGGAGCTGTGGTCTCAATAAGACAGCACAACAAGTCGCACAGCTCGTGTTACAATTGATTTGTTGAAGAAAGTGTTTGGTAACCTCATCGTTTAACGTTGAAGACCCATAAATCGGTCTTCGAGATTATTTGATTTGACGCCGCTGTGGAGATGTGTGAAGTCGCAAGTCTACGCTGGTTGACCTGAAACAATTGACAACTTGGAAAATAGCATTCGCCGCATTATTGACGATATACAGAAACAAATGTTTAAAAATGTCATTAAAACTTGGAACTCCAGACTAGAATACGTCTGAGCCAACCATAGCGGGTATATGTCAAAAGATTATCTTTTGAATGCAACAAAATTCATCATTGTTTAATTCAATTTCCAAATTCTATACCTCTTAAGAAACACCCTTTATGTATGGATTTTGTCCCAAAATTATAAGTTTTTTGTCTTTACTCGGTCCGTAGATAAACGATCTTGCTGATTTCAATACCGAATCTCTTGGGAATATTTCGAGCGATTTGATACCAAATCTAGCTCTGCAGGACTTAAAGCGATTTAACAGAAGGACAATCGGACATGGTTAAATTTATTTTTGACTGTGAAACGAACCACTGTGCGCAAGCGAGTATTAAGAAAATTTAGTTGGCTGAAAGTCATCAAGTATTTCCCAGTAGTTACTTTTTATATCAAGCAAATAAATTTAGTTTGTAATCTCGTTGGCATAGCCATTAAATTTTCATCTTATTTTTAATATCTTTAACTTTTGTGCTTATTTATTGTTTGGAAGCCTAGAAGATACTTTACCGTCCGACACATCCATATTGAATAGCACACTTGGAAGGCATTATAAGCGACCATGACACTTTTTAAATTATAAGGCTGGCGCGATTTCATAAATCTCGGCCCAACTCTTAGAACAAATACTAAATATGCGGCAACAATTGAAAATACAGGTCCGGGCGAGCTCATCAAAAACCAGCTATCAACAGTTTCATCTAAATAAAAGGATATTATATTTAACAGGTTCTTCGTGTATAAGTAAAAACAAAAAAACTAAGACCAGAACGCACTTTATGATACCCAACATAAACAAAAAATTAGTGAAAAGGATTTTTAAGGTGAACAGGCCTATTCTTAATCTTGGTTTGTATAAACCATATAAAAATAGGCAATTTTTTTCAAAAAATTTTTTAACCACCCACCAAGTGTTTCTTAGTTAAAATTTGATTAGGGTTTATTGATATGGGGTATCATAAAGAGAGGTTAGTTTGCAAAAAAAAAAATTACTTACCAACTCCTTTTGATAGGGTTAAGTATCGTTCATTAAAAACTTTCATATACGTCGTCATTTTATTTTATGATTTGGCTGTAATGATTAAAACTAATTTATAACATATGACGTTACGACATACATACATACATGAATCTGCATGCTTAAACGTGCGCGTACATGTGTATGAACTTTAAGACAAAACTAAATATTTACCGTTTGCCATTCGTGTTAGAGAGTTCTCAAACACTTTTAACTTTAAAGTGTTATTCATAAATAATTTATTTGTTTTTTACTTTAAGTAGACAATGCCGCTTAGTTTATTCATCATTATCTGGTTAATGATGTCTACATTAAAATCATATGTATATTCGTTGGTTCTTTATTTGCTATTTTAAAACCAAATTCAATTTTAAAGGCGGAAAATTTAACTTAAATAAATTTACAATGAAATAATAAAACAAAACATATAACCATTTTTTAAATACTTTTTTATGAGAACTTTTCGAATGACAAAAAGTGTTAAAGTGTAAAGGCCAACTCTGAGACACAACCTTCGATTTACTTTGATTCACAATTGCCCGAAAAAAATTAATAAATAAATTAAATGTTAAATAAGATAAATGGAATAAAAATAAATAAATTATTTTTAAACAAAATTACAAAGGATTGGCAATAGTCTACAGAGAAGCACAACTTGAAAAGTTCATTTTCTTTTAAGCCTTGTGTCTTTTTAAATGTATTTATCACAAATTTTATTTTATATATTCAATATTTCGCCACTTCGTTCTGTGATATCGTAAGAAAGTTATTATTAAGTACAAATCAGGTTGATATAGCTTTTCATAATTAAGTCAATTTAAAAAAAAATGCAATATGCAATTTACCCAAAATAGTTGAAAATAGAATACGGGAATTATACCTGACTTTTTAATCAATTTGTAGTTTCTACAATATTCATTTGCGACCCCATATAGAGTGTATATTCTGAATCCCGAAAGATATGGAAGTCGATTAAACCATACCGGTCAATTTATATTTTGTTTGGGGAGCCAATTCAAGTCCCATGAACCCTCTTATATGAAAGTAATATGGCAACCGTAAAGATTGCAAACTGCGTGGCGTAATCGTTCTTCTAGCATTCTTGAACGATTCAACATGTGTAAAAAAATTCAAATATTTGCGCTTCTTGGCATGATATTTGGCCCATAAATTTTGGGCTTATTGTGATTTCTAAAGCTTGGAAGAAAAGTTTGTTTGATAGCAACACTGTAAGTGATATCCCTTATACAAACGGACCAATCTTAATTTTTTATTCAAGATTATTATATAGTAAAATTTATTTTACCGATTATTAAAATAAAAATCATTAAGGAGTTGTTATTTTAACAAGTATTTCCCACAAGTATATTAATATATGGGCTGGAGTGCTGAAGCAGTAAGAATGCCCGCATACAAAACTGGGGGGCAGAGCCTATTAAACTGTACGTCAACCAACTCCCAACAAACATCCCATTTATTGTTATTTTTCCAATTAACGTTTTAATTCACTTAAATAATAATTTGTTTGAAGTTAATATTATTATTAATAGTTTCAGTAATCAACCTTTTTTAATTGCTAATTTCAAAAAATTGAATTGTTCTAGTTCTGAAAATTAGGTGTGTAAATTTCAACCTTTTTCTTGATTCGACTATTTAGGTAATTCGATTTACATTTATTTATTTGTTTTCTGTGCCTAGAATAATATAAAGTATATTTCGAACTGATTTCGATACGTGAGACAAATTTAAATATTTTAATTTTTTGGAAAGGTTTTTTTAAATTTAATTTGAGAGAAAACTTGATATATCGTTTGTTTACATCAATAATGGTATAACTTAAGCTTAAAATATGTAGAGTGAGTTAATAAATGCTTTAAGTTGCTTTAGATAAGTTTAGGTTTTTTTTTTAACATTTTTTTAACTTAAAGATTTGAATACTTATTTTAAAATCGCATAAGCGAAGATTCAATAATACAGCTTACAGTTTTTTTCTAACTAGTCTGAACTTCAAAACCAGGGTTATAACTAGAGTCTTATAACCCAAAAAAGTGGTTTAAAGCGAGTTAAAAAAGATATTAATCATTATCAGACACACTATTTTTAGCCTTAAGAGATTTTCACTCGAAACCAAATTTTATGGGTTATGACAATGTTAAAGCAAATGGTTGACTGTTAATTTTTTAGACATTATCCAGTACGTCTAACAATTTGAATAACAATACGCGTGCTTTTTTACCCCAAAAGAGAGTAAGACAGCAAATTGAAATTCAATTATAACCGGTTTAACAAATTTACAGTGACAAGCAAATGTTCAAAAAATATAACAGTTTTGGTATATATAAAAAAATGGTCTATTATTTTTCTTTTAAGGTTTTTCCTCTTCTCATCCGTACGTCAACTTTTATCTCAAAATCGTTCGCTAATCACACAGTGCCCCTGTAAAGTATGCAAATTTAAACTTTTCTCAAAAACATACGTAGCAAGAGGAACACATTTTGCTTAAAAAAAAATTTTAATTTAAAATTTTTTTTTCAAATTCGGTTTTAAGTAATTTGTACGTGTTAGATTTGTTATACGTTTTTGCAGATGTTTGTAGCGACCAAAAATAATGGGCTGAGACCCACCTTTAAGTATACCGATCGACTCGGAATCACTTCCTGAGTCCCTCCGTCCGTCCGGCTGGGTGCCCATGTATTCTTGTAATATAAGTACAGGTCGATTTATTAAAGATATTTTGATGAAATTTGACACAGGAAAGTTTTTTGGCTTCACGTTCTTGACATAACCCCCCAAAAAAAATGTCCTCCGGAATAAGCCTTATGGGCCGTAACTGAATCGAATATTACACTTTTTTCACAAAATTTGACACGCATGTTTATATTAATAGTACCAACTATTTACAAGAATACAAATATTATCGGTCAATTTTTTCCCATAGCCCCCATACAAATGTGGTGTATGGTTTAATATGGTCGGGCTTGACCGACTATAAAATTCTTACATGCTTTGCTTGTGTTATTTAAAATTACACGTGGTTTTGTAAAAAGCCAACATTTTCAAACTAACACACTTTTTAAAATCAAATTATAAATTTAAAAATAAATGTGTTATATTTAAATTCAGGTGAAATTATTCCTTTCCTTTGCATAAATATTTTAAATTAAATAGTAATAGCCAAACAGGTTTAATTTTTTAAATACTCGCCTGCTATTGTTTAAACAATGTGCTAATTTTGTTATTTACCTGATAATTAAGTTTTGCAAGCATTTGTTGCCAAAAGGAGAAACAAAAATTTCTGTTTACATTTCTAATTATAACTTCTACAAACGGTCAATTTAAAAGAAAAATATACTTTAGGAATGCGCTTGACAGAAAGCAAAATCATTTTAATAATTTAATTGTGGGTCAAATAAATACGTTGTATTTGCAAGGTTAAGTTTTCAAGGTCAGATATTTTACACTAAAAAAGAAGTTACAAGATGATGCCTATTGCACCTGCAATCTCTGTCAGTCAGACAAAAAAAATATATTTTTCAAGGCCACAACAATAAAAAACTTGGAATTTGTTTTGCCAGAATTTCAAAGACTTTTATCAGTGTAAAATACTAGCGGTTGAAATGATCAAAATAGACAATAGCTTGACGAAATTAACAAATTAAATAGAAAAGACAAAAAAATATAAATGATTGTATGCTCGGCTGGAATTTGAACCTGGACTACTTGTGTGGTGTGCAAGACACACTTGACATTTATTATACATGTTTTTTTAATTAGCATTGTTAACTAAAAATTAACTGTAATTTAAATTATAAAGCAGATTAGAAAATAAAATTTAAAACTTTTTCTTAATTAAAAAAGTAATTAAATCAATTAAGAGGGTAGTGAAATCACTCATAGCTTTTAATACTAACTTTAATTGATAAAAAAATTGCCAATACTTTTTCTCTGTATATGAGGGAAACATAAAATTTTTAAATTAAAATAAGTAAACGCGCTAAAGTCGGCTGTGCCCAATCTTAGATTCTCTTCAATTGGCATTGCGACTAACTTTTTTTTTTTACTTTTTATATATTTTTTTTAATTTATGCTATATTGCTAGTTTTTAAATAAAGGTCGGTGTCACATTTTACCCTCTTTAGGTGACTAAGGAAGTTGTCGGGGTTTTTACCCAAATTTTTTTCAAATTTTGTGTGACAATCCCCTTAGGGGGTGGACATATGTGTTATAGAAAAAATGTTCGCAGGGAAGAAATAAAATGGGGTCAGTTCTACATTTGACCTATCCTGGGGCACCCTGGAAGCTGTAGGGGCAATTTATTACAACTTTACCAAACTTTAGGCTTTGGAGATAGGGTGTAAGTATGCACTAGGAAAAAAGTTGGGGGGGAAAACTAATGAGGGTTGGTCGTACACTTTATTTCTCTAAGGCCGACTTTGGGGAAGGTATGGGCGTTTTTACATAATTTATGTAAATTTTGTAAGGCAACCCCTTTAGGTGATGGAAACAGGGGGAGAGTATGTTTTAAAAATATGTTTAGGTGGGAAAACTAATGGGGGTCTGTGATTCATTTTATTCCTCTAAAGGCGACTCCGGGGAAGTTGTAGGGGTTTTTACCCAATTATTTTTATATTTTTGTATGCCAACTACTTTCGGCGTGAGTATGTTCAACAAATATGTTTGAGAGGGGAAATTAATGTGGGTCGGTCGTACACTTTATTTCTCTAAGGCCGACTCTAAGAAAGTTTAGGGCAATTTTACATAATTTTCGTAAATTTTGTATGGCAACCATCTTAAGGTGATGAACAGAGGGGGTATGTATGTTCAAAGAATATGTTTGGGAGGGAAAACTAATGTGGTTCTGTGATACATTGTATTCATTAAGGGGCAACTCCGCCAAAGTTTTGGGCGTTTTACCCTATTTTTTTTTAATTTTTTATGGCAACTATGTTAGGGGCTGGTGAATGTTGGAATGTTGGGGAGGAAAAATTAATGGGAGTCGGTCTTACATAGCGAATTCTACAAGGCTTCTCACGGGCAGTTGTAGAGGTTTTTATGTACAAATTTTAGAGAAATAAACGGAGGCAGTCTTAGTGTTTGACTTATATCAGTCAGTTATGAAACAATTTTGCTGGATTTCAATAGCGATTTTCTCGCAGATATTTCCGATAGTTTGATACTATTTACGGTTCTATGCGATATCGGGGGGATTCGAAAAGTTAATGTCAACCATAACACGAATAGACTGGCAGACGGACTTTATGTGGTTGCAGATGGATATTAGAGAAATTACAAACGGAATGACAAACTTATATATTCCCTTATCACTTATGTGAAGGGTATAAAAAGCAATCAACTGCAATTAAATAATTTAGATTGCAATAAAACGTTTTAATTTTTTTTTAAATGGGTTTTAAAAAATCACGTGTAAAAAACGGAGACCTTTTACCTATAACGATTAGAATATATTTATCAAAATGGCAACAAAAATATTTATAGCTCTTTGTTAATAATTTTAAATTTTAAGGCTTAAAATAGCATTGGAATAAAATTTGCATTAAATAAGATTCAATTTAAACTAGACTAGACCTTATGTGTATCTAACTTAAAATAATCAAATATTTATCAAATGTTGGTTTTTTTTTAGTTTTTTCCTAAAGTCTTCCAATGTGCGTCTGATTAACCAGAATAATAATAGACTTTATTTGCGTATAAAGCAAATATTGCTTTTCTGTCATCCAATATGTATTAACAACTAATAAAACCATAAATAAATAGTTTAGTTTTTTACTTTTTTGCACAAATCTGTCCAATGAACTAGAGATTGGAGATGATAAAAATTAAAATAAAAAATGTGTTGACGTGCACATACGCACATTCCAAAAAAGGTCACTAACATTTAAATAAAACATAATATGGTAATCAGTTTGATAATTTTTGCAAAAGAATTAATTTTGCAATAATCGTAAATAAGCAAAGATGTTGAATATTTTAAAAGATTTTGTGTGTTGTCAGTAATATAAAATGGATTTTTATAAGTTTTTGAGTTGTTTATAGCAACATCCGAAGAAAATTTATTACCAATCTACCTTTAAAAGTAAAGTCTTTAAGAAATTATCATTTTTTTTTGTTGTTAAATTTCAATTTTTAGAAAGGTGAACATAGAACTGGCTGCCAAAGTCGGCAAAGATCGAATTATGATTCATGAAACTCGGTTATCTGAATACGGACCAACATACTACCTGTTTGCAATGTAGTAACTAACTTTAAACATTTTTTCTAAATAGTTTATTGGGCTAATTGGTTCACGATTATTGTGATAAATTTTTTATTGAACTTCAATAAAGTTAAAGTTTTTTTTTATTGGGCTTTTATAAAAAATTTATAACAAAAATAGTGAACCAATTAGCCTAATAAACTATTAGAAAATGCTAAACATTAAAATAGTTCATAAAAAAAAACTTTAATTTTTTAAACGTGTTATAGGTTGTAAAGGCGTCAAGTATTACCAGTTTTTTTTTAATTTGCACATGAATATTGGCAAAAAGAATCTATTTACATATCTTGGAATATGAAACCGCAAATTTTTAAGTTAATGCATAAGTTCTTTTTATAAAAAAATCCTAATTAAGGCAATAAAATTAATGGCGAGGTTTAAAATTTCTATTGTTAAAAAAGTTTTTTAAAAAAATTCAACATTAAATAAAAAAAATTAAAATTTTTCCAAAAAAATTATAACAATATTTACTTTTTATTTGGTGCTATTAAATAAGCATAAAAAATTAGCATAAATATTTATGTATTTCATGGCTGATACACTAAACATGTTGTCGCGCCTTATTGTCAGAATTTTGTTTTAAATATAAGTTCAATTTTTTAACTGACTTTATGTAACGGTTATACATAAGTCATGGATGCCTTTCCTGCAAACATGGGCCAAGAATGTTCAAAAGAAAGGTTTATAGAGGATGTAACTTCAAACCTTATCAACTTAATAGACAAATGAGAACTTCAAGGATAATCTAATTTTTCCCAAAGTTAAATTTTCAAAAATTTAAAAAAAAACTCCCAAATACAATTCAGGCATATGAGTTATATAGCCTAAGAGAGCACTCCTTGTTCTTTATTATACATATGGTCTATATGAGTGACAAAGAAAGACTTGGCCAAATATGCACAGAATCCTTCAAGGATAACATAATTTTCCCTAAAATGAAGTTTTAAAAAAATTTAAAAAAATCTCCCAAATACAATTCTGACATATGAGTTACAAAGCTTAATAGAACAGACCCTGGTCTTCATTTTGCATATGATATATATGCGTGACAAAGAAAGACTTGGCCAAATATGCACAAAATCCTTCAAGGATACTCTAATTTTTCCCATAGTTAAGTTTTAAAAAATTTTAAAAAATCTCCCATATACAGTTTAGACATATGAGTTACATAACTCAATAGAGCACTGCTTGGTCTTCATTTTCCACACAGTCTATATGAGTGACAAAGAAGAACTTGGCCAAATATGCTCAAAATCCTTCAAGGATACCATAATTTTTCCCAAAGTGATATTTTTCAAAACTTTTAAAAATCTTACAAATACAATTCAGGCACATGAGTTATATAGCTTAGTAAGGCACCCCGTGGTCTTCATTTTCCATTGAGGCTATATGAGTGGCAAAGAAGGGAGTCACGAAATATGCATAAGATCCTTCAAGGATACAACATATTTTTCATTGAGAATTTTTTTTATATTTTCAAAAATTCTACAAACACTATTTAGGCATACGAGTTGCATAGTTTAGTAAAGCAGTCTTTGTTCTTAATTTTACATTCTACATTTAACCATTTTCATAAAAAATCACTACTTTCTATCTTATTTTATTTACTGTCCAAGAATATATTAGACATCACACTATTTTGGTTTCAATCAGGAACCTCTGGAATACGTTTTCCATATAGTAAGGTCTAGAAACTAGGCTTAGTTTCCTTGTACTGACCTATTTGATTAAGTGAATTGTTAATATGAGAACCATTAAATGCGTAGAATGACTTTGTTAACTCCAATATTAAATTTGCTAAAAATGTTGGTTTTTGTCTTTGCTAGTTAAAAACGTATTTATTTTTACACCTCTAGAAATAAGGGGATAACATCCCTATTGTATAACATACAATAATAAAAAAGGTTTTCATTCCATCTTATAGATGAATGAAGCTTAATTGTTAGTAAAGTGTTGCCAAAGATACTTTAATACCAAAAGTAAAGTGCATTTGGAAAATTTAAATTTCGTTCTAAATTACAAAATATTTCCGTTTACCATTCTGGAGAACATGTAGGTTAAATATATGATGTTTACAGCCAAAAACACTACACATCAAAAATTAAACCAAATAATTTTTTACTTAAATTAAGCCGAACGGGTTTCAAAAAGAAAGGTGAGTACGGATTTTTTTAAACCAAGTACGTATTTTCTTAAGTCTGATTAACGTAGTACGTATTCTTACTTTTAACCATATTTTGGTTAAAGAAGGATTGATTTAGGTTTGAAGTCGTACTTTATGTAAGCTTAAAAAAATTTGATTAAGCTAAAAAGGGGTAAATTAAAAAATGAAAACTCATTTTTTTCCAACGAAGCTTTATAAAAGAAAAAGCGATTTATATATTTAATATTTAATATTAAAATCTTTTTTTTGTACTTGCCGTAGCTGGGATTTGAACCTGGGACCCTCCGAACTGCAAAACCAGCGAGGCACCATCTACGGAGGCACTATTTTTATATGTAAAAACATATTCAAAAACAAGTTTTTTCTGCCTGATATTTTTAAAGCAATCCGAATAAACTCGATTTAAGAAAATCTAAGTAAGAATTACATTCTTGATTTTAGAATGTGTTTTTTTGGTGTACTACCGTACTGATGATGAAAATCCGTAGCTGGCTTCGAAAATGCATTCTACTTGCCTAGCACCGGTAGAAAAATTTACTTTTTTGAAATAAAGTTTCTTTTAATAATAGTGGAAAATGTTTACTTCTTCTAAGTAAACAAGAAATAAAAAATAAGACCTTAAGCAAAGTACTGAAAGCAAAAATTTTTAGTTCGGAAATGTCAAACACAACAAGAGCTTTAAAAATCATTTGAAAGCAATATTTTGAAAATAGATGCGAGCAGCTTAATTTATTTTAAAGCAGAAAAAAAAGTATTAAACGAATAGGAAGACAAAAGACCTTGATGGGCAATTTAGGTCTAAAATGCTGCTTGGATGCCATAAAAAAAATTATTTTTCACCAAATCATTCTTGCAAAAAAAAATTAATAATAACGATAACCAAAAACGTAGGTGATCGTATGTTAAGCCTGGACAACCAGCTGAAGTGACACCAACTTTAATATTTATGGCACTAAGGTAACACTCTGTTTAATCACATCTACTTTGAGCTGCTGAAATCTGGCCATCACAGGGAGCGTCCAAAATTTTCAAAAGTTGTTTGGAAGTTTTTCTCGTTCTACTATTTGTTTTGGTAGATGCAGAACTCTTGCTTTAGGACACGCTGCACTTTATAACAGGGTAGTTGAATTCGCCTTGTTTCGTTTTTGGCCTCGAATATATAGGAAGGGTTGCAGTTAATAATAGTCAATACTTTTAGAAAGTATATTTCAAAATAAAATATTAATATTAAAAAAACTCGCATTTAAAACTAATAAATTTAAAAAATTCTAGTGTTCGCCAAATAAATTAATGTTATTAGAGTTGAGTAAATTGAGATGTTAAAAAACCTTAATCGACTATTTGACCAAAACCAGAATCCCGAAATCGATGTGTTATTTTCTCTAACACAACGAAAATGCGATTGAATGAATATTTTAGATGTAATAGTACTTAATACTGGAGTACCAAGGGGTCCAAAATAGAAGTCTTTGACTACGATTACCATTTCTATAATATAAACGCTCTGCACATTGGCTAAACGCGCTCAGAACGGTACGTGCCTTTTGGACGGCATAAGTCTATACCAGGTAAACAACAGACCAGGTGCAAACCAGCACATCTGCAGCTGGAAGGAAAAAGAGAGCGCTGCTAATCAGACAATGGCAAAGCAGATGAAGAAAAAGTCACGGCCGTTTACGAGTCAGCAGCTTAAATAGTGATCATTACCGCACTAAAATCAAGTATTTTGTGCATCAAAATCCGCAACATTGTTTAAGAAGAGATTAGTCAACTGGAGGGCACTAAGAGCCATTCGGCGAGTGCAACTTCTTATTTATTTAAATAAAAATTTCGAGCAATCGGCCTATCAATTCTCCAAGGTCGTGCACGTGGAGAAAACACATGTTCGAATATGAGTGCGGGAATATGATCACGGACAATTTAATCATTGTATGGTTACGAAGATCATAATTATGACTGACACAACTGCACTATAGTTGTAGTAAGTTTTGGGGCGGAAAATGTAATCATGGTTATGATTACAATTACCATTATATGTTTGTAGTAATTAATATCCTGGTTATAGGTATTAATTATCTTGATTATGTGTTATCAAATATATGATACTCCAGGAATATTGTTATCATAAGCTTAGAGAAACATATGTATGGAGGACACTTTTAAAATAAATGTTTTTATGTTGCTTTAAGTCTAGACTCTAGAGCATATTTTGCCAATTTTCTTAAAAAAATGATCATTTTAAACCACCGCCATGCTGTATGCTTTAAAGTATGCACTATGGTAGGAAAATGTCTAAAAACGCCACGATTAAATGTGTCCCAAACCACACATGGTTTATTCCTTATATAACTTAAAACGATCAAACTGACATTAAAATTCAACAACAAACATTTGTTTCGCTTTCTGATCTAGAATCAAAAAAAATTAACAATTGATGTCGTAAACGAATATTTCTAACAAATGGCAAACACATACTCTCCCGGTCATTAATCATAAAGGTTGTAAAAATGCAATAAAAAAGTTTCGTCATTTTTAAATTTTAAAAGTGTTTTAACGTAAATTGATTGAATGATTTTTTTCTAGACTTCTGATCAAACAAATATTCAGACAAATATATATGTATGTATGTTTGTATGTCTAAAAACATTTATAGAAAAACATTTATTATTCAAAAATATAAAAACATTGTTAAATCCATTCATATAATCACACACACATTTTTATATTTTCAGATTATATATGCTAAACATGTTTAAGTTTATATTGGCGGGCGCGCGTTTTTCTTAATTATGTATATTTCATCTCTTATTCTAAGGTGACAGGAATTTCATAATTGGCTTGATATTCAAGTTAGTTTTTTTTTTTTCATTTTATTTTTAAAAATAATCAATCTGCTAAGCGATAATCAGATAGATGTTCGTCTTTGTACATATGTATTTCTAATCAAAGATTTCAATGCTACAACTAAATTGCTAATCAAACATGCAACCTTTTATGTATTAATGTTAACTACAACTCTTTAATAAAAACAGTCAAAATAACAGAATAAGGGCTGGTATTACATAAACATATGTTTTTTTTAGTAATAATTCAGTTACAAATACAATAATAGGATCAAAAAAAATGTTTAAAACATTCTCAAATGTTTTAGCCATGAGGCTATTAGCAAACAGAGACGAAAAGAATTTATTAAACAGCCAAATCAAACGGAATTCAAATATGTAAAAGATAAATAATATAAGAACAAACAGGTTAAATAAAACTATTTAATACAGTGACTAACATAAATGAAGAAGTTACTTATCGAATTGAAAAATTACAACCACAATTTCGGTCAATAGCCTAAAATTTTCTTTATCTGAAGTCACAATCTCAAAACATGCGAATTAGTACCAACAATGTGAAAGTACTTTTTGACCACCTGAAATCGTTCATTTTGTATTTGTACAATAGTACCAAAAAAGTACTTCTTGTTCACTTTGCTGGTTTTCGACCACAATCTGGGTCAATAGTCTAAAATTATATATTTCTAGAGTCATGATCTCAAAGAATATAAAGAAGTTCTAGCAATGTGAGAAGTCTTTTTTTTTAACTGCGTAGTTAGATTTCGAATCATAATCAAAAAACGAAATTGGAAAAAGTATCAAATATGCAAAAAAAAGTACGCTTTGCCCATTTAGTTGACTTCTAGCATTAATGATAATACATGGCCCCTTTTTAAATGTTTCAAAACTCTAAATCTCAAAAAATTATTTTGAATACATACCTAAAAAGTTCCACAGCATAATAATTACCCTTTTTAAGTGTTGACTGGTATTACATTTCAAACAAGTACTAACAACGCGTTCATGTTTTTTTCCATAATAGTTTAGAAATTACAACAGGTACCAATATGAGATGTTAACGCTCAAGGTCAAATTTTTGAAAAAAGTACCAAAAACATTTAAATTTTTTTCTAAATCTATCGTTCGAAACTTGAATAACCTTTGTATCTTTGTTGCTTTAGGAGTTACAAAAAGTACCAAGTTATAATTTTTACTTCTAACCTCTAAGAATCCAATAATCGAAAAATGTTCAAAAATGTATTCATATTTTTTTAAAACCTGTCGAATTCAATGTAAACTATTTTCCTATCTTTATTAATTAAAAAGTTTTAAAAAATACCTAGAAAGTACTAATATATAATTTACACTTTTTTCTCTATTTTGCTTCTAACTTTACCCTGCAAAAAATATTGAACCACATAATTCATTTTAGTTGAAATGGACTAGTTACAACATAGTCCTATGTAGTGCAGTAATGGACCATGTCATTTTTAAACAAGAACTTGTAGCAAATCGACAGGTGTTCGTGTATTAACGATCGCATATTAAGTTGTCGTAGTTTGTAAAACTAGTATGGTGTACTATAGAGTAATTTTGAAGCTATTTCGATGTAATGCAAAGACTTGTTAGATTGTTAAATGCTTTTTAAATATTTTACATACATACATACACTGAAAAAAATATTTATGTACAATCAACTGGAAATCTATTTAAAATAACTGGATATTCATTTAAAAACCGTCTAACAAGATAGTCATTAAAATCAATAAAATATTTTATTTAAATTCAGACATCAAAAAATTAACTTACATATTCGTCTAAATTAATTAGATTTTCTGTCATTTACAGCAAAACACAATGTATCAGACAAAAAATAACAAAGTTAAATATTACTTAAAAAATAACTGACAAAATTAACCTTAAGTGAAAATCAATATTTTTGCTTATTTGAGGCTTTAAATAACCCTTCAAACCAGTTAAAAAAATATTGTATTAAAATATAACTGTTTTTTCACTTAAAAAAACTACGAAATACTTCCTAAATAACTTACAGTCAGTTACTGTAATAATTTTTTAAGTGTATGTACATGTATGTACGAACTTGTCGTGTTTTGGTTCCAACGTTACAAAATTGTCCTAAGCAGAATTAAAATATAGTTTTTACCATTTATTGCCCATTAGAGTCCAATATTTAGATAAAAAAATATTAGCAAAATATTTATATTTTTCGAGACCTGTCAAATGCAATTTGGACGGCATTATAAGGTTTGGTAATCCCGATACATAAAGACCAATTTAATAAATTTTTTAAAAATTTATACTTTAAAGCTTGTAAAAGTAGCGAATTTAAGCCTGGTGCGAAAGAGTTTTGTAATAATGTTTATATTAATTGGAAAACGTACAACAAATTTCGCTTAAAGCAGTATACAGCATCCTTACTTGGTTTTTTTCTGGCTAAAATAATTTTTATCTACGTTAGGCTTCTTTAAAAAAAAATTATGCCAGAAATTAATAGTGTTTATTTGTAATATTTCATGTGCATACGTTACAGAATAATTAATCTTTTTTTTTTTTTTTTGCTTAGTACAGCATCTGCATGGAACACTCTCATTCCTTCTTAACTCATTAACTAAGATTATGGACGTAATTTTTTATAAAATTTGTTGCGTCTGTTTATTTTCATTAAGTAAACCATATAAAAATGGTTTTGTTAAGTCATAAAATAATAATTAGGAAAATTAATGCTGTAAGTCAAAGCATTTTTTTTTTGTTTTGCCTTAAGGAAAAATTGGTCGATAAACGATAATCGGTTTTCTGGGATTAAAAAAGCTTTAATATTGATTGACTGGCTTTAATTACAAATTTGTTAATACTAATACATACATACACGTGAGTCTGTTTAATTTGACAGCCATTGTTAAATATGGAAAATATTTATATAAACTTGTTATACCAATTAATTATATCAGAGATGTTGTGAGGTAACTTGAATTAAACATTAATAAATTCAATGTTTATTGTCTGTCTTCACTGAAACAGTCAAATAAGAATAAGAAAGAAGAAATACAGTGAACTCGCGAAAACGTGAATATCCAGAAACGTGAACATCCAGAAACGTGAACACTTTTTATTTAACATTAACTACTCTAAAACGTGAACAAACATTGAAAGCCCTCAAACGTGAACAGTTTTTTCTGAGGTTTTTTGTTTGTTTACATTAATTTTATTAGTTTTGGGAGTTCCGAATTATGCAATAAAAGGATCTATAAGCGATATACATAGTTTTATTTGCAAAAGGTTGATTTTTGTGGTCAGATTAATAAGACAATTATGTATTACCCAAAAGCTTAGGTTTTAAAATTTTTAAATTGGACTTTTCGGGTTAAAGCGTTGTTAAGTTTTGACTAGATTTGGATGTTTTTGAACTAATAACAATAAATTGATAAAAAAAAATTAAATTCGTTAGAAAATAATTGAAACATATCCAATCAGAAACGTGAACAAAATCGAAAACATGAACACCCTTGGTAAAAATTAGTTCACGTTTTCGCGAGTTCACTGTATTGTCTATTTTGTGTGGCCAACCATGGCATTAGACAAAAGCCAAATACCAATACAAACATAATTTTCTTATGTAGATAAGTAGACAAGCAGTCTGTCGTTTTGTGTGTGTGTTTGTCTGTGAATTAAAATATTTTCTTTGCAATTTTAGATGAATCGAAAAAAAATAATGTAATGCACGTTTTAAACTTACTTCAAGTTACAATTTTGTTTTAAATTTCTCAAATATTTGACCAAAAATTTTTTAATTAAAAAATATTTTTAAGCTTGAGTTTCCAAAATAAAGCTCCAATGGATTCTTACTTAGTTCGTAATTTTAAATGGACAGACAGACTATTCAGAATTTTTTGTCTCAACAACACTTCGGGTTTAACCCGGGTTTGGAATCTTTAAATAACCATCATTTATTTGTCGCTTTTTTAGTTATTTTTCTAAGGTGTCACTAATGCTTAAGGTGTCTTAAGGCTTGTTCTTCAAAATTAACAAAAAAAAATTTTGTGGAGTGTTTAACTAAGATATGTTTATTACCTTATTTTATTATATTTGCTAGCTTTCTTCTATTTAACTGGCAAACCTTAAAAGCCAAAAAGGTTTGTAAAATAACAAACAACATCCATACGGGGAAGAGAACTGGTCTAAAGCTATTAACGTGAACGGTATCTTAGGGTAGGCACTGGTTCTAGTTCTTTCCCGTTATATGAAGGGAACCTGTCATTTTTACATTGTGCTGCTATTGGAGGGAGTTCAAAACTAATACCTCAGAACGGGTTCCGGCCAATCCTAAAAAAGCAACTTTTGAATTAATTGTTTAAGATTCTGTTTAAGCTACTTTGTTTGTATTTAACTTTCATGTTTCGTTTGTAAATAATTTTAAATTGCCAGAAAGTAAGGGCATTTATCTTAAAAGTGCAGGTAAGAAAGATCACTTAGAAAAGAAATTTGTATGGACTTTTTAGAATTAAAAAATAATAACTTTGTGCGGTGAGATAGAAGTAAATCCAAGCCAAAGGCTGCTTAATTAAAACTACTCTTAAAAAAAATTTATATATTTTTAGATTTTGAAGTTTTATTGAAAATAACATTCTGCGGAAAATACCATTTATCACAAGTTTGTTTGTTTCTTTCTCAAATCAATCTAAGATTAAATTTAAACTTGAAACTAAAAGTCTTGCTTGAATCAAATCCAAACAATTATACTTTATCTCATATGTTTAAAAACTTAATGTTTAACGTTTGACGTTTGTATTTGTTGGCCATATGTAAGCACATACATTTACATACATCTTTATAAATATTTTAAAAATATATAATTTATTTAATTATTTAATTACAAAT
Source organism: Melanophora roralis (assembly GCA_963583895.1). Classification (NCBI taxonomy): domain Eukaryota; kingdom Metazoa; phylum Arthropoda; class Insecta; order Diptera; family Rhinophoridae; genus Melanophora; species Melanophora roralis. The sequence continues at coordinate 24,259,588 of OY757189.1, read as the reverse complement.
AATTTTTTTTTTATAATTCCAATAACACATGACTACTTTTTAAGCAAAATATTAAAAAATATAAAAAAAATTGCAAAACCTCATTTGGAAACATATAGGTTGAAACGATTTTCTATTAAAAAAAAATAGCAACACTGTGCGGCAAAAAAAAAAAAACAGTCAGAACTGTTTGTAATTCTCTCACGTTTCTACTTCTATTTTCTGCTTTATGATGCGTCCGTCGCACATTTGTGTCATTAACCACTTACACACATTTGTATGTGTGTACCCGCCGCACCGCAAACCAAGCATATGATATCAGCTGATTGCTTTACGGCGAAAATTCGTTAACTAATTAGGCCTTAAGACGTCAGTTTTTCAAAAGCATATTTGTTATAAAGACATGGTTTGTACTTTGTAACGTGAGTAGAATGTATGTTTTATTTATTTATTTATTTGTTTTTTTTTAATATTCCTATAAATTTAATTAATAATTCGAACGATGTATGACCAAGAGTCTTCCGCATTATAATTTTTATGAATATTTTTTTTAAGAAATGTACGCATGAACGTACATATATGAATGTGACACTGCTACACCATAAGTAGGTGCAAAAAAGCAAATATGCCTTTTTAAATATATAAAATACATATTGTAAATTAATTGTTTGTCATATTTCAGTTGAAACACTGTAAATGGGTTTTTCTATTATGTATATGGTTTCAAGTAGTTTTCAAATCGTAACAATGATTATTATATTTTAAGGGGCAAAGGGAAAGCATACAAATGGAGAAAAAGGTTGGCTTAATTCTATTCTTTTTACTATTAAATTATTTAAAAAAACTATTCTTTTAAAGTGCCCTGCCCATATTAAGAAGTTCATATTTTTCTTTCCCTTTTTAAAATTTTCAAAAAGTTAGATATCTCCACTGCTAGACCATGGCACGGTACTGTTTGACGCAGCATTTTAAGAACGCTTGCAGCATCTGCTTAACCGCATCTAGCAACAGCAACCACTTCATATGTATGTATGTACATACAAACATGACAACAGCCGCATCAAGTATTCGCAAACAATGAATTTTTTGGTTCAAAGTCAACTTTAACAAAACACTTCTAACAACCACAACAGTTGGTGTGAATTTTTAGTTCTCAATAGTTTAAACAACTGCATTAGAAACTTGTTAATTGTTAAATTAAGTTTGTTTGTTCGTTTGCTTGTTTGTATTGTATTTCGTATTTTCCGTTTATTTTAAGTAAAATTGTAAATATTTAAAATGCTTTTAAACTTGAAGTTAATTACTTTCGTTAAAATTAGCTTTTAATACACAAGTTCGATGGGTTTTGACAAAAGTCATAGACAAAAAATTTTTTTAAAAATCCTGTTTTTTTTCTAAAACCAAGGCCTTGATGTTGTTCTAAGCATAAATATAATAGATTTTATTGAAGACTATGAAAACCAGTTTAATTCTTTAATACTTTTTGTTGACTATTACTTTTGGTTTAGGTTAAGGTGAACTGGAAAATTAACACAAAAAAAAAACGTTTAAGATACATAATTAAACAAAAAAAAATATATTTTTTTTAAATCAAATGATACGTTAGACAAACAATAAACACAATAAGAAAAAAAATATTTCTATTTTAGCATAATATACACATGCTAACACAAGTATTCAGAGACTTTTTAATATCCTTAGGGAGAAGCCTGGAATGAAAAGACTTGTTGTTGCAACTCTATTTGAACTATTTTTCCATACACATGTACACGCACTTGTTTTTGCATATTGTTAAATATGATGTCGCTTATTTTAATAACTAAGAATTTCTAGTGTTTTTTTTTTCAAATTTACTCACATTTTTTCAAAATAATTTTTTTTTTTATCCGTTTCCGTTTTTGAAATTTATCCGCAATAATTTAAAAAGATGTCCGTCAATTACAAAAGCCAAGAAGAAGTTAACTGAACGTAGATTCTTTTTTGTTGGATCTATAAATAATTTTTTTTCTGTCTGGTATTAAAATGTTCTATTGCAAACTTAAAACATATCAACACATACAATCACACACACACACACACACACACAAACACTTTAAAAAATACGCGTGTGAATTTATTTGCTCGGCAAGACTCTCTTGACTCGGGCTTAATAACCAAAAGAGTGATTAAAAATTAAGCCGCTCATTTGGTTAAAAAGTCTAAAAACCACAGAATATTATTAAACATAAATACAAATGTATTGGTTTAAGAGAACAAATATAAATTTGAATGAATCAGTTAATAACAATATGTCAAGTCAAAGCGAATAGTTTTTTATCTTTCAGACATGTTTGAAGCCGACTGATATCAAGATCTTAATATGGTCAAGGAGATTGTTAGAAGTATTTTCATTGATTTTTAGAAATATTTGTATACACATGTTAACAAACACACACACACACCTACATAAGCACATTGCTTAACATAAATGCTTGAATTTTAAGGGGAGAATAGATCTTAACAATATGCTAAAAAACTGTTTATGACAAATTTTGGTGGTACAAATTTTTCAGGGTTACCATTATTTATACATATGCATGTTCATATTAAATTAGCAAAATTATCATAATCTCGGCCAAAGTCACATATGCAAACATACATATGTACATACATATGTATAGTGCTGGGAAATTTTTATAATCTTTTTAACGCTTTCTTAAAGATTATATTAACAATTAAAAAATACAGATAATGTCAACGATTTCATATTTGCCTAACAATTTTCTAAACAGACATATTTACATACTGATATACATACGATAATAATAAATAATTATTTATTATTTCAAAGCAAAGTAATCCGGCGCCAAAAAAATAATTTTATCATTAACAAGTTAATTTTGGTAACAGAGTTTGAAACGTGATTGTCAAAGAAGGTTAGTGATCCAAAGAGCAAGAAGGTATTTGGTGAGCTCCTTTCAATCTTGAAAAAAATTTGTCCTTTCCTATAAATTTTTCTAGCTGATACTTTTAAGTCGTGATTTAAAAGACATCCTCTTATATTTAGCTTAACAAGAGCGGTGTGCACTTACTGCTTAAGTCTAGTGCTGAATTGGCGTTCTTATGCAGGGCGTCCGCCGGCAAGGTATACTACTTTGTTTTGTCACCATTTTGGTTAACATTAGTCTTGGCAGTTCATATTTGGCAGTCGTGAAGTAGAGACGTGGCAAATTAATTACGATAAAATATTTGGTTAACCAACGTGTTTTATTCGCTAAACCACGACAACCCACGATAAACTCGATTTTCATGATAAAATCAAATATAGTGACGAAGCACATTTTCATTTGAATAGATATGTATGTAAATAAACAGAATAGTCGGTTCTGGGCAATTGAAACCCTTCAAATTATTCATCAGTCACCTTTGCATCTAATAAAAGTGACAGTCTGGTGTTCAATTTGGGCAGGAGAATTCATTGCACCTTACTTTTTTGAAACTGACAACGGCGTAACGGTAACTGGCAATGGGGAGCGGTATCGTAATATGATTGAAAACTTTTTAATGCCAGAACTGCATGCTTTGGGCTTGGCTAACATGTGGTATCAACAACACGGTGCCAAATCGCATACAGCCAGGATTACAATGAAATTACTGCGAGACTTCTTGCCATGACAAATTATTTCAAGAAATGGTAATATTGGCTGGCCTTCACGGTCACCTGATTTGACAGCTCCACACTTGTAATTAAAATATGCTTAAAAGGGCTCGCATTTGTGAGGCTAACAGAGGCGAACATTTATCAGATATTTTATTTCATACATAATAACAGACATAAGATAAAACATTTATCAATATTAGATTCGTTTTCTTTCATTTTATAAAAAAATTATAAACAAAAGAGTATATCTTGCCGATGAACACCCTGTATTTTTTAAATTAAGAATTGTGTTCCCTGTTGAAGCAAAATTTGTTAAGCACAACATTTGCATCAACAACATATATGCAGCATTGTTAAGCCTGTCTTCTGTTGATATCAGCCATGTTTTATTACTGCGAAGAGTGGGAAATGACTTTTCAGCCGTAGCAATACTGACCGGCCGTGAAACAAAAATGATAAATATTTTTCCAGGTAAATACCTGGGTCACACCTTGCTAAAACATCTGATATATTCTCGGGCGGTCTTTATGATTTTTCCATTTTTGTTTTCAATGCAACTTTTTAGCCTTTAATTTGCAAAATAATTTAATTTAATTTCAAGTGGCGTGTAATATGAAAAAATTTCTTTTTTCGGTTTTTCATAGGCAAAAAAAAAATTTTTTGAAATTTTTGAAAACAGCGAAATCGAAAATTTTCAATTTAGTTATCCGGTCAATACCAACATTACGAAGATGTAAATGGGGGTAAAAATGATAATCAAGGACGATAAATGTTTAAAAAAGGGTTGTACACCCGTCCCTATATATGCTTTCATTATCATTTTTATTTTTTAAAGATTCACTAAGGTTAAAAGGCAATTTTAAGAGGCTTTTACAATTGTAAGTGTAAGTTATTGCGAAATACAAATTATTTCTTTTAAATTATTATTTAGTTTACAAATGTATAAAAAATAATTTCATAACTAAAACTTAATTGTACTGTTACGTTACTTTAAAGGGCAGGGCGCCTACTTTTATCTAACTCATATGAAACATTATAGGAACTTTGTTGCATATTAGAAATTTTAATTAACGCCAAGAGATTTCTTAAATAATTTCGATGCACATATAATTAAGATAAAAAGTGTTTTAATCGGTTTGTTGAAATTAACTTCAATTTTGGGAATATAACCATAGAGATAAAAAAATTTCCAAACTTTTTTCAATTAACTAATTAATCAAAAAATTTTGTATTTTTGATAAAAAATTTTATTGTCTCAGTTAAGATTTTAATGGTAAGTGCCAACAATGATGTTTGTTTACAAATTCTTTAAAAAAAAGCTTTAATTTTATTAAGAGCTTTTTTTTGCCTTTGCTTATGCAAACCTCAACTGAAATTCAGTTGCTGGAGCTGAACTTTTGAATGTCGAGTTAGAAAAATAAAACTAAGTTAACCACTTTAAAAAATATAATGCCTTGTTGGCTGAGTGAATAAAGCGTACGCCTCGCAAATGGTTCATGGTTCGAGTCGTTATGGAGACTTGTATACTTAAATATATAAATGTAAATTAAACGTAACATAAAAGTAAATTGAATAAAATAAATAAAAAAAAAAGAAATATAAGCAAAAAAATATTATTTTTAAATCTATAAAAATCAGCTAATACTATAATTTATTTGTTTTGAATTTTTAATTTTTTGTTGATTTTTTTTATTAAATAGTTAATTAATATTTTATTTTTTTAGTTAAAATTTTGTAAGATTTTTAATTAAAGCTGTTAATTGTATATGCAAATTTCTTGGTAAATTGTAATCTTAAATTTTTTTTAATCAAATCAACAAAATTTTTAATTGAAAATGATTTTTTTTTCTGTGTAGTTGGTTTTAAGGTTAAATTCGTAAAAAAAATGTAAATCAAAAAAATTAGACCTTTAAAACTTAATAGTACATTTTGATAAAAATTACGTACGATACACGTGATATACAGCTGAATAGATGTAAACAAGTACATATACATACATACATATATCAAATTGGGAACAATAATTCTATAGTTTGAGTGGGGGAATATGGCTCCGCATAAATGGGAGTAAAGAATTACAAATCCGAAAAAAGCTTCACAACTGCCTTCACAAAATGTCAGAGTGAGTCTTGATAACTTTGATTTGATTTTTTCTAAAAATATTTCCTTCAAATATTATCCTAACAGAAGTTGTAGTTTTAAATTTTACTTCTAAAACAATTAATAACAGCCTTTCCCAGCAAACCCTTGGCTTACCTGTTGGAGATTAAGAAGCACGTGTTACATTTTGACCAAATAACAAGTTATTTTTGTTTGAGTTGTCCCTACTTACAAATAAGCTTACAAAAAACTATCAAGTAACTATTTACCAAGCATTAACTAAATTTTAAAACAAAAATGTTCTACAAAGTCTTTTTCATCAATCTTTTTTCATTTATAACTAAAAAGGTAATTATTAACGCCCTTACCAAAAGGTGATTTTTCTCTCGCAGCGACTTCTTTGCCTTGTTAGCTATTAAATAATGAGAGCCCATTACACAACTTCAAAATATTTCACTGGGTTATTGTATGTCTATGTAATATTTTATTTGCCTATTATTTTCGTTATCTTTTGAACAATAATTTTAAGTTTATGCTTAATGTGCTTGTTTTCCCCCCAAAAGTCGCTAGAACTTAAAGGTGGCATTTATTTACACAACGATAATTTACTGTTTCCGCACCGTATCATTTAAAGTGATATACTTAGTAATTATTTAAATCGAAAAAGATTAATTAGAAATTAAAACAGAAATTATTAAATAATATTGTTTAAAGGTAATGTTTTAAGCCTGATAGAAATTGAAATCGTGAAAAATAAACAAAAAGTATGTATATACGTAGCAAAGATGCAAACAACGTTAAAAATTGTTATTAAAAGATAATTGTTTGAAAAACAAAGCTTTGTTATCGCGAGCATCTTCAAAACCACCTACATATCTTCTCACATTACCCTTTGAACGACAGTTTTGATTGGCTGTAAACAACATGCTTTTAAAAGAGACAAACGGGATTGTCTTTTCTTAATAAGTGACATAGAAGTTAACAATTTTTTAAGAACTAACTAAATTTCTACACTCGTTTAGAAATCTTAGACGAGGTGTATAGTAATGTGTTAAGCCAAACGTGGAATTTGATGTTTTTTTTTTGCAGAAATTAAATTTACTAAATGTTACATGTAGTTTATTTAAATAAAAGTTCAGCCCAAGGTTAGGTTACGAAGGGTAGTGGCGAGTCTAACTCGCCACCTCCACTCGGAGGGCCTCAGGCCCATTGTGAATCAGTTCAGCCCAAAATAATAAAAACATATTTCATTCGTCTTTGAAATAGCTAAGTATTTAATACAGTTTGTTTAGTCAAATGTTTTTCTGCGTTTTCAACAGCTGAACACCGCATAATAAAATATTGAACGTGCGTTTAGATTTAAAATATTTGAATGCAATCTTAAAGGAACATAGGAAATTTAGCAACGGACAATCAGTTTTACTTTTTATAAACATTAAATTCCGTTAAAATAGTTTTTTTGTGTAGTGCTGGCTGTCAACTACATATATTTAACTTCCGTTCTTTCAAAAAAGGCAAACGGGATTGCTTTTTTAGAACTTAACTTTACTCGCACTCGTTTAGAAATCTTAGCAACGCATTACGCTAAAAGTCAAAATTTTATGTTTTTCTTGCAGAAATTTACTAAATCTTTTTTTGTTTATTTAGATGAAAGTTCAGCGCAATATAACAAAAAAAATATATAAATAGTAAACAAAATGTTTAGTTCAAATTTGAATCAGCTTAATGTTTAATACAGTTCGTTTATTCAAATGTTTTTTTGTGTTTTTAACAGCTGAACACCGCATAGTAAAATACAAAAAGTGCGTTTTGATTAAAAATAAAGATACATAGTTAATGTAATAAGCGATATTTAATATTATTTTTTTTTAACGTTGCGTTCAAATAAATTTTTTATATGTAAGGAGATGTTACATCCATTTCAAAAAAAACGTGGTTAATTGTCAACTTTATAAAAAAAACTAAGAATCTTTTAGACGTTCTTCAAACGTTCCACCCTACAATGTTACTTCAAACCAGTTTTACCGTTTTTTTTAACTTTAACTTGTGTAACAAAATTCTTCCTCAAAAAAGGTTTAACTTTAAACTTGATTGCAAATATGTGAAAATAAAGGGGTAAAACTAAAATTTTAGTCTTTTACATAAATTCTGTTTGACACAAACTTTTGCCACTCAAATATTCAACACATTTTCCAATGCAAAAAATTGTGTTTTTTTTAAATATTTTTCTGCAGACTGCATGAGTATGTAGCTGACATGTTTGAAACGTTAATTAGTTTTTGTAGTTGTTTAAAGATTTTTTCCCTTATTCCTTTATATAAAAATGTAAAGTGTGTGCACGAAACAATTTTTACGTGAATATACAATATTTTTTATAGGATAAAAGTTTAAATATAAACTCTTACCCAAAAATTATGAGTTTTTTTAAAATTTTTCTTTTCGAAATTACCCCACGAATACTATATATGTATGTGGTATGTGTATCTGAAAGGCCCAGTACTGGCTGGACTAATTCTAATTATTTATTTAAAAATTTAAACATTTATGCCTGAATTCATAATAATAATTGTGGTGAGCTTATTTGACAATTATTCCATAGATATCTGTGAAAAAGCCTCTAATTGACATACATTTTTTTTATAATAAATAAAGCCGTTACGGTTTATTCAAGAAAATTTAACGTCCAACGACAGCTTTCAGTAATTTTCATTTTTAAAATAATTCCATAAAAGTTATTAACGTCAATACAAATGACATAAAATAATATATAAACCATAAAATATTTCAACCACAAAGTAGGCAACAATTTTTTTCGTGCGCACTCTTTGATTCTATTCACATGAGATTTTATTTTACATTCAAAATATTTATTAAAGTCAGTGCAGAAAACTTAATTAAAACATATCAAAATTAAAACTTTGATAGCAAACGAAAAACAAGTCAAGTGAAAAATATATTTATTAAAACACATAGACAAAACAGAAAGAGAAACATTAAATTTGTATAAAATCATTCATATTTCTAAAAACGACAGATATAAATAGATTCATTTAGTTTAGCTAAAGAACTGATTTAAAAAAAAAAAACAAAAAGAAATATTTTAATTCAGTTGACATTAACACTAGAGATCTTAAAACCGGATATAATATAGAGATTTAATTAAGCTTTTTTTTCTAATATATTTTGTATCTGCTTTAAATTAAAAAAGCATTAGGGGCCATTAGGTTATGAACACCGGAGCCTTAACAGGTTCGCTTACAAGTGGACACAATTGTACATTACCTCTATATGTATGCATTTACATACCTACTTATGTACGTACATTGGCAGTAGATGCCCAATAAAAATCCATTAGTCTATTTTTTTTTTATTTTCTTTTGAAGCCTTATCATCTATTACTTTGTTGAACTTACCTGTAAGTAAAAAAAAAATTAAAAATAGATAAATAAAAACAACATTAGAAAAATATTAAATCATGTTTTAGTAATAAAATTACGAGTAATATGCATGTAGCCATAAAAGTCTATGTAGTTGAAATGACAGCTGACAAAGTTAGTTATAATAAAATCATGACATTTTTTAATGTTTTCTTTAATATTATTAAAAAATATTTTATCAAAGCAAGTAGGCCGGGTGACAACATATTTTTTTGTGTTCATGATGGTGTAAAAAAAAAATATATAAACAACACAATATAAGAGCTCGGAGCTGCTACATGATAAATGATGCAAATATTAATATTATGCTGAGTCCTTCTTTTCTTTCAATATGCTTAAGCTACGTACAGAGTAGCATTTGACCGAATTAGCTGGATATAATTATTTAACGTGTTTTATATTAAAGATTTTTTATATGTTTAAGTGAGTCGGCGTGGTTCGCCCACTTTTTCCGCCCACATTTGCCGCAATATGATTTTTTACATAACATTAAGCCAGACAAAATAATGCATGCACAAATTATGCTGCTTTCATACTTACATATCTTAATAGAGATGGTGATAAGAAGAATAAATTCAAGAAAAAGTGTTGACATGGAAAAAGAAAATGACAGGTCGTAAATGTCTTACTAATTAATTAAATTAAAATTGTTCAATAACATATGTGAATACAAAAAATATTTTTGCATACTAATTTCAATTAATTTTAGGATATTTACGGGATCCTAATATACACTCTAATCGGCTGGTGTCGGCAAAATAAACTTTTGCAAATTAATTCTGCAATAAAAGTCTGATCACAATAAAATCAAACAAATAATCCTGATAACCTATAAAGAAAATTTTTGAAATAAAAATTTGTTCAAAAATACGCTAAAACAAAAATTAGATTTTTGCCAGTTTAAGTTAGTACCTATGCATATTTCGATAGGGAATTTGGTGCATTTTATGTCTATAAAGAGGGTGTCTGGTGGCAGATTTTCATTTAAAAACTTTAATAAAGAACGTAATAATTGTTACAGATTTTTATTAAGAGCATTGTCTTATCCAGATATCTTCTGTCGAGTTAAACACACTGTTTAAAACGGAGCCTTGTGTTACGCACCAAACGCTGCAGTAAACTTGGTTTAATTAAGCTGGCTTCTCGACGAATATTTTCCTTTAAAGCAACAAGTGATTGGATATTGTCATTTAAAACTCTATCTTTGAGGTAGCCCTACAAAAAAATCCATGGGAGTTAGATCGGGCGCCCTCGGTGGCCACGGGATGTCCCCAAGGCGAATGGTCAGTTTTTGTTGGAAAATTTCCCGAAGCAAATTCATCGAAGCTCTGGCTGTGTGTGCAGTCGCCTCATCCTGTTTAAACCACGTGTGTGAAGAGCACGATGGCTGAGCTCTCAGGTTTGGCAAAAAGAATTCCGTAATCATGCGTTGATAGTTTTCACCGTTGACATTCGTAGCCTGGCCTCGGGAATTTTCGAAAAAAAAATTGTCCAGTTACCCTGTGACAATCCAATGGTTTTTGATGATTTAATTGAGGGTTGCGGGTTCTTGAAGACCAGTAACGGCAGTTTTGGTGGTTGACGTAGCCGCTCCAAAAAATGGAATGAACAGTGCGAAAACGCTGCAAAATAGTTTCACAAAAATTTTTGCGTAAATTAAAATTACGTTCTTTTAGTTCTTGAGCGATTTGAACTTTAAAAGGATAGAACTCGAGATCCTTTTTTAAAATTGCATGAATTATTTCTCTTAGAAGTCCTAGTCAGGCTGCTCTTTTTCGTATTTAAGGTCGCGCATTTTAACGAAAACTGCTGTCAACCAGTTCAATGTGTTCGGGAGTCTTTGAAGGTCGACTGGGCAATGGCCGTAGGACATTCATAGTCGAAGCAGTTGCGCGGAATCTCTGCACTCACTTTACACTTGGTCCATCACGTATACGCCGAATACCGAACTTTAAACAAAATTGTCGACGAGTAATCAGGTAAGAATCATTACTCTTTAAAACCGTCTTTACACTCGACCTCTGCGACATCGTGACTGAGAAATCCGCACAATTGATAATTCCAACGGCGCCACCTTGCCTCCGCATCGTTTAGTACTTTTTGAAGTAATCGTATTTAAAAATATAAATTTGGCATCACACTTTTACCACTTTCATATGATCAATAATAAAAGCTCATATACCAATGAGGATATCAAAATGGAATTTGGTATATATATTATCTTTTAAGAAATAATCATGGTCCACTTTTGTTGCCCCCCACATGTGCTGCTACACGTTTTTTAACACTTTTAAATGGCTAAAATTTATAACAATAATGCTGACATTGAAAATAATTTTTTTACATATAACGCCCATAAACAAATAATGTGTTATGAAAAAAATGGGCGTGTTCCGCCCAATTTTGCCTACATTCGAATGTGTCTCCATATAAGTTTTAACCATATGTGGTGTTAATATAATCAAGTCGTTATTTGAGACATTTAACTTTTTAATTAAAATCGTTGATGTTTTTTATTAAATGCGTTAATTAAGAAATATTTGGGGAAATTTTTTTCTGTGTGGTACTTTGATTTCAAGGGTGTTTTATTCATAAAATTTTGTTTTAAAAGTAACTATTTAACAAAAAGACCTCATGATAGGTTTTAAGGCGACAGCTGGTATAGTTTACGAGGTAAAGCGTGTCGGAAATTTCACATAATTGGCCCGCTTGTGAAGGAACTAATACCCTCTTACGTTTCTATTCTACAAATTTGTTTCGAAATGTTAATATTATACTGCAATTTTAAGGTCAAGTTTAAGGTCAATAGCTGGACTGATTAAAAATTTGTGTACTGAAATGTACTGATAATACTACATTTCTCAAGAAAAAGTGAAATTTTAATGTTTTCCTCAAAAAATTCTTTAAATTATAACAAAACTAGATAGTTAGGTATTTGTATAGCAGCAAAAAGTTTATTAAAATTATTACAATCTTTGAAATCTTGTTTTGAGCCGATTGGCAGCTCCCCAAAAATGATTAAAAAATTTTTGAGAATTTATATTCTGTATAAGATATTTTTTTTACATGAATACATAGAAACTCAGAGGGGCGAAGAGGCTTTAATCGACTCAGGTAATGATTTTAATTCGATCTTTCTAACTCAAGTTGGTTCTTAGACTATTAAAAGTAAAAAAGCGTACTTATTTCGAACCAGAAATGACTGGTCACCCTAAATATAGTTCTTGTTGAAAACTGGGGATTTCCTGCTTACCGTTCCTTGAACCAGGCAAGCCAGAGTTGATCGAGAGACTTCTTAGGAAAACGTTTCGTAAAAAAATCTGACCGTACTAAAAGCTTTCCTTTCGTTCTAAAAAATCGTTTAAGAACCAAGCGTCAAATAATATAAGCAATTTACAAGTTAGGCAATTAAAATAATTCAGAGCTGGGAGTACTTAAAATCAAGAATTTTGTTTTCCGATAGCATATATTAAGTTCATTGAAATTCAACTTAGAAATACTTAGCTTAAAGTGTTTTATATACATTTAATTTAAAAGAGTTAACAAGTTTTGTTTTTTTATTTTAATTTAATTAGTATCTGAATACCTTTTTCTTATATTTGTTGTTTGAAAATACGTCTCTTACATACGGCACTTAGCGGCATAACAGTAAATATAAATAAGTTAAATGCATTTTAATCTAACTGCTAATTTCTCTAACAAGCACACTTAAAGAAGTAAACATTAATTATCAAAAAGGAAAATTAATATTTACAATTGTTATCATAGCTTCTTGCATTAAATATTCATTGCAAATATTGGCAATTTAAAACTGGTATGATATATTGTTAGAAAAAATATATGAGATTGTTTGCACTTTTAGGGCTCTGCCCCATTATCTGTAAAAACATTTTTTTCAATTTCGTTATTAAAGTTTTAAAAACGAATTTTGTATGATAATTTGTTTTATAAACCTGTTTTCAATTAAACTATTGTAGAGTTAATCAACGCAGAAAAATGTAAACAAATTAAACAGTTATGTGTATGTAGTTGGTCAATCTCGATCCTTTAATACCCTAAATAACAAAAACACAATTTGTGAAAAATTTTTAATATATAAAAAGTGCAGTTTATCCTAAATACCTTTTAGAGATGGTTTGTGCAGCATAATGCGTTCTTGGCTTAAAAAAATTAGTGGTTCATTTGGAACAGAAATGAAATATATTTTTTTGATAAATTAATATTAATTTATTTTAGATGTTAAATTGAATTAAAAATTAAGTCGATTGCAATTAAAATAAAGTCGATTCATAACTTGGTTTTTAAAATGCAAGAAGGCAAGCTTAAACTAATAACCCAGCAAAAACTTACATTGCTTTGTAATGAGTTAAAATCCAAAAAACTCTTACTCATTAGCATTTTAACCCATTATTTTAACATGGCGATGACATTGGAGGCAAGTACTTACCATGTTCGCTTACAAAGAGGGAGTTTAATAAGTACTTACCATGCTCGTTTACAAAGAGGGACTTACATTAGTTATTACTTGATTGGCATTAAAATAACATTTTCCTGGGGACCCCAGTTACTTAATGTTGCGTTTAAAGTTTTTTTTTATGTTTTGGTTAAAACTGGCTTAAAATATTAGGTTAGAAAAAGTTAAGAAATTGTCAAACTGAAACTATCTGCCTAAATTTTGTATAAGAAATAACTCGCTATCTAACAACTGCCGAGTATTTAATAGTAGTTGATAAGTAAGAAATTTGTAATGCCTAATCACTTCCAAGTTTTTGCTGGGAATATTACTACAGTTTGATTACACAGTGCAACACGAAAAAAAATAACCATATTCGGACATCACTACGTGAAAGAAGAGCAAAAAAGAAAAGACCCGTGTCTTCCAGTTTTGCCCAAAGTCATGCACTTTTTTTGTTATGGGCCCCCAAAGATTTGGGGCCTTGGTGCCATTTTTGCAAAAAGTGATAATTTTCTCAGGCTCATATCTTGCAAACCGTTCGGAATTTTAATTTACTCTTTGAAGCAAAGTTGTAGCCCTTTTTATAAATAACAAAAATAATGAACATACAAAATTAAAAAACAAATAATTTTAAATCAAAATCGCAAAAAACTTTAAAAAATTCAAATTTTTTTTACCTTTTTTCGCCTGTTCAGGTCCATAGGTAGCAAACCGTTCAAAATCCAAGGAAACAATTAACTACAAAAATTTACCTAACATCCCAATAAACAACTTTTTAGAACATATAAACTTCCTAGGAATGATTCTTAACGCCGTTTAGGTAGCGCTTAGGTAGCCGCAAAAGTTAAAAATTTGACGAAAATTTTTGAATTTCATTTGTTTTTTATTTTCTTCAGCATTGAGATACTGTGCTGTCTATTACAAAAAAATAATAAAAAAAAAATAATCGTTGATGGCCCTGGACTTGCAAATCGCGCTCTCTTAAGTTGAGGATCCAAATCGTCGTCCGAATCTGACTCTGATTCAGAACTTATGGTGTCCACAGGCACGTTGCTTCCAGACTGCCTTCCGTCATTAGCTTTTTCTCTTTCACATACCTTATTAACATCATAAAGGGTTATCTTTTGACCCCACCAACATACCTGAAATGAATTAGAAAAGAAATCAAAAATAATGCAAGACCATGCATGAATAAAATTGATATTACCTCTGCAAGCAATGCGTCGAATTTTTTGCCTTTGTACCGTTTTTCCATGGGCATTGTGGTTTGGTGAAACCGTTTTCTTAGCTCATCGGATTCGGTAGGGAGTTCTTTAACAAAGTCGTCAGAATGAAAATGAAGAAAATGCAGCTTTAACGTCATCGATATGCCGATTTTCTCAAAATAATACGGGATTTCTTTCACCCATTCTATTGATTGCGGTTCCGCGTCTCGATCCCCTCCTAAGACTCTGGTGCATACACGCTGAAGGTAAATCCATGCCATTAAATGATTTTCATCAAGCGATGAATCAAATTTGCTCTTGAATAGCTTCTAATGTCAGGGCCATTAAGTACGCCTATTAAATTAAGACAATTATAAGGGCAGAAAAGAAAACATTAACATAGTGTAAATAGCTATAGTACAACGAGGTGAAAAAAAATCGTTCTAAGTTTATTGCAATAGCTTTTTTAATTTTGTCATCGCTACGCTTTGGGAAAACGCTTTTCAAATAGTCGAATGCGCTTGAACAATTTACAACGGCCACTTCAATGAATTTTCTAACAATTCCTAATTTTATATGGAGCGGTGCCAGCAAAATGTCTTGAGTATTGTCAATTAGAGGTGCATTCTTAAGTCTATGTTGTTTCATTTGTTCCTGCACACTTCCTCTTTGGCTCCATGAATTACATTGGAGTTGATTTACAGGTGAGCGCAAATCCCAATTACAAAGAAAACAAAAGAATTTTGGAAAGCCGCCCTCATCGATGATTCCTTGCAAAATATTGATGTCCTTCAAATCACAGCAAATCTTCCATTTATTTTCGTAGAATTTGAATTTTTATTAGTTATTTGTTTTGGTCCATCTCTTCCCTGTTGGGGCTCATAATCGGTATCAAATCGATCTTGATTAGTAACACCACTTGCTGTAGTCATTTCTGTAAATTCTGTCCTACGATCTGGAGTTTGCGGCCTTGGGAATACAAAATTTTCAGATGCAAGCACTGGAAGTGTGGCTGTTACAATTGCTTTATACATTTTGTTCTTCTCATCATGCCTATTTAATCAAGATGTGTAATTAACGCATGCATAAGAACTGGTTGCATCATGATCACCTGGGCGATTAATCCAGTTTACCGGCTTACAATATTTCATACTATGTTTGCCTCCATTCAACCATGCTATGAGATTATTATAACATTGGCAACACACTGCGTTAGGTGTGTAATTTTCACTGATCAAATCTATTTCGTCGAAAAATGACTTATATGCTCTTTTTAATTCTAACTAGTGAAAAGATTCTTTTCCTTTTGAAATCTTGTAGAATTATTTTTTCTGATTTGATGACCGCAAATGTAGCAAAAGAAATAAATCTTTTTACACTGCATATTGAAATTTTCAGTTGATAATGTTTTATGCGAATTATGCTGTAAAACTTTCTCTATAACTTTCACCGCTGAGATCTCGTTGACGTCGCGCTGTGTAATGCCTCGATGTGGAAGTCGCGTCGCTTTTATATTGTGATCTGCGTTCCTTGATGCGTGTGCGATCGGTGCGTGATCGCGTGAGCTGTTTACTGAAATCTTAGGTAAATTTTTGTAGTTGATTTCTTGATAAGTTTGGGTGCAATAATTTCTTTTTTTTAAATTTATCCAATTGCTATTTTATTTTAGATTGTCCTTTCTTATTAAAAAAATTGGTAGTGGATACATATGTAAGTAATTTATTGTTGGTATAAGCAATAATTATTGAAAAGTTATAACAAAGCAATAAAAAAAGTATGTACATAATTTAATTAAACGCCGTTAACGATCATTATTGCGATTTGTGTATGATGTATTTTGTTGTTTAGGGTTTCCTGCAATTTTAAAGTTTGCCTACCTGTTTAGGTTGCAAGACTTTTCGCGGCTATCTTACATGCATATACACATATTTATATGCACAAGAGTTCTCTATTACACAAAAGACAGATACAATATATGTAATTAAGGCAATTTGATTAAACGTAAGGAAGAGATAACTTCATAACTACATGTATGTACATACACACATTTTGGGGAAATTTTTAACTTTTGCGGCTACCTAAGCGCTACCTAAACGGTATTAAGAACCATTCCTAGGAAGTTTATATGTTCTAAAAAGTTGTTTATTGGGATGTTAGGTAAATTTTTGTAGTTGACTGTTTCCTTGAATTTTGAACGGTTTGCTACCTATGGACCTGAACAGGCGAAAAAAGGTAAAAAAAATTTGAATTTTTTAAAGTTTTTTGCGATTTTGATTTAAAATTATTTTTTTTTTAATTTTTTATGTTCATTATTTTTGTTCTTCATAAAAAGGGCTACAACTTTGTCTCAACGAGTAAATTAAAATTCCGAACGGTTTGCAAGATATGAGCCTGAGAAAATTATCACTTTTTGCAAAAATGGCACCAAGGCCCCAAATCTTTGGGGGCCCATAACAAAAAAAGTGCATGACTTTGGGCAAAACTGGGAGACACGGGTCTTTTCTTTTTTGGTCTTCTTTCACGTAGTGGTGTCTGTATATGGTTATTTTTCCATGACTTAAAAAATTACACACAGTGTTATTTTAAATTTTTACAAGCACAAATTAATGCCACCAATTAAGAAAAACTATAGTATTTTTTACTATATTTTTTAAGCCATAAAATTGAATTATATGAATTTATTACTATAAATAAATCGTAATTCGGTTATAAAAATATGTATTTTAAAACTGTTTGAGATTGAAATTTTTTAATCGTTAACTAATCTAAATAGAAATATCTAAAAATTCGTTATAAACATTAAGTTCAATCGAAGCTTGCTAAAATAAAACAACCAGATTATAATCAAAATCAATAAAGTGCTTCTTTAAGCACATCAATGAAACATAAACAAAAATTTCGAACTTAACTTTGAGTACAAGGTCAACATAGTAAACAGTGTTGTCAATTATTTGGATTAAAAAGAAATAAGGAAATATTAAGATTTTGAGAAAAAAATATTAATTTTATTAGGAGATCGTTTAAATATTGTATAACAAATTTAAACCAATTCAAACTTAAAATAAAAAAGAGTATTATTTATTGTTTTTGTACAAACGCATAATACCGCTTTATGTTTATTGTTGTAGGGTATAAAAATTAGAGATGTGAGCGTGTCGTGTGATCACTTGTGATCGTGGTTAGAATAAAAATTAATCACAGATATGTAGAAGGAAAAATGGAGTCCCGAGCCCAACATTAATTGGTATATTCAAAAAATTTTTTTTAATTTTAGATAGGTTTTTTTAACGTAATTTTTTATATACAAAATCAGAATCAAGTCGTGTAAAACATATTCTATTAAAGATATGTAGCCCGTGACGCGGTAGTATACTTCGACATCTTCAAAATGATTTTTTCTTTTAAATCTAGGCTTTTCAAATTTGAATATGCAATAACTGACCTCGAGGTCAGTTATTTCCACTTGATATTAAAAAAGGCCGAAAAAAATTAATAGATTTTAAGTAAGATTTGTTTTTAAACATACATAAGCTTGTGTATTGAGCGTTACTTGTCCTTGAGAATGTTTCATAACTTCGTTCAACTTTTGAAATTCCAATAACAGCACACGTAAAAAAATGCGGGGGTTCTGTCGGTTCTGTTAAGTAAAATATTAGTTTTTGATTTTGTATCTTAAAAAATGTATTGAGCGTTACTAATGGATTTTATAATTAAACCTACAGATTTTAATCGTAAAGGAATTCGTTATTAAGCTTATCAGCAAATATATTTCCATTAATATAAATTCCATAAATAGTTAGTGTTCTAGACATATGTAAATAAATTTCAACAAAAATGTATTGAGCGTTGCCTTGGCAAAATTTCTAAAAATGAATTTTTGTGTTAAGCTAGGAAAAGCGGATTGTTAAAATGATAATGAGAGAAACCGATACAGCCATTTTAAGCTCATAATTTGCTAAAGCAAAAGGAACGTTATTTATTATTGTGCCATAATTTTATAAATCTTATTTCAGGCACAACAAATGACGATTTCTTTTCTCAAAAAAGAGTACAATTTTAGGTATTTTCCTTAGAACTTTCAATATTAACAATAGCGCTATATTCGGATGTGTCGAATCTTTTATACCCTTTACATTGGTTTTTTGAAACCCATTTTTTTATTTTATTTTTTTTTTTATTTATGAAATATTTCTTATTTTAAAATATATTTTAACACTTTTAAGGTAACTATAGGAAAATTGTAGGGGATTTTTACCCTAATATTGTAAAAATTTGTATGGCAACCCAGTTAGGTCCTAGAGGAGGGGGTATGTCAGTTCTAGAAATATTTTTGCAAGACAAAATGGGTTGGGGATAATGCTACATTTGACCTATGCACTGGCAAATTGGAAGCTGTAGGGGAAGATTTATAACAATTTCCCAAACTTTGTATGAGATCCCCCTTAGGCGGTAGAGATAGGGAGTAAGTATGTTTGGGAGAGAAACCTTATGGGGATCGGTGGTACACTTAATTTCTCTAAGGTTATGGGCGATTTTACATAATTTTTGTAAATTTTGTATGGAAACCGACTTAAGTGATAGAGGTAGGGGGTAAGTATGTTTAAAGAATATTTTTGGGAGGGAAAACTGTTTTTGATAAATTTTATTCTTCTAATGGTGACTCCGAGGAAAGTGTATAGGTTTTTACCCTAATTTTTTTAAATTTTGTATGGTAACACTGTTAGGGCCTGTAGATAAAGAATAAGTATGCCCCAAAAAATAATTTTAGGAAGAAAAATTAATTGGCGGTAGGTCTTACATTTGACCTTTGTAGAAGCCTCCTGGAAGCTGTGGGAGCGATTTATAAAAATTAAACTTTATATGGCAACCCTGTTAGAGGGTGGAGATAAGGTGTAAGTGTGTTCCACAAAAATGTTCGTAAGAAAAAATTAATGGGAGTCGGTCTTACATTGTACCCGTGTAGGGGCAACTCCGGGTCAGTTGTAAAGGCTTTTATGCACAAATTTTAGAGAAATAACCAAAGGAAGTCTCGGTCAGTAATCGGCAGATTTTTCTGCATTTCAATATTGATTTTTTTGCAGATATTTCCGATAGTCTGATCCAACTGTCGGGTCTATGTGACATCGGTTGCCTTAAAAATGTTGATCTCAACCATGACACGGACAAACGGCAGACAGACAGACGGACATAGCCAAATCGACTTCCCTATCTATAAGGACCAAAAAAATATATACTTTGTGGGGTCGCAAATGGATATTAAAGAATTAACAAACGAAATGACATACTTATATATGTATATACTCGCATTACTTATGTGAAGGGTATAAAAAGTACAGATTAGGTGGGAATGGCCAGGCCATGCCGTTGGGCTTGTTGGCACAGACCAATTTTTCGCACGTAGTTAATTTTTTTCTAAAAAAAAATATATTTATGCGTATAGACAAATATGAGTATGTTTTTAAACAAAAAAATTTTATTGTGGGTATGCGGGAATAGAATAGTTGTGCTTGAGAAGCATGCAGGAACAATCGTTATAGTTTTTAATCGCCTGAACAAGAGCGTGAGTCAAAATATACTCACACACACGTCTCTAATAGAAATTGATTATTGAATTGTTGGTTTAACTTCTTGCTTTATTTTAGCATATAATTTAGCACAAATTTTATGAAAGTTTTATGTTATTAATACATAGTTTAATATTTTAGCTTAATTTCGCAAAAATATTAGCATACTTTAAGGCGGAAAATAAATTAAAAAATCTAATATTAATAAGAGAGATTTTTTTAACATAACATTCAAGATTTCCTGTACAGCTATTAATCGAGTTAAAATCACGTTTTAAAAAATTTGCCGTAGGCAAAAAAGGTGTTTTTTATTTTTAAAGTTGTGAAAAGCTAAATTAATTTGCTGAATAGCTAATCGCTTTAAACAAATAATTTTAGCCTTAACCTAAAAAAAAATATTTTAATGTGCCAATTTGTTTTCAAAGGCTTGAAACTGCTTGACGCAGTAGGCAAAAAAGGTGTTTTTTATTTTTAAAGTTGTGAAAAGCTAAATTAATTTGCTGAATAGCTAATCGCTTTAAACAAATAATTTTAGCCTTAACCTAAAAAAAAATATTTTAATGTGCCAATTTGTTTTCAAAGGCTTGAAACTGCTTGACGTTTTGTTTGTCTATTTTGGCTTTTAAATATGTTTGCCCACTTTTGCTCGAAAAACGGTTTTTATTTAAACTAAGTACATTCCTCCTTAAAAGCTATTGTTGTATTTATGCCCGCAAAAAAACTTAATTAAAATATTTTTATGCTTTCGAAAACCCCCGCTATTTTCTATTTAATAATATTAGTTAGTACATTATTGATTTGTATGTCAGTGACACTCTGCTAATTAGTTTAATAAACTTTATGCATATAGTTTAATACTTGAATGAAACTAACAAACAACCAACATGTTGTTTTAAAAAATTTACACTCCCGCATACAGCAGGAAATCAAACAACAAAACAGAAAAAATAATAAAAACATGCAGTTTCAATTGCAACAATTTTTATTAAAAGCAAATAAATTGAATTTTCCATAACAAATACAATGGCGAGGCAGGACTAAATAATTAAATAAAAGAATATTTATGTTAGAGGATAAAAAAGGGCTGCATTTCATATACATGTTTATTACAACAATGTCAAAACTGCTGCAAATATTTCAACGCAGTTGATGTACACAGGAGAGATCATCAAAATTTTTGCAATAATAATTAAAAAGTTATTAAACAATAAACATTTAATTCGCACTTTAAATAATATTTGACTAATTAAAAGTTTAGTGTTTACAATTCAAAGCTTAATTAATTTTAAGTTAAATTTTAGTTGGCATTTTGTTCTTCAATACAATTATATACATGATTAAGACAATTAAACGTTTAATTAAATACGATATTTTTTTAATTAATACGTTTATTGAAAAAATGGAAAACGTTATATCTGTAAAGAGAAAGCACATTTTTTGGTATCATTCCTATACTAATAACTAGGCTATGCGGATCAATACAGAAGAGCTGGTGAAGCAGACTCCGAATGTAGTAGGCATCCATTGAAATTCCATAGGTAAAAACTGTAAGTACATTGAAACATATTAAACTGGATTTTTTAATCCGATGTAAGATCGATTCTAGCATGAAAAAGCTCTTCTTAAAGGTCTAATGATGGTGCTGCGCATTACAGGTGCCGTAGGTAAAACCTAACAACTACCCCCAAACATTATTTTATATCCTTTTTCCTATTTAAGATCTTGTAATTGAGATGGCGGCAAAAATTAAACTTAGGCTAGTAAGTCGCAAATGCTTAGTTATAAGAACCCACCAGCAGATTGCAAGGGGTTAGGGAGGAGACTCCTGAGTCAGTAAGATATAACTGGTTTGAGGGTCGTTAGCATCGATTTTGACTTTACATCTCAGACATTTTTCATGGATAGAAAGTATTGAACAGCATCGGAAGAACGGTTTCGAAGGGGCTTTTTTTTTCCTGGAACGGAAACTTGGGTGTCATATAAACTACCGATCAAGTGAGGTGTCTTGCAGGCGGAGTAAAAAACGAAAGGAAAACGACAGTCACACCTTTATCAAAGCTCTAGAGAGACAGAACGTCAAAAACTAGACTTGTGGATAACAGTAAACGTTTTTTAAGAAAATAATAGCGAAAAACAACATTCGGCTTTATTGAGCTCTATTGTGATACCTCTAGACCTTCGTGGCGCAAACTGAACGAAGCGAGCTCTGAACTGTTTTTGGGTAAAAGAAGTAGGGGCCTAGTGAATAGAAAAAAAATACTTCATACTTTTGCATGTTATGTGAAAACAGGACCACATTATGCGGCATAAATAAAATGCATAAAAAATCATCAGTGAATATCAAAAAAGTATTATCAATATTTTATTTAAAAAGGTCGTTTGTGCGCACAAGTAAAATCACTACACTGTTTTCACAAAAAAACTATATGCTGCGCGCATATGACGATGGTATTGACATGATGGGATAAACATTTGATATGTCACTGCTGTTTAAAAACAACTCTTTTAAACTATACTTCAGAAATTGGAGCAGGGCAGAACCCCGAACTATCAGCAACTAAATTCTTAGTTTGAGTATGGTTAACTAAGAAATTTACTATGTTAGAATGAGGATAAATTAAAAACTGTGGAACACTTCATATGCCGTTCCGAATTCAGACTTAAAGAAGGTGGATTGAGGCGCTCCTCTATGGCGAGCTTGGTGACGTTTCTGATAGCAAGGTTAATTAGGGGTTTAACGGAAGGTATCCAAAAGCTTTTTAGAGGAGTTGGCGACCTTCAACTAGCAACTACTTATCTTTCCCCCATACTTCAATCAGGGTTTTTTTAGTTTACTATATTCTACTTCCCTTCCTTTTTTTCTAAAGGGTTTCGCAATGGGCCAAGAGGGAATCTTCATTTAAAAGTGACACTCGCCACCAACCTTCGTAGCTCAACCTAATTTTAAAGTCAGATTTACAAGCTTAAAACTACTCAATTATTGAACTGTAGTCAATCTGTAATAAATGCGATTACTAACGGACTACTGCATCCCATTTGCAATTTATGCCAAAAATGTTTTCCATAAACAAATTTAAATACTTGGATTTATTAATATATTATTTGTTAAGTTTTATTTTTATACTCAATGAATAATTCATAAGTTTTTTTCTAAAATACAAAATCAAATGTTGATATTCACACACAACTAATAAAATACATAATATTTAATGAAGCAAAAGAGTTTCTGCATTATAAATTATTGAATTCGATAAATAGAGATATTTTTGAAAATTTTGTCCACAATTTTTATTTTTATTTGTATTTTGTTTTTGTCTCATATTAGTTATTGGTAAGAATTATTTGCAGAATAAAAATTGAATATTAAAGTAGAACATAAATACAAAATTGAATTGTATTTATATGCAACAAAATATTAAACAATAAAACAAAATATTTTTTTAATTTTATATAAGATATACATATGTGTGTGTGTGCGTGCCATAAACAATACTTATACAATTGCAAAAAAGAAAATTCACATAATTTAATTGCAAGTATTCCAATGCAAAGAATAAAACAATAAATGAAGCAAATTGTATTTTATTTTCATTCTTTACAACCTTGTTTACAAAATGCCTTAAAAATTTTGATAAATGTTGTATGTATATGCAAACTATGACTAAGCAGTTGTGATCAAAAAGGTAGGTCCACTGTGCAATTTTGCTTTTACTTTGTAAAAGTTGTATACGATTCGCCAATTAAATTAACCGTGTCCATTAGAAAAGTAAGCAGCGATGACTACCTTGTAATTTAAACAAAAGTTGTGGGGGCTGTTTAAAGCCTGGTTTTTATAATTCACCATAACCTCAACAAAATATTGTTTTAACCATAAATGTAAAAATTAAATAACAACTATTTTTAAAGTTAAATTTCTTTCGTGCACAAATTCTTGCAGAATAAAAGCGCAAATAAACATTCATGCATACATACATACAAACCCAAATATGGTCAATTTATTTTATTTCACAGTATGCAATAGAAGTTACGCACATACGAAATTATTCCCATATTTTTCTTCAATTGACGCATTAATTAAAAAATTTACCATTTTCAATTAAAAATTTAATTGCATCAATTACATATCTAATTGTGCTTAAGACAACTTTTTGTTGTTATTATTTTGGCTTTAGTTCATTTTACTTGGAAGAAATTAATATTCTCCATTAATGTTTAATTAAAGAAGCTTTATTTAAAAAAACAGGTTTTTTTTACCGAGTAGAATGCATCTTCAAAACAAGCTGCGCATTTTGGTCATCAGTACTATTTGAACTGTGGAAGTGTTTTCGGCTGTAGACTTCATTAATTTAACTTTCTTGTTATCCAGATAGGTAAAAGGAAACATTTCATTTTGTAAGTTAGGAAAAATTTTAAATTTTACAACACTTATCTAATGGTTAAACATTTAAAACATTGCATTTTAAGATCACCCTAGATCTTGTCTTGGCAACTGTAGTGCCCAACAAAACTGGGTAATTTTACCATTCTTTTTTTTTTACTTCAGGGTTAGGCCTTAACTCAGTTTAAGTGTTACAAGAATATAAAAAACCGTTCAATCAAAAATGATTACGAGTCAGCAAAAAGAGACGATTGCTCTTTAATTTTTTTAACAAAAAATAAGAATTTTTTTAAAGATAAAGAAAATAATGCTTTGTCCATCCAGTACAATGTTACAAGTTTTAAAACGTTTAAAGAATTACTTTCTATATAGAGCCTGTAAGAGCTATAGGGCCCTTTCAAATAAAAATATTAGATATAATGATATAATAAATAACAAGTATTGTTCAGAAATTTTTTGCAGCTTCTCTTTTCGATTTTTTGTAGTGATGCTCTATGAGGGTGAACGGTGTTCCCCCTAAACCAAAGAGGAGATCCTACGGTCAGTCAAGCCCGACCATAATGAGACCTACAAAAATTTGTTTTACATTAGGTAGAAACATGTGTCAAAAATATATGCAAATTATAATTTAATTTCGTAAGTTGTTTTTGTAAGGGCCCCTGGGCCCCTGTCGCAAAATTTAATAAAGTATTGTCGTAAGACTACAATTTTCAAATATTATTTACGATGCGATCTTAAATTTCTTATTTTTTTTTAGGGTTTGTTGTAGGTTAAGCTTATCTATATGCATTTTATTAGTTCTTACAGCAAATCATCTTCAAACAAATTCTTGAAAAACCTTATGAATATTTTCTGCCTTTAATTTATAACAACTTCAATAAACTTATTGAGAATTACTAAAAACAAACGAAAACATTGAACAGTTCCTTCAAAAACACAACAAACCATTTTTTTCTTTAAGCTGTTTATAGTAATTCTGTTTATTGAAGTTGTTATATAAAAGCAGAAAATATTCATAAGATTTCTAAGAATTTGGTTGGAGCCTACTGATGATTTGGTGTAAGAACCAACCCTATAAATATTATCTTAATATTTAGGATTATTATTATATAGGATTTTGTAAAACAAGATAAAAAATAACTTTGCGCTGCAAAAATCTGCGCAATTAAGTAACACATGTGTACTAGGGTGGCCCATGTTTTCAAGTAAAAATTCCGCGAATATGGTGTGAGTATAATACAAAAATTAAGAACAATTTCTAATTTGTAATGCCGGCTTCAGCTGGAAAACGCTACCTACTTACCAGGAAAATAAAAGTCAACATTTTTTCTTACTCGGTATTACACTGAATTTGACCTTTCCAAATACTATTGGAAATTAAATTAATCTCTTTATTATTCCACACTGTTTTGCCATATAAACATTTTAACAGTGTTAAGGATGACACTCCTTTTTGCACGCAATGCTTTTATTTAAAAACTAGTAAAAGAACAAATTTTTAACGATCTCACATTCGAATATTTTTATATTTTTTTTACAATCATTCATTCGCTTTATTTACTATTTAAGAAGGCTTAAATTGTTTATTTGTGCAATATCGTAGAAAAAGAGAAAAAAGCACAGTGAGTCAATTTTAACATGCCTGAAAATCAGCAATGGCAATGACAACAACATTAACAAGCGCCAATAAATGAAAACTCAAGGAAATCAAGTAAAAGCACGTAAAACTAGTGGCAAAAATAATAAACTTTACAATAAAAACAAAAATAAAATTTGTGTAAATATTGCTGGTGTATGTCCTAGTCAAAGTTGAACAAAACAAAAAAAAAACAATAAACAATTTCAAATAGACAAAGAAAAAATAAAAAAAGGAATAAGTAGAGTTGTAAACAAAACAAAAGAGGATTTAGCATGCAAACATTAATTCGCTCAAGTAGAAAAACTGAAGGCAATTACAAAAACAAGAACAACAAATAAGAAATAGAAATCATAAAAAAACTTTATTGAACCAAATTGAGTTAATGAAAAGGCGGAACGACTGACTGAATACACAATAAACGACCAATTACTTGATAATAACGACCAAATAAATATCTACATATCTTGAGCGCAACACAAGGAAAGTAGTAATAAAATCACATTAATGGTCTCATTGACACTGAAGCAGGCAGGTATGGAGAAAGGCAGGCAAAATAAAAATTTTATGATATAAATTTACAATTCAGGTGGCAAGTTACGGCATTCGATTCGAATCAAAATTTAAAAAATCTTATTAAAATTCTTATATTAAAAGCATTGACATAACAACTCGATCGATCGAGTAGAATTTCGATTCGAATCAAATGGCGTAATTTACCCCCAGTATTTGATTTCTAACTGGGTTAATATTTTTTTATTTAATATATGTAGACTGAAAATCTCAAAAAATGCTAAAAACTGCCAGTTATGTGAAAAAGGTACTTTTTGTACACTTAGTTGTCTTTCGTAAGAAAAGTACTCTTTGTCCACTTAGCTGACTGCCGTTCTCAATTTCATATTTTCAGGCTCATGCATAATAATAAAAATTTACAAAAATTCAAAAAGGTACTTGTTGCCCAGTTTGTTGACTTCCGACCTAAGTTTTCTAGTTCCAGACTTTTAGTACCAAAAAAAAAATTAAAAAATAGAAAACTAGTACCTTTTTTCAGTTTGGCCACTAAATTGGTCGATATTTTTAAACATTTTCAGACTCATAGTCACAAAAAATTTCTAAAATTTTCAAAAATGCAACGTAAGTATTTTTTTGTATCTTAGTTAACTTCTATCGACCTCTTTATTGGTAAGTAGTCCACACTAAAAACGTTTAAAACGTAGAGAAGTACAACAGATGTAAATAAGTACTTTTTTCTACTTAGTTGACTTTCAACCTCTGCATGGGTCAAAACTTTTTTTTTTAATTTTTTTCAGAACCATTTTCAGCAAAAAAAAAAAAACAAATCAAAAAAGGGCCTTACAGTACTTTTTCCCCCTTTCTGTTGACTTCCGGGTTAAATATAGGTCAATAGCCCTTAATTTCAGGTTTCCTTACTTAGAATCTTTAAAAACGCAAAGAAGTCCCAAAAACAGGCTTCGATCTTAATCTGGGCAAATAGTACTTAATTTTAAATTTGTAGATTCATGATCTCAAACAAGTAGCAAAAAAAAGTAGCATGCACAAACCGTTTTAAGTCTCAATTGGGTCTTATCTTTTAACTTTTGTTGGTTAAAACGTTTAAAAAAGTATCTAAATTTCCTCTTCTTTTCCCTCAGGATCCACATTTTGAGAAAGTACCCAAAATGTATTCATATATTTTTGAAATCTGTCGCCGCAATTGAATTCAAATAAATATCTACTAAAAAAGAAGTTACAAAATTTACCTTAGCACCGTCCTTAAATTTTAAAAAAAGTACCAGACTTTTTGAGTAAAATACAAAATAATATCGTTTATATTTTAGGAGATAATAACAACGATTTTTTCGCATTTGCGCTATTTTTGCACTCTTCAAGGATCAAAATTTTCTAGAATGCCTCAAAAGGGTACTCACAGTCCAAATTTATATTTTCAAGCTTTACGCGTTTGGGTTTCATGATAACGAACGCTATTTATTTATAAAAACAATAAACGCAAATTAGTAGGACAAATAAATTTAAATTAAAATAAAGAATTTTTATCGTATTTGAAAATATTTTTGATTGTGGACGGATAATAATTTTACAAAGAAATTGATCCAATTATCCTGATTCGGCTATGCCGAATCTTAAAGTCCAATGTGAAGGGTACATTGGGCTTTTGAAGTCCGGAACCTTTTTTTTTATTTTTATCCGTTTTTTTATTTATGAAATATTTCTAACACTCTTAGGGTGATTAAGAGCAGCTGTAGGGGGTTTTCAACATTTCTGTTCAAACTTTGTAGGGATTTTTACTCTATTTTTTTTTTAAATTTTACATGGCAACCCCCTTAGGCAATAAAGATAGCGGGTAAGTATGTTTTAGGAATATGTTAGGGAGCAAAAATGATGGGGGTCTGTAATACATTTTATTCCCCTAGGGGCAACTCCGTGGAAGTTGTACAGGTTTTTACCTCTTTTTTTTTAATTTTGTATGGCAACCCCCTTAGAGCGTGGGGATAGGGGATTAATTATTTTTTAAGAACAAGTTTGGGAGGAAAATCTAATGGGGATCGGTCGTACACTTTATTTTTCTAAGGCTGACTCTGAGGAAGTTGTAGACACTTTTACATAATTTTTGTAAATTTTGTATGGCAACCCAAATGAGTGATAGAGACAAGGGGTGTGTTCTAGGAATATGTTTGGGAGAAAAAACAATTGGGGGTCTGTGATACATTTTACTCATCGAGGGCGACTCCGGATTTTTACTCTATTTTTTTAAATTTTGTACGGCAACCCTCTTAAGGCGTGGAGATAGGGGGTGAGTATGTTCTAGGAATATGTTTGCGAATAGAAACTAATTGGTGTCGGTCGTACACTTTATTTATCTAAGGCCGACTTTGGAAAAAATATGTGCGTTTTTACATCATTTTTGTAAATTTTGTATGGCAACCGCCTTAAGTGATGTAGATAGGGGGAATGTATACTCTGGGAATACGTTTGGAAGGAAAAACTAATGTGGGCCTTTTATACATTTTATTCCTCTAGGGGCGACTCCGTAGAAGTTGTAGAGGTTTTTACCCTATTTTTTTCAAAGATAGAGGGTAAGTATGCATCACAAAAATTTTTGGGAGGAAAAAATAATTGGGGTCGGTCCTACATTTATTAGAGTGATTTAAAAATTAAACTTTGTATGGCAACCCTACTAGAGGCCGGAGATATGGTGTAAGTATGTTCCCAAAAATGTTCGTGGGGAAAAATTATTGGGAATCGGTCTTACATTTCACATTGTACGGGGCAACTCCAGTGCAGTTGTATAGATTTTTATGTAAAAATTTTAGAGAAATAAACAGAGGTAGTCTTGGTTTTTTGCTTATATATTGGTCAGTTATTGGGCGATTTTGCTGGATTTTAATAGCGATTTTCTCGCAGATATTTCTGATTGTTTGATGCCATTTACTGGTTAATGCCACATCGGGGAAGCTTCAAAAAGTTGATTTCAACAATAACACGGACAGATGGACATCGCTAATTAGAATTCCCTATCTATAAGGACCAATAAAATATATATTTTATGGGGTCGCAAATGGATAATAAAGAAATTACAAACGGAATGACAGACTTATATATATACCGTTATCACTTATGTAAAAAGTATAATAATGTTTTAATTAATTTTTATTTTTTTTTTCGTGTACGTTGGTTGCAACAGGCTAATGTTATGAAAGGAGTACAGCCTTTGAACACAACATTTTACCTCACCTACGCTCTACTGGCAGACCTTCTCACACATAAAACTAATTCAAGAATATATCTAAATAAATCAAAATAAGCTTTGTTTGGTTAATTTGGGGTGAAATTATTCTTGTCCAGCCTTAACTAAAAGTCTCAAGGGCAAAGTGGGTTAAACTGAAATAATAGACACCCATACACACATCAATAAACAATTGTGTATTATTATATGCTTTTTTATTCGTATGTCGGTATGGTAATTTAACAAATTGGCAGTTTATTAAATTTAATAGGCCAGCAGTGCGCTGGAACAAAAAAAAATTAGACACAATAAAAACAGTAACAGATATTTTAAACCTTTTTTTTAGGGGGGTTTTAATAAACTACATATTTGTATTTAACAACATTTCATAGTTGCAGGATACACAATTTGTGCAATAAAAACCAACAAAAACAACTGGACTATATCGTGCGAACAAATTTTATTAACAAATAATAATTTGCTAATATTTTGGTAACATGGAAGAGCAATTTGTTGCTTTTTTTGTCCAATTGTGTTTGTGTTCGTATGTAAGTATGTGTTATTATGTGTCCAATTTGTCTGCCTGTCGGAGCAGAATAAATTTTAATAGACCTTTAGAATCATCCTTGTTTTTTTTTATTTTTTTTTTTAAATTGCTCCCTTGCGTGTTTATGTTAAATTGTTTCGAAATTTTATAGTTATATTTTTCATTAAGGACAAAAGGAAACACTCAATGTGCTTATTTAAAGAATACCCACATGTTTGGTGCGGTGCATTCATTCCTGTCGACTGAACACAAGTAATGAGGTAGAAATATTGTTTAAATAAATTTTACTGGATTTAAAACAATTGCTGCAGAAATTTTGGGACCATTATTAACCTGAACCAACAAAAGTAAACTGTTAAAAAATTTAATTTGTTCAAACTCTGCTGAATTGTCTTAATTGGAAGAAGCTCCTAGTGTTTCTTAAAGGAAATAAAGGAGTAAATTGTTTAAAGGGGAGCAAGTCCTTTCAGTTCTTAAAAATAACTTTTTTAGAAGTCTTTGTCAATTTTCGATGTATCTCCAGCTCAACGAAAAGTAATCCTTTCACTTACTTTGTACCATAGTTGTAACTTGTACACAGAAAGAAAACTCGCTTTCTAAAATCAAGAATTTTATTCTTGAATTTATCCAAAATCTTTTTAAGTACGATTCTTACTTACATTTTCTTAAAGCAAGCCTATTCGGATTGCTTCAACAAATTAAGCAGAAAAAAGCTTATTGTTTTAATATATTATTTTACATTTGAAAACAAAGTGTCTCCGTGGCCTAGAGGTAACGCGCTTGTGCTGCAGTACAAAAATCCCTGGTTCGAATCTCAGCTTCGGTAAATACAAAAAATTAAATTTTTATATTATAAATTAATTATAAAATAAAAAATAGAAAATAGAAAAGCATTTAAAAAAATTTAAAAAAATATATTTGTGTGTTAATAGAGGGTTGATATGTATGACAGGCTACAATTAATTTTTTATTCTTAAGATTTTTTCGGTACAACCAACTTTCGATCTAACTCCCAGTTGGGGTTTCCATACCAATCAAAACCTTAATACGAACGAATTTAAATGGTTTCTCGACCTTGTTATTTTTTTTACTATTAAAGCCTTTGATTTTTCCTTTCTTTTTTTAAGTTTCAGCAACCAAACGTCAATCAATAAATCAATCGTATGTAAAGTAGAGCCAGTTTTTCTCACACACAGACAGTCATTATCAAAAGTGTTGCGTGTTTATTTTCGTAGTAAATTATTGCAGCAATTGTGTTTTTGTTGCAAACCCTTTAAAGGCGATTATTTAAATAATTACGAAATTTAAATGCTACTGTCAAAAGATAACAATCATTAAATCATGTCTATAACCAAACTGAAATGGTAAACTGCAACAGAAGTTGAAAGCAAAAAAGAACAAAGAGTTAATAATAAAAGGAACACAACACGGACGTAAGACGACCTTTTCGGTGCGAATATTCGTCGCCATAAATAATTATATTTGTGTATATGGAAATGTTCACAACAACAACGTGCGTCACAGGCATTGGCGAAGCGGCCCTGAACAAGCTTAAAGAAAGTTTACCACCCCAACGCATTTCAACAGGTAAGGACCCCGGGGAGACTCTATTCATGACAAATTATTAATTACGTCTGTTAGCCTCCAAGACTTACCAAAGCTTTTCTAGTTCATATCCAATCGAGATAGATATTGGCCCCGGTACACCGCAAAGCCTACCGTCATAACTGGACAGTCGTTTTACTCTTTTGAAATTGACCTTCTGTTACCATCCCCAGATCTCCTGTTTCCATCCCCACTAGGAGTCTATATATGAATACGAATATAAAATGCCCTTTCCACATGCAAATGGATCTCTGGCTTCGCCAATTTTTTAACCTTTATATGAACTTTAAAACTCAGTGTCGCCGAACCTAGTAAATGTGCACTTGCCTTACGGTACAAAACTTATCAATGGGTTTCTCGCACGCATATACAGCTAAGAAACAGGTTAGATTTGCGGTGATTGCTTTGGTCACCGCCTAATTAAGTATATGAGTACATTTCAAGGTCAGCGGCTAGGATCTCGACCTAAAAATATATTGAAATTTTTGGAAGTTGGATAAAAGATGGACCTAGGTTTTGAGAGTTTTATCTTAAACCCAACTTCCCAAACATTACGGAAGAGAAGCTATAGGTATTGTTTGGGCGAGAAAGTCTCACCCAGCCATAATCCCTAAGAGTAATACTAGGCTTTCCAATAAAGATCAGTTTCGGGACATTTCAGTGGCTTATAATTTTCGCACTCCCAATAATCTTGCCTTAACTTTATAGGATTGAGCGAAGATTTCCTTGCACCCTCTAAAACCAGTTTCATTCGTTTCAAATCTAGTACTACATTCAATGACGCATAGGAATGCTATGTTTTGCGCCAGTTTCAAATAGCCCTAAACGTTTTTTCGCTTTACTTATACGCCTGTGGTTAACTTGCTTGTTTAAAGTAGTTTGACAAACAAGTATCCCATTAAAAGGATAGGCCTACCGACTACAGTACAAGTTAAATGCGTAGTTTTGATTGTAGGACCCATGGTTTGCATAGCCATTCCCGAATGCATGGAGTACGTTGGTCGTCTTGTTGACTTTTCCCCCCTATTAAGCCTTTACCTGAGTCTAATATTTCTACTTGTTACTTTGTAAGGTTTCTTGCAGCAGTTTGGTATTGGCATTCTGATGCAATCGGTTTTTTGCGAAATTTATCCTCAACCCCCTTTTGTAGCACACTGGCCCACCACATAAGCTGATTATACTATAATGCTTCCAGATGACAATGACCGCCCATCCTTCGCGTACGGTGCTATATTCTGGCGGCTCTATCCCCAAGTCTAGTGAGGAGTTTTCTGTCAACAAGTGTGTAAGAGGCTGGTCAGAGCATTTCTCTTTTGGAGAGTTCCTATGTCGGCTAATCATCCTTTTCTGGCATTCCCCTTTCTACCCAGTTTTCGCTCGTGGAAAGCTTTTAATGATTGGATCCGTGTCCACAGTATTAAAAGCGTCTAAAATGTCAACAAGAGTTACCTTTGTGAAGAGCTAACTCAATATTTTAGACGATCGACTGATTTGCGTTTTCCACTGACTTTTCTTTTGTGTAGTCGTGCTGGCAGTCGCAGAGCGAAGCAGAAGCCATGTACTCCTTAATAGGGAAGTCAAGAAACAAAACAAGTAAAAACAAAAATCAAATCTTTTTCATTTTTGTTGATTACTTTAGTTTATAACATAAATCTTTTATACTTTAAGCTACTTATTAACAAACAAACAAACAAACAAAAAATTAAGTCTTAAAAGCAAATTACTTATCAATATTGTTATATTTGCTTTGAAAAAAATCCAAATCAGGTGCAAGTTTGAATAATTTTTTCTCACTGAAAAATATATTAAATATTTGTTTTATATGTTGGGGTGAGGGAGAAGGTATAAACACAAAAGTTAAAAAAAGAATTTACATTGGCAGTAAACACATCCTATCAAGAGGAGGAAGTAAGTACTTTTAATAAGTTTCCTAAAAAAGTTTTTTAATTGTGTCCAAACTGTTTGATTGTTTGACATTTTCTAAACAAGTACTGTGGTTTAGAAAACAACATATTTTCATTATTATTATTTTGTGTGTCCTAATGATTGTAGGGAAATTATGATTTATGTTTTTTTTTAAATAAAAACAACGAACATCTCTAACTTTAAAATACTTGTAAAGCCTCAGCTGTGTAGAGTTTAAAAATGAAACACAAAAATAAATGCAAAGTCTTTATCGGTCAAGCATAAGTATATATGCGCTACCCTATTGTGGTTTTATCATAAGACTTATTATGTATGTACGTAGGTCCACAAGCATCACTATATTATAACTTTTAAATTAATTTTGGAGCACTGATAGAAAAATATCCCGATTTTTTAATAAAAGAAAAATAAAAAGTGAATAAAAAATTAATTGTCCCAGTTAAATATTTAATTAAGTATAGATCTGACATACATATATGCCAACAATAATGAAAATTTTAAAATTCTTCAAAAAAGTTTAGGATTTTTGATTTTTGTCGTTTTTAAGATATTTAACATATTTTCGAAAAAAGGACGAACAAAACTCTTTACAACTTGATCTTTTTGAATATTTGTTCTTATTAAATCTTCACCTTTGTGAACTTTCAATCAGAATTTGAATTAATTTTAAATTTTTTATATTTAAGATTTGAAAAATTATAAGTTAGTGAAAATGCAGATTCAATTATAAAACTAATATGATAAAAAAAACTCAGCCAGTAAAGCTCGATAGTGCTCACTATTTGCCTTAACGGCAGCTGCTTGCTAATTTAGAAAGAATTAAGGATCGACAATGTCATGTGATTATTTAACGGCTTGGCGGGTTTTATTTGCTTCAAAACGATCAAAAACTTCGCGCATTGTTTGCTCACTAGGCCGATTATATTTACCGCATAATCGAACCCGACCTTAATGATATCTCAGTCGTATGCACACAAATTGTATCGTATGCACACAAATTGTATCGTTATATTTTTTTAATTGATCACAATTTTTTATGTTAACAAAGAAATTAATTTTTCAAACATGGTATCTAAATTTTGATTTTCGGAGAAAAATTAAATGTAAGCTAAGCACGCATTTGTTATATTCGTTATTTTTTATTGATATTTGCTTTTCAAAAAATATTTGAATATATTTTATGGGATTTTTTTACCAAACAAGAAATTCACATAATCAAATAAAAAACCACCGAAAAACCATCGGCGAATTTTAAATTTTGTTCTATTCATATTTTAATGTCACGTTCTTTTCCACTAAATACGAATTCTTATCAATACGCCGGAATCGTTTATATTAATATTTTTAATTTAAATGAAAAGTATTGTTAATTTAACTAAAACACAAATTACTTTGTAAAATAATCTTATTGAATTTATATATAATTTTTCTGGGAAAAGTGTGTCGCGTTCTCCTTTTTTTGTATTTTTGTTATGACTTCCCGATTGAGTTTGATTGCAAATATTTTAGAGGACTATTTTGAAAATGTGTAAAGAAAGTGCTTATAATAGGGTTGGAGTGGTTAATTAAAGAAAAAAAGCAGCTAAGACAGCTAGGGCAATATTTGATATCACAACTTTCTTCACCTTCTATTTATAAAAGAATTCTATTAAAAATCTTAAATTATAAGAATATAATATATAATAATACACCCATTTGGGATTAAAAATTTTAAAGTTATATTAATTCAAACAGAATGGAAAATTATGTCGCGTTACAAATGTCGCGTGCTTCATCGTACTAAATTAATTAAAATAGAAGCAAAATTAAAAATCTTAACTTAATATTTTTTTTAAGAATCGAATTATGTACTCCTTTTGAAAAAATTGTATTCCAACACGCAGATTATTGCATGTTTCCGGATGCAGTCGGATGTAAGTTCCATTTTTTTGTAGCGTTCACGTAATTATATTAATTGTATTTAAAAAACAAAAAAATTAAAAAAAAAACAAATTCCTGCATTTCATTTATTGTAACTAAAATGCTTTAAAATAAGTATTAAGAAAAAAATCATTTTAGATTTCTTTATATATTTTTTGCCTTTAAAGTCGTAAGAATGTCACGTTCTCTATTTTGAAAATGCCCATACATATGTAATTTAAGGACTTTAAGACATACGAATTTTAGATTGAATATGGACGTAGGGTACACAAAAAATAAACAGCATAATTAGTAATTGTGGATAGACACATGAGGCAGGAAGCGTTTTAATTAGAAGATAACGAACCCCATGATTATGGTGCTTCTACCGCAAAACATCGTGTAGGGTATAAAACTTTTGGTATTTTCAAGTTATTGGTCAGCAATTTTTTATAACCAAATAAAACAAATGATGTTTGTCAAGAAGCTTTATCTTTATTTTTCTCTTACATACTTTTTTATATTTTCTGTTTTGTTTTGTTCAAATGTTTAATCTGAGAGAAACTTTGTTATTTTATGATTACTTTAAACATTATAAACAATAAGAATTTTTTTTTTTAATTTTTCTTTTTACATAAACTTTTACTACCGCAAGTTTAATGTTTGTCTTTTTGTTCACTTTATGTGTACAAATGGGATGGATAGTGGTAAGTAATGTTCGGTATTTTTTAAAATTAAAAAAAACAACTTCTGTTGACGCATTAACTTTAGTCATAATTTTTTCAAAGCTCAACTTTTTTTGGGTTTCTTCTCATTTGTTGTTAATTGCAAAAACTTGTTTATTAAAACTTTTAAAAAAATTTACAGAATTTTCTAAAGGAAATGTTACACGTTTGAAATAACACTACTGATAATATACTCCCTATTCTCAATATTAAAATTTAATACCTGTAATAAATGACACTATCATTTGTATGCATATTAAATTTCAATAGGAAAAACGATTTGTTCCTTTGCCAAAGACATAAAGAAAAATAAAAAAAGACTCCAAATCGAACAGATTGCAAAGATTGTCCCTTATTTGTTTGAAATATTATCTAAGTATGCATCTATGTGTTGATGAAATAAATCATCTTTAAAAAAGTATTTGTGTTGGCTGACATCTGTGATTTATCTATTCTATTTCCTCTTTTATTCTATGTCAAATACAAGGATTCGAAATCGGAAATAGAAAAGTTGAATTTATTTAATTCCATTTATCTTTTATTGATGACATATAAATACACTAACACTTGTTTACAAATTGAAAATGTTGTGGTTGAAAATAAAAAAGGTTTTCTATTTGCTTAACAAATTTCTATTTTTTATCGGTTTTCTATCTTTTTTTGTTGAACACCTTTCTGAAGGAGAAGAATTGCTCTCAATATAAAATAAAAAATTGTAAAGAATTTAAAAAAAAATCTAAAAGGAAAACTATTTATCAAAGCGTCCCCAACATGACCTTGACAATACAGAATTTTGCACGTCTATTTTTGGCATTTTGGGTCTATTCTTTTTTAAATTTAATGCAAAGTTTATTTATCATTAAATTGCAATGGCAAAAAAGCAAAATAATTCAACCTTTTTAAATAGAAGAAAAAATAGAGATGAAAGAGAATAGTCAGTTCAAAAGAAAAATTTAAGATTAATAGTAGAGGTAATTTATTTGTAAAAATATTTAAGGCAGAAGAGGTCAATTTTCCTTAAAAAATAGTTTTATATTGAAAACCCAAGGTTTGGTTATCTATATATAACGATAATGTAACGACAATGTTAATGTAACGACATTAATACAGAAAGGTCCTAACTCAAAATTTTTATAAGCTAAAATTTTCGTTTATTGCGATAAATGGTCTGCTCATATATCTTAATTCACAAAAAAATTCTCGCCTAAAAAATATGAGTTAGGCCCTTTCTATATTAATGTAACGATATATAAAAACTAACGTTTGCCTTTATGTCCTTTATAAAATCGTTAAGTATACATTTGATAATGTGATGCAAAGTTGTTGTGCATGAGTCCACAAAAGTTTTTAAGTTGGTGTAACACAGTTATCGACAGATGACAACACTGTCATTCCAATAAATGTTATACTTTTAAAAAGATTTAAAAATAATCTTAGATTTCCAATTTTTAAATAGAGGTAGGTGTCATATTTTAACCCTTGAAGGGTGGTTAGGGCAGCTGTTTGGGTTTTTGCCGTAATTTTTTTCAAATTTTGTAGGGGATTTTACTCTAATTTTTAAAATTTTGCAAAGAAAATCCCTTAGGTGATAGAGATAGGGGGCAAAAACGCTCTAGGAATATGTTTGGGAGGGAAAACTAATG
The DNA here is from genome assembly GCA_963583895.1 of Melanophora roralis. Lineage (NCBI taxonomy): Eukaryota > Metazoa > Arthropoda > Insecta > Diptera > Rhinophoridae > Melanophora > Melanophora roralis. Next base: position 24,221,103 of record OY757189.1, on the reverse strand, counting down.
GGAGCATGTGACACATTTTATTCCTCTGGAGGCGACTCCGAAGAAGTCGTAGGGGTTTTACCCTATTTTTTGTCCAATTTTGTATTGCAACCATGTTAGGGACTGGAGATGTTCCAAAAAAAATGTTTGGGAAGGCAAATTAAATGGGGTCGGTCTTACATTTTACCTTTGTAGGAGAACCCTGGAAGCTGTGGGAGCGATTTAAAAAAAATTAAACTTTGTATGGCAACCCTGCTAGTGGGCGGAGATAGGGTGTAAGTATAAATATATAAATATTTGTGGGGAAAAGCTATTAGGATTGGGTCTTTAATTGCACATTGTACGGGACAACTCCGGGATAGTTGCAGAGTTTTTTTTGTACAAATTTTAGAAAAATAAACATAGGTAGTCCTGGTTTTTGGCTTATATCTCAGTCAGTTATCGCGCAATTTTGCTGGATTTCAATATTGATTTTCTCGCAGATATTTCTGATAGTTTGATACCATTTACGGGTCTATGCGACATCGGGGGGCTTCAACCATTACACGGACAGACGGACGTGGCTAAATCGACTTCCCTATCTATGAGGATCCAGAATATATACACTTGATGGGGTCGCAAATGGATAACAAAGAAACTACAAATGGAATGATAAAGAAATTTTTCGTGTTAGATACAACACTTATCTTAAAAATGGTGAAACAGATTTTAATGAAACTTTAAAAAAGCCATACCCGATGTCTGAGCTATCTATGGGCGAAAGGAGATTCCATACAACAAAAATAATTTTTTGCTAAGATCTCTAAATTTTTTTGTTGGTGTTAAGATGCATAATTAACCATATTAGGGAAAGGAATGAAGACACAAATTAAAAATTGACGCACTGTAGTATTTTAAACTTTGCGATGTTTAATATTTTTATTCTTAGCATATGCTAAATGGGCGTGGCACCCCCAATTATGCCTAAATACGTCAACTGACATATATATTTTGAACAGTAATATTTACAGGATATGATTCCCTAATGTAACATAAAAAAGTAAGGTTTAAAACAGGTTTTAAAAAAATTTAAAAATATATCAAAGCAGCTTCGCTTGAGCCTTTTAATATGTAACCATAATTGGGGCCTAAAATAGAAATTAAAGTCGATAATAGATTTTTACAGAAAAACTGAATTTTTTCCAGAAAATATTTTAATAAAAAAGAGCTTTGTAAAAAAAACACTCTGAAAATAAACTGCACAAGTCTACGTTGAGTTGTATAAAACTAGGCCCTTTTGTTGAAATAGCAGTGTTCTGTTTTTACTCATTAGTTAAATTATTTTACAATTATTTTTTGCATCCTTAATTATCAAAAAGGATTTTAAATGTACATTTATTTCACAGGTATTTTTTGTGTCTCTTGGTTTTTTTTATTTTTCTTTATAGCAAGCCATCCTAGTGTTGTTTACTTTTATATTATTTAAAATTTCTGTGACAATTGCCAGATTTTTTATGTGTTCATTGTAAGTATAATGAACAAATATAAAAATAAATTAAAATATATACAAAAACCTAATTAATTGGCAACAAAAAAAGCTACTAGAACACAAAATTTGTTTTATTTTTATTTTTTACTAAATGGGTAAAATTTTGAATGCAAGTATCATTGCCGTCATCATCATTACCATCAGATGATAGGAAAAAAGAACAAATACATCCACCTTTATATTAATTTTCACTCGCTCACTTTGTGCACTTCAAAACTAAATAAAAGCATAAAAGAGATTGAAAAGAGAAAAACGTTATTTAATAGGCCTTGACCTTTAAAAACTTAAACAGGTTTGCTGTAGTTATAAAAAGAATGATTTTACAAATACTTAACAATGCACACTATTCTCGTGCTCCAAAAAAAAACGTCCTGCAACAACTGGCTTCTACTATACAACAATTTCATTTTTAATAAGATACTTAGCGTTGCAGTAAACTTGTAAAGAAGGTAAGGTTTGGCACAAGCAATTAATTTAAGTGAAATGATGGTAAAAGAAAATAAAATGTTGTATTTACTAAGCAGCTTAACAACATCATTATAATTTTTGTACAAGAGCACGTAAGATTTAAATTTGTAGTCCTAGATTTTTTATAAAGATACATAAAATACACACTTTTACCTGTATTATAACTTGGCCATAAAGAGTATTCAAGCTAAAGTTAACAATAGCTTTAGTAAACCAGTTAGTGACCTTAAATATTTTTAATTATAACAACCTCCACTTAAACTAAACGAAACTAATTTCGCCTTATTAAGGTAGGTAAGGTATTAAGGAATCAAGGTACGACAACTTCAAACAGATTAACTTTACGCCAGAAAATAATTTTAGCGGTTTCCCTTAACTTATCAGGCACTTATAGCTTTAAATATATTTAAAATAACGAATAGCAACTCGTAGTTGTTTGTCCGATAAAAGCCTATCTTCATCAATTGCTAGAAATGCGAACTAATGGCAATAGCTTATCCTATGATATTTTGTTCAGTCTTTTGTATACTGTTCATTAGACAACAGCTGATGGATGCTTGGTCTGCTTTGCTTCTCTCCACTGTGAATACTTACAAAATTGTAGTTAAACAATAGTTACAATATTTGTAACGTGTGGCCAAGTGCTGCATTGAAATATGGTAAAGGGTGTCGTTATAGAGGTATAGAACTTTGAAGTGGAATAATACAAAGGTAAGTTGTTTTATTGACATGAAATTTTCTTTATTCCAATGGTAATCTTCGGGCACTATGACTTATATATGACTTTTAGTATATGTATATCCGCCACGTCTGGCTCGGACATATCGGCATAGACTAGCGACTGCAACAATCATACTATAGTTGTAGTGAGTTTTAGGCGAAAGTGCAATTAAAGCTATGATTACAATTACCATTATATCGAGCCTTTGGTGCAATACCGTAGTAATTCAAAAAATCGTGAACTGAGAAAAATGCATTTGAAGTTTTGAACCATCTTTTTGATAGTATTTTCGTTTACTTAAGTTATTTTTTTACAAGTTTTTAAATCAAAAGGAATGTTTTGAAATAAAAAAAGGCCAAAAATTATTAAAAATATGAAATATTTATCTATATTTAAGTACTTTGTATCAACCTATCAATGATGTATCGTTATTGTCACAAAACCCATGACAAACTTAAAAATTAATTTGAAATATATCGTTATAGCAAATAAACTTTTAACTATTTTTTTTCTAACAAAGTTGTAATAAGAAATAATACGAACAAGTAAAAAAGAAATCAAATTATGCAGTTGTGTTTCTGTGTCTAAAACGTAGCAAAAAATAATATTGCCTTATACTTTTTTCGTAAATTGCTTTCTGTTAGTAAATTTCTTGTGATAAAGGAAATATTTCATTATTGCAAATAAATATTGTTGGAAATACCTAGAGGCAATAAAGACATTTTTAGCTGTAGAATCTGAACAGTTAGAGGTGGAATCATAATCTTTTTTTCTTTAGATATATATTTCCCCAAAGATAATTTCTGCATACCCAGCTCAAAAAATTCAAATTTTGAGTTACTACGGTATTGCACCAAAGGCTCGATATGTTTGTGGTAATCATTACTTTGATTATAGGTATCCAAAATCTTGATTATCGGTTATTATGCACATGCTGCTCTTAGATTATGATACGCATATTCTTAGAGCATCAGATATTATATTAACCCATAATCAGAATAATGACTGCTCATGACCAAAGAAATGATTGCCACAAACATATAAAAGTAACTTTTATAATAAGTATGGTTACATTTTTCGGCTAAAACTTACTACCACTATAGTATGATTGTGTCATGCATAGTAATAATTTTCGAAACTATACAATGATGGAATTGTCCGTGGTCATAATGCAGTGACCACACTCAACCATTTACTTTTTCTGCGTGAAGATGATTGTGTAGCTTCAAATGTTGAACAAGTTGGATTTTCTAAGCAGGGAAACCAAGATTTTTCAGAAAAATTTTCTATTAAGAGGATGGACACATATTAAATTCCTGTGCACGATAGTGGATGGACCCGAATCAGGTCTACAGTAAACGTGTCGCGAAAGCGTTTCATAGTAATCGAATTAATTGCTCTGATGGGCGATTATGTTGACCGTAAATAGAACGTAGTGCGCGATATGTATTTCAGACAGAACAATGATTTTCAAAATTAATTTGGGTAATATGGAAGCGTAGTTCAGGCGTCAGTCTGTTAATGTTGTAATGTCAAGCCAAACTAAATATAAAACACATTAACAGCTGACATATGGCCGCCAGTAAAAAGTGTCGCCAACTTTAAGTTTTATACCTCTATAAAAAAACCCCTTTAAACAAGCTTTTAATGCACTCGAATTGTTTAATGTTAACAGAAAGTTAGACAAGAAAAAATTGCTTATCATTAGGTTAAAAGGTTAAGTTTAAGTTAAGTGTTCAAAATGCAAAAAAAAACAACTTCACAACTGCTTCGGATTTGCCTTTCGTAAATATAATTTTGGAATTAGGGGCCTGTCATCAAATGCAAGAAAAACCCAAATTTATCCATTCGTTAAGTTAAAGTTTACTTTTTGTTTTAAGACAAATATTCGTCATTCGTTCCAGTTGTGTTTAAAGCATTAAGCTAAAAAACAATCAGCAATGGATGCCTTAGAGACCATCATTATTTCTGAGTTCGTCACATACTCAAGTTGTGTGATGTTTGTGGCTGGTACTGATCTTTTAAATTCATAATTATGTTTTAAATTGCAAGTTCTGTCGAGCTGAAAAAATTCGTAAAAATCGTTTATAATAAACTTTAAGGTCTATTTACTAACTTAACGGAAGTTTTTTGAAATTTTTTCTATAATAAAATTTTCATTACATAGTTGTTTATATCTTACGAAAATTTTCCAAAGAAATTTTTATTTTTTTTTAAATTAGAGACAAATTGTGTTGTACCAAAGGTTGTTGTTAATAAGTTCAGAATTATTTTTATAATTCCTGTAAATTACTATTCACATTGAGACCTTAAAAAACGGCATTAATTTTGAATTTTATACGTTTTAACTTTTTGGTATTTGACTCTTTTCTTGCATTATCAGTTTAACATTTATAATTTATTTACGTAGTTTGGCAACATCTATGATATGCATTTAATAACCAAAGTTGAAAGGAAGCTTAACACAAAATTTATTAGGTAACATTAAACGATTTAAAACACCTGGGTATTTGATAGTGCAGAACAACTTTAACAAAAATGAGGAAAGATAAATGGGTTAAGAAAAATACATTATTCTAAATGTATGCAAGTCAGTACAAAAAGCTAAACAGAGTATTTTAAACTAAATCTTTACTTTCGTGAACCACCCTTTTTAAAAATAAATCTTTTGTTGAATTTAAACTAATTTTTATTTTAAACTCCCATAATATAACATTTTCCCCTTTATTTTGTTGAAACGAATTTAAATTTCTTTTAATTTAGTTTGAACAGCAATCTAAGCCAGCAGCTCTTTTGACTTTCTTACATATTTACATACTTACTTACAAATATACTAGACTATGTTATCAGTTTTTCAAATGTTCCATGTAAGGATGTTATAAGTTAAAAACGAACTTACCTGCAAAATAAAAATTGAAAAAAATAAAATTATTTATCAGTTATGAAATTCTTATGGATAAACTTTTATAAAAAGTAATTTAAACAAATTAAAGGAATAGTAAGGTAAGGTAAGATAAAAATGGAGTGAAGAAGAATAGTGAGGGGTGGATATAGGTTTATGCCGCACAACTATTATTGATTTGCAAGTTTACGAAGCAAGTAAAACAAAACAGTAAATCACTTCTGTTAAAAAATTTGTTGAAATAAATAGCACTTAGTGTTATTCGTTCTATAAGAAAATCTCCCAAGAAGTTCCATCAAATAACTTCTGATTTTTTTTTAAAGAGGACTAGGTTCTTGAGAATTCTCAAAAATATTTTACAAACTAATTTTAAACGTTTTAAAAAAACGTTTAATCACAGATATTTTTGTGGGTTCTGCACTTAAATAATTTCATTTCATAATTTTATAATTTTTTTTATATGAAAATACATTCTTACATTGAATTAGTGGTCCATTTTTAATTAGTTTTGGTTTAAAACCTAGTATTTACACCCAATAATTTATGACCAATTGCGATGATATATTAATATCGTACGCCTTTTCGAACAAAAATTGTAATGAAATTTGATTGTCAAAAAAGTCGTACGTATATATAAGACATTTCAACTCATCAAGTCGTACGAAAAAAACTGTTCTGTTCAGGTTGTGTCGTTAGTAAGTCCATGATATAAATGCAACTCTAGTCTAATGCAATCAGGTCTTTTAAAAAAAAATTCCTAACGCCATAATACATAAAAACAAAGTCGTACAGATTTTTAATTTCATGTTTTCACGATACCATTTTTATGTATTGCCGAGTTTTTAGTAAGACGTAAAATAAAGTTTTTTCAGGGAAATAGTTTAAAGAAAAAACTTTTTCAGTATATTCTTAAATGATAAGAAAAAATATTATAATAAAACAGGCAAGAACCTATTAAAATAATTATAACGGGTGGGTCATTTAAAAGTTTAAACTTAAAAATGTAATAAAACAAAAACCGGTTTAAAATTCTCTACATTTATTGTTTTGTTGTAGAGTACAATTGCTTTGGTTAGAAATGAGTCTCAGGTCTTTTAGCACAACACTTGTCTTTAATAGTGCCCCACATAAACTAGTGTAACAGTATCAAATCGCAGCTTTTTTGGCGGCCAATTGGCATCACCATTTCGGCTAATTAAACGGCCATCAAACGGTTTACGCAATAAATCGATTGTTGCATGAAATGTGTGGCAAGTGTCATCCTGTTGAAACCAAACATCGTTTACATCAATACCACAAAAAAACAAAAAAAAATTTGTTATAATGGTGCAATAGGTGTCTCAATTGACCGTTATGGTTGCGCCGTCCTCATTTCCAAAGAACATGGGCCAATGATGCCTCCGCATCACAAGCCGCACTAAACAGTCACTCGTAATAACTGCACTGGCTTCTATGAAGTTTTTTGAGTCCCACACACGGCAATTATACTTATTAGCATACCCACCATCCGAAAAGATAATTTTTAAGGTCTTTGTTTTGAAAATAAATTTTCAAGAAATCCCAACGTTGTTCCAGCGTAAAAGAATTCACTTCGTTCATAATAGAATGGCATAAGTATTGCCAGATTCGAAATAACCACTGGTTCAAATTAAAGCCAGTAGATGACCTACCCTTTATAAAAAAAAAAATACAAATTACAGGGTAAAAAAAACACAAAAAACAATTTTTTAATTTTGGAAATAAAATTGTAAAAGTTAGAAGTAATACAGACTATTTGAAAGAATTTTTTCTCAAAGGAAGGCTTATTTAAAACCTTTTTGCCTCCTCTGGATCGACGCCACAAAAACTTTGACCTACTCAGTCAAATCTATGTGTATTACAGCAAGTTTTTTTAATTGCTGCTATTTACTTGCCCTTCTCTGCTACTTTTTTACTTTTAAAGAAAACTGGGTTATATTTTTTAAGACACAAGGCTGTAAACTATGTATTGGCCTGTAAATGTATTGCGTAAAGAAGCAGGTAGAAAATCTGTATGAAAAAGGAGAAACCAGTTGGCTAAATAAAGTTATATGAAACTACATTCGTATCTTATGAACTTATAAACAGTAAGCTGGTACGATTTACCATTTTTTAAATATTTCATTAAATTAATAAGGAGCAAAATAACTCTAATTAAAAACATTTTTTTTAATTGAGTCTGAAATTTATTTTGCATATTTTTATTATTGAATCTTCGCTAATGCGAACGAACTAACAATAAGTATTCAAAACTGAAACCTAAGTAAATAATATTAATCCAGCCAGTACCAGACTAAAATTTAAGTTCTCATAATTATCATGAGAGTCTGCCCGAATGGAAAAATTATTATGTTTATATAACAGTTAAAGGGTATCAGGGTAAATCAAAGTTATAGGCTCGAACTTAGAAAGTTTAAGCCCAAGCTTTTAAGGCAAACCCCCATTTTTAAACTATTTAAAAAAAGAAGATTTTTTTAAATAAAGAAACTTAAAATTTTTTTGCAGTTTCCTATATTTGATTTAAGAAGTGCATGCTTACAAGACCTCATCATAAGCGATGCCAACTTAGTGCTTTTGGTGGTGCTTTCTGGATTTTTCAAAAGTGCCTTTAGTGCTTTTTTCAAGTTTTCATATTTTAAAATCTCAGTGCATATTGGTTCAACTAACAAATGGTAAATCTTGAAAACAGTTTGTGTGAAAATCCGAGCCTTTCAATACGAAAAAGAGCAGCCTCACGAGGACTACCAAGGGTGACTATTTATTCAATTTAAGTAAAAGATCTGAAGTTCCATCCTTGTAAAATCCAAATTGTTTAGGAACAAGAATTTAATTTACATAAAAACGTTTGTGTAGCGACGTTAGAGCATTTTCGCACTGTAAGTCCCATTTTTAGGAGCAACGAGGCTCATTTTCACTTAAACGGCCAAGTCAACAAGACTTCAAGAACCCGCAACCCTCGATTGAAACATTAAAAACTATTGAATTGCCCAAGGGTAACTGTTTGGTTTGCCTTATCCACGCATGAGATCACTTTTTTTGGAAATTCTCTAGGCCGGGCGACGAATGTCGACGCACGATTACGGAGTTCTTTCTGCCAAACTTGCGAGCCTATCCATCGTACTCTTCACACACGTCGTTTCAAAAGAAGTGGGCGACTGCACACCCAGCCAGAGTTTCGATGAATTTTCTTTGGTAAAATTTCCTTTTTAAAGCTGATTAGTCGCTTTGGAGACATCTAATGGTCCCCCGATCTAAGTCTCATGAATTTTTTTATGAAGCTTCCTCTAAGAGAGGGTTTATAATGACAACCCCCAATTTCTTGTGACTTTAAGGGAAGATATTTGTCGGGAAATCAGCTCAATTGAACCAAGTTTACTGCAGCGTGTGGCGCAAAATACAAGGCTCCGTTTTGAAGAGTGTGTTCAACTTGACGGAAGACATCTGGATGACATACCCTTGAAAAAAAAAATCCGCATTTCCATTCTATCGCTTAAAGCTGTCAATTATTACGTTTTTCATTAAAGTTTGAAAACATAGGTTTGTCACCAGACACCCTTGATTAAAACGAAAATCTGAATTTTTTAAAAAAAATATTTATTTTTTGCATAAATAATAAAGAATAAGACAGTTCTCTACGGTCAATCATGCGTCCGTCCATACTTCACATCTCAATTTGTTTTGCATTAATAGAGTTCAAATAGAAAATTATTGACTGATTGGCCAAATGTTGGACGGATATTTCTACACACAAAAAATTATCTAAGAAAACTTTACTTAAATCAAGCCATAGCGGTGTCATAAGTACGGTGAGTACGGTTTTTTTTAAATCAAGTACGAAATTTCTTACTCCAAGTTAAATTTTTCAAGTACGAATTTCTTAATTTTAGCCACAATTAAGCCAAAAAAGGATTGATTTAAGTTCGGAACCGTACTTGATGTAAGCCAAAAAAATATTGATTTATTTAAGCCGTAAACGGGATTATTTCGAAAATGAAATGTCATTTTTTTGACTTAAGAAGAAGAATTTTATATTTTATTTTTATTTTATAATTATTATAATTAATTTATAATTAAAAAATTTAATTTTTGTACTTACCGAAGCTGAGATTCGAACCAGGGACTTTCCGCACTGCAGCACAAGCGCGTTACCTCTAGCCCACCGAGACACTTTATTTTCAAATGTAAAATAATATATTAAAACAACAAGCTTTTTTCTGCTTGTTTTGTTGAAGCAATCCGAATAGGATTGATTTAAGAAAATGTAAGTAAGGATCGTACTTAAAAATTTCAAGAAAGATTTTTAATAAATTCAAGAATAAAATTCTTGATTTTAGAAAGCGAGTTTTCTTTCTGTGTAAGCATGAAATTTTTTTGAAAAGTTTGTGTTGGTACCGACGTGCGTTATTGGCGTTAACATAGTTTTCGCGGCAACGCCCTTAAAGGGAGTTACGTTCAATAATTAAAACAATCTTCTAAAAATTTGGTAAAATCATTTTCATTTGGAAAAAATCATGCACGTGGTGGCATTATTTATTTGCAATTTATGCGTTAAAATGTGGTTTCCAGTAGTAAAACTATAGGAGACCTATAATTACAATAGAATTTAGATTCTAAAATTGGTCGAATTAGGTTCCTAAGATATTCAAAATTTTGTGATGATAGAATTATATTTTTAGGCAGGATGAACAGATTCTATTAACTTTTGAAATATCTTGGGGAGTTAAAGTAATATTCACAGCAGTTAAAGCTTAAAGCAAGAAATATATAGATTTATCTTTATAGCATTTGCTTAAAGTTTTTTTGCCAGAAGGACATTTAAATGAGGGCTGTCTGAAATATGTCGGCTATCAGTAATTTCAGTAGACCTGTTTCCCAGAGCAAAAAATTTATTGATGCCAACATTTGTAAAAATTTCTTTGAAAACGCAATGTGTACTCTTTTCGCAAGGAACATATACCTATACATGGACACTCAGCCAGACGGACGGACATGCTTTATTCGATTTAGTTAGTGACTCTGAGTGAACAGGGTCTTAATTCATTATTTTTAGGCGTTACAAACATCTTTTTACGCTTTTGGTGCCTTTTTTGGTGTATGATGTGTTTTTTTGCTTTCAAAAAGTTGGCATCACTGCTCCTTGTGTGTGTGCACATCATTCGAAAGTTGAACTCAATAAATTTTTAGATGTTTAAGAAGACAAACGTAATACTACCAGCAGCAACAGCAATATTTAAACTAAAGAGTAAAAGTGGTTAAACAACAGGCAGCAACTAAACCAACAAACATCAAAACCAATATAAACTATAAATGAATGAAAAAATATTTATTCAAAACACAATTGAATGAATTGAAACTTGAGCCCCTATAAGCACTTGTACACACACCTGTAGACAAGTGAGTGTTAGAGTATTAAAAAGAAACTGATACACATCAGGTATGTTCGTTCACAAGTGTAAGATTTTATTTTATAAACATAAACATGGTTGAAAAATAATAATCTTTGTGTTATTATGCAAACAAGAATAAAATAAACAAATTGTTCATGTATGTTGTTCATGTTGTTTGGCTAACTTGTTTTATAAAAAAAGACATAGAAAAGCATAGCATATATTTAGGGGCTTTAATATTAAGCTTTTACGAATAGAACACAATAAAAATTGTCTAAATACTGGCTGAGTAAAAGAGGTATTTTTTGAACAAAATTTTAACTTAGCTTTTTTTAAATATTTATTATTTTGAAAAAACCAGCATTAATTGGAACCCAATTAATTTGTGCATTAAAGTTTATTTACCAAGCTTATGCCGCAGAAAAAAAACTGTTGCACAGTGTACATTTTTTAAGGTTTAAAAAAATTTATTTTATTATTACAATAAATTTAATCAATAAAAAATCCAAATTTTTTTTACAGATAAATAAATATTTTATGTATATACAAACGACCCAAAACTTAAGGATTAATTTAAACGATAGGGTTTGAGGTTTTTTTTAGTGTTATAAAACCTTAAAAAACTTGTTTACTTTGGGAAGATGTTGCACAGTGGGAAGATACATTAGAAGTTGAAATAAATTTTAGGCCCAAAAATAGACTTAAGTTTTGAACGTGGTCCGCTAGGGATATCACAGTTCTTCTTTCTAAAAGTTAAGTGCTCTTTGTGAACTGAGATCTCATGGGTAAAAACTTTGATTCTGAAGGGATACTGAAGATCAATGTAAGACAAACACATTGATAATTCACGCTTAAACATCCGACTGTAAATAGTAAACAAAAACTATTGCGATCCCTACGTTCGGCATATGCTTTATGAAAGAGTCTAAGTAAGAATGCATTTTTCCAATTTTTAAATTAAACGCGTTGTAACGAAGGCTCGTTGCGATTTTTGACAATATAAAGTATCTGCCACATGGGCCATTACTTTTTCCATGATATTTCCCGCGACTTTTTACAGTAATGTGGATGTATCTCAGAAATTGTTTTTGATTTATTGGAATAAGCCTGGGATTCCACAAACCGCAATCGAACGGCATTAAGCAAATACTTGATGGCCATTTGACGTAAGAAACTCCTAAGATATTTTTTTCTTTTAATCGTTTCTGCAATGACTTTGTTATTTCATATGGGATGTGGCAGTGGGCGGCGTCTTGCTAAAAATGTATCTATGTCGTCCAGATCCATGCCTTCGAAATGAAGCCTCGAAAGATCCGTTGTCACTGTAATTTCGGCCTCATCTTCAAAAAAAAAAAAAACAAAAAAAAACAGGTGCCAAATACGAACAATTTGGTGTGTTCACGAAGCCATTTAAATGGGAATGCAGTTCAAGGAAGATGATTTTTTTCAAAAAATTGCCACTGACTTCAACTTGCTGCGTTGCTCATTGAAAGAACTTCCGGGGACTTTACATTGTCTACAGCTTTAAGCTCCTAAGTAAGTTGTATTTCATTCGCATAGAGGTGGAAGACCTTTGTCGAAATTTGCTGCGTAGTTCTTCGTGAAACCAGCCAGCAGCCTTACTGTCCATAGCTGACCTAGTTTTCTCAAATGGAAATGGTTAACACATACCGAAAAAATTATTCTCTCAATTATTTCCAATTAACTCATTAACTAAAAAATTTTGAATTTTAATTAAAAATTTATTTGTCTCAATTAAAATTTTAATCGTTTTTGAAAAACAAATGCCAAAAGTGGTGATTGTTTACAAATTCGTAAAAAAAAGGTTTAATTTTACTTAAAGCATTTTTTGCCTTTGCTTACCTGTGGAATGTGGAGGTAAGAAAATAAAAAAAGGTTTAACACTTAAAACAAAAAAGGATGCCTTTGCTGAGTGGATAGAGCGTACGCCTTGCAATCAAACGGCCCACGGTTGCAGTCGTTTTTGATACTTCTAATTTATTTCTATCGAATTTTAGATTTCTTTGTATTTTTATTTAATTAAAATTATGAATTAAACATGCAAATTTCATGATAAGTTGTAATCTAAATATTTTTTTAATTAAATCAACAAATTTTTTAATTGAAAATATTTTTTTTTATGCTTTAGCTGAACATTCTCGAAAAAAAATTCTTTGAAGTTTGCAAGCGATCTAAGCATAACTTTAAAAACTTTTGTAATAAGCCTTTGCTATTATAGCTCGTTGTTCTTTCGTAAAGCGCTCCCGTTTTAGTTATCGAAATAAATATATGTGACAGATGCCAAGTTTCAGAGTTGTCATATGCACAAAAATAGTACATAATTTAAGAAGTACATTTTTGCCGTGGCCCCCCTTTTTATCCACTGTACGGCGAACTTTTTTTCTTTCTTGTAAGGTCATATGGTCTAGTGGTCACACCCATTACAATGGAATCTCCCATGTATATTTAGAACCCTTTCAAAATATAAGGTGAACTTAAACACCCCACTGGCTTCCAATGTAAAAATTTTTGTTAAGCTTAAACGAAGCACGTGCTGTTTACATTTTTTTTAGTTTCCCACTGTGTGTTGAAAGCAACTTATTAAAAAAAAGCTTAATTTAAATTACTCCTTTGAATAAGCGCGTTCATAAAATCATAAATAGTTTTATTTTATTTTCAATTCTTAACCCTTAATAGTTTCGTTTAATTAAGTTAGATACAAGTTTGGCTTATTAAATGGTTATAAAAATTCTTCAACACTTACGTTACTATTGTAATTTAAACATTGTACTTTTTTTTGACATTCCGCAAAATATTATATTTCCGCATTCGTTAGTTTTGAGAAATATTATAATAAAAGGAAACCTTTTAAAATTTTAAAATAAAAAAAAACAGTTAATTGAGCTTGTTTGCTTTTATATACTAAAATCTTGGCTTAAGGACTATCAAGAAGCTTTTTGAAGCAAATTTTTACTTTCAAATTTATTATTCTTGATGGTCCAGTCGGGCTGCTTTTTTCAATATTCTGTAAAAACCCATGTTTAGGTATTAATAGTAGCATTGACTGCAGATTCGTTTCTACTCTTTTTATGTAGATAAGTAAAACGGATATACATCTAAAGGTGGTCTTACATGACAATAAAAAGTATTTAGACTTTGTAAGATCAAAATATTATGAAATGCTCTTTGTGTTTAAGAAAAGAGAATACAAATCTGTTCTAAGTATTTTTCGTGTTTACACGAATGGTGTTGGTGAAATAAAAAGCAGTTATTTTTGCCAGTTTCCTTTTGGGGTAACGCCATATGGTTAAAGTTGTTTGATATTTTTTAAAACAAAAAAAAATTCTGCGTCGATTTTTATTGTTTGTGTTTTGTCTCCACCTTCATTTGATGTTGTTAGTGATGTCAATATTTCACACCAATAGTGTGATGAGAATACGTAAGTTGTCAAATTTTGTATCCTTATTCTATCCTTCGTAATACCGTATGCTTTTACATGTTGAGATTTTGTAGTTTGCCAAAACATTTTTTGCATGTCGTACTACATGTATTACCATGTAAAGGCACCTTAAGCTAAGTAGTTATTTCCTGCCCATTGGATATTTATTTCCGAGCACTAAAAGTATATATATATATCTGAATCGCTAAATAACACACAAAAAACTACAAAAAAAATTTTTCAAACAAATTCTTATTCAAAATAATTTATTTTTTTAGTCAATTTATTTAATAGTCTCGAATAATATTTTTATTTGATTTTTAAATCAAACAAAATTTTCGCCTAGACAAATAAAATATTTAACCAGCTCAGCAAATTTTTTTAACAGAAACTAAAATTCTTGCAAAATTGTTTGTCTAAATTTACAACTTTCGTTGTAGGTCCTCAGCCAGACAATATATTTACTGATTCTCTGAAATTTATTACTGATTCTACAACTCAGTTTTTTCTGTGTAAAGAAAAGTAAGTTTGGTCGGCTAATTGGCTACGGTTCTACAAGATATTCGGCAGGCATATCAGAATTTTCACCGACAGCAACACCGCCATCAGGTCCATTGCTGATGTAAACTCTACATTACAACTAGTCCGCGAATGCAGAGTGTCCTTTAACTGGATGGCGATGCATTCTTTCATTTCCCTGGCATTGATGACTGGAAACGGGACAAATACAGGCAACTGTGCTGCAAATGCACTTGCTAGAAATAATGCGAAATTCGATTATAGGGCAATCGACCATTTCTGTAGAATTCCTCTCCCTTTCTGTAAGCTCCTCCTGGATGAATATTCCGGAAGAATCGTAGGGGCTAGATGGTCCGACGAGCCTAGATGTGGAACCACTCGAATAACCTGGTCGAGCATAGATTCGAAACGTTCTCTTCGAACTGGATAAACGACGGCTAAGGGATACCGTGGCCGCAGTAACGGCCGATTTGGTACCCATGTCAGAAGATTGGGACTGCCTTCCAATGATTTCTGTAGAAGCTGTCAAAATGCAGAGGAGGCTGAGAGTATACAGCACCTTTTGTGCTTCTGTCTATCTAAACTTTATTATTCACGCGAATCTAATCTAATTTAATGATTTTTTTAATAATTTGTTCTATCCCTATCTTTCTCTTCCTCAAGTATTGCAAAGGGACCGAAAAAAAGGACCCAAGTGGGCTGCACCACATTCCTTCCTCCTTGTGGTCTAGGGTATAATATGGTCACGCTTGCGGACAGAAATTTTTTTACGGGTTTTCGAATTGTCTCTTAACTGGCGCACAATTGGCCCAGGAGGACTTCGAGAGCAAATGTATAACGGGCTGCGCTTGTCTTTTAAATACCCTTCGTAACCTAACAATGGCAGAAAACTTAAATGGCTTTATAAAATTTTTTAATACAGTTCAAAAAAAACTGCTTTAACTCGTTGCAAATTAAGGTATCTGGAATGTAAACTTTGTGCCGACAGCGGAAAAATTAATACGTTTTTGTACTTCGCATTAAATTATTTTTTTTTGTAATTTGTTTGCACTTACTTTCGTTGGCTTGTTTACAAATAAATTTTTATATATAGGGTGTCCCAAAAATTATTATCTTACATTAAAAACTGGTTTTAAATTTTAAAGGAAATAATTTAGTAAAGAGCTCGACCTTCCAACGAATTATGTTTGTAACAGAATTATTTTTTCTACGCCCAATTTTTTTCTTACTTGAATTCGCAGATTTTTAAAGGCTTTCCGCATTATAGTGATTTTTTTTATAAATAAATTTACTGCTTTGAATCATTTATTTGCAATACAAAATTAATGTTTAACGAGAGTTAGAATTTAAGCGCAGCTCTTTTGTTACTTTCAAAACAAACTTGCTTCGTTTAAAGCATAAATTTTTGTCAACATTTTTGGGTAACCCTTTGTCAATTAAAACAGGCTAAAAGATTAATTAAAATAATTTTTATATTTAAACATGTTTGTTTTATTGTTTGGGTAAGTGATGAATTTTAGCGCAGGCAGACGATGCAAATTGATTATTAAAATGTTAAAATAACTTTATTTATTTAAAGCAAAATTTTTTTAATTATTTACGTTAAACTATAATACGACAACGACTGCGAAAAAAATTTAAATTGTAAAGCACTTTGAGGATCATGCCTACAGTATATTACTTTTTAAATTTATATTAAGAACGGTCTTAGAGCTTTATAAGGAACACAAAACTATTTGAAAAATGGTCATTGCTTTAAAAAAAATTTTTTGAAAGCAACGGAAGTACAAAATGCCATAATAATTAATGTTAAAAGTCTAACAAATTTACGCATTTGTATAAGCTTATGAGCATAAATAAATAGGAAAAAGTTATAAGACTTTTATAACAGTGATTACGTCATATTTATTTATTAATTAATTAATTTTTTTTTTTTTTGCAAATTATGTGATGAACTTAAAATAATTTTTGCAAATGCGAAGAAAATAAGTACTACAGTTGAAGAATGACTAGAAAAAGTGAATCGAGCAAAAATGATTTAAATTTTTTTTCTTTGACCAATTTTTTCTTTTCGTTAAAGTTTATATTTTAATTTTGATTAATTTTGAAACTTTTTTTAAAAACCTTTTCTTCCGATAATAGCCGAGTAGGATTCGATACCAGCTACGGATTTTCATCAACAGTTTAGTTTACCTTTTTGCATAACATGTAAGTTTAAAAGGTGATGTTTACGGCCAAAAACAGTACTACAATTTAATGAGTAGTGATTATGAAAACCTCTTTGATCTCTTTTATATTTATAGGGTTTGTTCTTGGTTAAGTTTGTCTATATGCATTTCGTTGGTTCTTACACCAACTCATCAGTAGACTTCAACCCAAATTCTTAAAAAACTCATGAATATTTTGTGTCTTTATATAATAACCTCATTAACCAACGAAATGCATATAGACAAACTTAACCAAGAACAAACCCTATAAATAAACAAGAAAATTGGGATTAAATCCTAAATAATATTTTGAAAAAATCCTCTTTGATCTCTTTAAAAATACATAATAATAGAAATAATAAACAAAAATTATAAAATTTAAAATATTATATAATAACATTTAATCTGATTATTTGAAAACTTGATGCCATATTAGCAATTCGTTTAAGGATTCTTGTATAAATTAAACATATACACAGAACGAAAACTCGCTTTCTAAAATCAAGAATTTTATTCTTGAATTTATCCAAAATCTTTCTTGAAATTTTTTAGTACGATCCTTACTTACATTTCCTTAAATCAAGCCTATTCGGATTGCTTCAACAAATCAAGCAGAAAAAAGCTTATTGTTTTACTTTATTATTTTAAATTTGAAAACAAAATGTATAGGTGGCCTAGAGGTAACGCGCTTGTGCTGCAGTGCAGAAATCCTTGGTTCGAATCACAGCTTCGGTAAGTACAAAAAAATGAAATTTTTTAATTGTAAATTTTAAGTGTCTATAAAATAAAAATAAACTATAAAATTCTTCTTCTTTAGTAAAGCTCCACATAAGTCAAAAAAACAACATTTCACTTTCGAATTAATCCAGTTTACGGCTTAAATCAATCTTTTTCACGCTTACATCAAGTACGGTTCCGAACTTAAATCAATCCTTTTTTGGCTTAATTGTGGCTAAAAGTAAGAAATTCGTACTTGAAAAATTTTACTTGGAGTAAGAAATTTCGTACTTGATTTAAGAAAAACCGTACTCACCGTACTTTTGACACCGCTGGGGCTTGATTTAAGTAAAGTTTTCTTAGATAATTTTTTATGTGTAGAATAATTCTTAAAATTTATTGCATTTTAAAATTTTTTAGGTAAAATCGATTTTTTGGGCTCAATAATCGATTTCAGTATAAAATCGTCAACAAAAGGCCGATTACAAAAAATCAATTTTTTTTTGGGTCAAAATCGATTTTTGACTATAATCGAAGTCGATTTACCAGTCCCTAGCTCAGACTATTGATTTTATAACAAAAGCTTTCTCCACGATAATACATTTACGTGTTACTTGTATTTTTGACATGTCTTAAGAGAAAATATTATTGTGGAAAACGCGTACATGAAATGGGATTAAATACTTTCTTAAACGAAAAACTAAAAATGTTCTTTGTAATTTTAAAAGTTTGAAAACATTTTTTCTATTTATTTAATATTTCATTGCATATCCAAGCTGCAACTTGGTTTCATCATAATAATTATTTAAAAAATAATTTGGAAAAACAAAAAAAAAATTTAAAAAAATGTTTTAACGTTTTTATATTAATTTAGTTTTTTTTTTTTAATAGTTTTAGCATGAAAAATTAAGGTATTTGTCTGTTTTTAATTAACAATGCCAAAAGCAATTTAGTTATTTAGACATTTTTAAAATAAATAATAAAACGCTGATTATAAATACTACCGATAGACAAAAGAGAATAAAAAAATTTTAAAGCAATTAGTTTAACCTTATTTCAATTTTTTTTTTGTCATAGAAAAGCTTAACTCCATAAAAAAACCTACAAATGGCTTTCCAAACTAAAAAATTTAAAATGAATGTGTTAAACGAAAGTTGGGCGGGGATCAAGGTAATCTCCAAAAAACCAGGGAGTACGCAAAAATCTTTTAGCACGCTTAGAGCCGAAGATATACGAAAAGCTATACTTGCAAACAGATGTTACTTTGGACTGAGAAAGTAATTTAGAATGTCGTACAACACTCATTACTCGTGCTTTTATACGGTGCTGACTTATGGTACTTTCGCAAGTAAATAAAAACTTAACTTAATTTATTCAAAGGAAAGATCGTTCGTTAAGTATATCGGCGATTTGTATTAACATATATTGCCGGCATTGCATAAAAATAGAAAGGTTGTGTTGGCTTCGTCTTGTTGTGAGGATGAGGTAAAAGGTTTGAATATAATCCTGGAAGCATGCCTAAAAGGGGCGCCAAAAAAAATAATTTTATCTCGGCTTAAAACATTTTCAGGTTATGAAGAGTCATTTGAAAGGAAAAAGCTGGTTGTAATGGTGGTGCAGATTTAATAAATTCTAGAACAAAGACATTTTTAAGCATGATTGTGC
The DNA here is from genome assembly GCA_963583895.1 of Melanophora roralis. Lineage (NCBI taxonomy): Eukaryota > Metazoa > Arthropoda > Insecta > Diptera > Rhinophoridae > Melanophora > Melanophora roralis. The sequence goes on along the minus strand of OY757189.1, from coordinate 24,201,553 downwards.
ACGCTGAACGGGGATGGGTTGACAAAAAGTTGTTGTTGCTTTTTATCTCGTAACACTTAAGACCCAAAGAGTCTATTTGGGATCATTGGGATCAGCTAACTAAACAAATCTATAGCACGAAGAAAATTTTTGTTAGAAAAGTTGCAAATATTATCACGCAATTAGAATCCAGTTCCGCAAGCTCTGCGACCCGTTCTTGGTCTTTGCCGGCTTAATAAATTCTTTCTTATCACTTCGATCTTGTGCGTTCTGTTCAACAATTATTCTCCATAGACATTGGCCAGGATTTTTTCTCAAAAATGCACCCAGCATCGATTTATCAGCTGTCGTTCACGTTTCAATTTAAACTGCTAGTGTAGTCCAAAGTATCATGTGGTTTTAGGGTTTTTTATTTACCGCTTTTTTTGTTTTCCGGGAAAGCAAGAAAATTTTGTAAAATGCCCGGGATCCCACCGAAAAAATCTCAGGAGAGCGGAAATGGAAATTAATTGAAATAGAGAAAACTCCTATTTATTATGAATGACCCCTTGATATTTTTTTGGTCACAACGGGGCCGATATATACATATACTAAAGCTCTTTTACCTCCTTGACACTAAAAGTATTAACTGTGACTGTTTAATTAATTTCTGATTATTAAAACTTTTTTTCATCGGTATGTTGAACTATTTGGGCATTAAGTTGTCAGTCTAGCGAGTACCTTTTATAGTAATGAATGATTCAAAAATGTCACTTCCTTTTTTTAAATGAGGATCTTGCGTCACTCAGTGAGTTGTTATACGTTATGTTTTAGACAATTTTATTCCTATTTGCGTTTCGAAAGCGGATTTATGGTCAATTCAAAAATGGTATTAATCGCATTGCATATCATGGGTTCTTTCCATGATTTGGCGAACCGTAAAGATTTGGCCAATATTTGATTTATTTATCTTGAAGTCACTTTGATTGGAATGTATTAGTTTGTTGAGTTTTACCTTCAACCTTTCGCACCATATGCCCAATACAATCTTTTAAGCAATGGATAGCAGACTTTTTTCGCAATAGCTGCCGCAAACGATTTTGCCTTCTTTCCTTTAAATCGGACATAGTATGCTGAGATTTTAAATATTAATCTTGTTTTCATGCTTCCAGGTGGTGCAGACTTGCTGATGCATAAACTTTATCAGCTTTTCTCCTTCAGTCTTGTACAGCTTGCACTTGCTGCCTTGTTGTTCTTTACCTGGCCAAGTACTTCTTTGACCTCACTTGGGTAAGGGGGTGGACCAACGGTCGCTATTTTAATCCTTACACGATTTTTCAGCTGCTAAAAAGCTGGAGAAATGCTTCTTTCAAATCCTTATTAAACTCGTCATGTCAGTCAACAGATTCCGATTTTCATCTTTACACGAAGTCAGTGGGTGAGTTTTTTGATTCACCTTTTACCCGTTTACCTTATTAACAAGAAGACAAGAAAAATCCCGTTTCAATTTTCCTAATAGAGAAGAGATATATGTATGTCCTACATATTTAGATTTAATGTTTAAACTTTAATTAAATTGAAAGGCATATAAACACATATAAATACATTTTTTGTTATAAACACTACCATTTTGTGCTGCCGAATTTTATGCGAACCTTGATTTATTATCGCTTTTGTTGAAAATATTAAATTTAATGCAAAAGCAGCTTAATTTAATTAAAATTTTATTATTATCAACAAGCTTGAAAATTTGTGTTGCATAAAATTCTGACTTTCATTAATTTTCTCTTTAACAATAGTTGTTAATTTACGTTCAACTTTATACCGCAGACAATTAAAAATTCCCACTTAGGAAGCCAAAACAAAAAAAATAAACGAAACAAAACTGGCAACTAACAGAAAACCTATAAACCACAGAGTAGCATGAAAACATTAATAAATCATACAAAATGTTTAAGAAACAGTTTTAACCTTGAAGCTGAATTTCTGGTTTTTTTATAACCGATTTTTTTATGGTTATTATTTTTATACCATTTTTGCTGCTTATTGGGCTCACTGATTAATAACTAACTGCTTTGTTAAGAGTTTATCCATCCATCCTCTTGTAATTTTTGTACCATTTAACGCATCTTTTTTAATTTTTTTTATAAACTTTTTTTCATTTCTTAATGTATTTCAGTTCGCTTGTATCATATTGTTATTTCATCATTTTAATTCTGGCTTTTGGTTTCAAAAATTTTACGCACAATATTTTTTCATTTTTTTTATTTTTTAATTTGTTAGCAAAATCATGTTTGCGTGTTGTTGTGATCTTTTTTCATGTTTTAACCTTAAAATCTAATTTATTAAAATGAATTTTCTTTTAAAAAATAAATCGTCTAAGTTACTTGAGTAAATGGATAAGCTGACAGGCAGTTAGACAGTAAAACACTGATTAAGAAATCACTAGAAAAAAATTAATGAATGTTTTTGTATTCAATCGCACTATTATGGGATGGATTAACAAGCACCTGGGTTTTGTGTTGGGAACCATGTTTACACAAGGTAGGCCAAGGGAAGTCATTCGATGTTGTTGGGCTCTCATTTTTTTTTAAAGGAAAAACTTCGATTTTGTTTTTGATTATGTTTATTTGAACCTTTAGAATTTTATTGGTATAGTCGAGGAGATGATATCGGCCAAATAGGCGCCGTCACAGTTGATTGCTATACGGGTTAATTTTATGGCAATTTTCATAACTTCGGCGAGAACCAAAAAATATACAAAAAATTAAAAAAGATGTTTCCTTCTAAATTTTACAAATCAATTCAGACTATTACCAAAACATTCCCATTTAAATAATCTTCACATTCAATGTCTTGTTCAAACTAACGAGGGCGCACTGTTAATGAGATAATTTTAATAATAAAATTATAGTTCGCTGTTTTAGTTTTAGATTTTGTTTATTGTATGTTTATTTTTGTTGTTAAACAATTAACAATTTTTATAAAAACATTACTGCGTTCTAATTCTTTTAACAATTCATGATTCAGAAAACAGAAATTAACGATGATGGCAAAGAACAACTAAGTTTTTAGCAGACGTTTGAACGTTCAAAAAATTATGGAAAATATAATATGTTGACCTCGAAAGTTAATCTAACAAACTTCCTAAGTTTAAGCTAATTTTGAAGTAAACATAAAGAAATACCACTAAGAAAATGCAATATTTGTTTTTTTGAGGTTCACATAAAATCCGGCAGTTCCACACCTTAAAAGAATCTTAGAAAAGTTAGAAGTTTGGAAGTTGTCGAAATTTTAAATAATATTTTATTGATTAACTGCTTGTTCTTATAAGAAATAATCAAATAAGCGTTTGTAAATTTATTTTTGAAAAAATAAACAAACTTTCGCTTATTTTTCATAAAAACATGCAGTAAAAGAATAAACAAAAATTTCAGTAAAAGATTTTTTTTTTATTTAAATAACCAATCATATACAGTATGAATATTTAATTAAACACAGTGGTTTAAAACAGTAATAATTATTATAAAAAAAAACTAAATTAAAGATTTTCTTTTTTTTTAACTAACATACATACATATTACCGTTTCGAGGGGTCAAAGGTCAAATCTTTGTAAGAGGTTTAAAGCTTGTAACGACTAACACTTGCCTTGTGTTTAGCACACCTCAAATGTACATAATTACGCATTTGAAAAAACAAAAATAAGATATGAAAAATATTTGAATGAAACCAAAATTTTAAAAGGGTTGCTTGCAGTCTTAAATAAATATTGCTTCCTAAAAGCATAGATTGTTTTAAATTTATTTAAAAAAAAAAAGTTATTTGCTCCTTTTGTTCTTATGACCTTTGCTTTACCACTGTGCAATGCAAAATTTTGTGGCAGTAGAAATATTTTTTTTTTTCTTTTATTTATTTATTTTTTTTTTTTTTGCTTTTGTGCCGGAAAATATTTGAAAACTTAAATTTGTGTATGAGTAATTAAATAAATAAATAAATAAATAAAAATAACAAGAAAAAATATTCCTAATTTTTTTTTTTGTTGTTTTTGACGTTATAAATTATAAATTATTTTTGATTAACTTTGAATCTGCTTGTGTTCATAGGAAATTTGTGTTTGATGAAATAATGGCAGCATGCCTTCTTCGAATACCCAAATATAAACAAAAACTGTTTGAAAGAAATTAACTTAAACATTTACAAGGTTTTTAGAAAAAATATTTGTTTTTGAGCAATTAACAAAAAAAAGCGAAAATTTTTGGAATACTTTTTCTGTTTTTCTTTAAAGTCTTAGAACTTTTAAAATTGAAGAATAACAACGCAAGTCAAATTATAAAGGAAATAATCAGTTTAAACGAGAAACTCAAGCAGTTGAAAAAAACTAATTAACGGCCAAAAACTTATAATAATTAAGCTTTCTCTACCTATGGCAACAATATTTAGCCCAATTATGAATAAGAATTCTCTAGAAGTTTCTTCTCTTTTCCCCTATTTTGAATGAAATTTCCCCGGTAAATTTCTACCTTTTTTCACACAGAACACAGCTTAAAGCAAAACAGCTGGCCAAACAAACTCGAAATCCACTTCCGGGTACTTATTTCCCCGGAAGTATTTAAAATTGGACCGATTGGGTGCATAACTTTAAAATGCGGAATTCACAATAGATGCCATATCTCTTTTATATGGCCAGGGCCACTTAAAAAAGTTAGAAGACCAACAGTTATAGGCATTATTATCGACACAAGAGCTTGCAAAACCATTCGTAAAAATATAAAACTTTTGCGAGTAGCAAAACTAACCCAAAAGCAGGGAATTTGGGTACCTTTCGTAGCGAAGCCAAAAGGCCTTGAAACACCGTTTTTAAGGCCCGAAATGTTGCTAGAACGCTATCAAGAAAAATGCGGTGGAAAATGAATCCACTAAAATAACCCGAAACGTTAGAGATCGTATGTGAGGCCTAGCTAACCAGCCGAAAAACCACCAAAAACCAATAATTTTCTGTATTCTTGGGACCTTTAGGAGAGGTTAAAGCTTAAAGCTGGAATAAAAAAAATTTTAATTTACATAAAGTTCACTTTTTTCAATAATGTTATGGAATAATAATTTAAATTTGACTTTTGGCATATGTCAGCTACGGCTGACTCGGAAGTAGTCTAATCTAGAGTTCCACTTTTCGATAACTTTCTCCAATATTTGTGGTCGTATATCGGAATAACATATCTCCTCAGAAAAAAGTCTAGCGGTGTTAGTTCATACAATCTCGAAGGCCTATTTACGGGCCATAAACGTACATGGTCACTAAACGTTTTCTTCAATAAATCAATTGTGACACGAGCTGTGTGACATTTTGCGATGTCTTGTTGAAACAACAGCTTCTGCACATCATTACTGTTGAGTTAAGCACAAAAAAAGTCATTTATCATTTTAATAAAACCATTGAATAAAACGTTTGGACCAGCCATATTGTTTTGGGCCCATTAACCGCATCTTCCCCTTGCAAGGTGATTGTGTGGCTTTAATTGTTGGACAAGTTTGATTCTGTAAGCTTACGAATCAAGTTTTTTTTTGCAAAATCTTTCATAAAGTGGATGGACACATAACCAATTCCTATTCATAAAGGTGAATAGATTGATTGGGGTCTTCCTGTTCACGGCGCTCCACAGCAGCAACGACTACTTCTGTACGCAATGTACAACCTCTCTGTGAATTCGTATTATCATTTTCAGAAAACGTAGTGCGAAAACGCTCCAAAGTTAATCTAATTAATTAATTGCTCTGATGGCCTGTTATATTGATTATAAAATGGACATTGTGCGCGATATGTATTTCGAACAAATATTTTCAAAATAAATTTGCACAATTTGGAAGCGTTGTTTAGGCCAAACCAAACTAAACATTTATCACTTTAGAGCTGATAAAATTGCTGTCATTTAAAAAAGTTTACAAAAAATACTTTTTATAATTAACAGCCGAAATCCATCCAGTCCATCACAGGAAATCAGTAACGAACTTGAATGATTCGTTTAAAGCGAGCATTTGCCGAAAAACGCTAAAAAAAATATGCAGCCAGGCATGAACTAATTTACTTCTTCGGTATTTAATGGGACAGACAGTTTAAATTGAAAATAATTCTTAATTGTCTTATTGATACACCAAATACATATCGTTGCGATTATATAGAAAGGCCCTAACTTATTAGTCTTTAAGCCCAGATTTTCGTATAGTTCGGTAAATAAGCTGCTCATATATCACATTTAGCCAAAAAAAAATCTCAACTTTAAAAATACAAGTTAGGGCCTTTCTGTATTAAGGTAACGATATGTATATATATTTTTCTCTTTTCTTTCTTAAGTTCATTGCATGGGAGGCGGTCTTAGTTTTATATAAAAAAAAAAAAAAAAAGATAGATAAGAATTGTGTTTAAATAAAATCTAATCTATTCGAAAGATAATGTCTTTATTGTCATTCTGTTATACTCGTATCTTTATCCAATCAAATTCATTGCGCTTATCTGCAAACAGCCATACATTTAATTAAAAGTTTAAAACAAAACTTCTACCCAAATTTTAAAATGTAAACAAAACCTTTTATAAATAAACACAAAAAGACGCGAAAAATAAAACAATTATGACAGTCTTATCACTTCTGTTCAGTTTGGTTGCTCTAATGTTTATGTTAAAAGCCAAATGGCTTTTATGTCATTCAAATCAAAAACAATTGTCTTATTTAAAGAAATTATAATTATTTGAAAAGTAAACCTATATTTCGGGTTAATAAAACAACAACAGAAATCTTAGCTGTCATTTTCATCGTTTGTAATAAAACAAACAAATTTTAAATTAATTATTCCAGAAACACAACTAAAACAAACGACGAAATTTTTTATCAAAAAACAAAACAAACTCTTAGACCCTTTAAACCTCAAACAGAATATGGATTATTTGAGGTAAATTACCCGTCGTTCTTTGGCGTAAGAAGAAGAAATAAACCTTTTGCAAATTTTCGTTACGTACGAAAAATTTCGGATTCGCCTTAATTGTGTTCGATTTCATACACAAATGTTTTTCATTTTCTATGACGAAAATTCGGTCCAAAGAATTTGCCGCCGTACAAGAAGTAAAAACCAATGGAGACGGCAGTTTCCTCAGTCGTCTTGGAGAATCAAAAAGCCCACAGTAGGGTGAACATGCAATGGGAGCTTTCCTTCAAATATGTTGCCCCGGTGGCAACTATTAAAAGCGTGGCGAGAACGAAAATTACCCACTGCTGTGGAGTTCTTGGGTTTTTCATTCAAAAAAATAACCTAAAACATATATATAAAACATTGCAATTCCAGATGCTATTTGAATACCATAATCAGGGCTTAAAGGATGTCCTACCGGTTCTCCAAAAAAAAAAAAAAATGGCTGAGATCATCAACCATGTTGTTCTCTCCGAACGCCCGGCAGGCCACCCTGGAATGCTAATTTTCCTTAAAAGCTATTTTAGAAAGGCCATTGTGTATTCAAAATCTGTTACATGGCAGTTTTTAAGTTTAACACAAAACTCATGATTAAAGCAATGGTGTCAACGTTCTCTTTACCAACAGCATTTTTTATTCATCCGAATTTTAAAAAATGACACACAAGTGTGTTTAAAAGACATCACATTTAAAGAATTCATAATCATTTAAAATCAACTCCGTAACCATATAGAAAGAAACAGTGACAAGTTGCTTATGTTCCTAAACAAAATTAAAAAAACTTTTCAAAATACATGAGCAGGCAACAAATGCATTTTAATATTGCGAAAATCCTAACTTATATTGGGTGAGTTCGTAAAACACACCATTCCTTTTGTATCCTTAGAGATGATATTGCAAATTTATATTTTTTAGCTATTCCATAAATGTGGCACACGTTTAATATTTTATAATTTCACTACTTTACATACAAAGTCTCTCAAGTATTAGAATTATTTGTGTAGCTTCCTTCATTGATGCTATTGGCTGGCTTCACTTATTTCATATGTATGACAATACGTGACTCCTGCTACACAAACACAATTGATAGCAAACAAAGAAAACAAAAGGAATCAGCATCGGGAATATCATAAAATCATTTCATGCGTTAAATATAGAACAACAGGACACAAGGGACCAACATGCAAAAATATCTTCCTTAATGGCACAACAACTGCTAAAGCGTACACATTCGTAACTAGATGGATATGAAAAAATAAATATAGAGACAAACAAATTATTATTTTATTACTTTTTTCCGTGGTGTCACAATGATTGCGAATATTTAAAAATATCTTTACAAATAAAAAAAAAACCTATAATAAATTTTGGTAAGAATGAGTTGAAAACAAATTTCGTTTAGGTGCTTGCTCTCGATACCGCCCACTCACTCAAACATTTTAACGCATTCTGTTGACTTCTTCTATGGGGATCTTTTTTGTCTGTTTAATGGGGTGGCAAAAACCAGACGCGTACGAATAAATCCTCAAGTGGTTTTGTAAAAAATATTTTTTCATTTATTATGACGACGACGATGAGGTGGTGGATGATGACGAAAATGATAGAAAGAAATTCTTACGCAATTCTTTTCCAGTTTCTTTAATGTCGTCAAGAGATTTTGGCAGCAGAAAATCTGTTTAATTTTATTTGGGATTTCAGCAATCAAAAAGCATAATTAATTGTAAATGTAGAATAAAAAATGAATTTTCCATATTTAATAAAACATTTTACTTTTAATTATATAAAATGTTTAGGGAAACCTTAAAATTTGTATTTCAGTTACAAAAAAAAATAAAAATATCCAGGTACGGATACCATTAAATATTTATTTATTTTTCAAAACAGAATCATCACAGTTTCTTAATTACACAGTGCAACACGAAAAAAAATAACCATATACGGACATCACTACCTGAAAGAAGACCAAAAAAGAAAAGACCCGTGTCTCCCAGTTTTGCCCAAAGTCATGCACTTTTTTTGTTATAGGCCCCCAAAGATTTGGGGCCTTGGTACCATTTTTACAAAAAGTGATAATTTTCTCAGGCTCATATCTTGCAAACCGTTCGGAATTTTAATTTACTCTTTGAGGCAAAGTTGTAGCCCTTTTTATAAAGAATAAAAATTATGAACATAAAAAATTGAAAAAACAATTATTTTAAATCAAAATCGCAAAAAACTTTAAAAAATTCAAAATTTTTTTACCTTTTTCCCCCAGTTCAGGTCCATAGGTAGCAAACCGTTCAAAATTCAAGGAAACAGTCAACTACAAAAATTTACCTAACATCTCAGTAAACAACTTTTTAGAACATATAAACTTCCTAGGAATGATTCTTAACACCGTTTAGGTAGCGCTTAGGTAGCCGCAAAAGTTAAAAATTTTACGAAAATTTTTGAATTTCATTTGTTTTTTATTTTCTTCAACATTGAGATACTGTGCTGTCTATTACAAAAAAATAATAAAAAAAATATTCGTATTATTTTTAAAAAGTTGATGGCCCTGGACTTGCAAATCGCGCTCTCTTAAGTTGTGGAATTAAATCGTCGTCCGAATCTGACTCTGATTCAGAACATACGGTGTCCACAGGCACGTTGCTTCCAGAATGTCTTCCATCATTAGCTTTTTCTTTTTAACATAACTTATTAACATCATAAAAGGTTATCTTGTGACTCCACCAACATACCTGAAATAAATTAGAAAAGAAATCAAAAATAATGCAAACCATGCAATAATAAAATTAATATTACCTCTGCAAGCAATGCATCGAATTTTTTGCCTTTGTACCGTTTTTCCATTTGATTTTTTATTAGTTATTAGTTTTGGTCCATCTCTTCCCTGTTGGGGCTCATAGTCGGTATTAAATCGATGTCGATTAGTAACAACACTTACTGTAGTCATTTCTGTAAATTTTGTCCTACGATCTGGAGTTTGCGGCCTTGGGAATACAAAATTTTCAGGTGCAAGTGCTGGAAGTGTTGCTGTTACAGTTGTTTTATAAATTTTGTTTTTCTCATCACGTCTATTTGGGTAATTAACGCATGCATAAGAACTGGTTGCATCATGATCACCTGGGCGATTAATCCAGTTTACCGGCTAAGAATATTTCATACTATGTTTGCCTCCATTCAACCATGCTATGAGATTAATATAACATTGGCGACACACTGCGTTAGGTGTGTAATTTTCACTGATCAAATCTATTTCGTCGAAAAATGCTCTTTTAAATTCACTAGTTAAAGGTTTCTTTTCCTTTTGAAATCTTGTAGAATTATTTTTTCTGATTTGATGACCGCAAATGTAGCAATAGAAATAAATCTTTTTACACTGCATATTGAAATTGTCAGTTGCCAATGTTGTGTGCGAATTATGCTGTAGAACTTTCTCTATAACTTTCACCGCTGAGATCTCGTTGACGTCGCGCTGTGTAATGCCTCGATGTGAGAGTCGCGTCGCTTTTATATTGTGATCTGCGTTCCTTGATGCGTGTGCGATCGGTGCGTGATCGCGTGAGCTGTTTACTGAAATCCTAGGTAAATTTTTGTAGTTGATTTCTTGATAAGTTTGGGTGCAATAATTTCTTCTTTTAAAATTTATCCAATTGCTATTTTATTTTGAATTGTCCTCACTTATTAAAAAAATTGGTAGTAGGTACATTACAGGTAATTTATTGTTGGTATAAACAATAGTTATTAAAAAGTAATAACAAAGAAAAAAAAAGCATGTACATAATTTAATTAAAGGCCGTTAACCATCATTATTGCGATTGGTGTATGATGTATTTTGTTGTTTAGGGTTTCCAGCAATTTTAATGTTTGCCTACCTGTTTAAGTTCCAAGACTTTTCGCGGCTATTTCACATGCATATACACATATTTATATGCACTAGAGTTCTCTATTACACGAAAGACAGATACAATATATGTAATTAAGGCAATTTAATTAAACGTAAGGAAGAGATTGCTTCATAACTACATGTATGTACATACATTTTGGGGAAATTTTTAACTTTTGCGGCTACCTAAACGGTGTTAAGAATCATTCCTAGGAAGTTTATATGCTCTAAAAAGTTGTTTATTGGGATGTTAGGTAAATTTTTGTAGTTGACTGTTTCCTTGAATTTTGAACGGTTTGCTACCTATGGACCTGAACAGGGGGAAAAAGGTAAAAAAATTTTGAATTTTTTAAAGTTTTTTGCGATTTTGATTTAAAATTATTGTTTTTTCAATTTTTTATGTTCATAATTTTTGTTCTTTATAAAAAAGGCTACAACTTTGCCTCAAAGAGTAAATTAAAATTCCGAACGGTTTGCAAGATATGAGCCTGAGAAAATTATCACTTTTTGTAAAAATGGTACCAAGGCCCCAAATCTTTGGGGGCCCATAACAAAAAAAGTGCATGACTTTGGGCAAAACTGGGAGACACGGGTCTTTTCTTTTTTGGTCTTCTTTCACGTAGTGATGTCCGTATATGGTTATTTTTCCATGACTTAAAAAATTACACACAGTGTTACTCTTTTTTTCTTTTGCAGCTAACTTCACTTTTAAGGGACTTATCAAAATTGGTATTTCTAACAGTTGCAGTATTGCGCTATATTATTTCGTTAATTGTTTGGGCTTGACAAGCCAAAATAAATAACCTGTTTTCAAATGCCTACTATTTTTGTTATTAAAAACCATTTTTGTATTTTCGTCCATGCACATGTAAAAGAACAATTAAAAAAATATATATAAAAAAAGAGATAACGGCAACACAGTATCAGAAGACAGGCTTTTAGAATTTTATTGTTAAAAAGAAATATTATTTAAAACATCTTTTAACAAACGGTATAGTAAAGTCCTTAGGGACGAATTTTACCGCCATTACTGTGGAATATGCTGCTTAGAAATACAGATTTGATGGCACTGCGAACTGTTGCCTGTTGGATGACGTGGCTGGTAGTGGCTAGGCGTTGTCTTAAATACTCTATACGCTAGAATCAAATTGGCGCTAAGGCCCTCAGTGAGTGGAGCGCAGAGAACGGGAAGTCTATCAATCTTTTTTAAAATGGAGCTAGCGCTGTTCACGAAAAGACAAAATATTCCATCTATTAAAGCCCCGGTACTAATTGAAGTGGTACTGATAAGGTCAAATAATGCGAAATATCTGTGTGTCACAATAAACTATCTTAAAGGCCGAAAGTCAGTTTTCTTTCAAATACTGTGATCTAATCGGTTTTCTTCTGTTAGTTATTGTCTGGTGGAAGGCTATGGAATCCGGGAAAATCGTCTACATATTAGAAAGACGGTTCGCTAAAAATTCGCTTTCCAAATTTCAGAGAAAAATACTAAGCCCAGCTCCTTTGGTCCATTCTATGTGGATAGGGATTCCGCTCAGACCTCTCTACTGTCTACATTTCTACAAGATATTTCGCGGAAATATCAGAACTTTCGCCGACAGTTAAGTCGCCATTAGGTCCGTTACTGATGCATACTCTACAAAACAACTCGTTTAAAATTCCGGACATTCCTAAACTTGATTTTGATATACTCTAACATAACTTCCAAATGGGTTTAAGGATCAGTCCCGGCGTTGCTGGCACACTGAGCATAAGTTAAAACTGAATGACGCCATGATTGGCCACTTTCATCGTATATTCATACACTGGAAGAACCGCTGAGATAAGGATGTCCAATGAACTCAGATGCGAAACCACAATTATAATTTAGCGAAATCGGGATCCGAGGCATTAGGGGCGGGATCAGCGTGGCAGAATCCCTAAAATCAGATATCTTTTACCCTATGAGACAACCTAGCAAAGGCTTTATTCAAAACGTTACAATTTTCTTTTTAATTTAAAACAAATAGAGTCGCAGCTTTTAACGGTCACAGTGAATATGACGTCTACGCCAGCAAAATTGGGCAGCCTTTAAACGACTTCCATAGGAGTTATAAGGATGTACCGGTGGCACTGGATGATATCCAGATTAGATATTTCGGGGTCAGTAGATTGAACAGTCTTATGAATATGCGCTATCCATTTACTTGCGCACCTACACAGAGGGCAATATCTTACGGTGATCTTACCGCTAAGTGCCAATTCTGCCATTAACATACTTCCAAAGCATCAAGTGGACACTTTTTATTATTTTATCTCTTAAAACGGGATCCCTCTCAGCTCATACGGATCATAGTCGAAGCCCATTTCCCGTACTCGCTCTCGCAATCGACACAAAGCGATCCCAGCTAAGGGAAAACCACCACCCCGTGTACTTTTGAAGAAGACCTCAATATTAGGCAGACCGTAAAACACGGGAGCTTTTTGATTGCCATGGCACCAGATATGACTCTGGTCAGCAGCGAAAATTTTCTCAAATATCCGTCAAACTCCTGTCTATCTTTGTTACCAGCACTGACAAGGTATTGGCAACCTTTAATCTGAGAAGTGCTAAACCACTTAATGGCAAGGAAATATGATACACCATCAACAAGGGCAATCTTTTTTCAAACCTAACAGTGTGGCGAAACACATGATCACATACATCCAAAACCGATTGTGTCAACCATGCCTGTTAGCCTTCTAGATAACTGGACATTGGCCTTATTCCTGATTGACGGTGTGCCCGAAGGCTCTCCCCTTCATTAGAAACTTTTTAAACAGTCTTATTGGTATAACTAACATTAGCCTATCAATCATCATTCAGCAGGGATAGCGGTTGGTAGGCGAACCAGGACAGACAATCATATTAGCCAATCTCTACCTTAGGTTATCACCAAAGATCTAAAGTAACAAATCCAAGTGGCATTTGGCTATTCTACCAAGCCAAAGTGTAGCATAACTAAATCCAACCTTTTTTTAATTGAATAAAACCAAAGCCCCTTAAATGTATTTACACATGAACTCCAGCATAAAATTTAAGATGACTGATCTCGTTTATTTAGACACCTGTAGTTCAACCAATTTTCCACAATGAAAACGCTTTTTGGACATGGTGTTTAATGTACATGAATATAAACTATATATGGCATTCTTTCGCAACTAAAATAAAAATCAAATCGTTTTATCCAAAAGAGTCATAACTTGCCACACAACAGCGACAACAACATAAACTTTACCAGCATTGGCATTTGGTGTCATAAATGTAATTGTTTTCCTAATGTGAGTGCATAAATTTTCAACTGGTTTTGTTTTAAACTTAAATTTTTGGGGACAAAGCAAAACACATTTTATGGCATTTGTTAACATTTTAAAGTTGATGAGTTTGTTAAGCAAAACTTTCCCAGGAGAACTACTAAGATTTTTGTCTTGTTTATGAAGGTTTGCTTAAGGGAATTAAAGTAATGTTTAACTTTGGGTATAGAAGGGGACGATTTAGTCATTAAAAAAGATTTTAATTTTCTGGAGGTGTATTTTTTTTAACTGTAACACAAAAAATTTTAAGATTTTTATAGAATCAAAAGAAAATGTGTAATAAGTACCATCGGTAACGCAAAAAGAATGAGATTTTTTTAATAGACAAAGCCGAGTCTCAAAGGATTCATAAATTTTTTATTTTATTTTATCTAGAAGGTTTTGGCGCTTGTTTTAAAATTCATAGTTATATTGGGGTTTATTTTTTTAATGCGCCTTAAATTATGCAATATCTTCTTGTTTTTTTTATGGGTTAAATATGTTTTACTGGGTGTTTTATATCTGGAGTCATAGATAAGCCGTTGTGGGTGATTTTTGATATTATCCAATGGCTATCAGAAAATTTAAGAAACCATATTGTTACCATATAATTCCAAAAGTTATACTAATTTAAAGGTAGTGGCAACCTTATAATCTTAATAATAAGGCGAGCTAATAACACTTCGGAATTTTTTTAGCATTTATTATTTGTATTAAAAAGAAACTGTTTACAAATATAGTGAAAAACCTGACTTCTGAAAGCCGAGTTAATATTAAATGAAATGGTGTTCTGTAAATTGATTGACTTGCTGCATTTTAACAGGGTTTTTAACTCGATTTGAAATCAATTAAATATGTAAATTCGGCTTCAAACTGAAAAAAATGTTTCGAATCCGGTTTACAGAACAGGGCCGTAAAGCAGCGCTTTGAAAAGGTAAAAACGTAACAATATTTTAATATGTTAAGATGGCTAACTCGAATGACTAAATTTTATAATTTAGACTTCCTTTATATAAGTACAGGGTGTCTGGTGGCAGGTTTGTATTATCAAACTTAAAAAAAAAACGTAATAAAAGATATAAAGTTTTATTAACAGTACTGGACGATAGAATGAAAATGCGGATTTTATTTTTAAAAAAGTATGTCAACCAGATGTCATTCGTCGAGTTGAACATACTGTTCAAAACGGAGCCTTGTGTTCTGCGCCACACGCTGCAGTAAACTTGGCTTAATTGAGCTGATTTCTCGATGAATATTTTCTTTTAAAGCCACAAGAGATTGGGGATTATCATTATAAACCCTCTCTTTGAGGAATCCACATAATAAAATGGTAGTTATATCGGGCGACTTCGGTGGCCATGGGATATCTCCAAAGCGACTGATCAGTTTTTTGGGGAAATTTCCCCCAATTAAGTTCATCGAAGCTCTGTGTGCTAAGTCGCCCCATACGGGTGAAACCACGTGTGTGAAACGATGGACGAGACCCATTCTGCAGGTTTGGCAAAAAATATTCCGTTATGTTCGAGAATTTTATAAAAAATATGGTCCAATCATTTAACGCGTGGATAAGGCACACAAAACAGTTACCCAGGGGCAATGTAATGGGTTTTGATGCTTCAATCAAGGACTGCGGGTTCTTGGAGCCCAGTTACGGCAGTTTTGTTCGTTGACGTGGCCATTTAAGTGAAATTACCCTCGTCGCTCCAAAAAATGGGATTTACAGTGCGAAAACGCTCCAACATCGTTTCACAAAAATTTTTGCGTAAATCAAAGTCACTTTCTTTCAGTTCTTGAACGACTTGGATTTTAAAAGGATGGAGTTTCAGATTCTTCTTTTAAATTTCATAAGAAATCGCCCTTGGAAGTCCCAGTGAGGCTGCTCTTTTCTGTATTAAAAGTCGCGAATTTTTACGTAAACTGCTTTCAACCAGTTCAATGTTTTTGGGAGTCCTTGTAGATCGACTAGACCCTGGCCGTGGGACGTTCGTAGCCGAAGCAGTTTCGTGGAATTTACACTCGATCCATTACGTATTCGCTTAATACCGAACTTTAAACAAAATAGACGACGTAAGAGTTATTAGTCTTAAAAAAGGTCTCCACAGTGAACGCGCAATGCTCACTCGACCACTCGATCGTGACTGACAAATCCGCACAATCGATAATTCCCACGGTGCCACCCTCTCTCTGTACCGTTTAATACATTTTAAATTAATTTTATTTAAAAATATAAATTTGTCACCCAAAATATGCCTGTTTCTTCATCTTATATAACTAAATGTAACCACAATTTTCTACAACCATTATTGCCATAAGCTTTAAATTTAAAAAACTACCAACTATAAAGTTGTGTTTATTTTTTTTATTGCCAGATGTTTAACATTATCCTAAAGGTCCTCATGTGTAGGGTAATTAAAGCTTTAAAAAGGAAAAACGTATGTTGCCAAAAATGTATTTTATGAATGGCACAAACATTTGCTAAACTACAAACAATTGCTGCATATTAAAAAGTTTACAACAATATTAAATATTCATAAACTTAATTAAATATTAAATTGGTTTTTAAGTTAATAAAAACAGAGTTAAAACTTAAACGAATTAAAGAAAAATGAGGAACTTAAATTTTAAACTCATTAGAAAAATTATATTGAAATATTATTAAAAACAATTTTTTTGTAATTAAGTGCTTTTAAATTAAGACAAAGTAGAAAAAAAATAAATATATTACTTGTTACATTGATAATAATCGCAACCATAATATATTTGGATGCTGATTTATAAACAGAATATGCAAATACAGAAAAAAAAATCACTAAAGGGGCGATGAGTAATAAGAAATTTCATTGTGACGGGTGTGACCGTTTGCTCACTTTTTATACCCTTCACATAGTGATAAGGGTATATATCAGTTTGTCATTCCGTTTGTAATTTCTTTATTATTAATTTGCGACCCCATAAGGTATATATATTCTGGATCCTTATAGATAGGGAAGTTGATATAGCCATGTCCGTCTGTCCGTCTGTTGAAATCAAGGTTCCGGAGTCAAATAAAAAGATACAAACCAGGTAATGGTGTCAAACTATTAGAAATATCCTGGAGACAATCGCCATTGACCGAGATATAAGCAAAAACCCAAAGTAACCCATTTTTTTAGGACAAAATCCGTGAATATATCCCTATATATCTCAGTAAGTATAGTCAATCTTGCCACAAAATTTGGCACGGATACTCCTAAAGAAGGGACCTAAATAATGGAAAAAGTTTTTTCAGATAGGACCAGGGGAAAGGGTATTTTTCCTACAATTGCACAAATTCGGTGAAATATTTATGCGCTATATCTCGTAAGCTATAACAGCTATCGACTTAAAATGTTCTACAAAAAGTAAGCATCTTAAAGCAAAAATTTTTTGAGTGGGGGCAAAACAAGTGGTAGCTCCCATACAAATTCACGATTTGTATGAAATTTTCGATACGCTATATCTCGGAAACTATAACAGATATCGAAATCAAATGTTCTACAAAAAGTAATTGGACATCAATGGCTTCGGTCTGAGGAAAAAAATTTTTGGATGGGGGGTGAAGAAGGGGTAGCTCCCATACAAATCAACAATTTTTATGAAATTTTCGATAAGCTATATCTCGGAAACTATTACAGCTATCGACTTTGAATATTCCACAAAAAGTAATAATCAAATAGTTCATACATTTTGGAGAAAAAGTTGGAGAGGAGCAGGGGGACTAGAACATCCCATAGCATTTAAAAAGTTGTATTAACCTTTTATATGAATAATGTCGAAAACTTTTATAACACTCGACCTCAAACCTTCTTCATCTATTTCTATTATTCATACGAACGTTAAAATTTTGTTATTTTTTCTATGGACTTTAAAACTCGCACAAGGTATTTTTATTATATTATTTGCAGTACAAAATAACTTGGCTGGATATATTGAAAGACCAATGTGAAGGGTATATAAGATTCGGCACACCCGAATTGGCGCACTTACTTGTTTTCTTATAGTTTGAACAAAGTTTTTGGTAAAGAAAGGCTATGATTTTCCAAGGATGGTCTGCTTTTTAAATATTAATAGCAAGTAGACACTGCAATGGGATAATTTCTTAGTCACAACGAGCTATTTTAGTGAAAAATTCTTTTGCACCATATTAAAAGTCAACTGCTATTACGAGGGTTGCCCTTTTTGTTTCCGGATTTAGCAACACTAGTGTTGCAATCTGACAACTGACAGCTCTATCGTAAAGTTTGACATTTTCTAGGTTATACGTACTCAGAACAATTTGACATACGAGCGCTATTTGTGTTGTTTTATTATTATTTTTACTTATTTTTATTTGTTTTTGTTATTTTTTAAATAATTTGTTAACAGACTATCCAATGCTAAACTATTATTTACAATCTTCGTTTTAAAAATTCTTTGCCACTCTGTTGTTATGCTAAATTTATTTTCCGTTTTTCTTGATTAAAAACCACTATACATAAATAATCTGAAATAGTTTGTTTAACGCATGCACTAATAAAGTAAATCATTGAAAGTCATAAAAAATTAATTAACAACTCCTCATTTATGCATCGGTCGCTCTCTTTTGTTATTGCGACCAAATTATTGGTTATGAATTGGTAAAGCTGGAAATGTATTATGTGAAGAAATGCTTTAAAAAAATTAATGGTTTAAAAATGGTTATAAAATAAAAAAAGATGTCATTTTAAATTTACGAAGTTTGTTTGAAACTCCTACTATTTTATTTTTTTTTCTTTAAGCGCCAGGTGATGTCTTCTTTATTTGTTAAGTTTACTTTAAAATTCAAATTTAACAAATTAACAGCTTAATTATACAAAATTATTTGAGTGCTTTTTTTTAATGTTGATTTATTGTTATTGTTACCATTTAACTTTATTTATATTTAATTCAGTTTATAAATAAACAAATGCTTTTATTTATTTAATTGTTATGAACCAGGCTTGTAAATGACGTTTATAGCCTCCTACGCGTTTTCAAATATTTTAAAAATAATATTTTTTATAGTATCTCAGGGCAAGTATAACAAATACATATTTTTGTATTGTTTTAAATGGTAATATTTTTTTTTTTTTTTTTTTTTTTTTAAGTTTAGTGAACTTGCTTTGTAATTTGTTGTAAGTTGTTTTATTGTGTTGTTTGTTTTTGCGCGTGCCACTAAGTGATGCCAACTCTAAGTACACAAAACGAGCGATAGTGTTACAAAATGAGATAAAAGACCTAAGGAGCAATGATTTTACAGCAAATAAAAGTCAATATTCTTGAAAAGGTCCAAAAGATTCACATTTTTCAGGAGTGAGTTAACAAATTTTATGATAAAACTTTTTATTACTTTTATATGAATTTACATGCATAAGTACAGGGTTTCTAGTGGAATTATCGATTGTGCGAATGTCAAAGTGGTCGAGTTAGCATCGCGCGTTCGCTAATGATTGTTACGTAACTGCTCGTCGTCGATTTTGTTCAAAGTTCCGTATTCGGCGAATACGTGTTGGGCCGAGGGTAAATTTAATTCGTTCATGGGTGCAAAGATTCCACGCAACTGCTTCGGCTATGAATGCCACACGGACAGAGCCCAGTCGATCTTCAAGGACTCCCGAGAACATTAAAAGCAGTTTACGTGAAACAGAAAAAATCAGCCTCACTGGAACTTCCAAGAGCGAGTGAAATTTTAAGAGAGAATCAGAATTTCTATCAGTTTACAATTCAAATCGTTAAAAAACTGAAAGAAAGTGACTTTGATTTACGCAAAAATTGTTGTAAAACTTGTTAGAGCATTTTCGCACTGTAAATCCCATTTTTTGGAACGACAAGGCTCATTTTCACTTAAACGGCCACGTCAGCAAGCAAATCTGACGTTACTGGTCTCGAGGAACCCAAAACTCTCGACTTATACATCAAAAACTATTGCAATTCCCCAGGGTAGCTTTTTGGTGTGCCTTATCCAATTTTAAGATTACTGGACTATTTTGTTTCGAAAATTCTCAAGGCCAGGCAGCAAACGTCAACGGTGAAAATGATCGACGCATGATTACGAAATTTTTTCACCAAACCTGCGAGCCCATCAATCCTACTCTTCACACACGTTGTTTCAACAGAATGGGGCGACTGCGCACGGAGCTTCGATAAATTTGCTTCGGAAAAATTTGCCCCTAAAACTGATCAGTCGCTTTGGGGACATCCCATGGCCACCGAAGTCGCCCGAACTAGCTCCCATTAATTTTTTTTTGTGGGGCTACCTGAAAGAGACCGTTTGTAATAACAATCTCTAACCTTTTGTGGCTTGAAAGAAAAAATTTTCGTCGAGAAATCAGCTTAACTGAACCAAGTTTACTGCAGCGTGTGGCGCAAAAAACAAGGCTACGTTTTGAGCAGTGTGTTCAGCTCGGCGGAAGACACCCGGATGACATACTCTTTAAAATCCGCATTTCCAGTCTATCGTTCAATACTCTTAATAAAACTATGTGTCAATTGTTTCGTTTTTATTTAAGTTTTAAAATATAAATCCGCCACAGACACCCTGTATATGCGAAGTATATGCGATATTTCAAAAATGTTTAAGCAATAAAGAAATTTTTATGTTATAGAGTTTGGTTAATCAAAAGCATAAATTTCTTTCTGCACTGGAATAAATTTTTTAAACAAATCTAAAATATAAAGAAAAAAGAAAATAAGTGTATAAGAATGGGGCTAAAAGAAAATGCTAGACGTAAGCGTTTTTTTTAGCATGGAGTAAAAAAAACTATGTTTAAAACTTTTGTCGGGTAAAACAGCCAAGTTCTCATTATTGATGTTACATTTTTTTGTTGATACAATTAACAACTTTAATATTGCATCGTATGTCAATTGTTTGTGACCGCCATTTGTTAGAAGCGTGAAAATACCAATAAAAAGTTAAAGACCAGGGCAACCAAAAACATGCTCTTAAAAGTGTTTTATGTGCATCAAATATGCGGTAAAAAGTCAAAGATATTCTTTAAAACATTTAAAATATATACTTTTTAAATAAGAATGACAAGGACTTAGACTTAAGAGTACGAAAATGCAGCATTTTAAAATTAAGTTGTGTTAACGAAGTAACGAATTAAAATTGTCAAAAAATTTCGGTACAAGACAAAACAAGGGGAAAACCAAAATGATGCTGTCGTGCATTGATTTTTTTGTCAAATCAAAATAAACCAAAATGGGGTTTGCTTTAAAATAAATAATTAAATATCAGAACAAAAGCTAACAACAAACCCTTAAAAGACTTTTGTTAATATATAAAATATTCAAAAAATGTTTTACAAAGGGGTTATACAAAAATATGATTTTAAAGGGAAAATATTCCAAATATGCTGTTATATCCAAAATATGTTAAATATACAAAAATATGCCCTAACAAATTGATGCCAAAATTTTGCATAAGCTCTGAAACAGATGGACTATAACATTATAAGTTAATTCGACCCTCAGATATATATATATTATTTTACATATTTTTGGTTGCCCTGTTACTAACAGAAGCAGCAACAAAAAAAGAGGAAACAAATATTAATGACGATATAAAAACAAGACAACTCTTTAAAAACAATCAATCAGTTAATAAGTTAGAGAAAAGAAAACTGTTAATTAACAATAATTCATAATTTTTTTAAATAATGGTGATATCAAAGCCAAGTATATGCTAATTAGCTTATTTAAAAATTTCGATTTAATACTTTGGAAATAAAAATATATGAAAAATAGTTTTTGCAGATTTGTAGGTGGCAACACCTGGTGCCAGTCCACTATTCTTATAACTGCGGTTTCGCTTCCAAGTAAAGACCCTATTGTGCAACACTGTTAATGGCAGTATTCTTTGTATCTAATTTTTTTTAACATAATAAGGAGCATTAAGAAATATTTCCAAAAATGCGTTTCATTAATTTTCTATTTTTAAAAAATTTGTTAAAAATGTACAGCTTTTTTCCTCAAGGTTTAACATTAGGTATAAAACTACTTACTAGTAATGAACTTGTAATCATTTTGTGTACATACCTGAAAAAAATAAAATTTAATAATATTAGTTATGACTTCAAAAAATATTTGATTAAATAAGTATATAAATGTACCTTAACGTTATGTTAACAATTAAAATCAAATTTTATTCAGTTTTGTACTTTTTTTCCATTCGGTTTGAAGTTAAATGAAATAAATATGCTTAACATTAATTTTTAATTTCTTATAATCATGGCGAAATAATAAGGTGACCTCGTCCATACAACGAAAAATTCCTGTAAAAATGTATCATGTATTTTGTTGCTGCAAAATTCTAGCAAAGTTGTCAATGTTATGTTGCTATCACACATACACACGGTATACACAACCCTTTTTAAAGCAACGCTAAGCAAGATTTTTTTAAACACAAGTATTTATAAAGATCTTTACTTTTGGAAAAAAAAATTTTTTTTCTAATTATTTTATAAAAAAAAAATAAAAAAAAATTTTTTTTAATTTTAAAAATATTTTTTCCTGGAAGATTGAAAAAAAAGCTATCGAAAGTATTTGGGACGAAATTTGTTTAAAGCAAAAG
Source organism: Melanophora roralis (assembly GCA_963583895.1). Taxonomy (NCBI): domain Eukaryota; kingdom Metazoa; phylum Arthropoda; class Insecta; order Diptera; family Rhinophoridae; genus Melanophora; species Melanophora roralis. The sequence continues at coordinate 24,178,866 of OY757189.1, read as the reverse complement.
GTAGCAAACTACATGTATTAGAAAAAACACCTATTTGCCGAAAACGTCAAACTTTGAACCCCTCTAGCTCAGAGAGTTCTTGACCGATCGTGTTAAAAAATTGTGTCTAAACTACTCTCTGCAAGAACTTACTTTGGTCAAAATTTCTTTCCAATCGAAAGACATCGGTTTTAAAAGTTGGTTCACTTGACATGAAATACCCCATATATGGTATTTATTTTCTTACAAATATCGATAAAATGTCTACATCAACATATACCTTTAAATTAGTACCGGTTTCGAAAGAAGTTGGTGTCGGCAAACTAAATTAAATTTAGCTAAAAATGGACGTCGACGTCGACAACGACTTTCACAATATATGTGCTAAAAAGTTTGTTTTAGAACGGCGCCAACTACTTAATTAAAATTCGAAATCATGTAAACCATTCTAATCTAATTTAAAATTTAAAAGAAAAATTTTAAATTTTAAGAAACTAAACATTTATTAGTCGATTGGTTTTTTAACACTACCTTGGCACATTTCAAACACCAAGCAAGACCACATACATACATATACATTAAATTATTTAAAAAAATCATTTTTAGCCCTTTTGTTTTAAAAAAGTTTTTTTTTTCTTATTATAAAAACTTGTTAGAAGCCGCTTTTAAGATAAAGTTTTTTTTTAATTATTCCCATCTCTACAATTTAATTATTGTGTTTTTTAATTTAAATGCTTGTGGCCATTTAACCACCTTAATTGCATTAACGCATTTACCTGTTTCATCATCTTGAGTCTCTTCATTTACTTATTATTTAAATTACCTTCACCTTTCTTAAAACTTTCAAATAGTGAAAGTACCTTCTAGATGTAACTATCGCACGGTTATAAGTATTACTTACTTTTAGCTAAAATTCAAAAGCCAACAGCTAACAGCATCATCATCTTCAAGGAAAATTGAAGTTTTAAAAAAATTCAAATTTCTTTGCTAAAACTTTAACTACCATTTGCAGTTGGCCTTTAAGTTAGACGTTTCTTTAAATAGTTGTAGTTTCAGGGTTAATTGATACTGTCAGCTGCATAAAGCTTCTAAATTTTACTTGGTTTTTATGCATCTTTTTTATTTTTTAAAGTTTTTGTTAATGTGCTTATATTAAATATTTTATTATTCACTTTGTACTTAATGATGTGTTTTCTTTGTTTTAAAATTTAAAACAAAAAAAGGTTTTTTCTTAAATGGTTATTCATCATACAAATTTAATCGTGAAAAGCAAGGCTAGAGATCAAAAAAGTTTTTGAGCTGTTTTTTATATCAGAAAAATTGCCGATTTTTGACTTCTTATTTAAATACAAAAAAAAAGCTACCTGCCATTAAAATTTAAATAAGGTAAAACATGCGATTCTATTTTCTATTCATTTATTTATTAAGGTGTCTGTTCTCCATAAAAACTGTGGCAACGCTACAAATAGCAGAGCGTAGCGGGATTTTCGCTTTTAAATTAACACAGAAAATGAAAAATGCGCGAAAAACACAATTTTTTTATCTGATAACATAAAGAATTTGCCAAATTATATTCGCTCTAGCAATTAACCCGCTACTTCGTAAGCGCAGCTTTATAAATAAACTTAGGCAAAGTACTAAATGCGAGGAGTACTATTTTTCTCTTTATTAAAAAACTTACATATTTTCTTTACAAATATAAACATTTCCGACCTTGACCTCTGTAAAAAATTGCAATGTTTATAATTTCAGACTTTAAAATTTTCAAAATTTACACAAAAATATGGAAGAAGTACTTTTTCTTATCGTCTTAATTTGTTTTATTTCTTGACTTAATATCTCAAATATGTAAAAAATTTAAAAAGGAAACAAATTTAAAAAAATACCTTTTGCTCACGGAAGTCAGCTCCGTCTTCTATATGGGGCAATAGTCCTAAACTTAAGAGTACAAAAATGCAAAAAAAAACTACTTTCTAGACTAGACTTTTAATTAAAAACAAAAAAAAACGCTAAAAGTACCAAAAATGTGGAACAAGTTATTTTTACCATTTAGTTGACCTAAGACTTCATGTGGGTTAGCATTCCGTAATTTTATATTTCTTGACTCATCATAATATTGAAAACAGCAAAAAAGTCCCAAAAATGTTTAAGTTTGGGGACAAAGGAGATGTACTTTTTAACAACTAAATATTTGACTTTTGACATTAACCTGCGTTAATGGTCATTTATTTCATGTTTTTAAGGCCATAATCTTAAAAAATGGAGAAAATACTAAACATGTGAAAAATACTTTATAGCTGCCTAATTGACTTTTGGCTTTAATCTGGGACAGTAGTCATTATTTTATATTACAATCCCAACAAATTGGAAAAAGTACCAAAAATTTAAAATAAAGTACCTTTTGTTCTCTTAGTGGGCTTTTGTCCCTAACCGGGATCTATATCCTTTTCTTTCATACTTCATACCCATAATTTTAAGAAATGTAAAATGTTTCTGAAAAGCGCCATTTGTTAGACCTCAAGTGTTACAAAACTTATTAAAGGATCAAATATATATTGATATTTTTCAAGACTAGTCAAACACAACTTTAATTATGTTTTTATCTTTATTATTTTAAAATTTACATTAAAAAAAATAAGAGCGCTATATTCGGCTGTGCCGAATCTTATATACCCTTTAAATTGGTGTTTCAAGATATGAGAAAAATTTTTTATTGAAATTATAATAAAACAAACAACAAATTAATTTTTATAAAAAATGCACGTTTTCAGTTTTGTTTTTATCTGAAAGGAAAAAATATTACCCCAACAAGATTTTTACTAATAGAACTTATGCAAATTAATGCAAATACATTAAAAAAATTGTCTTAAAAAATGAAAACAACACGTTTTGTTCTGATAACATAAAGAATTGCCAAGTTATATTCTCTCTTAGCTTTATAAATAAACTTAGGCAAAGTACTAAATGCAAGGAGTACTAAAAAATGAAAACAACACGTTTTGTTCTACAACTCCTCACGTGTGGATTTTGTTCTAAAAAAACTGCGCAATCGTAGTATTTTGCCTAAATCTGGGTCCGTGGTTATTCGATTTTGCTGATTTTCAAAAACGATCATTTAGGGGATATTTTTGATGGTTTAACACCAATACCGTAATACTAAAATTTACTCCGAGACTTGGCTTCCAGACACACAGACGGACATCGGCTTCCCATCTATAAGGATCAAGAATATATATATTTTATGGCGTCGCAAATCGATATTGAGCGAATTACAAACGAAATGATAGACAGATATATATACCCTTATCACAAAAAATTAATTCAATCCTTGTTTTACTTTTTTGTTTTAAAATTCCGATAAAGTACTAAAAACGCATTTACATTTTTTTGGGACCTGTCGAACGTAATTTGAATAACGTTCTATCTTTTTTGTTTTCAAAGTTAGAAAATATATCTAGTTGGGATAAAAACATAACATTCACCATTCATTTGCTCTTTAGGTTTCTAAATTTCAAAACGAACCCCCAATTAATATCATAAATTAAAATTTTTTAGTTACATTTTGAAATATGAGTATGATGGCCAAGTTTAATGTAACTAAAATAAAGATTTTTAATTAAAGTCTCATATATATTTAAAAAATTTTTTAAATAAATAATAAATTTGAATTATGTCTTAGCATAAATGAAGACTTACGACTTGAAAGATCTTTTTTAATTAGGGTATTCACAAGGTAGTCATAAAGTCATATGTCTTAAAAAAATAAAACGAAAAAATACTACTGTTGTGAGCATCCGCTCATAATTAAGTGTGATATTTTAAATTTAAATCAGCTGCTGAAAAAAACAGAAAAATCAGTAATTTCAAAAATATTTTGAAATTAATGACTGCAACTTGGTAATTATATCAACTGCTTCAATTAAGAGTTTCGGCCGCCCGGCTCAGGTTTCTATTGTTTATGACAAAACAATAAACACAGTTCAAAAAGTCTCATTATTATAGAATTTTTTTCTTTTAAGCCCAACAACAATTTTTTTAAACTATTGTAAAATATTAAAACTTTAAGACAATATGACTTGATAGCATACGTTTGAATACCCCAAATATATATTTTATACATTTACTTAATCCTAAGTGTTAAGCAAAAACTTTTAAGTTGGTTCTAAGTACATATACACTGTGAAAGATTTCAAGCCAACTATCTTTACGTTTTGTCTTCAGAATTTACAAATTCAGCAAAATTATGGCTAAAATCAATTGATCATGTGTAATACATGTTGAAAAAATTATTTGCACGCTAATCCCAGACAAGAAAATAAGTTTTGCATAAATTTTAAACAAACATTTATGGTTTGTAATGAAGATAAGATTTCGTAAAAAGTAATAACTTTTTTTTAGCAAAAATTAGAATGAAAATAATAATAAAAATTTGTTGATAAACATTTGCAAACATAAATTGTTCATTCATTTAAACATATTAAATTATAAATGTACATTAATTTGAATAAATTATAAATTGTAGTGAGTGACTGATAAAGTTGAATTATGTTTTGTATTTAAATTAAAAACGTTAAGGTTTAAAATAAAAAAAATATATACAAAATGACAAAACAATAAACAAAAAAAAACACCAACAAATAGTCGTAACGATTTAAATTGATGTAAAGGCTTATTAAACAATTATAAAGACAATGAAGATGAAGTTTAAAACAAAAGATCCGTTTTATGATGCCACTAGGCAACTACAACTCAAGACTTGGGGGGTTTAGCTAAAACTATTTAAATATAATATTTTTTATTTTATTAATTTTATGGTAAAAGGTTTAACTAAGTAAAATTTCAACAGCAACAATTGGCTGTTAAAATATTTAAAAGCTTTTTTAGTTGTTAAGTGTGTTGTATAAACGTATGAAATCATCATTTAAGTTTAAATTTAAAAAAAAAAAAAAGAGGAAAAATAAAAATAATTAAAATTTAAAAAACAAAACCTGCATTTAATAGTTTAATTGGAAATAGCTTTATTTTATTGATGTTGTTAATTAAAACATAATCTGCGGAAAGGGAATCCAAAAAAATATATGAAAAATATTAAAGGTTACAAGTATACAGACGTCCTCAAAAGGTTGCTTGCGGTTAAATTGTTGTTAACCACAATTTATAGATTTTGGTTTGAAATGTATTTCGTCTGTCCAATAAGCTGACTCTCGTCAACTACTTTTAAGCACAGATTTGGCATAGACATCATATCTTACGAGTGTACGTAGATTTATGCTTACATATTTAGTTATTTGTGCACTTTATACAAATAAAAAAAACCTTCATACACAATTTATTTTTATTGTTTAGCATTGTACAGCAAATAAAGAATTATTTTGCAAAAAAAAAACAAGTTAAGGTGCTGCATTCACTACTGTGTAGATGGAAGCTTTTAACCAACAAGGAACGTACATACACACATACATGTGTCAGTATAGCCATATGAATTATTTCCCTATGTCACATCCTCGAGATATTTAAATCAAAAGTTATTTTTAGCCCCTTAAAATTATAGTCAAATTGGGTTTAGGTATTTTAAATATTTAGTTCCAAGCCCGCATTACGCCCGTGTTTGTAGAAGGGTATAGTTATTGATTCTCTTAAAAGGGATTTTAGATTATACGAAAAATTTGTTAGACACTAAAGGGTACTTCGTAATGTTTTCCGTACTTTTGGATAGTTTAGACTCACAGGGGTACAAATTCTCTTCAAGTACTTTTAAAATCACTTTTAAAAATTTAAACTAATAAAGATAAAAACAAAATACGAATTGCATTTGAAAGGTCTCAAAAAAATAATATATGTTTACACCTTTTTTCATTTGGACCCTAAAAGGTCGAAAAGAAGGACAAAATAATGATTTGGTACTTTTGGTCCGTAAAAAAGGATAAAATTCTATTCTGGTACCTTTTACAGCTTTTAAGCCAATAACGAAAAAAACATAATTCAAATTGCACGCAAAAGTTAGAAAAAAAAAACAAAAAAAATGAGTTATAAAACGATATTTGCAGGCAAAACGTACTCTTAGAGTTGTAAGCAATTTTTTGGACAAACAGTACGTATTTCACATTTTAGGTACTTTTTGTATTTAAGTCAAAAGCCAACTAACTAAACGCAAAAAATGTGATTTTTAGTTTTTTTTTGATACTTTTTGAACTTTTGGAAAATAAACAGTCTAAAAATATGAATTTCAGGACCAATCACCGAGACTGAGTTTGAAAGTCAACTAAGTGGACAAAAAGTTTTTTCTACGATTTTGGTTTTTTTTGCATTTTTTATAGATTATCTGTCTAGAAATATGAAATTAAGACAAAAACTGCTTTTTAGCATTTTTGGCACTTTTTTGCATATTTCAAAATCATGAGTGTAAAAATATAAGATTAAGGACCACTTACCCAGATTAAGGTCGAAAGTCATCAAAGTGGACAAAAATTCATTTTTTAGATTTTTGTTCCTTTTTTCAATTTTTAGAAATTATCAGTCTTAAAATATGAATTCAAGGTCCAATTACCCAGATTAGGTTCAAAAGTCAGCTAGTTGAACAAAAAGTGTTTTTTTTTTTGTTGTTACTTCTAGAAATATGAAACTAAAACCTAATTAACCAGATTGAGGTCAAAGGTCAACTAAGACACAAAAACGGTTTTTTTAGCATTTTTGGTACTGTTTTGCATTTTTTCGAAATAATACGTCTAGAAAGTTTAATTAAGGACCATTCACTCAGACTTAGGTCGGAAATTTTTTTTAAACTATTGGTGCTTTTTGGAATTTTGAAAATTATCAGTTAAACAAGTAAGAGCGCTATATTCGGCTGTGCCGAATCTTATATACCCTTCACATTGACCTTTCGCAATCCCAAACTTTTTATTTTTAACCATTTTTTTACTTATGAAATATTTCTAATTTTTAAATAGGCTCTAAGGCCAACTCTAAAGAAGTTGTGGGCATTTTATAATTTTTGTAAATTTTTTATGGCAACCCCATTAGGGCGTGGAGATAGGGGGTAAGTATGTTCTAGGAATATGTTTGGGAGGGCAAACTAATGGGGGTCGGTCGTACACTTTATTGCTCTAAGGCCAACTCTGAAGAAGTTGTGGGCATTTTATCACTTTTGTAAATTTTGTTTGGCAACCCCATTAGGGCGTGGAGATAGGGGGTAAGTATGTTCTAGGAATATGTTTGGGAGGGCAAACTAATAGGGGTCGGTCGTACACTTTATTTCTCTAAGGCCAACTCTAAAGAAGTTGTGGGCATTTTTACATAATTTTTGTAAATTTTGTATGGCAACCCCCTTAGGGCGTGGAGATAGGGGGTAAGTATGTTTTAGTAATATGTTTGGGAGGGCAAACTAATGGGGGTCGGTCGTAAACTTTATTGCTCTAAGGCCAACTCTGAAGAAGTTGTGGGCATTTTATCATTTTTGTAAATTTTGTATGGCAACCCCATTAGGGCGTGGAGATAGAGGGTAAGTATATTCTAGGAATATGTTTGGGAGGGCAAACTAATGGGGGTCGGTCGTAAACTTTATTGCTCTAAGGCCAACTCTGAAGAAGTTGTGGGCATTTTATCATTTTTGTAAATTTTGTATGGCAACCCAATTAGGGCGTGGAGATAGGGGGTAAGTATGTTCTAGGAATATTATTGGGAGAAGAAACTAATAGGGGTCGGTCGTACACTTTATTGCTCTAAGGCCAACTCTGAAGAAGTTGTGGGCATTTTATCATTTTTGTAAATTTTGTATGGCAACCCCATTAGGGCGTGGAGATAGAGGGTAAGTATATTCTAGGAATATGTTTGGGAGGGCAAATTAATGGGGGTCGGTCGTACACTTTATTGCTCTAAGACCAACTCTAAAGAAGTTGTGGGCATTTTCATATGATTTTTGTAAATTTTGTATGGCAGCCCCCTCAGAGCGTAGAGATAGGAGGTAAGTATGCTCTAAGAATACGTTTGGGAGGAAAAACTAATGGGGGTCTGTGATACATTTTTTTCCTCTACGGGCGACTCCGGGGAAGTTGTAGCGGTTTTTACCTTATTTTTTAAAATTTTGTATGGCAACCATGTCAGGGGCTGGAGATAGAGAGTAAGTATGTTCCACAAAAATGTTTGGATGGAAAAAATAATTTGGGTCGGTCTTACATTTTACCTTTGTAGGAAAACCCTGGAAGCCGTAGGAGCGATTTTAAAAATGTTTAAATTAAGCTTTGTATGGCAACGCTGTTATATGTATGAACACTTATACTAATAAAATTTTTGGTTTGGGTGTGTTTCAATAATATCAACATGACTGATTCTGTTTTTTTCTTTTTTGTTGTTTTTTTTATTATTACATGTAAAAGTATGTTCTTTGTTGTTGTTGTAGACTCAAAAAACCGAGGTAGTCGTGGTTTTTTGCTTATATCTCGGTCATTTATTGGGCGATTTTGCTGAATTTCAATACCGATTTTCTCGCGATTATCTGTGACAGTTTGAGACCACATTCTTGTCTAAGCGATATCGGGGGGCTTCAGAAAGTTGATTTCAACCATAACACGGACAGACGGTCAGACGGACAGACGGACATCGCTAAATCGGCTTCCCTATCTATAAGGATCCAGAATATATATACTTTATGGGGTCCCAAATGGATAATAAAGGAATTACAAACGGAATGACAAACTTATATATACCCTTATCACTTATGTGAAGGGTATAAAAATACGAATTTAAGGACCAACTAATATGTGTAGTTCTAACTATTGCAAAAAATATTTTTTACATTATTTTCGTACTTTTTTGCGTTTTCATAGATTACCGTCTAGATATACGATTTTAAGGACCATTTAACCAGAATGAGGCCAAAGGTTTACCAAGTACACAAAAAGTTATTTTTCGCATATTTGGTACTTTTTTAAATATTGGAAAATATCAGTCTAGAAATTTGAATTTAAGGACCATTTACCTATGTATGTATATACAGGCAAAACGTTTTTTTTTTTACATTTTTGGTACTCTTTTGCATATATTGAAACAATGAGTCTAGAAATGTGATATTTGGGACAACTGACCCATTATTGGAGTCAGAAAGTATTTTTTTTTTAATTTTTGGTACTTTTTTGCATTTTTCCGAAGATCCACTAAGTGGACAACAAGTACTTTTTTAAATTGTGGGTACTTTTTAACGCCTTTGAAAAATATTTATATTTATATTTATATTGTCTTTGGTGTTTCTAGAAACTTATTTGTTAGTATGGAAGGTGTAGTTCTTCCGTTCCGATTCCCGTAATTTTGTGGAGATCTAAGAAATAGTTAAAAAGTATGAATAAACCTCTTCTATCCCCAACTAAATTCTTTAAGTAATACTTATGTTCTTGATTTACATTTGCAAATTATTATTGATTTTCTTCCCCACTACAGCTTGAGCTGCCAACATTGTACTAAAACGTGGAAACCGTCAAAAAAATTCTTAACTTAAAATTATTATAAATCTTGCTTTTAAATCTTAAACTGAACTTGTTGAAATGAAAAAACAAAAATTTAATCAAATAAATAATAAATGTTTTCGTAATTATTTATTTGCCAAAAAAAAAAAAAACTTGTTTGAATTCCTTTTTTACGAGTACGAGTGTGCAATATTGACAGAATTTTAAGAGTTTGGTCTTGAAAAATATAAATAAATTAATTTTTTTTGTTGTTTTGTTTTGGTTGTTTATTTTAAACAAAATAAATAAACAATACAATAAAATAAAAAACGTTTTACAAACACACTTGAGATGTCTCATAAAAAAATTCAATTTAAAAATAAAAATAAATAAAAAATCAATAAAACTGAAAAATTATTGTTAACTTATAACGATGCACTTAATTATCATAAATGTCTTCTTAAACGTTGAAAGGACAATTGATTGAATTTTGGGTTAAACGTTTTCTTTGCGTAGGCCGATTTGCATTTAATGAAGTCAAGGTTAAGAATAAAAAAAAAACTAACAAAATATGTTAATAAGAATGTCTTGTTACAGCCTCAAAAATTAAAAAAATTTTGGTCAGTTTTATTTTATCGCTCCTTAAAAAATGCACCCTTTCACTTTACCACGATACTTACATAAATTAACCCTTAAACCCGCCAAACATTTTTAAGGTGATATATCACACACTTTAAGACCTAATTGGTGGCGCTGCTGCTAAGATTTATTTTGTTTTAATTTTAAGGTGTTTAAATATTTGTTGAGGGATTTTGTAGTGTTCTTTTCCGTGTTCAACAAATTGTAGTTGTAAGTGGCCCTTTAATGTTTTTTAGGATATGCGAGGTTATACCTAATAGATACGAAATCTCAAATATTAAGTATTTAAATCACTTTTAAAAACTTTTTGTAAAAGAAATGGGCTTTAACAACTTTTCAGGCAGGGACTCGTGTTGGAAATGGCATGCGTGCATTTCTATATTTGTTTTGGTAACAATTTTAACGTTTATTTTTTTCCTCTGTTAGACCTTTTGTGTTTATACAGATCTTAGTAGTACTTACCTTAAGAAAATACAATAAAGTTACTTATCTTTTAGCTTAATACTGACGTAAACCTACTCACTATTTACTAAACAATTTACACACAAAGAATAAACTAAGTAAACTTTACTTAAATCAAGCCATAGCGGTGTCAAAAGTACGGTGAGTACGGTTTTTCTTAAATCAAGTACGAAATTTCTTACTCCAAGTAAAATTTTTCAAGTACGAGTTTCTTACTTTTAGCCACAATTAAGTCAAAAAAGGATTGATTTAAGTTCGGAACCGTACTTGATGTAAGCGTGAAAAAGATTGATTTAAGCCGTTAACGGGATTAATTCGAAAGTGGAATGTCATTTTTTTGACTTATGGAGCTTTATTAAAGAAGAAGAATTTTATATTTTATTTTTATTTTATAATTAATTTATAATTTAAAAATTTCATTTTTTGTACTTACCGAAGCTGAGATTCGAACCAGGGATTTCTGCACTGCAGTACAATCGCGTTACCTCCAGACCACCGAGACACTTTGTCTTCAAATGTAAAATCTTATATATAAAAGAACAATTTTTTTTTTGTTAGTGACACCGCTTATAACTCAAGAACGGCTGGACCGATTTTAATGAAACTTGACAAAAAGACATACCCGATATCTGGGAATGCGTTTTAGGCTAATCTGTTTTTGGAAATTCCGACTGGGCGTGGCACCTCCCATACAAATTGAACAGTTTTTTTCACATATCTCAATACCTATTATAGCTAAAGTCTCCAAATTTGGTACAACTAAATTATTTATTGATGTGCATAATTGAGTTGTGTATGGGCGGAAACAAATAAATGGGCGTGGCACCTCCCATACAACGAAAATAGTTTTTTGTATATATTTCAACAAATGTAATAGCTGAAGTCTCTAAACTTCGTACGGATGCTTATAGTGCTAATATGCATAATTAGGCTTTTTATGGGCGGGAAAAAATAAATAGGGGTGGCACCTCCCATACAACGAAAATAGTTTTTTTATATATTTCAACAACTGTAACAGCTAAAGTCTCCAAACTTCGTACGGATGTTTATAGTGCTAATATGCATAATTGAGCTTTGTATGGTCGGGAAAAAATAAATAGGCGTGGCACCTCCCATACAACGAAAATAGTTTTTTGTATATATTTCAACAACTGTAATAGCTGAAGTCTCCAAACTTCGCATGGATGTTTATAGTGATAATATGCATAATTGAGCTTTGTATGGTCGGGAAAAAATAAATAGGCGTGGCACCTCCCATACAACGAAAATAGTTTTTTGTATATATTTCAATAACTGTAACAGCTAAAGTCTCCAAACTTCGTACGGATGTTTATAGTGCTAATATGCATAATTGAGCTTTGTATGGTCGGGAAAAAATAAATAGGCGTGGCACCTCCCATACAACGAAAATAGTTTTTTGTATATATTTCAACAACTGTAATAGCTGAAGTCTCCAAACTTCGCATGGATGTTTATAGTGATAATATGCATAATTGAGCTTTGTATGGTCGGGAAAAAATAAATAGGCGTGGCACCTCTAATACAACGAAAATAATTTTTTGGATATATTTCAGCAACTGTAACAGCTGAAGTCCCCAAATTTCGTACGGATGTTTATAGTGCTAATATGCATAATTGAGATTTGTATGGTCGGGAAAAAATAAATGGGCATGGCACCTCCCACACAACGAGAATAGTTTTTTGTATATATCTCAACAACTGTAATAGCTAAAGTCTCCAAACTTCGTACGGATGTTTATAGTGCCAATATTCATAACTGAGCTTTGTATGGGCGGGAACAAATAAATGGGCGTGGCCCCTCCCATACAACGAAAATAGTTTTTTGTATATATCTCAATAACTGTAATAGCTGAAGTCTCCAAACTTTGTTAGGATGTTTATAGTGCTAATATGCTAATTGTGCTCTGTATGCATACAACTAAATTTTTTTTTATATATCTTAATAACAGTAACCGTTGAACTCTCAAAACTTTGTATAGATGTTTATAATGGTAATGTGCATAATTCAGCTGTGTAAGGTTAAAGTCTCCAAAATTGGTGTAGGTGTTTACAATGTTGATGTTTACAATTAAGCTGAGTTTGGGCGTGAAGAAAATAATAGGCATGGCACCTCCTTTACAAAATAAAAATCTTTTACATATATATGTCAATAAATGTAACAGCTGAAATCTCCAAATTTAATATGGGTATTTATTATGCTAATATGCATAACTAAGATGAGTATAGGCAGGAAGTGAATTATGGGTGTGGAACCTATAATTGCATGGAAATATTTACATGTGTATCTCATTACCTGTGACAACTAAGGTCTCCAAACTTTTTAGTGTGGCACCTCTCATACCATTGGATTTTTTTACATGTCCTTCAATAATTCTTATAGCTAGAGTCTCAAAATTGTCTATGGATGTTTATGTTTGCTAATATAAATAATTGAGGTAAGTATACTTAAGAAAAAAGGGAATAGTGGGCGTGGCATCTCCCGTACAACAAAAATATTTTCTTATATAAATCTCAATAACTGTAAAAAAACTTCAAAAACGTGTTCATATATTTCTTAAACCAGCTGAACGCAATTAAAATTATTAGTTTAAAAGTAACAGAAATAACCTAAAAATTACCAATAAAATGTTTTTTCCTTTTTACCCCTTAGGATCAAAATTTTATATTCATATTTTTTCGAGACCTGTTGAATGCAATATCAAAATATAATTTGAGCCCCTTTTTATCTTTTTCGGTTCCGAAGGTACAAAATGGATATAAGCCGTTTTAAAATATGGCTTTTTACCCTGTCTCGCCTCTGGTGGTATAATATTTCAAAAAAGTACTAAAAATGCATTCATAACTTTGAAACCTGTCGAGCGTAAATTATATTATAATTCTATCTTTTTTAGTTCAGAAGCTGCAAAATTAACCAATATATATTTCAGGTCTTTCCCTAAGTATTTAGGCTATGCAATGATAAATCTGTCTGTCAGTTAGCGAGTCATCAACGCAATTTTTTTCTATACATTGTTTTGTAATCACAACAAACATTTAAAAAAATAAAAAAAAAATATTTACATGTGGCGGATAGGGCTACAAAATAATGAAGCCATTATAAACTGAACTGTTTGTGAAATTTTTCTTGGTAATAGCTTCCTATCATGAAAGATGCGATTGGCTTCAGCTTTTTTATTCACGCTTTATCAGTTATTTTTAGTTATTATCAAAGAAACAAACAAAATGGTTTATAACGTTATTGACATGCTATTAAGGATAATATTTTGTGAATTGTGTGTGTTTAGGCAAAAAATTCGTTTGCTGATTATATATATTTGTTAGGCAATACGTGTTCGGATAAAATCGATGCTGGATGTATTCAATAAAATGACAAAAAAACGAGGCTTGCCGCATGCACACATTCTTATTTGGTTAGTCGAAAAAGTTCGACCAGGCCAGATAGATTATATTATAAGCGCCGAGATCCCTGATCGCAAAACAAATCAACAACTACATGATGTTGTTATTACATATATGATTCATGAACCGTGTGGCACCATCAACCCCCAATCTCGACGGCAAGTGTTCCAAACATTATCCACGAAAATTTACGGCGGAAACTATCACTGGCAATGACGGTTATCCACTGTATCGGCGTTGATCGCCCAATGACAACGATCAAACTATTACAAAGATTTTGTTTGACAACAGTTGGACTGTGCCATATTTGCCACTTCTTTCCAAATCATTTAAGACACATTGCAATGTTGAATATTCTAATTCAGTGAAGTCGATCAAGTACATCTGCAAATATGTCACGAAAGGCAGCGATATGGCTGTTTTTAGCATCCAAACCTCCAATGGCAACGATGAAATTACGCGTTATTAAGTTGGGCGATATGTGAATTGCAATCAGGTGGTTTGGCGTGTACTCTTATTCCCTATTCACGAATGTCATCCCACTGTTGCACATTTAGCAGTGCATCTCGAGAATGGCCAACGAGTATATTTTACTGCGACAAATGTTGTTCAACGTGCTGAAATACCTCCAGCGACAACATTGACAAGTTTCTTTGCTGTTTGTCAAAGCGATCCGTTTGCACAAGCATTACTTTACTCGGAGATGCCACGGTATTACACTTGGAATGTTTCTTCAAAAAAATTTTAGCGTCGAAAGAAAGGCACTATGGTTCCTAGGCATCTGGATATGCATTCAAGTGATGCTCTTGATCGCATTTATACAGTTCATCCGAAGAATGATGAATGCTTTTATTTGCGGTTGTTGCTGGTGAATGTTCGTGGTCCAACATCATTTGCAGCATTTCGTACTGTTAATGGTATAGTCTGCCCAACATTTTGTGCTGCATGTCAAGAACTCAATCTGCTTGAAAACGATACTCATTGAGATACGACAATCGCATATACGAACATTATTTTCTATTGTCATTATTTGCTATTGACATGCTTCCCGTCAAGTCCAAGTGACCTGTGGAACAAATACAAGGACAATGTGTCAGAAGACATTTTACATCAATATCGTGTCAGCTCGAGAAATCCAAATATTAAAGTCAAAGCAAAGATGCATAACCTTATTTACCTTATTATGAGAACTTAAATTTTGGTCTGGTACTGACTCTACTAATATCAATTACATAATTTTAAGATTTCAATACATATTGTTAGTTTGCATTAGCAAAGATTCAATAATAATAATATGGAGAAAAAAAAGATGCATAACTGGGCCTTGCTCTTAATTGAAGACATGTGTTACCTTATTTGCGGCAGTTTGTTAGTCAGGCTAGGTCTGCCAGCACCAGAACATGAAATGAATGAGCTTCTAAATCGAGAATTGAAGCGTGAAGTGAATACGATCGACATAAGTTGAACCAATTAGTTCAAACTAATGTTTCCCTCTTACGCCTCCAACAGAAAGAAGTCTATGATATAATATTGAAGGCAATTGATGCCCCCGGTGGAACTGGGAAGACATTCGTCGTGTCATTGATTTTAGCCACTGTTCGTGCGAGATCTAACATTGCTGTAGTGGTAGCTTCAACTGGAATAGCGGTCACATTGTAAGAAGGATGCCGCACAGCTCACTTAGCGTTAAAATTGCCATTAAACCTTCAAAATATAGAGCAACCGACATATAACATTGCGAAAAAATCCGCCATGTCCAAAGTTTTAGTAGCGTGTAAAATCATTATCTGGGACGAATGCACAATGGCACACAAACGCGCAATAGAAGTTCTTAAAAGAACACTAAGAGATCTGCGCAGTGACTCAAGATGTTTTGGAGGTGCCATAATTTTACTGTCTGGTGATTTCCGTCAAACACTGCCAGTCATTCCAAGATGGACGGCTGCTGATCGAATAAGTGCTTGCGTTAAGTCCTCAATTCTGTGGCGTTTTGTAAAGATACTGCAGTTGAGAGAAAATATGAGAGTTATATTGCTCAACGATTTATCAGCTCAAGATTTCTCAAACCAATTTTTGATTACCGGTAATGGCCGTATTCCTGTCGACGAATCAAACGGATTGATTTCGTTTCCTCAAAATTTTTGTAATTTTGTATCGTCAAAAGAACAGTTCATTCAGAAAGTATTCCCCAACATAATTGCTAATGGGAAAAATTATGACTGGTTGAGTGAACGGGCAATTTTAGCAGCTAAAAATATAGATGTTGATGATTTAAACTATATAGTTCAGAATCAAATTGTTGGTACTCTGCGTTTTTTTTAAATCTATTGGTTGTGTAACAAACGAAGATGAAGCCACCAACTATCCAACTGAAGTTTAAAACTCCTTGGATGTGCCTGGCTTACCAGCGCACAACTTACAACTGAAGGTTGGCTCGGTAGTTATCGTACTTCGAAATTTAAACCAACCAAAAATTTCCAATGAAACGCGTTTGGTAATAAGAAAACTGATGGTCCATGTTATTCACGCAATTATACTTAGAGGAATATTTAAAGGTGAAGAAGTTCTCATTCCGAGAATTCCGATTATACCAACCGATATGCCTTTTGAGTTTAAGCGAATTCAATTTCCTATTCGTCTTGCATTCTCAATGACTATTAACAAATCACAAGGACAATCCTTAAGTATTTGTGGTCCTAATTAAGAAAATACATGTTTTTCTAATAGCAAAATATACGTTGCATGTTCAAGTGTTGCCACACCATCTGTTTTATTCGTACTTGCACCTGATAACAAAAGAAAAAGTGTCGTATATCACAATGTACTGCACTGAAGGAAATTAACCTAAACATAACCCATGCACGAAAATACATAGCTTCCTTAACAGATTTTACCTGAATCGCCATATTATTGAAAACTTTTTGAATTTTTGTTTTCTTTATAAATATACTAGCTAAGCCCCGGTGTGCTTCGCTACCCCAATCATAGTAAAATTATTCAAATATGTTAACACAAAAGAATTTATATTTTTTTAAATTTATTGGTTGCCCCACATAAGTTGCAATAAATAATAAGTCAGCCCTACTATTTACCTAGCTCATAAAAATTGGAAATTTTTCAGGCTTACAGTTTTGGATATTCAGAAAGTTTTAATAAGCAAAAATTATTTATAAACTTCTATATGTAATCTTAGCCCCTTACTTCCAGACTTTAAGTAACTCGCTGTAAAAATTTCAAAAAAATCGATCCACTGGTGTGGACAGCTATAAATTACAAACATACATACATACATACATACATACATACATACATACATACATACATACATACATACATACATACATGCATACATACATATATACATATATACATACATACATACATACATACATGCATACATACATACATACATACATACATTCATACATACATACATACATACATACATACATACATACATACATACATACATACATACATACATACATACATACATACATACATACATACATACATACATACATACATACATACATACATACATACATACATACATACATACATACATACATACATACATACATACATACATACATACATACATACATACATACATACATACATACATACATACATACATACATACATACATACATACATACATACATACATACATACAACCTTTCTTTATATAATATAGATACAGGGATCACATATCAAATATTTTTCAAAAGGTGTTCAAACTTCTCTTATATTGTTAAATTCAAATTTTATTATGCTTTTGTGCAAATTTTTGTGCCTCACCAAAGAAAAAGGTCTGAGACCCATCTCCAATTATACCGATCGACACAGAATCACTTTCTAAATCGATTAAAACCTGTCAGTCCATCCGTCCGGCTGGGAGTTAGGTGGAATTCCAAAACGCAGTTTGCTTTGCATCACGAAATTTCAAGTTTTTCCTGAAATCAAAGATGATGTTTCTGGTAATATCTTCTACTTCAAAATGAGTGCTTACAGTTATATTAATGTCCTGGAAGCAAAAAACGTTGTCCAAATTGTAAAGAGTGAATAAGTGAAGAAGAAGAAAATTTTTAGTGCAAAGCAAACTGCGTTTTGGAATTCAGCCTTATTAATGTATTCTTGTAAACAAAGTAGAGACCGCATTTTTGCGGATATTTCGATGAAATTTGGAACAGATAAGTTTTTTGGCATAAGAAAAAAGCATGTTGTTTGTCTATCTTTATGCCACCCATTTTTGTACCGAAAATAAATATTATCGGTCTATTTTTGAGCTTCATAAAAATTGCAACAATAGAAGAACCAGTATGAAAACTTACATTTTTGTGGGCGCTGCAATCCTCAATTTTTTTCCTTTATAATTTCGGAATTAGAGGCCTTCTATATGTGTGCCAATTTTAAAAAATCAGTGCAATAAAAGTACCAACATAATGAGTTTAACTTTTACGGGCGTGGCACCGCCCACTTTTTTACCTTCAAAATTTTAACTTTAAAAGCCGCTTATGTGTAAACTAATTTCCAAAAATCGGTCTGGAAGAGGAATTTAAATTATGTTTCTATCTTAATTGATTTTAAAGTTACAAAAAGTACTAAAACCTAATTTTAACCCTTTCTTGCCCTTAGGATTAAATAATTAAAAAAGTATCTAAAAACGTACTCATATTTTTTAGACCTGTTACACTTAATTTGAATAATGTTCCTATCGTTATTGGTTTAGAAGTTACAAAAAACGAATAAAAAAATCAAAATATATTTTTAACCCTTTTTTTACCCTTTGGGCCCAAAATTTGAAAAAAGTACGAAAAACGTAATTATATTTTTGTAAAACCTATCGAACGCAATTGAAAAATTTTTCTATCTTTATTGGTTTAAAAGTAACAAAAAAGTACCAAAAAGTACCAAAATATAATTTTAACCCCTTTTTTCGCCCTTTCGGACCAAAATTTAAAAAAAAACTCCAGATACCTGTCTGTTTATTTCTTAAAGAAAACGCTAAACTTTTTAAATTTTGTTTCTATCTTATATACATCAAAAGATAGTAGGTTACAGATTTTTCCCTTTTTGTCCCCTTTTTATCCCTTTACGGGCCCAATGTTTAAAAATTCATGTGCATTTAAACAAACATGTAGAGCTTAACACGTGTTATAAATTTCATGTATTTAGCTCTACGCGATTGATTAATATGGCCTTGGGTAATTTTGTTAGGCCATTCATAACCTAACCTTCCCACACAAATGGGCGTGTTGTGGGCGTGGCAGCAATAGTTTTTAAAAAAAAAGTAGCCTATTGTTCCTTCCAGACTTGAGATAACTCCCTGTAAAAATTTCAAAAAAATCGGTCCACTGGTGTGGCCAGCTATAAAATACAAACATACATACATACATACATACATACATACATACACACACACCCCTTCTTTATATAATAGATTCCAATGAATTATTTGACTAAATAAACTTTGTACTCTTTTAACAAAATCCATATATTCAATAACTGTTAGGTGGTACGAAGTTCACCGGGTCAGCTAGTAATATATTAAAACAACAAGCTTTTTTCTGCTTGATTTGTTGAAGCAATCCGAATAGGCTTGATTTAAGAAAATGTAAGTGAGGATCGTACTTAAAAAGATTTTGGATAAATTCAAGAAAAAAATTCTTGATTTTAGAAAGCGAGTTTTCTTTCTGTGTATGTTCGTAACATTTGTCCAATTCACAATTAAGAGCTTGTCATATGCGTAGGGTGACCATTCGTACTGATTTCATCAGTACATGTACTGATTTTTCATTTAGTGTACTGATTAAAAATTTGTGCACTGATATGTACTGATTTGTTTGAAAATGTACTGATTGTACTGAATTTTCAAGATAAATAGAAATTTTTAGTTTTCCCCCAAAATATTTGTTAAATTATAAAGGGTGATTTTTTAGCTATTATCTTTTTGGCAACACTGGTTTAAACAGCTGACGCACGTTTCGTGTTTTGTTTCACTGTCAAACATCTTCAGTTTGGTCTATAATTTAACCATGAATTGTCTTAAAAATAAACAACGCTTGCAAATTATTGAATTTTATTATCAAAATGCGTGCTCTTTTAAGAAAGTTCATCGCGCGCTTCTTCCATGAGCGACGAAGCTCATTTTTGGCTAAATGGGTACGTAAATAAGCAGAATTGTCGATTTTGGAGTGAATATTAGCCAGAAGCATCGCAAGAACTACCAATGCATCCAGAAAAAGTCACAGTTTGGTGCGGTTTATGGACTGGTGGCATCTTTGGACCATACTTCTTCAAAGATGATGCGAATCGTAACGTAACTGTGAATGGTCAGCGCCAGCGTGAGATGATATCCAACTTTTTTTTGCCCAAAATGCAAGAGCTTTACTTGCATTACATGTGGTTTCAACAGGGCGGTGCCACATGCCACACAGCACGCGCAACAATGGACTTATTGAGAGGCGAGTTCGGTAAACATTTTATTTTAGCCTTAAGACTATTTTTTGTGGGGCCATGTTAAAGCTCATGTCTATGCTGACAAGCCCGCTTCAATTGACGCATTGAAAGGCAACATTGAAACATTTATTCGTGAGATACCGGCCGAAATGTTGGAAAAAGTATGCCAAAATAGGGATAAGCGGATGGACCAATTGAGGCGCAGTCAAGGTCAACATTTGCATGAAATAATCTTCAAACATTAAATTATATGGACCGTACTATCAATTCAAACAAAGATTTCATGCATTTTTCTGAATTTTATGTGTTTTTTTTTTTTTGAAAAACTTTCCTATAGCTTTTAAAAAATCACCCTTTAGCAAAACTAAATAGTTAAATATGTTTGTGGCAGCAAAACTGTACTAAAATTATTTTCATCTTTCAAATTTTGCTTTGAGTCGATCGACAGCCTCCCAAAAGTGATTAAAAATTTTTTGAGGATTTTTTTTTCTAAATCAAATATTTTCTTTACAAGAATATATAGACACCCAGACAGACGGAAAGGCTTTAATTGACTCAGAAAGTAATTTTAATTCGATCGCTCTAATTGAAGATAGTTCTTAGACTGAAAAAAACTGAAAAGCGTACTGATTTCGAACCAGAAATAAATGGTCACCCTACATATGCGTCGTATAATTATACAATGTCGTATTTTTGTTGTTGATAATTTTCATACAAAAATGTGTTTTAATTTTCCGATTGTTTTTCATATGTTTAAAATAGGTTGTATTTATTTAAGACCTGGAAATGTTTCACTTGTGTAATAATTTTGATAAAATCTTCTAAGTATGTGATGAATAACACCAAAATATTATTTTTTTTCAATGATTAATATTTTCTTAATTAAATTCAAATTAGGTTTTTTAGTACATAATTACAAAATTATGTTTCTTAAATCTCAGAATTAGAAAGTCTATTCTAGACTTTTTTGTTGCCTACCTTTTATTTAAAATGTAAAGCCTTTTTTAGATTTTTAACGATAGAGATTTAGCTTTAGCGAGTTACAGAATGGAGCAGCTGGTCTACTTTACTTGACATTCCTTGTACATGATTTTTTAATTGAAAATTCGAAAATATTATTTACAGTCCCTGATTTAAAAAGCTAAACTATTTATGTGTTTTAGCAAAAAAAACAAAAGAAAACAGCTCGCACACACAACATTAGATAATTACTCAGATATTATTAAAACATTATTATTCACTTGTCTTGGGGCACGTGATCTTTGCTGGTAATAGATACAACAAACTGGTTAAAAACTATCACTTTCTTGCCATCAAACCCAAAGTGTTACTTGGCAACTTTTTATTTAATGTTGTTTTTTATACAACTTTTTATAAGTTTTCTTGGAATTTTTTGTTAGCAATTGATAGTTAAATTAAGTAATAGGTGCCGGACAATGACATTAAGTAACTTTAATTTGTAGAAAAATTTTAATGGAAAAAATTTATAAAAAGATTGAGGCATATTAAAGAAGATAAGTTGAATTTACTTGTAGATTAAATATTCTTAGTAATATACGTACTGTCTTACAGTCGCTTAGTGTAATTTTAAAAAAGCAGGAAATAGATTTACAAAAAGTACTATCTCCTAAAAAAACCGTGATAATGTGTCTTGAGACTTAAGGAATGAAGCCTAAACTAAAACTGTTTTTGAAGAGGCAAAAAATATTTGCGGTGGTATGGGATTTTGAGCTGAAAAGCCTAGATTTGAAAGAAAAAATCATTCTAAGGATGTCGACTGCACTAACGCATCGAGGGCTAGATACGGACGTTCTTTATTTGTTAAACATTCCTCAACTTCTGCCTCAGAATATTACTTTATTTTTAATGATTTAGATTTCTTAATTTCATAACTTGCAGATGATGTATTTTAAAATTGGAAAATTGCTTATATCGAATTTAAAGACTGAAATTTTTCATTGGAAACATAATTTGAAAATTTATAAAAAGACCACCCAGAAAATATAATAGATGTTTTAGCAAGGTGTGACCCAGTTATTTACCTAAGTTTGCGAAAAATATTCATCATTTTTGTTTCAGTGCCGGTCAGTAATGCTTCGGCTGAAAAGTCATTTTCCACCCTTCGCTTAATTAAAACAAGGCTGAGATCAACCAAGACAGAGAACAGGCTTAATGGCTTAGCAATATTGCATATACATAGCAAAATTGAAATTGACCCAAATGTTGTGTTTAACAAATTTGCTTCAACAGAAAACCATAGACTATTCATTTAATAAATATGTTTTTTTGCCTTTTATAGAATTATATTTATTTTAAATGAATTAAACTTTTTTGTTGAGTTTTTTGTTTTAATAAGCCGCTAAAAGCTAGTTTTTAAATTGTGTGCTTCATTTAAAATTGCAAATTATCTAGTACGAGTTTCTTATTTTTAGCCACATTTAAGACAAGAAAATGGATTGATTTAAGTTCGAAACCGTAGTTGATGTTAGCTTAGAAAAATAAATTTAAGCGTAAAAGGGACTAACGCAAAAACGAAAAGTATTTTTTTTTTTTGACCTACGGAGCTTTATTAAGGAGGAGTTTTTTATTTAATTCTTATTTTATACACATTTAGAATTTTTTCTTTCTGTGCAATCTTAAGCAATCAGTAATGGGATACAAAACAATTTAATCAATATAGCAGAAAACCATGAATTGAATATTTCGTTAAAACATATAAATATTTTAAAACTTTTTTTTTTGGATTAATGAAATTCCTAAATATTGCCATTATATTTCCTTATTAGTAATTAATATGTCAAAGAAATAGTTTTATTAAAATTACATTTAATTATAAATCAATTTTTAAAACCAGCATAAATAGTAACTATAAGTTTCAATTTTCTTCTATTGTCTTGTAGATATAGCAACCTAAATAATATAATAAATTCTAAACTTTGTACAACAGCTCGAGTTGATTTTTGTTTTGAACATCAATTTGTAAATTGAATTTTGTGGTTATTACAACTTAATTCATTCAAATGAATATAACTTTTAAACTAGTAGAAATAATTATTTGAAATTTTTAACATCTCAAAAAAACGAGTAAAGGTTTCTCTAAACTTTTTTCAAATTTGAATATTTTAATTAAGAAACAGTTTAAATGGACAAAGGTTAACCGCCTTATAGGTACATATGTACTTTTTACTCAAACAATTTTTTGTTTGCAAAGAAGGAAGAATAGTTTATTAATTTTCTATTGCATTTTATCGGGAAATTTATCAAATACATGGTTGTTTTATTGAACATTTTTTAAAGTTTAAACAATATAATTAAAAAAGACAAAACAGTTTAATTGTCTCTTTGAATACTACATGAAGAAAAATTTAAAAAATTAATAAATTTAATTAAAACACTTTATGGTAAGCAAATATTTTTTTCAACTTTTTATATAATTTTTATTAAAAAAAATAATATTTCATCTCATTAAATTAGTTTTTTTTTTTTAATTTTACCCCTTTTTACTTACCGGATAATACATTCCTTGCGGAGGAAGGAAAAAGGCCCCGGAACCCCACAGTTTGACGGCTTTTCTTTAAAAAACTTTGCAAAAGAATAATGAAATTTCCACACAATGGATTTGTGTGGTTGTTGGAAAAATTTTAGTCACAAAAAAATGTTTTTTTTCGCAAATTATTTTTAATATATTTTTTTTAAGTTTTGTTTTTAAAAGGAAGAATCAATTTATGTTTTACACTTATTTTAATTTATAGTAACACTTTTTACACTTAACTTAATTTTTATATGGGAAGTTGTTTTGGCACGCAATTATTTGAGATAATCTTTTTTTAAACTTATAACTTTTTTTATTACAAGTGATGATATTCTGAAAAAGAAATAATATAAAAAGATTAAGATTTGAACAAAATTTTAAACCAGTTCGCAAAACGACGAAGAGATATGAAAAATGTATTTATTTTTGGAATTTGTGAAAATGTTAAATTTTAGATGCAAAAAGTAAAAAAATTTACATTTACTTACATACTCTGTTGTTTAGGTAAACGATATGATGTAGTGCTTAAAAAGTATACCTACGCAAAGGCTTGCTATGTTAACACATGTTATTAACAAATTTATGTGTGTGAAGTTAGCTCCGCCAGTTAGCTTCGTTTTTCAACTTTACCTAAGCAAAAAGGTAAACTAACATTAGTCTTACTCATTGTCTGGATATTTAACAGAGAAGAACATTTTATAATGCAAATTACATGTTTTGCTGAAAAATTCATTATGTAAACTTAACAGTGAATTTCGGGAGCATAAATGTTAATAATAAACAAATTTAAAACAAAAAGAAATTTAATAAAGAAACTGTTTTTAGAAATTGTGCTCGAATTACGCCTATTGGGGCCGAAAGGGATGTGTTCAGAGATTTATGCACTAAAGGTCCGATATTCAGAATGTGTACCAGAACTGAGATATATGACTTTGAAAATTGGTATTTTTTATATGCATATGAGGTACATGTAAATTTGAAAAAAACTGGAATTTTTAGAAATTGTGCTCGAATTACGCCTATTGGGGACGAAAGGGATGGGCTCAGGGATTTATGCACTAAAGGTCCGATATTCAGAATGTGTACCAGAACTGAGATATAGGACTTTGAAAATTGGTATTTTTTCTATGGATATGAGGTACATGTAAATTTGAAAAAAACCGGAATTTTTAGAAATTGTGCTCGAATTACGCCTATTGGGGCCGAAAGGGATGGGTTCAGGGATTTATGCACTAAAGGTCCCATATTCAGAATGTGTACCCGAACTGAGATATATGACTTTGAAAATTGGTATTTTTTCTATGCATATGAGGTACATGGAAATTTGAAAAAACCCGGAATTTTTAGAAATTGTGCTCGAATTACGCCTATTGGGGCCGAAAGGGATGGGTTCAGGGATTTATGCACTAAAGGTCCGATATTCAGAATGTGTACCAGAACTGAGATATAGGACTTTGAAAATTGGTATTTTTTCTATGGATATGAGGTACATGTAAATTTGAAAAAACCGGAATTTTTAGAAATTGTGCTCGAATTACGCCTATTGGGGCCGAAAGGGATGGGTTCAGGGATTTATGCACTTAAGGTCCGATATTCAGAATGTGTACCAGATCTGAGATATAGGACTTTGAAAAATGATATTTTTTGCAATATAAACATATAAGGTAATTGAAAATTTGAAAAAAACGGTAATTTTTAAAAATTGTGCTCGAATTACGCCTATGGGGGCCGAAAGCCATGGGTGCAGAGATTTTTCCACGAGGGGTCTTATATTCAGAATGTGTATCAGATCTGAGATATACGACTTTGAAAATAGAAATTTTTTACAAAATATGCATATGGGGTACATACACTTTTGAAAAAAGCGGCCATTTTTAGAAATTGTGCTCGAATTACGCCTATTGGGGCCGAAAGGGATGTGTTCAGAGATTTATGCACTAAAGGTCCGATATTCAGAATGTGTACCAGAACTGAGATATATGACTTTGAAAATTGGAATTTTTTATATGCATATGAGGTACATGTAAATTTGAAAAAAACTGGAATTTTTAGAAATTGTGCTCGAATTACGCCTATTGGGGACGAAAGGGATGGGTTCAGGGATTTATGCACTAAAGGTCCGATATTCAGAATGTGTACCAGAACTGAGATATAGGACTTTGAAAATTGGTATTTTTTCTATGGATATGAGGTACATGTAAATTTGAAAAAAACCGGAATTTTTAGAAATTGTGCTCGAATTACGCCTATTGGGGCCGAAAGGGATGGGTTCAGGGATTTATGCACTAAAGGTCCCATATTCAGAATGTGTACCCGAACTGAGATATATGACTTTGAAAACTGGTATTTTTTCTATGCATATGAGGTACATGGAAATTTGAAAAAAACCGGAATTTTTAGAAATTGTGCTCGAATTACGCCTATTGGGGCCGAAAGGGATGGGTTCAGGGATTTATGCACTAAAGGTCCGATATTCAGAATGTGTACCAGAACTGAGATATAGGACTTTGAAAATTGGTATTTTTTCTATGGATATGAGGTACATGTAAATTTGAAAAAAACTGGAATTTTTAGAAATTGTGCTCGAATTACGCCTATTGGGGCCGAAAGGGATGGGTTCAGGGATTTATGCACTAAAGGTCCGATATTCAGAATGTGTACCAGATCTGAGATATAGGACTTTGAAAAATGATATTTTTTGCAATATAAACATATAAGGTAATTGAAAATTTGAAAAAAACGGTAATTTTTAAAAATTGTGCTCGAATTACGCCTATGGGGGCCGAAAGCCATGGGTGCAGAGATTTTTCCACGAGGGGTCTTATATTCAGAATGTGTATCAGATCTGAGATATACGACTTTGAAAATAGAAATTTTTTACAAAATATGCATATGGGGTACATACACTTTTAAAAAAAGCGGCCATTGTTAGAAATTGTGCTCGAATTACGCCTGTTGGGGCCGAAAGGGATGTGTTCAGAGATTTATGCACTAAAGGTCCGATATTCAGAATGTGTACCAGAACTGAGATATATGACTTTGAAAATTGGAATTTTTTAAATGCATATGAGGTACATGTAAATTTGAAAAAAACTGGAATTTTTAGAAATTGTGCTCGAATTACGCCTATTGGGGACGAAAGGGATGGGTTCAGGGATTTATGCACTAAAGGTCCGATATTCAGAATGTGTACCAGAACTGAGATATAGGACTTTGAAAATTGGTATTTTTTCTATGGATATGAGGTACATGTAAATTTGAAAAAAACCGGAATTTTTAGAAATTGTGCTCGAATTACGCCTATTGGGGCCGAAAGGGATGGGTTCAGGGATTTATGCACTAAAGGTCCCATATTCAGAATGTGTACCCGAAGTGAGATATATGACTTTGAAAATTGGTATTTTTTCTATGCATATGAGGTACATGGAAATTTGAAAAAAAACCGGAATTTTTAGAAATTGTGCTCGAATTACGCCTATTGGGGCCGAAAGGGATGGGTTCAGGGATTTATGCACTAAAGGTCCGATATTCAGAATGTGTACCAGAACTGAGATATAGGACTTTGAAAATTGGTATTTTTTCTATGGATATGAGGTACATGTAAATTTGAAAAAAACCGGAATTTTTAGAAATTGTGCTCGAATTACGCCTATTGGGGCCGAA
This sequence comes from Melanophora roralis, assembly GCA_963583895.1. NCBI lineage: Eukaryota > Metazoa > Arthropoda > Insecta > Diptera > Rhinophoridae > Melanophora > Melanophora roralis. The sequence continues at coordinate 24,151,272 of OY757189.1, read as the reverse complement.
AGGGATGGGTTCAGGGATTTATGCACTAAAGGTCCGATATTCAGAATGTGTACCAGATCTGAGATATAGGACTTTGAAAAATGATATTTTTTGCAATATAAACATATAAGGTAATTGAAAATTTGAAAAAAACGGTAATTTTTAAAAATTGTGCTCGAATTACGCCTATGGGGGCCGAAAGCCATGGGTGCAGAGATTTTTCCACGAGGGGTCTTATATTCAGAATGTGTATCAGATCTGAGATATACGACTTTGAAAATAGAAATTTTTTACAAAATATGCATATGGGGTACATACACTTTTGAAAAAAGCGGCCATTTTTAGAAATTGTGCTCAAATTACGCCTATTGGGGCCGAAAGGGATGTGTTCAGAGATTTATGCACTAAAGGTCCGATATTCAGAATGTGTACCAGAACTGAGATATATGACTTTGAAAATTGGTATTTTTTATATGCATATGAGGTACATGTAAATTTGAAAAAAACTGGAATTTTTAGAAATTGTGCTCGAATTACGCCTATTGGGGACGAAAGGGATGGGTTCAGGGATTTATGCACTAAAGGTCCGATATTCAGAATGTGTACCAGAACTGAGATATAGGACTTTGAAAATTGGTATTTTTTCTATGGATATGAGGTACATGTAAATTTGAAAAAAACCGGAATTTTTAGAAATTGTGCTCGAATTACGCCTATTGGGGCCGAAAGGGATGGGTTCAGGGATTTATGCACTAAAGGTCCCATATTCAGAATGTGTACCCGAACTGAGATATATGACTTTGAAAACTGGTATTTTTTCTATGCATATGAGGTACATGGAAATTTGAAAAAAACCGGAATTTTTAGAAATTGTGCTCGAATTACGCCTATTGGGGACGAAAGGGATGGGTTCAGGGATTTATGCACTAAAGGTCCGATATTCAGAATGTGTACCAGAACTGAGATATAGGACTTTGAAAATTGGTATTTTTTCTATGCATATGAGGTACATGGAAATTTGAAAAAAACCGGCATTTTTAGAAATTGTGCTCGAATTACGCCTATTGGGGCCGAAAGGGATGGGTTCAGGGATTTATGCACTAAAGGTCCGATATTCAGAATGTGTACCAGAACTGAGATATAGGACTTTGAAAATTGGTATTTTTTCTATGGATATGAGGTACATGTAAATTTGAAAAAAACCGGAATTTTTAGAAATTGTGCTCGAATTACGCCTATTGGGGCCGAAAGGGATGGGTTCAGGGATTTATGCACTAAAGGTCCGATATTCAGAATGTGTACCCGAACTGAGATATATGACTTTGAAAATTGGTATTTTTTATATGCATATGAGGTACATGGAAATTTGAAAAAAACTGGAATTTTTAGAAATTGTGCTCGAATTACGCCTATTGGGGACGAAAGGGATGGGTTCAGGGATTTATGCACTAAAGGTCCGATATTCAGAATGTGTACCAGAACTGAGATATAGGACTTTGAAAATTGGTATTTTTTATATGCATATGAGGTACATGTAAATTTGAAAAAAACCGGAATTTTTAGAAATTGTGCTCGAATTACGCCTATTGGGGCCGAAAGGGATGGGTTCAGGGATTTATGCACTAAAGGTCCGATATTCAGAATGTGTACCAGATCTGAGATATAGGACTTTGAAAAATGATATTTTTTGCAATATAAACATATAAGGTAATTGAAAATTTGAAAAAAACGGTAATTTTTAAAAATTGTGCTCGAATTACGCCTATGGGGGCCGAAAGCCATGGGTGCAGAGATTTTTTCACGAGGGGTCTTATATTCAGAATGTGTATCAGATCTGAGATATACGACTTTGAAAATAGAAATTTTTTACAAAATATGCATATGGGGTACATACACTTTTGAAAAAAGCGGCCATTTTTAGAAATTGTGCTCGAATTACGCCTATTGGGGCCGAAAGGGATGTGTTCAGAGATTTATGCACTAAAGGTCCGATATTCAGAATGTGTACCAGAACTGAGATATATGACTTTGAAAATTGGTATTTTTTATATGCATATGAGGTACATGTAAATTTGAAAAAAAACTGGAATTTTTAGAAATTGTGCTCGAATTACGCCTATTGGGGACGAAAGGGATGGGTTCAGGGATTTATGCACTAAAGGTCCGATATTCAGAATGTGTACCAGAACTGAGATATAGGACTTTGAAAATTGGTATTTTTTATATGCATATGAGGTACATGAAAATTTGAAAAAAACTGGAATTTTTAGAAATTGTGCTCGAATTACGCCTATTGGGGACGAAAGGGATGGGTTCAGGGATTTATGCACTAAAGGTCCGATATTCAGAATGTGTACCAGAACTGAGATATAGGACTTTGAAAATTGGTATTTTTTATATGCATATGAGGTACATGTAAATTTGAAAAAAACCGGAATTTTTAGAAATTGTGCTCGAATTACGCCTATTGGGGCCGAAAGGGATGGGTTCAGGGATTTATGCACTAAAGGTCCGATATTCAGAATGTGTACCAGATCTGAGATATAGGACTTTGAAAAATGATATTTTTTGCAATATAAACATATAAGGTAATTGAAAATTTGAAAAAAAACGGTAATTTTTAAAAATTGTGCTCGAATTACGCCTATGGGGGCCGAAAGCCATGGGTGCAGAGATTTTTCCACGAGGGGTCTTATATTCAGAATGTGTATCAGATCTGAGATATACGACTTTGAAAATAGAAATTTTTTACAAAATATGCATATGGGGTACATACACTTTTAAAAAAAGCGGCCATTTTTAGAAATTGTGCTCGAATTACGCCTATTGGGGCCGAAAGGGATGTGTTCAGAGATTTATGCACTAAAGGTCCGATATTCAGAATGTGTACCAGAACTGAGATATATGACTTTGAAAATTGGAATTTTTTAAATGCATATGAGGTACATGTAAATTTGAAAAAAACTGGAATTTTTAGAAATTGTGCTCGAATTACGCCTATTGGGGACGAAAGGGATGGGTTCAGGGATTTATGCACTAAAGGTCCGATATTCAGAATGTGTACCAGAACTGAGATATAGGACTTTGAAAATTGGTATTTTTTATATGCATATGAGGTACATGTAAATTTGAAAAAAACCGGAATTTTTAGAAATTGTGCTCGAATTACGCCTATTGGGGCCGAAAGGGATGGGTTCAGGGATTTATGCACTAAAGGTCCCATATTCAGAATGTGTACCCGAACTAAGATATATGACTTTGAAAATTGGTATTTTTTCTATGCATATGAGGTACATGGAAATTTGAAAAAAACCGGAATTTTTAGAAATTGTGCTCGAATTACGCCTATTGGGGCCGAAAGGGATGGGTTCAGGGATTTATGCACTAAAGGTCCGATATTCAGAATGTGTACCAGAACTGAGATATAGGATTTTGAAAATTGGTATTTTTTCTATGGATATGAGGTACATGTAAATTTGAAAAAAACCGGAATTTTTAGAAATTGTGCTCGAATTACGCCTATTGGGGCCGAAAGGGATGGGTTCAGGGATTTATGCACTAAAGGTCCGATATTCAGAATGTGTACCAGATCTGAGATATAGGACTTTGAAAAATGATATTTTTTGCAATATAAACATATAAGGTAATTGAAAATTTGAAAAAAACGGTAATTTTTAAAAATTGTGCTCGAATTACGCCTATGGGGGCCGAAAGCCATGGGTGCAGAGATTTTTCCACGAGGGGTCTTATATTCAGAATGTGTATCAGATCTGAGATATACGACTTTGAAAATAGAAATTTTTTACAAAATATGCATATGGGGTACATACACTTTTGAAAAAAGCGGCCATTTTTAGAAATTGTGCTCAAATTACGCCTATTGGGGCCGAAAGGGATGTGTTCAGAGATTTATGCACTAAAGGTCCGATATTCAGAATGTGTACCAGAACTGAGATATATGACTTTGAAAATTGGTATTTTTTATATGCATATGAGGTACATGTAAATTTGAAAAAAACTGGAATTTTTAGAAATTGTGCTCGAATTACGCCTATTGGGGACGAAAGGGATGGGTTCAGGGATTTATGCACTAAAGGTCCGATATTCAGAATGTGTACCAGAACTGAGATATAGGACTTTGAAAATTGGTATTTTTTCTATGGATATGAGGTACATGTAAATTTGAAAAAAACCGGAATTTTTAGAAATTGTGCTCGAATTACGCCTATTGGGGCCGAAAGGGATGGGTTCAGAGATTTATGCACTAAAGGTCCGATATTCAGAATGTGTACCAGAACTAAGATATAGGACTTTGAAAATTGGTATTTTTTCTATGGATATGAGGTACATGTAAATTTGAAAAAAACCGGAATTTTTAGAAATTGTGCTCGAATTACGCCTATTGGGGACGAAAGGGATGGGTTCAGGGATTTATGCACTAAAGGTCCGATATTCAGAATGTGTACCAGAACTGAGATATAGGACTTTGAAAATTGGTATTTTTTCTATGGATATAAGGTACATGTAAATTTGAAAAAAACCGGAATTTTTAGAAATTGTGCTCGAATTACGCCTATTGGGGCCGAAAGGGATGGGTTCAGAGATTTATGCACTAAAGGTCCGATATTCAGAATGTGTACCAGAACTAAGATATATTACTTTGAAAATTGGTATTTTTTCTATGGATATGAGGTACATGTAAATTTGAAAAAAACCGGAATTTTTAGAAATTGTGCTCGAATTACGCCTATTGGGGCCGAAAGGGATGGGTTCAGAGATTTATGCACTAAAGGTCCCATATTCAGAATGTGTACCCGAAGTGAGATATATGACTTTGAAAATTGGTATTTTTTCTATGCATATGAGGTACATGGAAATTTGAAAAAAACTGGAATTTTTAGAAATTGTGCTCGAATTACGCCTATTGGGGACGAAAGGGATGGGTTCAGGGATTTATGCACTAAAGGTCCGATATTCAGAATGTGTACCAGATCTGAGATATAGGACTTTGAAAATTGGTATTTTTTCTGAATATCGGACCTTTAGTGCATAAATCCCTGAACCCATCCCTTTCGGCCCCAATAGGCGTAATTCGAGCACAATTTCTAAAAATTCCGGTTTTTTTCAAATTTACATGTACCTCATATCCATAGAAAAAATACCAATTTTCAAAGTCCTATATCTCAGTTCTGGTACACATTCTGAATATCGGACCTTTAGTGCATAAATCCCTAACCCATCCCTTTCGGCCCCAATAGGCGTAATTCGAGCACAATTTCTAAAAATTCCGGTTTTTTTCAAATTTCCATGTACCTCATATGCATAGAAAAAATACCAATTTTCAAAGTCATATATCTCACTTCGGGTACACATTCTGAATATGGGACCTTTAGTGCATAAATCCCTGAACCCATCCCTTTCGGCCCCAATAGGCGTAATTCGAGCACAATTTCTAAAAATTCCGGTTTTTTTCAAATTTACATGTACCTCATATCCATAGAAAAAATACCAATTTTCAAAGTCCTATATCTCAGTTCTGGTACACATTCTGAATATCGGACCTTTAGTGCATAAATCTCTGAACCCATCCCTTTCGGCCCCAATAGGCGTAATTCGAGCACAATTTCTAAAAATTCCGGTTTTTTTCAAATTTACATGTACCTCATATCCATAGAAAAAATACCAATTTTCAAAGTCCTATATCTCAGTTCTGGTACACATTCTGAATATCGGACCTTTAGTGCATAAATCCCTGAACCCATCCCTTTCGTCCCCAATAGGCGTAATTCGAGCACAATTTCTAAAAATTCCAGTTTTTTTCAAATTTACATGTACCTCATATGCATATAAAAAATACCAATTTTCAAAGTCATATATCTCAGTTCTGGTACACATTCTGAATATCGGACCTTTAGTGCATAAATCTCTGAACACATCCCTTTCGGCCCCAATAGGCGTAATTTGAGCACAATTTCTAAAAATGGCCGCTTTTTTCAAAAGTGTATGTACCCCATATGCATATTTTGTAAAAAATTTCTATTTTCAAAGTCGTATATCTCAGATCTGATACACATTCTGAATATAAGACCCCTCGTGGAAAAATCTCTGCACCCATGGCTTTCGGCCCCCATAGGCGTAATTCGAGCACAATTTTTAAAAATGACCGTTTTTTTCAAATTTTCAATTACCTTATATGTTTATATTGCAAAAAATATCATTTTTCAAAGTCCTATATCTCAGATCTGGTACACATTCTGAATATCGGACCTTTAGTGCATAAATCCCTGAACCCATCCCTTTCGGCCCCAATAGGCGTAATTCGAGCACAATTTCTAAAAATTCCGGTTTTTTTCAAATTTACATGTACCTCATATCCATAGAAAAAATACCAATTTTCAAAATCCTATATCTCAGTTCTGGTACACATTCTGAATATCGGACCTTTAGTGCATAAATCCCTGAGCCCATCCCTTTCGGCCCCAATAGGCGTAATTCGAGCACAATTTCTAAAAATTCCGGTTTTTTTCAAATTTCCATGTACCTCATATGCATAGAAAAAATACCAATTTTCAAAGTCATATATCTTAGTTCGGGTACACATTCTGAATATGGGACCTTTAGTGCATAAATCCCTGAACCCATCCCTTTCGGCCCCAATAGGCGTAATTCGAGCACAATTTCTAAAAATTCCGGTTTTTTTCAAATTTACATGTACCTCATATGCATATAAAAAATACCAATTTTCAAAGTCCTATATCTCAGTTCTGGTACACATTCTGAATATCGGACCTTTAGTGCATAAATCCCTGAACCCATCCCTTTCGTCCCCAATAGGCGTAATTCGAGCACAATTTCTAAAAATTCCAGTTTTTTTCAAATTTACATGTACCTCATATGCATTTAAAAAATTCCAATTTTCAAAGTCATATATCTCAGTTCTGGTACACATTCTGAATATCGGACCTTTAGTGCATAAATCTCTGAACACATCCCTTTCGGCCCCAATAGGCGTAATTCGAGCACAATTTCTAAAAATGGCCGCTTTTTTTAAAAGTGTATGTACCCCATATGCATATTTTGTAAAAAATTTCTATTTTCAAAGTCGTATATCTCAGATCTGATACACATTCTGAATATAAGACCCCTCGTGGAAAAATCTCTGCACCCATGGCTTTCGGCCCCCATAGGCGTAATTCGAGCACAATTTTTAAAAATTACCGTTTTTTTCAAATTTTCAATTACCTTATATGTTTATATTGCAAAAAATATCATTTTTCAAAGTCCTATATCTCAGATCTGGTACACATTCTGAATATCGGACCTTTAGTGCATAAATCCCTGAACCCATCCCTTTCGTCCCCAATAGGCGTAATTCGAGCACAATTTCTAAAAATTCCAGTTTTTTTTCAAATTTACATGTACCTCATATGCATATAAAAAATACCAATTTTCAAAGTCATATATCTCAGTTCTGGTACACATTCTGAATATCGGACCTTTAGTGCATAAATCTCTGAACACATCCCTTTCGGCCCCAATAGGCGTAATTCGAGCACAATTTCTAAAAATGGCCGCTTTTTTCAAAAGTGTATGTACCCCATATGCATATTTTGTAAAAAATTTCTATTTTCAAAGTCGTATATCTCAGATCTGATACACATTCTGAATATAAGACCCCTCGTGAAAAAATCTCTGCACCCATGGCTTTCGGCCCCCATAGGCGTAATTCGAGCACAATTTTTAAAAATTACCGTTTTTTTCAAATTTTCAATTACCTTATATGTTTATATTGCAAAAAATATCATTTTTCAAAGTCCTATATCTCAGATCTGGAACACATTCTGAATATCGGACCTTTAGTGCATAAATCCCTGAACCCATCCCTTTCGGCCCCAATAGGCGTAATTCGAGCACAATTTCTAAAAATTCCGGTTTTTTTCAAATTTACATGTACCTCATATGCATATAAAAAATACCAATTTTCAAAGTCCTATATCTCAGTTCTGGTACACATTCTGAATATCGGACCTTTAGTGCATAAATCCCTGAACCCATCCCTTTCGTCCCCAATAGGCGTAATTCGAGCACAATTTCTAAAAATTCCAGTTTTTTTCAAATTTCCATGTACCTCATATGCATATAAAAAATACCAATTTTCAAAGTCATATATCTCAGTTCTGGTACACATTCTGAATATCGGACCTTTAGTGCATAAATCCCTGAACCCATCCCTTTCGTCCCCAATAGGCGTAATTCGAGCACAATTTCTAAAAATTCCAGTTTTTTTCAAATTTCCATGTACCTCATATGCATATAAAAAATACCAATTTTCAAAGTCATATATCTCAGTTCGGGTACACATTCTGAATATCGGACCTTTAGTGCATAAATCCCTGAACCCATCCCTTTCGGCCCCAATAGGCGTAATTCGAGCACAATTTCTAAAAATTCCGGTTTTTTTCAAATTTACATGTACCTCATATCCATAGAAAAAATACCAATTTTCAAAGTCCTATATCTCAGTTCTGGTACACATTCTGAATATCGGACCTTTAGTGCATAAATCCCTGAACCCATCCCTTTCGGCCCCAATAGGCGTAATTCGAGCACAATTTCTAAAAATTCCGGTTTTTTTCAAATTTCCATGTACCTCATATGCATAGAAAAAATACCAATTTTCAAAGTCCTATATCTCAGTTCTGGTACACATTCTGAATATCGGACCTTTAGTGCATAAATCCCTGAACCCATCCCTTTCGTCCCCAATAGGCGTAATTCGAGCACAATTTCTAAAAATTCCGGTTTTTTTCAAATTTCCATGTACCTCATATGCATAGAAAAAATACCAGTTTTCAAAGTCATATATCTCAGTTCGGGTACACATTCTGAATATGGGACCTTTAGTGCATAAATCCCTGAACCCATCCCTTTCGGCCCCAATAGGCGTAATTCGAGCACAATTTCTAAAAATTCCGGTTTTTTTCAAATTTACATGTACCTCATATCCATAGAAAAAATACCAATTTTCAAAGTCCTATATCTCAGTTCTGGTACACATTCTGAATATCGGACCTTTAGTGCATAAATCCCTGAACCCATCCCTTTCGTCCCCAATAGGCGTAATTCGAGCACAATTTCTAAAAATTCCAGTTTTTTTCAAATTTACATGTACCTCATATGCATATAAAAAATACCAATTTTCAAAGTCATATATCTCAGTTCTGGTACACATTCTGAATATCGGACCTTTAGTGCATAAATCTCTGAACACATCCCTTTCGGCCCCAATAGGCGTAATTTGAGCACAATTTCTAAAAATGGCCGCTTTTTTCAAAAGTGTATGTACCCCATATGCATATTTTGTAAAAAATTTCTATTTTCAAAGTCGTATATCTCAGATCTGATACACATTCTGAATATAAGACCCCTCGTGGAAAAATCTCTGCACCCATGGCTTTCGGCCCCCATAGGCGTAATTCGAGCACAATTTTTAAAAATTACCGTTTTTTTCAAATTTTCAATTACCTTATATGTTTATATTGCAAAAAATATCATTTTTCAAAGTCCTATATCTCAGATCTGGTACACATTCTGAATATCGGACCTTTAGTGCATAAATCCCTGAACCCATCCCTTTCGGCCCCAATAGGCGTAATTCGAGCACAATTTCTAAAAATTCCGGTTTTTTTCAAATTTACATGTACCTCATATCCATAGAAAAAATACCAATTTTCAAAGTCCTATATCTCAGTTCTGGTACACATTCTGAATATCGGACCTTTAGTGCATAAATCCCTGAACCCATCCCTTTCGGCCCCAATAGGCGTAATTCGAGCACAATTTCTAAAAATTCCGGTTTTTTTCAAATTTCCATGTACCTCATATGCATAGAAAAAATACCAGTTTTCAAAGTCATATATCTCAGTTCGGGTACACATTCTGAATATGGGACCTTTAGTGCATAAATCCCTGAACCCATCCCTTTCGGCCCCAATAGGCGTAATTCGAGCACAATTTCTAAAAATTCCGGTTTTTTTCAAATTTACATGTACCTCATATCCATAGAAAAAATACCAATTTTCAAAGTCCTATATCTCAGTTCTGGTACACATTCTGAATATCGGACCTTTAGTGCATAAATCCCTGAACCCATCCCTTTCGTCCCCAATAGGCGTAATTCGAGCACAATTTCTAAAAATTCCAGTTTTTTTCAAATTTACATGTACCTCATATGCATATAAAAAATTCCAATTTTCAAAGTCATATATCTCAGTTCTGGTACACATTCTGAATATCGGACCTTTAGTGCATAAATCTCTGAACACATCCCTTTCGGCCCCAATAGGCGTAATTCGAGCACAATTTCTAAAAATGGCCGCTTTTTTCAAAAGTGTATGTACCCCATATGCATATTTTGTAAAAAATTTCTATTTTCAAAGTCGTATATCTCAGATCTGATACACATTCTGAATATAAGACCCCTCGTGGAAAAATCTCTGCACCCATGGCTTTCGGCCCCCATAGGCGTAATTCGAGCACAATTTTTAAAAATTACCGTTTTTTTCAAATTTTCAATTACCTTATATGTTTATATTGCAAAAAATATCATTTTTCAAAGTCCTATATCTCAGATCTGGTACACATTCTGAATATCGGACCTTAAGTGCATAAATCCCTGAACCCATCCCTTTCGGCCCCAATAGGCGTAATTCGAGCACAATTTCTAAAAATTCCGGTTTTTTCAAATTTACATGTACCTCATATCCATAGAAAAAATACCAATTTTCAAAGTCCTATATCTCAGTTCTGGTACACATTCTGAATATCGGACCTTTAGTGCATAAATCCCTGAACCCATCCCTTTCGGCCCCAATAGGCGTAATTCGAGCACAATTTCTAAAAATTCCGGGTTTTTTCAAATTTCCATGTACCTCATATGCATAGAAAAAATACCAATTTTCAAAGTCATATATCTCAGTTCGGGTACACATTCTGAATATGGGACCTTTAGTGCATAAATCCCTGAACCCATCCCTTTCGGCCCCAATAGGCGTAATTCGAGCACAATTTCTAAAAATTCCGGTTTTTTTCAAATTTACATGTACCTCATATCCATAGAAAAAATACCAATTTTCAAAGTCCTATATCTCAGTTCTGGTACACATTCTGAATATCGGACCTTTAGTGCATAAATCCCTGAGCCCATCCCTTTCGTCCCCAATAGGCGTAATTCGAGCACAATTTCTAAAAATTCCAGTTTTTTTCAAATTTACATGTACCTCATATGCATATAAAAAATACCAATTTTCAAAGTCATATATCTCAGTTCTGGTACACATTCTGAATATCGGACCTTTAGTGCATAAATCTCTGAACACATCCCTTTCGGCCCCAATAGGCGTAATTCGAGCACAATTTCTAAAAACAGTTTCTTTATTAAATTTCTTTTTGTTTTAAATTTGTTTATTATTAACATTTATGCTCCCGAAATTCACTGTTAAGTTTACATAATGAATTTTTCAGCAAAACATGTAATTTGCATTATAAAATGTTCTTCTCTGTTAAATATCCAGACAATGAGTAAGACTAATGTTAGTTTACCTTTTTGCTTAGGTAAAGTTGAAAAACGAAGCTAACTGGCGGAGCTAACTTCACACACATAACAAATTTTATATTATAAACCTTTGAATAATGGAAGTTTTTTTAAGTGTAAACAATGTATATAATCATTTTAATATTTTAAAAAAAGTAAGAAAGTTGTAGTCGGTCAAGGCCGGCACTATTACACCCTACACCACACTAGTACGGGGAAATATTGATATAAATTATATATATAAAATGTTTAGTTTGGGAGGACATTTGAATGGGGAATATATCTGCAAATAGACCGATCATCGCCAAAAACAATAGGCTTTGTACCAGCGCCAAAAAAATTATCTGTGCTAAATTTCATCAAAATATCTTGACATTTACGACCTGTATCGTGTTTACAAGAATACATGGACACCTAGCTAGACAGACAAACAGACATGTTCAAATTAACTCAGGAAGTGATTCTAAATCGATTGGTATACTTAAAGGTGGACCTCAGGCCATTACTTTAGGGCGTCACAAACATCTTGCACAAATACATAATACCCCTACCACGTATGTGCGGTGCCTCACAACTGAATTGTCTACCATCGTTCCCCTTAATTTTTTAGACTCTTTTATTTCAGTTTCTTTTTAAATTAACTTAAACACATGTGTTTGATTAAAATTACGATTTAAGAAATAAAATATTGTTCTTAAAAGAAATACACTCGTTTTTACACATGAATACAACAACAAAATATGCATCTGTAATTAAAAACATGTTCATCTTCCTGTTTTTCTTTAAAAGAATCAGATGAAAACTAAACAAATTTTATGCACAAAACTAAATATAACTTTTGTTTTAATAAGAAAACGATCATACTCCCATACATTTATAATATCAACTCATCACTACACTTAGAGAAATACATTATTATATTTAGAAAATAATAGCACTTAGAATACACTAAGAAATTTTTTTTGTATTTTTTTAAATCATTTAGGACTAAAAGGTAATTTTAACGTCTTACAAGGCTGTTGCGATGTTGACAGAAATTTGCATCATCATCAAAAAACTACTTTTGCAGCACAGTGTCACAAATCAAAAACTCTGATGTACCGTTAAGGCTTATCATATACCCTAACCTAAAGACAGAAACCTCAACAAGTCCATCATTAAAACATTCCCACAGCCACCAGTCGGCGGACCTGCAGTCTTTGACAACGGCAGACAAAATACAGTATTTTTTTTTCCTCATTGTCTTTGAGTTGTTTGCAGAAGTATGACGAATTCCTATTCCATTTAATAAACATAAATCTTCTTTCATGGCAGCGCCCCGTAAGAGTCTTAACTTAAGGCCTTAAAATCCTTATGCTCTCATTAAGAAGTCTTGATATCTCGCAATCAGCTTTGCCTCTTCAGGCAAACGGTGGCCTTACCGGCTTACATACCAACTCAACAGCCGGTGACGATACCCCCTCGCGAGCTAATTGGCATTTCATTAACGGTAACGTGACAATTGTTTGTCGCCATGATCAGTCTGCTTATAGTCGTCCGTCCACATATCTACCCCTGGAGTTATGCCCTTTTAGAGCTTTAAACGCTGCCTGAGTGTTGAAATACTTTGTCACTCTCTCATACGCTCCAGTTTTCCCTTTTATTAATTTCGATGCCATTACCTCCGCCACAATCTATTTCAGGAATCCGCTATGTTCTTCCGGAATTCTGTATGACATCTGAATTTAAGTACCCAATATATAAACACCCATCCCGGTGCCTAATACCATCAGCAAAAACTGCATCCCGTCAAATAGTTCCTCGGATCCTTGCAGTCCTTTTATCCGGGATCTCTTTTTCCGGTTAAAAATTTAAATTCACCACCCCCCATCCCTTGAACTCACATATAACGCCATTGTGTCCTAGAGACCCTTCCATAGCATACCTGATTGACAAAGCCTCAATCAACTCCTTACCGATGTTTTAGCCCCGAAATTCTCGAAAAAATATGTAAAACGACATCCAGAGATGCTTTTGGTATAGTACACCTTAACAAGAGTTTTTATGTTGTCCTTCTCCAAGGCCGTCTAATAGAAAAAGAAATTGCATTTGGAGGAAACTGTCTTACAACGGATGTGTTAGTCCAGTTAACCATCTCCGGTTGTAGCGTTCAAAGCTTTGCTTACTCTCCAAAGTCGCTTTCTAAAAGAAACAACTTGATTTCGAGGACAATTCCTAAATACTATCACTTTGCTAGAATATTAGCTCAGAAAGAACATGATTTATGCTGTGATGGGTGTGACCTTACAAATTTTCATATAAGAGAATTTTTACTTTAAGACCACGCTGTTTAAAATATTCTTGAGAACGTTAAGGAAGCCTTTTTTACGAAATGTGACGGGTGTGACATTTTCATAAAAACGTAAAAAGAAGAACCGAATATTCAGTATGTTTTCATTTTTAATTTTTGCCAAATAAATAAAAAAATAACATTTTTAATTTCTTCCAAATGTAAACTTATCAATACTTTTTAAAAAAGATTTTTTTCTCATTTTGTCCCGTTTGAAGTGAAATCGCCTTTATAATAAAAAAATGTAAGTAAAATGGTCACACCAGTCACAATGGAACTCCCCCTATGTTACTAATGAAAAACTTGTATTCCTACTTTGCTTTAACTTATCCAATTTATATAAAAAATTTATAGACGAATACGTTTCAAAAAATTATAATTTTTATCAAAACAAAATAATAAAATAACAAGGACCGCAACAAATATTCAAGAAAAAATAATTTTATAAAAGTAATAATGAATTTTAAATTTTTATAATTTTTGCAAATAATTCTTGTTTTTAGATTTTTAAAAAAATTAATTATGGCAACAATAATCCTTAATTTTTCATTTTTTTAAATATTAATAAAAAAATAAAATTGTAATTATTTCTGCAAAAAAAAAAATAAATAAAAATCAAAATATAATAATTATTTTTTGAGAAAAATTAAAGTCAATAATTAAAAAAAGCAGTTGATCTTGAAAAATCTATTTTAATTACGTCATGTTTTCTTGTTCATGATTTTTTTCATTAAACAATTATTAATTAGTCCCTGATTTTAAAAAATTCCTTAAACCTGCTCAAAAAGTCCTAAAAACCTCCTTTTGGCATCCCTATTTTAAAAACAAAAAAGAATAGAAAAGAAAATAGAGATATGATAAAGATAAATACCAATAAAAATTACAAAAAAAATCAGAAAAGTTTTATAAGGGTTGATGGCAATGGAGCAAGGGATGGATATGGATGCTGAGACAAAATAAAAAACAACTCAATACTAAACACAGATTTGAAGGAATAAAATTAAAAAGAACCCAATTGTGGATTTGTTTATTTTTTGCGTTTTGTTTGCAACTGAAAAAATAAGGTGTTGAAAATTATTGAAATATTTGTTTAAATAAAAAAATGAATAGAAATTAAAAAGAAGCAAAGTTGGGTAGAATTATGTGAAGGGGAAATATTTCTGTTAGCTTTATCTCAGAAGCCAAATATAGGCAAATACAGTCTTTAGACAAAGTTAACAATATTTGTAGGTATGAATATAAAAATAAATAAAAACAAAAGAAATATTTTTAAATGGCCTCTCAAAACCCCTGTAAAAACACAATATTTCAGAGGAAATTTTATTTTTAATTAATTTCTCAAAATGCTAAAAGTAGCTTAAAAGTTCCATGTACATTTCATTCTTAGTTACATCAGTAGTAGATTTTAAAGTATTTAACGACAATTGCAATTTTATATCGTTATATTTTAAATGGTTTTATATTTAAGAGTTAAAACGGATGTTTTACTTTTGGCAAATAATTTTAAATGAATTTTTCAAGTTGAAATAAGTTAATAAACTTTTTTAGTGATTAAAGAACTCAAACCTTTTAAAAATGAAAATTAATTTGTTTTTTGTATTGTTATAATTATTTTTTAAAACTTCTTTATTACAGACAAAAATAAATTATTTTTTTAAATAAAAATGTAAATAATATTAAAGCAAATTAATAAATGTCATTTGAAGAAGAGATTAAGAAATAATTTGTGAACGATCTGCATTATTACTTTGTTATTCCATTTGTAACTATTTTCAAGCTATTAGAAATAATAATACCTTAAAAAAATATCTTTTTAAAATCAGCAAGAATCGTAAAGTGGAAACCATGATCTAAGCAAAAATCTGAAGCAACCAATTTTTTTAGAGCAAAATAAATGTATAAACGCCAATATCTCAGTAATAATCGCCACGGTTAACTTAAACTAGACATATGTAAATACTAAGACGGCAGGCAAATTTGTGAAAAATATTAATTGGTTTAAAGCTACCACTTCCCTTGCTTTTACCAAACTAATTATTTTCGAAATATTTTAAAGTCGATAAATATAAAATGTTTCAAAGTGTGACATAGAGAATTTTTCTTTGTATCGGGTCAACCATTCCTCTTGACCTCACCACCCAAATATTATTTTTTTCAATATGCCACAGTTTAGGAAACTTGATTTAACCAGGTGGGCATGGCGAAATTGACTTCCATATTTATAAGAATCCAGAATATATGTAAATACTTAATAGGGCCGTAAATGAATATTGTAAAAATCAAAACGAGATAAGAAACTAATAGGTACATAACTATATTATTATGTGAAGTGTAAAATGAAATGTTAGGTTATGCTTAGCGCATTACTCAAGAACGGCTGACAGATTTGAATGAAATTTTGGAAACATTCGAAAAATGGTTGTCACGCAAAACAAAAACTTAAGACTTAAACTTTTCGAATTCGGAAGAAAGGAAAATTGTATGACTCTTTACAAACATGTCGTTGGCTTAATATGAAAAAGACGTAGCTCATTTCTTTACGTGCTTTTTACATATTTTGGCCTAAAATGGGGTTGCTTCTTTTTGATATTAAGCCAATAATTTTTTTGTTGGTTTGCAAACAAATCACTCCAAATTTTATTTTTTAAATTTAAAACATATGTATGAACTTTTTGATTTTATATCCGCTATAGCTTTGAAGTTTTTATTGGGCGTAACACTTAAATACCTGAGAACTTTTAGATTCTAGTGCATGTCCAGCTTAACTCTTCAGATTTTTTGCGGATTATTTTAAAGTGGGTTATTCTGCGTTTCGATTACGAGTCCGCATGCAAATACGCATATACCAAAATGGAAATAAAAAATTTAGTTTTCCAATTTTAATATTAAGAAACACAAGATTTTACTACAAAAAGACGAAAAATCCAAAATATACTAAGAAAAAGTTATTTGTGGCCAAACTATTCCATAGTGAAGTAGGCCGACGGAGAAAATTTCGATTCGAATCGAAATGCAGATAGGGGGAATATCAGTGTGAACCGTTGGGCCTAGAAAATTCTTCAATAAAAAATGAACGTGGCGCTAACAGTTAAAATAAATAAAATAGCTAATAATTCAAGGTTGGCAAACGAAACGAACAACGGTTTGGGTATCGGTATTCATTTTGGTATTGGCAACGGTATTTTGATTAGGTTAGGTAAGGTAGAACAGGCGGCTGCGGAAGTGATGAAGTGATAGTTGTGCAGCCCACTTGGGTCCGTTTCCTCGGTCCCTTTGTGATCCTCGGTCCCTTTGTGATCCTCGGTCCCTTTGTGATTTTGATTATATCGGCATAGGTTGCCAACCTTGATATGCTTTGAATGAAGACATCTTAAGGCGGTAAGTTTTGTAGGACTCGCTTTGGTATTTAGATCTTTATCTAATGTTAAAATCTAAAGGATCTTATCAAGAAGTTTAATTACATGCCACGCCCATTGCATCTTCTAGGCAATTTAAATACATACATACATACATACATACATACATACATATATACATACATACATACATACATACGTACATACATACATACATACATACATACATACATACATACATACATACATACATACATACATACATACATACATACATACATACATACATTCATACATACATACATACATACATACATACATACATACATACATACATACATACATACATACATACATACATACATACATACATACATACATACATACATACATACATACATACATACATACATACATACATACATACATACATACATACATACATACATACATACATACATATATACATACATACGTACATACATATGTACATACATACATACATACATACATACATACATACATACATACATACATACATACATACATACATACATACATACATACATACATACATACATACATACATACATACATACATACATACATACATACATACATACATACATACATACATACATACATACATACATACATACATACATACATACATATGTACATACACACATACATACATACATACATACATATGTACATACATACATACATACATACATACATACATACATACATACATACATACATACATACATACATACATACATATGTACATACATACATACATACATACATACATACATACATACATACATACATACATACATACATACATACATACATACATACATACATACATACATACATACATACATACATACATACATACATACATACATATGTACATACATACATACATACATACATACATACATACATACATACATACATACATACATACATACATACATACATACATACATACATACATACATACATACATACATACATACATACATACATACATACATACATACATACATACATACATACATACATACATACATACATACATACATACATACATACATATGTACATACATATGTACATACATACATACATACATACATACATACATACATACATACATACATACATACATAGATATGTACATACATACATATGTACATATTACGACATAAAGTACAAACGACCATTTCTTAAGTACTTACTCAACCTTGTTAATAAAAAGATTTAGGGCCTTATTACGTAAAACGCAACGCATTAATACAAAAACAATTGTAGTTAGTATAAAGTTAAATGAAGTGTGATAACTGAAGTGCCGTTTTTTGTTAAAAGCAAATGGGTTGGATCAATCAAACTGGGCCAGGTTGAACCAGTATTTTATATGAAAACCTGCAACATATCCTCCTGGGGCTTCTTATTTGGCGCAATTGAATTAGAAATACAGTGAACTCGCGGAAACGTGAACTAATTTTTACCATGGGTGTTCATGTTTTCGATTTCGTTCACGTTTTCAATTGAATATGTTCTAATTATTTTCTAACGAATTAAATTTTTTTTATCAATTTATTGTTACTAGTTCAAAAACATCCAAATCTAGTCAAATCTTAACAATGCTTTAACCCGAAAAGTCCAATTTAAAAATTTTAAAACCTAAGTTTTTTGGGTAATACATAATTGTCTTATTAATCTGACCACAAAAATCAATATTTTGCAAATAAAACTATGTATGTATATCGCTTATAGATCCTTTTATTGCATAATTCGGGGACTCCCAAAACTAATAAAATTATGTGAACAAAAAAAACTCGGAAAAAAACTGTTCGAGTTTTAAAGCTTTTAATGTTTGTTCACGTTTTAGAGTAGTTAATGTTAAATAAAAAGTGTTCACGTTTCTGGATGTTCACGATTCTGGATATTCACGTTTCCGCGAGTTCACTGTAATTTAAATTGATTTTTTTAATTAGTCATCCAATTTTTGGAATTTCTCTATTACATTAGAAAATTTAAGGCGGCCAATCTTTTACATATTTACAATTTTACAGTTCAATCAAGGTTGTTTTTCTCAATAATTCACTTTCTTCCATATTTGCATTCAAAGAAATAATTCAACACAAAAATACAACAAAATTATGATGTACAGCATACAGTATTGAAATAAAAAAGCAAGTAAAATTTTTTGCCGGATTTCTTTGGTTAAAGGTTCATTTATACGTGACTAAACCATACCACAGAAAACAGCTGTTTAAACCAAACTTATGGGCAGCACTGTGTTTGATTGTAGGTGACTTACGCCATAACCATAACCATAGAAACCAATTGAGTTTTAGTTTTCATGGCAAAGGTTATGTTTATGGCGTTATGGTAAGTCACATATAATTAACCCTTAAATCTTAATAATTTTTAATAGCACTATTGTTAAAAAACTTAAATAAACTTTTTTAATTAAAACGAAACCTTACGTGTCCATTTAACAAAATTTAAAAAAAAAATTTACTTCAATGTAACGTGCATCCAATAAAATCTCTCACAGCGATATGACAAATTATCGTAAGGCCTTTTATCTGTTTCATCGCATATTCAAACGATTTCTAAAAAAGGGTTAAAGAATAGATATTTGGTGTAATTTAAAAAAAAGGACACGCTGGAATCACTTTTATATAAAATGATTAATACAGACAATTGTTTTGAATAAAACATGTTGTTTTTAATTTTTAGCAATATTTTACAGCTTATTTATTAAACTTAACCAAAGACGAAAATTTTTTGTGCTGCATGTAATCCATTTAAACATTAATATACATATTTATTCTTTCTTTGAGGTGCGGAAAAAAGTGTGTTTATTTTGTGCAAATAAAATCCTTGTTTTTTCATTAATTTTTATTGTATATTTATGATAATTCACGTTGTTAGATTGTATAGTTTAGGTTAGGTAGAACAGGCAGCCGTTGAAGGAAAGGATACAGCTCACTTGGGTCCGCTTAATTCGGTCCCTTTGTGTTACCTGGAGAGGCAAATAGAATAGGTTGAGATGGAAAGAAAGAAGAAATTTAGAGAAGGATAAGAAAGAAAGAACAGCAGAATTAAGCAGACTTACCAGGGCCTCTGGTGGGAATCGAACCCACAACCACCAGACTGGTAGACTCTGGTAGATTGTATACTTATAACGCAAAAAGTTTGGTGCTTGATATCTTCCAGTATAGTTAACATACCAAAAACGAAATTTGGATTTGATAAAGGAAGGCAGTAATAAAAATGTGCAATGAAGCAAATAAAAGACCACAATACTAATTAATCACTAACTTATTTTAAAAAAGAAAAAAACACTTAAAACTTGGATATTGCAAATCTCTAATAAATTAGTTATTAAATAAGTTTCGTTTACATAATCCTGCTACCCCAAAACATTAATTTAAGCCTGGAGCAAATTACGGGATTCGATTCGATTCGAAATTCTACTCCCTCGATCCAGCTGTCAATGCTTTCTGGGAATTCTAATAAGAATTTTATAATTTTGAATTGAATGCCGTAATCTGCCGCTTAGTGAATCTTAACAAGTAATATAGGTACATAGGAACAAATTATATTTTTAGAATGGTTAAACCTTAAAAACAATAATAATGCCAAAACGTAGATACCGCCGTGTCAGGAGTAAATTTTGTTAGATTTACCGGTAAAAGTTCTTTTATTTAAACCGGTTTAGCATCACTGCGCGGGAGGTTGGTGTTTCATCAATATCTTTTTGTTGCGTACGAAAAGGATGTACAAAAAGCAAAAAAAAACATTTTACAAGGCAGACAAAATAAAATTAAGGAATGATGAAATAAGTGTAAAGGGTAAACAAAAAGTAATAAGAGTAAAACGAAAAATAAAAACCAAAAGGAAAAAAAAATTGTAAAATAAATCAAGTTATAAATTAAAATTTTGTTGATTATTTATGTTACTCGTGAATGGATGTATTTATTTAAAAATGTAAACAAAGCGTCTGAAAGAAACAAATAATGTATCTGACGGACTGTCTTTTTTAATGATTTTTGACAGCGGGACTAGAAGACAGACAAAAGGACGGATACAAGAGAGAATAAAATTATTTCAACAAAATATTAAAGAACACACAAAATGTTTTTTCAAAAATAAGAAAAAAAATCAACGCAAGCGGCGGCTCCTAGCCTGACGTGAAATACAAAAATACAGATAAAGAACATGTATAAAAGAAAATCTATTTTTAACATTTTCACAAGATTATTTAGCGCAATTTGTCTGCTTGATTCATTTCACTTTGTAAAAAAATTAGCAAAAACAATTGATTTTAACAAAAATTTTTGTAGTTTTATAAAATGTTTACAAAAATTAAACATTATCGCACAACTTTTATTGCAGACACACAGCATCATCTACACATTTTTTATCTCCCTTGTAGCTTTGCGTTTTTACAATTTTAATAATACATATTAACAAAAACTTTTGGCTTACTTTTTATTTGAAATACAATTTATTTAATAATTTTCACTAGAATTTTCTTCACTTGTTTTATTTATTGTTGGAAAACTATTTTCTTTTGTTTTACTTTTGTATATTTGAAGATTCTTATTGGAATCTTTTCTACTAGTAAATAAAACAGCAATTATTTTTTAAGACTTTAAACTACATATATCAATGAATTATATCTTAAATTTAACATGCTCTTTAAAAGTTGTTTGCAATAATTTTTATTTAAAAAAAAAATAATTTTCACAATTTATTGTGCGTTCGACTTTAGCTCACGACCGTTTTGTATTAATTTGACAGCACTGCGACAAAATTACAACTAATTTTTTCAGCAACACAAGCAAATGTTGCTTTGGTTCATTTTATTTTTTTAGAGTGATTTTTTAATATTATTTCTTCAATTACACTCATTCTTACCCTGTATTTTGTGTTTTTGTTTTTCTATTTTCATTGTGTTGTTGTTTTTCATTTTTGTTTTTATTCTTCATTCGCGTTCTGCTCTACGGCTTTTAGGTAATTTTATTTTCGCTTTCGTTCGTTAATATGAGTGAGACGTTTTGTATTTATAAAAGGTGGTAGCATCATCGCCAAATATAATGAAACACATGTTTGAGTATATAAGTTTTAACTAGTCCACTATGTAACGAGTGCTCCCCAACTCGTCATATAATAATATGAAGATAAGCGACAGGTGTTTGGGTGTGGAGATGTTGTTTATAGTTTACTTTGCATTTCAACATCACTAAGATATATACTTTACATTTGTATGCTTCTATTTTATTTTAATCAAGGTGTTCGTCTACGAATTAACAAGTTTCATGTACACGTAATACTTGCGCTACCACCTTGGTAAATAAAATTTGAGTGTATTTTTTATTACATTTTGACTTGTTCTCTCTTACAAACATTGTACGCGTTCTCTTTTTTGCGCACGTTTTTTTGAGTAGTGGTACTTTTATTGGCAACTGTGCGAATGAAAGGACTGCAAAAAGAAATGTCAGATTAATTATTTGCATGTGCCATTTTTAGGAGTGGCCAGATGTAAATAATTTTCTTCAATATTGACTTTAATTCTATTGGTTTTTTACACACACCAAATAGTAGAAAACGTTTCATGTTTTTAATAAAAAGTTTTAATACAAACAAAATAACATAGAAATATATAAATAAATAAATTTTAATATTTTGTAATAGATATAAGAAGGCTGGATATATTTTCGGCACCATAAGTTATACACAAAAAGTCAATATCAATTATTTTGTGATTTTAAATTTTTGAGATAGGTATATTTATTAAGTTCTGATATTTATTTTTTTCAATTAATTTTTTTGTAGAAACTTTTATTGTTTTCAGTTTTTTTTAAGTAACTATTGTTTTCTGATTTTAATATTTAAGAAATAAATGATAAATTTTCGTGTTTTTGTTGATTTTTATATAATATTATATATATATATATTGTTATATTATTATTTATAAACTATTAAATACAAGGCTAGAACTTTATAATCATATACTATTAAAGGTACCTTTACACGGTAATACATATATTACGATATGTCAAAAAATGTTGTGGGATAATACAAAATCTCATCATGTAAAAGCATTATGTATTGGGTAGGAGAGAATACGGATGCAAAATTTGACAAGTGTTCGGTAAATGTTTATTTTCTAAACCATTTTAGAAACTTGTGTATTCTCATCACATCAGAGGTGTGAAAGATTGGCAGCACTTACAGCATCTAATGAAGGTGGCTACACTTAATGAAACAATACACAAACAATCAAAATAAAAGCAGATTTTTTTCATGTTGTTTTTGTTAATATTGTTGAACCTTAACCATATGGCGTTACCCCAAAAGGAAAGTGACAAGAAGCAACCGATTTTGATTTTACCAACCTCATCCGTGTAAACATGAAAAATAGTTAGAACAGATTTTTATTCTCTTTTTTTAAACACGGAGAGAATTTCATAATATTTTGATTCTACAAAATCTAATTACTTTGTATTACCGTGAAAAGGTACCTTAAGTGTTAAATGGGCCCAGCTTTAAAAATCATTTAAACTATGTTTAAAACTAAATAGCTACAAAAAAAATCCGAAAATAATTATTATTTTTTTATTTATTTATTTAGCATTGGTAAAGAATTACAAACCAGGGACTAATGATAGTAAGGCCATAGTTACTAGGACCTTAGGCTCATGAAAATAATTAATTCTGCTCAACAATAAAAATTAGAAAACAACTATTATTTCCGCCAAACAAAAATAAAAATCTAGAATTTAAAAATCACTTGATATTTAAAAAACTTAGTTTAATACTATTGTGTTTTTAAATGACTCTCCCATGTTTGAAATTTCGAAAATAGTTATTATTTTCGGTTCTTGTATGTATCTTTATATTTGCTTCAGGAATAAAATATTGTTCCGTACCTACAGGTTTGTCGCACGGCACATTTAAAAAAATTAAATAAATGGACAGGGTATTGATTACTTGAGTTCTTATTTTGATGGCCAAATTAATAGTGTTTTAATTTCGGGGTTCATTGGCTAGACTTTTGGTTCTATATAACGAAAGATTTATTAAGTAAAATCAAAAATGAAGCCAATTAATTTAAACTCAGAGACGATTTTAGTAGATACACATACAGTGATGAAAAATGAGAATTTCATTTGGGTATCAAAAAAATGTTTCAAGGGTACTTTTTAAACGGCAATAGTATCAAAATATCTTTTTTCTCTGTTTTACCTTAATCCACATATAACAAATACAAAAAGGTCGTATAGACATTTTAGGTGTTTTTAGTTCAACAGTAAACCAAAACTGAACTGTATATATTTTTTTAAAAAATTTGAATTTTGGTTGAAGTCCGTTAAATTCATCCCATGCTATTGTAACAATTTATTTTAAAAATCTAGACTATAATTTGGAAAAATTGACGTTAGCCGCTTAAAAAATAGAATTGAATTTTTTTTTTTCACTGACTTGCCAAATTTATCTTTTCACATCTCTATGATATATGGGCATTTCCATGTCATCGTACGTGACATTTGTACGCCTACAAAGTGGTGTAGATTTTGCAAAAAGAGTGGTAACTGAAAAATTGTTTCGTCAATATGTTACATTTAGAGAGTACTATAATCTAAAAAAAAAATCATGACTTTGAAAACCTTGCCGGCTAAAATATCGGACGAAAAAGGCGCATATCGTACGTGACAAAAAACGGAAGTGATGTCGAGGTGCATGCACATATATACGAAAATCTGCGAATTGTAAAAGTTTTTTTCCTTTTTTTAAGTTCTTTCACCAAGCCAAATATTTTTCCTTGATAATCCATAATTTTTAAATACAAAAAGATTTTTAGATGATTTTGTTACGAACAAATCTTAATATCGTTCGTGACATACCGTATGTGACAGATTTTTCTCTTATAGTATTTGTCTGAAAAATTTCAATTTCTGGAAATTGATCAAAGAGATTACCAGTTTAATCTGCTATTTTTGCTCTTTTAAAATTATAATTAGCTATAAATACTTTTACATAATAAAATTTAAGTGTTTTATTGCTCTTTGGTATATTTAAAAAAAAGTTGCGATGACTTTTATTTTTCCAGCCGTGGTTGACATATTCATGGAAATGCCCATATTTATAGATATTTAATTTTGTTTTCTTTTTTATATACAAAAACCCACCAATCTGTTATACGTAAAAATGCACCTTACATCAAATCATTCTGAACAAACTTGAAATTAAAATTTTTAATAATACGTTTAAACTCGTCAGGTCACAGATTTTTAAAATGTTGAATAAAAAAACCTGACAAAAGTGATTAAGAGGATTTATACTTCAATCCTTTATTTAGTAACTTTTTCGTTTTGTGGAAATAAATATTCCAGAAAATAAATTCATTTGAAAACTATTACCTTTTTAATCGCCCACACAGATGCAGAAACAAATAAAAACTATTTTGTAAAGTAACAAATTAGAGGCGAAAAATAAAATTTTAAAGCGTATAATGGCTGCACTACCCACATCCTCATTTACATATTTAAATACAAGCAAACTTTAGTTTTCCTTTCATCGTGCTTAATATTAACACACATTTTGTATGAACACACACACATACACTTGGAAATGAGGAGCTAGCGTAGGCTAGATATTCTTATTCATGGTTTTAAAGCAGATTTATGTGAAATCCTTTTCATTGGGGCTTCGCTACCATCATTGTCACCCCTTTCGTATTATTTTGTAAATGTTTATTCAAGTATCCTTGAAGCTTTATGCGTAGTTGTTTTATACCTTTTTAGTTCTCCTTTATTATGGCTTTAATGCCATCAACAGTTCGTTGATATTGTTATTGCTTTTTTTAGGACGTAAGATACGTTTGGTCTTATGACCGGGTTAAAGTAATAGTGTTAAATTGTACTTAAAAAAAGCTAATTGCAAAATAAAAACACACACAAAATATAAAACTCATAAAGATTAAAATCAACCGTTGATATTTGTATGTCGGACATACAAAAATGCTCTTGTTAAGGACATTAACCATGGTATGGACATTGAAAACTTGTTTGGGTATTAAATGTAATATATAAATGGAACTTCTGATAATCTTACTATGTAAACGTCCGTGCATATGTATCTTTTGGTTATTTCCTTTATAAATTAAGAAATCTAAAGGATAAAAACACAATTAATTTAATATGTTTAATATTAAACGAGTAAGAGCGCTATATTCAGCCGAATCTTATATTCGAAATGTAAATATGATAATTATTTGTGGTAAGCTTAAAGTAGATAGCTTGAATAGTTTTCGAAACAGAAAACTTACAACAATTAAACAAAGCACAACTGCCGTTAAAAGAATACTGTGAGAAAATCAGTAGCCACTTTTGTTTCTTTCAATTACAATAATTAAAATTATTTAATAATAATTATATCTTAGTAAAAAGAAATTTGGATAAAACTGAACTAAAAATAATGAACAAAAACAGCGTTTAGCATAAATTAGTCAGTCAGTCATTAACGTTGTTTTTTTATAAAGATTTGAGTTCGAGGAATTGTGCAGGACATTCTATGAAAAGAACCACTTTTTGTGCCAGTCAAGATGTTACAATTTTGGATGTGTGGTGAGGGGGTTTATCATTTTGGAATATCTAGGAAAATGTAACTTTATAAAAAA
The DNA here is from genome assembly GCA_963583895.1 of Melanophora roralis. Taxonomy (NCBI): domain Eukaryota; kingdom Metazoa; phylum Arthropoda; class Insecta; order Diptera; family Rhinophoridae; genus Melanophora; species Melanophora roralis. Next base: position 24,124,302 of record OY757189.1, on the reverse strand, counting down.
TATCCGGCAACATCTTTCCTAAAATATTTTTGCTAATATTTATATCATTAATGCCGCATATTTTGTATTGAGATCCTAACCGTTGTTCCCAAAAATTATCCCAAACCATTATATAACCATCTACTTGTTACTTGCCAGTATTGTAACACTTAAAAAATTGGAATAAGGTTTTAATTTTTGAATAGTTTTTTTTACTTTCCTTTAAGTTTTTTTTTAATTGCTGCAATAAGCAACTTATTAAATTTTCTATACAACTTCTTTATATAAAGGGGATTTGTAGGTCACTCTGGCAAAGTTTTTTTTTTCAATCAGCAATAATTTAAACGATTAAATACGTTAAAAAAAATTAGATATGTTTGTAAGTATAAAACATTATCAATACTTAACACTAAATTTATAAAATTATTGTTTTTTTAATTCGCCAAGACTTTTACAAGAAGATGAAATAAAGTAAACTACATAAAGGATTATATTTAAGGATAATACTAAGATGCACATATTTCTTGATGCTGCATGCCATGAAAAGTAAAAAGAAAATAACAGCCAAACTTACTCAAAATAAAAACTACATCCGTTTCCGAAAACCTCAAAATATTACATGTTTTTAAAGCGTCAAACAGCAAAACATACACAACTTTCTTATACAAACGGTTAATAGGAAGAGGTGAAAAAACAAGAAACAATTTAGCAAAAGTTATTTTTATTTTCTTTTCCAGTCGAATAGTTTTGCAAAAGCAAAGAAGAAAACAAGAAATAGTATAACAACAACATAAATTGATGCACTTTTACTTGTCATGTGTGTGTCTGAATGTTGGAATTGGCATAACGACCTCTTTAAACGGCCAAATAAATATTAGAAATTCGTTCGTTGTATTTTACTTTCAGCAAAAGCTAAAATAAAATTAATTCGAATCAAAAAACCTCAAATTTGTTGATCACCGTGGCTGCAATTACCGGCCACTTTTAACTTGCCACCCATGCCAGTAGATAATAACTGCCCTTCAGTGACTTTTGTAGAAGCTGTCAGAACGCTGAGAAAATTTAAAGGATCCAGCACATGTTGTGCTTTCGTCCGACATTGGATGCTGTTCGGATCAGGTACAGGCTGGATAGCCTGTCAGCTGGGTCTTACATTAGCCTATCTTGCCTATTATCCTTTATCAACGATGGCGGTCAGTTCGAGCACAGAAACCATTACGGAGCTACTTTTTCCAACCACTGAATTGACCTCCTCCTTTATCTGTGAAAATTTCTTAAATTTAGCTAATTTAATATATTTTCTTTATATCTCACTCCATCTCTTTCCCAAGTATCACCAAGCCACGCCTCATTCTTTTATTACTTTAGAACAGGCGATTAGTTCTACCTAACGTAACCCATCACAGCTTTAAACAACAACAAAATTTACTCTATTTTAACCCTTATACAAAAAGACATATTAAGGTTTATTTAATTTAAGTTATTTATGCACAAATCTACGCCAGTATTGACATCTGTAAAAAATTTATACAAATTAAGGTGATTTATGAAAGTGGAGCTTATATGGAGTTCATTGAAATCTAAGGCCGATTATGGTAAATTTTTTAATCTTTTAAAAAACAAAACCTTTAATATATTAAAAAATAAAATAAAAGCATTTTGAAAAACATTTTTCCGTCTCTTTATACGGACCCTTTAGATGGTTACAATGGGCCCCATTTAGAGACCGTTGCTCTAACAAATAGTCAATTCCTATTTTATTACATGAAACCTCGTCTTTGCTTTCGTATGTTACTTTTACAAAAATAATATCTTTTTTTGTTTAGCAAGGTGTTTTTTTTATTTACTTAGGGCAACTTTATCAGAAAATAGTTTATCACTTTATACAACTATGCTCTTTTCTAGAAAAGAACAAAAAGAGGGCACATATTAGAACTAATTCAACGTATCCGCCAGACGGAAAGCCTGTAAATCTAAGAAAATTTATTGCATTTACAATTCTTCACTTTGCAAACATATGCATGCATGCACCAACGCAAAACAAATGCACTTCCAAATTCAAAAGAAAACTTCAAAATTCTGAAGCTAAAATTCACCGTTTAAGGATTGTTTGAATTGTCTTCATATTTTTTGATTTGTCAAGTTTAAGTGTTCACCTATGTATATACATATGAGAACTATAAGCTAAAGGAAATGCTCTTAATTATTGCGTTTTTTTAGGTAAAGGTGTAAAACAACAAAAACATCAAAAATAAAAATCAAACTTGCAAAAAAAGGAAAACTTTAAGTAATTGACAGTGTGGAGGATGTCAAATTGCTTCATATAGATGTGTTTATTGTAACCCAGCGAAAGTTATTATTAACAAATGCTAAACACTGAACATATTTTGATATCTATTAATTAAAATTGATTCAGTTTTCACTTGCCAAAATTTCTATCTACAAAATTCAAATTATAATGCAAAAAAAAAAAATAAACAAATAAAAAAAATCATTAGGTTTTTATTTTGATTTTTTTGACAAAAAAAATATATAAAATCTTTATATATAAATTTAAGTTTAAAATATTAAGTTTAAATAATAATAATGCTTTGTATTTTACTTTAAGCTTATTGGTTTGAAACAAATGTTTGCTTGAATTATTTTGACTTTCATTAATATTTTAATTTCTTTTGCGAAGAGGAAATTAATATTTTCCATTATTGTTAAAAAAAGTTGATTTGAGAAAGCAATTTTTTTAACCGCTGCTAGGATATTAGAATGCATATTCGAGACCAGCTACGGATTTTCTAATATATATTTTTTGAATCATAGAAGCATTTTGGGCTGTACATGCTATCTAGAAAGGCAAACGGAATTTATTTTTGTAAGTTAGGACGAAGTTTAAATTTTGCAAAAACACTATACCTTCTTTGGCAACAACTAACGGTTCAGCATCATCCATCTATCAGATGGAATAAAACCCATTACTATGATATATGTACATACTTAAAAAGAGGGGTAATCGTTTATGGATCTTTGCCCGTTTGGCAACACTAATTTACGGTTAAATTTCACCCATCGCTCATATGGGTAGAAGGCTTGTGATTATTGCAGTTACACATTAGGAGGTGATATTTTTTTTGTCAATTCCATTTCGCCGTTTCATTTTCTATCAATGGCAAATAAAATGATATTAAATATAATTTTGCGCTGTGCCGTATATGTGTTTATATGCTTTGTAATGTGAATTGAACTTATCGTTTTAAGACAAATTTTTAAGTTAATTATTTTGATTTTCGTTCATGTTTCAATTTTCTTCCACCAGTATCGGTAAAAAAAAATTTTTTTCGCAAATAATTAATGGAAAATATTTAATTTTCTAAGTAAAGAGAAATTAAAATATAAACTTAAACTAAAATAATAAAAGCAATAATAGGTGTGTTCATTTACAGAAAATTATCACTTATTTTCGATAATTATTACTAGTAAGTCTTCACGTACACAAAAAATTAGCAGCTAGAGAGCCAAAAAAGAGCGTAATATGTTTAGAAACAAAAATGTTTCTGATAATTTCTGCTAGTAAAAATTTTACTATCAGAAATTATTCAAACAGTCTTTCTGTCATTATGCTTTGAAAAAAAAATTAAGTTTTAAATTTTTATAAGTTTACAATAACAAAATACATTTGCATGCAAATTTTGACTGTAAAAGTGTTCATTTACTTTTAAATATTTTTGAGAGCAATTTTGATAATATTTCTTTTTACTCTCTCGTTGCTAGTAATTACTGGAAAGTTATTGAACACAACTAATACCAATCCCCGCTTTTCTGATTTTTAAATTAATAAAAAATACAATAATTACTTCTGCCACAAAAACAAAAAAAAATAACAATTTCAGATGGGTACTTTTTATTTAAATTTGTAGTATTTGCTTAACTTAACCGTAGAAAGAACTTCTTTAAAAAGGTCTCCTTTAATTGTTTTTAGTTTTGCCGGGTTATTTTTGGCAATATGTGGTATATGAAAATAATTGTATAAGCATGTAGTTGCGGCTAAGGAATTATAAAAATTTAGGGAAAGGAAATTCAATTGTGAAAACTAACTGCAATTTTTACCAGCCAAGTCAAAACAAGAAACCAAAAAGCAACTAGAAATAAAAAATAAACAAATATGTGTAGAGATACATAGACAAAACCAATAAGCGAGATATGCAAAAAGTTAAGACCTTGGCTACAAGTTTTGTGGCGGCTAAAATAAAAATATGTTGAAAAATCATTTTAAAAAAAAGCCGTTAGAGTTATTTCATAATGAAATAACTCCCAAATGAAATAACCCCCAATGAAATTTTGTTGGGAGTTATTTCATTTTTTCAAAGTGTTGGGAGTTATTCCATTTTTGTTGGGAGTTATGTATTTCATTTTCTATCATTGGGAGTTATTTCATTTTTATTGGGAGTTATTTCATTTTTATTGGGAGCTATTTCATTTTTGTTGGGAGTTATTTCATTTTTATTGGGAGTTATTTCATTTTACTAAAAGCAAGTGTATATACCAGAGCATTTAAAAAAATTTAATCACGCTAGTATACAAGGTGACATTTATTTAAAAGTTTTGGGGTTTCAAAACCGTGGGTATATAGCCGGCCTTCGGCCGGGCGCAAGGAAAAAAACTCTAGTGGATTCGATCCGCCGGCTTCGCAGTAGCCTTCGGCCGGGGAATATACTTTAAACTGTAGTACATTGGAAGTATTTGCAGCTTCATAACTAAAGTGTCATAAAATTCATGTTTTATTTGGCGAAGCTTTATATGGAAAGCAGTAGAGCTTAAAGTCCATTGCCCGGCCGAAGGCTACTGCGAAGCCGGCGGATCGAATGCACTGGAGTTGTTTTTCCTTGCGCCCGGCCGAAGGCCGGCTATCTAAATAACACCTTTTTATTAAAAAAATTATTTAACCAAAAAGGTGCTTAAAGTCCACGCGCCTGTCCTAAAGCTGTAACGAAGCTGGCGGTTTGATCCACGAGAGTTAACTTATCCTGCGTCCAGACGGAGGCCGGCAGTCATTTGGCTTGTTTGTTTAGAAAATAATTTTACGTTTGTGATATCTAATTTATGGATACAAAAGGTTTTCGCATTATATATATGTATTTTAATTGGGAGTTACTTCGTTTTCGTTGGGAGTTATTTCATTTTCGTTGGGAGTTATTTCATTATTGTTGGGAGTTATTTCATTTCCGTTGGGACTTATTTCATAAAACAATTATTTTTTTTGTAATTGGGGGTTATTTCATTTTTGTTGGGAGTTATTTCATTTGGGAGTTATTTCACTTTTTTGTGACTTTTATGAAATAACTCCCAAACATTGGGAGTTATTTCATTTTTACCGTTGGGAGTTATTTCATTTTTTTCGATTGGGAGTTATTTCATTTTCGTTGGGAGTTATTTCATTTGGGAGTTATTTCATTTTTTCCATTGGGAGTTATTTCATTTGGGAGTTATTTCACGGTACCAAAAACTATATGTATCTCCGAATAGAAAGTAAAAAATGCTCTAACTTTTGCACCTTTCACATAACTGATAGGAATATACTTCACTCTGTCATTAGCGACTCTATGAAATACGTATATATGGTTCCTTCCCTACCTGTCAGCCTGTTTAATCAATTTTTTAAGCACCTGCGGTCTCACCTTTAATGCTTTTCTTTCGCAAATTTATATTCCTGAAATATCCAATGTTACAAAGCGTTAATATTGGTTTCAGTACGATCAAAATGTCGATAAAAACCCTTAATTATTCAATATTTTTAAGTAAAATTCCTAAATGTGTGTTTTTCTTTATTGAAAGAAAAAACACATTCTAAAACCAAAAATTTTATGATCGAATTAATTACGAATTTAGGTTTTCTAAAATCAAGTCGATTCAGATAACTTTTAAAAACCAAGCAGAAAAGACTTGTTATTTTTGAAAATATTTTGACATCCAAAAACAAGGTGGTGTAGATGGTAGCGCGCTCGTGTTGCAGTTCGGAGAGTCCCAGGTTCAAATCCCAGCTAACGCATATATAGAACAAAAATTTTTAAATCAAAAATATTAAACATGTAAAAAATAAAATATAACTTTTCTTTTTTAATAAAGCTTCGTAAGTCAAGAAAATTATATTTCATTTTTGGAATAATCCCTTTTATGCTTAAAACAATTTTTTAAGCTTACGGTTTCGAACTTAAGTCGATCCATTTTTATCTTTAATGTGGCTTAAGGTAAGAAATTCGTACCAGATAAATCGTACTTGGTGTAAGAAATTTCGTGCTTGGCTTAAAAACTTTCTACTCTTAACTTATTATTTTATTTATTTTTTGTATGTACCATTCACAAAGTGATACACACAAAAAATTATCTAAGAAAACTTTACTTAAATCAAGCCATAGCGGTGTCAAAAGTACGGTGAGTACGGTTTTTCTTAAATCAAGTACGAAATTTCTTACTCCAAGTCAAATTTTTTAAGTACGAATTTCTTACTTTTAGCCACAATTAAGCCAAAAGAGGATTGATTTAAGTTCGGACCGTACTTGATGTAAGCCAAAAAAAGATTGATTTAAGCCATAAACGGGATTAATTTGAAAATGAAATGTCATTTTTTTGACTTATGAAGCTTTATTAAAGAAGAAGAATTTTTTTTATAGTTTATTCTTATTTTATAGATACTTTAAATTTATAATTTAAAAAATTATTTTTTTGTATTTACCGAAGCTGCGATTCGAACCAGGGATTTCTGTGTTGCAGCACAAACGCGTTACCTCTAGGCCACCGAGACACTTTGTTTCCAAATGTAAAATAATATATTAAAACAACAAGCTTTTTTTTGCTTGATTTGTAGAAGCAATCCGAATAGGCTTGATTTAAGAAAATGTAAGTAAGGATCGTACTTGAAAATTTCAAGAAAGATTTTGGATAAAATCAAGAATAAAATTCTTGATTTTAGTAAGCCGTTTTTCGTTCTGTGTAGGGGAATGTATTAGTTTTTTATTTCATTTGTAGTCTCTACAAATATCGCGTATAAAAAGTTTATCGAGAGTATACGTGTATGTGGTACCAATTAGATAGGAACCTTGAAATGTGTAGCATTCATATGTGCAGCATATCAAGCAACATGACCAGACCCCAGAGAATCCTTTAAACGAAAACAGGCTGACTCAATCCGCTTAAAAATTTTTGCTAGAGGCAGGGAAAATGATAATCCTAATACAAACGATAAACTTTAAGAACTATAACAGCTATCGATTTCAAGCCTGTTACACTAACTCTAGTGTAATGCCCCAGTTTTAAAAAATTTATTGATAGGACATTACACAAACACTTTATATACTGTAAATCCGACGATCTGATCGAGCGTATAAAAATGTATTTAGAAAAATGTTTGGGCTCAAAAATGGAAACCAATATTTTACGATTTTTTTAACAAACAATCTACCATGCAATGCCGGTCGGGCTCAGCTAGTTAAATATATTATTAAACATACAAAAATGAAAACATTAAATGAATTTTTTATATAATCCCACACTTTTCTTTATTTGCCCTTATTTTAAATTATTTTTATTATTTTTGCTCTATTCATAACGCATATTAATGCGTCTTCCATTTAACAACCTTCTTATCCTTAAGAAATTTACTTTATTAATACATAAATATTTAAATGACCCGACCCAACATTTTTAATACAATTTTATTAATAATAAAAATAAACAATTTGTTGGTAACTTTATTATTAAACACTTTGCATAATTTCAAAATAAGTTTTTAAATACCCAAGAGTTCTTTTAAAAATAAACCCTTTCTTGCATTTAAGTTTTTTTAACCACTAAATGGTATTTTTTTGTTTGGTTTGTTTTATGTGTATAAAAATGTAGAGAAAACATCTAAGCACATGCTTGGAAATTGGCCAAAATGTCAATTCAATGAAGAATAGTAAAGAGCAATAAAAAAAAGTTATTTTGATAAAGAGGCTGCAAAAGAAGAAGAAAATGTTAAACTAATATAAAGAAACCCATCAATGTCCATTTTTGTTTAGATGCTGCATACGTTATTGTGTAAAGGCCTAAATAAAATGTGTTGTATATTTGAAGGGTTTTTGTAATGTTTGAGCTTTATCTTGTTTAAATATTTGATGGTTCATTCTTATTTTGTGACGTTAAGTTGGCTGGTATTTGGGAAAAATAAAAAAAGCGGGAACGATTATAAAGTGAATTTTTTCTAAATAATTGGAGTAGTTAACTAACTGCTACATAGAAAAAATAACTTTATTTGGTGTGAAGAAAATAAATCAAATTCTCACAGAAAAGAAAAAAGTAGAAGCGCTGTAATCGGTAGTTCCAATTTTATAATCCCTTTACATTGGCATTTTTGTATACCTAGTTATATGATCAAGCCAAATTGTTTTCTGGCATAGAAATTATGTAATTTACTTATAGAGGGCTACCATTTCGGATAAAACGACAGATGGTCAGATGGACATGGATTAATCGCTTCATTATCTCTCGGGATCCAAAATATATAAACTTCATAGGGTCCTAAATTAATATTTTAGAAGTCACAAGCGAAATAGTAAATTGACTTACATATGCCTGAAGGGCAAAACATTTTATTTCTATTTATTTTTTAATTTTATTGTTTTTTATTTATAAATAACGGTTTCATCTAGTGTTGTAAAAAGTAATTACATTTGACTAATCAATACAATTTGATACTTTTTAATTGAATACTCAATACTACTCAATACTTTCCAAGCCCTTTATGTTCTATAAAAATACGTATAAATGTGCATGTGCCTACAGATATATGTAAGTGGTTAAAACTATTTTAAGGAAACACATTTATGTGAAATAGTGTAAATTTTATAGAAAAATTAAAATTTATACGAAAAATATATTTCAAATATCAAAATGAAAATAAAAAAATTTAAAAAGCTTTACTTTTACTCAATATTGAAATACTCAATACTTTTACAACACTAGGTTTATTACATAACTCTTAGAGGTGAGCTAAAAGGAGAAAGTTTAAATGCGCCTTTAGCTATGCTGTAGATTTTATACTAATAAGGCTTTTCACTTTAGCACTTTTTTGTTATATCTAGCAGTATTTTTTTCTAGCACTAAGAGCCGCCTCTAAAACAGGGTTAAGCGCTAGTTAGTCGTCATACAAATAATTTTTTTTTTTTGGTGTTGAACCTTAAAATTATTCAAAATAATAGCTGTGTTCAATAACTTTCTAGGGAGAGTCTAAAAAGAAATATTTTCAAAATTGCTCTCAAAAATATTTTAAAGTAAATGAACACTTTAACAGTCAAGACTTGCAAGTAAATGTATTCTGTTATTGTAAGCTTATAAACATGTAGAATTTAGTTTTTTTGAAAGCATAATGACAGAAAGACTGTTTAAATAACTTCTGATAGTAAAATTTTTACTAGGAGAAAATGTCAGAAACATTTTTGTTTCTAAACATATTACGCTCTTTTTCGGCTCTCTAGTTGCTAATTTTTTGTGTACGTGAACACTTACTAGCAAAATTTATCGAAAATTATTGATAATTTTTCTTTAAATGAACACACCTAATATTAAATTATTATTTTATTAATATTATTCAAAATATTTATTCGTTAAAAACAAAATTAAATATCGTTTTAATGTTAACTTAACTAACGGTTGTTGTTGTATTTTTTAAATTTTAGCACAATTTGTATTGATTTGTAGAAAGTTTAGCACTTTTCCTTTAACAATTTAACCACAATTGTATCATATGGCAACACTGCTTATAATAAAATAATTGAAAAATTAAATTAAGCTAAAAATTGGTGCGTAGTATGTCTTTCTAGATGAGTTACATCATCAAGTCAATCTTTAAACAAATTTTCCAATAAACGATATATGGAAGGTATCCATGCAAGGACATGCTTTCATTAAAATTTTTGATTTTATCTTATTAATTATATCATAGCTTTGGACCAATTTTTGGTTACTTGAGACAATAATTTAATTAAAAAGTATAAATGTATTTCCGGTACGCATGAACTCTTTCTTTTTCTAAGTCGGCAGCACTATGTAAGTAAAAAGGTTATATGAGAAAATTATCCTTTGGACGATTTCTTTAAAAATTATTGTTTTTCTCTTTTTAAAGCAAAAAAAGTATCCTGTTTTCTGAAAATGGGTTTATAAGGTGTACTCCTGTCCCTACTTCAATTAACCCAAAACATTTTATTTTTATTCGTTAACCAGAGTCATAGCCAACTATTAAGTTACGGCCATATTTTATTGAAAAGAATATACAGGAGTTACCTATGCCCTAATCCCGATATTGCCTAAAAAAATTTATCTCTGCCTTTTTGAAGCACCATGAGCACATAAAATGGTTCCTAATGCTTGTGGCGATTTTTCTTAAATTTCAATGTTTCTCCCCTCAAAATAATAGAGAAATATGATCACAACTTACTCATGTTAATTTAGAAAACTATATTTTTTAACATCTTCAACTTTACTTTCTTTTCATTAAAAGTTTGTTTTATACATGTATGTATGTTACTTTTGCGTTTAAATAAAATTTTTGTTAGAATAAAAAGTTATATTTCGTTAATGAGTATTAGTTTAAGCTCCTTTGTGTGGCTTATTATAAGTTTTCACACGTTGTTTACCACTACATAGTTTTTTTCTTTATAAACATGAACATACATATTTAGAAAGTAAGTAACTACTTCATTAGAATGATGTGCCTGAGGCCTTATATGCATAAAAATATTTACGAAGAATGAAAAGAAAAATTTGAACTTTAAATAGAGGTCATGACATGCAGTTCAATTGAAAGAAAAAAAAAATATTTTACTAAAAATTCCTGCATAAGAACTTGTCTGTGCTTGCATGTGTATGTAGGTATTAGTGTGTGTACATGTGGTTAAAATATTAAATTGCAATACATGAAGGGGTTTGATTGTTGTGTGCCAACAAATATTAGTTCGCATTCAAGTAAAGGATGATCTAAAGAACAAATACGTTTTTATAAATATTGTGTTTGCTATTTACCAACCCAAAGTTAAGTTAGCCTAAAGATATGCTTTAACATTTGCACTATTTAGGTATTTGGGCTTTAGTAATTGTTTGTTGCATTTAAATGTATTTATTTGTAAATAAATGTATGCACTTATAATATATATAAGTATTTATTGTCTATATTTATCATTAATTACGCTCTATAATTTTTCAAAGACTTTTTTCTAATGCTTCCAACCATTAAATTTTTAACACGAATGTTGGTGTTTATTTGTTTTTCTAAAACTAAATACTAACTAATGTATATTTTTCGTGCATACACAAATAAAAGTTATTCAAACAACTACATACGAATGTTTGTACATAAGTATAAACAAAATTATAAGTAGAATATTGTACCTCTGAACCAGGGGTTGTCAAAATTCTCATTTCATGAAATGCGTCTGTATTGGATAAGAGAAAATTGCCCAGCAAACAAAAAACTAAGCATTGCAAATGTGATGAATTTTACTTTTTAAAGCAAAATGGAAATGAGCTTAAAAAAAGTTATTAAAATTAAATACAAAATATGCCTCAGTTATTACAGAGTTAGACAATTTTTTTTCACACATATTCCATTGGGCGAGTTTAGTTTACAGTTAAAACTTAAAAAATTAGGTGTATTTAGGTATTATAAATTAAGTTTTTCTTGTTTTAAATGTTTGGTAACATAAAATGCATTGCATGTTACCAAAAGCATTTTTAATGACAAAACAAAATTTTTTATCTTCCATTATACTATTTTGTTTGCTGGTTTATTTTGAAATTAAATCAAAGCTGAAAAAACAACAAAGCTGAAAAAAAAGCAGTAAGCATCCGCCCATGTGCACTCGTTAACACTCAATTAACGACTGAAATTAAACTGAAATAAAAGAGAACAAGCGTCGGTGTGAGTTTGTTTTTATTGTTTTTGTAGCACAATTGTGCACTAAAAATGAATTTTTGACAACCTATGCTCTGAACCAATTAACATACACACATGTACCTTTGTACATATTTAACAATTATATTCATTCACTTACTGTACAGGATGGACGTGCTCTGCTTCCTTTGACATTCTGAAATTGTATTTGTATACTTACACATTACTTAAGTACTTAAGTACAGTCTTTAAAGGTGTGAAAAACTAATAATTATTTAAAATTTGCAGCGAAGTTTTACATTAAAAAATTTAACAAAAATCTTTGCAATATGTATATGGTATTCCCACTAATTTCAGCAATACATGTACGGATTTTTATATGATGTCCTGATAAAAAAATGTTTGTGCTAATTTTTGAAAAAAAAATCACAGATTGTTATAATTTTTAACATACATAATTTGATATTTTATATATTTTTACGGAAGAAAATGTATTACGTGGTCAAGATTTTCCAGCTGTGGAAAGAATATCCTTCCATTTTTTTACTGGCTTGATTTAAAATTGCATAGGACTATTATTTTTTAAAATTAACCTGTTAAAAAAAACATAATGAAAGCAATAAATTTAAGATACCCTTTAATAAAAAAAGGCCCTAACTTGTAATTTTGTTTAAGGCCAGATTTTCGTTTTTTTTCAAAAAATTGTCTGCTCATATATCAAAATTATCCAAAAAATCTTGACTTTAACAAGTAAAGGTACCTTTACACGGTAATACATATATTACGATATGTCAAAAAATGTTGTGGGATAATACAAAATCTCATCATGTAAAAGCATTATGTATAGGGTAGGAGAGAATACGGATGCAAAATTTGACAAGTGTTCGGTAAATGTTTATTTTCTAAACCATTTTAGAAACTTGTGTATTCTCATCACATCAGAGGTGTGAAAGATTGGCAGCACTTACAGCATCTAATGAAGGTGGCTACACTTAGTGAAACAATACACAAACAATCAAAATAAAAGCAGATTTTTTTCATGTTGTTTTTGTTAATATTGTTGAACCTTAACCATATGGCGTTACCCCAAAAGGAACGTGGCAAGAAACAACCGATTTTGATTTTACCAACCTCATCCGTGTAAACATGAAAAATAGTTAGAACAGATTTTTATTCTCTTTTTTTAAACACGGAGAGAATTTCATAATATTTTGATTCTACAAAATCTAATTACTTTGTATTACCGTGTAAAGGTACCTTTGGAGCGATATATTTGGCTCTGCCGAATTTTTTATACCCTTTACATAGGTTTTCTAAAATACCCAGCTATCTTTCCAACCGAATTACTTTGTACTGCAAATATTATAATAAAAATACTTTATGCCGGACTTGAAGTCCATAGCAATCCTAGTTTTCAAAATAGAAAACTTTACAGAATTTTAACGTTCGTATGTATATATTAGAAATACTTAGGGTATTCACAAGGTAGTCATAAAGTCATATGTCTTAAAAAATAAAACGAAAAAATACTACTGTTGTGAGCATCCGCTCAGAATTAAGTGTGTTATTTTAAATTTGAATCAGCTGCTGTAGAAAACAGAAAAATAATTAAATTCAAAAATATTTTAAAATTAATGACTGCGACTTATTTCGGCTGCCCGACTCAGGTTTCTACAGTTTATGACAAAACAATAAACACGTTCCAAATGTCTTATTATTATAGAACTTTTTCTTTTAAGCACAACAGCAATTTTTTTAAACTATTGCAAAATATTAAAACTTTAAGACAATATGACTTGATAGCATGCCGTTTGAATACCCCAACTATGTAGAAAGTTTTAAGACGGGAGTTTTAAAAGTTTTCTAATTTTGTTAATTTTTATGGAAGGTTCTACTCCCTCTGCTCCTTTCCAACTATTTTTTCCAAAATATATGAATTATTTGATAATTAATTTTTGTAAAACATTCAAAGTCGATATCAGTTATAGTTTTCTAGATAAATCATATCAAAAATATATTTAAAAATTTTTCATTTATATGAGAGCTTTCCCTTCCCCTACCCATGCCCAAAAAACTTTTTTTCCAAAGCAAAGTGGTGGCTCTATTGTCCAATTACTTTTTGTAGAACATTAGGTGTCGATAGCTGTTATAGTTTCTATATATTGGCGCACAAAGTTTATGCAATTGTAGGGGAAATACCGTTTTCCCTGAACTTATCTGAAAATTTTTCTCTCTTATTAAGGATTTTAACAAACGGACATGGCTATATCAACTTCCCTATCAATAAGGACCCAGAATATATATACTTTATGGGGGATAGTAAAAAAACTACAAACGAAATGACGAACTGACATATACCCTTATCGCTATGTGAAGGTAATAAAAATACGAGTTTGGGCCTTTTTATATTAGGTTAACAATATGCATATTTTATAAACTCACTTTTTTTTAATAATTACATTAAAACTTAAGCAATTTAAAATTAATATTAAATATTAAACATTTTTGCATTCTGAAAAAGTCAGGTATGGTAATGTTGACACGGCTGGAACTAAAAACCCCACATTAAATTTTTAGGGTTCATAGCATGGCAACCAAAAATATGTTCGTAAAACAGGGTACATAATATGCCTTATCAAATTGAAAATATGTATATGCTTTAAAGACAAGAATGATAGGCAGCAAATGGTTGTCACAATTCATTAATATTAAAATCTGCCATATTGTTTCCTCATGGCAACACTTTTCTTTTGTTTTTCCTATTAGTATTCCTGAAATTTTTAATTTTTATGTGGACATTTTTTTCACTTTTTTGGAATAACATATTTAAAAATAATAAAGTCCAGGAAAACTTTTTTATAAGAGGTAACAGTTCTTATTAAATGAAGTCTCATATAGTTACCCGTTATAAAAAAAATTTGAACCAGATTTTGAAAAATTACTCATCACACCATTTTTTTGATGAAAATCCATAGTATTTTCCAAAACTGTTAAGGCACATAAAAAGAAAACCAGAGAATGTACATAACAATTATTTTCGAATTTTCAATAAAAAAACCATATAAAAAGAAACATCCGAAGGTCGAGTGAAGTAAGCCCTCTTGATGGCATTAAATTACATTTTTTGAAAATCAGTTTTTTAATATTTTTTTAAATAATAAAAACAAAACTATTTTTTGTCAAGAAAAAATTAGCATTTTTTAATTTTTTTTGGAAGAAATTACTATTATGTCTTTTTTAATTAATATAAAATTAAAAAAAAAAATAACTATTTTTGTTATCATAATTGATTTATATAAAAATTGAAAAATAATTATTTATGCAAAAAAAAAAATAATAATAAAAATAATATTTTAACAAAAATGAGCATAAAAATTATGAAAATAAAAAAATAGCTTTTATTTTTTGAGACTTATTTTTTTGCCATTATTTTAGCGGCCCTCGTGGAAAATGGTTGCCAATCTCGCCAAACTGAGTATAGAGAGTTACTATCCTTTAGAACTAAATATAGTTCCTATAGTTACTTTCCTGCTTGAGTATTTATTTTAACTGTTGCCCAGTGTATACGAACAAATAGCTTATGAGTTGTGATGAAATATTTAGGGCAACCATTTTCATTTTTTTCTATGAAAAAGATAATTCGAAAGCCGAAGTCAATTAAAAATAAGCGATTCAAAATAATTTTATTTAATAATGTATCAAAGTTGACTAAAATATTTTCTGTCGGCTTGTGCTATTGCGTTGGTTTTCAGTCTTTGAACACTCTGCCATTTAAGTTGAAATATCTTCTAAAATATATTGAGATTAGTTTTTGTGTGTGTGTGTATACACGCTTTGGGTGTATGTTATTTAAAGCAAAAATTTTTCAGTTAACCACATTAGAAACGATAGTATTTTTTAAACTACTAAAAATATTTGTATACCAAGACCCCCACCTGCGTCAATTTAAAATACTTTTTGATTCAATGCTACACGTCCTTTTGAGGACAAAGGAATCATTTTAAGAGATTGATGGTGAAAATATATTTATATTTGCTTGTTTTAAGTAGCTTGCTATAGGTCAGCGTTAGCGATGCAAGTCGAGGTCTTGGTGTAAATATGCTTGCGGTCTTCAAATGACTAAGCATTTTTCTATTTCTAAAACATATTCGTATTTGTTTTAAAAAGCAGTATCATGGATTAATAAAAGTAGTTAGCAGATGAGTTAATGGAAAACAGTTACGTATTGTTTTTAGTTTTGAGAGAAAAGTTTATTTCAAAAAATTAAAAATGTTCAAAACGACAAACCAAAAAATATTTAATGACAAAACAATATGAGATACGTGTTTGGAAAACTAAACTAAAAACTTTAATTTCAAATTTTAAGGTGTATAGGACTTTCGCTTTTAGTTAACAGAAAATAATGAAACGTTAAAACTTTTTGAAAAAAATTTTAGTAGAATTTGGGGAAACCTTTTTGTATTGTTTAAGAAAAACTTATTTATTTATTTAGAAACATCCTGCTTCGTTCACTGCTAATTGTGTAAGATTTATAAAAAAAAATACTGATATTTTCTAGTCTTTTTAATCTACACCTTCTATAGCTTTCATAAGCATAACCCATTTAGCAATCTATGTCTCTAATAAACAAGAATAATTGTATGTATTTATCAAAGGTAATCCCAAAGGTTTTGCTAACACCTGATACATGTATGGTGCAACAACACAAGTGCTGCACACATTTTTTAAATGAGGGCATCACAAAACTTAAATAACAAAAAGATAAATTTAATCATTAGTAAATGTTGTTATGGGATGCTGCAATTTAAAGTAAAAAACTTAACAACAGTTGCTAGAAGATGATTTTTGCTTTCAAAAAGGAACTCTTTTCAAAATCTATTACTAAGAGGATAAAAAAGAGCAAAACAAGAAAAATCGGCACCATTATTGTTTCTAAACTACTTATCCTGTAAAAAAATTTTTTTGGCACTTTTTTGGTAAAAGTTATATATTGTTACTATTATGGGGGGAAAATATACTTTAGAGATGGAAAATATAATTCATTTAAATACTTTTAATTTTTGGGATTTAAAGTCTAGAAGTCTTAAAGGCTACTGACTCAGATTAATTAATGTTTGCAATAAACTTAGTAACTAGAAACACTTTTTGGCGTCCGGGACTGCTTTGAATTTACAGGTTTATATGTATTTATATATGTTTTATGTATAACAAGCCCGATTTTAAAAATTTCATATTTTTAAATCATTTTCTCGAAATATATACAAAAACAAAATAGTAATAAAAAAATAAATAAAAAATTAAAATAAAAAGGTTAAATAAAATAAAACAAAGCAAATAAAAAACAAACAGTAACAGTGCTATATTCGGTTGTGCCATATATTAAATACCCGTAATATTGGCCTTTCGAAACCCCGAACCTTTTTTATTTTTATCCATTGTTTTTATTTTTTATTTTTTTCTAGTTTTTAAATAGGGTTCGGTGTCATATTTTACCCTCTTAGGGTGACAACAGGGAAGTTGTAGAGGTTTTTACAATAATTTTTCAAAATTTTGTATGGCAACCCCCGTAGGGATGGTGATAAGTTTTAGGAAAATGTTTGCAACGAGAAATTAGCTGGGGTCAGTCCTAAATTTGACCTACACTGAGCCAAAAAAGCATTTTTAAATCAAAAATTCGGCGTTCTTGTTTTTAAATTGCAGCATTTTTATGAAATCCTTTTTAAACGAAAGATTTTCTCTTTATTTTGAAAATAAACAATCTTATTTAAAAAATTAAACATTTTAAAAAAACAAAAATAGTTTTTGTTTTAATAGCGAAATTTTTTTGTGAACATGTTAAGGAATAAACATTTTTTCTTGTATATTAAGATTTAAAATTTTTATTTTTACAATGGAACAAAAAAAAAGCATTTTTAAATCAAAAATTTTGAATTCTTGTTTCAAAACTAGTGTATTTTAAAAAAATAATTTTTAAAACAAAGATTTTTTATTACTATTTGAAAATTTAACATTCTTATTTACAAAATGATGCTTTTATACCATTTAAAAAAAAAAATCGTTTTTGTTTTATTAACGAATAGCTTTTTGCTAATTATAAAAATGTAAGGGCGATTTAAAAAAAATATATATATAAAAAAAATGTTAACTTGCAATGGCAATCCTGTTATGGGCAGAGGTAGGGAGTAGGTAAATTGCAAAAAAATGTTTTAAAATTTAAAATTTTTATTGTTAACACTTTAGTTTTTGATTTGAAAATATAATATTTTAGTCATTTTTGAGCAAGCGCCATTTTGTAGATTGAAAAAAAAAGTTCAAGCGAATACATAACATTAAAGTGCTGTGAAAATATAATTAATAAACAAAAGTTCTTAAAAAATGGAAGAAAAAAATTACATATTTGAAAAATTCGAGCTAGGGGAAAGAGAAATTCATACGAAGCAATATGATCACTGTTGGATTTGTTTAACTGTTTCGATATGGGAAGAATAATGCTATTTTTAAAAGGTAAGTTTTTTGTTCAACAGTTCGGTGGCAACAAATTTTAATATGATAATTATTTTATTTTTTATAAATTCAGATGCTGAAATATATTTTAGAAGCCCCCGCAGTTGTAGATACATTATTATTACTTCCAGTTGAATGTCGATGACGCAAATGTTTGGGTCCCTTTAAAGTGAAAAATTGTTTGCAAGATTCGTGACCTCTTTCAAGTTATTTCCTTTTAGCTTAAGACAAAGTAAGTTTTGTCAACACAATATTTCATTTACATTTTTGCAAATATATATATGTATGTACATAGTAAAAAATTAAATAAATGGTTTATTTTTATTTGGTTTATTGTAAGTATAATGCAGTGTCAAAACAAAAACACGCATTTTTAATTTAAAAATGCTTAATTTTTATTTTAATAATGCTATATTTTATATTTAAAACGTTTCATTATCAAAACAAAAACTTCTATTATTAATTTAAAAATTTTCATTTTTTAATTAAAACATTTTATTTTTAATTTAAAAATTGCCAACTTTGTTTTAAGATTGTTTAGAGTTTGCAACAAATATGAAAAACTTTAAAACAAAAGATAATCATTTTAATTTAAAAATGTTTTTTTACAATTCCTCCATTTTAAAAACAAGAACGAACCTTTTTAAAATAAGAAAAAACAAACTTAGTTAGATTTTGTCACGGTTTCATTTTTAAAATAAGACTGTTTCTGCTTGATTTTAAAACTTTTTTTTCAGTGTATCCACGGGGGGAAGCTATGCGCGTTTTTGCACAATTTTTGTAAGTTTGTATGACAACCCCCTTAGGTGATAGAGGTAGAGGGTATGTATGCTCTAGGAATATGTTTGGGAGGAGAAACTAATGGGGGTCTGTGATACATTTTATTCTTCTAAAGTCAACTCCCGAATTTTTTAAACTTTGTGTGACAATTCTGTTAGGGCCTGGAGATATATGTCATACAAAAATGTCTGGGAGGATAAATCAATTGAGGTAGGGCTTACATTAGACCTTTGAAGGAAGCTGTAAGAGCGATTTAAAAAAAATATATATATAAAAAAAATGTTAACTTGTAATGGCAATCCTGTTATGGGCATAGGTAGGGAGTAGGTAAATTGCAAAAAAATGTTTGTGAGGAAAAGTTATTGAAAGTCGGTTTTATACTGCACCAATGTAGATTCAACTCCAGGGCAGTGTTTGAGGTTTTTATGTCAGTTATCGAGCATTTCAATAGCGATTTTGTGGATTTCAATAACGATTTGCTCGCAGATATTTCTGTAACTGTGCTTGCATTTATAGGTACATGCAACATTGGGGGCCTTAAAAAGTTGATTTCAACCATAATACGGACAAACGGGCCAAACAGACAGATAAACGGACATCGCTAAATCGACTTCCCTATTTATAAGGACCAGGAAAATATGTACTTTATGGGGCCCGCAAGTGACTATTGCTGAAGTATCAAATGGAATGACAAACTGATGTATACCCTTACCACTATGTAAAGGGTACAAAAAGTACCAAAAATAATTTTTTAATTTTTTTCACATACACTGGTCTGCAAAAAAACAAAAAAACAAAAAAATAATTTAGCTTGAAAAGAAAACTATGTGGACTAAAGAGATTTTATTGTGGTAAGGCGGTTAATACATTTTATCATTACTTCGGAGAGATTTGTCCAAATTTGATCAGAATGCCAACAATAATAAGAAATAAAATGTACTTTCAGTGTAGGCAATTTAAACAAATTTTTTATATGTTCAAGTGTCTAGGAGTTATTCAGAAATTATTGGCAAAAAAATTTTTCATGCTAAATGGGGACTATTTTTAGGTATTCAAACGTCATTTTAAAATTATTAGAGCAAACCCTTTCAAAATATACATAAAATAATTTATACATTTTATTTGTATTTATTTGGCGAGAGTTTAAGTTCATATACTGAAATATCAGCCTTTCAGAAAATATATATTTTTTGTAGAAACAAAGGTTTAAATACCACGAGAATTACTTTAAACCATCGTTTAAATTAAAAAAGGTTACAAAATATAAAATAAAATTTTCACCCTTTTTACCCCTGTAAGTCAAGTACTTTGATCATAGGACGGACGGATGGACGGACATCAACTAATTGGCAAGTCAAGTGGCTTTGAGGCGATGAGTCATGATGTGCCTAAATCTAATCATTCTATGGTAAACAAAGACACAAAAAAGTTTGTCTAAGACGCATACTTTTCTTAAGCACATATTACATATATTGTGGTCTTATCAGAACGACTTTGGATTTAGTTGCTTCATCTGCTGCTTTTACTTATGATAAATAGTAAGTCCATTTTTACTTATATTAAATTATAAAATTTTAAGAATTTCCCATTTGCTGTGACTTTCTTTTTCGAAGTGTATTTGACAAAATGACAGCAACAACTATTATAACAACATAATATTACATATTAATATCGCCATCAAGAATCAACATTAAAAGCTGTTTTTTACATAATCCATAGAATGAACAACCAAAACAACTTCTACCTGAGCAATAATAACAGCATGACGACGACGGTAATAACATTAATATCATCAACTATTCACCACAATATGCAACAAGCAAGCACACACACACACACTTTCTCTTGAACTCGCACTGCATTGTACGAATATCTTATACAAGTGTTTCTATTATCCTTATAACCTGTATAATCACTTTTACCACCAGGACATACTTAAAAAGTCATATCAAGTCTTCTTTTTATTCTTCGTCTATTAGTGTATACTGATCGGAGATAATACTGACACATGCATATATGTAAATAGACAGAAGAATAATTTTTTTAAGGTTCCTGTGAAAATGTATAAAAATGTCACCCAATGAAATGAAGAAAATATATGAGTTTTGCCCGCAAATAAGTATGAGTTCTACATATGGAATGAAATAAAACTCATTCTTATGTGAAGGTAAATGATGTGGACAAATTTTATGAAGAAAATAAAAAAAACAGGATATAAAAATCAGAATACAGAAACACAGAAATAAAATTTGAAGCTGTTGGTCATATAAATAAAAATATGTGGGTCTAAGTAAGGCATACTCGTATAAATATAAATAGCATTTTTAAATATTCACGAATTATTTAAGAAACGATTTTATGTAGGTAATATAACTTAAAATTTATTTGTTTTAAATAAAATTTTTTGCTGCGAATTTGTTACTTAAATATTATATATTAACTAAAACAAAATACAAAAGCGAAAGAATACTAAGAGCATAATAAGTAAGATTTACATAATTTTCTACTCAATTTCAATCCAGAATATTCAAGTACCAAAAATGCGAATAGTAGTAATCTCAAGGTATACACAAAAAGTACCAATAATGTGAATAAGTACTTTTTGACCGAATAGCTGCCGTTCGAAGATAATCTAAGACCCTTTTTTTTATTTCTCTGCGCTCATAATAATAAAAACCCGAAAAGGCACCAAAATGTCATGTTAACCCTTTTTATACCCTTTACATAAGTGATAAGGGTATATATAAGTTTGTCATTCCGTTTGTAATTTCTTTATTATCCATTTGGGACCCCATAGAGTATATATATTCTGAATCCTTAGAGATAGGGAAGCCGATTTAGCGTTGTCCGTCTGTCCGTGTTGTGGTTGAAATCAACTTTCTGAAGCCCCCCGATATCGCGAAAAAATCGGTATTGAAATTCAGCGAAATCACCCGATAAATGACCGAGATATAAGCAAAAAAGCAAGACTACCTCCTTTTTTTTCAGTCTACAACAACAACAAAGAACATACCTATGTATGTAATAATAAAAAACACAA
This sequence comes from Melanophora roralis, assembly GCA_963583895.1. NCBI lineage: Eukaryota > Metazoa > Arthropoda > Insecta > Diptera > Rhinophoridae > Melanophora > Melanophora roralis. Next base: position 24,102,088 of record OY757189.1, on the reverse strand, counting down.
CAAAAAAGAAAAAAACAGAATCAGTCATGTTGATATTATTGAACCACACCCAAAACGAAAATTCTATTAGTATTAGTCTTCATACATATAACAGGATTGCCATACAAAGCTTAATTTAAACATTTTTAAAATCGCTCCTACGGCTTCCAGGGTTCTCCTACAAAGGTAAAATGTAAGACCGACCCGAATTATTTTATCCATCCATACATTTAAAAATAATGATGTTAAAATGCCCACAACTTCTTCAGAGTTGGCCTTAGAGCAATAAAGAGAACGACCGACCCCTATTAGTTTCTTCTCCCAAACATATTCCTAGAACTAACTTACCCTCTATCTCCACGCCCTAAGGGTTTTCCAAACAAAATTTACAAAAATGATATGAAAATGCCCACAACTTCCTGAGAGTTAGCCTTAGAGCAATAAAGTGTACGACCGACCCCCATTAGTTTGCCCTCCCAAACATATTCCTAGAATATACTAACCCCCTATCGCCACTCCCTAAGGGGGTGGCCATACAAAATTTACAAAAATTATGTAAAATGCCCACAACTTCTTCAGAGTTGGCCTTACAGCAATAAAGTGTACGACCGACCCCCAATAGTTTGCCCTCCCAAACATATTTCTAGGATAGACTTGCCCTCTATCTCCACGCCCTAAGGGGGATGCCATACAAAATTTACAAAAATGATGTAAAATGCCCACAACTTCTTCAGAGTTGGCCTTAGAGCAATAAAGTGTGCGACCGACCCCCATTAGTTTGCCCTCCCAAACATATTCCTAGGACAGACATGCCCTCTATCTCCACGCCCTAAGGGGGTTGCCATACAAAATTTACAAAAATAATGTTAAATGCCCATAACTTCTTCAGAGTTGGCCTTACAGCAATAAAGTGTACGACCGACCCCCATTAGTTTGCCCCCCCAAACATATTTCTAGAATATACTTACCCTCTATCTCCACGCCCTAAGGGAGTTGCCATACAAAATTTGTAAAAATTAGGATAAAAACCCCTAAAACTTCCCCGTCAGCCGTGAAGCGTTAAAAAATGACACCGACCCCTATTTAAAAATTAGAAATATTTCATAAGAAAAAAAAAATGGATAAAAATAGAAAAAAGTTTGGGATTGCGAAAGGTCAATGTGAAGGGTATATAAGATTAGGCACAGCCGAATATAGCGCTCTTACTTGTTTGAACTCTAAATAGTCCAATTTAACAAAAAATATTTTCAAGACAAGTCGAACGCATTCTTAATTCAGTTTTTACATCTAAAATTTTAAAACTGTCCTAATATATATACATTTTTTTAAGAGCTGTCGACCGAAAGCTAAATCATTTAGTATCTTTATTGGCTTAAATATATACAAAAAGTACCAAAATATATATTTTACCCTTTTGAGCTTAAATTTAAAACAGGGTACCAAAATTTAAAAAATGTATTATGTTTCTTTTAAAAGCTGTTGAGCGCAATTTGAGATATTTTTCTATACATATTGATTCAAAAGCAGCATATTATACCTTAAAAGTGCAAATTAAAGGACTTTACCTGTTTTTTTACCACTCAGTGTCAAAGCTTCTAAAGGGTAGCAAAAATGTGTTCAGACTTCTATCTTTATTGGTGTTAAAGTGACAAAACGAGCTAATGAGTATTAAAATATCTACAATTTTTTTTTTAAATTGTGCACTGATAGGTTTTTGGGTATAGAAAACAAGCCTACTAAATAGTTGGCAGGTAACTTGTTATTTAAATAGCCCCCATTCAGATATTTTTCCTGAATAAACATATTAAGCTTTAATAATTAATTCATTTTAATTTTCTTTATTATTGGTCCATCTTTTTTAGCTCTAACTTTTTTAAGTATCACTCTATCTCCACAATATTTTGCGTATCGGGGACCTTATGCGACTAACTGTGAAACGAGATCCCATTGTGACTGATCCATAATAACCCATGGGCCCCATAAAGGCCCAAATAAAAAATAAACAAATTGGGGTATGGAGAATTATATGGACGAGCATTAGTGACTATCGGTATCTCCTTTTCGGAAAAAATGCTGCCAAAAATTTTATTACCAATTTTTGACCCTAAAATTTTTATTATAAAAAAAATGAAATTTGTGTTCAAAAATAAATTCCTTAATTGTATAACAACTAACGCAATTGAAAAAGGGCACTTTCTCATTTTTCAATATGACTTTAGAAACTATTTAAGCGAGGAATTAAAATTTATTTTGAAATAAACAATACACATTCGCATTTTTATATTAAATTAATGTGAACAATGTATACACACATACTTACATACACCTATTAAGCTCAGCTGTGTTTTAAAAAAAGTTTTGGATTCAATCGGGTCATTCAGCAGCTTTAAAACAGAGCTCGAGAATATACGGTTTCTAATGTTTGACAAAAAATGTAACGAAAGGTCAATTGATAATAGACACTTCCTAACAAATCACATCAATATGTAGTGAGATTTAAAGTGTTTCTGGGTTAAACAAGCATGCTAGATAATTGCAATAACAGTCACTGCATAGTCTATTGCGGAAAATTTTATAAATAATTATAAATTATACAAACTTTTAAAAACAACTAAAGGCACTGAAAGTCACTAACGCTCTATATTAAAAAGCACCAAAAAATAGTGTTTTAAGCATTAAGTTGGCATCGCTGCCTGAGCGGTGTATGCCGCTAATATAAAAACTAACTCAAGCCAAAAAGGCAAAAGTTCTAAAATATATATTAAAAATAAAAGTTTTTAAAATAAAATCGACACTTGTTGATGTCATTGAAAAGCGTTTTTATTTTAATTGGTTATCAGCTTAAAATCATCTCGAACTTTGTTTTTAAACTCTAACAAATGTCTTTAAAAGCAACATAGTAGCAGCATGGCAGAAAACAACAATATTTTTAAGTCACCAATGCATCAAACAACATTGTATTCCTTTTTATAAATTCAACAACCAAACTTACCAAGAAAGGACCACTCACATTTATGTTAAAGCATTTTGCCTAGAATTCTATCAAGAGTTAAGCAATTGCAACAAATAGAAACTTATTAGACATTAACAACTTTGTAAGGACAATAAGCTCAAGTATGAATAGTTTCTACTTCTAAAGCTTTTTTCTTTGTGTAATTTGAAAGAGGGCAGCTAAAATTCTTCTTAAATTGTTTACATTGTACGAGTGTAGTACATCACTCGTACTTGACAAATGATAACTTACAAACACTCACACCAAATCACACACTAAACACACATTTGCAAAAATTCAAACAATTGATAATAAAGACATTGAATAAAATACAAAGAAATTTTCTTTAGTGCTGAATGCAAATCTGTTAGAAGTTGTCAGAACAATTAAATATCTAATTCGAATATTTTTTAAATTTTGCTTTTGCTGTTGTTTGACTTTAGGTTATCAGTGATACATGTTTCAATACAGAAATTTTATGATGATTGGCGGAAAATGATTAAGTAAACTTTTTTTAAAAATCTTTATAATTTAAGGAAAAATTTTCGTTAAACGTGTAACTAGAAGCATCATAGTTTTTTCTTTTTAAAAATTATTTGTACAAGTACAAAGGGTGTATACATGTATACATATGTATATCTTTATATACAATATATTGTTTTCCGATCAAATTAAGAATATTTATGTATATTCTGGATCTTTAGAAACAATCAACTCTGTTTGGAAATGTACATCTGTCCGCCTGTTGAAATTAAGTTTTCGAAGCCAAGTAAAACCTTATGTATTAGGTATTGGCTTAAACTATCAAAAATTTCGCTAAAATGATCGCATTTGCAAATAAAAAAAGAGAATATATTAAATCAATTAAAGTTTTGTTTGACAGTTTTCGAAAAAATACAAATAATTTTTTTATTTTGAACACTTAAGGGCATTTAAAAACAGTGAAATTTAATATAGAAACATAATTTAAATTGCGTTTAATGGGGTTGGAAAATATATAAATACGTTTAAGTACTTTTTTTGATATTTTAGACCCTTTTACATTTTTTTGATTTGATATTTAGGATTGATTATCCATAAATTGGTCGATAATCAGCTAAGTGGACAAAAAGTACTTTTATAATATAGTCGGTACTTTTTGCATTTTTGGAAGAACAAGTCTAGAAATATGATATTTGCGACTAATGACCCATAAATAGGTCGAGAGCCAGTAAAGTAGACAAAGCTACTTTGTTTACGCCTTCGGTACTTTTTTTGGATTTTTTGTTATACGAGTCTAGAAATATTAAATTGAGGACAGTTGTTTTATATACAGGTCTGAAGTGAACTAAGTTAGCTTTTTTGGTTTTATTATAGTACGAGTACAGAAATATGAAATAAGAGACTATTGACCTATAAAGATATAGGTCTTGAGTTAACTAAGTGAAACTGCTAGTCTAGAAATATGAAAATAAGGTCTGTTGTTTAATTTAGAGATCTGAAGTCAAATAAGTTCGCAGCAAGTGCTTTTTACAATTTTAGTACTTGTTTGGTTTTGTTAGAAAAGTGGGTGGACAAAAAGTAACTTTTGTAACTTCTACACTTATTTATTTTTTTTTTAGAAAAGCAGTCTAAATATAAGAAACTAAAGTCTATTGACACATTCGTAAAGAGCTTGGAAGAAAGTATTTTTTTTTACATATTAAGCACATTTTGGGTTTGGATATATGAAAGTAACTAAATTTTATTTTGAACAAAATCAAAATTGGTGCACCAATTTTAACAGGGTGTTCCAAATTCTTTAGAACTTATTGACCTTAATTTTTTTTGAAAAAAATTAGATCAAACTTAAAAATTTGCAAAAATATGTTTTCTTTCGACAAAACTATTTCATTATCCGAAATACTAACTAGATATATAACGTAGTGATTCTGAGTCGATCGGTATACCTTCAAGTACGCTGATCATTAATTTTGGTTTGGGCCTTACAAACATTCGATGACACCGAAAGTGGCGATTAATTCATGGGAGCCGTAATTTAAATTTTTTTAAAATTTATTTTTTCAAATCGTTAAATATGCATAAAAAGGCATATTCTGAAAAAAAGATACACGGAAAAAAATTTGTTTATACGATTTTATAGACATTTTTATTTTTCGGAAAATTATAGTTCGTTTCAGAATTTTCGCAGTAATTTTAACAGAAGCCTATATTGTCTTCTTTCTAAAAAATAAAAAAAAAAATATATATTTTGCATAAATATGAATATAAGATAAATTTAAAGTCTGAATTTGGGTGTTGAAGGATTTCGAGAATTTTACAACTTTTTTAAAAAAGTAACGAAATAAATTTTTACAATTGTTGTGCTTATTAATAATTGTCATACACTTAAAAAGAAACCATATTATGTTCATCCTCACCTTCATCATTATAATCTTCGCTATCATTACTCTCACATGTATTTCTTGAAAAATAATAGGCGATAGCAAAAGCTGTAGTTCGGAATTTGATAGTTGTTGCTTTTCTTTCCGCTCATGTTGTTTATTAATACTTGATATGAATGGATCTGAACTGAGAAAAAATCTATTTCAAATATTTTCATTCGACTTTTCTCGGCTGCATTTGTCAGCAAAGTGTTACCTATAATTTTTAAATCCTTATTTCTGGCTTCCTGAGCTTCTTCTGAAAGTTCTTCAATCGGTAAAAGGGCATATATAATGATTTCGGGACCATGAATTAAAAATTTATGTATTGTAGGAGTCATTCAAAACTATTTTAACACTCTCGTGAATTAAGATGACTGCACTTGTTCACGCAACTATCTCCGACAATAATAACAACAATAGTAAGTATTGAACGAACGTTAGTTTTGTTAAATACATGACTTTGAAAAAACACGACTTCAAACAGAAAAATGTTAATAGCAAAAAATGGAGCAACAAAACCACAAATTTCCTTTTTGTAATGTCAAGCTAAGTTTTTATACTTTTAGGAAATATAAGATTCAAAACTCAACCTTAACTAACTTAGAAGTTATGGTTCACGAAACATCAAAAATAGGTCAATTTTAGACCTTTTTTAAAAAAATTGTCAAAAATATTTTCACAAAAATTTTCAAAAACATTACATCATTTTTGTATGCTTTATTACCTAAAGTAAAAGGTTCTATTCTTAAAATAACACTTTGTTAAAGTTAAATTTGGAAATTACGGACTCGCTTAATGCAAAATTTTACTTTTTTCGCTTTTTAAAAAAATTGCAAAATGTTTTGTACTTTGACACGTCACTACGGAGTCAACTGAGAAGATAGATGCTTGAAAATTTACACGGTGATGTAGAATTTTATTTAATTTTATGCGATACCAAATATTAATACAAAAACTTAATTTTAAAAATTCAATTAAGCGTGACTTTCGAACCATTTCAACCCAACGTGCCACGTATGTGGTGTGGGTATTAAAAGTCTAAGTTAAAAAAAACTATAAATTTGTAAGTTGTTATGTAATAAGAAATAAAGTAAACACTTGCTAAAGTCAAAAATAATGAAAAAAACCTACTTAAAAAAGCGGCAAGTTAAAGTAAAAGAAAAATTAAAATATTTTCTAAATATTGCATTTAATTTGATTTTACTGATTGATAAAATATTACTTAAAAGTCGCAGAACGTCAGCATTATTAACTTACAAGCTATTAAGGTACAAAAGATTTATAAAACGAGGTTTTTTTAAAAATTGTTTTTCTATTAAATTTTAATTAATAAATTTTTTATGAATAAGGTTATTTGCAATTGCAGCCTTTTATATATGTGTGTTTAAGCAGTTGTGCAATATATTGAGTATTAATAAAAGGTGTAGGAATCAACATATTCAAATTTTGTTAGAGCCCCAGCTATAAAGAATTGCCATATCAACGTTAAAAACACAAAGAATTTAATAAAATAAAATAACTGACAACTTGAAGAAAATTGGCGCTAGTAACTAATTCAATAACTGCGCATGTCTCTCAAATGATAAAAATTTGTTCTCTTTCAGATTTCCCACCAAAATTTTAGTACTTCAGAAAAAATAGTTATTGTACTAAAATCAAACAACAAAAGCAACTGAGTGTAGCAACAATTTTGATGGGGTTATTACACCCACAACAACAAAAACAACGTCATCATTACGTTAAGCAGGAAACGTAAAATTGAAAATTGCAAGTAAAAATTGCAAACCATAATTAAAAACCCACAATTAAATCTGATTAAAAAAAAGTATTTTAAAAATAAAACAAAAACATACCCAAATTTCGTGATTCAATTCCTCCCATTCGGCATTGAGCTCCTCATTTAGGGTGGAACGGCGATAGAAGGAGCTCCAATAGCCCCGAATACTCAGGAAATGACCATAAAGTTCATGGGCCATAATCATAAAAAAACAAATATTTTAAATTAACACAAATACATAAAACACAACACAAAATTTAAAAAACAAAAACTTTAATAAATAAAATGAATATAAATGAAATACACATGTAAAATATATAGAAAATTTTAAATGAAACACAAAACAGAAAACTAAAAAAAATAATAAAAGACGATATTAACTGTTTCACGGCCAACTAAGAACTAAAATGTGAAAGCGGAAATGGAGCATGCATTAACTGCAATAGGAACCAGCTTTTATCTACCTTTAGTTTAAAAAATTCTTATTAAAGCTTTCTCAAGGAACTTCCGTAACCTTCTTATGACCAGTTTTTAAGGCCGTCAATTAGTTTTAAGTTCTATTTAAATGCCAAATTCGCACACAGAATTTGTATTTAAATCGAGCTTAAAAAGAATTGTTGCACTCAACAACTGGCCGTTAAATAGTAAAGTAAATTGCATTGAAGTTAGATAAGAAACCAAGAGGAAATGAACTTTTTAAAACAATTTCCGTAACCTAAAGACAGCGCCAAGGTTTTCTAGCGGCAATTTTTTGGACAGTAGTTGTAAAGATTTTTTGGTTTGAGGCTTGACTAAACATTTGTAAGCTTACGCTCTGTAAGCTTAGTGGTGCAGTTGGCGCTTTTTCTTAGTTTGGCACTAAGGCAAAAATTTGTTGTTTCGAAGCATTAAAAAGCACCAAAAACACTAAGTTGGCATCGCTGCTTGAGCGGTGTATACCGCTAATTTAAAAACTAATTCAACCCAAAAAAGCAAGAGTTCTAAAATATGTAATAAAAATAAAAGTTTTTAAAATAAAATCGACACTTGTCGATGTCATTGAAAAGCATTTTTATTTTAATTGGTTATCAGCTTAATTTCATTTTGAGTTTTGTGTTTTGACTCTAACAAAAATCTTGAAAAGCAACATAGTAGCAGCAAAGTAGAAAACAACAATATTTTTAAGTCACCAATGCATCAAACAACATTGTATCCCATCTTATAAATCAACAACCAAACTTACCAAGAAAGGACCACTCACATTTATGTTAAATCATTTTGCCTAGAATTCTATCAAGAGTTAAACAATTGCAACAAAGAGAAACTCATTAGACATTAACAACTTTGTACGGACAATGAGTTCAAGTTGAATAGTTTCTACTTCTAAAGCTTTTTTCTTTGTGCAATTTGAAAGAGGGCGGCTTAAATGCTTCTTAAATTGTACGAGTGAGCGATGTAGTAGTGTTGGCAAATTATAACTTACAAACACGTTTACCAAATCACACACTAAACACACACATTTTCACATTCGCAAAGATTCAAACAATTGATGATAAAGCCATTGACGAAAATACAAAGACATTTTCTTTAGTGCAAGTCAAAAACATGTGCCAAATGCAAATTTGTTAGAAGTTGTCAAAACAATTATCTAATTCGAATGTTTTTTCAATTTTGATTTTGCTGTTGTTTGACTTTAGGTTATCAGTGATACATGTTTCAATACAAAAATTTTATGATGATTGGCGAAAAATGTTAACATAGATTTTAGAAAAATGATTTATTACATTTTTTTAAAAAATCTATTTGGTTTAAGGAAAAAATTTCGTAAACGTCTAACTAGAAGCATTAGAGTTTTTTTTCATTTTGAAAATTATTTGTACAAGTACAAAGGGTATATACATTTTTATCTTTATATACAATATTGTTTTCCGATCCAATTAAGAATATATATATATGTATATATATACTGGATCTTTATAGACAGTCAACTCTGCTTGGAAATGTCTGTCCGCCTGTTGAAATTAAGTTTTCGAAGCCGAGTTAAACCTTACGTATTTGGCATTGGTTCAAACTATTAAACATATTCCTGAAATTATCGAGTTTTAAAATTAAAAGTGGTTCAATTAAAGTTTTGTTTGCCAGGCCTCGGAAAGATACAAATAAATTTTAATTTTGAACATTAAGGGGTAGTTAAATACAGTAAAATTTATACTGTTTTTTCTAAGCCAATAAATATATAAACATAATTTAAATTGCGTTTGATGGAGTTGGAATATATACAAATAAGGACTGTTTGTCCATTTAGAGGTCGGAAAGATAAAAGTGGGCAAAAAATACTTTATACATTTGTGTACTTTTTTGAAACTACGAGTCTAGGAATTCGATATTAAGGGTCAAGTGTCAGCTTAGTGGATAAAAATTGATTTTATTATATTTTCGGAACTTTTTGCATTTTTGGAAGAACGAGTCTAGAAATATACCAATGAACCATATGTAGGTGGAGGGTCAGTAAAGTAGACAAAAGCTACTTCGTTTATCGATACTTTTTTGCATTTTTGGATATACGAGTATATTAATATCAAATTGACTAATGTTGTTTTATTTAGCGGTCTGAAGTGAGCTTATTTGGTTTTTTTAGAGTACAAGTATAGAAATATGAAATATTGACCTATATATAAGTCCGAGTCAACTAAGTGAGATTGTTAGTCTAGAAAACTAAGAATAACGTCTGTTGTTTAATTGAGAGATCTGGGGCCAAATCGTCGCATTCGATTCGAATCGAAATTTCGAAATTCTTATTAGAATTCCTATACTTAAAACATTGACAACTCGATCGATCGAGTGAAATTTCGATTCGAATCGAATGCGACGATTTGGCCCCTGAAGTCAACCAAGCGCGAAGAAAGTCCTTTTTTACAATTTTAGTACTTTTTTGCTTTTTTAAAAGTATTCGGTTTAAAGTCAAGAAACTTTTGCAACATTTTACATATTTATTTTTTTTCGAAAATGAGTAAATATAAGAAAATAAAGTTAAAAGACATTTTCGTAAGGAGATTGGAAAAAAGTATTTTTTTTTAGAAATTTGGCGCTCCGTTTGGTTTAGAAATATGTATGAAAGTAACTAGACTCTTTTTTGAATAAAATCAAAAGTTGTGCACCAACTTTAACTTTAAAGTTTTGTTTATTTTTGAATGTTTAATATGATCAAATATCAAGGATTTTAAAAATTTGTGAAAAGGTTTTTTCTCTGTAAAACTATTCTATTATCTCTTAACCGAAGTACTAACTAGATTTTTAAATAATGTAGTGATTCTGAGTCGATCGGTATACTTAAAGATACCACGTACGTGGTGTGGGTATCAAAAGTCTAAATAAAAAAAAACTATAAATTTGTAAGTAATAATATAATTAGAAATAAACTAAAAACTTGCTTAAGACAAAAATTATGAAGAAAAATTTTTTTTAAAAACGATGAGATAAACCAAAAAAAAAAATTCAATATTTTATATCTATTATATAAAGAAGGGGTGTGTGTGTATGTATGTATGTATGTATGTTTGTATTTTATAGCTGGCCACACCAGTGGATCGATTTTTGTGAAATTTTTACAGGGAGTTATCTTAAGTCTAAAAGGAACAATAGGCTACTTTTTTTTTAAAACTATTGCTGCCACGCCCACAATACGCCCATTTGTGTGGGAAGGTTAGGTTATTAATGGCCTAACAAAATTACCCAAGGCCATATTGATCAAACGCGTAGAGCTAAATACATGAAATTTATAACACGTATTAAGCTTTACATGTTTGTTTAAATGCATATGAATTTTTAAACATTGGGCCCGTAAAGGGATAAAAAGGGGACAAAAAGGGCAAAATCTGTAACCTACTATCTCTTGATGTCTATAAGATAGAAACAAAATTTAAAAAGTTAAGCGTTTTCCTTAAGAAATAAACAGACAGGTATCTGGAGTTTTTTTTTAAATTTTGGTCCGAAAGGGCGAAAAAAGGGGTTAAAATTATATTTTGGTACTTTTTGGTACTTTTTTGTTACTTTTAAACCAATAAAGATAGAAAAATTTTTCAAATTGCGTTCGATAGGTTTTACAAAAATATGATTACGTTTATCGTACTTTTTTTAAATTTTGGGCCCAAATGGTGAAAAAAGGGTTAAAAATATATTTTGATTTTTTTATGCGTTTTTTGTAACTTTAAACTAATAAAGATAGGAACATTATTCAAATTAAGTGTGACAGACCTAAAAAATATGAGTACGTTTTTAGATACTTTTTTAATTATTAAATCCGAAGGGCAAGAAAGGGTTAAAATTATGTTTTAGTACTTTTTGTAACTTTAAAATCAATTAAGATAGAAACATAATTTAAATTCTTCTTTCAGACCGATTTTTGGAAATTAGTTCGCACATAAGCAGCTTTTAAAGTTAAAATTTTAAAGGTAAAAAAGTGGGCGGTGCCACGCCCATAAAAGTTAAACTTATTATGCTGGTACTTTTATTGCACTGATTTTTTAAAATTAGCACACATATAGAAGGCCTCTAATTCCGAAATTTTAAAGGACAAAAATTGAGGATTGCAGCGCCCACAAAAATTTAAGTTTTCATACTGGTTCTTCTATTTTTGCGATTTTTATGAAGCTCAAAAATAGACCGATAATGTTTATTTTCGGTTCAAAAATTGATGGCATAAAGATAGACAAACGTGCAAAATTATGTGAAGATAAGGCCATATTTGAGCCAGTTATAGCCCAAAACGGTTAATCCGGGAGGACATTTGTATGGGAGCTCTGTCGAAAAATTAACTGATCATCACCACAAACAACATGCTTTTTTCTTATGCCAAAAAACTTATCTGTTCCAAATTTAATCGAAATATCTGCAAAAATGCGGTCTCTACTTTGTTTACAAGAATACATATATTAACGCTGAATTCCAAAACGCAGTTTGCTTTGCATCACAAAATTTCAAGTTTTTCCTGAAAGCAAAGATGAGGTTTTTGATAATATCTTTTACTTCCAAATGAGTGTTTGCAGCTATATTAATGCCCTGGAAGCAAAAAACGTTGTCAAAATTGTAGGAAGTGTATAAGGGAAGAAGTTGAAAATTTGTAATGCAAAGCAAACTGCGTTTTGGAATTCAGCCTAACTCCCAGCCGGACGGATGGACTGACAGGTTTTAATCGACTCAGGAAGTTATTCTGTGTCGATCGGTATAATTGGAGGTGGGTCTCAGACCTTTGTCTTTGGTGAGGTACAAAAATTTGCACAAAAGCATAATAAAATTTGAATTTAACAATATAAGAGAAGTTTGAACTTCTTTTGAAAAATATTTGATATGTGATCCCTGTATCTATATTATATAAAGAAAGGTTGTATGTATGTATGTATGTATGTATGTATGTATGTATGTATGTATGTATGTATGTATGTATGTATGTATGTATGTATGTATGTATGTATGTATGTATGTATGTATGTATGTATGTATGTATGTATGTATGTATGTATGTATGTATGTATGTATGTATGTATGTATGTATGTATGTATGTATGTATGTATGTATGTATGTATGTATGTATGTATGTATGTATGTATGTATGTATGTATGTATGTATGTATGTATGTATGTATGTATGTATGTATGTATGTATGTATGTATGTATGTATGTATGTATGTATGTATGTATGTATGTATGTATGTATGTAAGTATGTATGTATGTATGTATGTATGTATGTATGTATGTATGTATGTATGTATGTATGTATGTATGTATGTATGTATGTATGTATGTATGTATGTATGTATGTATGTATGTATGTATGTATGTATGTATGTATGTATGTATGTATGTATGTATGTATGTATGTATGTATGTATGTATGTATGTATGTATGTATGTATGTATGTATGTATGTATGTATGTATGTATGTATGTATGTATGTATGTATGTATGTATGTATGTATGTATGTATGTATGTATGTTATATGTATGTATGTATGTTTGTAATTTATAGCTGTCCACACCAGTGGATCGATTTTTTTGAAATTTTTACAGCGAGTTACTTAAAGTCTGGAAGTAAGGGGCTAAGATTATATATAGAAGTTTATAAATAATTTTTGCTTATTAAAACTTTCTGAATATCCAAAACTGTAAGCCTGGTAAATTTCCAATTTTTATGAGCTAAGTAAATAGTAGGGCTGACTTATTATTTATTGCAACTTATGTGGGGCAACCAATAAATTTAAAAAAATATAAATTCTTTTGTGTTAACATATTTGAATAATTTTACTATGATTGGGGTAGCGAAGCACACCGGGGCTTAGCTAGTGTATATATATAAGTTATTTGCAATGACAGCTTTTTATATATGTTTAAACAGTAATGCAATATATTGAGTATAAATAAAAAAGTGTAACGAACTCACAAAGTCAAATCTGTTAGAGCCCTACTTGTAAGGAACTGCCATATTAATGTTAAAAACACAAAGAGTTTAACAAAATAAAATAACTGACAACTTGAAGAAAATTGGCGCTAGTAATTAACTCAATAACTGCGCATGTTTCTCAAATGATAAAAATTTGTTCTCTTTCAGATTTCCCACCAAAATTTTAGTACTTCAGAAAAAATAGTTATTGTACTAAAAGCAAACAACAAAAACAATTAAGTGAAGCAACAATTTTGTTGTTACACACAGACACAGCAACAACAAAAACAACGTCATCATCACGTTAAGTAGAAAACATAAAATTGAAAATAATTGCAAGTAAAAATTGCAAACCATAATTAAAAACCCACAATTAAATCTGATTAAAACAGTATTTAAAAAATAAAACAAAAACATACCCAAATTTCGTGATTCAATTCCTCCCATTCGGCATTGAGCTCCTCATTTAGGGTGGAACGGCGATAGAAGGAGCTCCAATAGCCCCGAATACTCAGGAAATGACCATATAGTTCATGGGCCATAATCATTAAAAAATAAATATTTTAAATTAACACAAATACATAAAACACAACACAAAATTTAAAAAACAAAAACTTTAATAAATAAAATGAATATAAATGAAATACCCATGTAAAATAAATCGAAAATTTTAAATAAAACACAAAACACAAAACTAAAAAAAAAATAATAAAAGACGATATTAACTGTTTCACGGCCAACTAAGAACTAAAATGTGAAAGCGGAAATGGAGCATGCATTAACTGCAATAGGAACCAGCTTTTATCTACCTTTAGTTTAAAAAATTCTTATTAAAGCTTTCTCAAGGAACTTCCGTAACCTTCTTATGACCAGTTTTTAAGGCCGCCAATTATTTTTAAGTTCTATTTAAATGCCAAACTCGCACACAAAATTTGTATTTAAATAGAACTTAAAAGCAATTGTTGCACTCAACAACTGGCCGTTAAAGAGTATATTGCATTGCAGTTATAAAAGAGACCAAGAGGAAATGAGCTTTTAAAACAATTTCCGTAACCAAGGTTTTAGCGTTAATTTTTTGGACAGTAGTTGTAAAGGTTTGATTGGTTTGAGGCTAGACTAAACATTTGAAAGCTTAAGCTCTTTAAACTTAGTGGCACAGTTGATAAGTGTTGTCGACCTAAAACAACTATTTCGCGTCCATAGAAAAAAATTATTTGATTTGGATTTTTTTAGCTTTTTTCTTTCAAAGATTTGATTTTTTTCATTCAAAGAGTAAAGAGTAAACTTTCAATGGACACAATCGATTTGCAGGTTTGCCAAATTAAGAATTAACAATAACTATGAAAGTCCACTTTGCTCTGAATATAATCTCACATTAATAAATTGGGTTTCATAATTTTTTTATTTAGAATATACGAGGCTAACGGATTTAGGGTTTTTAATGTTTTCGATTTTTTTAAATTTAATTTTATCAAGGAAAAGCTTTTAAATTAAACTTAATAAAATTTTTTATCACTTCATTGTAATCTCGGTTATCGCAACACCCAATAAATGCAACTGCTCTTAAATCTGTTAACGCAACTTTTTAAAAAACAATGCTTCAATTTCCGAAACTATGCAAACAAAGTTAGCTAATTCTTACTCGATTTGTCTTTATTTTTAGTTTTTTATAAATAAATTTTCTAAATAAAAACCTTTGTGCTAGTAATCTTAGGCTTAAGTACAAAAAAACGTTAAAGTGTACCGCTAATCTGGGAATGATAAACAATTTTTGCATGTTGCTCGTGTCTGAAAAATTCTTTACTTGGGAAGCTTCAGTTCAAAATACAGTGAACTCGCGGAAACGTGAATATCCAGAATCGTGAACATCCAGAAACGTGAACACTTTTTATTTAACATTAACTACTCTAAAACGTGAACAAACATTGAAAGCTTTAAAACGTGAACAGTTTTTTCTGAGGTTTTTTTTGTTTACATTAATTTTATTAGTTTTGGGAGTCCCCGAATTATGCAATAAAAGGATCTATAAGCGATATACATAGTTTTATTTGCAAAATGTTGATTCTTGTGGTCAGATTAATAAGACAATTATGTATTACCCAAAAAACTTATGTTTTAAAATTTTTAAATTGGACTTTTCGGGTTAAAGCGTTGTTAAGTTTTGACTAGATTTGGATGTTTTTGAACTAGTAACAATAAATTGATAAAAAAAAATTAAATTCGTTAAAAAATAGTTAAAACATATTCAATCGGAAACGTGAACAAAATCGAAAACGTGAACACCCTTGGTAAAAATTAGTTCACGTTTCCGCGAGTGCACTGTATATGTTAAAAAAGTGGTCGAAAACTTTGCTCTTCTTTTATTAATAATATTAATATTCAACTTGATAACAACTATCAGTACAATGTTTTATGGATATTATATTTTTTATATACATATGTATATTTAAAGTGCTTTATTGCTTTTTTTGTTTTTAATTTTTTGTTTTAAATAATTAATGCTTTTATTTTAAAAGTTAATTGGGCTCACTTTTTCAAGGCCTTGTGGTAACATAATTTAACAATTTTTTTCCCAAACTATGATAGAACTGGTAAACCAAAATTTTTCAAAACTAAATTATGCAGTGTTACTGTATTTAAATAACTAAACTAGTATATTTTTCTATTTGAGCTTTTTTTAAATAATTTTTAAATATCTAAAATGTTCCGATTTCGGCAAAGCAAATAAAGTTCTATATTATAAAATCAGTTGCTACAATACCGTCAGTTTTTTCTATTTTTCATTTTGCTAAACAGTCGATTCTATTAAAGGACCAAGATTGTTTGGTGTGGTCAAAATAAAATGGGCTACGTTTAAAAAGTTCGGCTTAACGAATTTTTCAGTTTAATCGGGACAACACTGTATTTGAAATAAAATAATATTTGCCATGCGATCAAAGGGCAAAGTAGTCGATAGCAATCAAATTTAAAAATGTTACATACCGCGGAGCAAACTTTAATAAATTTTCAGTCTGGTAGTTCAGATATCTCTTATTTTTTGCACAGTTATATGTCACACATAGATGGAGCCATCAACTGATTGAAAAAAGCGCATGTCCGCTTTCTCACAATAATCCGATTGAGTTTCCCTCCAAAATCTTAACACACACATACATCTAAGTTTGTACTAAAAGTAAGATTTTATTAAATTATAATGAAAAAAAATGTTGGGGACAAGATTAAAAAGGAATATACAAATGACAAGAATATGAAAAGACACAAATAGTAAAGATAACAATTAAACATTACGCTCATCAAAAGCTCTTTATTTCTTTTGATCGTTAAAGTTGTAAGATTAAAACACCGAAAACTGATTAATTTTGAGTTATAAGTGTAAAAATAATTTTATATTCTAATTTTTTTTGTATCAACGTTCAAAAAGCGTTAATTAAAATATCACAACAAAACTTAAATCAAATTAAACTTAATTAAATAGATGGGAATGAACACTTTACATTGTACCAGTCTTACAAGTATTTAAAACAATCAAATTATAATGATTAACTGCTTTTACATATTTAAAAAAAAAATTTTTTAAATAACTACTTTTGTAAAAGTTTAAAAACATACATATTTATCCAATTTTTAGTACTTTTTAATGTACGAATATCAAAGCTTGGTTGAAGGAGTCTTAAAAGCTTTATGAGATTCTATAGATGAGTATACTTTTGACACGAAAATATTTTTTTCTAATCTAGTTAAGAAGTAACCTCCCAGCCGATTGTGGCTTGAGCGTGTTTGTATTTTACTGTGGAATAAGTGCATATTAGATTTACAATAATTAGTTGTAAAATTGTTTTGCATTTCTAGAGAAAAATATATAAAATTTTTCTTTTAATACATAAGTGAGTGCTCTGTGGTGATTATTAAACAAAATAAAGTGTCATATACATATATGTACATATGTTCATACGTAAATAGCGTAACCGAAATTTACATCATCTTTGGCATCGTGTAAGTATAAAAAAAACGAATTAACTAAGTTTTGTTAGATAATTGAGGTAAAGTATCATTTTTTTTTTGGTTTTGTAACAAAAGGAAATTAGCTTTTAAACGCAATTTCCGCAACAAACAAATCGCGTCAAGGCTTTCGAGCGACAGTTTTTTAAACGGTAGTTGCGAAGCTTTTCTGGTGTGGGGCTAGACTAAACATTTGTAAGCTAAGAACTGTTAGGCTTGTTGTTGAAGTTACTTAGTACATATTGCTAACTGTACATAAATATATTTTTACTAATAATAGAAAAATGTTAATTATATATATATAAAGCATGAAATGATTTGAAAATATTTCGTAAGGAATTTGACGTCTTAAATCTTAATTTTTTATATGCTTCTCTTTCAATACTTTCGATCTTTTTTATAATATTTTATTTTGTTTTCTTTTATTGGTATTATTTTTGTGGGTAAACTGTTAACAAGAACTAATTTATATGCCTAATTTTTTTTAACTTAAGAACTAAAAAAGAAAACAAGTATAAGCACTGCAATCAATTTGCAGAATCTTATATACCCTTTACATTGACCGTTTAGTATCCCCAGTGAGCCGAGTAGTTAAATTGTTTTTAAATTTAAATATAAAATAATACCTTGAAGCTGATTTGAAGCCATTAGCTGTCATTTATCTCATACAAATAAAAAACTGCAATTTTATAAAACTGACGTTTATTTATTTGTACGTCAAAAATTTAAAATTTTAGGAAAAATATCTAGAAAAATAAATTAAAAGCAAATAGAAGTTGATTTACTAGCCACCACAAGAACTAATTTTTATAACTTAACGACAAAAAATATATTTTTGCAATAATGTAGCACTAAATATCAGTAGTTTTTAAATATTTTTCAATCGTTATGGACAATTTTGTATATTTTGGTGCAACAATATATTTGGAGGACATGTTCGGTACAATTTGGTATAAACGCCGAACAGCGAACATTTATCTTACCCCACTTTTACTAAATGAAATCGCCAAATAACAAAAATAATAAAATTGTTTGTTTTCCTCCTCTCTCCCCATTGTGCAAGAACCATTTCGTTGCAAGTCTGAAGATGATAGCTGTAATAGTTTTGGAGGTATAGAGATGATAACCATGATGACAATGATGATGATAAATATAATTATGGCGAAGAGTTTTATATGTCTACTGACCTTTCTGATGAAAACTCGAAGTCTTAAAAATTGTTTAGATATACGTTTAAATTAAAAAATAGCGAAAACAACATTTTTAAAGGTACAAAGTTGTGTTTGTAAACTGTTTCGGATGCCTAGACACATTCAGATTGTATTGATACATATGTTCACAAAAGTTGTTCAGATTTACAATTGCAACAATTTTGTAAAATATTCTTAGGGAAAAAATATGAGTCCTCGTAAGTTATGCTAAAAAAGGAAAAAGAAAATTTTTTGCTCCTATATTTTTGAAAAAAAGTGCAGGAAAAAATGATTTTTTACATATAAAATGTTTACAAGATTTGTTCAGTAGACTCTTCACTACATTATATCCAAATAAAGTAAAGCAATATTACCATGTCTGAATTAGCTGTTGCCTAAAAACTGAGGATATCTTTTTCTGAGTGCTACACTGATTTTCAAAATCTTTGGAGGTCCATAAAAAGTAATTGGTAGTCAAATTGGCCAAATCGAGTACGGGGTCTTACTCACTCAGTAATCGGCTAAAGTTTATCTTTGTCGATGTTATTTGAAATGCCTTCTACTGTGGAAGCTCTAGCAGTTATTTCAAGTCAGAAGGGACTTTTTATATTTAAACAGGAAATTAAAACTTGTAAAACAACTTGACATATCACTTTTCACTTGACACTTGACACACATTAAAAAACTTGACAATCAGGCCAAATCAGGCCCGTCTGGCAACCCTAACTTTAGGTGTGTTGTACTGTAGAGTATTAAGGCTGAAGGGCCTTTAAAACACTTTCATTTGGTACCAATGTTCCGAGATTTATTATTAAACTAGCGAAAAACTTACAGAAAATTCACAAACATTTTCTCTGGAAACACTACTTATTCATGATATTATATGAAATTTTAAAGTCATACTTATGTATAACGAAATTTTAAGGTTCTGGCTAAAGTCGAAAACCTTTATAAAAATCGTCAAATGTAGGGCAAAAATCGTCCAATCGTCAAAAGACATTTTTTTGGCCAAAATTCGTCAATATGACGATAAATCGTAAAATCTGGCATCTATGGCTACAGCCCGTATTTTTTTATCCTAACCTAATGCTCAGAGAACCTTTGCACTCATGCGAGCTTTTTGGGGAAACTCAAGGTGGAATCAGTTCTACAAAAATAACTAAATCGTCATACGAATGCCAAAGGCAGATAACAAAAAGTGAAAAAATTCTTTGTTCTTATTTTTGAGATTTTTTAAAATACTACAGTTGTTGTTGGTATAAACAGAAAAAAAATACATAAACGCAAAAAATTGACATTTAGATAACGAAATACCGTTACTTAGCTGATAAACTAAGGCCAGCTGATATACCTGGGGACACTGATCTAAAATAAAAAATAATATTATCTCAAACCAGAGGTAAATAGTCTAACATTAACTGACATAAGAACAATATTTTCAAATATGTATGTATGTATATACATTAAGAAATAGAAAATTAGAAATTTCGAAAAAACATTGTATTGAAAATAATAGGAATCAATATAAGCAGACTTCCTCATTTTTTTTTTGCAAATTTCTATTTTTTAGTGTTTTTCAATATGAAACTGACCAAAGAGGTTAAACCATGATACAAAGAATCAGGAACTCTCGTCGGCCCAGCTGATTAGTGCCAAAATGTCAAAATTATGTTCTCCCTGTGAAAATAAAACAACAAAAATTATAACTCATTGTTTTTTTTTTCTATGAACTGTTGTTTGACACGTTTTTACTAATTTGTTGTTGTTGCAGGGACGAGATTACCTGACTAGTTTTATCATGGGTTAAGCACATTAAAATAATTTGAAATGAGACTGATGTTAAATTATGTAAAAAATATTTTAATATAAAAAAAAGAAAACTTACCTGAAGTTGATGAAAGTCCACAGCAGGTGCTTTTAGTTCAACCACAGACATTAAATCAAAAAATTGTAGACCCAAGGGCAGTGGCAGAGAATAAGAAAGAGATGTGGCAGGAAATGATATAACAGTAAAGCAAACACTATACAAAGCACAAAAAAACTTTTGAGTTTGTAGTTTTTAATTTTACTGTTTGGCTCTTAAAACACGTTTTTCCCACGGTCAGCAGGACACTGTAAAGGTGTGTAGTTGAAAATTTTTAAATTTTGTTTTTGCTGTTTGCCGTTGGCTGCTGCTGCTTCCACTATTGTTTGTTGTTTATATTTGTTTGTTGACAGAGCAGTAGACCTTTTTATCTATTCTTTTGTTGCCTGTTGATGAAATTGCTTCAAAATTAATTAAATCAGCGAAAGCAATATTTTTTAATTGTTTTTTTTTTCTCTCTAAGTATTGCTGTATTTTATTTTTAAGCCCAAATTAAATTTGATGACCTGTTTTTGATAAGTTGTTTTTTTTTTTTCTATTTATTAAATAGATTTAAATGATTGATGCCATTTGCAGGATAATGCCCTAGAGTGTGAAAAAAGTAATTAAAAATTGATTTAATTTTTCCAAGTCATTTTTTGTTGTGCCAGAACGATGTTAACTTTTAGGAGTTATGGAAAAAGTTCTTATGACTAATAGAATTTAAATGGCTGCTACTAGCGCTGTCGTCAGCCAAGTTGCTAAATTTTAACAACTTTTTTCTTTTTATACTTTTTTAATAATTTGAAATTTTGCCAAAATATCACTGTTTTTGTGTTCCTTGTTTAACTCAGTGCCAAAGATTCAATGGCAGTTACTTGTAATGGCAGTTTGAAGCAAAAAAAATAAAAGGTATTGTTACATAGAGCTGTGCTGCTTCTTTAGGAAATTTTGTTTAAGTTTTGTTGCCGGTTTTGTTAATGTTTGTTTTGAAAAAAAAATGATGTTCTTGATGTTCTTTAAAACATTTCATTTTTTCTCGCTATTTTTTAACTGGAAATTCTTTTCTCTTTACTTTACTTTCAAGTAAAGGGTTTAATGATCTGAGTTACGTTTTTTCTTGTATTAAAGAATAAGCCTTAAGACATTTAAATAGCCTGGTTAAAGAAATTGAAAAATAAATTAAAGTCGACGTGTTTGGTATGTAAATTAAATTTAACCTTTTGTGGCTAAAATAAATGATTTTTTGGTTTTATTATCAGTTATACGACGACATTCACATTAGGTTTTTTTTTAATATTTAATATTTCCTTTTTTGCTTTTTTAGGAAAATACTTTAAAAGGATTTTTTCCTTTTTAATCTTTAACCTTTTGTTGTCATCCTTTCCTTTCTTGCTGTTTGCAAACTTAATATACTCTTTTGACTTTGTATGTTTTTCTGGCGTATGCCAGGAGTTATGTGCCAGGTTGAAATCTTTTACTGTAAATTATGCAAATTTATAATTTGGTTTGCTTCCTTTTTCATCCTTTTTAATTTTGTTTGTTTCTTTTTAAATTTGTGTTTTACAAATGATTGTTCATAGTTTCTTTTAAAATAAATTTTACCAAATTTGCCACTGCAAGAAACAAAATGTAAAAAAATTATTTTAAATTAATTTTGTATAAAAATTGTAAGATTAATTAAGGATACAAGTGTGATGTACAATAATAGAGACAAATGTTTATTATTATGCAAATGGGCAAATCGTTGTGTGTGTATGTAAAATTGTATGTACAATTAAATAAGTGTAAAAAAGGACTCTATTCAATATTATGTGGTCAAAAGTGGAACACGTATTCAAAATTTCGTATTTATGGAGTAGTGTTGCACGTAGGGAAAGTTCAAATTGCTTGTTTCGGAAGGACATTTATATGGGGGCGAAGCAAAAAAATTTATCTGAGAAATATTTCATTAAAAAATATCTGTGAATAATGTGTGAGTCTGAGACTATCAAATATAGGCATTTAAACATCTGCACAAAAAAATAATACTATAACAATCTAAAATTTTTTTAATTTTTCAGCAGTTGTAACCCTTTTTCTTTACCAGTGAAGCCCATGATATACAGTGTGTCTGGTGGCAAATTTATATTTTTAAATACGAAGGTGGCCTTGTTAGAATCATCGATGGAACGGATGTGTCATTCACTATGTCGCAGTGGTCTAGTGCGCATCACGCCTTCGCTGTGGAGATATTTTTTAAGAGTAATGATTCTCACATAGTTTCTCGTTGAAAGTTTTGTTCAAAGTTCGGTATTTGGCGAATAAGTAATGGACCGAGGGTAAATTTAATTCGTTTGTGGATGCAGAGATTCCGCGCAACTGCTTTGGCTATGAATGTTCCATGGCCAGAGCCTAGTCGATCTTCAAGGACTCCCGGAAACATTGAACTGGTTGAAAACAGTTTACGTAAAAATCCGCGACTTTCAATACGGGAAGGAGTAGCCTCACTTGGACTTCCAAAAGCGATTATTCATAAATTTTTAAAAAAAGAATTTGATATTCCTTATTTTTAAAATTTAAATTGTTTGAGAGCTAAAAGAAAGCGCCTTATCCACGCATAAGATAATTGGGCCATTTTGCTTTCGAAAATCCTCGAGATCAGGCGACGAATGTTAACGGTGAAAATTATCGACGCATGAATACTGAGTTATTTTTGCCAAACCAGCGAGCCTATCCATCGTATTACTTTTGTACGTGGTTTTAACAGGACGGAGCGACACAAACACAGCCAGAGGTTTGATTAATTTGCTTCGGAAAAATTTTCCCCAAAAAGGTATCAGTCGCTTTGGGGATATTCCATGGCCAGCGAGGTCGCCCGATCTAGTTAATGATTTTAAATTTTTCCTTAATAAAGTCAGGTGCCATAAAGTAAATATATTTTTTATCCTTATAGAAACGAAAGCGATATAGTCATGTCTGCCTATCGAGTAGACCGATTGTATGAAATTTGAAAAACTCTATATCTCGGAAAGGGTAATAACTAAATACTTAAAGCCTGGCGTTAGGCCTTCTTATCATAAAGAATTGTAAAAACTTCGCTGGATTGAGTAATTAGATGTTGTACTTCAGATACCAAAATATCAGTTTAAAAAATAGAAGCATTTTGAAATTATATTTTGGTACTTTTAAGATGCTTTTTGTAAATATAAACATAACTCAAACAGCGTTTAACAACCGTCGAAATACAAATTTCAAAAATTTTTGTTACTTATAAAGTGAATAGTTATAGAAAAAAATCCAATTTCGTTAGAAAGATATAAACTCATTTGAGGTTTAAAACAGCATATGCATGTAAAACGTAAATAAGTACTTTTAAAATTTTTGATACTTTTTAAAATTTTTAAAGATGTTGTGTTCCAAATTATGAAATGAAGTATAATTTTAAAACACACACAGGTCATAGGTCAACTTAGTGGACAAGATATATATTTTTAAATTTTTAGTACTTTTGTGACTGTAAGATTCCAAAGTAAGGATTATTGACCAATACAGAGGTCGGAAGTCAACTAAGCACGTGAATAAAAATTCCTTTTTTTAGTTTTTGCCTTTTTTTTGAGAATTAAAGTATGAAAGTATGAAAAAACGGACAGCTATTCTTTTTTTTTGGAATTTTTTGAGATAATGGTTTAGGAAATATTAAGCTAGGGGCTACTTAAATAAAGAGTCAACTGAGTAGATCCCAAATACTTATTTGAATTTTTGTTACTTTTTTGGAAATATAAAATTAGGAACAATTAAGACATATAAAGGTCGAAAGCAAACTGATTGGACAATAAGTATTTTTATTACAGTTTTTGTAGTTTTTTTAAAATTGTACGTTTTGCGAACTAACAACAACAGCAACTAACAAATCTTAAAAACAAAAATTAAGTTCTTAAATTAAAGAATACAACGGTCTGAATCGTTTCACCTAAGAGAAATAATATCCCTTTTTTTCAAGCGAATGTACCCACCATGTTGTAAGATGTTTTTAGCGAACAGATATAGATGTGTTTTGAGCTTATTTAAGCACTTGTCTACGTAGTTAAGGATTCGTCTTTAACTAGTGGAAGTTGTACATCCTTGTGGCTGTTGCTGTTTTTAATATACCATGTCGCACTCGGTTTTAATCTTAGAATTCTGTTTTGATGACGTTGAATATTTGCCCCTTAGTTGTATACTGCAGCACTAAATTTGTTTAAAAATCACGTTGTTTAGTGGAAGTTTACAACTAAAAAAGAACAGATTTTCTACCAATTAGCCAATAAGTTTGGGCAGTTAAGTTCCATTTGTGTTAACTTTGCATCTATATATGACTTCGAAGTACGGCGGCGATCCAGCTGAATGTCGAATCGTTGAGGCACCATGTGAGTTTTAATAAGGATTGGGGGAAATATTTTCTTGCGTCAAGTAAAAGTGTCGTGGGTACAGTTTTGTTTATTTAGTTTTATTGCCCATTACTTTTTTCATTTCTCTACTTTAGCTAGGTGATGCTGTCGTGGGTTCGAATCCTCTTAAAGGTCTTGATAAGTACTGAAAAAGGTGATATCATTAAGACATGTCGACGTGGTGTTTGTGGGCGTATCTGCTACGTAAATCATGGCACAGAATTTGCCTTAAGATACTCTCTTGAGGTAGGTCAGCCCCTATTGGTTGAGGACAACTTAAGTAGTTTCCTTTTTTGGCCATAATTTTAAGGCCGGCTATGTATTTTTCTCTAAAAGGTTAAACAGGTTTGCTGGGATCTTATGCTTTAGTTTGCTCTACACGTCTTCATACCATACATTATCGAAAGCTTTGCAGACATCAATAAAGGACGCAGAGCAATGTTCCTTTTCTTCTTACGCTTTACTTATAAATTGTAGCAGCCTGTGCGTTTGTTGGATGGAACTTTGTTGACTAAGCAGCTGTTATCATTCAAAATCTGGCCCCGATTTTATTTTTTTGCAATTTTTCGAACAGTTTCGTCATATTTGGTAACAGACTTTTAGGCCTGTAAGACTCCTTCAAAATATCCTTTCCAGACTTAGAAATCATCATTACTAAGACAACTTTCTATATTGGCGGACAATGTTCAAGCCATAATATGGCGTTAACAATAAAAAGAATCATCCTATTGCTGTAAAAAGTAGCTCTAAAAGCATTTTGTTGCTTATTCTGTCAAAGCCGGGAGCTTGTTTTTGCATTTAAACTTTCGAAAGCTTTAATGACTTCTAGGGCAAGGAAACGTTAATTTATAGGATGTCCAGCAAAAGCAGGCGGAACATGAGTTTGGAATAAATACATTTCTTGACTTGCCAGCAGATTAAATTTTTCTTTCGACATCTTTTGCCCAGAATTCCCTTAGACTACGCAGTGGTGGTTTTGCGATATCTGCTCTTCTAAGAAGTTTGGCTGATCGCCATATTTGAAAACATTAAATTAAGGATTTTCAACCCACATTGAGGCTAAAATTAACCATGGAAAATTAGTTTTAGTCATTTTTAACAGAAATGTTTTTGGGAATTGTCGTGCGTCTACAATAACTATATTTTATGTTTAATTTCACACCATGAGACTAAAATTTATAATTACGTTTGTTTCGTAAAATATTTGCCTAGTCCTTACTAGGCTAAAGTGGTTAAACTTATTTTCAATGAAACCTAGTATTTATAACATAATTTTTTACTGTTTTTTTTACCTTTTACAGAAAAATATATTTTTACTGAAAACGTTCTTTGGTAAATCTAATGATTTTTTTAAATTCTAAAAAAAAAACAATAAATTAAAGCTTAAGAAAAGAATGTTAAGAATAAAAGGAAAGAAACGTTTAAAAAAGGATATTAATTGGTGCAATTTAGTTCTATTTTTTTTTCTCTAAGGACAAAATTGCAATACAAATTACAAAAGCCTGAATTAAGGATGGCTGCTTGGCTTAAAGAAAAGTTTAATTAAAATATTTAGATTTTTCGAGTCTATATTTCTATACGTTATATATACCAGTTTTATTTAAAAAAAATTATTTTAAATTTTGCGCTCCTTATTTCTTCCGCTTCAGTTAAAATTTATTTCATATTTTCTTAGAATTTATTATAAACATAGTTTAGTTTAAACCAGATTTATAAGAATGACTTTCGTAAAATACTTCAACTGCTTATTCAAACATTACACAAATAAAATACCTTTAAAGCATGTGACAAAATGCTTTTATCTTATGACTTGTACAGAATAAATGCATTATGAATATTAAAAATGTCATTCAGATACAACTGAAGATGCTTAATAAAACTTCTTACATCATGCGTAGGGTGACCACTTGTACAGATTTCATTAGACAATGTACTGATTTTTCGCAACTCTTATTTATTACCCAGACGATTGCTGTTTGGCTCTTGAAAATGATGCTTTTACGACTAATTTTGACGTTTGCTAAACAAGAAAATCTTTGGTTTTGAGATCATTGGAACATTGTTATTAAGCAACAATCGCACTTAATTTTTCAATTAATATTTTTCAGCAACATTTTGACACTTGTTTTGCGAACGCTTTTTTGGTAACCGGTGTCGTCGTTTGAAGATTCAAAAGATCCCTAAAAGACTGCTATTTACCAGCCATACAATTAGCTACAGGTTCTTTGTTTCCTTAATAAAAAACTAAGTTTAATTTAGAAAAGTTTTAAATGCTGCTGTCAAATTAAGAAATACAATTAAAAAACCTTGGTTCCCTTTAAACAAATTTTTATTTTGACTAAAATAAAAAAGGAAGAGCGCGAAATATCCTTACAGTTAAATAAAGAAAAAAATTGTTTGCTTTGACGTTAAAATTAACAAACAAATCTAATTTTGTCTAAGACTTCTCGGTTGCCACATTATAAGACATTTGTTAATTAAAATTGGCAACAGTTAGTCGTCAGTTGGCATCTGTAATATAATTTCGGTAACCAGCAACCAAACTAAAGTATGATTGTCATACGTAAGCGACACATTAAACGTGTTATAAAAAAACATTAAAAAAGAACTTCAGTGATTTTTTTATCGTTTGAGGCTTTTTGGATAAAAAATCTGACTGTTTCAATTAATTAATTTATTTTAAACTCAATATATTTTTGCATTTTTTCTTACAAAGTCAAGCTGCAATTTGGCTACAAGAATGCAAGACGGAAGGACGGATGTGCTTAAATCAACTGAGCAAGTCATTTTAAGTCGATCGCCATAGCCGAATGTGGTTCTTAGACTATAAAAATCAAAAAACATTTAAAAAAAAAAAAAAACTAAAAGTGTACTGATTTCGAACCACAAATAAATGGTCACCCTATTCATTCGTTACTCATACGAAGGTGTGGATTATTCGTAAAAAGTAAAGTATAGTTTTGAGGGATGCTTTATTATATACAAATACATACGCACATACTAAAGTATATGAAAGTATCTTTAGCTGTAAAAAAATATTTTCTATTTAGGAAAAGTCAAGTGTTTCTCGAGTTAAGGAAAACATTTTTTAAATTATTTATATTTCTATTACAAAGTTTTTATTAACATTTAAATTATGTTATTTGCAACGTTATAAAAATGTTCTTACAATTATGTTCCAAACGACCAATATGGGAGGGTACAGTAAAGTGTTTAATATGTATGTAAAGCTATGTTCATATGTATGTTTAAGTACTATTGAAGTCAATTTCAATAACTCAAATACTTGCATGTAACTCAAACAAAAGAGGAAACTGCCATAAATATATTCTGAAAGATGAAAAACATTTAAGAAAAGTCAAAATTGTATTTTAGTTATTGCGAGAAAAAAGCATAAGCCAAGTGAGAATGTTAAAGTCGGCCATCTCCAACAATATATTCGTACACGGCATAGTAGAAATTAATTAAAAATTAATTGAAAATAAATAAACAAAAAAAAAAAATGATTTTTTAAATTAAGCTAATTTAATGAATTCTAAGGTTTTTACATAAAAAATTTATAGTCCGGTCTGTAGATTGTGCAACTCAGTCAAATCCTGTAAACGAGTAAGCTTTTGTCTAAACTAAATTTCATATTTTAATTATTGTTAAGCAGCATCCGCTGTTTCCGTATTTTTATTTTAATATTTTTTTAAACATGCAGCAAAGAAGCAGACTTCAAAGAACTTCTAAAACAAAATGCACAAATTAGTCATGTACGAGCTGATTTAAATAAAAAAAAATGAAAATAATAGAGAGAAGTTTTTAATAACGCAGTAATATGAGTTTCGCATAAAATTATATATGATTGTGTACATTATAATATGGTAATATAATACCAATAGATTTAATATTACAGTTTGTTGTAAATTATATTTTCTAAAAACAAGTTTAAAGCGTTAAATGTATTTTTGCAAATTATTATTTGCATACAAAAGCGTTTGCATACTTAAGTTAAAAATTAGGTTTTTATAAAACGCAAAAATATTTTCAGTATTTAACAATGATGAAAATAAACAAAAAATACTCTTTTAAGTGAAGCAATCCAAACGCATAAATACTGGCATTTAACCCGCTAGCTCGTGAGCGCAGGCTAAATTATTTTTCTTTTTTAAATAATGAACTGAATGTATGGAATATATTGAATGAAAAAGTAAGATTTCCATGATTTAATCTTTATTAAAAATTTTTTATTTTCTGTTTCCAAATTACTATATGTACTTACGTATTTTTAAAATGTTTTTTTGTCTTACTCTCTGATCTTTAACCTCAGTCTGGTTTGAAAGAATATATTTTAAATTTAAGAGTCATAAGCAGAAAATTTAAAAAATATAGCACGAGAGGGGCTTATTGTCCTCCTTAAGAATTTCTAACTTTTTAAAGAAAAATTGAAAAACTGTACCAAATATATTAAAAAGTACGTTTTGTCACTTAATTGACCTTTGGCCTCAATGAGGGCCAAAATCTATTTTTTTTTGAGTCAATAATTCTAAATTTAAAATTTCACAGCTCATAATTTCAAAAGAAAAAATAAAGTACCACAATTGTAATCGAGTACTTTTTCCCGATATAGATAGATAACTTTCAACCTCTTTAAGGCCAATGGGTCCAAATTTCATATTTCTTGAATAAAAAAATATCAATCTCCATTAGTGATTTTCGACCTCTTTCTGGTTCAAATTTCCTTAATTTTTAATTTCTAAAACCATTATGTCAAACAACTTTTTGCCCACATGCTTGACCTCCGACCCTTATATAAATAAATAGTTCTTGACTTTTAATCTCAAAAAACACAAAAATGACAAACAATTCCAAGTTGTTGACTTTTGGCATGGGTCAGTAATCCCTAATTTTGTATTTTTAAAAAAAAAAATTACAAATTGCATCAGCCACTAACACAATTACCATTCAAAGAGTACTGATGATAAAATCCCGTAGTTGGTTTCGAAAATGCATCCCACTCGGCTAATATGGGTAGAAACCTTTCCTTTTGCAAATAAAGTTTATTTAAAATCATCAGAAAATATTTATTTCTTTTCAGTCATAAGGAAGAAAAATAGGAACTTAAGATAAAATAATAAAAACAAACAAAAAATAAGTAAGAGCGTTATATTAGGCTGTGTTACATCCTAGATACCTTTCACATTGACCTTTCAAATCCACAAACTTGCTTTTTTTTCTTATCAATTTTTGTTTTTTTTTAATATTTCTAATATTAAATAGGGGTCAGTGTCATATTTTAACCCTCTTAGGTTGACTAGGGAAGTTGAAGGGGTTATACCTAATGTTTTAAAATTTTGTATGGCAACGCCCTTAGGAGATAAAAACAGGGGTTAAGAATGTTCTAGGAAAATGTTCGCAAGAAAAAATAAGTTGGGATCAGTCCTACATTTGACCTATCCACGGACAACCTGGAAACTGTTGGGGTGGAATTATTACAATTTCTAAAACTTTGTACTGGAGCCCACTCAGGCGATGGAGATAGGGAGTGAGTATATTCTAAAAGAGAGAAGAAAATAATGGGGGTCATTCGTACATTTTACATTATTTTTGTAAATTTAGCATGGCAACCCCCTTATGTGATGGAAAAAGGGGCTAAGTATGTTCTAGAAATATGGTTAAGAGGGAAAACTCATGTGGTTCTTTGATTAATTTTATTCCTCTAGGGGCGATTTCGAGAAAATTGTGGGGGTTTGACTTTGTAAGATAAGGAGATAAGGTATTAGTATGTTTCACAAAAATGTTTGTGGAAAAAAATTAGTTGGAGTCAGCGTTATATTGCACCCGTGTAGAGGCAACCCTGGGCCAGCTGTAGTCTTGGTTCTTGGCTAGTATCTCGGTCAGCTATCGGGTGGTTTTGATAGATTTCAATAGCGATTTCAAGTTGATTTCAACAGCAACACGGACAGATGGACATCGCCAAGTCTACTTCCCAATCTATAAAAACCAAGAAAATATATTCCTCATGGGGTCACAGATGGAAAGCAATTGCAAATGGAATGACAAACTTATATATCGTCACGGAAAATGCAAAACGCCCTATCTAACATTTGAAAATTTTTAAGAAGGGGCAAGCATTTTTGTGTAATTGAAAAATATATTTACAATTAACACAAATTTTTGCCATATATGTTAGTTCAAAAGGATCAACAAATTTATTTCTGCTGAAAAAAAGAGTTTTGCGAGATGACGTATATATTTGAAGGCTATAACTTATAAAAAGCCAATTTTATGTTGTTTGTTAGATAGGGCGTTTTGCATTTTCTGTGACGATATGCCCAATCTGAGGGTATAAAAAAGGCAAGAAAGTACCATTCGTCCATTTAGTTGAATTTCGGCCTTGATGTGAGCCAGTAGTCCTAAAACTCATGTTTCTAAGCTCATACTCTCAAAAAAGGTAATAAGGTATAAAAAATTTACAAAAGGTCTAGAATTATAATTCTAAAACGGCTAACATTAATAAAACGTTTTTATGTGCCAGTTTATTGACTTTAGACCAGAATATGGATCAGTAATCCTTATTTTCATGTTTCTGGAATTTTAGCTTAAAAAATGCACAAAAGTATCAAAAATTTAAGAAGGCCCCCTTGCTTGACTTCCGATACATGGGTCAGTAATCCTTACGTTTAAATTTCTAGAATCTAATCCTAAAAAATGTAAAGTACTTATTAGCGAAAATTGGTCAAAAGCATTTTTTCTCTACAAAGTAGACTTCTGACCTCTATATGAATAATTAGACTTTTATTTTATACTTCTTGACTCAAAATTTCACAAAAAAAGAAAACAAAAAAGTCTTGGAAATATGAAAATATAACTTTTCGTCCATGTAGTATCTAAAAACTTTCAAAAGTACAATTTGCCCACATTTACTTCTTAAAGCCTTATTTGGGTTTTACACCTGTCAATCGAATTTTAGTTATGCTTTTCTATTATTGGTTTAGAAATTGCAAAAAGTACCCAAAATATACAATAAATTGCTTTAGTTCTTATTAAGCTTCTTAGCTAAAATTTTCAAAATATTATAAAATATGTATTCATATATTTTTAAAAAATTCTAAATATTTTTATCTTCACAACAACAATTTTACTAATTTTGCAGTAAAAAATTATTTCTTTTAAAAATTATTTCTAAGTGTAGTATATATGAGGAAATAAAATTATTTAAATATTTAAATAAACGAAAATGCAACCAAAAAACATTATCAAATGGATTAAACAAATTTTTGTTGCACTCACATTAGGAAAAAAGATTTAAGTTGAATTTAATACATTTGAACATTAAAAGAAATGAAACGCTTGTTTTCTGCAATCAATTTGACGTGACATTAATGCAGAGATGCAATATTTTATTTTATTTTCGTACGTGCTTGCAGTTATTTGTAAGTAAATTATTCCAATTAAATTTTGAATTGGGCACCAGAAGGCTGATAAGTATTCCAATAGAGTATTTCTAAGTGTACACTAATGATCACATATTAACACAGCATAAGCAAAAGAGGTTTTACATGTTTGCACAAATGTTTGTTACTCTAAAAAGTACTAGTGTAAGACCAACGTTACACTGCATTGATAGACTACAAAATATTTTCTTAGCGGGATAAAGCATACTAGTCTGTTCCACCGCTTACTGGCTAGGTGTCTATATATCTTTTGGTAAATAACAGGTTATATTTTTAACAACGTTTTTCTCGAAACTATAGCCTATAGAGGAAAAAATGGCAGACATCTGTGATCACTACCAATTTTGACCTAAAATAAATTTTTTGAGGATTTTCATATAAAAAATTTTAAATGCGTTTTTCTCGAAAACTAGAGCCTCAAGAGGAAAAAGGGTTAAAACCTGTGATCACTACCAATTTTGACTCAAAAGTCGATTTTTTGATGATTTTCATATAAAAAACTTTAAATGCGTTTTTCTCGAAAACTAGAGCCTCAAGAGGAAAAAGGGTTAAAACCTGTGATCACTACCAATTTTGAATTAAAATTCGATTTTTTGATGATTTTCATATAAAAAACTTTAATTGCGTTTTTCTCGAAAACCAGAGCCTCAAGAGGAAAAAGGGTTAAAACCTGTGATCACTACCAGTTTTGAATTAAAATTCGATTTTTTGATGATTTTCATATAAAAAACTTTAAATGCGTTTTTCTCGAAAACTAGAGCCTCTAGAGGAAAAAGGGTTAACATCTGTGATCACTACCAATTTTGACTTAAAAGTCGACTTTTAGAGGATTTTCATATAGAAAACTTTGAACGCGTTTTTCTCGAAAACTAAAGCCTCTAGAGGAAAAAGGGTTAAAACCTGTGATCACTACCAATTTTGACTTAAAAGTCGATTTTTTGATGATTTTCATATAGAAAACTTTAAACGCGTTTTTCTCGAAAACTAGAGCCTCTAGAGGAAAAGGGGCTAAAATCTGTGATCACTACCAATTTTGACCTAAAAGTCGATTTCTTGAGGATTTTCATATAGAAAACTTTAAACGCGTTTTGCTCGAAAACTAGAGCCTCAAGAGGAAAAAGGGTTAAAACCTGTGATCACTACCAATTTTGAATTAAAATTCGATTTTTTGATGATTTTCATATAAAAAACTTTAATTGCGTTTTTCTCGAAAACCAGAGCCTCAAGAGGAAAAAGGGTTAAAACCTGTGATCACTACCAGTTTTGAATTAAAATTCGATTTTTTGATGATTTTCATATAAAAAACTTTAAATGCGTTTTTCTCGAAAACTAGAGCCTCTAGAGGAAAAAGGGTTAACATCTGTGATCACTACCAATTTTGACTTAAAAGTCGACTTTTAGAGGATTTTCATATAGAAAACTTTGAACGCGTTTTTCTCGAAAACTAAAGCCTCTAGAGGAAAAAGGGTTAAAACCTGTGATCACTACCAATTTTGACCTAAAAGTCGATTTCTTGAGGATTTTCATATAGAAAACTTTAAACGCGTTTTGCTCGAAAACTAGAGCCTCAAGAGGAAAAAGGGTTAAAACCTGTGATCACTACCAATTTTGACCTTAAAGTAGATTTTTTGAGGATTTTCATATAAAAAATTTTAAATGCGTTTTTCTCGAAAACTAGAGCCTCTAGAGGAAAAAGGGCTAAAATCTGTGATCACTACCAATTTTGACCTAAAAGTCGATTTCTTGAGGATTTTCATATAGAAAACTTTAAACGCGTTTTGCTCGAAAACTAGAGCCTCAAGAGGAAAAAGGGTTAAAACCTGTGATCACTACCAATTTTGACTTAAAAGTCGATTTTTTGAGGATTTTCATATAGAAAACTTTAAACGCGTTTTTCTCGAAAACTAGAGCGTCTAGAGGAAAAAGGGCTAAAGTCTGTGATCACTACCAATTTTGACCTAAAAGTCGATTTTTTGATGATTTTCATATAAAAAACTTTAAATGCGTTTTTCTCGAAAACTAGAGCCTCTAGAGGAAAAGGGGCTAAAACCTGTGATCACTACCAATTTTGACCTAAAAGTCGATTTCTTGAGGATTTTCATATAGAAAACTTTAAACGCGTTTTGCTCGAAAACTAGAGCCCCAAGAGGAAAAAGGGTTAAAACCTGTGATCACTACCAATTTTGACTTAAAAGTCGATTTGTTGAAGATTTTCATATTGAAAACTTTAAACGCGTTTTTTTCGAAAACTAGAGCCCCGAGAGGAAAAAGGGTTAAAACCTGTGATCACTACCAATTTTGACTTAAAAGTCGATTTTGTGATGATTTTCATATAAAAAACTTTAAATGCGTTTTTCTCGAAAACTAGAGCCTCAAGAGGAAAAAGGGTTAAAACCTGTGATCACTACCAATTTTGACTTAAAAGTCGATTTTTTGATGATTTTCATATAGAAAACTTTAAACGCGTTTTTGTCGAAAACTAGAGCCTCAAGGAGAAAAAGGGTTAAAACCTGTGATCACTACCAATTTTTACTTAAAAGTCGATTTTTTGATTATTTTCATACAAAAAACTTTAAATTCGTTTTTCTCGCAAACAAGATTCTCTAGAGGAAAAAGGGCTAAAATCTGTGATCACTACCAATGTTGACCTAAAAGTCAATTTTAGAGGATTTTCATTTAGAAAACTTTAAACGCGTTTTTCTCGAAAACTAGAGCCTCTAGAGGAAAAAGGGTTAAAACCTGTGATCACTACCAATTTTGACTTAAAACTCGATTTTTAGAGGATTTTCATATAGAAAACTTCAAACGCGTTTTTCTCGAAAACTAGAGCCTCTAGAGGAAAAGGGGCTAAAATCTGTGATCAC
This sequence comes from Melanophora roralis, assembly GCA_963583895.1. Taxonomy (NCBI): domain Eukaryota; kingdom Metazoa; phylum Arthropoda; class Insecta; order Diptera; family Rhinophoridae; genus Melanophora; species Melanophora roralis. The sequence goes on along the minus strand of OY757189.1, from coordinate 24,066,772 downwards.
TACCAATTTTGACTTAAAACTCGATTTTTAGAGGATTTTCATATAGAAAACTTCAAACGCGTTTTTCTCGAAAACTAGAGCCTCTAGAGGAAAAAGGGTTAAAACCTGTGATCACTACCAATGTTGAACTAAAAGTCAATTTTTTGAGGGGTTTCATATAAAAAATTTTAAATGCGTTTTTTTCGAAAACTAGAGCCTCTAGAGGAAAAGGGGCTAAAATCTGTGATCACTACCAATATTGACTTAAAAGTCGATTTTTTGAGGATTTTCATTTGGAAAATTTTAAACGCGTTTTTCTCGAAAACTAGAGCCTCTAGAGGAAAAGGGGCTAAAATCTGTGATCACTACCAATTTTGACCTAAAAGTCGATTTTTTGAGGATTTTCATATAAAAAAATTTAAATGCGTTTTTCTCGAAAACTAGAGCCTCTAGAGGAAAAAGGGATAAAATCTGTGCTCACTACCAATTTTGACCTTAAAGTCGATTTTTTGAGGATTTTCATATAAAAAACTTTAAATGCGTTTTTCTCGAAAACTAGAGCCTCTAGAGGAAAAGGGGCTAAAACCTGTGATAACTACCAATTTTGACCTTAAAGTCGATTTTTTGAGGATTTTCATATAAAAAACTTTAAATGCGTTTTTCTCGAAAACTAGAGCCTCTAGAGGAAAAAGGGCTAAATTCTGTGATCACTACCAATTTTGACCTTAAAGTCGATTTTTTGAGGATTTTCATATAAAAAACTTTAAATGCGTTTTTCTCGAAAACTAGAGCCTCTAGAGGAAAAGGGGCTAAAAGCTGTGATCGCTACCAATTTTGACCTAAAAGTCGATTTTTTGAGGATTTTCATATAAAAAACTTTAAATACGTTTTTCTCGAAAACTAGAGCCTCTAGAGAAAAAAGGTCTCAAATCTGTGATCACTACCAATTTTGACCTAAAAGTCGATTTTTTGAGGATTTTCATATAAAAAACTTTAAATGCGTTTTTCTCGAAAACTGGAGCCTCTAGAGGAAAAAGGGATAAAATCTGTGATCACTACCAATTTTGACCTTAAAGTTGATTTTTTGAGGATTTTCATATAAAAAACTGTAAATGCGTTTTTCTCGAAAACTAGAGCCTCTAGAGAAAAAAAGAGGCCAAAATCTGTGATCACTACCAATTTTGACCTAAAAGTCGACTTTTTGAGGATTTTCATATAAAAAACTTTAAATGCGTTTTTGTCGAAAACTAGAGCCTCTAGAAGAAAAAGGGTTAAAATCTGTGATCACTACCAATTTTGACCTAAAAGTCGATTTTTTGAGGATTTTCATATAAAAAACTTTAAATGCGTTTTTCTCGAAAACTAGAGCCTCTAGAGGAAAAAGGGATAAAATCTGTGATCACTACCAATTTTGACCTTAAAGTCGATTTTTTGAGGATTTTCATATAAAAAACTTTAAATGCTTTTTTCTCGAAAACTAGAGCGTCTAGAGGAAAAAGGGCTAAAGTCTGTGATCACTACCAATTTTGACCTAAAAGTCGATTTTTTAAGGATTTTCATATAAAAAACTTTAAATGCGTTTTTCTCGAAAACTAGAGCCTCTAGAGGAAAAGGGGATAAAATCTGTGATCACTACCAATTTTGACCTTAAAGTCGATTTTTTAAGTTTTTTATATAAAAAATTTAAATGCGTTTTTCTCGAAAACTAGAGCCTCTAGAGGAAAAAGGGATAAAATCTGTGATCACTACCAATTTTGACCTTAAAGTCGATTTTTTGAGGATTTTCATATAAAAAACTTTAAATGCTTTTTTCTCGAAAACTAGAGCGTCTAGAGGAAAAAGGGCTAAAGTCTGCGATCACTACCAATTTTGACCTAAAAGTCGATTTTTTGATGATTTTCATATGAAAAACTTTAAATGGGTTTTTCTCGAAAACTAGAGCCTCCAGAGGAAAAGGAAATCTGTGATCATTACCAATTTTGACCTAAAAGGCGATTTTTTGAGGATTTTCATATAAAACTAGAGCCTCTAGTGGATAAAGGGCAAAAATCTGTGATCCCTACCAATTTTGTCCTAAAAGTCGATTTTTTGAGAATTTTCATATAAAAAACTTTAAATGCGTTTTTCTCCAAAACAAGAGCCTCTAGAGGAAAAAGGGCTAAAATCTGTGATCATTACCAATTTTGACCTAAAAGGCGATTTTTTGAGGATTTTCATATAAAACTAGAGCCTCTAGAGGATAAAAGGCTAAAATCTGTGATCACTACCAATTTTGACCTAAAACTCGATTTTTTGAGGATTTTCATATAAAAAACTTTAAATGCGTTTTTCTCGAAAACTAGAGCCTCTAGAGGAAAAAGGGATAAAATCTGTGATCACTACCAATTTTGAACTAAAAGTCGATTTTTTGAGGATTTTCAAATAAAAAACTTTAAATGCGTTTTTCTCGAAAACTAGAGCCTCTATAGGAAAAAGGGCTAAAATCTGTGATTACTACCAATTTTGACCTAAAAGTCGATTTTTTGAGGATTTTCATATAAAAAACTTAAAATGCGTTTTTCTCGAAAACTAGAGCCTCTGGAGGAAAAAGGGCTAAAATCTGTGATCATTACCAATTTTGACCTAAAAGGCGATTTTTTGAGGATTTTCATATAAAACTAGAGCCTCTAGTGGATAAAGGGCAAAAATCTGTGATCCCTACCAATTTTGTCCTAAAAGTCGATTTTTTGAGAATTTTCATATAAAAAACTTTAAATGCGTTTTTCTCGAAAACAAGAGCCTCTAGAGGAAAAAGGGCTAAAATCTGTGATCATTACCAATTTTGACCTAAAAGGCGATTTTTTGAGGATTTTCATATAAAACTAGAGCCTCTAGAGGATAAAAGGCTAAAATCTGTGATCACTACCAATTTTGACCTAAAACTCGATTTTTTGAGGATTTTCATATAAAAAACTTTAAATGCGTTTTTCTCGAAAACTAGAGCCTCTAGAGGAAAAAGGGATAAAATCTGTGATCACTACCAATTTTGAACTAAAAGTCGATTTTTTGAGGATTTTCAAATAAAAAACTTTAAATGCGTTTTTCTCGAAAACTAGAGCCTCTAGAGGAAAAAGGGATAAAATCTGTGATCACTACCAATTTTGAACTAAAAGTCGATTTTTTGAGGATTTTCAAATAAAAAACTTTAAATGCGTTTTTCTCGAAAACTAGAGCCTCCAGAGGAAAAGGGGCTAAAATCTGTGATCATTACCAATTTTGACCTAAAAGGCGATATTTTGAGGATTTTCATATAAAACTAGAGCCTCTAGAGGATAAAGGGCAAAAATCTGTGATCCCTACCAATTTTGTCCTAAAAGTCGATTTTTTGAGAATTTTCATATAAAAAACTTTAAATGCGTTTTTCTCGAAAACAAGAGCCTCAAGAGGAAAAAGGGCTAAAATCTGTGATCATTACCAATTTTGACCTAAAAGGCGATTTTTTGAGGATTTTCATATAAAACTAGAGCCTCTAGAGGATAAAGGGCTAAAATCTGTGATCACTACCAATTTTGACCTAAAAGTTGATTTTTTGAGGATTTTCATATAAAAAACTTTAAATGCGTTTTTCTCGAAAACTAGAGCCTCTAGAGGAAAAAGGGATAAAATCTGTGATCACTACCAATTTTGAACTAAAAGTCGATTTTTTGAGGATTTTCAAATAAAAAACTTTAAATGCGTTTTTCTCGAAAACTAGAGCCTCTAGAGGAAAAAGGGCTATAATCTGTGATCCCTACCAATTTTGTCCTAAAAGTCGATTTTTTGATGATTTTCATATAAAAAACTTTAAATGCGTGTTTCTCGAAAACTAGAGCCTCTGGAGGAAAAAGGGCTAAAATCTGTGATCATTACCAATTTTGACCTAAAAGGCGATTTTTTGAGGATTTTCATATGAATGAGTATATTCGAATATGAGTATGAGTATATTCGAATATGAGTATGAGTATATTCGAATATGAATGAGTATATTCGAATATGAGTATGAGTATATTCGAATATGAGTATGAGTATATTCAAATATGAATGAGTATATTCGAATATGAGTATGAGTATATTCGAATATGAGTATGAGTTAATTCGAATATGAGTATGAGTATATTCGAATATGAGTATGAGTATATTCGAATATGAGTATGAGTATATTCGAATATGAGTATGAGTATATTTGAATATGAATGAGTATATTCGAATATGAGTATGAGTATATTCCAATATGAGTATGAGTATATTCGAATATGAGTATGAGTATATTCGAATATGAATGAGTATATTCGAATATGAGTATGAGTATATTCGAATATGAGTATGAGTATATTCGAATATGAGTATGAGTGTATTCGAATATGAGTATGAGTATATTCGAATATGAATGAGTATATTCGAATATGAGTATGAGTATATTCGAATATGAGTATGAGTATATTCGAATATGAGTATGAGTGTATTCGAATATGAGTATGAGTATATTCGAATATGAATGAGTATATTCGAATATGAGTATGAGTATATTCGAATATGAGTATGAGTATATTCGAATATGAGTATGAGTATATTCGAATATGAATGAGTATATTCAAATATGAGTATGAGTATATTCGAATATGAGTATGAGTATATTCGAATATGAGTATGAGTATATTCGAATATGAATGAGTATATTCGAATATGAGTATGAGTATATTCGAATATGAGTATGAGTATATTCGAATATGAGTATGAGTATATTCGAATATGAGTATGAGTATATTCGAATATGAATGAGTATATTCGAATATGAGTATGAGTATATTCGAATATGAGTATGAGTATATTCGAATATGAATGAGTATATTCGAATATGAGTATGAGTATATTCGAATATGAGTATGAGTATATTCGAATATGAATGAGTATATTCGAATATGAATGAGTATATTCGAATATGAGTATGAGTATATTCGAATATGAGTATGAGTGTATTCGAATATGAGTATGAGTATATTCGAATATGAATGAGTATATTCGAATATGAGTATGAGTATATTCGAATATGAGTATGAGTATATTCGAATATGAGTATGAGTATATTCGAATATGAGTATGAGTATATTCGAATATGAATGAGTATATTCGAATATGAGTATGAGTATATTCGAATATGAGTATGAGTATATTCGAATATGAGTATGAGTATATTCGAATATGAGTATGAGTGTTTTCGAATATGAGTATGAGTATATTCGAATATGAATGAGTATATTCGAATATGAGTATGAGTATATTCGAATATGAGTATGAGTATGAGTATATTCGAATATGAATGAGTATATTCGAATATGAGTATGAGTATATTCGAATATGAGTATATTCGAATATGAATGAGTATATTCGAATATGAGTATGAGTACATTCGAATATGAATGAGTATATTCGAATATGAATGAGTATATTCGAATATGAGTATGAGTATATTCGAATATGAGTATGAGTATATTCGAATATGAGTATGAGTATACTCATTCATATTCGAATATGAGTATGAGTATATTCGAATATGAGTATGAGTATATTCGAATATGAGTATGAGTATACTCATTCATATTCGAATATGAGTATGAGTATATTCGAATATGAATGAGTATATTCGAATATGAGTATGAGTATATTCGAATATGAGTATGAGTATATTCGAATATGAGTATGAGTATATTCGAATATGAGTATGAGTATATTCGAATATGAATGAGTATATTCGAATATGAATGAGTATATTCGAATATGAGTATGAGTATATTCGAATATGAGTATGAGTATATTCGAATATGAGTATGAGTATATTCGAATATGAGTATGAGTATATTCGAATATGAGTATGAGTATATTCGAATATGAATGAGTATACTCGAATATGAGTATGAGTATATTCGAATATGAGTATGAGTATATTCGAATATGAGTATGAGTATATTCGAATATGAGTATGAGTATATTCGAATATGAATGAGTATATTCGAATATGAGTATGAGTATATTCGAATATGAGTATATTCGAATATGAGTATGAGTATATTCGAATATGAGTATGAGTATATTCGAATATGAGTGTGAGTATATTCGAATATGAATGAGTATATTCGAATATGAGTATGAGTGTATTCGAATATGAGTATGAGTATATTCGAATATGAGTATGAGTATATTCGAAAATGAGTATGAGTATATTCGAATATGAGTATGAGTATATTCGAATATGAGTATGAGTACATTCGAATATGAATGAGTATAGTCGAATATGAGTATGAGTATATTCGAATATGAGTATGAGTATATTCGAATATGAGTATGAGTATATTCGAATATGAGTATGAGTATATTCGAATATGAGTATGAGTATTATCGAATATGAGTATGAGTATACTCATTCATATTCGAATATGAGTATGAGTATATTCGAATATGAGTATGAGTATATTCGAATATGAGTATGAGTTAATTCGAATATGAGTATGAGTATATTCGAATATGAGTATGAGTATATTCGAATATGAATGAGTATATTCGAATATGAGTATGAGTATATTCGAATATGAATGAGTATATTCGAATATGAGTATGAGTATATGAGGCCCTAGTTTTCGAGAAAAACGCATTTAAAGTTTTTTATATGAAAATCTTCAAAAAATCGACTTTTAGGTCAAAATTGGTAGTGATCACAGATTTTAACCCTTTTTTCCTCTAGAGGCCCTAGTTTTCGAGAAACACGCATTTAAAGTTTTTTATATGAAAATCCTCAAAAAATCGCCTTTTAGGTCAAAATTGGTAATGATCACAGATTTTAGCCCCTTTTCCTCTAGAGGCTCTAGTTTTCGAGAAAAACGCATTTAAAGTTTTTTATATGAAAATTCTCAAAAAATCGACTTTTAGGTCAAAATTGGTAGTGATCACAGATTTTAACTCTTTTTCCTCTAGAGGCTCTAGTTTTCGAGAAAAACGCATTTTAAGTTTTTTATATGAAAATCCTCAAAAAATCGACTTTTAGGTCAAAATTGGTAGTAATCACAGATTTTAGCCCTTTTTCCTCTAGAGGCTCTAGTTTTCGAGAAAAACGCATTTTAAGTTTTTTATATGAAAATCCTCAAAAAATCGACTTTTAGGTCAAAATTGGTAATTATCACAGATTTTAGCCCTTTTTCCTCTAGAGGCTTTAGTTTTCGAGAAAAACGCATTTTAAGTTTTTTATATGAAAATCCTCAAAAAATCGACTTTTAGGTCAAAATTGGTAATTATCACAGATTTTAGCCCTTTTTCCTCTAGAGGCTCTAGTTTTCGAGAAAAACGCATTTTAAGTTTTTTATATGAAAATCCTCAAAAAATCGACTTTTAGGTCAAAATTGGTAATTATCACAGATTTTAGCCCTTTTTCCTCTAGAGGCTCTAGTTTTCGAGAAAAACGCATTTTAAGTTTTTTATATGAAAATCCTCAAAAAATCGACTTTTAGGTCAAAATTGGTAATTATCACAGATTTTAGCCCTTTTTCCTTTAGAGGCTCTAGTTTTCGAGAAAAACGCATTTTAAGTTTTTTATATGAAAATCCTCAAAAAATCGACTTTTAGGTCAAATTTGGTAGTGATCACAGATTTTAGCCCTTTTTCCTCTAGAGGCTCTAGTTTTCGAGAAAAACGCATTTTAAGTTTTTTATATGAAAATCCTCAAAAAATCGCCTTTTAGGTCAAAATTGGTAATGATCACAGATTTTAGCCCCTTTTCCTCTAGAGGCTCTAAATTCGAGAAAAACGCATTTAAAGTTTTTTATATGAAAATTCTCAAAAAATCGACTTTTAGGTCAAAATTGGTAGTGATCACAGATTTTAACTCTTTTTCCTCTAGAGGCTCTAGTTTTCGAGAAAAACGCATTTTAAGTTTTTTATATGAAAATCCTCAAAAAATTGACTTTAAGGTCAAAATTGGTAGTGATCACAGATTTTAACCCTTTTTCCTCTAGAGGCTCTAGCTTTCGAGAAAAACGCATTTTAAGTTTTTTATATGAAAATCCTCAAAAAATCGACTTTTAGGTCAAAATTGGTAGTGATCACAGATTTTAGCCCTTTTTCCTCTAGAGGCTCTAGTTTTCGAGAAAAACGCATTTTAAGTTTTTTATATGAAAATCCTCAAAAAATCGCCTTTTAGGTCAAAATTGGTAATGATCACAGATTTTAGCCCCTTTTCCTCTAGAGGCTCTAAATTCGAGAAAAACGCATTTAAAGTTTTTTATATGAAAATTCTCAAAAAATCGACTTTTAGGTCAAAATTGGTAGTGATCACAGATTTTAACTCTTTTTCCTCTAGAGGCTCTAGTTTTCGAGAAAAACGCATTTAAAGTTTTTTATATGAAAATCCTCAAAAAATTGACTTTAAGGTCAAAATTGGTAGTGATCACAGATTTTAACTCTTTTTCCTTTAGAGGCTCTAGTTTTCGAGAAAAACGCATTTTAAGTTTTTTATATGAAAATCCTCAAAAAATCGACTTTTAGGTCAAATTTGGTAGTGATCACAGATTTTAGCCCTTTTTCCTCTAGAGGCTCTAGTTTTCGAGAAAAACGCATTTTAAGTTTTTTATATGAAAATCCTCAAAAAATCGCCTTTTAGGTCAAAATTGGTAATGATCACAGATTTTAGCCCCTTTTCCTCTAGAGGCTCTAAATTCGAGAAAAACGCATTTAAAGTTTTTTATATGAAAATTCTCAAAAAATCGACTTTTAGGTCAAAATTGGTAGTGATCACAGATTTTAACTCTTTTTCCTCTAGAGGCTCTAGTTTTCGAGAAAAACGCATTTAAAGTTTTTTATATGAAAATCCTCAAAAAATTGACTTTAAGGTCAAAATTGGTAGTGATCACAGATTTTAACCCTTTTTCCTCTAGAGGCTCTAGCTTTCGAGAAAAACGCATTTTAAGTTTTTTATATGAAAATCCTCAAAAAATTGACTTTTAGGTCAAAATTGGTAGTGATCACAGATTTTAGCCCTTTTTCCTCTAGAGGCTCTAGTTTTCGAGAAAAACGCATTTTAAGTTTTTTATATGAAAATCCTCAAAAAATTGACTTTAAGGTCAAAATTGGTAGTGATCACAGATTTTAACTCTTTTTCCTCTAGAGGCTCTAGTTTTCGAGAAAAACGCATTTAAAGTTTTTTATATGAAAATCCTCAAAAAATTGACTTTAAGGTCAAAATTGGTAGTGATCACAGATTTTAACCCTTTTTCCTCTAGAGGCTCTAGCTTTCGAGAAAAACGCATTTTAAGTTTTTTATATGAAAATCCTCAAAAAATCGACTTTTAGGTCAAAATTGGTAGTGATCACAGATTTTAGCCCTTTTTCCTCTAGAGGCTCTAGTTTTCGAGAAAAACGCATTTTAAGTTTTTTATATGAAAATCCTCAAAAAATTGACTTTAAGGTCAAAATTGGTAGTGATCACAGATTTTAACCCTTTTTCCTCTAGAGGCTCTAGCTTTCGAGAAAAACGCATTTTAAGTTTTTTATATGAAAATCCTCAAAAAATTGACTTTAAGGTCAAAATTGGTAGTGATCACAGATTTTAGCCCTTTTTCCTCTAGAGGCTCTAGTTTTCGAGAAAAACGCATTTTAAGTTTTTTATATGAAAATCCTCAAAAAATTGACTTTAAGGTCAAAATTGGTAGTGATCACAGATTTTAACCCTTTTTCCTCTAGAGGCTCTAGCTTTCGAGAAAAACGCATTTTAAGTTTTTTATATGAAAATCCTCAAAAAATCGACTTTTAGGTCAAAATTGGTAGTGATCACAGATTTTAACCCTTTTTCCTCTAGAGGCTCTAGCTTTCGAGAAAAACGCATTTTAAGTTTTTTATATGAAAATCCTCAAAAAATCGACTTTAAGGTCAAAATTGGTAGTGATCACAGACTTTAGCCCTTTTTCCTCTAGACGCTCTAGTTTTCGAGAAAAACGCATTTTAAGTTTTTTATATGAAAATCCTCAAAAAATCGACTTTTAGGTCAAAATTGGTAGTGATCACAGATTTTAGCCCTTTTTCCTCTAGACGCTCTAGTTTTCGAGAAAAACGCACTTAAAAATCCTCAAAAAATAGTCTTTTATTTCAAAATTCGTAGTGATAACAGATTTTAGTCCCTTTTCCTTTAGAGGCTCTAGTTTTCGAGAAAAACGCATTTTAAGTTTTTTATATGAAAATCCTCAAAAAATCGACTTTTAGGTCAAAATTGGTAGTGATCACAGATTTTGGCCTCTTTTTTTCTCTAGAGGCTCCAGTTTTCGAGAAAAACGCATTAAAAAATCCTCAAAAAATCGACTTTTATTTCAAAATTCGTAGTGATCACAGATTTTAGCCCTTTTTCCTCTAGACGCTCTAGTTTTCGAGAAAAACGCACTTAAAAATCCTCAAAAAATCGACTTTTATTTCAAAATTCGTAGTGATAACAGATTTTAGTCCCTTTTCCTCTAGAGGCTCTAGCTTTCGAGAAAAACGCGTTTAAAATTTTCTATATGAAAATCCTCAAAAAATCGACTTTTAGGTCAAAATTGGTAGTGATCACAGATTTTAACCCTTTTTCCTCTAGAGGCTCTAGTTTTCGAGAAAAACGCATTTTAAGTTTTTTATATGAAAATCCTCAAAAAATCGACTTTAAGGTCAAAATTGGTAGTGATCACAGGTTTTAGCCCCTTTTCCTCTAGAGGCTCTAGTTTTCGAGAAAAACGCATTTTAAGTTTTTTATATGAAAATCCTCAAAAAATCGACTTTTAGGTCAAAATTGGTAATTATCACAGATTTTAGCCCTTTTTCCTTTAGAGGCTCTAGTTTTCGAGAAAAACGCATTTTAAGTTTTTTATATGAAAATCCTCAAAAAATCGACTTTAATGTAGGTCAAAATTGGTAGTGATCACAGATTTTAGCCCTTTTTCCTTTAGAGGCTCTAGTTTTCGAGAAAAACGCATTTTAAGTTTTTCATATCAAAATCCTCAAAAAATCGGCTTTTACGTCAAAATTGGTAGTGATCACAGATTTTAGCCTTTTTTCCTTTAGAGGCTCTAGTTTTTAAAAACTAGCAAATAAAGCAAATAAATTAGATTTAAGAAAACTAACGCCATTTTTTGATATCACCAGGTGCATATCCGGTTACCAATTTGGCTAAAGACGACATTGAAATACCACCAAAAAAATCCCTTGAATTGGTACAGATTAAAAAATGGTTTTCAGAGAAAATAAAATTTCTGAGACCTCAGATCAGCTAAAAGATCATATTATGTAAATGAACAGGAAAAAGGTCACATAACTTTTACTTAACGCAGTAAGTCATTCTCTCCACTTTTTGTTAATAATTAGATGTTAACTTAACTCCGTTAGGTAAATACTTTGGTGCTCAGCTGAACTGTAGGCTTATCTGGAAGTCATATAAAGATACAAGGTAACACAAACGAAACTATAGGAAGCCGAAATTCTTTGGCTTTTTAATTTGTTTTAATTGTAGACTAATGATTTAAAATTTAATTTTGAAACCCACTTATTGCTATAGAATAGAATTGTGAGGTACTGCCTCTGTATCAAAAAAATAAAAAAACCATTGTGTCACGAATGATAACTGAGGCTCAGGTCAAGCTAGTCCTGCACAAAAAAAGAAGACAAGACAATACGTTCCAACTATAGAGAAAAAAAGTATCCTTCCTGTTGGTTACAGGATACTATCCCTCGTTTTGTGTGAAATTCAACACTAAAAGTCGACGAGGTAATTGGACCATTTCAGTGCGGCCTTTCTAGAAAAGACCCAAAGACTAGAAGGCCGCTTTTAACAGCCCAATACGCTCAAAGGTGTTTCCTGTGTTTTCTTAAAAAAACTAATACGAATCTGCAGGATAGCCTTAACTGATACGAAATCTTTAGTTAAGATAGGCTTGAATATCTCTGGGCCTTTCAGTGCCAAACGAGGTTTCAGATAAGGAGACACCTTTTTTGTGAAATCATTTTAATATCCTCTTAGGAAAGATTGTACGAGACGTAATTGTGAATCAAGCTGGTACACTATTCATAAAACAGCACATGGTACTCGCTTGCGCCAAGGAAATCCACATTATGGGACCAACATTGCGAGCAGTAAAATCCATCTATAAAAAGTCTAGAAGGAATCAGTCAAAGTGGGTCTGACAGTATTAATGCACAAGACATCCAGGTGAGTTGGGCAAACGGTGAAAGTTGAAAGCTACAATTTTGAAATAGTTAACGATTTTATCTACATTAGCACTACCACAAACAAAACAAACAACACTAGTTTTGACATTAAAGGAAAAACAATATTGGCTAAAAGATGCTACTTTGGACTAAGTAAGAAGTTTAAAATCAAAGCCATCTCCCGACAGATGAAAATCTCTCTCTAAAAGACACTGAAACTGTGCGTGCTTACATATTTTTCTGAAGCAGGGGTACTTGCGAAAGCAGATGGAGAAGTACCTAGAGTTTTTGAGAGGAAGATTCTTCAGAAAATGTAAAGACAAATCTGCCTTTGTTTTTATATTATGAAACCGGTATTCTCCAGTGTCATATGAACCGTGAGTTTTATGAGCTGTTAGGTGACACTGACATAGCTACGCGTATCAAAATTCAACGTTTACGTTTGCTAGATAATATTGTAAGAATGAATAAAGATACTCCAGCTAAAAAGGCATTAGAACAAATCACGCAAGAGGGGAATGCCTTAACTCCGATAAAAAGTTCAGGCAGAGGAAGACATTTTGAAATTTGGTGTCAGAAATTGGAGAAGAAGCACAAAAGATGGAGTTGCTTGGAGATCCATTCTACGATCGGCTAATGAAACAAAGGTTCTATAATAATCATCTTAATAAGCAAGTATAAATATATGGCATGCACTTTACAAAAGCCTGATTCTTTGCCATTCTATGACTTGTTTAAAATGTTTAAATCCTATCCATAAGCTAAAAAAACTAAAATCAAACGAATTTTTCTCAAAAAAGTTTTATTTCAAAATAACATAAAATTTTGATGGCGTCTCTAAATCTTTTTAACCAGTTTTTATATTTCACCAGCCACCAGTATGTCGGTTTTTTAGTTCTGACAGGAAGTCTTTTTTCTACCCGTAGTTTATAATAAATAAATCTTACAATTTTAGTTTGTTTGTGCTAGCTTAACAAAATGAAATGTGAACATTTTATCATATTTTTAATCGTCTTTCATATCGAGCCTTTGGTGCAATACCGTAGTAATTCAAAAAATCGTGAACTGAGAAAAATGCATTTGAAGTTTTGAACCATATTTTTGATAGTATTTTCGTTTACTAAAGTTATTTTTTTACAAGTTTTTAAATAAAAAGGAATGTTTTTAAATAAAAAAAGGCCAAAATTTTTAAAAATATGAAATATTTATTTATATTTAAGTACTTTGTATCAACCTATCAATGGTGTATCGTTATTGTCACAAAACCTATGACAAACTTAAAAATTAATTCGAAATATATCGTTATAGCAAATAAACTTTTAACTATTTTTTTTCTAACAAAGTTGTTATATGAAATAATACGAAGAAGTAAAAAAGAAATCAAATTATGCAGTTGTGTTTCTGTGCCTAAAACGTATCAAAAAATAATATTGCTTTATACTTTTTTCGTAAATTGCTTTCTGTTAGTAAATTTCCTGTCATAAAGGAAATATTTCATTATTGCAAATAAATATTGTTGGAAATACCTAGAGGCAATAAAGACATTTTAGCTGTAGAATCTGAACAGTTAGAGGTGGAATCATAATCTTTTTTTCTTTAGATAGATATTTCCCCAAAGATAATTTCTGCATACCCAGCTCAAAAAATTAAAATTTTGAGTTACTACGGTATTGCACCAAAGGCTCGATATAATCTTCTACATCTTATATATAAAAGAACAATTTTTTTTTTGTTAGTGACACCGCTTATAACTCAAGAACGGCTGGATCGATTTTAATGAAACTTGAAAAAAAGACATACCCGATATCTGGGAATGCGTTTTAGGCTTATTATTTTTTGGAAATTCCGACTGGGCGTGGCACCTCCCATACAAATTGAACAGTTTTTTTCACATACCTCAATACCTATTACAGCTGAGGTCTCCAAATTTGGTATAGGTAAGTTGTTTACTGATGTGCATAATTGAGTTGTTTATGGGCGGAAACAAATAAATGGGCGTGGCATCTCCCTTACAACCAAAATAGTTTTTTCTATATATCTCAATACCTGTAATAGCTTTAGTCTCCAAACTTCGTACGGATGTTTATAGTACTAATATGCAGAATTGAGCTTTGTATGGGCGGGAAAAAATAAATAGGCGTGGCACCTCCCATACAACGAAAATAGTTTTTTGTATATATCTCCATAACTGTAATAGCTGAAGTCTCCGCACTTCGTATGGATGTTTATAGTGTTAATATGCATACTTAAGTTTTGTATGGGCTGGAAGAAATAAATGGGCGTGGCACCTCCCATACAACGAAAATAGTTTTTTGTATATATCTCAATTACTACAATAGCTAAAGTCTCCAAACTTCGTACGGGTGTTTATACTGTTAATATGCAGAATTGAGCTTTGTATGGGCGGGAAAAAATAAATAGGCGTGGCACCTTCCATACAACGAAAATAGTTTTTTGTATATATCTCAATAACTGTAATACCTGAAGTCTTCGAACTTCGTATGGATGTTTATAGTGCTAATATGCATACTTAAGCTTTGTATGGGCTGGAAGAAATAAATGGGCGTGGCACCTCCCATACAACGAAAATAGTTTTTTGTATATATCTCAATAACTGTAATACCTGAAGTCTCCAAACTTCGTATGGATGTTTATAGTGCTAATATGCATAATCAGGCTTTGTATGGGCTGGAAGAAATAAATGGGCGTGGCACCTCCCATACAACGAAAATAGTTTTTTGTATATATCTCAATAACTGTAATACCTGAAGTCTCCGAACTTCGTATGGATGTTTATAGTGCTAATATGCATACTTAAGCTTCGTATGGGCTGGAAGAAATAAATAGGCGTGGCACCTCCCATACAACGAAAATGGTTTTTTGCATATATCTCAATAACTGTAATACCTGAAGTCTTCGAACTTCGTATGGATGTTTATAGTGCTAATATGCATACTTAAGCTTTGTATGGGCGGGAAAAAATAAATAGGCGTGGCACCTTCCATACAACGAAAATAGTTTTTTGTATATATCTCAATAACTGTAATACCTGAAGTCTTCGAACTTCGTATGGATGTTTATAGTGCTAATATGCATACTTAAGCTTTGTATGGTCTGGAAGAAATAAATGGGCGTGGCACCTCCCATACAACGAAAATAGTTTTTTGCATATATCTCAATAACTGTAATAGTTGAAGTCTCCGAACTTCGTATGGATGTTTATAGTGCTAATATGCATACTTAAGCTTTGTATGGGCGGGAAAAAATAAATAGGCGTGGCACCTCCCATACAACGAAAATGGTTTTTGCATATATCTCAATAACTGTAATACCTGAAGTCTTCGAACTTCGTATGGATGTTTATAGTGCTAATATGCATACTTAAGCTTTGTATGGTCTGGAAGAAATAAATGGGCGTGGCACCTCCCATACAACGAAAATGGTTTTTTGCATATATCTCAATAACTGTAATACCTGAAGTCTTCGAACTTCGTATGGATGTTTATAGTGCTAATATGCATACTTAAGCTTTGTATGGGCGGGAAAAAATAAATAGGCGTGGCACCTTCCATACAACGAAAATAGTTTTTTGTATATATCTCAATAACTGTAATACCTGAAGTCTTCGAACTTCGTATGGATGTTTATAGTGCTAATATGCATACTTAAGCTTTGTATGGTCTGGAAGAAATAAATGGGCGTGGCACCTCCCATACAACGAAAATAGTTTTTTGTATATATCTCAATAACTGTAATACCTGAAGTCTCCGAACTTCGTATGGATGTTTATAGTGCTAATATGCATAATCAGGCTTTGTATGGGCTGGAAGAAATAAATGGGCGTGGCACCTCCCATAAAACGAAAATAGTTTTTTGTATATATCTCAATAACTGTAATACCTGAAGTCTCCGAACTTCGTATGGATGTTTATAGTGCTAATATGCATACTTAAGCTTTGTATGGGCTGGAAGAAATAAATAGGCGTGGCACCTCCCATACAACGAAAATGGTTTTTTGCATATATCTCAATAACTGTAATAGTTGAAGTCTCCAAACTTCGTACGGATGCTTACAGTGCTAATATGCATAATTGTGCTCTGTATGGGTAGGAAGAAATAAATGGGCGTGGCACCTCACATACAACGAAAATAGTTTTTTATATATATCTTAATCACTGTAATAGCTGAAGTCTCCAAACTTCGTACGGATGCTTACAGTGCCAACATTCATAATTGCGCTCTGTATGGGTGGGAAAAAATAAATGGGCGTGGCACCTCACATACAACGAAAATAGTTTTTTGTATATATCTCAATAACTGTAATAGCTGAAGTCTCCAAAGTTCGTACGGATGTTTATAGTGATAATATGCATAACTGAGCTTTATATGGGCGGGAAGAAATAAATTGCCGTGGTACCTTCCACACAACGAAAAAAATTTTTTTGCATATATTTCAATAGCTGTAATAGCTGACGTTTTCAAACTTCGTACGGAAGTTTATAGTGCTAATATGCATAAAAGAAATAAATGGGCAGCGCATCTCCCATGCAACGAAAATAGCTTTTTATATATCTCAATAACTGTAACAGTTGAACTTTTAAAACTTTGTAAAGATGTTTATAATGGTAATATGCATAATTCAGCTGCGTATGGGTAAAAATCTCCAAATTTTGTGTAGGTGTTTACAATGTTGATGCTTACAATTAGGCTGAGTTTAGGCGTGAGGATAATAATAGGCGTGGCACCTCCTTTACAAGAAAATATCTTTTACATTTATATGTCAATAAATGTAACAGCTGAAATCTCCAAATTTAATATGGGTATTTATTATGTTAATATGCATAACTAAAATGAGTATAGGCAGGAAGTGAATTATGGGCTTGCAACCTCTAATAGCATGGAAATATTTATATGTGTATTTCAATAACTGTAACAGCTAAGGTCTCCAAACTTTTTGGTGTGGCGCCTCCCATACAATTGGAATTTTTTTTAACATGTACTTCAATAATTCTTATACCACAAAATTGTCTATGTATGTTTATGATTGCTAATATACATAATTGACGTGAGTATAGGAAAAAAGGGAACAATGGGTATGGCACCTTCCATCAACAAATATGCTTTCTTATATAAGCCTCAATAACTGTAAAAAAACTTCAAAAACGTGTTCATATTTTTCCTAAACCAGTTGAACGCAATTTAAATTATTAGTTTAAAAATAACCTAAAAATTACCAATAAAATGTTTATCACTTTTTACCCCTTAGGATCAAAATTTTATATTCATATTTTTTCGAGACCTGTCGAACGTGATTTCAAAATATAATTTAAGCCCCTTTTTATCTTTTTCGGTTCCAAAGGTACAAAATGGATGTAAGCAGTTTCAAAATATGGTTTTTTACCCTGTCCCGCCTCTAATGGTCTAATATTTCAAAAAAAAGTACGAAAAATACATTCATAACTTTGAAACCTGTCGAGCGTAAATTAAATTATAATTCTACCTTTTTTAGTTCAGAAGCTACAAAATTAACCAATACATAGTTCAACCCTTGCCCTAAGCATTTAGACTATGCAATGATGAATCTGTCAGTTAGAGAGTAATTAACGAAATTTTTTTTAACTGTTTGTGAAGTTTTTACTTGGTAATAGCTTCCCATCATAAAGGATGAAATTGGCTACAGCTTTTCTATTCACGCTTTATCAGTAATTTTCAGTAATTATCAAAGAAACAAACAAGCATGTTTATAACGTTATTGACATGCTATTAAAGAAAACATTTTGTGAATTGTGTGTTTAGGCAAAAAATTTGCTTGCTTTTTATATATATTGTTAGACAATACGTGTTCTGATATACTCGATGCTGGATGTTTTCAATAAAATGGCAAAAAACGAGGCTTGCCGCATGCAAACATTCTTATTTGGTTTGTCGAGAAGTTCGACCAGACCAGATAGATGATAATATAAGTGCCAAGATCCCTGATCCCGAAATAGATCAAGAACTATATGATGTTGTAATTACAAATATGATTCATGGTCGACGGCAAGTGTTTCAAGCATTATCCATGAAAATTGACGGCGAAAACTATCACTGGCAATGACGGTTATCTACTGTATCGGCGTTGATCGCCAAATGACAACGATCAAACTATAACAAAGAAAGTAAAAGGAAACGATTTTGTGATTGACAACAGTTGGACTGTGCCATATTCGCCACTTCTTTCCAAATCATTTAAGACACATTGCAATGTTGAATATTCTAATTCAATTCTAATTTTAATTCTAATTCTAATTCTAATTTTAACGTCAAAAGAAAGGCACTATGGTTCCTGGGCATCTGGATGTGCATTCAAGTGATGCTCTTGGTCGCATTTATACAGTTCATCTGAAGAATGATGAATGCTTTTATTTGCGGTTGTTGCTGGTAAATGTTCGTGGTCCAACATCATAGTCTGCCCAACATTTTGTGCTGCATGTCAAGAACTCAATTTGCTTGAAAACGATACTCATTGAGATACGACAATCGCTGAGGCATATACGAACATTATTTGATATTGTCATTATTTGCTTTTGACATGCTTCCTGTCAAGTCCAAGTGACCTGTGGAACAAATACAAGGACAATGTGTCAGAAGAGATTTTACATCAATAAATTTTCAGCTAGAGAAATGCAAATCTTGAAGTCAATGCGAAGATGCATATTTACTTTATTATGAGAACTTCAATTTTGGTCTGGTACTGACTGGACTAATATCAATTACATAATTTGAGGATTTGAATACATATTGTTAGTTCGCCTTGAGAGAGGGCCAAACATGAAATGAATGAGCCAGAACATGAAATGAATGAGCTACTAAATCGAGAATCGAAGGCTAAACGTGAATACGATCGACATGAGTTCAACCAATTAGGTCAAACCAATGTTTCCCTCAGAAAAGATTTTACATCAATAAATTGTCAGCTAGAGAAATGCAAATCTTGAAGTCAATGCGAAGATGCATATTTATCTTATTATGAGAACTTCAATTTTGGTCTGGTACTGACTGGACTAATATCAATTACATAATTTGAGGATTTGAATACATATTGTTAGTTTGCCTTGAGGGAGGGCCAAAAATAATAACATGGAGAAAAAAAAGATGCATAACCGGGCCTTGCTCTTAATTGAAGACATGTGTTACCTTATTTGCGGCAGTTTGTTAGTCAGGTTAGGACTGCCAGCACCAGAACATGAAATGAATGAGCTACTAAATCGAGAATCGGAGGCTAAACGTGAATACGATCGACATGAGTTCAACCAATTAGGTCAAACCAATGTTTCCCTCTTAAACCTCCAACAGAAGGAAGTCTATGATATAATATTGAAGGCAATTGATTATGGAAATGGCGGTTTTTTTTCTTGGATGTCCCCGGTGGAACTGGAAAGACATTCGTCATGTCATTCAGGAGAAGAAGGATGCCGCATAGCTCACTCAGCGTTAAAATTTCCATTAAACCTTCAAAATATAGAGCAACTGACATGTAACATTGTGAAAAAATCCGCCATGTCCAAAGTTTTAGAAGCGTGTAAAATCATTATTTGGGACGAATGCACAATGGCACACAAACGCGCAATAAAAGCTCTTCAAAACAGCATTAAGAGATCTGCGCAGTGACTCAAGATTTTTTGAATGTGCAATTATTTTACTGCCTGGTGATTTCCGCCAAACACTGCCAGTCATTTCAAGATCGACGGCTGCTGATCGAATAAGTGCTTGCGTAAATCCTCAATTCTGTGGCGTTTTGCAAAGATACTGCAGTTGACAGAAAACATGAGAGTTATATTGCTCAACGATTTACCAGCTCAAGATTTCTTCAACCAATTTTTGACTATCGGTAATGGCCGTATTCCCGTGGACGAATTAAACGGATTGATTTCGTTTCCTCAAAATTTTTATAATTTTGTATAGTCAAAAGAACAGCTCATCCAGAAAGTTTTCCCCAACATAATTGCTAATGGGAAAAATTATGACTGGTTGAGTGAACGGGCAATTTAAGCAGCTAAAAATATAGATGTTGATTATTTAAACTATGTATATAGTTTAGAATTAAATCGTTGGCACTCTGCATTCTTTTAAATCAATTGATTGTGTAACAAACGAAGATGAAACCACCAACTATCCAACTGAAGTTTTAAACTCCTTGGATATGCCTGACTTAACACCGCACAACTTATAACTGAAGGTTGGCTTGGTAGTTATCGTCCTTCGAAATTTAAACCAATCAAAACTTTGCAATTGAACGCGCTTGGTAATAACAAAACTGATAGTCCATGCTATTCACGCAATTATACTTAGAGGAAAATTCAAAGGTGAGAAGTTCTCATACCGAGAATTCCGATGATACAAACCGATATCCTTTTTTAGTTTAAGATAATTCAACTTCCTATTCGTCTTGCATTTTCAATGACTATTAACAAATCACAAGGATAATCCTTGAGTATTTGTGGTCTTAGTTAAGAAAATTCATGTTTTTCTCATAGCCAAATATACGTTGCATGTTCACGAATAGGCAAACCATCTGCTTTATATGTACTTGCACCTGATAACAAAACAAACAATGTCGTATATCACAATGTACTACACTGAAGGAAATTAACCTAAACATAACCCATGCACGAAAATACATAGCTTCCTTAACAGCTTTTACCTGAAACGAAATATTTTTGAAATCTTTTTGAATTTTTTTTTTCTTTATAACTATTCGACTAAACAAACTTTGTACTCTTTTAAAAAAATCCATTTATTCAATAACTGTTAGGTGGTACGAAGTTCACCGGGTCAGCTAGTCTTATATATAAAAGAACAATTTTTTTTTGTTAGTGACACCGCTTATAACTCAAGAACGGCTGGACGGATTTTAATGAAACTTGAAAAAAAAACATACCCGATATCTGGGAATGCGTTTTAGGCTTATTTATTTTTTGAAATTCCGACTGGGCGTGGCACCTCCCATACAAATTGAACAGTTTTTTTCACATACCTCAATACCTATTATAGCTGAAGTCTCCAAATTTGGTATAGGTAAGTTATTTACTGATGTGCATAATTGAGTTGTTTATGGGCGGGAAAAAATAAATAGGCGTGGCA
This sequence comes from Melanophora roralis, assembly GCA_963583895.1. Taxonomy (NCBI): domain Eukaryota; kingdom Metazoa; phylum Arthropoda; class Insecta; order Diptera; family Rhinophoridae; genus Melanophora; species Melanophora roralis. The sequence goes on along the minus strand of OY757189.1, from coordinate 24,045,445 downwards.
CCTCCCATACAACGAAAATAGTTTTTTGTATATATCTCAATAACTGTATTAGCTGAAGTCTCCAAACTTCGTACGGATGTTTATAGTGCTAACATGCATAATTAAGCTTTGTATGGGCGGGAAAAAATAAATAGGCGTGGCACCTCCCATACAACGAAAATGATTTTTTGTATATATATCAATAACTGTAATAGCTGAAGTCTCTAAACTTCGTACGAATGTTTATAGTGCTAATATGCATTATTGAGCTTGGTTTAGCGGGAAAAAATAAATAGGCGTGGCACCTCCTATACAACGAAAATGATTTTTTGTATATATATCAATAACTGTATTAGCTGAAGTCTCCAAACTTCGTACGGATGTTTATAGTGCTAACATGCATAATTGAGCTTGGTTTGGGCGGGAAGAAATAAGTAGGCGTGGCACCTCCCATACAACGAAAATAGTTTTTTGTATATATCTCAATAACTGTAATAGCTAAAGTCTCCAAACTTCGTACGGATGTTTATAGTGCTAACATGCATAATTAAGCTTTGTATGGGCGGGAAAAAATAAATAGGCGTGGCACCTCCCATACAACGAAAATGATTTTTTGTATATATATCAATAACTGTATTATCTGAAGGCTCCAAACTTCGTACGGATGTTTATAGTGCTAACATGCATAATTGAGCTTGGTTTGAGCGGGAAGAAATAAGTAGGCGTGGCACCTCCCATACAACGAAAATAGTTTTTTGTATATATCTCAATAACTGTAATAGCTAAAGTCTCCAAACTTCGTACGGTTGTTAATAGTGCTAATATGCATAATTTAGCTTTATATGGGCGGGAAGAAATAAATAGGCGTGGCACCTTCCATACAACGAAAATAGTTTTTTGTATATATCTTAATAACTGTAATAGCTGAAGTCTCCAAACTTCGTACGGATGTTTATAGTGCTAATATGCATAATTAAGCTTTGTATGGGCGGGAAAAAATAAATAGGCGTGGCACCTCCCATACAATGAAAATAGTTTTTTTATATATATCTTAATAACTGTAATAGCTGAAGTCTCCAAACTTTGTAAGGATGTTTATAGTGCTAATATGCTAATTATACTCATACATAATTGAGGTGAGTATACTTAGGAGAAAAAGGAATAATGGGCATGGCATTTCCCATACAACAAAAATACTTTCTTATATAAGTCTCAATTACTGTAAAAACTTCAGAAAACGTGTTCGTATTTTTCTACAAGCAGTGGAACGCAATTTAAATTATTAGTTTTAAAGTAACAGAAATAACCTAAAAATTGCCAATAAAATGTTAATCCCTTTTTACCCCTTAGGACCAAGTTATCAAAATTTTATATTCATATTTTTCGAGACCTGTCGAACGCAATTTCAAAATATAACTTGAGCCCTCTTTATCTTTTTCGGTTCCGAATGTACAAAATGGATATAAGCAGCTATAAAATATTTTTTACCCTGTCTCGCCTCTAATGGTCTAATATTTCAAAAATGCATTAATAACTTTGAAACCTGTCGAGCGTAAATTAAGTTATAATTCTATCTTATTTTAGTTCAGAATCTACAAAATTAACCAATACATATTTCAAATCTTTTCCTAAGCATTTAGGATATGCAATGATGAATCTGTCTGTCAGTTAGCGAGTCATTAACGCAATTTTTTACTATATATTGTTTTGGTAAGCAAAATAAACATTTAAAAAAATAAAATATTTACAAGTGGCGGATAGGGCTACAAAATAATGAAGCCATTATAAACTGAACAGTTTGTGAAGGTTTTCTTAGTAATAGCCTCTCATCATGAAAGATGCGATAGGCTCAGCTATTCTGTTCACGCTTTATCAGCAATTTTAAGTAATTATCAAAGAAACAAACAAAACATGTTTATAACGTTATTGACATGCTATTAAGGATAATATTTTGTGAATTGTGTGTGTTAAGGCAAATAAATTCGTTTGCTAATTATATATATTGTTAGGCAATACGTGTTCGGAGATACTCAATGCTGGATAAATTCAATAGAGCGGCAAAAACGAGGCTTGCCGCATGCACACATTCTTATTTGGTTACTCGAGAAGTTCGACCAGACCAAATAGATGATACTAAGAGTGCCGAGATCCCTGGTCCCAAAACAGTTCGAGAACTACATGATGCTGTAATTGCAAATATGATTCATGGTCGACGGCAAGTATTCCAAGCATTATCCATGAAAAATTGACAGCGAAAACTATCACTGGCAATGACGGTTATCCACTGTATCGGCGTTGATCGCCCAATGACAACGATCAAACTATTACAAGGAAAGTAAAAGGAAACAATTTTGTGATTGACAACAATTGGACTGTGCCATATTCGCCACTTCTTTCTAAATTATTTAAGACACATTGCAATGTTTAATATTCTAATTCAGTGAAGTCGATCAAGTACATCTGCAAATATGTCACTAAAGGCAGCGATATGACTGTTTTTAGCATCCAAACCTCCAATGGCAACGATGAAATTACGCGTTATTAAGTTGGGCGATATGTGAACTGCAATCAGGCGGTTTGGCGTATATTCTCATTCCCTATTTACGAATGTCATCCCACTGTTGCACATTTAGAAGTGCATCTGGAGAATGGCCAACGAGTATATTTCACTGCGGCAAATAATGTTCAACGTGCTGAAATACCTCCAGCGACAACATTGACAAGTTTCTTTGCTGTTTATCAAAGCGATCCGTTTGCACAAATTTTACTTTACTTGGAGATGCCACGGTATTACACTTGGAACGCTTCTTCAAAAAAATTTTAACGTCAAAAGAAAGGCACTATGGTTCCTGGGCATCCGGATGTGCGTTCAAGTGATGCTCTTGGTTGCATTTATACAGCTCATCTGAAGAATGATGAATGTTTTTATTGCGGTTGTTGCTGGTGAATGTTCGTGGTCCAACATCGTTTGCAGCATTTCGTACTGTTTATGGTATAGTCTGCTCAACAATTTGTTTGAAAACGATACTCATTGGGATACGACAAGCGCTGAGGCAATTATATCTGCATATTCAAGCCAGATACGAACATTACTTGATATTATCATTTTGACATGCTTCCCGTCAAATCCAAGTGACCTGTGGAACAAATACAAGGACAATATGTCAAAAGACATTTTACATCAATATCGTGTCTGCTCGAGAAATCCAAATCTTGAAGTCAATGCGAAGATGCATAACCGGGCCTTGCTCTTAATTGAAGACATGTGTTACCTTATTTGCGGCAGTTTGTTAGTCAGGTTAGGACTGCCAGCACCAGAACATGAATTGAATTAGCTACTAAATCGACAATTGAAGCGTGAACGTGAATACGATCGACATGAGTTGAACCAATTAGTTCAAATTAATGTTTCCCTCTTAAACCTCCAACAGAAGGAAGTCTATGATATATTATTGAAGGCAATAGAGGCCCCCGGTGGAACTGGGAAGATATTCGTCATGTCATTGATTTTAGCCACTGTTCTTGCGAGATTCAACTTTGCTGTAGCGGTAGCTTCATCTGGAATAGCGGCTACATTGTAAGAAGGATGCCGCACAGCTCACTCAGTGTTACAATTGCCATTAAACCTTCAAAATATGGAGCAACCAATATGTAACATTGCGAAAAACTTTGTCATGTCCAAAGTTTTAGTAGCGTGTAAAATCATTATCTGGGACGAATGCACAATGGCACACAAACGCGCAATAGAAGCTCTTAAAAGAGCATTAAAATATCTGCGCAGTGACTCAAGATGTTTTGGAGGTGCAATGATTTTACTGTCTGCCAGTCATTCCAAGATCGACGGCGGCTGATCAAAAAAAATGCTTGCGTTAAATCCTCAAGTCTGTGGCGTTTTCCAAAGATACTGCAGATGACAGAAAACATGAAAGTTACATTGCTCAACGATTTATAACCTCAAGATTTCTTTCTCCAACCAATTGTTGACTATCGGTAATGGCCGTATTCCTGTTGACGAATTAAACGGATTGATTTCGTTTCCTCAAAATTTTTGTAATTTTTTATCATCAAAATAACAGCTCATCCAGAAAGTATTCCCCAACATATTTGCTAACGGGAACAATTATGACTGGTTGAGTGAACGGGTAATTTTAGCAGCTAAAAATATAGATGTTGATGATTTAAACTATATAGTTCAGAATCAAATCGTTGGTACTCTGCATTCTTTTAAATCTATTGATTGTGAAATTTAAACCAACCAAAACTTAGCAATGGAATGCATTTGGTAATTCGAAACTGATGGTCCGTGTTATACACGCAATTATGCTAAGAGGAAAATTCAAAGGGGAAGAAGTTCTCATACCGATAATTTCGATTATACCAACCGATATGCCTTTTGAGTTTAAGCAAATTCAATTTCCTATTCGCCTTGCATTCGCAATGACTATTAATAAATCACAAGGACAATCCTTGAGTATTTGTAGTCTTTATTTAGAAAATACATGTTTTTCTCATGGCCAAATATACGTTGCATGTTCACGTCTGGGCAAACCATCTGCTTTATTTGTACTTGCGCCTAATAACAAAACGAAAAGTTTCGTATATCACAAGGTACTGCACTGAAGGGAATTAACCTAAACATAACCCATGCACGAAAATACATAGCTTTCTTAACAGCTTTTACCTGAAACGCCTTATTTTTGTAATCTTTTTAATAATTGTTTTCTATATAAATATATTTCAATGAACTATTTGACTTAATAAACTTTGAACTCTTTTTAAAAATCCATATATTCAATAATTGGTAGGTGATACGAAGTTCACCGGGTCAGCTAGTTGTAAATAAAAAAGCAAAATATATTTCTCTTAATTTTAGCTTAAAAAACCAAACCACAACACTTAGCGTTTTCCTGTAGAAATTTTTATTATATTTTCAACACTACTGTTGTTGTTGCTTTTTATACAGTGAAGTATATTTTTTAACGTGTGTTGCAGTTTTCGGAGAGAAGTCTTTTTACAACTGAATATTTTTAAAGTGTGCGTGACAGTAGAAAAAAAAGAAAAATTTAAAACATTTTTAAAACAATAGATATTATAGATTATATATAAATTATCTAAATTAAACTATTTCCAGTAATCACATCTTTTCCTTCAAATTCAATTATTTGAATCTTTTGAATTCTATCGATTGCGAGTTAAACATTTTTAAATAAAGTTATTTTAATTATGAAACAGCTTCCGTTTATTTAAGGTACCTTTACACGGTAATACAAAGTAATTAGATTTTGTAGAATCAAAATATTACGAAATTCTCTCCGTGTTTAAAAAAAGAGAATAAAAATCTGTTCTAACTATTTTTCATGTTTACACGGATGAGGTTGGTAAAATCAAAATCGGATGTTTCTTGCCACTTTCCTTTTGGAGTAACGCCATATGGTTAAGGTTCAACAATATTAACAAAAACAACATGAAAAAAATCTGCTTTTATTTTGATTGTTTGTGTATTGTTTCATTAAGTGTAGCCACCTTCATTAGATGCTGTAAGTGCTGCCAATCTTTCACACCTCTGATGTGATGAGAATACACAAGTTTCTAAAATGGTTTAGAAAATAAACATTTACCGAACACTTGTCAAATTTTGCATCCGTATTCTCTCCTACCCAATACATTATGCTTTTACATGATGAGATTTTGTATTATCCCACAACATTTTTTGACATATCGTAATATATGTATTATCGTGTAAAGGTACCTTTAGGCCTTAACTTAAAATTTTTTAAAATAAAATAACACATTTAACAACAATGCTGAAAATTTATTTTATTTTGCCACTGTATTCATGTTAACAAAAGTTAAGTCTGCTGTTACGCGTAGTAGAATATATAAATAATTTATGTTGTTTGTCTTGTATTTCTATCTTAACAAGTATAAAATGTTGTTTTTTGTTTTACACATTCAGTCAGACATACAAACGTTGTAAATTTAATTGTTTCGTTATTACAAGGTTTTTGCTGAAAAAAAGAAAACCACACATTTTTGCAACAGTAAAAGAAGTAAAAACATAATGAAACGCGTTTTAAAACAATGTTTAAACATGTCGTCTACTGGCTGCAATAAAGGCAAAATCTTAAAATTTAAATAACTAAAATATTTACTGAATTCAAAAACAGGCAAACCAAATTAAACACTAAATTTTATACAAAAATATTGTCAAGACTTTTTCTGAAAAAAACGTTACATTATGCATTTTAAACACGTAAAAAGAAATTTAAAATAATTAAGAGCGCTATATTCGGCTGTGCCGAATCTTATATACCCTTTACATCGGTCTTTTTGTTTACCCAGTCACCGGATGTAGGCAAATTGTTTTCCAACCTTAAATATTTTAATTATTTGTGGTGGGCTAAAAGTACATGACTTTCATAATTTTCGAAACAGAAAACTCGCAACAATTGAGCAATTGTATCGACTTCCCTATATTAAGGGATCCAGAATATATATACTTTAAGGGGTCGCAAATTAATAGTAAAAAATATTACAAACGAAATGAAAAACTGATATATACCCTCACCAGTATATAAAGGGTATAACAACAATCCCACAACACACACGCTAAGGCTCTTAAAAAAACAGAAAACAAATTCAACGAAACAATATACCCATATTGCTAAAAACAAACTTTGCAACGTGTTTTTGCAACATGATAATCATTAATGTTTCATGCCAACCATAAACAACGACTCACACTATGTAACCAACGTTAATGCAACCATTCAATATCACTAAATTTTGATATTTTTGAAACCTTGAATGAAATGAAACCATAAACATAGCTACAAACTATGCGGTCAACAATAAAAACATGCCTGGTTGCATAAACATGTTGCAGCGATAGTGAACTATAACTGTCAATCTCCTTTCATAAAAACAGTTTTAATTTTTTTTTTGCGTTTGAATTATCAACACACATATTCATACATACCTTCGTCCAAATATAGATACAGAAACTAAAGGCGTATTTATTCACATCAATATGTATGCTTAATAGCGTTGCCAACTGTTAACATTTGTTACATTTTTTGTATGGTTTTTGTTAAAAAAAACTGAAAATACTGGAGCAATAGCAGTATTTTGCTAATATCTAGGTTCGATAGTGCCCATTTTAAATTAGGATCATCTCAGTAATATTTCTGATAGTTTGGCGTCAATACCTGGTCCGTAGTACTTAAATTGACTGCGGAAACTTGATTTCAACAGATTAACGGCGGACAAGCAGACATGGCTAAATTAACTTTTCTATCCATAAGGATCCAGAATATATGTACTTAAAGGGGTAGTAAATGGATAATAAAGAAACTACAAACATAATGGCAAGCTGATGATCACTATGTAAAGTGTATAATTAATATGTGTAAATTTTATTTCATTACGTATTTTTTGCATCCATTTAACGATATGAATGCTTTCTCCAACAATAAAGTACTTAAAAGATGCTTGTACTAAAAATTTTAAATGCTAGTTAGTGGTAAAATCTTTATGAAAAAAACGTACCCAACTAAGCAAAACACGTGTCGAATACGAAAACAAGAATGGAAGAGGAGACGAGCGGAGCAAAATAGAAGTAGAAAAAAAGCATCTAAAGAAAAATGATGAAACCTAAGGCTAGAAATTATTTTTGGGTACAACTCAATTTAGTTCTTAAACACTTTATGAAATTTTAAAGGATGTATGTAAGGACACCATATCCTTAATCCGATTTTGCTCATATTATTTTTCTTTTCTTTTTTTAGGTATACTTAATATTTAAAATTTTTAACTTAAAGCTCCGCGAAATTCAAAGACATATTTAACTTGAAAGAATATATGGAAAGTACCATATTTTTGTTTCCAATACAAATTTTTATTTTAAAAAACAAACATGAAAAGCCAATATCCTTTTTTAAAACTTTGTTAATATTGAAGGTTTTGTTTTTAGATAAGTTATAACATCGTAAAAGCCTTTGCATTTTAATTTAATATTTGTCAAACCTTGTTTGTTGGTGATTCAGTGTCCTTTATTATTAATATTGTGCAATATTCGCTTAATAAACTGTGGTGTAGAACATTGTTGCTTAAAATGTCAGAAAGCTAATAGCCCAAAACCCATCTCTTAATAGGCAAACTAACGAAGGATTACTTTGGAGCTGACTAACTTATGATCACATGAACTTTGCAAGAAGAAAAGTTAATGTCACAGAATTGGTCAAAATCCAGCTTTGTACCGTGTTCTGACAGTTTATCAGCAACACATTTGCCTGCACTGGTTCCGTGTACCTGCACCCATAGAAGAATAACGATAGCAAGCAACGCCACTAACTTCAAAAATGTCTGATATTGGCGGGTAAGTCGTGATGTATAGTGTGGCTGTTATGAGAATAACTTGATATTTTTGTCAAAAAAGGTGTAAGTGAAACCGCAATTAGCCGCTTTGCCTACCGCTGACATATAAGTTTGTTGTCTACCGCATTTTGTGGGTAGTCGGAATGAAATCCGAGCTTCTGATTATTTCATACGTATGCTAGCTCTATCAGAAGAATTTGCGTCCATATACACTTCCCGGTCTATTGGTTCCAAAGAGGTGATTTTATCTGCTTTCTTCCCAGAGAGTGAAAAAAACGATTTATACCGAAAAAAGATTCCAGCTCTAGTGCCATTGCCATGAGGTCTGCTGGCACTCAATTCAGTAAAATGGAAAACACCTTAGTTGGAGTCAGTTCTAAAGCCCTCGTAAAAAGGATTACCATTTTATGCAACAGCTTTTTTAATTGGTAAGCAATTGACAGCATACTTCACAGTAAAAATCTTTTGAAAATCATTGCTTCTATCAGCGTGTTACATAGACAACTGACATTGCCAAAAGTGTATCGCATACTACATAACCTCTATCTGCACCTTTTGGCTGTGTTCGGCTTCTAGGAAAAGCAAATTTCCAAAAAACCCTACTAAGCACTATCCGATTAGGTTAATACAACTTTGAGAAGCGCTGAACAGTCCAAAGAAGTAATCTAACATATATTTGTTAGTGAGCAATACCAGTTCCATTTTTAAAGGGTTGATGGGTGAAACATTTTCAACAATTAATCTTTTGAGTGTTTTTATAGCAAGTACCATTCTTGGACCTGGGATAACCACTCTTCCTCATCTGCATAAGTAACTGTTTTTAAGTTAATTGAATATCTCACTCTAAACCTCATATCTCTAAAGTAATGGCAATAGTTACTGAGAAGTTACTTTCTTTGCTTACTTGGGGATCTTCGCTTGTCTCGAAGTGAAACGTATTATCCCAGGCTCCAGCTAATTAAAAATTAATTAAAGTAATAGACTATCTTTACCCAAAAAAGGTATTGTATTTTGTTTCTAGATCAAGAAATCTCTCGACTAAACAGCAAGTTAAGCCCCGCCTTTACTAATTTATTTTATTGTATGCGTATTGAGACCCTGATGGAAGACTAATATCTTTTCTTGAAAGTTATATCTATCAATTTGTCTTCTTTACGTGTTAAGGAAAAAATACGTAAGGATTATGAGTCTGTAGTCTCTTGCGAGAATGCATAACCAGGAGATATAAGTTTGTAAATGCTGGGAATCCAAGAAGTAATTAGTTTGATGTTACGTTGCAGGCCCACTGTAATCAGCCCATACAGTGCATTACGCTTGTTCATTTGAACGTTGATCGAACGATTAAAAGTGGGGTACGATAAACACTCCCTGTTGTTAGAGGCACCCCAAAAGGTGGATGTCGATTGGAACCTTTAGTGACTTGAGACCGTTTTAAACACAGATAAAAAGCAAGGTTTTATCATGTTATGGTTACGAGTATCATAATTTTTAAAATTACGATTACAAGTTTGTGAGAATTACTATTTTGATCACGGGCAGTCATAAGCTTGATTATGGGTTATCAAATATACGATGCTTTAAGAACATGGTTATCATAATCTAAGAGCAATATATGAATGATTACCCATTATCACGATTATGGTTACTTATAATCAAATTAACAATTACCACAAACATGCAATAAACATTTTAATCATAACTATGATTGTATTTTTTGCTTAAAACTTACTACAACTATAGTATGATTGTAACAGTCATAACAATGATCTTCGTAGCCATAAAATGTCCGATGACCATACTCAACTATTTTTATCTGTCTGTAGGTTTAAAAGCAATTGTTCCTTTAAATGTAACTGCGTATGATAGGAGTTTGTGTAAACAGATTGCCTCAGGCGAATTTTACCGCTGCATAAAAAGTTTGTCGTAGTATCAAGTTTAGCATTCTTCTTTTGATTTATTAATGGTTCCAAAAGTTACAGAGTTAGGACTCACTAGGACCTACTTCTAAAAGTCATATTTATCTGCGTACATGTTTAAAAGTGTCAGACTATACTACGATTTTATATTTTAATCTGTTAATTAAAAGAATTTCCCTAAGAAATAAATTTAGAAACATCACAAAAGTTATTTTCATTTTATTAGTTTGAGCAAAGTCTACGAAAAGAATTTTAATAGACACCAACTATGGAAAAAACAAATAACATCACATAACCATACAATCAAATTCTTTACAATTTGTTGATATCATATGAGCTTTAAAACAGGATTTATTTGAAATAAAATCAAATTTCTATGTTTAACAAAACAGCACCACCCAGTACTTGGAGAAACTTCTGAAGCTTTTACTACTTCTGCACACACTTTACTTCAAACTTGTCACCATAAATCTTTGTCACTCTCAAATTGCAATTATAAAATCAGTTTGCAGTTTTGAGTTTAAAATTAAAAGTTTACTGTGAATATTGGGAAGTACTTCTCTGTCATGTAGTAATTTTTATTAAGCTTTATGTTTTAAACGAAAAACTTTTACAGAAATCGACAAAAAAAATTAGTTTTTTTGTGTCTGTTTCATGCAAAAAATATGTTCTTTGATCGGCCTCACACAAGTGATTACACAAGATTATAATAAAACATGTTACCTTTTTTAAATTAAAGTGTATCCTTAATGGTATCCTTTCAAACCGCTTTACTCTTTCATATTATTCATTTAATTAAAATAAGTTTGCCGTATTTTTTTCATTTATGTTGTTGCTTTTTTTATTATTCGTACATTTAGTTTGTTGTTGATGTTGATTTAAATATCCTTTTCAAAGTAAAATTGAATTTTTTTGCGTTTTCTTAATACAATTTACACATATATATAGGTGTATCCAATGTATGTATATTGGTAAATTGTTTTCATATCACTTAACACATTTATCATGGATTTAAATAAATATAATTGAGAATCAATTTTTAATATAAATGATGGCTTCAAAATGTCAGCTTCTACATAAAAAAACAATTAAATGATTTAACTTTTATTTAAATATTTTTTTTAATATTTTTTGCATTATTGTTTGCTAACGTGGGATTAATTGGTAAATTTGTGGTAATACAGGGTGTCTGGTGGAAAATTCATATTTTTAATGCGACTATTTCAAAAAGTAATAAGAGGTGCGGAGGAAGGGTGGCACCGTTGGAATTATCGAATTCGCTGATTTGTCAGTCACGATGTCGTAGTGGTAGAGTGGGCATTGCGCGTTCGGTGTGGAGACATTTTTTGCGAGTATCAATTTTTAATTAACTACTCGTCGACGATTTTGTTCAAAATTCGGTTTTCGGCGAATACATTGTAGGCCGAGTGGGTGCAGGGATTTCGCGCAACTGCTTCGGCTATAAATATTCCAAGGCCAGGGACCAGTCGATATTCAAGGACTTCATAAAACATTAAACTGTTTTAAAGCAGTTTACCTTAAATTCCGCAATCTTCAATACAAAAAAATGCAGCCTCTTTAGGATTTCCAAGAGCAATTATTCATAAAAATTAAAAAAAAAAGGATCTGAAATTCTGTCTTTCAAAATTCAAGAACTGAAAGAAGTGACTTTAATTTATGCAAAATATTTTTTGAAACGTTTTTGGAGCTTTTTTGCACTATAAATTCCATTTCTTAGAACGACAAGGCTCGTTTTCACTCAAGCGGTCACGGCAACAATTAAAACTATCACAACTGGTCTCCAAGCACCCGCAACCCTCGACTTAAACGTCAAAAGCTATTGCAAAAGATAATTGGGCAATTTTTTTTCAAACTCCCAAGGTCAGGCGATGAATGTCAATGGTAAGAGTTATAGACGCATGATTGCGGAATTCTTTTTGTCACGCCTGTGAGCCTCTCTATCGTACTCTTCACATGCGTGGTTTCAACAGGATGGGGCGACTGCACACACAGCCAAAGTTTCAGGGAATTTACTTTGAGAAAATTTCCCCCAAAAACTGATTAGTCGCTTTGAGGCCATCCCATTGCCATTGAGGTCACCCGATCTTACTCTCATGAATTTTTGTATGGGGCTACCTCATAGAAAGGGTTTATACTGATAATCTTTTATTCTCTTGTGGCTTTAAAGGAAAATATTCGCCGAGAAATTATCTCAATTGAACTAAGTTTATTACTTTTTTTGTTTAGGTTTGAAAATATTAATTTACCAACAGACACCCTGTTAGCTACAGGCTTTCATTTTCTTTGTCAGGTTTCAATAACGATATCGAAGGCAAATTTTTCTGATTTAAGTACCCTGCGTCTATCAGACAGACGATATAAAGAAAGATCTTTTGAAAAGGCACCAGATCCAACACCTAAATACATCTATGAATCGTCTGTGTAAATACTGGCGTCATATGTTTTTTTTTGCAAAATTTCACAACCTTTCCCTTAAGAGAATACAAATAACAAATTCTTTAAAAAACTTTTATGTGGGGCTGAACGCTTTCCGAAGGTAGGTCTAGGGCTAAGATCAGTGTGGTAAAAACGCAAAGTTTAAAATAGTTGTAAGCTTAACAACCCGGTTTAAAGGTTATCGCATTCAAATGCTTTTCTCGTTAGTAGAGACTAAATAAAACGATATTTTATAAAAATTTAGACCTAGAATTAGCAGTGAGTATGATTTATGGCTAAAATTTAATTGAAGGTAAGGTCAATAATGAACTGATTTTCGTTAATTTTAGGTACTGCATTTATCTTCATTATTTTGGCTCAATACTCTTTTCTTAAAAAATTAAATGCTGATGAGTATTATTCCGAGACTTATCAAGGATCCATTATAAATAATGGGCTAATCAATATTTATTTTAATATTAAAAGTGGTAGCATAATATCTTGAACACCTTAAAACATTTTGTGTCGATAGAATGGGCTAGCATTTGCATTAAAACCTATTTTTATGGCGTAACCACCATAAGCTTTAGTTTTGAGGCCACAAAACTTAACTGTATCATAGTATTTTAAATTATCTTTTAAAATTACAAGAATACTGTGAAAGCACACAAGTCGAATACAAAATCTTCTTATTGCTGAATTTTAATAAGGAACTGCTTAAGCGTGTTCGAAAAACTTTATTTTAAAAACAAACAGCAGGCAGTTAATACAGGAATTTGTGTAACCGCTTGAACCAAACTAAATTTAGATTTAGGATGTGGACTAATCGTAAGGAAGAAGTGCTTTTAAGTCGATCTATATAAATAAAATAAGTTCCACACATACACGTTTTAAGTACAAGTACATGGTGTGGGTACTAAAGACGACAACTCTAATGCAAAAACCGGGGTTTCAACCGTTAAAAAAACAATGTCTATTGCTCTAAGAGTTATTATTAAAAGGCGCGAATTTTTTTCTGTGTTTTAAGTTTAGTTTTAAATCTGAAAATTTAGATTTTTGGAAATTTAAAATTTGTTTTCAATTTCCTTATTCATCTTTAAGAAGTAAATAGTTTTTGTTAATATTTCGCAAATAAACTGAAATTTTTAATTATATTGAAATAACTTTTGTTTAGGAAAGTGCTTCTAAGTTGCACAATTTTATTTTAATTTAATCATCAGTATTTTTTCTTAGAGATTTAAGATATTTTTCTGTTATTGAATAATTTGTAATAGATTATGCCCTTTTTATATTTGCTTATTTTAATTTTTTTTAAAACACTTTTTGATGTATAAATTTTAAATTTCACAATCAATTAAGAAACTCGGTTATCGAATCCTCTATTAGTATGTTTTACGCATTCTATTTTTTTTACAAATTTTTTTTCGAATTGACGTTTATTAGTGAATTTTCATATATTATTGCAAATATTATCCAAGTTTGTTTTCTTATATTTCTTAAAGCATATATAATCCAAATTCAAGCGTGTATTTCTATTAACAATCTATAAAACCACATCCCGAAAAAACATGAAATGCTCTTTTTATTACCGTAAATTGATGTACATTTAAGCCGATTGAATGAAGTTTTACTACTGACCTTACTACAGACACGTACAAAGTCTATGGAAAGTAAAAAAAATGACAACAACACGCGTAACAGAGACCCAGAGATAAAAACTGTTAAAGGAATTTCATTTTTAGGGTGTAGCGCCAAAAAATATGCAAATATTATTAAAAAAAATGCACAGAAAGCTTACGATAGATGCTGAGGATTAAGTAAGTATCCCTCCAGTAGCCAAAGAGGAAAAGAAAATGTGTATAACAGTTTTTGATTAAAGAGTGAGAGACAGAGAGAGTGAAAAATATTTAAATAACAATAAAAAAATGGTTTATAAGAGCTTAGAGAGTTCAAACACATGAATATTTTTTCTAACTAAAGCTTATGTTGCAAACAACCACATTTGTTACACTTTAACTTTTTATTAACATGTTTTAGAGTAAGTTTGATATGGATTTCTATACTACTAACAATATATACCATGTTTTTTATTTTAAAATTTATATTTATTACTTCAAGGTCGGTCGTTGCTATCCTTGTGGTGTTAATGCATTTATGATACTGTTGACACGACAGCATTAAAGTCAAGCGTTTACTTATGCGTTTTGTAAGCACATACGCCATTGTTACCGTTTCTTTAAATTAAATTTTTCGTATACTTAAGTAAATTACCTTTAAAATTACAGTTTTAGTACGTATAATTAATATTCATATAAAGAATTTTATGTTAATCATACGTCAGCTTCTCCGCCTATACCCATTTTAGATCCACCTGAAAAGACTGCTCACCCCTTGAACCGCTTTCGGATCCTTTTCAGTCCCTTCTATCCGCGAAAAAGTCCTAAAATGGGGACTCACAGCTCTATATTCAATCAAAGCCGACTGCTCTGGGAGTTGCAACCCAACCACCGTCCAAACCTTCTTTAGTATGCAAGAATGCTTGATTAGATTTGTTTCAAGCATACCTAATTCGCCAAATTCTAGAAAACCCTTGCCTTAGCCCGAGATCAAAATTCTCAGTTGAAAAAGATGTAGAATTATATCCAAGGCTGCGTGTGTCAGGTTAGTTCTAAAACCTCAAATACCTAGTAAAGCACTTCTCCGCAGAATGTATATCTTAGGGCCTTCCACCAAACTAGAATCGGTCTCGAACCGGTTATCCGGCTTACTATATACAGCCCAGTTTTTATCAATACAGTTTTTATACAAAAGGAGATATTCAGAACCTTCTGAACTTTACATTTCGAGTTCTGTTTGTTATTGTTTGGAGGACGGTTGAAGCCCGCAGCATTGTATTTTCTGACAAAGAGTGTAAAGTCTATCTTCGCCGGGATTTTTAATACACGTTATTTTTCTTCTTTTATTTTCTTTTAAGTAATTTGTTCATAACACAAAATAATAGTACTCTAAAAGAAATGTTTTATATATAGCAAGGAGAAAATTTTGCTTAAAGTAGTTGATTGTTTGTTTAGTATTAATAAAACCTAACATGTAACAACTTTGATAGAGAAAGGAAAGCAGTTACTTAGTATAAATTTGTGGTAAATGGAACAAAATCATTTTTATAAAGAAAATTCTTTAATTAGTCCTTATATAAAAAAAAAAATTAAGCATTTTTACATTTAACACATTCATTATTTTATAAAATATATATTTTTTTTCGTGTGTAGTTCCTGATTTTTGAGAAATGAAAGTGTATGTTTTTTTAAAAGCTAGTTTTTGTAAAATTTACAACAAAAGACTCTTTCTATCCGCTTTTTCTTTTCATTTATTATTTTTTTTTTTACATAAAAGATGATTTGTAGTGTTTTAAGGCAATGCAAAAGGAAGCTTTGGTTGGAAACATAAAACAAAATGGCATTAAAAATATTAGAAAAGTAATTTAAAAGTGTTGTGGGATTGTAGCTTCTAAGAGTCCTTAATCAGAAAAACTACTTCCCATATTTTAAATAATACTTGGTTTTAGCTGATTTAAATATCTAATTTTTATTATATTCTTAAAACAATATAACAGGGAGGGAAAAAGCCCCGGCTAGAAAAACATAACACCATCCTTTGTCAAGAGTGAGCTAAACACGAGTTTTTTTTTAGTTTACAGATGGCGTCGATAAAATGACCACTTTAATTCCGTTGCAGTAGGTACAGAATCTTTATATATTTTACGTTTTTTCAAAGCATCAATAAATCTAAGTACAAAAGATGTTACTCGCAGCAATTTCTTGTACGATGAAAATTTTTCTATCAGATCCAGAAAACAGTTCCGCGGATCCTCTACTGCAAGAAATACATTTGCTTTCCTCGTCTCCAATGATTTTTGGTTCTCTGTTAACTCGAAATGCTCGTTAACAGGCCAGTCGGAACTGTCGCCTAATAAAAACGACGGTCCCTCAAACCAGATAGAATTTTTTAATTCATTTACGTCACATCCTCTTGATACGATATCAGCTGGATTTTCTTTAGTTGGTACATGACGCCATGAAACTTCGTCTGACCACTCTTGGATCTCAGCTACACGATTCGAAACGAAAGTTAATAGTGAGGATGGATGGGTCCTAATCCAGTGTAGCGTTATTTCTGAATCTGTCCAGAAATTAACACTTTCGATTCTAAAATTGAACATAAACTTAATTTGGTTCCACAACTTAGCCAGTAGGTGCGCAGCACATAGCTCAAGTCTCGGAAGAGATTTTGTCTTGAGTGGAGCAACTCTTGATTTTGCCGTAAGTAGTCTCGACACAGTTTTTTCTGAGTCGGAGCTTATAACGTAAATGCAGCACCCATAAGCTCGAGTTGAGGCATCAGCAAATCCATGAATACGTATTCTCGCTGTTGAAGTTGTGTGTACGAACCTTGGGATTTTAATTGAATCAATTTCCAGTAAATTAGATTTGAAATTTTCCCATGATGTATTCAGTCTCATAGGAATTGATTCATCCCAGTCAAGTTTTTGAATCCATAGTTCCTGCAACAACATCTTGGATTTTGTTACTATAGGGCATAACAGTCCGAGAGGATCAAATAATCTAGAAGAAACCGATAATATGTTCCTTTTTGTTGCTTTTAGCCCTTGAAAGTCATCCTTCAAATGAAACCTGAATGAATCGTTCTTTGGAGACCAGTGTATGCCTAGAGCTTTCGCTGAATCGGATTCACTATGTAACAATTTTTCATTCTGTAATGAGCCCATGAATTCCGGATGGTTTGAAAACCATTTTGCAAGCCTAAACCCAGCTGAACCCAAAATTTCAGTGACCTGGTCACGAATATTAGTGAGGTCTTGGTAGGTCTCCGCTCCAGTTAACAAATCATCAACATAAAAATCACTGCGAATAACTTTCGAACCAATCGGTAACGTCTCTTTATATAAATCGCTCAGGTGAGTTAAACTTCTAATAGCCAAAAATGGTGCAGAGGCCGTGCCGTAAGTGACAGTGTTTAAACGGTAAATGTTTATCGGATCAGATGGCGTTTGTCTATAAAGGATCAGTTGAAAATTTCTATCATCTTCGCTAACTAGCACTTGACGATACATTTTCTCAATATCTGCAGTGATAACATATTTATAAAATCGAAACCGGATCAGGGTCGCATATAACTCTTCTTGCACTGTTGGTCCAACCATTAACAAATCGTTAAGTGATACATGTGTAGACGTTCGACACGAAGCATCAAAAACTACCCGAAGTTTTGTAGTAGTACTCTGAGGTCGCAAAACACATTGATGTGGAATAAAATAGTGTGGAAAATCTGGTATGTTGTCCACTATTGACATATGACCTAGGTCCAAATACTCTTTCATAAAATCATGATACATTTCTCTCATAATGACATCTTTACAGAGTTTTCGTTCCAATGAAAGAAATCGCTTTTTAGCAGTCTCGAAAGATGAACCAAGAGTTTTCGTATCAGACTTGAAAGGCAACGAGACTTCAAATCGTCCTGACGGTATACGTCGTATCGTTTTCTTAAACATTTCCTCACATTTTTGCTGTTCCTCTGAGTATAACTTCGTTGACTCATTCGGCAATTCTTCTAATTCCCAGAATTTCCTAGCAATGGAATCAATATTGCTCTCGTCTTCTATTGACGTACTTAAACAAAATACCTTGTTAGTTTTACTAGACCCTTTTGACTGGTTATATTTTCCAGTAACAATCCATCCAAACGAGGTCTTCTGGAGAATCGGAAGGCTTGGGCTTGATTTGATTTGTCTAACACAAAGTAACTCGAAAAATATCTCTGCGCCAATAAGTAAATCAATTTTCCGCGGCTCATGGAAGCAAGGATCAGCTAATTCTATATTCTTAGGAATTTTTAGGTTAGTCGTACTTATTCTATATTCAGGTTGCAAGTCTGTTATTGAATTTAGTACCCAAAACTTCGAAGAAAATTGAGTATGATTAACCCTCGACATGACAGTTAAGTTTACAGATGACCTCGATAGTGAATTTGTTTCGCTTATGCCATTCAAAGTCAATCTGCCTCTTTCTCTTTTCAATCGTAAAAACTGTGCAAGCTCCTCAGTAATCAAATTCGGTTGAGAACCGGAGTCTAAAAGAGCTCTAGCTGACATAAAATCACCAGAACTATTTCTTACTTTCACAACGGCTGTTGCAAGAATAATTCTTTCGTCCGAAGATGAATAATTTACCGATGCATGAGAAGTAGATGGTTGTTCAAAATCGGCATTCGAAGAACTATTATTATTAGAGCTTGCATTCGTAGCGTACCTGTGCAAAAGTGAATGGTGACCACTATTACAAACTCTACACCTAGATGCTGTACATCTCGCTACAGTATGACCTTTTTTCAAGCAGTTAATACATGCTGGCACAGATTTTATAAACTCAAATCTCCGAGTCACAGACTCAGCAGCAAAAGAAGGGCAATTTATTATAGTATGCTGGTTCGATCTACAAAATAAGCATTTATCCGCAGATTGCTTCGATTTAGTACAGTTTAGTGATGTTTTGCTACTTTTTTCCGTAAAATTTTCAGTTTTTTGTTTACTAAACCTCGGTCTTGAACTTGAAGATTCATCAGCTGCAATATGCTGGTAGCGTTTGTTCAAGGCGGCTTCACAGTCTGACCACAGTGGCAGCTTCTGGAAGTCAAGCTGTTCTTCCCACTTTGATTTGGTCGCTGGGTCTACTTTAGACATCACCAAATGTATCAAAATAGCGTTCGTAATTTTCTTATCATCACCAATTGACAGCAATGAATCGTATATAGCAGAAACAGTATCAATCATGCTTCTCAAAGCAGTAGCTGAAGGTTTTGTAATTTCCGGCAAATCAAAAAGCTGTGCAATATTATCAAAAAATATTAAACACTCATTATCATAAACCTTCTTTAAACTCAATAGTGCCTTGGGATAATTTTCTTCAGAAATCTGAAAAGCTTTAACAGTACCTAAAGCTGAATCGGACAAGCATGAAATTAAATGATTGAACTTCTCTATACCTGTCAATGTCGGATCATTGTGGACCAAATTCTCAAATAAGCTCATAAAATTCTTATAATCAGAATATTTTCCACTTAATTTAGGGAGCTTCATATTTGCGAGTCTTGATGTGTGTGTTTGTACACTAAATGACGTTTCAGGCACACTTGAATGTCTATTTTTAGACAAAAGACTCAAAAACAAAGATTTGGTGGTTACACAAACGTCTTCAAGCTCAGCTCTGTCATCGTTATCAGGATCTAAGTTGTCCACTTCAGACTGAAGCATCATGGCCTGGTCTATATAAGTTTTCAAAATATCTAAACGACATTCTAATTCAACAGGATTAAAAGATATGGCTTTCTCCCTAACCGACTGACAAATTCGAAGAATATTTTGTACAACTTTTGCCTTTCTTGTTAATAATTTATCCAGCGATTCCGTTTTGGAAGGAGAATCTTGACGTTTTTTACCAGTCATCTTGTAAATTTATTCCTCAAAGCAACTAACAATTACCAAATCAATTTATTGGCCGAATATGCAAAATTAAATTGCTTTGGTTTATAAGAATTATAAAATCAAATTTTATTCTCAAAATGCGTACACAATATTTTTTCTTCCTATATATACATACATATATTCTATTCTTTTGCGCTAGAAAATCGTTCAATATGATCGGCTGTTCCCAAATTAAAATAACTTGTTCAATTTCCCGTAAAACCACTTTACAGCCTTTGATTAAAAAAATAACAATTATTTAATCAAGTAAAATCGAATTTTATTAATACAATAAAGTAGGAAGCAATACAATATTGATGAACACCCTAATTATATTCACCAACATGTACTAACAGTTTTCGATGCTAGTGTGAACACTCAAACAACTTTGCAAATTTAGTTCGTATGAAATTAACTTTTCGATGCTAGTGTGAATGCACCCCACTGTTACAGCTGTTATATGCAAGTGGTATAGGAACGCACGAAATGGAACACTGATGATCGCCAAACAAAATAACAAAAGAAAATTGAAGAAAATGTTAAATATTTTGTGTACGATAAATATAATTAAATCCGCGAATATTTTGTATATTTTTAAAATAAAAATTAAAAATCTTAGCCGCGTTTAATATACCGACGGTAGAAATATACAATTGTGACAAATTTATTGCAATAATAACAATATATATGTGTGTGTGTGTGTATGTTAATTTAAGCAATGTAAATTAACTTCACTTTTAAGGGTGGTTTTTTGTTTAAATATATAAAATATATTTTATAAATAAAGAAAATGTTTCACAGTGAAGTGTAAGAAAATATTTATTGTGTTCGACTTGTAAAGCGAAAAAGGAAATTTTTGATTAATTTACAAAAATCTCTTAAATTTGATTAAATTACAAATTTAAGGTTATGTATAACACAAATATTTTCTACACTTTTTACCTTCGTTTCAGACTCGGAATTACTCCCCTGGTTGTTTTCTGCTCTACAAAGTATACAGCGGCAACGACGAGGCATCTGGACACTCCAAATCTGGACAAGCTTTTGGCACAAATTGTTTTGAACAAATGTTTCACTGTGTTGTTGTTGTTTCTTAAAGTTTGTTGTATTGTTTTGTTTATTTGTTTGTTTGTTTTATTAACTAATTTTTAATAAAACTTTTACACAAATTTAATGCTTTTTATTTTAAATTAGTTTGGTTATGAAAGTTTAATCATATATTATCAATTTAAATAAATAATAACACTTTAATTTTTTTGTTTAACTTTTATTTTATTTTAATTTTTTTACAATTGCTGGTTTGCTATTTTCACTAAGTCCCTGCTCGGGCGCCAAAATGTTTTTCCTTAATAGTTTTTAAGGAGTTTATAAAAACTAAATAAATTATAATTTTTACTTTAAAAAAAATCGGGATTTCGGAAAATAACTACAACTTGAGAAAAAGAACCACCAAACGATTTCACTAATACTTTACAAGTGCCTTTATTTACTTCAAATTCTTAAAACTAGTGCTAATTCAGCATTACCGCTATACTTAACATTTTATGTATATATTCTACATATTTCTATATTAGTAGGGTATTGTTTATTAAATTCATTTTTATTATTATTATTTTTATTACTATTATTATTATTATTATTATTATTATTATTATTATTATTATTATTATTATTATTATTATTATTATTATTATTATTATTATTATTACTTTTATTAAAAAACATATAATTCATTAATATGCTCCAACAATGATTTTGTAATTTTTAAAAACTATAACCCATTGAAGACCATTCGATTTAAAAACAGAAACAATTTTTTTTAAAGGTTTCTTTTATTTAATGAAAATTTGAAATACGTGAATATTTCATGTTAAAATCAGTCTTAATATTTTTCACTATTTACTTCAAGCTCAAGACTTTTTATATTTGTTTTTATTTTTTCCAATATTTCGCCACCACAATGGGTAGCGTCTTCAGGAAAATTAATATTTTTATTAAACAAATCAAAAAAATTATTTTAAATATTATTAACAAACTTCTATATTTAAAGCAATTACAGCTTGATCGATTCGAATCGATTTAAATCAAATGATGTTATGTACTTCCTAGTATTTTTTATAACAAAAAAATTATGTAACCTTTCATAACCGAAAAAATACTTATAAACAATGGCAGCATTCATTACTAAAATGCTATTTCACTAGACTTCTCTTGCGTATGATTATTTTTGGGTTACTCATACGATAAAGTGGCAGAGAGGGAGAATAATTAAAATGGTTTTTTTCAACTATTTTTTATATTTTCTTTATATTATTTTTTTCCAACTGCTATTTCAATTTGACATTAAACTGTTAACATTTTTGGAATATATAGTGCCTTAATAAAGGAGCCTTTAGTAAGTGGTTCTACTAAATTATGTATAAAACATACATTTGCAGATCATTAAAAAGTATTTTAAAACTAAAACCAAAAAATGTTTTAACTCAAACAATTTGATTTGGATAGATATATAGGTATATATATATATATATATATATATATATATATATATATATATATATATATATATATATTAAAATAAGTAGAAATTGAAAATAGTATTGCCTTGCAGAGGACTAAAACAGGTTTTGCGTTTGCATGAAAGCTCAGGATATAAACCTTTGCTTTTCTTTATGTGGAAATTTTCCACTAATACCAAACAGTTTAGAGAAAGTTGGGATAATATGTGTATTGTTCCATAAAAGGTCAGATCTAAAATACAAAATATAAATACATAAAAGAGCATTGAGAAAAAAAATAGTTTTTAAAATAAAAATTTTATTGTTATTAAGTAATAATTATTATTCGATTAAAAATAAAAAAAAATTAATTGCCAATTAAGCTCTGATTTCTTTTATATTACTAATTACACAGGTCCGCATGACTCCATTTAGTACACGATTCACAAAGCCTAAAATTTAACTGTTTTGAGTCATAAAATTTACAATTAAAAAAAAAATAGAATACGTGTTCTAACTGCCTTTGAAAGCTTAGACCACATAATGCTACTTATATATAAATGGTAAACGTTCGTTTCCTGTGTAAAAAGGACTAAAAGCAAATGTTTACTTTGATTTATTATAAGTCATTTTATATTTTGTATTAAAAAAATCGTAATAAAAATCTTTTTGGCATTAAAATATATTTTTAAATGCCGTTTTGTAGTCTGCGTTACCTTCTTCTTATTCCTAAATGGCTCTATTGAAGATACCTTTTTTTTTGTGTTTTCTTTATGGGCATTCATTTAAAAATATTTTTATTTCTGTTTTTTTTTCTTTAGTTGTACACAAAGAGTAGTAGTAATAAATCGATTTTTTTATTTATGTTTGTTTTTGAGGTCATTAATCTTTTATTTAGTAAGATTTTATTAAATAAACAAAACTTGGAAACCAAATTTCAATATAAGTTTATGAAGAGAGAATGCTTTTTTATATTATAATTAACTCAATGGCATAACAGATAATGATTATGTCCTTGTTAGCTTTCAATTTTGCATAAAATGAAATACAAGTGGTTTAACTTGTTTCCTTTTTTCAAAAGTAGATAAGTTTAGATTTAAAAGTATTTTTCAAAAAAGAATTTGAAAAACCAGTTATTTTGTTGGGAAAATATACTTTTTTTATTTAAAAAACCCAATGGAATTTTAATTGGGTCTGGCTATTTTGCATAAAAATAAAATATTTATTTTCTTCGGTTTATGTATTAAAGAAAATAAATTAAATTCCTTTACATAAAGCTTGTTGGTTTAGTAAAAGTTTTATTTGAATAGAGTCTTTTCTTTTTTTAATTTAATTATATGGCTGTTTTACAGTAATCGACATAGAAAAATTATATGAAATATACTGACTAATTTGTACTGGCTATTGGACGTTTTAATTAAAAAAATATGTTTTGATTTATTTAATATGTTTGTTGGGGGTTCCTTTTTCTATTTTACCTTTTTCATATATTTTTTAAAGTTTTTAGCATAAATTTGCATTTACGATTATTTGAAAAATTTGGGAAAAATTCAAGTCGAAATAACATAAGATACATTTATTTCATACGAAATATGTAAAATAATGTTGCTTGAATGTTGCCAGCTGCATTACACATGTCTTTTACAATGTGAACGGAGTACAGCGTTTGCTATTTCGTTTTATAAGGTAAACATTTCTTGTCAATTTTAATAGGATTTGGCACGATATATTAAATGGAATACCTGGTTTTAATTGAAAACTTTTCTGAATTTTTTTTTTATTTTTTTTATGGCCCCTACACATGCATTGCATTGTGTTGGTATCAGGAAAATAGGTTGTGGGAAGGAGGATAAAGGGAGTAGTGTTTGTGAACATTTGATTTAAATTTCTCGATATTTACTGTGGCAGGAAAGACATCAGTAGGAAGTTCATTCCACATACGAACTGTGCGGCCGAAGAAGGAATTCTCCCTGTAATGAGTGGTGCGATTCACTGGCCAGTCAACTACGGATGGGTGTGCTCTTCTAAAAAAACGTGTATCACGCAAAAAGTTCCGGGTCTCAGGAACAAGTTCCCTGATTTCCTCAGAGCACATTCCATTATAGTATCGATAGAACAGCGAAACACACCCCACATCACGACGGTGTTCCAGTGAATCGAGACGGTTAGATACCACAACGTCGCCGATGAGTATCTTCGCTCGTTCCTGTACGCGGTCAAGTAGCCCCAAAATAGACCTTGGGGCACCAGCCCATACATGAGAGTTATATTCCATTTTTGGTCGGATATAGGTGGTATAAATATTGAGAAGATCAGATGGTGTAAAGTAATTCCTACACCGTTTAAGAAAACCAAGACACTTCGATGCTTCTTTCGACACAAGAAAAATGTGTTCCGTCCAGCGGACATCGCACTGGATTCTCATGCCCAGAACATCAAGAGTCTCTGCCCTCTCAATAATTATATCATCCATTATTACAGACGAGGCAGCATCGTCCATTGTGCGTTTATGTGTCAGAAGACAACATTGGGTCTTACGGGCATTAAAATCGACCCTATTCGCACGGCCCCATTTGGAGATTACCATCAGATCGCGATTAATCGAAACATTCATACTCTGTCTCCTAGCTTCAATCTTCAGAGAGCTAGGCCTATGGTCAAAAGAGTATGAATGGCATATGCTGCTGTCATCTGCAAAAGAGTAAATAGGATTTGAAGTTTGACATAGAAGGTCATTCAGAAAGATAAGAAATAAAGTAGGAGAGAGGATGTTGTGCAGGTCATTTTGGAAATCTTTTGTAAAAGTCCTTAATGCGTAGATCGGATAAATTTTTATATTTTATTTGTTATTTGATATTTTGTCAAAGTTTTCAAAAATATATAAACATTTTTATGTGTCATGCGGGACATTCCGCATAGAATTCAATGGAATTGTGATACTTTCCGTAAAAGCACTTGATAAGTATATGAATGTGATAACTTAAAATATTTTATTATATTGTTTCTGAATAAAGGACAGTATTTACAAAAATTTATTGAAAAAAGAAATAGCCGGCCTTTTATTAAAAATCTGTTTTTTATAGTATGTTGCTCTGACCAGGAACCCATATAGTTTTATAGGGAAAAACAAATATACTTAGCTTTGGTAGTTTGACTAAAGATAAACTTTTTCCTACTTATATAGAAATAACAATATTCGGTACCAAGTGTAACAACGCTTTTATATCCATATTTTTTATATATGTGTCAAGTCAGCTCTTTATTTTCAAATTGAATAACTTTTGCTTTCAAACTGTGGATGCAGCCAGCTTTTTAATCAATATCAATTCGAAAAATCCAAAGCCAAATGTTTCACTCAGACTTCTTTTAAATATTTTATTGTCTTAGAAAATGATAAGAAATGCTAAATGTTATTAACTATTTTATAATATCAAAGTATAAAGATGTAAAACTCCCCATTTCTGGTGCTTCTATATTAGAAAACACTTTAGAGTTTAAAATTTTAGTGTTTGCAGTTAATATTCATGTATTTTCCCAGAATAAGATTTTATATCTAAATACAAATAATTTGGTGTAAACAACCTACGAAATAGAAAAAGATAAGCTTAAACCAACATAAAATGTATTTGGCTGTTTCATACACTAGCTTAGTACAACAATTCCGTTTCACTGAAAGTACCTTAACATTTTTTTAAGTAAACTTTTCCCCCTAAAGCTTAAGTTAAGTTGTCAATAACCACAAACAAATTACTTTTTGTTTAGTTTGTTAAGCACAAGCAATTTTAAATTCCTGATGTATGTTTTCTATAAAGAAAGTATATACAGTTTTTTGTGAAAATATAATAATTTTCGTATATAAATATACTGTCGGTATACTTGGGTTTTTAGTCTTTTTTTTTTTTTTTTTTGCTTATTTTAATATTTTTCTTAAGCTTCATTTTATTAGAAAAAATGTTTGCATGACTTTTACTTTATTTTAAATACTTTAAGCCAACGAATACAGAAATAGTGTAAGTGCTTGTTTGATTCTTTTTTGTATGTTTGA
The DNA here is from genome assembly GCA_963583895.1 of Melanophora roralis. NCBI lineage: Eukaryota > Metazoa > Arthropoda > Insecta > Diptera > Rhinophoridae > Melanophora > Melanophora roralis. The sequence goes on along the minus strand of OY757189.1, from coordinate 24,018,655 downwards.
CGAAAAATAGTTTCGTTTTAAGTCTTAAAAATATTACTTTTGATCTCACTCAAAATAAAATCATAAGAAATTGTACAACTTTTTTAACTCTCTATTTATTTGCCTACAAATTTTGATTTCCCGTACTAATTTTTAAAAGATTTTATGTCTTTTAATGGCCACTTATAAAACATAATAAAAAAAATTAAAAAAAAAGTTTTAAATAAATAAAAAAAATATAAACACGCACATACAAGTATATACAAGTATATATTTATATGTCTAAAGGTGCGTTTAGACTGTGCTAATATTTGTGCAAAATAATAAAAATTTTGTTTGTCCTAGTGTAAACACTCGAATTTGTTAGCCACCAAATATTTTTCGACTGTTTGTTGGCTAAAAAATTCTTTGTTTGTGAACAAAGCTTTGCATAGTGTAAACACTTTGTCAGCACGCCGTTACAAATATTTGCCTCGATATTTTGTTTGTTCTTACAATATTTTTGGCGGAACAAATAGCGACAAATAATTGTAGAAACGTGGTAAAGTGAGGCCAAACGCAAAAAAATGGTAATAAATCTGTATCTTCGAAACTATTTGTCCAATTATAAAATAATGTATGAAGGAGTCGTAGAGGAGGACCCAAGGTCTTAAGGTGCGTTTAGACTGTGCAAATATTTGTGCAAAATCATAAAAATTTTGTTTGTCCTAGTGTAAACACTCGAATTTGTTAGCCACCAAATATTTTTCGACTGTTTGTTGGCTAAAAAATTCTTTGTTTGTGAACAAAGCTTTGCATAGTGTAAACACTTTGTCAGCAAGTCGTTACAAATATTTGCCTCGATATTTTGTTTGTTCTTACAATATTTTTGGCGGAACAAATAGCGACAAATAATTGTAGAAACGTGGTAAAGTGAGGCCAAACGCAAAAAAATGGTAATAAATCTGTATCTTCGAAACCATTTGTCCAATTATAAAATAATGTATGAAGGAGTCGTAGAGGAGGACCCAAGGTCTTAGAAAATAAAATTTTGGACTACCCTGTATATACATACATTGAGCTACAGGGTGCCAAAGTTGACCTCCTCGGGCTTACAAAACATTTCTATGCTTATAACTTTTGTAAATATCAACCGATTTCAATGATTTTTAGATTTATTTGATAAAAATTAAAATATAAAAAGAAAACATAATCACTCTTTCTTATTACCTGTTACAGTTTAAACGATATTTGGGTTTGAAATTTAAAATTGTTGTTTTTGACCCAGACTTTTTTTGGTTTGTTGCAAATGTCTGCAATTGTAGTTATGCTAAAAATATTTTTAAAAATATTTTTGTATTTCTAAAAAGTTTGTTAAGCCTGCACAAAAAAATTTATTTAATTATCTTTATTCGTCTAGCCGTGAAAAATATGCAAAGTCAAAATTTTCAAGGTGATTTCAAAAATGGCATAATTTTGACAAAAATTTAGCACTATTGATTAACTTTTTTTGCAAATATTTGTAAAAATAATTATTTCTTTTTTAACGTTTTTGGAAAAAGCAGGCTTCAGTATATATTAGTAGTATATTTTTGAAAGGATTTAGACGTGCACCCTACGCCAGGCATTGGTCGAAAATATGGAATTTTTCAACGAAATTTTAAATTTATTGGCCGAGAAAAAAAAACGCAAGCCAGTTTTTGAAAAATTGGCCCGAAATTAAAATAACTTATCTTTTGAGTTTTCAGTTTTAATTAAGTTTTTCACCGCCCGCTCAAAAATGGGGTCACGAGGGTAAATGTTATTAATATAGGCAAGTTTTAAGATGCGTGTAATATAATAGCTCAGAAAATAACTTTAAAGTTACTTAACTCTTTTTGTTTTTTATTTAAATAATAAATAACATAATATTATAATAAAGTTTTAAAATCCATTACGTTATCATAAATCAACAATATTTTATAAACTTTCAAATAAAAAAAATTTTCAAAAAAAAAACTAAATATAATATTTTGGAATTTTTTTAATCTGACCCCTTATTTTTTTTCTAAAGGTAAAAAATATGATATGTAAGCAAATCTCCATCTGTTTACCTTTTCAATTATATATAATATTTGTATATTATTAGTTATTTTATACTATATTAACTGCCCTTGTTGAAAGTCCATTATTTTGTAGGGTGTGTATATACATTAGCTATGGCATAGTGATATATGAAAATTTTTGCAACGAGATTTTGAAGTGCTTGGAAAAAAATACATATGGCAAAAAATGGGGGAGTTTGGTTGTGGGTAAATGGCGCCTCATCTTTTCACGTTGCTTTACAAACACAATTTGATACTATTTGGCAGATGGATTTCATAAACATAACAACAACATTATTTGACAGATGTTTGTCATACACACCGGACAAATAAAATTATTTGTGCAGTGTAAAGGGGTATACAAATATTTGTACCAAACATGTCTGACACCAAACCTTCTGTTATTTGTGCAAATAAAATTCAAACAAATATTAGTGCAATCTAAACGCATGCCCAAATATTAGTCACAAACCATACTATTAGCCCAAACCATTATTTGTTGTGTTTGGGCAAATATTAGCGTAGTCTAAACGTACCTTAAGTCCTAATTATAACATTATTCTTGGAAAAATAACTCTATTACAAAAGCTTAGCTTCTCATTGTAGCTTTTTAATATATGTGTTTCCTTACAAAGTCAGTATTTTACTATGAACTTACACATACATATATGGGTACACAGAAAAAAATAAACTGTAAATATAATTAATGTTTTTTGTATTCAAATAAAAATTTATTTAAAAATTAATCAAAATTAATTTTTGTAAATAAAATCAAGAAAGTTATAATATATGAAAAAACAAATTTTCCATTAAAGCTTTTGTATTATAAGCAAATAAATTTTTTGTTTAAAAAATATTTTTCTAACAACATTTTACTGAAATTTAAGCCTCTAACATGTTTTTTAAACAAACATATTGTTAAATTAACATAAGAATATGTTAATATTTTTTTATTTAAAATTGGAAAATTTGGCAAAAATAATAATTTTATTCTTGTGAAAACTTTGTTAAAACTAATATGTTGCAATAATAATTAATTGTGTTGACTTTAAATTAAATAATTTAATTAAAAGAAATTAAATATTTTAATAACATTGCTTAAATTGTAAAACTTTTAATCTCAATTTAAAATTAATAATTTAAAGTTTTTAATTAAAAAATAATGGACATTTTTTTGCAAACTTAACAATTTCTTTGATAACAGAAACTAAATATTAGTTAAAAAGAACATCAGGTTTGACCAAATAATTTTTCCAAAAAAGCGAGAAAAATTTAATTTTGAGTTTATGGTGAAATATTTGTTATACAAACAATTTAATTAATTATTTTTATTATTGTTATTATTTATTATTATTATTATTATTGAATTAAAAATTGATTTAAACAAACCAATTAGTAACTTCTGGATTAAATACCTGGCAGACTTTAAAAAGCAAATTTTTTATATCGGTTATAGTAAGGTAAGATGATTATGCAAATTCAAAGCCTAAATTTTAAGGGAGTTAGATTCAGGGTTGCCTAAATGAGCTCAGTTTTTTGTTATGAAATGTTTCAATTAATTTTCTGCCTGGCAGCTTTATATTTTTCAACATTTGTATGGCTTTGGTTTTAAATAAAATACAGTTTTCTTCTGTTTTACGAAGGAACGGTTTATGTCTTACTCCATGTTTTTGTTTTTTTTTTCAAATTTGTTAAAAGTTCTTAAAATTTTCTTCATTTATTAGTCCGTGTGGCCCATTGGTGCAAGGACACATTTTCGGGAACTTTGACTTCTGCCGTTTTTTTTTCCAATTTCTCACGTTGTGTTTGAAAAGGTTTCCTTTGACTATTTGGCGAAGCCTAAAAAAGTATCTTTTAAAAAGTATAGTTCTTTGCTTAAGTAATTTCCAAACAAATATTTGTTTTATTTATAGCAGCAATGATATATATATGACTTTATTTACTACCTCGAATTTTAAGTTACCAGAGCTTACAAGCTGCCTTTGTCTCGTGGACTCTTTATTCGTTGAAACCAACAACTTAGCCTCGTTTACAGTCAAACCAGAAACATTGAACTTGAATTAATGAGATTATCTTATAAAAATATATTTTTTTTTGAAATTTTAATAATAGAAATACTATAGTTGAATAATTTTTAATCAGAACTTTAGACTCTGAAGTCAATAGAAAGTAAAGTTTTTATTTTATAATTTTTTCCAAATTAATAAAATGAAATAAATAGTCCCCTTATTTCCTTAAACGCAACGCTCTGAAACAAAAACAAAATGTTTGGAAAAGTTTTTTAAATTTAAGTTTTTCCCATACAAATGTTTTTGTTTTTATGCGTTGATTTTAACGTAATTAGGCCCTAAATTTACAATACTATTTCACAATTTTACATGTTTACGCCATATTTATCCAGTTTTAGTAAGCCCCTGCCTTTAAGCAATATCAGCAGCTTAAATTGTTTTTAACTAATTTGCTTTATTAGGTTTGCCATCAGAATATTGTCCGTATAAGGACAGATAGAGAATCAAGCAGACATACATTGCTTAATTTACTAACATACATACATATACTTAGATAATACTGGGTTTTTTGTATATCTGTATGAACGTGTACTCAAATAACCCCTCTGCTGCCGCTAGTGTTAGTAAATAAAATAAAAATAATATTTTGTAACAATTTGTTGAAGACATTTTTCAATTTGACATTATAAATGTGGCTGCATAAATTTTCTTGAATTCATGTCATAATAATCTTTTTTTCCATTAGAAAGCTAAAACCTTTAAAAATTTTTTGTGTGGCTTTCTTTCCACCCTTAAGTTTATAAATTTATATGTGTCGTAGACTTTTATTTTCGTTATTAAAACAAAAATATGTTTTAATAATAAACTCAGACAATAATCTATGAAGGAAGTAGACAAAAGCTTAGCGGTTAGCTAAGTACAGAAAGTTGACCAAAATTATGAATTATTAGTGCATATAAATATTCTTTTATTTAATTTACAAAATTGTATGATACTGTTTGATATTATTATAGATAGAAGAGACAAATTTTGTTAACATGAATATGTAAGTATCGAGCCCAAGACGACACTAAATAAGGCATCATCTCGAATTTTCAATTCATTTCATATACCTTACGTGTGCACGCACACAATTAAGTACTGCGTTGTATTGTTTGCCATCTCTTTTGTTTACTTAACTTAACTTAAATGAAAAATATATTCACAGTTAAGCACATTTAAGCAAACAACCACGGCACATCAATTCATCATGATCGCACACTTCCATTTAGATTCATCTCGAAACTTTACTGTTGGCGGGATGTTCCTGGTGTGATAGTTATAAAAAACGGGGGTTGATTTTGAATGTTCATATGTATGTAATGTAATGTAATTAGGCATGAGTTTTATATTGGTTTGCCTGCTTGTGTATATGTTTGCTTGTGTACGTACCATAGGCACAGTAATTTTTTTTATCGACCACAGTCTCGACACCACTCTTTATTCTTAGCTACTCTACACTGCAGCACAAAAACTGTTTTAGCTACTCTACATTTCAGCACTTAAACCGTTTAACCGCACAATAACACAAGAATTAGAAAATTTTGCGGTTCTTGAATTAGCTTGAATAGGACTTGGTGCTGGTCTATAGTAAGTATATAGCACACACCTAAATGCATATTTTTAAAATTGTTAAGGTTTTATGGTTTTTGATTTTTTAAATTGTTTTTTTAAACTAAAATTGTTTTTTCGGTTTAACAGTTAAAAGGACACATAGTCCTTATAAAAATATCTTGTTATATTATAACGGCTGCACCGATCTTTATGAATTCTGAACAATAGCTATCCTACGATGAAAATACAAGTACTTCTACTGTTTCGTTTTTACAAAATCTTGTTCGCATATATAAAGTTTTAACCATCAAAATTTAAAATTCAAAAAAGGAAGCAGGTCAGCAGGCCCACAAAAATATAGACATTTTATACTAGTGCTGCATGAATTTTCTTAAAACATTGTGCACATATAGAAGACTTCTAGCGTAAAAATTTTGAAGCCAAAAAGGTAGGCAGGGATTTGCAATACAAATACTTCTACTGTACCTATTTTTATACAGCTTTATACGTATATGAATAATATCTGTATCCAGTATAATAGTAAGTGGTAAAAATCTAGCCACATATGCGAAATTGTGTGAAGATGAAGTTACATATATCCAAATTAGCTATAGTCCAAACTGCTTATTCCGGGAGGACAATTGTATGTATATTATATCAAAAAATGGACCGATTATTATTTTCTTTAGAATATTAGTTGGCGGAATAAATTTATACACACTTGCAAAATTTCCTTTAGATAAAGTAGTTTTCGACTTAGTTGTAACCAAAAATACTTATTACGGGAGGATATTTGTATGGGAACTCTGCACAAAAAAAAAATGGGCTGATCATTACCACAAAAAACAGACTTTGGTCCAGTGCCAAAAAAGTTATATGTGAAAATTTCATCAAAATGTTATCGAAACTATGACCTGTATTTTGATCACAAAATCATATGGTGCTCCAGTTGGATGAACGGATGTGCTGAAGTCGATTCAGAAAATGATTCTTAGTCGATCGGTTTACTTAAAGGTGGGTCTCAGACCACTACTTTTGGTATCTATGAAAACCCATAACACCTCTGGCATGCATGTGGTGCGGGTATACAAAGAAAAAACAAATTTTACTGATATTGACGCTACACCAACTTTTTTTCAACTTAATACGCATATGGAAGGCCTCTGATATCAAAATTTTTAAGAAAATAGAGTGGTTGGTGCCACGCCCAGAAAAACTTATGAACTTATACTTCATCAAATTTTATTTAGCTTTATCTGCGTAAATAAGGTCTATAATGTAAAGTTCAAGAGGCAATAAAAACAGGAGTTGCCCCACCCACAAAAATTTAAATTTCAATATATATATCCCTACTGAAAAAATGTTAATAAATCTATGTGTGTTTATAAATAGTTTATAAACTCAAATTTTTAAGACAAAAAAATATAGCAGTGGGATGTCCATAAAAACTGAAATCTTGATCCAGATGATTCTACCCCGTCGAGGAATTTAAATCTTTGTAAACATATATAAATGTTCCAACTTTATATACCCACAAAGGCTTGCATTTTCTAATTCACTAAGATATATAGGGATATATGCTTGGATTTTGGCTTGAAAAAGGAGTTATTATAGGGTTGTGCTTTAACCTTGAATATTGTACAAATTCAAAAAGGAATTGGAAACTGATATAACACTTTATGAAGGGTCAAAAATTAAATTAACAGGAGCAAAGGCAGTGTTAAGTCCCACACAATTTAAGCATTTCTATGGCCTTTTGAGCACACTTTATTTTAGCAATTACAACAAATATCGACTTCAAGCCTTCTTTAAGGAACCTAAATGTGTATTTTTGTTTTGGCCGCCACACATATATCCCCCCGGAATAAGCATTTTTAGCTATAACAGATATTTATATATTTACCAAATTTCAAAGTTGTTTAAATCTAAATTAACCAACAAAATTTTGTACAAGGTGGTACATATTAATGAGCGTACCTAGCGTAGTAGGTGTTTATTAAAAAAACAATCTAACCCAATTCATGCAAGCCACCTTAGCCTCCGTACACTCTGTTCATATAGTGATACTTTCCATAAAATAAATTGTGATGTAGAGTATAATATGTTCACATTGAACCGACTACAACTTTCGTACTTGCTTTAATTACATCAATTTTTGAGTTTTTAACAAAAAGTGTTAGTAAAATTTTCACAATGAAGTTGTCTGTATTAAATTGCTAAACTATTCATATTCAAACACATTTACTTAAAGTAAATTACAAAAATTCCTTTCCAATCAAAGTTTTTACAAGTTTTCTGGTAAAAGTTTTAAGCTTATTTCTGTTTAAATTGAAACTAACATTTACGTGCATTTATATTTCCTGTTTCTCTTATTTTTTTTAAATCAACGAACGTTGAAATCGACTGAAGATAATTTAACTACTGACCTTACTATAGTCACTATACACGGTCTATATAAAAACCAAAATAACATATTAATCAACACAACAACATAATAAGAGCATAACCTCAAGGATAAAAGGTGTTAAAATTGCTTTTTTGAGTGTAGCGCCAAAATTATGTAAAGAAATTTAGAAAAAATTTGTGAGAAGTAAGGAAAGATGCTAAGACAGCATCTGCAAAGAAAAATATGTAAATTATAACAGTTACAAAAAGAGACAACTAAACAAGAAATGGTTTGACAACGGACAAAAACTCCCATATGTATAAGAGTTGAAAACATAATATAATTAAAGGTTTTAGAGCAGCATGGTCGTTGGTCGACTAAAGTGGCAACTTACAAAATTTTTTCTTGCCTGCATAGAAAAAATTGGTTTTATTTTTAATAATAAATTTCATGGTATCCAAATATATATTTTTTCAAATTTCCTATTATAAACATTTTTTACAAAATTGATAACTAAAGTTGTAAAACAATATAAATTTTTCAATTAGTAAATAATATGATTGAAACAATAATGACGGTTTGTTGGTATCTGAATGGATTTCAATAAAATACTTATCAAAACAATATAACTTTTTTTATATACCTAATAGCACCTTTTTCAATAAACCGTTTTTTAAAATAAAAAGTATTAAACTTAAAATTAAAAAAAAAAAAACAATAAATACTTTTATTAAATTAAATTTATTTTTTTATTGATATTAAAATTTTTTTAGCGACATTGCACTATTGACTTTAATTTGTGTAAATTCTTTTGTGTCAACAACAATTTGCTTGATTCTAGTATTTACTTAATTCTAGTAATACTTTATTAAGAATTTTCATATATTTAAAAACTCATTTATTTACTTTATTTTATTAAGTAATGTTTTGAATTTTGCAGTATAAACAAAAATGTTGTTTAATCAATAAGAAATTTTTGTGAAACCCAAAATATATTTTAATCACATTGATTTATTAATTTTTGCTCCCTCTTTTCTTAAAATGGCAATAAAAATTAGTTTTAAGTTTTATCTGCACTATGTATAGTAAAAATAAAATTCTTTGTGTCGTATGCCATTGTTTTATGGCTGGATTAGCCGAGCGCTGTTTCAGCTGTTGGCTTTTGGCTTATGAGAAGCAATGCAAAAGCTTAGCGAAAAAAAACGTACTGTAACCGCAACGTACCATTCTGTATAAAATAGAATTTCCTGACGTTGTTGCGTGACATTTGTATGCCAGTGATGGGCTACTTGTTTGTTTTATAATTTGAGGGTATTTTTGCTCTTTTTCATGGTACTTTTTTTATATACTTTTATATGCGAAAGAAAGATAAAATAACCATTAGTACTTTGCGTGTTTCTTTTTTTTTATTTTATTTCACGCATTTTTGAAATGTTGTTTTGTGAACTATGAAGATTTAGGTATTTTCTTTGTACACTTGATAATATTGTCTATTATTTAACTTTATATAATGCTTTTTTCAGTATTGTTTTTGTCTTTTTTCGCTATACTTGCTTTACAGATAATTACCACTATAATAATTATTTTCGCTTGAAAAAAATGCACAACTGGAGACTTTTAAGCGTCTTGCGCATACGTTTAGTACATATATTGTGTATAATAAATGTAAAATATATAAGGATTTAAATTGTATAGAAATCTAATATTAGGTATACACATATACTAAATAAACTATAATTTGGTAATTATATTTAAATTGTAGATGATAAATAATAAATAAAACATATTTATAGCCATACATAAAAATAGACACAAAATATTCTCTAATGTAATTAGATACTTTCTCTTCATAACGAAAACCCATTTGAAAAATTTTAATTCCCATCACTGTCTTTTAAACAGCTGTTTATTTTTCATACCAAAATCAAAAATAAACTAGTCAAATAAAATAAGTTTTTTATTAATTTATAAATTTAAAGTTTTCGTGAAAATTAAAATAAAAATGGACGACGAAAATCTAATTTTACTTGTTCAGGCAAACGAGTACCTGTTTAACAATATCTTTACTAATGCTATTTTGTTCATGAATGCAAAAAAATATGTCACGTTTTTAAATATTCTATAACTGCACCAACGTGCTTACAGTACGTAACATTACAGTACGGTTGCAGCAACGCTCGGCTAACTAAGGCTTTACATTGTTTTAAACACGTTTTTTTACTGGCACACTCAGACTATTTTACCTTTTTGATTTTTATCCTGACAGTCCTGTCTTTAGTTGCATAAAAATATATTGTAAAACGAAAAAGAGTGTTAAACGATTTCACATGGATTTTTTTAAGACAATTTTTTATAAATTTTTTGGACATTAGTATAAATTTGCATATATACATACATTCCCAAACATCAGATTGGAGTTTAATTGTTATTAACTTCTTTTATCTTTAAAAAAAGATTATTTGATGTGACTTTTTGCCTTAAGTTACTTTTTGTGCTAATTTTTTATTATCCTTAACGGCCACCCAGCTTTAGAGTTTTCTTTTTAGCTGCATTTTTTTTTTTGGGAGAAACTGTTTCGCTCAATTTTTTATACCGAAAAGAAACTTTTATACAAAAACTTTGCTACATAACTGTGTATGTTAGTGCCTTTAAAAAAAATAATTCTGATAATTTATTAGACAGTTATAAACAATAAGCATAGTTAATGTACATATTTAAAAGCATATCTGTCATTTAAAGGACATTATTAGGAATCTGTTTGGTATTACATGGCATTAGTGTAAAGAAATAGCGAAAGGCACTTAGTGACAGCATAATTATAAAAAAAATTATCTGCTCTTGTCCAAAAAAACTATTTGTTTTGTATTTTGCGACTAAAATAAATAAACTATAAATTATTTATTTTTCTAAAAAGTAATTAAATTTTTATTGGATAGTAAATAACTTAATTTTTAATCAAAAGTAATTACATATATATGTATTATAACACAACCTTCAATATTCAAACTTAGCCTCTTATCCATGTGATTTTTTTTTTTGAGAGGTATCTTTAGCTATGTATGTGCCAATATGTGAACATATTAAATAAGTGTAATTTAAAAATGTGTTTGTTAAGGGTCTTTCTTTTTTGAAATTCTCTTAAAGTTGTTGCTAAAATATCATGAATTTGTCAAACGCTACCACGAACAAAATTAGAAAAAGAAAAATTAAAACAAACTTGTTAATAAAACTCATCAAAAGTGGTTTTATTTTGCAAATTTCTGTCATCAGTCTTCGTTTTTATTTCTTGTGAATATAAACCCATTTGACTATAATTTATTGATATAATTTGAAATATGGCGCTCATAAAAAACTCAACATTTATTAATGGTTAACATCAATCACTTGTAGTTTTTTAACTTTAATTAGGCCTGTCGACGCAATCGTCTCAAACATCATTATTAGTAAATTTTTTTTAAATTGCATTTGATTCCCTTGAAGTTTTTTCTAACTAATCCCGTCTTTTTCTAAGGAAAAACATGATAAGAAAAATAAGAAACACATTTAGATTTAGTTGAGTTTCTTTTTCGGAAAAATGCAAGCACCAGTTTGGTTAGGTAAGGTAGAACATATATTCCTTGAATATATATAATATGCACAAATATTTTCAGAAATATAGGCACATATGTGTATACATATCTCTGTCTCTTTTTTTTCGATATCACAAATAGAAGTTAGTTAAAAATAGTCGTTAAAAAACAAAAGAAAACTAATTTACATGACTTTGCAATGTCTTTGAAGCAAAATAAAAATTTAAATTAACCAGCAGGAAAAATACAACGTCTTTAAAAAGACGAACAAACAAACGAGAAATAAATATTTGTCCTCAAAAAGACAGTTAAAGAAAATATTCGTTTAACTTCTATGCATGATACAACTAATCAGGTTATCTCGTCCCTGCAACAACTACAAATTAGTACCAATGTGTCAAACAAAAGCTAATAGAAAAAAAACGGTGAGTAATAATTTTTGTTGTTTTATTTTCACAGGGAGAGCATAATTTTGACATTTTGGCACTCATCAGCTGGGCCGACCAGACTACCTGGTTCTTCGTATTATGCTTCTATGAAATTAATAAATTCTGCCTTCTATGCGCTTCTCAAAATTTCAAAGGTCTTTTGTGTTGAAGAGTGAATGCTATTTGAATTCAATTGAATTATTTATTATTATTATTATTATTATTATTATTATTATTATTATTATTATTATTATTATTATTATTATTATTATTAATACATATTCGGTAACTTAAATTGTCTCCACTCTCGGTGATACATGTGCGACATCTAATCAGAAAGTTAGTTGTTTTACTACTATCGTATATCTTGCACGCTGACACTACTGGTATATAAATAAATGATTATAAATTCTTTGTGCCCTTTCATTATTCCAAATATCTCTATTTTCGCCTCTATACTGATTAATTACTTTCAAAATAAGTCCCCTTGGAGAATTATTGTCCCTTAAAGTTATCCTAAATTCTTCTCTTATTCTTTTCAGGAAATTCTTTGTCACTTATTGTGAGTATCCTTCTAGCTTTGCCATGTTTTTTAATAACCTGTTTACTATGTTGGGAATAATCGTTAATTATCCTTCTCTTGATTTTTGGTAACAATTTACTTTTTTTTGCATATATTATTGCTGAATCTTTGCTTATGTGAACTAACAATGAGTGTTCAACTCTTAAAATTAGGAAGTTAATATTAATCCAGCCAGTGTCAGACTAAAATTTAAGTTCTACTTGAAACAATCTTCTTTCTTCATTGTAAGCTTAATGCTGGGATGAAAAATATTCAAAATGTCTAGCATATGCTCACTGGAGCAACCTGGAATAATACAAAATAAATCATCCACATATTTCATTATAACTGTCCAATGATTCTTCCATCAATATATCTGCCCCTATTGGAGAAGAAGAGGATCCCAAAGAAAATCCCTTATACTGTTTATGTATCTTTCCATGATATTAAAAATACCTACTTTCCTCTATTTAAAATTTTTAGATCCTTAAAAATAGGTGCTTACCAATATTTGTGTATTTCTTTAGTGTATTCCACTTTTCTTTTATGATATCTATAGCTAAATAAACCGGTATGCTTGGGAATAAAGAAACTACATCGAAAGAAACTTATCTCACGTTGTCCTGTATTTTCTCGTACTTTATCCTATTCTTAAATTGTAAAGAGACCTTGAGATTATATCTAGACTGCTCGGGAGAAAAGCATTGGTGATTATACGGTTAATAAGTGAAGAAAGGATTTTACCATACAGAAAAAGAAAGATCAGGAAAAAGCCAGGGGGGTAAGCTTACTACAATTTGGAATATTCATATGAATAAGGTGATTCAACATATAGAAACGTTTAAATAAAATATTTAAAAATGTATATTTTTTATTTAACAGGTATTTTTTTATTTTATTGCCTAAAGCAAAAGGACTTTCCAGCTCGTATACAAATTTTGGAATCTGTTGTAAGTGTTGTTAGTGCTTTCTTTTCTTTAATATTCTTTTTCCTCTTATTTATTTAATAAATTATTTTTTTTAACAAATACACATTTTGGCATGACTGAGAGATATACAAGTAAAGATATGAAATATGTGAAAAAAATTACGTATTTTATTTTAAGCCAGCTTTGCTGCAGCAACAATAAATAAAACACATCACACGAGTCAAAACGGAAGAGAAAGTCGTGAGTTTTGTGTTTTTTAAATTGATAGAAAATTAAGTAATTTTTTGGATTCTAATCTTTAAAGTTTTTAAGGGATGTATGTATATATTACTAGTCAAGGAACTTGTTTCCATTTATCCTTCAGTACTCTGTTAAATTTTTTTTAAAATTATTCCCAATTTTCCCTAAAAAACGACAGGGAAAAATTTACACAAAGAATTAATAAATAATTTGAAGTTCCTTTAGAGGTTTTAATTTTATAAAGTGTTTTTATCGGTTTGTAATAAATTGTTATTTACCACAATTCGACATTTGAATATCTTAGGGTGAATACTCAGTTATTTATAAGAAAACTCTTTTAAACCATTTAATCTTTTTTTGCAAGTCTAGATACGCTCTTTTCGTAATGATTTTTTTTATCACATTAATGATTAATGTTTACTGTTACTTAAACAACATAACATAAGGTAATACCATGGTAACCTTTTCATTAAAATAAATGTTTAAAAAATATTTAAGAATTATTTTATTTTTTTTCTATCTGTAGGTATAATAAAACTTTTCCCAACTTCGCCTATCTTTAAATAAATGACTTTCAGGAGGTTTTTTTTATATTAAAACTATTTATTATCTTTTGTATTTTCCGCTATATTATCAGTTCCTAAAGTTTACATGGTTTCTTCCATCAAAAAAGTAATTAAGATAAATAACTCTTAAAAGCGTTAAAATTAGTGTAGCAGGACACCTAGCAGGAAAAAACAATTAAGAACTTAATTTTCGGCTGTGCGGAATTTTATATAGCCTTCACAACGTGTACCCAAATTCCTTCAAATATTGCATTACAACCCACTTAGGGAGTGGAGATAGGGGGTAAGTTTGTTTTAGAAAAATTTTAAAACGAAAAATTGGGCGGTCCTACATTTGGCCTACCCGCCCCCTGGAAACTTTTCCAAACTCTGTATGGGAGCTTTTTTAGGCGATGGAGGTAGGTGGCGACATAGGGGGGCTTCAAAAAGTTGAGCATCGTTAGCTAAACTTCCCTATCTATAAGGATCCAGATATATGCACTTTATAGGGTCGCAAATGGATAATAAAGAATTTGCGAATGGAATGACAAACCCTTATCACTATCTGAAGGGCAGGCGCGGATCCAGCTCAAGATTTAGGTAGGAGTATTATAATTGAAGCACACAATTTAAAAACTAGCGTTTTATTAAAACAAAAAGGTTTAATTGGTTTAAAATAATAATAATTACATAAAAGGCAAAAAAATATTTATTAATTTAACTAATTAATTAAAAATTGATGTGAGCTACTTTGTATAAAATTTTTCATGTAAAGGGTGTACCAGAAGAAATTGAGGCTGTTGTAAAGAAAAAAAATCTGCAGGATACTAGAGGCTAAAAAACCTATACACTTTTTGTTTAATTCATATGAAGTCAGGGATCAATGGGCTGCCTGACATCATAGAAAGTGGCTTTCTTTTTTTCTTAATATTAATATTTAAAAATTTAATATTTTTCTGATACTTAGAAAATAAAATCTGGTCAGAAACTTGGACAGTGTTATCTTATCTGTGACCATTATACTTAATTTTTGAGTGGGCACTTATTATTTATATGTCTTTTTATGTTTTCATGTTTCATCCTTAGACTTATCTCTACCTCTTCTCGTGTTATGTGATTGTAAATTCGGCGAATTCGAAGTGTGTCTCAAGGAATGCAACCAGTTTTCTTTAAATAAACTTAAACAAATTATTTTTTATTAAAATGCAGGTACATATTGCATTTACGTATACGAACATCTGATTTATTTATTAAATTACTATCGGAGATCATGAGCATATAAGGACTTACAAAAAATATGTTTGAAATAAATCATCGGTGGACACATAAAAACCAAAATTTATTATAAAAGTTTATTCAAATCTTTATTTTTACATGAAAATATATTAAAAAAATTATAATAACAGCAGGCCAAAATTGTTTTTAAACTTTTCGATTGTGTTAAATTATATATAAACATATGTATATTTATGTTACGCAAAAACTGTAATGTGCGTTACGTAGCGTGCGCCACAATGGCTTCACCACTTTTAATAAAAATCTGTATGTAAAATAATGGACCCACTAATTTTAGTTTCAGTGGGCTTAGCCCCTATCTTTTTTAAATATTCTTAAAAATTCGGTCAGAATTTTGATTACAAGGATACATGAACACTCGGACGGACTAAGGATCGTTTTAAGAGTGAATCTGGGACCCTAATCACGAATTTACTTTTGTGTAAAAATATTTAGGGCCATAAAATAAACCATAAATGTTGTTCAATATATCTGGTATATGTATGTTAGGGGGTATAAGCTTAAAACCCAAACTTGTTTAAGCTCAAGTTCATATCATTACATCTATCACATTGTTCTAGTGGCTATTCCGAGTAAAAATACTTATTTTCAGTTAAAGGCAAAGTAATATTTCCTTAAAGTTTAGCTATTTCCTTAACGCACATTTATTTTAACTTTATGCCATTCGCCCTTCCTCATTTAAGTAGATAATCTTAGACATTGCAAAGGTTTCCTGAAATTGTTATAATTGTGACAGTATCTAACATTTCCAATTATTTTATTTCACTGCTAAAAACGATTCTTTATAAGTAATTAACAAAATAGATTTAATAAACTGGTAATGAACGTGACATTTAGTCTTCTTAAAAATTTGGTTTAGGTAAATGTAATCATACAAGCAATTAACCCTCTACTTCGCAAGCGCAAAAAAAAACTTAAAAAATCCCTAAAGTATAAAAAAAAATTTTTTTAAACACATAGTTGTCTTCCGACCTCATTATCGATCAATAACGCTTATTTTATCACAAATTGAAAAAAGTACCAAAAATGTAAATAAAGTACTTTTTGCTCACTAAGTTAATTTCTGACCTTAATCGGGATACAAAGCGCTAAAAATGTAAAAAAGTACCAAAATATTAACATATATATAACTATCTTTTTAGACCCATTTAAGTTCAATATTTGTTTAGAAAGTACTATAAAATTAGTTTAAATTATTCTGATTTCCGTCAAGCAATTTGAATTATATTTATATCTTTCTTGTTTTAAAACAAATGGTACTAAAAAAGTACTAAAGTATTAGTTTTACCCTTTTCTCTACCTGTTAGACTCCAAAATTTGAAAAAGGTATCAAAAAGGCTTTCATATTTTTTGAGACATGTGGAGCGCAATTGGCTTTTGATTTTGTATATGCTGGTTCAAAAGTTGCCGAAAAAACCTAAAAAGTACAAAAATTAAAATATTATTTTTTCGAGTCATGTCAAACCTAATTAGAAGTCAGAAAAGAAACTAAAAACTCCCAAAAATTTTTTACCCTTTTATTTGCCCGTTGTGGTACAAAATTTCAGAAAAGTACCAAAAATCGCTCATATTTTTATTATTTTTATACCCTTCACATAGTGATAGGGTATATATCACTTTGTCATTCCGTTTGTAATTTCTTTATTATTCATTTGCGACACCATAAAGTATATATATTCTGGATCCTTATAGATAGGGAAGTCGATTTAGCGATGTCCGTCTGTCCGTCTGTCCGTCTGTCCGTCTGTCCGTCTGTTGAAATCAAGTTTCCGGAGTCAAATAAAAAGATACAGACCAGTTAATGGTGTCAAACGATCACAAATATCCTGGAGACAATCGCTATTTAAAATCAATAAAATCGGTTCACTATTGACCGAGATATAAGCGAAAACCCAGAGTAACCCATTTTTTTTAGGACAAAATCCGTGCATATATCCCTATATATCTCAGTAAGTATAGTCACTCTTGCCACAAAACTTGGCACGGATACTCCTAAAGAAGGGACCTTAATAATGGAAAAATTTTTTTCAGATAGGACCAGGGGAAGGGGTATTTTTTCTACAATTGCACAAATTTGGTCAAATATTTTATGCGCTATATCTCGTAAACTATAACAGCTATCGAATTAAAATGTTCTACAAAAAGTAATTGCATGCTAAGGGCTACGCTTTAAAGAAAAAATTTTTTGGGTGGGGGCAAAAAAAGGGGTAGCTCCCATACAAATCGACAATTATTATCAAATATTCGATACGCTATATCTCGGAAACTATAACAGATATCGAAATGAAATGTTCTACAAAAAGTAATTGCACGCTAAGGGCTACGCCTTAGAGTAAAAATTTTTTGGGTGGGGGCAAAAAAAGGGGTAGCTCCCATACAAATCGACAATTATTATCAAATATTCGATACGCTATATCTCGGAAACTATAACAGATATCGAAATGAAATGTTCCACAAAAAGTAATTGCACGCTAAGAGCTACGCTTTAAAGAAAAAAATTTTCGAGTGGGGGCAAAAAAAGGGGTAGCTCCCATACAAATCGACAATTATTATAAAATATTCGATACGCTATATCTCGGAAACTATAATAGATATCGAAATGAAATGTTCTACAAAAAGTAATTGCACGCTAAGGGCTACGCTTTAAAGAAAAAATTTTTTGGGTGGGGGCAAAAAAAGGGGTAGCTCCCATACAAATCGACAATTATTTTCAAATATTCGATACGCTATATCTCGGAAACTATAACAGATATCGAAATGAAATGTTCTACAAAAAGTAATTGCACGCTAAGGGCTACGCCTTAGAGTAAAAATTTTTTGGGTGGGGGCAAAAAAAGGGGTAGCTCCCATACAAATCGACAATTATTTTCAAATATTCGATACGCTATATCTCGGAAACTATAAAAGATATCGAAATGAAATGTTCTACAAAAAGTAATTGCACGCTAAGGGCTACGCCTTAGAGTAAAAATTTTTTGGGTGGGGGCAAAAAAAGGGGTAGCTCCCATACAAATCGACAATTATTATCAAATATTCGATACGCTATATCTCGGAAACTATAATAGATATCGAAATGAAATGTTCTACAAAAAGTAATTGCACGCTAAGGGCTACGCCTTAGAGAAAAAATTTTTTGGGTGGGGGCAAATAAAGGGGTAGCTCCCATACAAATCGACAATTATTATCAAATATTCGATACGCTATATCTCGGAAACTATAACAGATATCGAAATGAAATGTTCCACAAAAAGTAATTGCACGCTAAGAGCTACGCTTTAAAGAAAAATATTTTCGAGGTGGGGCAAAAAAAGGGGTAGCTCCCATACAAATCGACAATTATTATAAAATATTCGATACGCTATATCTCGGAAACTATAACAGATATCGAAACGAAATGTTCTAAAAAAAGTAATTGCACGCTAAGGGCTACGCCTTAGAGAAAAAAATTTTTGGGTGGGGGCAAAAAAAGGGGTAGCTCCCATACAAATCCACAATTATTATCAAATATTCGATACGCTATATCTCGGAAACTTTAACAGATATCGAAATGAAATGTTCTACAAAAAGTAATTGGGCAAAAATGCCTACGCTTTAAAGAAAAAAATTTTCGAGTGGGGGCAAAAAAGGGGGTAGCTCCCATACAAATCGACAATTATTTTTAAATATTCGATACGCTATATCTCGGAAACTATAACAGATATCGAAATGAAATGTTCTAAAAAAAGTAATTGCACGCTAAGGGCTACGCCTTAGAGAAAAAATTTTTTGGGTGGGGGCAAAAAAAGGGGTAGCTCCCATACAAATCGACAATTATTATCAAATATTCGATACGCTATATCTCGGAAACTTTAACAGATATCGAAATGAAATGTTCTACAAAAAGTAATTGCACGCTAAGGGCTACGCCTTAGAGAAAAAATTTTTTGGGTGGGGGCAAAAAAAGGGGTAGCTCCCATACAAATCGACAATTATTTTTAAATATTCGATACGCTATATCTCGGAAACTTTAACAGATATCGAAATGAAATGTTCCACAAAAAGTAATTGCACGCTAAGGTCTACGCTTTAAAGAAAAAAATTTTCGAGTGGGGGCAAAAAAAGGGGTAGCTCCCATACATATTAACAATTTTTGTTAAATTTTCGATATGCTATATCTCAGAAACTATAACATATATCGAAATCAAATGTTCTACAAAAAGTAATTGGACATTAAGGGCTACGCTCTGAAGAAAAAGATTTTCGGATGGGGGGTGAAGAAGCGGTAGCTCCCATACAAATTAACAATTTTTAAACAATATTCGATACGCTACTTCTGGAAAACTATTACAGCTATCGACTTCGAATATTCTACAAAAAGTAATAATCAAATAATTCATACATTTTGGTGAAAAACTTGGTGAAGAGCAGAGGGACTAGAACATCTAATAAGTTTTATTAACCTTTAAATATGAATAATGTCGAAAACTTTAAAAACTCTCGACCTCAAATCTTCTTCATCTATTTCTATTATTCATACGAACGTTAAAATTTTGTATAGTTTTCTATGGACTTTAAAACTAGCACAATGTTTTTTATTATATTATTTGCAGTACAAAATTACTCGGCTGGGTATATTTAAAGACCAATGTGAAGGGTATATAAGATTCGGCACAGCCGAATATAGCGCTCTTACTTGTTTCTATTTTAATTGGTTTAAAAGTTCGAAAAAGTAATTAAAAAGTACCCAAACTAAATTTTTCCCCATTTTTCTTTATATTTATATTATTTTAACAAACTCATTTATATTTTCCGAAACCTGTCCCCCACAACTGGGTCTTTTTTTATTGGTTTAAAAACTACAAAAAGCAACCAAAAAGTACCAAAATAAAACTTTTACCTTTTTGAAAAAACTATTAAAAATATATTTATATTTTTTGAGATTTGTGGAACGCAATTTGAACAATGTTAATATCTTCATTGTCTTAGAAGCTAAACAAGGGACCCAATAATTGTCAAAATTAAGTTTTAGCTCCGTTTTTAGGATCAAAAACGTCAAAAAAAAATGACACACGCTGACACAGGTGCCCTTTTTTGAGTAGAGTTTGATACCTTTTACATTTTTTTCTTTCGTGTATAGTTAAAAAGATTCTTACGTATCAATTTTTTCCTATTTGTTCAATTTTTAACCTTTTGCCGAAATCTCCTAAACATTGGGAAAGGCACCTGCAATCAAAGTCTTAAGTATCTAGCTTTGGCCTATACGATAATCAGTCCGTCAGTAATTATTGCTATTCTTTTGAATTTTTGTCATCTTCAACATAATATTGTAACTTAACATTAATTAGTTTATTTTATAACTTCTAAGGGTAATTTATATAAATTATTTACTATTAACTTTAATTAGTAACTTTTAGTTTATTCTTATTAAAACTTTTCTTCCAAAACAAGAGTTATGCAATAGCATTCGCAAGAATTGGTGGGTGTTAAAACAAATATTAGGGGTGAAAATATTTGGTAAAGTCGATATAAAATTCCATAAATTTTTTTGGAAGGAATTTATCAACTTTTTTCAATATAAAAATATTTTTAACTGGATATATTAAGATTTATAAGCTTACGCTTTTTTTTTTATTACTAAGAAATCAAACTCAGTAGTAAGGCAAAGAAAAAAAAGGACCGTTAAAAACAAAGGTCTGCGAGCAAGTGCACATTAAAATAAAGCATCTAATGTTAGTTAATATTTTAAGCCCGTGAAAAGTTTACGCTATTTATTTTTAAACAAATCTCCTTTTTGTGGAAAATCAACAGCATGAAATTTTGTACAAAACTATTTGCAGAAAGAGAAAATAAACAACATTTTAAATCCCTCTTCTAAGCACATACTTAAATGCAAATCGTACTCTTAGAGAAATTATGTAAATTTATTGCAAAATTTTTGAGTCGCTATAAAACATAAATAATTTTCAAATACTTGTACAAAAAATAGTACATATATTGGTTTGCACTTAGGTGATTCACAAGGTGTCCTATTTGTCCTATTGTCATATTGTCATATAATTTCACAATGGTTTAAAAGCCTTTATTAACTATTTGACACTCGGTGCAGATGTATGTGGAGTTGTTGTGACAACTTTATAAGTATATTAAACGACGTAGTGTTTTTTAAGAACTATTTTTGTATAAAAGACAAAAAACTATTTTGAAATTTTATAACAATATGACAATAGGACTTAATAGGACACCTTGTGAATCCCCTAACTATTTGTTGCTACTTTTAAATTTATTTTTGACTTTATATTTACCACTTAGTCTGGAATAAATTGAAAATCATTTAAATAAATTTAAATACTAACAGAAAACGAATCTAATATTAATAGAATGCTTATATTTCAACTGCGAAAATTTCATGAAGATGCAAAATGCACGCACGCAGATAATCGCATTAATAAAACCAATGAAAAGAAGCTGTTAAATGTTTATGACTGAAAGTTAAATGCCGGAGGCCTAATGAATAAGGCAACAGGCGGAATTCATAGCTGTATTACACTCTTTTTTAAGCAGGATATTTAATGTGTGTGAATGTGTAATAGCTTTTGCCGCTACCGGCAAATTTTTGTGATTCTGCCTTAAAGTTGGTATTGTCACTTCCATGGCCAATAAAAAAACTGGTAGTTGAGGTTGGTTTCTATTGTGCTTGAGGGTGTGTGTTGCGCAAAATTTATAAAGTGGTGCGAATATTTTTATTGTTGTTTGGTTGTTTTTTTCTTTTTTTTATTAAGGATTTTCTTTGCTAATCTCGTTTTATTCTATTTTATTAAAATTTACTTTTGCAAGTTACTGACGTTATTAATTAAATATCTAGAAGTTTTTTTTTTATAGTATACGGTTTGATATTGGTTAAAGTTTATATACATTAGAGACCTGCATCAAGTCCTATTTAAGCTAATTCAAGAATCGCATAATTTTCTAATTCTTGTGTTGTTGTGTGGTTAAACGGTTTAAGTGCTGTAATGTAGATTAGCTGACACAGTTTATGTGTTGCAGTGTAGTGTAGTTAAGAATAAAGAGTGGTGTCAGGCACTGTTGTTGACGCAACTTATGTACTGTCATGAGGTGTGGTCGATAAAAAAAATTACTGTGCTCATGTGTGGCAACAACAACAAAACTGTGTGTATTACACACAATGTTGAGTAGATACATAAACAAACATATATACAAGCAGGCAAATCAATATAAAAGTCATGCGTAATTACATTACATTACATTACATACATACATATGCACATTCAAAATCAACCCCCGTTTTTTATAACTATCACACCAGTAACATCCCGCCAACAGTAAAGTTTCGAGATGAATTGAAATTGAAGTGTGTGATCATAATGAATTGATGTGCCGTTGTTGTTTACTTAAGTGTGCTTAACTGTGAATATATTTTTCATTTAAGTTAAGTTAAGTAAACAAAAGAGATGACGAACAATACAACGCAGTACTTATTTTTGTGTGTGCACACGTAAGGTATATGAAATGAATTGAAAATTCGAGATGATGCCTTATTTAGTGTCGTCTTGGGCTGGCCTCTAATATACATACATACATATGTATATACATTTTCTTATACAGGGTGTCTAGTGGCAAATTTATATATTTTAATATGATTATTTTAAAAAGTAATAAGCGGTGCGGAGGGAGGGAGGGTTGCGCTGCTGGAATTATCGATTGTACGGATTGGTAAATTACGTTGTCGCACTGGTCGAGTGAGCATCGTGCGTTCGCTGTGGTGAAATTTTTTAAGAGTAATAATTCTAACGTAATTAATAGTCGACAGCTTAGTTGAAAATTTGGGATTCGGCGAATGCGTGATTGACCGAGTGTAAATTTAACTTGTTCATGGGTGCAGAGATTCCGTGCAGCTGCTTCGGATATGAATGTCCCACGGACAGGGCTCAGTTGATCTTCAATGACTCCCGAAAGCGTAAAGGAGCAGCCTCACTGGGACTTCCAAGAGCGATTATTCATGAAATTTTAAAAAAGATCTGTAGTTCCATCCTCTTAAAATTCAAATCCTCCAAGAACTAAAAGAAAGTGACATAAATGTTTGTGAAACAATCTTGAAGCATTTTCCACATTTTTTGGAGCGATGAGGCTCATTTGCACTTAAACGGCCACGTTAACTAGAAAAACTGTCGTTACTGGTCTCTAAGCATCCACCATTCTCAATTGAAACATTAAAAACAATTGCATTGTTCCAGGGTAACTGTTTGGTGTATCTTATCCACGCATGAGATAATTGTACCATTTTTTTCGAGGACAGGCGACGAATGTCAACGGTTAAAATTATCGACACATGATTTCGGAATTCTTTTTTGCCAAACCTGCAAGCTCATCCATCGTAATCTTCACACACATCGTTTAAACAGAATGTGGCAACTGCACACACAGCCAGAGCTTCGATGAATTTGCCTCGGAAAAATTTCCTCCGAAAACTGATCAGTTGCTTTGGGGGCATTACATGGCCACCGAGGTCACCCGATCAAAATTAGGGCTTATAATTACAATCCCCAATATCTCGTGACTTTTAAGAAAAATACTCGTCGAGACCTCAGCTCAATCGAATCAAGTTTACTGCATCGTGTGGCGCAGAGCACAAGGCTCTGGATGACATACTCTTTTAAAACTTAAATCCGCATTTTTATGCTTAAATTTAATGCTCCTAATAAAACTGTGTTATTTATTACGTTTTTTATTTAAGTTTGAAAAAAACAAATCTACTGCTAGATACCCTGTGTTTCCTTTTCTTGTTAAGGTGTAAAGGCATTATGTGTCTTACTACCCCATACGTTCGGCAGGTTTTTTTATATGTATTTTTGAAATGTGTTAAATTTTTGGTAAGAAAAAATAACTTGTTTAGGTTCCAAAGGGTAGTGACGCATTGTATTCGCCACCTATGCTCATAGGCCTGCAGGGCAATTGTGAATTCCCTTGGAATAAGTCGGAAAGTCAGCAGTAAAAAAACAAAGAGAAAATGTTGGTAGAGTGGCTAAAAATAAAATAAGGAGTCAAGGAAAAGTCAGTATTCGTCAAGTCACGCGCCAGTGCGAAACAACCCCCTGTGGAAGGTACTCCCATCCCATTTACAAATCATATATTTCACATCGCAGTACCTCATGACATCCCATTTCTATACCAGTACAATTTTATGTGCCCACTGTGGTCAAGCCAGCTAATAAGAAATTATTAAACTTTAAGTTTTTTTGAAATTCTCAAAATGTTACCTTGATTTGTTTTTTCGGGAAATCACTTATATAAGGGCTATTTGAAATTCCACCAAGCATCATACGAATAAACTGTCTTGGCCAATTTTGATAAATTTATTTTTACAAAAAAGATCGTACAGGAAAATGTCGACAATTTTTACAAATGTAGTTTAAGTAGGCTTTTGTCATGAGTTACCATTGTTCGCCCATTAACAAAACAAATTGGAACAGCTACACCACCTTTCTTGATATGACGACGGTTTAAAAAAATTTCTTGCTTCTGTATCATAAAATTTATATTTTTAATAATTTATATAAAACTTTTTTGTCAGAAGAAGTTACACTTTTCAAATCATTTTGGTTATGATTCCGTTGCACGTCTGAGTTTTTTTCTACTTTTAAATCATAACTGCTAATGTCCGGATTTCAGTGGTAGCTGCTTTGAAGTTTTCGATGATTCAGGTACCCCGAAGGTTTTATTACATTGTGAATTGGTGTGTTTGGTAGCTCTTAATCAAGTAGCCGGTCAAATTCCAGCTTAACTAATAGACGAATTCAAGTTCATTTAGAAAAGTTCACTTAATTCTTAAAGAAAGGATTTTCAACTTTTGGTTCTCGACCAAGTATCTTGGCCAATAAGTATGTCCTTGATTGTGGTTTGCGTAAATTTTTGCAATTTCTGTTGAGTTCTTATATATTTTTTGAAGAAAAGAAATCGTTTCTATGTTTAAGTGGAAGTTTGGTTAAGGCATATCTTTAAATTACAGGATAAATAAAATTTCACACTTAGGCTTATTAAAGTTAATATTGAAATATTTAAGTTTCTGTTGCTGCATACGAAAACAATTATAAGTAACATTTGCTTCACCCTACTGACCCATTTAGAAATTTTGCTAATATAGCAGCAGCCCTTCTTTCCAACGATTTTAAGACATATGTATTTGCTAGTTGTTAGGAAAATACCAAAATTGTAACTGTCCTTTAAAATTTTAACGAAGCGTATTTGTCATAAAAAACCAATATAAGGAAGTTGCACAAAAATAAAGTAAAATATTTAATTTTCGACTATCTGACGCCAAGGGATTTTCAACATACATACATAGATAAAACAAGGAAAGCATTCATTTATCATCTACTTCAGATGTATCTTTGTTAACATTATATGGAAAAATTGTTTTTTGTTTTAAAGGATTTGTCTACAATTGAAAAAACAAATGCAGTAATAAAACAAATAAATTGTACCAATAAAGATCAAGAATAAAACTATGTTAATATTTTGATACAAAAAAATTTAATGGGGGAAGAATTTAATGTTAAATTTTATTTGCAACTACTTTAAAAGATTTATCGTAAAGATTTCTTACAAAATATCTTAGTAAGTATTTTTTGTGCAGTTTAGTTAAGGGTAAATGTAAAATGTTTAGTTTATTTTTATTGTGTAAAATGGCGTTGGTATTTTTATTTTTTTTTACAAAGACCGAACAGAAGGGAAAAATAATACAACAGTACTCTCATGACTGGTTTTAAGTGGATGGGGTTAGTTCTAGGTATTTTAGTTTGAATGAGGAGGGCATGTCCTTTCAAAACAATGTTATCTATTTTGGGGGGCAATTTTCACTATAATGTATTACTGAGATGACAAAATACTTCAACTTTTTTTTTGCTTTATTTTTAACTGCAAAACAAAAAAAAATTAAATTGTATTTAAATGCGAATTATATTTTAACAAATTAATTCCAAATAACTTATATTTTGCTTAAACATTTTAAACATCCAAACGATGTTTCCTCCTCATGGAAGCAAAAAGCTATTAAGATGTTGATTTAATGCTTGGATACATACATATTTTGTAAATTTATTTTTAAGAAAGTAATACTTTAACATAATAATAATTAGAGATTTACAAAGAGACAAATATACTAGACAAGCAGACAGACCAATGTGAAACAAGAAATTTTTTAATGAATTTTATGTGTGCACAGAAAGAAAAAGCACATTTTTAAATAAACAACTACATTCATGTATTTATCCAAAATCGTATCTGAAATTTTAAGGTTCGGTCCGTAATTAGTTCATTCGGGACTATTTCCAAAAATAAAAAAAAACCTGATGTTTTTGAATATAAACTTTGTATTTGAATATATTTAAACTTTAAAATGTTTTGAAAGTCAAAATGGCAGCGCGCTTGTGTTGCAGTTCGGCGAGTCGCTGGTTCAAATTCCAGCTACGAAGAACAAAAACTGAAAAAAAAATTAAATAAGAAATATTAAATATGTATAAAATAAAAAAACTCTTGTTCTTTAATAAAGATCCGTGCGTTTAAAATAAATAAATTTTTATTTTTGGATTAATCTTGTTTACGCTTAAATATATATTTGAAGCCCTACATCAAGTACGGTTTCGAACTTAAATCAATCCTTTTTTGGTTTAAATGTGGCAAAAAGTAGGTAATACGTTCTAAATAAATCGGACTTAGTTTAAGATAATCCATACTCATCGTACTTTTGACTCCGCTACAGCTCTATGCAAAAAAAGATTACTTGGTTTATGTTTTGAATCTTTTTGGCGTTGATTTCACCCAGAATAATAACTGGCACATCCTTGATTTTAGTAGCATTCTTGTCAATTTCAATTACGCATGTGCTAAATATTTACATACTTAAGGTACCTTTACACGGTAATACAAAGTAATTAGATTTTGTTGAATCAAAATATTATGAAATTCTCTCCGTGTTTAAAAAAAGAGAATAAAAATCTGTTCTAACTATTTTTCATGTTTACACGGATGAGGTTGGTAAAATCAAAATCGGTTGTTTCTTGCCACTTTCCTTTTGGGGTAACGCCATATGGTTAAGGTTCAACAATATTTACAAAAACAACATGAAAAAAATCTGCTTTTATTTTGATTGTTTGTGTATTGTTTCATTAAGTGTAGCCACCTTCATTAGATGCTGTAAGTGCTGCCAATCTTTCACACCTCTGATGTGATGAGAATACACAAGTTTCTAAAATGGTTTAGAAAATAAGCATTTACCGAACACTTGTCAAATTTTGCATCCGTATTCTCTCCTACACAATACATTATGCTTTTACATGATGAGATTTTGTATTACCCCACAACATTTTTTGACATATCGTAATATATGTATTACCGTGTAAAGGTACCTTTACTTACAAATGGATAATAAAAAAATGCAAATAAATACAAACAAGTCCTGTCAGTGTTGAGTATTAAAGAAATTATAAGGAAGTATGAATGAATTATTATTGCCTTTTTTAGTTTGTCATTTTTTACCCATTCATGGCTGGTACCGTAAAAAAGTCTAAGGTGTACCAATATACGAGGTAGCCTTTACAAACCCTTGCAAGGAAAACCTTTTAAAAAAATGTTTAAAGAACTATGATTTTCGAATCCACCCCTGAAATGTCCAAAATATATATAGAAAAGGTTCAGTGTAAGCGTTGGCGGATGTGCTTGAAAAGTAAAAGGTTGATATTAGCGTTGGAATAGGAAAGCCATTACAACTATACGGAAACGCGACACGCTGTATTATATGTACATAGTTGTCATAAAACAAAACACAATACAATACCTATAAAACCAAAATTCTTCAACATCAGCCTTTTCTGTGGTCTTTCCCCGACCGAAGACCAGAGTGAACAGACTAAAGATATGTTTTACAAGTGCCTAGAGAAAGCATTTGACAGCTGCACCTACCATGATATTAAAATTCTTATTAATTCTTATTAATTTTATCGCGAAAATTTTAGGTTAAAAATATCTCTGGTCCAGCAGTTGGGAAATTTAGCCTCCGCGAGGAAAGATCTGATAATAGACTGATAGTCGACTTTAACTAGCAGAACCGTGTTTTGACATCTCCATATACATTAGACCATGTAGCTGTCATCAGCTTAAGCAACGAGGAACCAGGTAAACCATGTTGTGATAGATGCAAGGTATTTCTGCAGTGTATTAGACGTACGATTAATTTTAAAAAAGAGAATAAAGATTTTGAGTATAAATTTTGTGACAACAAAAGTTAAATGCAGCTAGAAACGTACGATCTGACACAGCACGAAAGAATGTCATTGGAAAACTGCGAACACAACAGGCCGCAACACCTTACTCCACTTGACTGACACAACTGCTTGAAAAAGGCACTCCTTGTCAC
Source organism: Melanophora roralis (assembly GCA_963583895.1). NCBI lineage: Eukaryota > Metazoa > Arthropoda > Insecta > Diptera > Rhinophoridae > Melanophora > Melanophora roralis. The sequence goes on along the minus strand of OY757189.1, from coordinate 23,989,648 downwards.
AATATTTTTGCAGCGAAATGACAAAGCATCGCCCACTTCATGGAAATAGTCGCAGTATCAGTACTTGGGTACTGGAAACCTTCCACAAGGGACGGGGAGTATCGTAATGCTACCAAAGTAAAAAATGCAGTATACAGAGATATCCTGCAGTCAGTAGAAACACATTTTCCAAAGGTTGCCAGTTAAACTAATGAGCACCAAAGGCGTGATGTTTAAAAGGCGTACGCATTAGCTTGTTCTTACATTTTAGCTAAAAGAACGCATACCCGAGGGTTGCAACATCAGGGTTTTTATGTCTTGTCCATAAAAAGGGAGACAAAACAGTATGTGCCAACCACAGAGGAATAAGTCTTGCCATTGGCTGATTTCAAAAACGCATCTTATTTAGCTTACATCGGAGCTATTTTAAAAAAATGAACTTGAAGCTAAATAATACAAATTTTTATAAATGAACAAAAAAATCAAATAAATCATTAGAAAAGTTTTATTAAATCCTTAAAATAACTGGTTGATTAAATAGATTTTTTTTTCTCTTAAATGCTATAGTCAATATACGTTTTATTTTTACATGAGTACATACATACATATGTATGTATGTGCATAATTATACCCTTCACATAGTGATAGGGTATATATCACTTTGTCATTCCGTTTGTAATTTCTTTATTATTCATTTGCGACACCATAAAGTATATATATTCTGGATCCTTATAGATAGGGAAGTCGATTTAGCGATGTCCGTCTGTCCGTCTGTCCGTCTGTCCGTCTGTCCGTCTGTCCGTCTGTTGAAATCAAGTTTCCGGAGTCAAATAAAAAGATACAGACCAGTTAATGGTGTCAAACGATCACAAATATCCTGGAGACAATCGCTATTTAAAATCAATAAAATCGGTTCACTATTGACCGAGATATAAGCGAAAACCCAGAGTAACCCATTTTTTTTAGGACAAAATCCGTGCATATATCCCTATATATCTCAGTAAGTATAGTCACTCTTGCCACAAAACTTGGCACGGATACTCCTAAAGAAGGGACCTTAATAATGGAAAAATTTTTTTCAGATAGGACCAGGGGAAGGGGTATTTTTTCTACAATTGCACAAATTTGGTCAAATATTTTATGCGCTATATCTCGTAAACTATAACAGCTATCGAATTAAAATGTTCTACAAAAAGTAATTGCATGCTAAGGGCTACGCTTTAAAGAAAAAATTTTTTGGGTGGGGGCAAAAAAAGGGGTAGCTCCCATACAAATCGACAATTATTATCAAATATTCGATACGCTATATCTCGGAAACTATAACAGATATCGAAATGAAATGTTCTACAAAAAGTAATTGCACGCTAAGGGCTACGCCTTAGAGTAAAAATTTTTTGGGTGGGGGCAAAAAAAGGGGTAGCTCCCATACAAATCGACAATTATTATCAAATATTCGATACGCTATATCTCGGAAACTATAACAGATATCGAAATGAAATGTTCCACAAAAAGTAATTGCACGCTAAGAGCTACGCTTTAAAGAAAAAAATTTTCGAGTGGGGGCAAAAAAAGGGGTAGCTCCCATACAAATCGACAATTATTATAAAATATTCGATACGCTATATCTCGGAAACTATAATAGATATCGAAATGAAATGTTCTACAAAAAGTAATTGCACGCTAAGGGCTACGCTTTAAAGAAAAAATTTTTTGGGTGGGGGCAAAAAAAGGGGTAGCTCCCATACAAATCGACAATTATTTTCAAATATTCGATACGCTATATCTCGGAAACTATAACAGATATCGAAATGAAATGTTCTACAAAAAGTAATTGCACGCTAAGGGCTACGCCTTAGAGTAAAAATTTTTTGGGTGGGGGCAAAAAAAGGGGTAGCTCCCATACAAATCGACAATTATTTTCAAATATTCGATACGCTATATCTCGGAAACTATAAAAGATATCGAAATGAAATGTTCTACAAAAAGTAATTGCACGCTAAGGGCTACGCCTTAGATTAAAAATTTTTTGGGTGGGGGCAAAAAAAGGGGTAGCTCCCATACAAATCGACAATTATTATCAAATATTCGATACGCTATATCTCGGAAACTATAATAGATATCGAAATGAAATGTTCTACAAAAAGTAATTGGGCAAAAATGCCTACGCTTTAAAGAAAAAAATTTTCGAGTGGGGGCAAAAAAGGGGGTAGCTCCCATACAAATCGACAATTATTTTTAAATATTCGATACGCTATATCTCGGAAACTATAACAGATATCGAAATGAAATGTTCTAAAAAAAGTAATTGCACGCTAAGAGCTACGCTTTAAAGAAAAAAATTTTCGAGGTGGGGCAAAAAAAGGGGTAGCTCCCATACAAATCGACAATTATTATAAAATATTCGATACGCTATATCTCGGAAACTATAACAGATATCGAAACGAAATGTTCTAAAAAAAGTAATTGCACGCTAAGGGCTACGCCTTAGAGAAAAAATTTTTTGGGTGGGGGCAAATAAAGGGGTAGCTCCCATACAAATCGACAATTATTATCAAATATTCGATACGCTATATCTCGGAAACTATAACAGATATCGAAATGAAATGTTCCACAAAAAGTAATTGCACGCTAAGAGCTACGCTTTAAAGAAAAAAATTTTCGAGGTGGGGCAAAAAAAGGGGTAGCTCCCATACAAATCGACAATTATTATAAAATATTCGATACGCTATATCTCGGAAACTATAACAGATATCGAAACGAAATGTTCTAAAAAAAGTAATTGCACGCTAAGGGCTACGCCTTAGAGAAAAAAATTTTTGGGTGGGGGCAAAAAAAGGGGTAGCTCCCATACAAATCCACAATTATTATCAAATATTCGATACGCTATATCTCGGAAACTTTAACAGATATCGAAATGAAATGTTCTACAAAAAGTAATTGGGCAAAAATGCCTACGCTTTAAAGAAAAAAATTTTTGAGTGGGGGCAAAAAAGGGGGTAGCTCCCATACAAATCGACAATTATTTTTAAATATTCGATACGCTATATCTCGGAAACTATAACAGATATCGAAATGAAATGTTCTAAAAAAAGTAATTGCACGCTAAGGGCTACGCCTTAGAGAAAAAATTTTTTGGGTGGGGGCAAAAAAAGGGGTAGCTCCCATACAAATCGACAATTATTATCAAATATTCGATACGCTATATCTCGGAAACTTTAACAGATATCGAAATGAAATGTTCTACAAAAAGTAATTGCACGCTAAGGGCTACGCCTTAGAGAAAAAATTTTTTGGGTGGGGGCAAAAAAAGGGGTAGCTCCCATACAAATCGACAATTATTTTTAAATATTCGATACGCTATATCTCGGAAACTTTAACAGATATCGAAATGAAATGTTCCACAAAAAGTAATTGCACGCTAAGGTCTACGCTTTAAAGAAAAAAATTTTCGAGTGGGGGCAAAAAAAGGGGTAGCTCCCATACATATTAACAATTTTTGTTAAATTTTCGATATGCTATATCTCAGAAACTATAACATATATCGAAATCAAATGTTCTACAAAAAGTAATTGGACATTAAGGGCTACGCTCTGAAGAAAAAGATTTTCGGATGGGGGGTGAAGAAGCGGTAGCTCCCATACAAATTAACAATTTTTAAACAATATTCGATACGCTACTTCTGGAAAACTATTACAGCTATCGACTTCGAATATTCTACAAAAAGTAATAATCAAATAATTCATACATTTTGGTGAAAAACTTGGTGAAGAGCAGAGGGACTAGAACATCTAATAAGTTTTATTAACCTTTAAATATGAATAATGTCGAAAACTTTAAAAACTCTCGACCTCAAATCTTCTTCATCTATTTCTATTATTCATACGAACGTTAAAATTTTGTATAGTTTTCTATGGACTTTAAAACTAGCACAATGTTTTTTATTATATTATTTGCAGTACAAAATTACTCGGCTGGGTATATTTAAAGACCAATGTGAAGGGTATATAAGATTCGGCACAGCCGAATATAGCGCTCTTACTTGTTTTCATACACTTTTGAATGCCAAATTTCTTGTTTGTTTCCTGTTTTAATTAAAGTAGAATTTCATGAAAAAAAATATTTGCTCAAAGTATATGAAAACTTTGTTTGTAGTCTTTCACTGCGCCAAGTGTAACTGTGTTTACATTTTCTTAATGTTCATGCCAGCAATTGGGTGCTAAAATATAAAAAAATAAAACTAATATGTATGAAATAAAGCTTGTTTAGGCCAGCCTTATGCCGAATTTTTTATTGGTTGAACTGTTTTACAAAGTTTTATTTTATTTATATTGTTTTAATATATACTATATTTTGAGTTTGTTGTGGAAGCCCTGTTAAAAAAGTTATAAATCCTCAAAACTTTTGTTTTTGTCTTGTGATTTTTTTTTATTTTGGCTTTAAAAGTGGATAAATATTCCAGACTTACACGATCAAATTTATTTATTTAATATTTGCATTCTTCTTGAAAGTTTCTACGTTTTTAATGGTGCATTTGCACGTTGAAATTTTTTAAGAAATCGACAAAACCATTAAAACAAAGAATATGTTTAAGTAAAAGTTTACAAAACTACTTACACCCTAATATTTTTGTATTCATGCATATATTTGTACTCAAATGTAAGTTTGCAAGAAGCTGTTGAAATTTCTTAATATTTATGTACAAATAGATTTTTTACCATTTTTAAAAATTTAAGTAAAAAATGTTTAAGCTGTCTTCGCCTGTGTGGTTATTCAAATCAAAAAGTTAACTAGTTCAAATAAAAGACTTCTTGAAAGGTATTAGAAGCTGCAAGTATGTGTTGTAGTCTTAAGTTCGGAACTGCCAGATATACTCTTTTTCATTTAGGCTTACTCATAAAGAGGTAATCGATACGAGATAAAAAAAAATCTAATTTTTATTATACGTTTGAAAAATACGGCAGAAGCTAAGAATAATATAATGGCAGCTTACAGATTTCTTGCTTTAAAAGCATTATGAAAGATTCTTTTTAGCTGATTGTGTAAGTTTATATCCTTTTTCTTAATTTCGCCGCTAATTATTACTTAAATAGTTTTTTAAAACAGCAATTAAATATTTAACAACATTTTTCCTTTACATGTTTTAAATTCCCATCTGCCATTTATTTCTCTAAAGAAGTTTTTCAACACTTGCTCTCTTTATACTCGTTTATGCAGAAGTGCATCATCAGCTCTTTTTGACTTCAGCACCCTAAGGCATTGAGAAAACTTAGTTGCCAAACTCATCGCTTAGAATTGCAAATGACTTTTGTAGTAAAATGTTTGAAAATTAGAAAAAGATTTTTAATCCTCTGATGCAAACTAAAACAAGTACAGAAGTTAAGTCGGTCAAGCCCGACCATATTATACCCTGCACCACTTTTGTGTGGGGGTATATGAAAAAAAATGATGGTTGGCATGAATATAAACGTGAGTGGAAAATTTTTTAAAGAAAAAATAGGATGACAGCTAGTTATAGGCCAAAATGCTTATTACGTTAGGATATTTGCATGAGGACTATTTCAACAAGCTAATCCATCATTACTAAGAACAGTTGGCTTTGCCAAATATCATCGTCAAAATTGTGACCTAAAGCGTGTTCACAAAAATACACAGAAGGGATGAACGGACATCCTTAAATCGACTAAGGAATTGATTCTGAGTCGATCGGTTTGTTAAAAATGGGTCTTATACCTTTATATTTGGGTGTTACAAAAATCTGCACAAACGCATAATACATTAACCGAGTATGAAGTGTGCATAAAAACCATAATAGTAACAATTATGGTCATTTCTGAGATTAAAGATACATTTGGGCATTTCACAGGGTGTATTATCATGTCTTACTGTCATGTAGTCTTATTTTAAAAAAAACTTCAAAGAGTAATACCATTTTTATTTGGCTTTAAAGTTTTATTTACTGTTTAAAATTAAATTCGAAAACAAATGAGGCTGTCCTGGTAGTTCGGTGGTAAGTGCAAGATTCTACCAGTCTGGGGGTTGTGAGTTCGTCTTCCACCCGAGTCCCTGGCATGTCTGCTTCATCTTACTTTTCTTTCTTTCTAATTTTTATTCTTCTCTAAATTTCTTCTTTCTTTTTTATCTTCGCCCTTTCTATCTGCCTCTCCAAGTAGCACGAAGGGACCGAAAAAGCGGACTCAAGTAAGCAGCATCCTTTCTTTCATTAACGGCTGCCTGTTCTACCGAAACTAACTTAAATTGCTCTCTTTTTATACCCATTACATAAGTGATAAGAGTATATATCAGTTTGTCGATATAGCCATGTCCGTCTGTCCATCTGTACGTCTGTTGAAATCAAGTTGACGGAGTCCATTTTTGCGTTACGGATCAGGTATTGGCGTAAAACTATTAGAAATATTCCTGAGATGATCGCCATTTAAAATGAATAATACTGCGACTGTCTCAGTTTTTTTAGAACAAAATCACAAACAGCGTACAAAATATGTAAACATACAAATATAATTATTCGGCCAGATCGTACGGCTGGGTACTTTAAAGATCAATATGAAGGTTATATAAGATTCGGCACAGCCGAATATAGCGCTCTTACTTGTTTAGTTTAAAGTTAATTTCGATAAAAATTCAATTACGGCCTTGAGGTATTGTGTTTAAAACTTAAAATAAAAACTTCAAAATTTACTTCTTCTTTATTATAGTTTTAGTATTGGGTACAAAAAGTATATTTTGCTAAATCGTTTCAATAATATGGGCTTAGTAATATAACCGATTTTAGTTTTTTTAAATTTGCTTTTATTTTTCTAATTGATTTTATCAGCTTAGTAAATCCTTTTTCTTTACTCTAAAATTTTGTTCATACTTAGAATATCTTTTAAATTTCCCCAGGTTTTCCAAACATTTTCTTTTACTTTTTTTAAGGCTAACTATAAATGTATGGAAGGAGTTATCCTTAATTCATAAGCTTTCCTTACTGTCAAACACTTCGAATAAACGCCGATTAATATTGTTCTATTGTTAATTGAATAAATTTTAACTTTTGCCCCAAACTGCCATACAAATTGTTTAAGTATATTTTCCATTGAGTAATAAAAAATTCTTCAAGAACAATGCTTTAGGGGTGACTAATTTCTAACATAAATGTTTGAAGAATATATTTGTTAAATAAACTTTGAAAATCTCATAATTTTTTTCTATAATCAAATAAATCCTTATCTAAATATTTGTAAATGCTTTAAGTTTTTTTTGTATTTTGATTAAACAAATTTCTCCTTTTGCTTTAGTTTCTTGGAGCGCTTGTGGTTCACGTTTTGTTAACTTTTAGTTTATTTCCCTAAACAAAACTCTTAAACATTAAAGTCTTAAGAGCTAAAGTGGAGTAACAATTTCTAAAGTTATTTCCTTTTACAGATTTTTTCTTAACAACTTGACCTAAGTAATGGCTAATAAAAACGCTTTGGTTTAACTTATTCAATCAAATTAAGTGGTGCTCGTTTTACTATTTTTTTTGTGTTAGTTTTACTTAGAAATGTTGGCGATTAGTATTAGAAAGGAAAAAAATTTATGGTGCATATATTTTTCTTGAAAACTACGTCAATTGATTTGACTAATTTAAAACAATTTCAGAATCGTATTTTAGAAGTTATAAAGAAAATTTTTTTAAATAAAATACCAAATTTTTATTATATATGAAATTAAATTCCTTTAAAAATCGGTGAAGCAGAAAATAATAAAACAAATTAAAATAAATGCTTGAAGATTCAAAATTTTACACTTGTATTCATAATAATAAAAGTAGGCTTATTAAGGGCTTATTTGACAACCATGCAATTGATATCTGTCAAATAAGAGCTTATTAGCCCTTCTTTAATTTTATGCATATTGGGGTTAAGTTTTTGAATAATTATAATTACGTTTTTGATACTTTTTTTAAACTTGTAGGCTTTAGGGGAAATTTTCTTAACCTTTTTAACTTTTTCGAGCCAAGATATTTTTTCAATTGGTGCATTTTATAAACAGTCCTAAAAGAACTTTAACAGTAATTCAAAGATATATTTGAAAAGAAATTGTTTAGCGAATGATAATTAAAAAAGTACTATAAAAATAAAAACCTAAATAGTTGAGGGCTTTTATGAACTTTATTGATTTATTTAGTAAATAAAGGAGCATGACTAAAATTAAAAACCGATTTGGCTGCAAAAAGTACCCTATTTTAATTTATTGGTATTTTTTGGACGATGAGTACTTTTTTATACCTTTTCTACACTTTTTTAGATTGTAAGTCTAGAAATAAAAAATTGAGATCTATTGGCTCAGACTGGGGCCGAATAAAAAGTACCTTTTGCATGTTTTGGACCTTTCTTCCATACAACTGAGATTACGAGCTAAGCTCGACGCAATTTATGGCGACAAAGCATTTTGCATAATAATTTGTTTCGAATGGGTTATTGCATTTATTTATATTAAACATTTTGAAAATCCTAACTGCTCGCCAGGCATAAGAGACTACAAATTTTGTATTCTAATTCCCTTCGATGCTCAGAGAGCACGCACACGCGTGTGGATATTTAAAATATTTAATGGACAATTTTTAAATTACATTCAATGCTTGGTTGAACTTATATCTGCGAGTCTTATCCGCATAAAATATTCTCAATATAAATTTAATATCTATGAGATTTTACAAAACCAAGTAGTATGGCAAAATTATTTCGCATTTTTGAAAATTTTACTTTAACATAAGTGGCTTAATTTTTATTTTTACATTCCAAAACTTTTTCAGTGCGATTCTATAATATTTTAAACTTTAAACTATGGTCACCCTAGTGCCATAAGAGAAAAATATTTACGCTCAAAAACAAACAATCAACACAATCAAAACAAAAGAATGTATGCGTGTGCCGATCCCTGATTTAAATTATAATTTTTTTTTTAGTTAAGTTCTTGTATATATTTGTGGTCACGTTGATTTTTTTAAACATATGCTCATTTTGTTCTGAGGTGTAATAAATAAAAAAATATAAATAAACAAAAAATAAAAACAAACATGCACATAAGCAAATTTTAATGTGACGTAGTTTTAGTCCATAGAAGAAACTTTGATCGCTCATTCACTTTGAACACTTCTTAAGAAAACCAGTTAGTAATTTTTTTTGACATCAAAATTCATCAAAAATATCTTAAGTTAATGGTACATCCCTCGGGGTTTTTGATATAAATTTATAAAAATTTTAAAATTAAATTATGAGCAATATTTTATGACAGTGTTGTGTTACCTCCACTCATTTCACACTAATTTTGGTTTCTTATCAATTAATACTGATATTCTGTATAAATGTATAAATATTCAGCAAAAATCACTCAATAAAATAGTTTACTTAAGACCTTTCAATAGATTATAACAGCAAGTAAAAATAAAATATATATGTATTTATTTTAAAAAGCTTTTTAGCACATACAAAACAAATTAAAAACTTTTAATTTTAAAAACAAAAAAACCCAACAACAGTATTCAAATAATTAATTGCGTCAATAATAAATAATATTTGTTTGCACATAAAATTTTGTAAAAAAAAAAAAAAAATAATAAATAGAAAAATGAAATTAATTTATTTTATTTTGGCGGTACGTAAACTTGTGTAATAAAAAAGCTGAAGTGCTTTAAATTTATATAAATTAAAATTCCCGCCTTTTTTTTCTTAACAGTTCGTTGCATTGTTCGTAATTGCCTTTGGCTCAGATGTTGTAGAAGTTAAATCAACAATTGTGGGTGGTAAACTGTTTTGTGTTCAACCCAAAAAAACTTATTGTTTGAACGTAGTTGATTATCCCAGGTAACGAAAACTTTACTATAAACTAATAATAACTTTATGCAAAATTAAAAAAGAATAGAATAGAAGAAAATTTTCAAAATTTTTTTTTTAAAAAGTTTTAGTTTAAACCCTAAGCACAAAGTCAAATTAGAACCAGTAAGAAAGTTAAAGACGGCCAAGCTCGATCGTATTATACCCTGCAATACAGTTAATTTTATACATAGCAACACCGCACAGCGTGGTGAAGGCGGCCAAAATTAAAAAAAAATAAATTAAAAAACTCTTATTGTGTTTATTAAGCTTCAGATGTCTTATTTGTTTTGTATTTTGAGCAATATTTCGCTACCTCAACAGGTAGCTTCTTCAGGGGAAACTAGACATAAAGTTTAAATTTTAAAACTTTATTGATGCAGCTTTGTTTGACCTTATTCTATAATAAACAGAAAGAATAGATGATTTTAAACAGCCGGTTTATTTAATACCTCAAAAATATGGCAAATCTATTTTTAAGATTTTTTTTTAACTGAAAGTAGGTAAAACTAAGAAGTATTAGTTATTGAGAAAAACCCTTAAAAACCCAAACCCCTTTTTATTTTACACAATATTAGCAAATGTATATATGCTTCAAAAAATCGATTTCTTTTACGACTAGGCTTAACTTTTCAAGATATTTCACTTTTTCGGTGCCGGCCCAGGCACTATACGGCGCAAACCTGCAAGTATGCTCGCAATTGATAGAAATTTGGACAGGCTATGAAGCATATTAAACTGTTAACAACTACATTAAGCTATCGATATTTTTCTCTCCGTTAGGGCATATGTATTTTATTTAAAGGATGTATGGGAACAGCACCAATCTTGAAATTAAAGTAATAAAATTTTAGATTTTCAAAAAGTTTTATGAGTTAAAGTAATTGGAAAAGGACATTTTTTATTTGTTTATCACTTGCTTGAAAAAGGACATGTGTGACTGTGGTTTTTTGTCGTTTGTTATTTCAAGGATATATAAAAAGGGCTTTGAATCCTTGGATATTAAGTAATACAATTTTACATTTTTGTTTAGGTTTTTAAATTAAAATACTCGTGCTTTTTGATCGTTTTTTACTTTTCTAAAAAAGACCCCTTAGATGTAGGCATCAAAATTGAAAGAAATTTGGACAGCGCGTGAACCATGTTACATCTAATGTCTGTACAAAATTTCAATAATCTATAATTTTTTTCCTTTGCTTTATGACAGTTTAAATTTTAAGGACATATGGGAAGAGCACACATTCTTTAAACTCCAGGCGTGAAATTATTTACTGAATTAAAATATGTGAGCGAAATTTTATTTCTTTATAATAGCTCCTTCTATTTTTGCCACTCGTTATACGAAATCATCGTTTACCCTATCTACTACTCAAAGCAAAGTCAATAATTTAGATGATTCATTTCACGATTTTTAAGACGATCTTGATGTTTTTTCTAGCATATCTGTTTGGGAATGTTTTTCATAATTTGCCACCAAAACGTAATCCATATAATATGACTGACTCCGGAAACTTAATTTCACCAACAGCAGTTGTCAAATAATATTTAGAGCGTTTGTACTTATCAAGAGAAAATGCTTTGTGGAGAGCTTTTATGGAATTTTTTTTATTTTTTTTTGTGTATTTTGGAACTCATGTAAATTACACTTAAAACCTAATTTGTGGTCTTACTACTTCTTTTCCCTTTTACTTGATGTTTTATTTTTCTCTTTCTTACTTTTTTTGAAAATATCTACAATGAACCCAGGACGTTTCCGAGTGTTGATGTATAAGAGGGTTCACGTATCTCCACTTTAAGGACTTTGGTCTCTGTTGCTCAAAGTTTTTCTATGAAAAAATAAAGGCAAATTGAAGGTTTTTTTTAATCGCATGTTCACTTTACGTACTTACTTAGATGGCTATTACAGAACGTTTGTTTCATTAGCCGAACTTATAATCGATTTCCAGGCGCTTCGATCTTCTGCGCTTTTTCTCCAAGAGATGTTTTCCTTCCCTTGATCCTTCCATCGGAGCTTCGGTCTTACCCTTCTACGTCATTTGTTGGCAGGTTCGCATTTAACTGGTCAATATCTGCAAACAGCTCATACAGCTCACGGTTCATACGACGCCTGTTTTCTCCATCAACGCAGATGGGTCAATAGATTTTCCGAAGAATTTTCCTCTCAAAGACTCCAAGCATTGCCTCATATGCTTTCGCAAGTAGCCATACTTTAGAAGCAAGATTAGTGTCAGTGCTGTGTAGAGAGTGATTTTTGTATGTCGGGAGGTGGATTTGCTTTTAAGCTTCTTAGCTCAAAGTTGCATCTACTGGCCAATTTTGTTTATTTAATCCCAAAACTGATATTGTTTGTTTTATTAATGCCGGTGTCGAGGTAAATAACATCTTTGACTAATTTTAAACTGTTTTCAACCTTCACTGTCTGCTCAAGTCTACTGGACGTCTTGTACGTTAACTTGGTTTTATCTGCGTTTACTGACAGACCCACTTTGGCTGATTCTTTCTCGAATTTTTAAAGGTGGAAGTTACTGCTCGCAATGTTGGACCCATTATATTGATATCGTTGGCGCAAGCGAGTGTCATGTGCTGTTTTGTGAAGTGCCAGTTATATTCACATTTGCGTCTCGTATAACCTTTTCTAAGAGGATGTTAAATATATCCCACGAAATGCTGTCTTTTTGTTTAAAACCTCGCCTGGTACTGAAACGATCAGAGATATTCTTGCATATCTTAACTAAGGACTGCGTATCAGTTAATGCCATTCTGCAGAGTCGGTTTAGTTTCGCAGTGATATCAAGCTCAGACATAGCTTGAAACACATTTGAATGTATGAGGCCGTCGAAAGTGGCCTTATAGTCGACAAACGGATGATATGTGTCGATATGTCGCTACAAAAAGAAAAAACATTTATTACTAACTTTTTTAGACTGTTGGTTTGCAGATTTAAAACATAAAAACATCTCTTTATATCGTTTTTTACATTTTCCTATTAAACCACTTTTGTTGCGATGGTCGGTTGATATTTTTTGCTTTTGTTTCAGTAATTCATCTTAATTGCTCTTTTGCTTTTGGTTGTACTGCTTTTGTGTAAATTGCTTTGTATGTCTGTGGTAACAAGTATTTCTGTTTTATATGAAAAGTCTAGCACTTTTGTTGGCATCTTTGACCAGTCCTCTTTATATCCTTTTTAATTTAAGCTGCAAAAAAATGAGAATGTTTTCCTGTTGTTTAATGGGACGTGGTTGAAGCAAACTGTTCTTTTGCCAATTTAGTCTATTGCTGTATCAAAGATGATTGTTGTATATAGGTTTCTGTTTACTTGTTTACTCGTAAGAAACCTTAATATTGTAACTTAAAGTATAATATCTGTTGTTGTTGTTAAACTCTTTTCTTTCAGTTACTAATGCTTAACTTTTTTTTTTGTTATATGAACTTTTAGAGACCGGCTGAATATACTGTTTAAGGATGTAAAGGCAGACAATTCGGATGCATAATTTAATCGTGTGAAATACTTTTTATTATACTCTTATTAGGAGATCTGCTTTATCTTAAGTACTTACTTATGCTTATATTGAGTTGATTTGATTGATTTAAAATAATATTAAGTATTAATTAGTAAGATTTTTTAAATCTATTTTTAATATCTGCTATTTATAGATTACTTTAGAAAAAGTATTAAATAAAAAGAGCACATTAAGTTAGTTAAAAACTGTTTTAGATAATCCTGACCTTTCATTTACAAATAAAACAAAAGTCGAAAAGTTCACAACAAATATACACTATTTTACTAACACATTCACATTTTTTTTTACTTTCCGCTGAAATTTCAAACACTTTTTCAAAAAGTGATTTTTTAAAGATTGTACCCAACAAGCATTTTGGCTGAAATTCAAGTGGAATTACATTTGAAATCAAGTCACAATTTCCAATTTCCAGTGTTGAATTACAGTTGAAACACAGTTGAATTCAATAGCGAATCCAGCAAAATTAACCATTGAATTACAGTCGAACAAAACAGTACCTTTATAGTGTAATTCCAGCCTTGAATAACGGTGTGATTCAAGTTGAACCGAACTTGAATCTGAAAATTTAATTATAAAATCATCATCTTCACCGCCGCCAATGATCCATCAACTCTGTGCCATAAATAACGTATGCTTCAAACAAATTTGTTGTTGTTTTTTAACAAACTTTAAACAGACTGGAAAGAGGATGGATTTTAAATGTAATTCAAGCTTGGATTCACACCGGAATTCCAACATTGGAATTCACAAAAAATTTGTGCTTATTGGGTAAGGAAGTAAAATGGCAAATAAGAACACATCTTGTTCAAATATACAAAAAAGAACCCAGTTGATGTATTTCTTTTAATAAAACTCTCATAAAAAAAAAATTTGTAATTCTTCCAACCTTTGTCCCATTATTTTTGCTAAGTCTTATTAAATCCTTTTTCAGTGTTTTTTTAAAACAAAAGACAAACTTTCAACAAAATTTTTTTTTATCAAAGTGTTTATTTGTAAAGCGTATACAAATGTTTTAAGAAAGTGCTTTTATTTTTGAAAATACTAAATAAAAATATTTGTGTTTCCAAAAAATATATTGTACACTCAAAAAACTATTTGTGTAAAATCAACTGGACATCTATTTAAAATAATGGATATTCATTTAGAACCCCTCCAAAAAGGTGTTTATTAAAATTAATAAAATATTTCATTTATATGAAGACATCAAAAAATTAACTTATGTATATATTCGTCTAAAATAAATTAGATTTTCTGTCATTTACAGCAAAATACAAAATTTTAGAAACCGATAACAAAGTTAAGTATTACTATCAAAATAATTGACAAAAATAACTTCAACTGAAAATCTCTATATCTGTTTAGTTGAAGCTTTAAACAACCCTTAACCGGTTAAAAAAATATTGTTTTAAAATTTTGCTGTTTTTTCATTTAAAAACTATTTTACGGAATACTTCCTAAATAACTTACAGTCAGTTACTGTAATAGTTTTTTAAGTGTATGTACAACACAGGCCAATAAATATTTTTCCTGTGGTCACAGGTCCGAAATTAAAGTCTTATTTACTATAATTACTTTTTATACCCTTCATATAAGTAAGTGTTAAGGGTATATATCAGCTTGCCATTCCGTTTGTAATTTTTTTATTATCCATTTGCGACCCCATAAAGTATATATGTATATGGGGGATTTCATGTCAAGTGACCCAACTTTTTTTTTCGATTCGAAAGAAATTTGGACCAAAGTAAGTTCTTGCAGAGAGTAGTTTAGATAAAATTTTTTAACACGATCGGTCAAAAACTCTCTGAGCTAGAGGGGTTCAAAATTTGACGTTTTCGGCAAATAGGTGTTTTTTCTCATACATGTAGTTTATTACCTTTTGCTTTTAACAAAATTCGTCCCAAATACTTTCGATAGCTTTTTCTTCAATCTTCCAGAAAAAAATATTTTTCAAATAAAAATTTTTTTTTGTTTTTTTTTATAAAATAATTAGAAAAAATTTTATTTTCCAAATATGCCCATTTTTTTTTTTTTGCTCAAAAGAAAGCTTAGGTCTTTTCTTTGAAGAGCTTGGAGGTCGCTTAGTGGGATGCGAGTGGGATATCTATAAAAAATAATGTTTTGTAACTCAAGGCAGAGGTTTTCCAATTTTCGCGTATATTCCATTTATGATTTTTTTTCCTATTTATGTAAAATTATCTCTTTAGCAAAAAAAAATTATTTTATGCTAAGAAACAAAATAATTTAACCTTTCCGACAGTATGCATTGAAATTATTAACAAAATGTGTTCAGACATCGCCATATAAAAGTGATTTTATTCCAGAGGCCTACTATTTTGTTGGTAATACAGTGTCGAATGTATGAGACTTTATTTGGTACTTGCATACCGTCGGAAAGGTTAAATTATTTTGTTTCTTAGCATAAAATAATTTTTTTTTGCTAAAGAGATAATTTTACATAAATAGCAAAAAAATCAAAATAGAATATACGCGAAAATTGGAAAACCTCTGCCTTGAGTTGCATCCCACTAAGCGACCTCCAAGCTCTTCAAAGAAAAGACCTAAGCTTTCTTTTGAGCAAAAAAAAAAAAAAAATAAAATGTGCATATTTGGAAAAACAAATTTTTTTTTCTAATTATTCTATAAAAAAAAAAATAAAAAACAATTTTTTTTTAATTTTAAAAATATTTTTTTCTGGAAGATTGAAGAAAAAGCTATCGAAAGTATTTGGGACGAATTTTGTTAAAAGCAAAAGGTAATAAACTACATGTATGAGAAAAAACACCTATTTGCCGAAAACGTCAAATTTTGAACCCCTCTAGCTCAGAGAGTTTTTGACCGATCGTGTTAAAAAATTGTGTCTAAGCTACTCTCTGCAAGAACTTACTTTGGTCCAAATTTCTTTCCAAGCGAAAGACATCGGTTTTAAAAGTTGGGTCACTTGACATGAAATCCCCCATATGTATTCTAGATCCTTTAGATAGGGAAGTTGATATAGTCATGTCCGTCTGTCACTGTGTCCGTCAGTTGAAATCAAGTTTTCGGAGTCAATTTAAGCACTACGAACCAGGTATTGAAGTCAAACTATCAGAAATATTCCCAAGATGATCGCTTTTAAAAATGACCAAGATCGGTTCACCACGGACCTAGATATGGGCAAAATGCTGCAAATGCCTCAGTTTTTTAGAACAAAATCAAAAACCCCATACAAAATATGTAACAAATGAAAACTGAAAAACATATATGGATAAAAAAATGATTTTACATGACAAGATTTTGTATTATTCCACAGCATTTTTTTGGCATGTCGTAATACATGTATTACCATGTTGTTTTGTTTACAAGTATATGAAATTTAATAAAAGTTGTGACAATATTGTTGAGAGAATTTCTTTTTCAAAGTGAGAGCATAAGAGAAATCGCTGTCAGAATTAAATAGATTCATTCATCAGCTTAATTGTACGTCAAATTGTATGGAAAAAAATGTCATGCCGGTGTTCTATTTTATCATTAAAATTTTAAATCAAAGATTATAATAAACGCGATTTAAAATATTTCTCATCTTATTTTGTGTGTCGTTTTGTAATAATTATAACTAATAGCAAAGATATCTTTTTCATTCTTTTGTTGCAATTGATAAATTACATCAATTATGGCTTAATGAAAATAGACATTAATCTTTTGTTGTTTTTTCATACCTCTTTTACGCCATTACTTATCATGATATAATTTTTGTAAAAACAAATTTTATTCATTAATTCTAATTATAACTAATATTCACATCGTTAGTCTCGAATAATCATTAGCAACAGCAATAACAACAAAACGAGACTTTATGAATAATATTTAAACTTTTTTAAAGACTCTCAACCATTTTTTAAAAAATCTTTTCATGGTCAAGTTCAATGTTTCAAGTTTTAAGGCTTCTTAATAAATTTTTCAATGTATAGGATGAATTGCCGGAATTCATATAGTAAAGTGCTGGTGACCCTATTTTTTTACTAAGGACTTAATGATAAATCAAACAAATTATTAATAAATCTATTTAACTCTTTATTTAGTAAATACAAAACGATTATTATTTTCTGTCATAATCCTAGGTCCTTGCGATACAAGGAAACAACAAATATTTCCAAACCTACAAAATGAAATATGTGCCCTATATATTGATTTTTCTTTGTCAGGTTTTTCCTTTTGGTTTTACTTAAATTAGTTTTTAATTATTTTTAAGATATATTTAAAAGGCATTTAAGGGAACTGCATAAAATCTACTTAAATGTTATAAAAAAAAGTAAAATTTTTGGTTTATTGAATTCCTTAAAAAAATTAAGGGTAAGGTTGACAATTTTTCGATTGAAACTTGCCAAATAAGCCCTTTAGAAACCTACAATAATTACAATGTGCAATAGTGAAAAAAATACACAAACGAGATAGTATAGGTTCAGTTTTACCAACAAAGAGTATTCAAATTCTAAAAAATAAAAGGAACTAAAGTTATAATATTGCTGAATTTAAGTTTGTGTTGTAAACATATCTTAATAAGCTTTTGAACAAAAGCTCTCTTGATCTTCCAACATTTTTGAGGCAAAAAAAATGTTAACCAATCTCGCCAAACTAATTTTGAGGTTTCACTTCCATTTAATAGTTGAATCAAACCTACACTTTAAAATAAATAAAAATAACGTTCAGTTTGGCATAATCTAATTAAAAATGTCTTTTTTCCAGGTCTTTGTGGCTAGGCACGTTCAAATTATATTGACCATATTACACCCTACATCACATTTGTATAGGAGCTAGCCATATGCGAAAATTGACTGAAAATTTTTGTATTTACTGTAATAGTTGGTGGCGTAATGATAAATATGTATGAAAAATTTTGAGAAGGTTAAGTAATATTCTAGCCATTTATATCCCAAAATGCTTCTTTCGGAAGGATATTTGTATGCGGGCTTTGAATTTTTGTTCAGTATACTACCTGATGGCATAAAGCAATACACATGTGCTAAATTTTGTCAAAATAGAGTAATATTGGGGTCAATTATAGGCCAGAATGCTATTTCCGGGAGAACATTTGAATGGGAGCTATGTCAAAAAATTGTCCGATCATCTCGCAAACAACAGGCTTTGTGATAGTGTGAAAAAACTTATCTGTGTCAAATTTCATCAAAATATCTTTAAAAGGGCGACCTAAACTTTGATCACAAAAAGATATGGACGCACAGACGGTCGGACGCACAGACAGACGGACATGCTTAAATTGACTCAGTAAGTGATTCTGAGTTGATCGGTATACTGGAAAGTGGGTCTCAGCATAAACTTGGTAGTAAATAGTCATTACAAAAACAGCTTACTTTTTAAAAACTATTATATTTTGTCTGCTTTACTTAGCAGTTGTTATATAATGAGTTATTTCTTGTCTAAAATTTAAGCAGAAAATGTATGTTTGATAATTTTTTTAAAATTATTCTTGTTCAATATTTTAAACCAGTTTTTACCAAACCATCAAAGAAGAAAGTTTAAAAATCAACAATAAGGGAATTATTGGGGCCTTTTTAGTAAAAAATTATTCTAATTTTATAATTATTTAAGTCCCTTTTTGTAAGCTAACGTGGTAAGTACTTGCCTCCAATGTCATCGCCATCTTAAAATAATGAGTTAAAATGCTAATGAGTAAATAGTGCCGATAAGGTTTTTTTTAAATATTTTTACTTATTACAAAGCAATGTAAGTTTTTGCTAGGTTGAGTAAAACATTTCTAAGTTAAATTAGGTTTTATATCCAAATCTGAACCAGATTTTGGACAAATCCTGATGACACCACTTTTTAAAGAATCCACTAATTTTCAAAATAATTTAAAGCTCAAAAATAAAAGGGTCACCAAAGGGTACTGATAACGAAATTGCGTAGCTGCTTTCGAAAATGCATTCTACTCGGCTAGTATCGGTAGAAAAACCCACATTTTCAAAAAAAAAACAAGTTTCTTTTAACATTAACGAAAAAATATTGATTTCTTCTAACAAAAAGAAAATAAACAATTAACTTAAGCCAGAATAAAAAGCAAAAATTTAAAAAAAAAAAAATTAGTTCAACAAAAATACAAATAAGAATATAAACTAATTTCAATTCATTTATCGTTGTTAAATATTAAGCGACAAATTTAAAAATGACAAAAGAAATCAAATGATTTATCCCCCCATACAACAATAAAAAAGAGCGTCTCATCCCATTTGATAGATGGATAATTCTTACCCGTTAGTCAAGTATTACCAAAGAGACTTTAATACAAAAAAGCATAGTGCATTTGAAAAAGTTAAGAAATATTCCTTTTTCTTTTCTGATCGAAATGCTGTTCAAATAAATGAATGTGATTATGTGGCATTTGACTTGAATATATGTACTTACAAAACTAAGTACGTATGTCTGTTATACACAAGGTAATATTAAAAGGCAAAAGTTCTTTTATAACATTTTCCATCATAAGCAAACACAATTCTGGAAGAAAAATCATACAAGAAACCTTTTAGTAACTATTCGTGTTAATATTTTATCCACAGGATTTTGCGCACGTATGTATGGTTTTTATTGCTATTTTCTTTAAACGTGTATAGAGTTTGTTTGTTTTAATAAAAAAAAATTTTAAATTTTCAGTTTGAGATTTTATTCGACCATAGAATTTATACAATTAACAAATTAGTTTTTTGAGCTTTTGGTCACTAATTTGTTAATTGTAAAAAAAATTTTTTTTTAAACCTTTGGCCCATTTAAAAATGTTTAATTGTACGTAAATAGTAAATTTTGAGGCAATATCAGCAGAAACACGATTAAAAACTTGTTTAGTACAAGGGCATGTGAACTTAGCTAGCTACTTATACATAACAATTATTAACATTTAATATCAATCATACGCCCCGTTACTTAATAGTTTTTCAGAGCTCCCTTAAATGTTTTTTACTTTAATTGCATATTTAAATATGCAAATGTGTAACTACATAAATTTCATTTTATATATTTGTTCGACCTCCGTTAATTTATTAACTGACAATCACAAATTGCTTGTTATTATTAACCCCTGTACTAAAAAAATAGACTTTTCTGTACAGAGTTTTTTTTTTAATTTTTTTATTATTATTTTTTTAAAAGCCACGTTGCAAGAGAGTAAGAGGAATAGAGCGATAAACATACACTTACTTATTTTTATTACTTTCATTATGTATATTAAACATTCTTAAGGGAAATTGGGAACTGGGGTTATTATTAGATATCACAACTAAAGCAGTTTTCCTTTTGTCCATATTCCATAATATGTTTTAAATTTTTTATATCAACCACAGAGAGAAAGAAAGCTTGCAAACAATTGGCAAACGCTTTGTATGATTGTTATTTATATACCTAAATGAGGGCACTTTGAAACATTGTTACTGGGACTTTTGTAAAACCATATATCAAAGTATGTTCGAGGCATATGAAAAAAAATCTTTTAAACATGAACAGTTAACACTTTATCGACTGCAATTTAGATATTGTAAAAAATTTGTGTGGCATTATTTCTATGTAGAATTAAAAGGTTGTTCTAATAAGTGTTTTGATATTACAAACTCTTTTTAAATCCAAAAAAATAAAATCAAACTATTTAACAGCATTAAGATACATACATATATTCGATTAATGCATTAATTCGTATAAATAGTTAAATTCTACACAAAAAAAACGAACAATTAAAGTAAATATTTTTCTAACAGCATAAATTGTTTTATTAAAAAACAAAAAGTATTTTTTCCAATTAAATTCTTTTAAAAATTTTAATAATTTTTTTTTTTATTTTACGATTTGGTTATAGAACCACAAGCAGATAAAAAAATTATTTATTCTGTTAAGCACTTTACTGATTTCGGTCCTAAAAAACTTGTAAAATTAAAACACATAATTGATAATAATTAAAAAAAAAAAAATTATTTGGAAATAAATTCCTTTTATTTTTAATAACAATATTTTTGATTTTTAGCAAATATAATTTTGATTTTTTTTTTTTTACATAAAAATCATGTCTTAAAAAAAAAATATTAAAAAAATACTTATTAAAAAAATTTCTTCAGTCTTTTCTGTGAAAAATATATTTTTATTTCGAATATCCTTCTTATTCGCTTATTTCAGCTCGACCTATTTGTGCGGTTGACATTTATTCATCCTTATGTGTCTTTTGCACCCAAGAGCAACATGTGCTTTTATAGACCACAAGAAGGCAGTTATATTTTAACAATACATTAAATGTAGCCATGTTTATAGGAATTTTTCTATACCACAGACCATAAGGAATTATTGCTACTACAAAAAGATGAGGTTGACGATAAAGTCAAGTCAATTGTTTATGTAAATGACTGTTGAATCTTATAAAAACGTTTAACAATAGATATGAAAGGTTCTAATGTGTATGTATTTACTTTAAAGAAAACAAATAAATGTTTTCTAGTAGATAGATTTATTACATATAAATAGAATAACTTATATATGTAAATCTTACAAACCCAGAGTAGAAAAATTCTGTCTTAAATATTCTAGAGTTTTAGAGTAAAAAAGAGTATAATTTATTTAATTATGCGACGCAAAGAGGGAAATCCTTGAACTTTTTTGTGGGCCTCCTGCTTAAAAAACGGAACTATGTACCTAACTTTTGTTAAGTGTATTAAAGCAAGCTTATTTTATGGCTTGGTGCTTATGTTAGGAAAAATGAATATAGCGTTTTTTTTAATTATTAATATTTTAATTTTTTTAAAGTAATAAGCCTGTTTACATTGTTCATGCAAGTCATATAATTTAAGGGCTATAGCTTTTAAACTATGTAAAATATATTTTTTTTCTATATATTTCGAATAGATTTGTAGCACCCGTATTTTCTCTTTACTTTCGTCCAAAACAAAACAGTTATATGGGAACATCGATTTTAGTTTAAAAATTAATACTATAGTTCCGACTATAGCTCCGTAAAAATTCCTTATCTCCCAATCTTTTAACTTTTGCGAAGAAAGATATTTGTGCCTATCTACTACCATATCTCCACTCTTTATTCTCTCTGTTTACAGCCTAAATAAAGTTAAAGTTGTCATAGTTAACCATAGAGAATTTTAAATATCAGCCGAAAATAGCTCGGAACTTTTAATTGGTCGCTACATCAATAAAAATTAAAATTTATAAGTGTAGTACCGGATATACATACGTGCACCCTGGGCATTCAATTCCTGTTTATGCGGTAAATCATGATAAATATTTTGTTAAATATCATTAACAAGGTAAAATGATTAGTAAACACATAAAAGATGCTGTTTGCTTAAAAACGGATTCTACTTGAAGAAGAAACACCTAATTTTTGTGGTAAATACTAGCCATATGTTAAATATATGTACGTACATTTGTATGTATGTAGTTGCAATCCTATTATGTAATATAAAAACGCTATACAGTTAATCGTCAAGACAATCTTAAGGTACCTTTACACGGTAATACAAAGTAATTAGATTTTGTAGAATCAAAATATTATGAAATTCTCTCCGTGTTTAAAAAAAGAGAATAAAAATCTGTTCTAACTATTTTTCATGTTTACACGGATGAGGTTTGGTAAAATCAAAATCGGTTGTTTCTTGCCGCTTTTACTTTACCTTTTCTAAGATAATTGTACCATGCACAGTATATATTATTTTAAAATCCTCATTCTGGCAATGCTGATTGGAAAATTTTCATTCTCTATTGTGAATGATTGCACTTTTTGACAGCTTTTGACCAGCTGAGTTGTTCTTTGTGTACATTTTCTTCTAAAATCCAATCGAAGAAACAACGCAATTCTAATATATTTTTAGAAAAGAATTTGTTTTTGAAAAAAAAAAATCGAAATCAGCTTTTGAAAAAAAATAAAACAGTATGGGAGCCGTTTTAGGACTGTGTTCAGCAGCACAGGTAAGTAATTTTCGTCAATTTTTATCAACATATGGAGTTGGTTTATATTTAGTGTAAAGTGAAAAAATCAATAAGTTACGTTCAAATGTATTCTTTTTTTGTTTTGTTCAGATTACTCGCGTCATATATGTACCTTTAATTAAATTATAGCTTTCTTAGCTTGCAATGAAACTCATTAATTTTTTTGTCCCCACAGTGTGCTTTGTGCTGCACAGGTACAGCAGCCAGTATGTGCTGCAGCGCCTGCCCATCATGCAAAAATTCTACCTCGTCGCGTTTTATGTATGCCTTTATGTTGCTGGTAGGCACTATACTAGGGGCCATCGCTTTATCTCCTGGTCTACAAGGCACTTTGAAAAAGCTACCGTTTTGCATAAATTCCACTTCAACAGTTAGTTCTAAAGCTCTTGATACCTTCTCGGGTGGTTCACTACAAGTCGATTGTGACTATGCTTTGGGCTATATGGCTGTTTATCGTATATGCTTTGGTCTGGCCTGCTTCTTTACTCTAATGGCTTTGATTATGTTGGGTGTTAAATCTTCACGTGATCCACGTTCACACATACAAAATGAGTTTTGGCCACTGAAGTTTTTAATATGCTTTGGTGCTGCAATTGGTGCTATTTTTATACCAGACGGCTCATTTGGTCCCGCTATGATGTGGGTAGGACTTATTGGAGGACTTGCCTTTATCTTAGTTCAGTTAATTATAATTGTGGATTTTGCCCATTCGATAGCCGAAAATTGGATTGGTAAGCTGTTGTTTGCTGTTTTTGTACATTAATATCTAAATATCATTCCCAAAATTTCTATTTATAGAAAAGGGTTTCTAAAATAGCAATATGTAAACATAATGTAAAAATAAACCTGCTAGAAATTATTCTCTTTTTTTAAATTTTCAGTTTTTATTTGCTTTTTTAAAAATCAACAGTTTTCTCTTGTAGTTCTTTCGCAAATTGTAAAATATTTGTGTTCATAGTGGAATTATAACTGTTTTGCCATCATTCTGTTTTTGTTATTGGTCAAGGATAATTTTTAGTTATTTTGACTTAATTTACTAAAATTCCTTTAATATACATAATTAAATTATTTCTTTAATATATCTTTATATATTTTATTTTAGATAATGCTGAAAATAATCGTGGTTACTTTTACGCTTTGGTATTTGTAACATTTCTAAGCTATGGACTCTCACTTGCTGGAATTTCCCTTCTTTACATATATTTTACACAGGCAAGTTAAAATGTTTATTATTATTGTTAACAATATTTAGGTAACAAGAGATCATCAGTTGATAGAAATTCTCAAATTAACTAATATAGAAAGGCCCTAACTCGTGTTTTTATATAGAGATTTTTTTTTGCTAATTGTAATATGAGAGCAGACCATTTGATTACGAGTTAGAACCTTTTTTTAAGGCAACGATATGCATATTTATTTGTATTAATGAGTTTTTATATACAGAGCTCTGACTGTGGCCTCAACAAATTCTTTATATCAATTAATTTGATATTGTGCGTTGTGATTAGTATTGTATCCGTTTTGCCAGCAGTTCAAGAACGCTTACCCCAATCTGGTCTATTACAAAGCTCCTTGGTAACATTGTATACGATTTACTTGACGTGGTCAGCAGTTGCTAATAATCCTGGTAGAGATTAAACTCAAAAATAAATTAAGATTTGTTTTATTCATTTTATACGCATAAATATATTTTCTATAGAAAAAATTTGTAATCCTGGTATGTTTGGCATTATTGAAGGCAATACGAGTGTGACAACTGTCGCTCCACCGTCACCAAATTCAAAGGTTACTTTTGACACCACAAATATTATTGGTTTAATTGTATGGATGCTATGTATTTTATACAATTGTATTAGCTCGGCCGTTGAAGTTTCCAAAATAAACCATACTGATGAAAAACGTGGTAAGCTAAAATTTGTTTAAAAAAAACATTTCAACTTTCATTTGTTAATTATTAAAAGCGCTTAAATTTTAATGATTTCAATGGCGTATTTTTTATCACTTATATTAAGTGCGTCTGTGAAACGTTAGCAAAGTAGGTTTTGTTGGCTTTCTCTTTTGTTCGATTTACAGGATTAAAAACGATTTATGTACAAGTACAATTTTTATAATTTTTATAAATATTTATAAAAGAGATTTCTTATGAAAAACTTGTTTGTTGTTATAGTTTGTTCGTTTGAAATAAGCATAACTGTTAACAGAAAACATGTTTAATCTAAAGCTTTTTACTATTTTAAGAAAAAAATTGTAAAAAATTAATATTGAGATTAATAATTTATTTAAGCAACAAAAATTCGATTTCAAGTGGCTTTTAGAAACATGTATTTTTACCAAAGCTTAGCACACAATACTTTGCTTTCGTTTCATAAATCATAAAATTTCAAAAATTTCTCTCCTCACAATCACAAAAAAATTTAATTACTAAAAACCAACCAATATTTAATTCATTAATTGTTTTTTTTACCGATTAACACAACTTTGCTTTTGATAAAATTATTTTTAAATAACACATATTTATGTCAATGTGGCAAACAAAATACAACTGCAAACTTATTAACAACTTAAATGTATTTCAATAACATGCAAAACGATTTGAATCTAATAACAAATAGTTTTAACAGAAGTTTTATCAGATGCAGAAGCAGGCTCAGGCGATGCAAAGTCCAATGGCGATAATGAAAGCGAAGGTGTAACCTATTCTTGGTCTATGTTTCATATTGTTTTTGTTTGTGCTTCCTTATACGTAATGATGACACTGACCAATTGGTACAAGTAAGTTTAAATGAGAATATTTCTTTACTTTACATTATTTTTTAATTTGGAAAATAATTTAATAGACCTAACTCGGATATTGAATTGTTTAATGCCAATGCTGCTTCTATGTGGATTAAAATCATATCCAGCTGGTTAGGTATTTTGATTTATGGTTGGAGTTTAATAGCTCCAACCGTTTTAACCAATCGTGATTTTAGTTAAGCTATACGTTTTGATGAATATATTCATATAATTATATGTATACCAAAGTAAAAAAAGAAAGAACATACGAAATTCACTTGTCATTTGTAATTTTTAATTTAAAGTGCTTAAAATATTGTTGGTAAGCTTCAAGAAATAAAAATAGCAGCGTTGTATTGTTTGTTTTTAACTTACAAATGTACTTAAATTACCGAGAGCTATGTGTATTTTAAATTTTCATAAATTTATTAGGATTTTTTTAAAAAATGCAAAATTAAACATCACCTGTTTCTCCGTGATTTAGCCGCTTATTTTCTAAAAATCAACGTTAAAAACAAAGAAAAAATGTTGAAAAATGTTTATAATTTTTGTTTTTCTAAACAAATGTTTTTGTTTTAATGCGTTGCTTTTACAAAATAAGGCACTTAATCTAAAGTCCATTTTGTTTTGGTAAACTTAGTAAGAAATATTGAAAACATAAAAAATTCTCATCGCTACGGTTAAAAAAAATTAACCGAATGTATAATAATGAACTTTCCGAATAACAGGTATAAGTATCGGTATGAACCGAACTATATATTATAATAATTTCATTATATGTATATTAAAGTCATCTAAATGTAATAAATATGAATTAAACAAAATAAAGGACAAAATATTATATCTCTAAGTATATCTCTACCTTATTAAATCTTTATAATACTTCAAAAATAAGTACCAAATATAAAATCACAAATAAAAATATTTATATATACAAAATTTAGTATGTATTCTGAAATTTTGGACAATTGTTTTAATTTTTACCTGCAAATTGATTTTACTAAAAAAAAATGTTTAAAAATCTTAAGAGTATAAAAACTGCCACTGAGTCGGTAAAGATAGTCAAATACAATTGACTGGCAAAAGGGTTTAAAGCACTTTCTACAAGGATAATAAATAGCTTTTTTTAGAAAAGCTTTGCTTGGTTTTGACGACTATAAAAAGTATTTATACATAATGAAAATAGGGTTTTAATGCAAGGCTCTTATCTTAAAAATTTAACAATTTTTATTGTTTACATATATCTTTGCTTTAAAAAAACTACATATTTATTTGAAAATATATGGTCAGCCTAAATTTTTTCATTTATTGTGAATGGTATTAAATTTATTGTAAATTGTGCAAGACTATTCCATCTGTATTTTGAATACTGCATTTTTATTATTTATAAAATAATTGTTTCTAATTTCGACTAATTTTCATTTTAATAATAAAAAAAATATTTAATAATGTGCATTTTAATTAAAATTTAGTTTTTCTGAATACTGTGAATTTATATGAAGCAACTTCAACAACAAATGTCAGAAAATACAAATAACTTAAACGAATGTACGTTCATAAAAGTGTAAAAAGTAAACCATATTCCGCGTGCTCTTGGAAAGACTTGAAATAAAGTTTAACATAAAAGGTAGATAAGCTGACTTAAAAAGAGAATGAAAAATCACTCAGCTTAGTAGCATGAAATGTGCAAATTTTATTTAAAGCAAAGAAAAAGCAGTGTGCAAATAATATGTTCCATACTTTCCACTATGCGGCCCAAGGCGCATTCATTAGTAATGAATGCGACCGAAGAAAATACATACATACATTTATACTTATGTAAATATGTATATGCATTAAGTTCAACAGCTGTAATAAAGTAAATGCACATGAACACAGGCAAGCCTGTTCCGGCAAACATTTTCTTCCTTTTTTTTATCTTATAAAAACAAAATGTAGACGTGTATACATATAAGTACCCTACATTTTTGTGGTCGTGCGGGGTGTTAGAGTAGTGAAGTGGTATTTTTAGATCTTATACGGATTGATACTGAAAACCCCATGGTTTAGTTTTAACGTTAAGTATACCAAACATTGGACATTTAAGGGACAACAAAAAGACTTTAAAGTTTAACCCATTAGAGGTCAAATGAAAAGTACTGAATATTTTTTGAATTCATCTTTATTTGTATATTAAAATAAGTATAAAAAAATATATAAAAAAAAAAAAAAAATTGGAAAAATATATATATCAGCGAGATATCGGGGTGTACTTAAATGAGTACACTGACCACTTATGTATGAAAGTTTTCAAAACAGGCTTTCTCAACACAAAGTGTTTTTAGACATTTTTTACATTGCCAGCGTACCCTAGAATGGCAAATAACGCAACGTAGTTGGTTTTCTATTTTTACAGGATAGTGTCCAACCCCATCTGTACGCATGCCTTCGACCACTGAAGCAGACTGTCTCAATTTTTTTTGTTCTCCTTGGCGTAGATAATATCGTGCGATATGACGGCGAAACATTAGTTGATCCATAAGATTATTATTACTTAACACATGTAAGCGCCAAGCATTTGCAATAGTCATATCCAACATGTAAGTAAATAATACCCACCACCACTTTTTACCATGAACAGCAACCCTATATAAGGAGATTGACTGATCAAGTTCATCCACCCCACCCATGTTTTTGTTATAACTTTGAAACAGGTGGGGAATCGCAGCATCCGTCTTTTCCTTTTTTATCGAACACCATCGCTTGACAGTTCCTAGCGGTTCAATAGTGTCAAAATTAGTTGCCATTGTGCATACACTACTATCTTTCCATTTTACAAATAGCAGTTCGTTCTTCTTGTCAAACCTGTAGTCGTAAGAGGCACGTTCTTTCTTTTTCATGTCTTTGGTGCTAGTCAGGGAACATTTTTTTGTCCTGTTTTCACGCACAGTTCCTGTAGCACGGTACCCCAAGGTTTTTAGTTCAACTAAAAGATCGTAGCTGGTAAAAAAGTTGTCAAAAAAAACTGCATGATTAGCTGGAGTACAATCCAGTTTTCCTATCAAATCTTTTACCACTCGGGAACCCAATGGATCAGAGGTAGCTATTTGTGACTTTCCAGAATAAAAATCAAATGAGTAACAGTATCCTGTAGAACTAGCTGCTTCCCAATTTTTATATCCAAAACGGACTGGTTTGCCACGAATGAATTGTTTTGAGGGATGATGGCCATAATATTTTACCATTGACTCGTCTATAGAGATACTCTCATGAAATACTCCCCACTGTAAAAATTTCTGCATAAGCAAATCTCCCAATGGTCTGACCTTGAACATCTTATCATTTGTCGTCACTGATATATTGTTGTCTACAAGATGCAGGTTTCTCTTTATATCTCGAAATTTATGCCTCGATAACGCTTTTGACACTAATTGTACACCGATGTCTTCATCAAAAGACCAGTACATCGACTCTCGCGGCAATTTGTGATATCCGGATAAAATCAATATTCCTAGGAACTTTTTTAAATCAATAATATCAAGTTCAAAGTTATGTCTGTTGTTTTGTTGCGCATAAAGTTCCGTGTTTGAAATAATTAATCCAAAAACATCTTTGTCAAAAAAATTTTCGAAAAGCTTAGGTCTTTTAGTTGCTCGCGAACATCATTCATTCTATCGGAGACTTCAGAAGTCTGTTGCCAAGTTGAGGTATATGTGGGAGGGCATTTTCGCCAGATTGGATTTGGTCGACGAGTTAAATCTAATCGCATTCTTTTTGATGTTAGCGGTTGGTCATCACTGTTATCACTGTCACCACTGTCAACATCTCCGCGATTCGTAAATAGCTCAATGGTACCAGGTATGTCTAATGGTAATGTTGGAACCATAATGTCATCCTCAGCCCCTTCTTCTTCATCAGTCAATGAACTTGGATCAGGTGGAACGATAACCATATCAAATTCATCATCGTTATTATCGCATAATATAGCATCTACAGCTTCTTGAAGCCCTTTGTAGCTCTGTTGCGCAGTAAATAGTTGTTTACTCATTGTTTTGCACCTAACAAAAAACTATAGTTATTTTACTTATGCATATTGTCGTTGTACTCAAATGAGTACAGTACAGTTTATACGGCTTTATTTTGTTTGTTTTTAGTATATATATTATTTTCTTGGACACATTATTAAGGCCACTTTATTTGTAAATAATAATAATTCAAAAACAACTAATAATTATTGAGAAATTTTTAAAATATTCGTAAATAATTTACTCACCCTAGCACTGTGTTCGTTGTACAACTTTGACTGATATTTTTGGTATAATAAAAACAAACGACGCACACAATTTTTTGCTGTAACTTTAATCAGTAATGCAACAACAAAAAATAACGGTGCAACGATTGCGAATTCTGTGTAGTTTGTTGTATACAATATAAAAAGTGACTGTACTCAATTGAGTACATTGACTTCTAATGGGTTAAGATGTATGCACTTATGAATACACATTTCATTGCAATGGCACAAAAACAAAATACAGGTACAATTATGCACCTATGTACTTATTTGGTAGGTATATCAAAATAGGTACTTACATATGTACATATAAGAAATGTAGCTTTTTGCGATTTTTAAACCGAGAGATTTACCAAAAATCTAGCAAACACTCAGGGTGCATACTCGGCTATAAACGGCTCGAATATTTCTATTTTTTTACAAAATTTGGCACATGTCATTTAATTTATCGGACATAATTTTAAATAGGTATAGTCCGCATAAAAATGTCATCCCGGAATAAGTATTTTGGGATAGGTATAAATTTAGTACACATGTTTATGTTTATGCCACCAAATTTTATAGGTATATTTAATAAAAAAATTATCGGTATATTTTTTTTTCTTATAGATGTGGTGTAGGAAATACTATATTGTCGGTCTAGACGACTATAACATTTTTACTTTTTATTTTTTTTCAGAAATAATTGTTTAATTTTCAATTACTATAAAAATAACGATTAACGCTATCATAATTTTAAATTATAAATTTTTTCTGCCAAGAATATAAAACTCAAAAGTGATAATTATTTGCTTAAAAAAAATAATAATTAAAATCAAAAACAACTTTTTGGGAGAAAAAATTATAAAAATCCAAAAATAGTTATTTTTTTTAGATTTTTTGTGGCATAATTAGAACGGTCCTTGTTAATAAGTGCTAGTAAGTTTCTTTTTTATAATCTCTTTAAAATTTGTTACGTTTGTGCACATATTTTTTCAACTTTGTCAATACGTATTTGTGAAAATTATAAAACCTTAGTTAGTTAATCCAGAAACTGTATAATTTTAAAAAATTAAATATGTATGTACCCTTAATATTTTGAGATTGATTTACAAATATTTTGGCTCTCTATTTCGTATTCGCATGAGCAGACTCAAGTTTTAATTGTATCTCTTACTCTCTGGTTATACACTTAAAGTCGCCAGATGATTAACGCCTTTTTGTAGTGCTTTTAACTAAAAAGAAACACATTTTTCTAGTTGTAACGGAAGAAAATTGCTAAGTTTTATAAATTTTAAATAAATTTATTATTTTAAAGTATTCATCTAATAACATAATCAGCTAGAAGGTGTTCAATAAAATTAGTTTCTTTTAAAAAATATTTACATAACACACACTAAATCATAGACAGTCACAACTGAAATCCCCCAAACAGTTTTCTTTGTTATTAAAAATCAAATTCAGTTTAACAAACAATTTAGTAAAAAAACCCGTCTTTAAATAAAGTTCACCTACCTAACAATAAACTACATTTTTGTTTTCTTTAAAGATTTTAGTTGAAAAATATTTGATCAATTTTAGAAAAATTTTGTATATTATTGATAACTAAATTTATAGTTTCTGTTGGGAAATAAGGTACCGTGAAATAACTCCCAAATGAAATAACTCCCAATGAAAAAATGAAATAACTCCCAATTTTTTTCCATACAAATTGGGAGTTATTTCATAATGAAATAACTCCCAAAGCGTTGGGAGTTATTTCATTATTTTTCATTGGGAGTTATTTCATAATGAAATAACTCCCAAATGAAATAAATCCCAATGAAATTTTGTTGGGAGTTATTTCATTTTTTCGAAGTGTTGGGAGTTATTTCATTCTTGTTGGGAGTTATTTCATTTTTATTGGGAGCT
Organism: Melanophora roralis; assembly: GCA_963583895.1. Classification (NCBI taxonomy): domain Eukaryota; kingdom Metazoa; phylum Arthropoda; class Insecta; order Diptera; family Rhinophoridae; genus Melanophora; species Melanophora roralis. Next base: position 23,957,396 of record OY757189.1, on the reverse strand, counting down.
GTTTCATTTTTGTTGGGAGTTATTTCATTTTTATTGGGAGTTATTTCATTTTACTAAAAGCAAGTGTATATACCAGAGCATTTAAAAAAATTTAATCACGCTAGTATAAAAGGTGACATTTATTTAAAAGTTTTGGGGTTTTAAAACCGTGGGTATATAGCCGGCCTTCGGCCGGGCGCAAGAAAAAAAAAACTCCAGTGGATTCGATCCGCCGGCTTCGCAGTAGCCTTCGGCCGGGGAATATACTTTAAACTGTAGTACATCGGAAGTATTTGCAGCTTCATAACTAAAGTGTCATAAAATTCATTTTTATTTGGGGAAGCTTTGTATGGAAAGCAGTAGAGCTTAAAGTCCATTGCCCGGCCGAAGGCTACTGCGAAGCCGGCGGATCGAATGGACTGGAGTTTTTTTTCCTTGAGCCCGGCCGAAGGCCGGCTATCTAAATCACTCCTTTTTATCAAAAAAATTATTTAACCAAAAAGGTGCCTAAAGTCCACGCGCCTGTCCTAAAGCTGTAACGAAGCTGGCATATATAGCCGGCCTTCGGCCTGGCGCAAGGAAAAAAACTCCAGTAGATTCGATCCGCCGGCTTCGCAGTAGCCTTCGGTCGGGGAATATACTTTAAACTGTAGTGCATCGGAAGTATTTGCAGCTTCATAACTAAAGTGTCATTAAATTCATATATTATTTGGCGAAGCTTTATATGGAAAGCAGTAGAGCTTAAAGTCCATTGCCCGGCCGAAGGCTACTGCGAAGCTGGCGGATCGAATCCACTGGATGTTTCTTTCCTTGCGCCCGGCCGAAGGCCGGCTATCTAAATAACTCTTTTTACTAAAAAATTATTTAACCAAAAAGGTGCCTCAAGTCCATGCGCCTGTCCTAAAGCTGTAACGAAACCGGCGGTTCGATCCACGAGAGTTAACTTATCCTGCGTCCAGACGGAGGCCGGCAGTCATTTGGTTTGTTTGTTTAGAAAATAATTTTACGTTAGTAACATCTTATTTATGGATACAAAAGGTTTTCGCATTATATATATTTTAATTGGGAGTTATTTCGTTTTCGTTGGGAGTTATTTCATTACTGTTGGGAGTTATTTCATTTCCGTTGGGACTTATTTCATAAAACAATAATTTTTTTTGTAATTGGGGGTTATTTCATTTTTGTTGGGAGTTATTTCATTTAGGAGTTATTTCATTTTTTTGTGACTTTTATGAAATAACTCCCAAACATTGGGAGTTATTTCATTTTTACCGTTGGGAGTTATTTCATTTTTTCGATTGGGAGTTATTTCATTTTCGTTGGGAGTTATTTCATTTGGGAGTTATTTCACGGTACCGGGAAATAATACTTTAAAACTTTTTAATCACAAATAAGCTAAAAACTGTAAGTTATATTATTGAAAATCTTCAAGTTCCTAATTTTTAACTTTAAAATCCCGAGAAAAAAAAAACAGAATTTTATATAACTTTTATAATTTAAATGTAGGAATTTCAAATTGTTAGGAATCCAAATTAGAGTAAACTGTCAAATCTGGCAACAGCTTTTATAATCCGAGTATTTTTTGTTGATTAGATTTTATTTGTTGTTTTTTCATTTGTTTTCTTCATGATATGCCCTTAAATCAGGGGTTGTCAAAATTCTCATTTAATGAAATGCGTCTGTATTGGATAAGAGAAAATTGCCCAGCAAACAAAAAACTAAGCATTGCAAATGTGATGAATTTTACTTTTTAAAGCAAAATGGAAATGAACTTAAAAAAAGTTATTAAAATTAAATAAAAAATATGCCTCAGTTATTACAGAGTTAGACAATTTTTTTTCACACATATTCCATTGGGCGAGTTCAATTTACAGTTAAAACTTAAAAAATTAAGTGTATTTAGGTATTATAAATTAAGTTTTCCAAATTCAAGATTTTGTAACAATTTCTTATTAACAAAATATGTTTTAAATTTGAAGAAGTTAATTTATTTCTCTGCTTGGAACAAATAAATTTTAAGTCGGAAAAAATTTGTTCGCAGCAATATGTAGAGGGAAAAAGGGATAACAACTTCAAAGCATTTCTTTTTAACTCTGGAAAATCGAAATCATTTAGATTTTTCCAAAATTCTATTCCCATTTTTTTTGGAGCTTGGACTTCGGTTCGAAGAAATATAATGTTTTCTTTGTTTTAAATGTTTGGTAACATAAAATGCATTGCATGTTACCAAAAGCATTTTTAATGACAAAACAAAAATTTTTGTCTTCCATTATACTATTTTGTTTGCTGGTTTATTTTGAAATTAAATCAAAGCTGAAAAAACAACGAAGCTGAAAAAAAAACAGTAAGCATCCGCCCATGTGCACTCGTTAACACTCAATTAACGACTGAAATCAAACTGAAATAAAAGAGAACAAGCGTCGGTGTGAGTTTGTTTTTATTGTTTTTGTAGCACAATTGTGCACTAAAAATGAATTTTTGACAACCTCTGCCTTAAATTTCTACTAACCCAGTCAGTTAGTTAGTCGGTCACATAATACGTTTGTAAACGCAGCGTTAACCACCATCGTCACGGTCTTTTCTCATTTCGCTTATACATTTTGTTTAAATTGTTTTTTATTTTTGCCAATTCATAAAACAAAATTAATATAAAGTTAATACTGCAGTGCTAAGCATTTATTGTTTTCCTTTATCAGTGCTTAACAAAATTAAAAAGTGATTAAAATTTATTGGCTGAAACTATTTTTAATTTTCTGGCAAAATCATTAAAACCTTGTTTAGTGAATTTTAAACGTGAGGATTTTTTAAATACATCTAACAAAATGTCATGTTCTGTCTATGCTTGTGTGGAAAAGGGGCCAGCCATTGAAGTTTTCGCCCTAAATCGTGCCTTTCAAGAAGATACTTATGCCAAAAAAGCCAATTTGGGTGTAGGAGGTAAGTCTAATATATAAAAATATATATGTATGTATGTATTTATATACTTAATAACTAATAGGTATGTATATCGTTTTGAAAACCTTTTTGCAATTTTATAAATTTCTCTCTATATTAAAAATTTTATTTTTTACATTTTATCTAAAATTAAGTTGTTTTATTTCGTATGTACAATTTTAGTATATGTAGTTCTGAACGACAACTGTGTATGGTTACTATTACACTATTAAAAAAAGGTCCTAACTCATATTTTTAAGTGAAGATTTTTTTGCTAATTGTGATATATGACCAAATCATTTATCGAAATGAACGAAAGTATGTGCTTATAAAAAAATACTAGTTAGGGCCTTCCATATTAAGGTAACGATACGTATGTTTTTACATACATACTAATTCATACTTGTCACAGTACAAATGTATGTTTGTTATTAATTTTGTTTGAAATGCAACCGTATTTTCTATTTTTTCTATGCAATCATTTTTTATAAGTTTAATAATAGTTTTTGCATTTCATATGGGCTTGTCCAGATATTTGTAAAGTTGAAAGTAATACTCTAGGACCACTTTTAGTAATACCATTTGCCTCAGAATCATTTGGAGTCGATTTAAGCATGTCCGCCCTTTCGTTCAGGTGATTGCCGATTTACATATTTTGGGGATCAAAGTACAGGTGGTATTTTTAAAGATATTTTGATGGAATTTGGCACAAATGAGTTATTCGGCACAGATGCCAAATTAATCCTCCATACAAATGTCGTTATTGAATACACATTTTGAGTTATAACAGCCTTGAATATTAGTTTATTTCCACAAAATTTGGCATATGTATGTGATTTTCAACTACTATCCTGAATATATTTATACAAGGTGGGCCAAAGAAGTCATCCGATGTTGTTAGGCTTTAATTTTTTTCTAAATTAAAAACGTCGATTTTGTTTTTTGATTATGTTTATTTAAACCTTTAGAATTTTATTAGTTAAGTCGAGAAGATGATATCAGGCAAATGGGCGCCGTCACAATTGAATGCAATACGGGCTCGTTTTATGGCAATTTTCATCACTTCGGCGATAACTTTGAGCGACAGATTCTCGTACTCGTGTCAAATGTTGTTTTTGAGGGCTTCCAGGGTCTCGAGCTTATTCACGTAAAGACGGGACTTTAGAAAAACCCACAAAAAACTATGGAACGGTTACATCGGGCGATCTTGCGGGCCAATGTAAATCGCCAAAACGAGAGATAAAGCGACGCGGGAATGCCGCCTTCAGAGTATCGGTTGTGGCTCGCGCAATGTGTGCCGTTGTTCCGTCTTGTTGAAACCACATGTCCTCCAGTCTTAATTCGTTTAATTGAGGCAGAAAAAGCTCGGCTAAAATGGCCCTAAGGCGCGCATCGTCCACTGTTGTCGTTTGATCTCGAAAAAATTACCCTATGACTCCTTCAGCGTGAATAGCGCATCATGCAGTCACTTTGAGCGGGTGTTATTGCTCCTCGTGCATCACTCGTTTTCTCGGTACCCCAGAAGCGATTGTTTACTTGTTCACGTACCCGCTGAGGTGGAAATGAGCCTCATCACTCATTATGATTTTGGTCAAAAAATCGTCCACTTCAGTTTCGAGATTAAGGATGGCTTGGGCGTAGGTTTGGCGGTCGACAGACAGCAGCTGATGCACGGACTGGACTTTGTACGGAAACATGCGCAGGTCTTTGAAGACCAGAATTCGCCTTAGGGACGACCGGCTGATGGCTAGTTGCGAGGCACGGCGTCAGGTCGACCTTTCTGGCGACAGCACGATATCTTCGCCAACAGCGGCGATATTCTCGGCAGAACGGGCGCTACGGGGCCGGCCACTCTTGGCAGCGTTTCGTGTGGTCTAATACTCTTCAAGGTTGGTGGCCAAACGGCGCAGTGTTTGCGCAGTTGGTGCCGAACGACCGGGGAATCGGCGAAGGAATTCGCGCTGCGCCTACACCACAGATGAATTGTCACGCAAAAAAATAAAGACGATTATTCTTCGCTCTTGCTTGTTTAATTGTATTCTACATCTGGCTAGTTCAAAAATGTCAAAACAGATTTGACATTGGTCACCATTTGCAAAAATAATAGCATTTTCCAATAGGGTGGTTTCTTTTGGCCCACCTTGTAGTTCCAATAAAAATGTCCTTCTGGAATAATTATTTTGGCATATAACTGCCCCAAATGTGTCTCTCATCTCCACAAACTTTGCTTTTAACAATCGAATTCGAATTAATAATGCTATCGAAATATATGTATAACATATTCGCGAGTCTGTTTTTAAGAGAAATAAACAAACAAATATTATTTGTGTTCAATAACTTTCCAGTAATTACTAGCAACGAGAGAGTAAAAAGAAATATTATCAAAATTGCTCTCAAAAATATTTAAAAGTAAATGAACACTTTTACAGTCAAAACTTGCAATCAAATGTATTTTGTTATTGTAAACTTATAAAAATTTAAAACTAAATTTTTTTTTCAAAGCATAATGACAGAAAGACTGTTTGAATAATTTCTGATAGTAAAATTTTTACTAGCAGAAATTATCAGAAACATTTTTGTTTCTAAACATTTTACGCTCTTTTTTGGCTCTCTAGCTGCTAATTTTTTGTGTACGTGAACACTTACTAGTAATAGTTGTGTTCAATAACTTTCCAGTAATTACTAGCAACGAGAGAGTAAAAAGAAATATTTTCAAAATTGCTCTCAAAAATATTTAAAAGTAAATGAACACTTTTACAGTCAAAACTTGCAGGCAAATGTATTTTGTTATTGTAAACTTATAAAAATTTAAAACTTAAATTTTTTTTCAAAGCATAATGACAGAAAGACTGTTTGAATAATTTCTGATAGTAAAATTTTTACTAGCAGAAATTATCAGAAACATTTTTGTTTCTAAACATATTACGCTCATTTTTGGCTCTCTAGCTGCTAATTTTTTGTGTACGTGAACACTTACTAGTAATAATTATCGAAAATAAGTGATAATTTTCTGTAAATGAACACACCTAATAATTATCGAAAATTAGTGATAATTTTCTGTAAATGAACACACCTACTATGAAGGATGGTCCATATCTTACCGTATCACCTCTTACCGTATGTGTAGTATAATTAAATTTTCAAGTAAAAGTTGGGTTGACCGACCTTAACTTTTTACTTGCTATTTTTTATTTTCTGCATTTAAAATAAAAACATATTTTTACTTGTTTATTAAGTGCATTTTTGGTTGTTGTTTTTTTCACATAGTAAAAATTTTGCTTCTGATTATGTTTGTTGTTTAGAAAATGTAAACAATATACAAATAAAGGTTGTTTGGAGGTTAAGTTTTATCACGTTTGTTTTATTTAAACATAAATATGTACACAACTACGATACATTCTTTAAAAGAGTAGGTACTAGAGTATCCATTTAATCGGGGTTTTGAATTTGTTCGAGCAAATAATTAATCGGCTTTGGATTTTTAATTTTTTTTAATTAATCGATTAATGTTTTTTAATAACTCGATTAACTTGTAAAAGTCGAACAATTTAAATTATTTACGTTTTTGGGTATATTGCTAAAAAATGAATTTTTTTTTTAAATTTTTGGACTTTTCCATATATTTGGCAATATATGAACTCCACACGGAAAGAACTTTTCATCTTTCAAAGCTAAGAACGAATCAAACCAATTTTGATTATCTGTTCTGAATTTAGGCGTATACCAGATAGAATTTTCTGCATCAATCGAAACAGCTTGTAGGGCATGATAAAACTTTCCAGCTTCTTACAAAATGGTTTTAAACGAGTATTGCAATTTGTGACCGAACCTTACCATGATACAATATTACGGTTTCATATTTAGCAGCCAATTTGTTTTTCGGCCAACGTTAGCTCTAATTAAATTAGTTGCACTTAGTTCAAATTTTTTGAAATGATTTAAGTAGCTTTTAATGGGTTGGACCCTCTTAATCCTACCAAATACATATAACTACCTAAGAACCATGGATACTTGACTTTGGTGTAGACCCAGAGTAGTTGGCCAAGCTTTTCATTTGGTCAATGACGCTTTCGGATAACGTAATTGATAAGTAATGATTCGATGCAAAAAAGATTTTTTTTAGAGCGTTAAAACAATACTATTCTTTAATAATCAAATAGAATATACTTACCCTCTATCTCCACGCCCTAAGGGGGTTGCCATACAAAATTTACAAAAAAAATTAAAAACCTTACAACTTCCCCGAAGTCGCCACTAGAGGAATAAAATGTCACACACGCCCATATTAGTTTTACCTCCTAAACATATTTCTTGAACGTTTTTGCCCCCTTACAAATACCTAAAACATACTAACCCCCTATCTTCACTCCCTAAAGGAGTTGCCAAACAAAATTACAAAAACGATATGAAAATGCCCATAACTTCTTTAAAGTCGGCCGAAGACCAATAAAGTGTGCGGCCGACCCCCATAAGTTTCTTCTTACAAACATATTCCTAGAACATACTATCCCCTATCTCCACGCCCTAAGGGGGTTGCCATAGTAAATTTGAAAAAAATGATATGAAAATGCCCACAACTTCTTCAGAATCAGCCTTAGAGCAATAAAGTGTAGGACCGACCCTTCTTCTCTAAAACATGTTCCTAGAATATACTTACCTCCTATCTCCAAGCCATAACGGGGTTGCCATACAAAATTTACAAAAATTATGTAAAAATGCCTACAACTTCTTCAGAGTCGGCTTTAGAGAAATTAACCCCCATAAGTTTCTTCTTACAAACATATTCCTAGAACATACTATCCCCTATCTCCACGCCCTAAGGGGGTTGCCATAGTAAATTTGAAAAAAATGATATGAAAGTGCCCACAACTTCTTCAGAATCAGCCTTAGAGCAATAAAGTGTAGGACCGACCCTTCTTCTCTAAAACATGTTCCTAGAATATACTTACCCCCTATCTCCAAGCCATAACGGGGTTGCCATACAAAATTTACAAAAATTATGTAAAAATGCCTACAACTTCTTCAGAGTCGGCTTTAGAGAAATTAAGTGTACGACCGACCCCCATTAGTTTCCCCTCCCAAACATATTCCTAGAATATACTTACCCCCTATTTCCACCCCCTAAGGGGGTTGCCATACAAAATTTGAAAAAAAATAGAATAAAAACAAAAACTTTCCCGTTGTCACCCGTGGAGCGTTAAAAAAAGACACCGACTTCTATTTAAAAATTAAAAATATATTATAAGTAAAAAAATGGACAAAAATAAAAAAGTTCGGGGTTTCGAAAGGCCAATGTAAAGGGTATATAAGATTCGGCACAGCTAAATTTGGCGCTCTTACTTGTTTTTAGAAAAATTTGTACATACCCTGCAGGAAATGGTAATGTTAAAGCTCTAGTGTCATTAGTGCCCGTAGTAGATTTACTGGCATTTGTAATATGGACAAGGTAGTGCTTTTGGGGTCATATGTACACATTAAAAGAAGCGATTTACTAGCACCTTTTAACAATGATGGTCTACAGTACTACTGACTAGCTATGCTTGCGTGTATGTAAATCACTTTTAAAATACCACTGAAAAAAGTAACCGATTAACGTTATAACACCGCCGACACATTATAGGGTTTGGTGACGAACTGAAGCTTTTGTCTGCTGCTGGCAGTCATTTTTCTTTTATCAAAGCCAAATATAAAAATGTACATGCGATATTGACAATATCGTTAAAAACGCATTAAAAAAATTGATAAAAGTGGTGACATGGAAACACTTGTGTCCACGCGTCCTTCAGGGTACACACATTATACATATGTATGAAACTTCAATTAATTAAAAATTTGTTATAAAAATGGGACTTAAATGTAACAATTTTTGAAGGGGGGTTGTTTCTATTTATTATTCAATTGAAATTGTTTTTATATAAAGTTTTTTTAACAATTTTGTAAACAATGTTTTCCCAAAAAATAAGAAAAACAAGTAACACTGACATTGGCTTTTTTCCACATAGTGGTTCGATCTAGCTAAGTCGTTTTCAAAACGTTGAAAATAATCTGTCTCCAATCAAATTAAAAATAAATGCATTGCGCCAAGTTTAAGGTCGATAACCGTTTCATTTTCCAAAATATAAATTATGATTAATTTTATAAAATGTATGTATGCAGTAGTAGGAGGCTTCGTTACCACTTCCCATGCTCCTTTCCAAAAACAAAATTTTCTTTAAATTACCTTTCGTCTTTTGGTTTCGTTTTCCCGTCAAGTTTTGCGGTGATCGTGGCCATAGTTACTCAGATATTTATTCGAAAAATATTCAGGAATCTTGTCCTTAAAAAACTTGTTATATCATTTGCCTTTATCTCGGCCAGTAATTAACCGATCTTGCCGATTTTAAATAGTGTTTGCCTTTAGGATATTTCCAGTATTTTGACAACAAAAACGTCTCCGTAGGACTTGCAATAATTTTCTTATCTGTAGGGATCAAAAATATATATACACATATAAATATAAAAATTCAGTGGGAATGACAAACTAATTTTTACTCTTATCGCTATGTGAAATGTATCATAATTTTTTTTAATAAAAGAGAGGTTGATAACACTTAAAACATGTTTGAATTTAATTTATTACCAACAGTTTCTTTTTTTAAACTAAAAGAGAATGTATTTGAAACAATATACTTGGTTCAATAAACAAAAAAAATTTGCATGCATTAAACACTTTACACGCAAATATAAGTTTAATTATGTGAAAGACTTTAAGGCGGTGATCCGCAAAACCGCACACGCGTGTGCGTGCTTTCTAAGCATCAAGGAGAGTAAGAAAAAACAATAGGTTTTGTAGTATCTTGTGCCAGAATACCAGTGGATTTTTAAAATGTTTAATAGAAAAATTTTTAAATTACATTCAATGATTGGTTTAACTTATATCTGCGAGTCCTCATTTTCGTTATAAAAAAAGCTAAAAGCAAAATCAGAAATAAGCTAAGTAATAAACATGTCGAAGGTCTTATCCGCATAAAATATTGTCAATAAACATTTAAAATTTGTACCATTATATGCAAAACTTAGTAGTATGGCAAAATATTTCGCATTTATGAAAATTTTACTTTAACGTTACTGGCTTAATTTTTAATATTACTTAAAAACTTTTTTAAATGCAATTCTATCATGTTTTAATATTTTTAACTATGGTCACCCTAGTGCCATAAGAGACAAATAATTACGCTTAAAAACAAGCAACCAACACAATCAAAATATAAGAATGTATGCGTGTGCCGATCCCTGCTTCAAGGCATTTTCATACAAAGAGTTAAAAAATTATTATTTCAGTGAAGTACTCGTTAATAAAAAAAATATAGGGTAAAACTGGATATATGTATATTAAAAGTGACATCATCTCCCCTGAATCTTGTATACTTTTCAAGTAATATATTAAGAATATCTTTTGATTATAGCAAGTTTTTAAAATTGGCACAAAATTTAAAAAAAAACGTCTAGACAAAAAAATTAAAAAAAAAGGAAATTACAAAATGGCACCAAAAATCGTTAAAAATGGCGCAAATAAGGCATAAAATAAAGCAAACCAAAATAAATTTTAGTGCAGTTTTATACTAATAAATTTTAATTTCGATTATGGCATCGAGAGGATACTTTCCTTTGCCTATAAACTTATGCTGACAATAAAAACAAAACAAACAAAAGAATAGAAAAACTTAAAAAAAGTAGAATTTTTCATAGGAGGGATTAGTTCTTCCTAGGAAATCCTTTTTCCCCTTGGTTAAATTTTTTAAGGTTTACCAGCTTCTCAGACAATCATTTACTCGTATGTCTCCGGTATTTTTTAGCGAAAAGCTTTCCAAGCAGTGAGTGCTAATATATTTTTTGACAAATTTCCCTGGAAAAATCCCTACATACCTATAAGCCTCTTAAATCAACAAGACATCAATTATTCGGTGTATTAAAAAATATTCGAGGTCGTTTTTGTGTTGGCGGGGGCCGTTTGCATTCTAGAAACAAACCATGAGGCAGTTTAAGCATAGCCTGCAAAACATCAGACTGTATTTTTCAATTTCTTGCATCATGCAAGCCATTTGTACCATTATCTGCGTAAATTGCTAAACCATATTCTGAATAACGCCTTCCAAGTGGCTAACATTGGGCCCGGCTAGTTCGTTTGTTGACACCTCTTGTTGTGTTGTTGGCTGGTTAGGCATACGTGCGTTGGACTGGATGGACTTTAATGCGTCGGGATAAAAAGCTGTGCTAATGGAGAATATTTGTAGTTGGTTTATATGTATATTCAACGGCTGGGGAGGGGCAAAAACTATTTTCGGCTTAGATGAACGACTTTGTAATCAAAAACAGGACTATCTCTTTAGTTGGCAGTGTGGCTTCCACTGCAATTGCTGCATTTCTTGACCCTAGGATCATCTTTTTTGCACTTTGTTGCACTTGGCCGTAACATTTAGATTCCCACACGAAAAAGAATGAGAAAATTAATTTTTTCTTGTTTAAGTCTGTTTAACGTAAAATTGTCCATATACAGATAGCCCTGCTAACTAGTTTTTAATTTTGACAATATTAATTTTTGACACCTAAATATACATATTTGAAGCCTAAAAGTAGGAACCTACCTTTTGTGCAATGAGCGGTCTTGCAATAATAGCTCAATTTAAAATTATATTTTTTTGTATTATTATTCAATACTAAAACACAAGAAAGCTACAACTGCCTCTATTACTGCCGCCTTATTGCGGAAAGAAATTTCTTTGATTAAAGAAAGTTTAATAATTAGATAATATTTATTAAATCCATTGTAAACAAAATTGTGCTCAATTGGCCCAAAACAGCAATGAAAAAATCGCATACAAGTGGAATTGCATTGCTGGACTATAAATGCAAAACGAGAATAAAATAAATTAAAAATAAAAAAAAATTAGAATAAAAACATAAACAACAAAACTGATAATAAAAGAAACTCGTGATTCTAATACATTTTACGTCACATGCTTTTTCAATATGCCACTGGGGGTACACATAAATATTAAAATAATTACAAGAACAATTTCATATCGTTCACTAAATTATAAACAATCACAACTTTATTTAAAAATGTTTTTTTTTTTTTTTCATTGTTAAACTTAATTTGGTTATTAAATTACAACCAAAGCTCAAAAAACATAAAATGCCTATAATAACAATTAATAAAATTAAGTTGTGTCTGTATTTGATTGAGTGTGCGATATGTGTATAAAATTTGTTTTGCAAGCACATGTAAAATAATTTCTACCTAACCTTTCACTAAACCTAATCAAATAGAAAAAAAAAAATTGAAGGGTTATCAGACCATTTATTATCAGTTAATATTACTATCTGCCTAATTTAAAGCGCCAACATTTCGCTTGGGATTCAATTTAAAATCCTTCAATTTTAGAAAATTTTTAACAGCAATTAGTAACAAGAAAGTGTGGAATTAAGGAAGAAACTATACCATTTCATATTGAGTTTTAGAGCTTTCTAATAGTATTCCATTATTTAATTCAATTTCATAATTTCACAAATTTCTAGATGTGTTTCAAAAAGTTTTAATTAAATCTCAAAACTTTCTGACATAATTTCAAAAATTTTTAAAATATAATTTTTAACATTTTTAAATCAATTTTTTCAATTTTCTAAATTCTTATATAAAAATTTTCTATTTTTTTTTGCAAAATTTATTATTTTAACTTTAGAATTTTTCGGCTGTGTTTCAGAAATTTTTAATTTTATTTCCGAATTTTTCAGTGTTCTTCCAGAGTTTTCTATTTAAATTTTAGAATGTTTTATTTGTAATTTCGTTAATAATGTTTCAACTGGGCCTTTTTTTTAATAAAAAAATATCAAATACATAATTAAAAAAAATATAAAAAAAAAATAATTGAATTGGTTTGTGAAACGTTATAAAAAGTCATACAACTGATAAGCTTTAGACCACTTATAACTACAACAAATAATTAGTTTTTTAGTGCTTTAAACTTGTGTACGAGTATTAAAAAATCTAAAGCCAGCAGAAGACGAAATGTAAAATGCTACATGTTTACGTACGTACTCCAGACAATTATAATTCAATTTCTAAAATTTCTAATTGTGTTTCAGAAAGTTTTAATTAAATCTCAGAACTTTGTAATTTAATTTCAGAAATTTTTAAAATATAACTTTAGACATTCCTAAATTCAAACATTTTCTATTTTTTTTGCGTCAGAATTTTTCAGATTTCTAATTGTATTTAAGAATTTTTTAGTTGTGTTTCAGAGTCTTCTGTTTAAATTTTAGAATGTTTCATTTGTATTTCAGAATTGTGTAATTTCGGTAAAAATGTTTAAACTGGGACTTCCTCAGGTTTTTTTTTAATCTCAGCCAGTAAGTAACCGACCTGGCTGATTTTAAATATCGGTTTTTCCTCAGAAATATACTACTGGTTTTTTAAAAATCTCAGCCAGTATATCGATTTTTTTGAAAATTTTAACTTTAAAATTAAAAAAAAAAAAATATCAAATAATTCATAAAATATTAAATAAAAAAAAATAATTGAATTGGTTGTGAATCCTTATAAAAGGTCATACAACTGATAAGCTTTTAACCACTTATAAATACAAAAAATAAATTCGTTTTTAAGTGCTTTAAACTTGTGTATTAAAAAATCTAAAGCCAGCAGTACACGAAATGCGAAAAAAAATTTATACATGCTTATGTAGTTCTGACGTAATTTTGACATCATCAAAAAAACTACTTCGACTAATTTTAAGCGAAGTAGTTTTATTATAACGTTAAAACTACGGGCTTAACTAACCATAATAAATCAAAAAAAAAAAAAATCCAAAAAGTTTGTATTTATACATAGTTCTTTTGTATGTTTCATCGCCAAGCAAAGTCTATTTCTTGGTACCATTTTATATTATTGAAATAATGATACGTAACACTGTGCTAAACTAACCCAAACAAATGCTGAATAAAATAAGATGCAGTTTATTTATTTATTTTTTTTTTTTTTTTGTAAATTAACAACATTGTTTAAATTGCAAGGTCTAAATCAATGAGCAAGTACATATTTACAATGGAAAAATAATAATAAAAAGACAAATAAAAAAACTATCACCATGATAGAATTTTATAAATTCAAAGGTTTTTATATGCATATAGACGTTAAGGGTTTTACGTGACACCTACCCGGAGGGCAATAATTCACGGTGCTCTTAACACTTAGTGGAAACAATGCGTCCACCAGCGACCCCAGAATGGCTTACCAAACCACCCAGTTTGCAATTCTCTGCCATGACTCTGTGCAAGCCATAACAGACCCTTCGCTGAGATGTTGAGCTATCTAAACCCAAATTGCGTCTCTAGTTTTGATCTCGTCATTTTCAATCAAAACAGATCCGCACCAACAAGACAGATCTCCACACGCTTGTGAAACAGTACCCAACCTTAAGCAAGAAATATTATGATAATCATGTCGCGCCCAACAAATGCGACTCCCAGCTCTGTTTTAAGGATCTTTTTTCATTTAGACAAATCAATTCCTCCACTTTCATCAACCCTTCATAATCGTCTCACCTTCAGTCAGGACCGAAACACGCACATGCTTTAACATGCCAATGCCGGCCTTTTCATTATTTGCGACTACACTGACGGGATCTTATTTCAGACCCTAGGGTCCCCAGCCGTAGCCAGTTTCTCTATTCAACTACTTCCAAATATACTTACACCTTTTCAGCTATTAGTCTACTTCATCAGTTGCTCATGTGCCCGAGTAGAGGCGCCTGTGAACCTTAAGTTCATATAAGACCGCTTACGCGATCACTCTGGGGCCCACACAAGACGGACCCCAGCATATTAACTTTCGTTCTCAGTTGCCCCGCTTTTGGATATCCCCAGCCACCACGTGATCTCCCGAAAGGAGACCTCACCATTAATCAGTTCGTGCTCTTGGTAAGCACATGGGGCCAACTGATTCCCGTGGTACCAGATAGGACTCTGGTCAGCATCGGAAATATACGTATATTTCCTACTAATTTCTATTTAACACAGATAAAGTATTGGTTCCCTTAAAACCTTGTATTGCTGTGCCACAAGGACAACCTGCCTCAGGCCAGACCAGTAAGTAAGTAACCACTGATCAATTAAGCACAAGACAGATTGTTTTCAATTTAGCCATATCTGTTAGCCTTCTAGTAAACTGAAAATTCCCCGGTTAATATCACGAGGAGGAAGACTTTGGCACTTGTGGTAATGGAAGGTTGCCCGGGGGCCCTGCTCTTCCATCATATAACTTACCAACCTATATACATACATAATACAGGGTGCCTGGTGGTAGATTTATGTTTCTAAAACCACAAGAGATTGCGGATTGTTTTTATAAACCATTTCTTTGAGGTAGCCCCATTAAAAAAAATCCACGGGAGTTAGATGGGGAGACTTCGGTGGCCATTGGTTATCCCCAAAGCAACTGATCAGTTTTTTGGAGAATATTTTCCCGAAGCAAATTCATCGAAACTCTGGCTGTGTGTGCACTCGCCCATTCTGTTGAAACCACCTGTGTGAAGAGTACGATAGATGATTTCGCAGGTTTGGTAAAAAGAATTCCGTTATCATGCGTCGATAATTTTCACCGTTGAATTTTGTCGCCTGCCTTGAGAATTTTTGAAAAAAACGGCAATTTTGCTTATTGACGTAGCCGTTTAATTGAAAATGAGCCTCGTCGCTCCAAAAAATGGAACTTACAGTGCAAAAATGCTCCAACATAGTTTCAAAAAATTTCGGAGTAAATCAAAAACACTTTCTTTTAGTTTTTGAACGATTTAAATTTTAATAGGATGGAATTTTAGATCCATATTTAAAATTACAGTGAATTGTTGCTTTTGGAAGTTCTAATATAGTTTTTTTTCGTATGGAAAGTGGCGGATTTTCACGTAAACTGCTTTCAACCAGCTCAATTTTTTCGGGAGTCCTTGAAGATCGTCGGGCCCTGGCCGTGGGACATTCATAGCCGAAGCAGTTGCGCGGAATCTCTGCAACCACGAACGAATTAAATTTACTCTCGGTCCATCACGTATTCGCCGAATACCGACTTGTACGGTTAGTACGGAAATAAAAATTTTCTTAAACACAGTAGGATTTTTCTAGAACGAATTTCTTACTTTAAGCCACATTTAAGCCAAAAAGGCTTGATTTCAATTTGAAACCGAACTTTTTGTAAGCCTTAAAAGACTAAAAAGGGATCAATTCAGAAATCAAAATTAATTTTTTTGACTACAAATCGTTTTTAAAAAAGAAGAGTTTTATACCAAATTTTTATTTATATGTACATATGTATATAGGCTTGTTCTGAAAATCACGTAGTTTCAAATCCCTTGTAATTTTAAAATCACAATTCTGATTTTAAGCAATTTATTGAATAACTTTATTGCAAAACTTTAAATTAGATCATTGAAAATATAACCAAGCAATTCTTAATCGGCAGACATTTAGCTGACTGCTTTAAAATCACAAAAACTAAAAAAATTTTGTGTGTTTCTTGTGATTTTGAATCACTTTCTCAAAATGTTTTCATATACTTGCCGTAGCTGGGATTTGAACCTGGAGCTCTCCGAACTGCACCACCAGCGCACTACCAACGAGATCTGTTATTTTTTAATGTAAAATGTAAACAAAAGCAACATATTTTTTCTGCTTGATTTTTTTAAGTAATCTTGACTAGATTTGAATAAAGAAAAAAAAAACAATTTTTAATAAATTTAAGAATACAAATATTGATTGAACGTATTTTATCTTTCTGTGTACATATTTCTGCTTCATATTTTTTAAGGTGGTTTCACATGGAATGTATATTACCTACGACTTGCCACTTTTTCAATCCATATGTAATTGCATATGACTGCCAAAATTGCCATTTTATAGATGGTTAATATATTTTGCTTTCACGCGTACATATGCAATTACGCCCTACAAAACCTTTTCCTTTTGTTTTTCTAAAAACATCTGATGTCAGGTATTTTGTCAGATGAAAATAGAGCCCCCTCTAACTGAAATTTTTGTCATCTGACTTTTACTTATCAATTTCGCATAAGTAATGTTTCAATGCGTTCACACAACATGCATCAATTTTGCAGTGAGAAATTTGACAAGTCATATTTAAAATACATTCCGTATAAAACAATCTTTAGTGTAACACAACAAGTAGTTGTGGTGGTTACAAACAACTTAACGGTTAAATAAACGTGTGCCTCTTCATTAGATTTATCTCTTTCAAAGTAAAATATTAACTATTTAATTAGCTTATACTTAACTTATTTATTAATTCCCTCGTTTATTTACTTATTTATTTGCTACTTTTCTTCTTTACTTCTTTTGCAGCTTATCGCACTGCTGAAGGCAAACCTTGGGTGTTGCCTGTCGTTCGCAAAACAGAAATTCAAATTGCCAGCGATGAAACGATAAACCATGAGTATTTACCTGTTTTAGGTAAGTGTAGAAAAATTAATTGGTTTACTTATTGCCTTTAACATGTATCCTGACGATTGGGAATTAAGATTTATAGTTAATTAGTAAGTTTTTGCTGAGAAAAAAAATTTGCTCTGCATACAAATTTGCTTTTGGCCATAAGATGTGGATACTTATACAGTATAGACTTACTTATAATACTTGTAAATTTGTTTGTTATTTATGCTTAGTATTGCAGTAAAATAATTATCATAGTGTTGTCAAGTAACAAACAATTTATTTTGTGTTTTCTAACAGGTACTGAAGCATTCACAAAAGCAGCGACAACTTTATTATTAGGTGAAGATTCGCCAGCTCTTAAGGATAATAAAGTATGTAAGAAATGCTTTAATAGATGATGATAATAATATTTTTTTTAACATTATAATTTTTCTAGGCTTTTGGCGTACAAACCCTGTCTGGCACAGGAGCTTTACGTATTGGTGCAGAATTTTTGCGTCGTCAATTAAATCGTAAAGTATTTTATTATTCCGTCCCTACATGGGAGAATCATCATAAGGTGTTTATGGATGCTGGTTTCGAACAACCCAACACTTATCGTTACTGGGATCAAAGTAAACGTATTTTGAATATAGAAGGTCTATTAGAGGATTTAGAAAAGGCACCCGAAGGTGCTGTTATTATTTTACACGCTTGTGCACACAATCCCACGGGCTGTGATCCTACTCAGGAACAATGGATTCAAATTGCCGATTTAATGGAACGCAAAAAACTATTTCCCTTTTTCGATTCAGCTTATCAAGGATTTGCCAGCGGTGATCCAAACCATGATGCCTGGGCTGTAAGGTATTTTGTTAAACGCGGCTTTGAAATGTTATGTTCTCAATCGTTTGCCAAAAATTTCGGTCTTTATTGTGAGCGCGTTGGTAATTTAACTGTAGTGTCAAATAATTCGGCTATAAAAGAGGCAGTACAATCGCAAATGACTCTTTTGATTCGAGGCATGTATTCGAACCCACCTGCTTATGGCAGCCGCATTGTAGCGACTATTTTAAACAATCCCAGCTTGCGGAATGAGTGGTGAGTTAAATATTTAAAGCTTATCTTATTTAACTGTTATAATTAATCATATTTATACCAATATTTGTTTTTATGCATCTGGGTGGATGTTTTGAAACATTAAAATTAAATAAAAAATACCGATCGACTCAGAATCACTTTCTGTGGCGATTTAAAAATGTTCGTCTGGCTGGGTACCCATGTTTTGTTGTAGTTTGAAGATAATTTGATGAAATTTAGAACACGTTAATTTTTTGGTATAATGTTCAAGCCAGTTGATACTAAAATAATTCTCTATTGCGACAAATGCTTGAATGTGTTTAAGGGCTCACCAATTGTTAAACTAAATGTTATACTAATTAGTGTATAATTTACCAAAGCTCCAATTAAAGTCATTCCCTTACATTTAACTTTTGCAAATGGATTATTTTATTTTATTTTATATTATTTTATTTTATTTTATTTTATTTTATTTTATTTTATTTTATTTTATTTTATTTTATTTTATTTTATTTTATTTTATTTTATTTTATTTTATTATATTTTACTTTTTTTTTTACTTTACTCTTATTAACTATCTATTAAACATCATTATGTCTCCTTTCTTGTGGTTTATTTTTAAAAAGTGGTTTTTGTGCACAAAGTGTTTCTTTCATAATAATGTATTTGTTTAAACTCTTCTTTCGAAGATTATTTTTACTAAATTAGAAAAATTATTAATAATAAGTAATTAATAAATATTATTTTATTAAACTTCTGATTTATTTTAATTTTCTTAACACAGGATGGAGTGTATTAAAATAATGTCCAGTCGTATTATAAAAATGCGTCAAGTGCTAAGAACACGTTTAGAAGAACTTAAGACCCCCGGCACCTGGGAACATATAACTAAACAAATTGGCATGTTTTCTTATACTGGCTTAAATGGTTTGTACTCACTTTCCCCTTTATAAAGTTTTACATAAAAAATTTAAACGAAATATCAATGTAACTTATTAAATTATATTTATTTTTTTAGAAAAACAAGTGCGTATTTTGATTGATGATTATCATATATATCTGCTAAAGACCGGACGTATTAATATGTGTGGTCTCAATGAGAATAATGTGAATTATGTAGCTGAAGCTATACATGCTGCTTTAACACGTTCTTGAAGTCAACTTTAAGTAATTGTTAGATAAATTAACTTTAAAAGCACAACACTTTAAATGAAACGGCACACATTTACATTAACATAAAAATCGGTTTCATTGTTTTTATGGAAAATTAAAAAAAAAAACACTTTAACTAGATAAAATTTTTAGATACTTTTACTATGAAAACAAATACATATTATTAACTGTACCACCCATTGAAATTCAGAAGGGAATAACGTGTACCAAAACTAGAAGTTTAAGGAACTACTGAATTTAATTATAAAACAAATAAATCAAAATGCCAAAATAGAATAAATATTTTTGTATTCAAAGCATTTCTTTTTAAATTAAAACCAAAAACACAACATGAATATGTATGGTAAAAAATAAAGGCCCTCTATTCAAAAACGAATTAATGGTTTATAAATAGTTAATAAAATAAAATTTCCATATAAATATGTTATATAAACCTTGCTTTGCATCGCGAAATTTCAACTTTTCCCTGACAGAAAAGCTGGTGGTTCTGATAATGTCTTCTACTCCCAAATAAATAGTTATATTAATGCAATTGAAACAGAGAACATTGTTAGAACTGTAAGGGTTGTAAAAGCGAAGAATTTCAAACTGCAAAGCAAACTGCGTCTGGGAATACAGCCGTTTTATAAATTAAAAAAATTAAATTAGTTTTGGTTAAGGCTCAAGGTTACAAGGGCCTGGAAAAAACCAAGTTAGAGCTACAAAAACTAAGGTCCAACAGAATATAAAGAACTTAAATAAAAAACATTTTTTTTAAAATAGGGGGCAAATTTAAAATAAAATTGGTATTAATTCCTGAATTTATAATTAAGGTTTTTTAACCAAAATTTGTATTAAACTATTGCATGACATTTATAAACAACTTTAAAAACTTAAAAAATTATTGAAAAATGGTATATTTTTTTTGTATATACAATTATTTATTTATACAATTGATATTAAAAACAAACAATAATGCAAAAAACTAATTATCACAACATGTTATTGTATTGTCTCTAATAAATTAGTTTAAAAAACTCACAAAATATTTGTTATTTATAATTACATACTATTATGGTTTTAGCTATTGTTTTCTAATGTGCATTGATTTATTAAAAAAAAAAACATTAAAAATACTATTAGAAATGCAATAAAATTCGTCAAAAAAATAAAATTAAAATATTTGTTTTGGTGTTTATTTTTTAACAAAAGGCAATAATTAAAATAAATAACAATATTCTTTTTTTTAATATATAGTAGTTATAGGCATAGGAAAGAATTTAATTTATTATTATTCTATGAATAATAAACCTTTCTATGAAAAATTACAATTTTTACAAATTAATTTGGCACTAGAGACCTGCACCAAGTCCTATTCAAGCTAATTCAAGAACCGCATTATTTTCTAATTCTTGTGTTATTGTGCGCTTAAACGGTTTAAGTGCTGAAATGTAGAGTAGCTAACACAGTTTTTGTGCTGCCTTGTAGAGTAGTTAAGAATAAAGAGTGGTGTGGCAACAACAACAAAGACTTAAGAGTAATGTTGTTGTTATGTTAACAAATAATAATACACACAATGTTGAGTGGGTACATACACAAGCAAACATATACACAAGCAGGCAAATCAATATAAAACTCATGGTGACTACATTACATTACATACATATGAACATTCAAAATCAACCCCCGTTTTTTATAACTGTCACACAAGGAACATCCCGCCAACAGTAAAGTTTCGAGATGAATTGAAATGGAAGTGTGCCGTGGTTGTTTGCTTAAATGTGCTTAACTGTGAAACTATTTTTCATTTAAGTTAAGTAAACAAAAGAGATGGCGAACAATACAACGCAGTACTTATTTTTGTGTGTGCACACGTAAGGTATATGAAATGAATTGAAAATTCGAGATGATGCCTTATTTAGTGTCGTCTTGGGCTGGCCTCTATTTGGCACCAGGTTTAAAGTCGATAATAGATGTTTCTTGGGTGAATAATATACAAAAATATTATAACATTGGTCTTATGTATCGGAAATCCAATCCGCCATGATAATGAAAACGCCTAATGCTAGGTTTGATGTCAGCAGCTTTATATTTCCCGTTAAAGTATATGGAATATTCCATAAAAGTGGTCCGTTTGTATGGAGGCTACCAAGTTTCATGCTCCTTTTCTACCAAATTTTTTTTCGAAATGTGGGTATTTTGCTAGAATTAATTTGTCCCTAATTAAATCATTCTTTTTTATTATTTTTCCTATTTCAAATACCTTCAGACAAATATATATAAAAAAGAAATAAACATTACAACGCGCCAACTTTAATAAAAGCAAATAAGAGCTCTATATTCCTTTGGGTCGAATTTTATATACCTTTGACATTGGTCTGCTTGTGTACCCAGCCATATGATTAAGCCAAATAGTTTCCAAACCGTAAATATTATAAGAAAAATACTTTGACGTACTAGTATTTTAAATAGAAAACTTTACAAAATTTTGCCACTTGTATGAATAATGCTATCGCCATGCTAGTTTGTAATAAGGAAATACCTTGTAGAAGGTTCGAGGTCACAAGTTCTACCAGTTTTTAAACTATATCGTATTAAAACCGTGCTTATGTCCAACTACTAGGCATTGTTCTATTATTATTTTATACTCAATTTTAAAATTGAAAAAATTTAGTTAAATGGAATTAAAAATTTCCTAAAAATGGTTGGCTTGTATTAGAGCCACCAATCCTGCTCCTATCCAACTATTGTTGAACAATTGCTTTGTACAAAATTTAAAGTCGAAAACTGTAATAGTTTCTGAAATATAGCGATATTGTATATAAAAACTTTTATAAAAATGCTTCTTGTGCCGCGGTCTTAACCAATAATTTTTTTCTCCGAAATGCAGGCACTGCTGAATTACCTTTTAAGTAAATATAAAGTAAATAACTCCCACAGTTTTCGAGATACAACGTATCAAAAATTGCATAACAATTATCCGTTTGTATTGGGGGTACCACTCCCCAGGCTGCTATTAAATGAATTTTTTGTCCAAAATGTACACATACTAGAACTACTCTTTAACAGTTTTGAAGTCGATAGGTGCAATTAAAATTTCACAAAACTTGTACAATTTTAGGGGGGCTACCACTTTCCCTGCTCCAAATAAAACAAATAAGAGAGCTATATTCGGCTGTACCGAGTGTTAGATACCCTTTACGTTTGCCTTTCAAACCCCCGACCTTTTTATTTTTATCCATTTTTTTTATATATGAAATATTTTTAATTTTTAAATAGAGGTCAATGTCATATTTAACCCTTTTAGGGTGCCTACGGGATAGCTGTGCCCTTTTTTTTCAAATTTTGTTAGGGGTAAGCATGTTTTAGGAAAATGCTTGCAAAGAAAAATGAGATGGGGTCAGTACTACACTTGACCTATCCACGGGCAACCTGGAAGCTGTACGGGTATTTTTTGTTACAGTTTCCCAAACTTTGTATAGGAGCACCCTTAGGCGATGGTGATAGGGGGTAAGTGTATTCTATAAATATAAATTTGGGTGGAGAAACTAGTAGGTGTCAGTCGTACACCTTATTTCTCCTAGGCCGACGGGAAATTATATGCGTTTTTACATCATTTTTGTAAATTTTGTGTGGCAACCCCCTAAGGTGATGGAGATAGGAAATAAGTATTTTTTAGAAATATCTTTAAGAGGGAAAGCTAATGGGGGTTAGTGATACATTTTATTCCTAAAGGGGCGAGCTTGGGGAAGTTGTAGGGGGTTCAACCCTATTTTTTTAAAATTTGTATGGCAATCCTGTAAGGGGCTGGAAATAGGGGGTAAATATATTCCACAAAAAAAATTTGGGAGGAAAAATTATTTGGGGTCGGTCTACATTTGATATTTGTAAGAGCACCCTGGAAGCTGTGGGGGCGATTTAAAAAAAATAAACCTTGTATGGCAATCCTTTTAGTGGGCAAAGAAAGGGTGTAAGTATGTTTCACAAAAATGTTTGTGGGAAAAAATTAATGGGAGTTGGTCTTACATTGCCCCCATGTAGAGGCCACTCCAATGCAGTTGTGAAAACCTTACGTACAAATTTTAAAGAAATAAACAATGGTAGTCATGGTTTTTGGCTTTTATCTCGGTCAGTTATCGGGCGATTTTGCTGAATTTCAATAGCTCGCAGAGATTTCTGATAGTTAAATACCACTTACGGGTCTAAGTGACATCGTGGGGCTTCAGAAAGGTGATTTCAAACATAACACGCACAGACGGACATAAATTAATATTAGCTTAATTGTTTATTTGGTTAGTCTGTTTGCAAATTCTGACATATACATATGTATAAGAATGCTTACACACATTTATACTACAAACGTAAATGCAATCATAAATATGTGATTTTATTTGCGGTTGATTCATTCAATAAGTTAATTAACTTGTTAACAATTAAAGGATACGGTAATCACAAGCATTTGCATTATTTAATTAATGCATGATTTTTTAAACAATTGCTGTTTTCTTTTGTGTTTTAATGATTTATAAATAAAAAATTTAAATTATGTTTGTGTGTATGTTAAAATTAGGCTGTTAATGATTTTTTTTTGCAAGCAATTGCAATTAATGTTGAAACATTTTTAAAACGCTAAAATATTCAAAAAGAAAAAAATTTTAAAACGATGTAGAAAAATTTAAGGCAATTTTTAAGATTATCGTGGTCATGCTAGAAGCGGTGTTATAAAGGGTCTTTTATTAAGCAATTTTCCCATTTTAAGTTGAAATAAACGTGGTATGTGTGATATATTAATCAAATTTTATATTATTTAAAGGTACCTATAGATGCAATTTTTTATGGAAAATTACATTGAGTAAATGTCTTAGCTCGATGTAGTAAATCTGGAACGTTGTGCCAAATGTTGTCGAATTCGACAAAAAAAATTTAACATTGACGCTATCAAAAAACTAAAAACGACTACGCCAACCACAATAAGGGTGATTAAAATATTAATAAACTCTTAAATTTTGTTTTGAGTCAAATAACAACATTTCTCTAAAAATTATTTATTTTTAAAAATTTATTTTTTGAACCAAATATCGACCTGCAACCTGGGGCCAAATCGTCGCCTTCGATTCGAATCAAAATTTTAAAATTCTTATTAGAATTCCTATACTTTAAGCATTGACAACTCGATCGATCGAGTCAAATTTCGATTCGAATCGAATGCGACGATTTGGCCCCTGTACTTTAATTACAAGCATATATAGGCAGTCAGACGGGCGTACAGACATGTAAATCGACTCAGACAGTAACTTTAATTCGATCACTATAATTGAAGGCCTTTTTTGAGTATAACAGCAAAAAAGCCTACTGATTTCGACCCAGAAATAAATGTTCCCCTACTCTAACATTTAATAAACCCTGTTATATGAATGTAAAACATGGAGCAGAACCTCCAAAGATACGGACGCACTTCAAGTATTTAATAACATATGCCTAAGAAGAGTACCGAAAATTTTCTGGCCAGTTACAATCTCCACCAATGATTTATGTCAGTTGACAGAACAATCTCCCATTGTATTAGAAATACTTAAACGTTAATAAAATTGGCTTGGGAATACACTGCGAAAGCCACAGGAAAAGCTTGAAAGATAAGCGCTTGATTGGAAGCCGCAAGGTAGCCGAAAAAAAGGAAGGCCCGCTCATACCTGAAAAAGGAAACTTCATATCGAAATAGCGAAACAGCTAGGTCCTGGAATGAAATAAAATTGTTAGTTCTCGATAAAGGGAAATAAAATTTAGTTGTTATGGCCCTATGCTCCATATTGGAATGACGAGAATACATATGTACATATGTGTATGTATGTACATACATATAATGTATAAAGAAAAAATATTAAAAAAAAACTAATTGTCATATTAACAAACATATTTATTAATATGTTCGATTTTTTTGATTAAAGAGCCATAAACAGCCAATTGCTTAGAAACAATTTTTCATATAACCTTGAAATATTGAGAAACCCATCCTTATATTTCTATACATACAATTTAAATCAAAAAATTTTGAAAATTTGTTGTGCTCTTTTATTTTTTGTTGAACTTACTGTTTTAAGACAAAATGTGCTTTTATTTTAGCTTAAGTTCATATTTTATTTTTATGTTGAAAGAAGCTAGTTTTCTACCGATACTAGCCGGGTAGAATGCGTTTTAGAAACCAGCTACGAATTTCTATTATCAGTACTTCTTTAACGGCAGTAGTGTTTTTGGCTGTAACCATCACTTATTAACTTAACATGTTACCCAGAAAAGCAAATGAATACAATTATTTTGTAATTTAAAACAAAGTTCAAATTTTTATAAAAAATTTAATATTTAAGCAAAAAACTTTATTTTCCTGACATCTGCTGCAATTGCTTCCAGTTGTTTGTGTTATTATAGATAAATTTCTGAACAGAAATTATTTTCATTATAAGTGTGATAAGGTAATTAAAAGAAGAGAAAAAAAATATGTTAAAAATGGTTTTTCTTGGTCATTCTTTTACTGTTATTGCTGCTGCTTTTTTTATCGCCGCTTTGCTGCTGCATTTGTGTTAAACTTTTTTACTGGTAATGCTGTCAACTTTGGCCTCTTAGACCCATTAATCATTAGTACAGGAAAATAATAAAAAAAACACTCATTTAGTTTATTTTATACATTTATTTTTTATGTACATACATACATAAATAAGTATTTTACATATGCAATTCTTTCAAACTAAAAAAGTTCCAACTACCTAAAAAACTGTTGTGCCTAATGGTACGAGTAAATACCTAAATCATTAGGGTTTATGTGAAGATATTGCAGTAAAAAAAGTTTGTTTAGATGATTTTTCTTTTTTGATGTTTTACAAATGTTTGCAACAAATGACAAAATATTAAGGTGAATGTAGAACAGCTAAGTTTTATTTATTTAAAGCTTTTACAAGTAAAAAAAAATTTTATATGCCAACAAAGATTGCTCATTAAAATAGAAAAATTTTGTTTAAGAGAGTTCTTTTAACCTGATTCCATTGAAATCAGTTATGAACTTTGATCTTAAGTACATCCAGCTATAAATGATTGTATGTATGTATGTATGTATGTCTGTATGTATGTATGCATGTATGTATGTATGTATGTATGTATGTATGTATGTATGTATGTATGTATGTATGTATGTATGTATGTATGTATGTATGTATGTATGTATGTATGTATGTATGTATGTATGTATGTATGTATGTATGTATGTATGTATGTATGTATGTATGTATGTATGTATGTATGTATGTATGTATGTATGTATGTATGTATGTATGTATGTATGTATGTATGTATGTATGTATGTATGTATGTATGTATGTATGTATGTATGTATGTATGTATGTATGTATGTATGTATGTATGTATGTATGTATGTATGTATGTATGTATGTATGTATGTATGTATGTATGTATGTATGTATGTATGTATGTATGTATGTATGTATGTATGTATGTATGTATGTATGTATGTATGTATGTATGTATGTATGTATGTATGTATGTATGTATGTATGTATGTATGTATGTATGTATGTATGTATGTATGTATGTATGTATGTATGTATGTATGTATGTATGTATGTATGTATGTATGTATGTATGTATGTATGTATGTATGTATGTATGTATGTATGTATGTATGTATGTATGTATGTATGTATGTATGTATGTATGTATGTATGTATGTATGTATGTATGTATGTATGTATGTATGTATGTATGTATGTATGTATGTATGTATGTATGTATGTATGCATGTATGTATGTATGTATGTATGTATGTATGTATGTATGTATGTATGTATGTATGTATGTATGTATGTATGTATGTATGTATGTATGTATGTATGTATGTATGTATGTATGTATGTATTTATGTATGTATGCATAGGTGTGCACCTAAAACCCAAAGTGCAAGGTGGGCCAAAAGAAATCACCCTATTGGAAGATGCTCTTATTTTTACAAATGGTGGCCAATGTGAAATCTGTTTTGACATTTGTGAACTAGCCAGATGTAGAATACAATTAAACAAGCCATGGAGGGATACACTCCCCGAGAACGTGGAAAATCGTGTCATTATACCCTTCACATAGTGATAGGGTATATATCACTTTCTCATTCCGTTTGTAATTTCTTTATTATTCATTTTCGACCCCATAAAGTATATATATTCTGGATCCTTATAGATAGGGAAGCCGATTTAGCGATGTCCGTCTGTCCGTCTGTTGAAATCAAGTTTCCGGAGTCAAATAAAAAGATACAGACCAGTTAATGGTGTCAAACTATTAGAAATATCCTGGAGACAATCGCTATTTAAAATCAACAAAATCGGTTCACTATTGACCGAGATATAAGCGAAAACCCAGAGTAACCCATTTTTTTTAGGACAAAATCCGTGCATATATCCCTATATATCTCAGTAAGTATAGTCACTCTTGCCACAAAACTTGGCACGGATACTCCCAAAGACGGGACCTAAATACCGAAAAAAGTTTTTTCAGATAGGACCAGGGTAAGGGGTAATTTTCCTACAATTGCACAAATTTGGTGAAATATTTTATGCGCTATATCTCGTAAACTATAACAGCTATCGACTTAAAATGTTCCACAAAAAGTAATTGCACGCTAAGGGCTACGCTTTAAAGAAAAAATTTTTTGGGTGGGGGCAAAAAAAGGGGTAGCTCCCATACAAATCGACAATTATTATCAAATATTCGATACGCTATATCTCGGAAACTGTAACAGATATCGAAATGAAATGTTCTACAAAAAGTAATTGGGCCATGAGGGCTACGCTTTAAAGAAAATTTTTTTGAGTGGGGGCAAAAACAGGGGTAGCTCCCATACAAATCGACAATTATTATAAAATATTCGATACGCTATATCTCGGAAACTATAAAAGATATCGAAATAAAATGTTCTACAAGAAGTAATTGGGCAAGAATGCCTACGCTTTAAAAAAAAATTTTCGAGTGGGGGCAAAAAAAGGGGTAGCTCCCATACAAATCGACAATTATTATCAAATATTCGATAAGCTATATCTCGGAAACTATAACAGATATCGAAATGAAATGTTCTACAAAAAGTAATTGCACGCTAAGGGCTACGCCTAAAAGAAAAATTTTTTGGGTGGGGGCAAAAAAAGGGGTAGCTCCCATACAAATCGACAACTATTATAAAATATTCGATACGCTATATCTCGGAAACTATAACAGCTATCGACTTCGAATATTCTACAAAAAGTAATAATCAAATAATTCATACATTTTGGAGAAAAAGTTGAAGAAGAGCAGGGGGACTAGACATTTAACAAGTTTTATTAACCTCAAATCTTCTTCATCTATTTCTATTATTCATACGAACGTTAAAATTTTGTTATTTTTTCTTTAAAACTCGCACAAGGCTTTTTATTATATTATTTGCAGTACAAAATTACTCGGCTGGGTATATTTAAAGACCAATGTGAAGGGTATATAAGATTCGGCACAGCCGAATATAGCGCTCTTACTTGTTTTTTTATGTAACGATTCGTCTATGGTGTTGGTGCAGCGTTAATTCTGTCGCCGATTCCCCGGTCGTCCGTCACCGACTGCGCAAAAACTGCGCCGTTTGGCTACCAATCTTGGTGACCAAAATAATAATGAGCGATGAGGCTATTTTCCACCTCAGCGAGTTTCTGAACAAGCAAAACTCTCGCTTCTGAGGCACCAAGAATCCACGAGTAAAGCACGACGAGCTATTTCACCCGCTCAAAATGACTGCATGGTGCGCTGTTCAAGCTAGAGGAGTCATTGGTCCATTTTTTTCGAGAATATCGCTGGTCAAACGGCAACAGTTGACGGTGTGCGCTATAGGGCCATGTTAGCCGAGTTTTTTCTGCTGCAATTGAACGATTTAGGACTGGAGGACGTGTGGTTCCAACAGAGCGGAGCAACGGCACACACTGCGCGAGCTACAACCAATATTCTCAAGGCGGTGTTCCCGGGTCGCTTTCGTAAGATCGCCCGATTTAACCGCTCCAGACTTTTTTGTGGGGTTTTTTGAAGTTTACGTGAACAAGCCCAAAGATCTGGAAGCCCTCAAAGGCAACATTCGACACGAGTGCCGCCCGAAGTGATGAAAAATGCCATAAAATGAACCCGTTTAGATTGACTTGACCAATAAAATTCTAAAGGTTCGAATGAAAATAATCAAAAAACAGAATCGACGCTTTTCATTTAGAAGAAAATAAGAGCCAAGCAACATCGAATGACTTCTTTTGGGCCACGGAAGAGACCGATGTTTGTAACGCTCGAAAGAAATGGTATGAGACCCACCTTAAAGAATACCGTTCGACTCAGAATCACTTCCTAAGTCGATCTACACATATCTCGTCAAGCTAAGTGTCCGTTAGGGTAATATCCAGCTTTGTTAATTAATTTTAAAGTTTTCCAGCCGAAATATTGTAACACTAGGTTTAAAAGTGCAGTCATAAACATTTGAATCAAATAGCACAACGTTTTGTGGGGGCGTATCAAGGTCAAAGTTCAAATACAAGCAAAGTTTACTGTTTATAAAGAACAAATTTGTGAATTCGTTAATTTGATACATTTTATAACGCGCTTAAGGGATTAATTTATTTTTGACGAGAAAAAAACAGCTTATTTGTAAATTAACCCTTGTAAGTCATTTGTGTCTAATTGAGCTTCCGGTGTAAATGAAGAGTTTTATTAAGGCTTGGATATAAAGAACCTTTTTTGGCAAAGTGGCGTCTTCTTTACCCA
This sequence comes from Melanophora roralis, assembly GCA_963583895.1. Classification (NCBI taxonomy): domain Eukaryota; kingdom Metazoa; phylum Arthropoda; class Insecta; order Diptera; family Rhinophoridae; genus Melanophora; species Melanophora roralis. The sequence continues at coordinate 23,926,991 of OY757189.1, read as the reverse complement.
GTTGTAGGAGGGAGATAAAGCTAAACAAATTTTTTTTCTTTAATTCTGTGGGTTATGACTGTTTTCCAGTTTTTTTTCAATTTCTTTTACTCTTGGTGAGCAGAGTAAGATTCTCATCATCAAAATTTTAAAGGAAGGAGCACAATCTTTAACAGCTATATCTAGCTCTCTGCTCTTATTATTCTTCTCTGTGGTCTTTGTTGACCTCAGGGTGCAGTTCGTGATGCTTTGACTCTTTTCCACATGGCCCTCAATAAATTTATAGTGAGACTAGTAGCATATTGACATTCAGTTAATTACTGAACAGTGAAAGGTCGTCTATTATTTCAATGGGCACGTTCTCCTGGCTGAAACTTTGGCATGGGGTTTTTACAGAAAAAGAAGATAGTCTTGAGTGGAGCACATAACTGTGTCTCACTGTACCAGAGTGAACTGCTTTAAAGTTTCGCCTTGTTTGCTTTTCTGTTTGTTTTTCTGCTGGCGACAGGCAAATTAAGCACTTTATCTACACCGTGCCCGCCGGAGGTTGCTGCCATCTTTCTCGCAGTTTTTCTTCACTTTTAATTTGCTGGAGCTCTAGGCTGTGATGGGAACAGTTAACTAAAATTAAACTAAACCTTTCCAGCGGTGATATTAATAAATAGCGTTATAAGAGTTAATTGAGTTTAAAAGAGTTTATTCAGCAAAAGGACATGTCTTAACCTACTTAGATGAAAAAATATTTAGTAGGTCCGTTAATGAAAGACTTTCGTATGTGTTCATATATCTCGTATTAGTATTAATTCTCAACTTATGCGGCTAAAAAAACTTTTAAATAAGAGCTCCATTTAATAATTTGGATTTGTTGTTGAAATTTTTGTTGTTTCTTAAATAAATAAAGTTTTGTTTGTAACGTGGCAATAAAATTGTATATTAAAAAACCGTAAAAAACTAGTTCACTATATTGAAAAGAGTGACTTGTGTTTTTAACGTTTCATTTATCTTCAAAAATCTAAAAATTAAATCTCATAATGAAATTCATGACAAGTTTGTGTCATGTAATTCTATGTTAGTGAATAAAAATCACACAAAAGAACATTAATTAAATGTAAAATCAATTTTATATGTATTATGTATGTTTTATATACAAAATTAAAAACAAAACTTAAACATCCATAAACTAGAACATATATAAAAATATTTAATGCATAAGTAAATGTTTAAACACAAGACTTTGTTTAGTTAATCGTTACCACATGCAGACAGGCAGTCACATACAGTAGAATCGAACAAATTCGAACCGTCCAGAAGTTAGAGCCGGAATTTTAAAAGGTTTCTTTTTGGAGGCCCTTTAATACATTTTGTGGTATCCAGTGGTTATCCAGATTAAAGCATTTGAATGACGAAAGATGATTTATTGGGGTTTTAACAGAACTCTTGGGAGTTTCGGTTTGTTAAAAATAATTCTCAACAAGTTAATTGGGGTTATAAAATAAAGGCAGAGGATATTCATTTGGGTTTTCAAAAAAACCTAAAATTAACTCTATAAATAAACTCAGTAAAACTGGGATCAAGTCCTAAATAATATATGAAATTAATTAGGGTATTCACAAGGTAGTCATCAAGTCATATGTCTTAAAAAAATAAAACGAAAAAATACTACTGTTGTGAGCGTCCGCCCATAATTAAGTGTGCTCTTTTAAATTCGAATCAGCTGCTGGAGAAAACAGAAAAATAAGTAATGTCAAAAATATTTTAAAATTAATGACTGCGACTTGTTAATTAAATTAACGGCTTCACTAAAGAGTTTAGGCCGCCCGGCCCAGGCTTCTACTGTTTATGACAAAACAATAAACACAGTTCAAAAAGTATTATTAATATAGAACTTCTTTCTTTTCTTTTAAGAACAACAACAATTTTTTTAAACTATTGTAAAATATTAATACTTTAAGACAATATAACTTGATAGCATACTGTTTGAATACCCCAAATACCATTAAACAAAGTCTTAAAAAATTTTCTATTAATTTAATATGTTCAATTGATTAAACCTTAATAAATAATATTATTTTTGTAAAAAAATAAAGCGTTCGTAACTAGTTTTATTAAAATTTAATAATTATCTGTAAAAAATGTCCAGAATCCAAACTTTTCAGTAATTCGAACTGGCCTAAATACAGTGTTTCTAATTAATTAGATTCTACTGTACTAGTAAAAAGCTAAAATACTGGCAAATAAAAAAACATAAATGAAACTTTAAAAATCACCATTAAAAGTAAATGTTTTCTAGTGATTTCAGTGTTGCCAAGTATAAATAAATTGTTAACTAACAGTTCTAAAATTTAACGTTGAAATTGTATTTTTCTAATATGAGGTTAAAATTTTCTTTAAAAAATTAATACACAAAAAAGATTTCTTTATTATTAATTTTTAAAAAAATTTGAAAATTCTGAAGTATCTCATATTGGTCTCTTGATCAATAGTTTGCTAGTGTATGGGAAGCTTTGCAATGCAATCTTTTTACCCCGATACATATTTATTTTTAGCCTTTGACGAATCCAAATTATTTTTTTTTACATACTATATATTTCCAATTCCTAAAGACTTTTTTTTTGTTTTGGGAAATACATTCATACATACATTATATTTATAGCTACTGTGACTTTAAATGCTTGAGCTTTAATTTAAGCGTTTCTTTTTAACAAAACTTCTTTTTTTTTTGTTACTTTTAATTTTTCCTTTACTTTACTTGTTGATAGTCATATTAAACAGACAACATTTTTTGTTATTTTTTTATTTTATCTAACAAGGTTTTAATTATAGACCATAAAATAAATTTGTTTTGACACTGGTTGACTATAAAAACTCATTGAACAACATATTGATATACACAGGTAATAATATTGTAAATATATGATTGTGTGCCACAACATGTTGTACTATGTCACCTTTACACGCAGCCTCTTACTAATGGTTACATAAAGTGACAACGCACAGTGTTTTGGCTCAAAGACAAAAAAAAAATGTTAAATCATAAAAAAATTAAATAATTAGTAAGAACAAAATCTTAACAAAAGTAAAAGAAATTTTGTATATGTTTGCTTTAAATAGACTTCACTAGAGGGTTCAATAAAATGACGTGATTGCTTCAAGAAAATAATTCTTTAAATATAATAATTTAGTTTTGTTGTATATTTATTCGACCTTTATAATAACCTTTATTCAAGTTAAGGAGTACAATAGAGAATGTTAAAACATTAAGCTAAAAATATTTTAAATATTGTTACTCTTGTTTAATAACTCCTGAAGATGTCATCCAGTGGATGACGAAATATTGAGACAATAAAGTTATTATATATGAAACCTGACCTCGAGCTTGACTATTATTTTGAATAAATATAATAATTTATTTAGAAGTTTAATCTTTTGTTTTTAAATTTAATCAAATAGCAAAATAAAAAGGAAGTTTTGCTCAAACCGTACATAAATTCTTAAACCTTTTCTACACAAAAAAAAAAAAAAAAATAAAAATAATTTTCAATTAAGAAATTTTTTGATTTGATTAAAAATTGTTTAGATTACAACCTACAAAAAATTCAAATTAAGCAATATTTATTAAAAGTTTTCAAGCATTATATACACTAATCAATTTAAGCAAAAAACAAAAAATCTAATATTAAATATAAACGAAATAAATTATAAATTGTATTGTTATTACTTATATAAAAAAAAATTATTAACTTATATACATTAAAAGTCTCAACAACGATTCGATGATTTGGAGGTGTATGCTTTATTTACTAACCCATCAAGGCTTAATTTTTTTATAGTGTTTATATTACTTTTATTAACTTACCTTCACATTAAAAAATTTAACTGAAATTCACTGATCTCACCGTAAGGCAGAAAACAAATAGAAAACTATATAAAACCAAAGAGAAAAGAAAAAAAATAAATATAACAGAAAAAAAAATAAACAAAAAAATTATTATCCACCCAATCTAGCATTGAACCTGACACCTTCTGATTGCCAGGCTGACACTCTACTACTAGACCACAGAGGCATTGTATTTTTAAAGTTTTCATTCTTATTTATGTAGTCGTCCATGTTTTTTTGTAAACTCTACTTAAACTACGTTGCATACTAACAAAATCGAGTACTCAAAAGCGTTAAAATATAAAATTCCTATCCAAAATTGTTGCTTTTTAAAGAATTTGTAAATGAGCATCACTGTTGGCGTTTAATTTTCAAAAAGATTTAAATACTTAATTGTGGCAATTAGACGGTACGTTTTTTATTAATGCGTTAATTAAAAAAAATATGGGAATAGTTTTCTTTGTATATTTAAAACAACAGAGTGCGTTTCTAATTTAAACATCTCTATTGCAAATTTTATGAAAAGGCTTTGTAGACCAAAATTATAAAAGAGCCTTTTGTGGGTAAATGGAGAAATCGACAATAAAATAGTTGTTTTTGAAAAGTAGGGGCTTGGACGATGGACAGCTAGAACATCAGGCGGTAATAAGATGGAGCAGAAGGGAAAACTCTGGAACACATATTTTACCAATAAAATTTGTAAGTTTTCAATAACCATTCAAAAGTTTGCTTGGGGGTACGCCTAGGTTTCCTGCTTACGGTTCCTTAAGCAAAGCGAGGCAAAGGTGGTGGAGACACTTCTAAGGGTGGCGATTCGTAACAAAATTCGACCGCAAGCTTTTCGCTTGCCGCCTTTTTTTCGTCAAAAAAAAAAAAAAATGGTTAAAGAACCAAGCATTAAATAATAAAAGCAACTTTCAATAATTCAGAGCTGGGAGTGCCTAATATAAAAATTTTGTTAATCAATAGCAAAAATTAAGTTAATTAAATTTTAACTTAGAAACCCTTACCTAAACGTGCTTTAGACAAAGTGCTTAAATAAAAAATAATTATAAGGTAACAAAGAATAGCAATAGTATTTATGCTGTGGGGAGGAACGTGCCATACCCAAGCCACGTTTGCAACTGTTTTCTTTTCTTGAAGCCCTACTCGCTCTCAAACTAATATTTGACCTCCTACTTCTACTACACTCTAATTCACCACTACTTCAACGATGGAAGTTCTTTCAAAACAGTAACATTGCGAAATCAAGCTTTTTGTTTGACATTAATAACAAATATAAAGTCAAAAAACAACATGTACCAAAATAATCTTAATTGTCCCTTAAAATGCAGTCTATACCTGGATTAAAAGTTAACACCTAGCCAGATGGGCTGAGGAAATGGTTTTTTTTGTCAAAGAAAGTGATTGTAACTTGATTAAGAACTATACTTTGAAGTACGTATTAGAAGGTTTTTTGGTCATTTCATACATCACATTTTAAAGTATATAGTTTTTCCTATATGCAGGGCACAAATGGGTATGCCTTTTTTAAAAGATGCGTATCACGTACAAAATCCTGGGTTTCAGGAACCAGTTTCCTGATTTCTTCAGAGCACATTACACTACATTATTGATAGAGCACAGAAACACATCACTTATTAGCAATGCTCGAGTAAATAAAAATGGTTGGATTCCTTAATCTCAATAATAAGTATCTCCGCCCATTCCTGAACGCTATCAACTATCTCGCACCAGCTCGTATATAAAAGTTGCGAACCATTTTTGGTTGAATAATGTGTGCAAGCGTTAAGAGTATCAGATGGTATAAAGTAGTTTCTATTTCAATTCAAAAACCCAAAACACTTTTTTTTAGCAGATTGCAACGAATTTTTAAGCTCAGAACATTAAAAGTTTCTTTTGCCTTAAGTATTATACTTTTCATAAATGTGGACTTTAAAGCATGGCCAATTGCGCGTTGATATGTGTGTTGATCGCTGCTAGGGGTGTGGTTTATTCCGGCCTCAGCCTTAGGTCCGTAGTCAAATATATATAAATGGCAAGTGCTGCTATTAAAGCTTATAAGGAAAAGTAAGTTATAAAATAGCAGAAAGACGGAACCTTACAAAACATCTGCACTTATTTCGAGCTCATTTGAGAACAAACCTTTGGGGAGTGCAGAATAAAAAGCCCTTGGGCAGTGATTTAAAGGATTGGAAGCCTTTCCCTTTTTGGGGTTCGGCGTAACGTTAGATTCTTTCCAGCGTGGAGGGCATGGTATACATTGCTAAAAAGCCAATGGTGATGTTTCATCCGGTTCAGGAGGAATACTTATAACGAGATTTTTAAAAACGCTTTTGACTGATCGTGGTCAAAAAAATACGTCTGACATAGTCCCAAACACTCGTTCGGGAAGTGATTGAAAGCTTTTCAGCAAATGTGAATTGCCTTTTCCAACTTCATTTTAATTCAGAGTTTGGTCTTATTGAATTTTTAGAAATTCAAGTTAGATTTCAGCAGCATTAAAATGTTTTAAGTACCTATAAATAAAAATATCATTACCAATTTTTAATACAAAATTTTGTGTAGCTTCTATAGTATTTTTTCAAAAGATATGCACTGTTGTGGTTTAAAGATATCAACTGAGTTATTTTTTATCGAAAGTTTTTGAAAATTAAGGATGAAGAAACGTGTTTTTAAAATCATCTTTTTTGAAGTTTAAAATTTTTGAAGCAGCATGAACTTAAAAATAACAAAAAAATTAAATTTTTTCCACCTTTATATGAGTTCAAAGCACTGTGTGTCGCGTTTTTAATTAAAGCTTTTGTTGTTTTTGTCTTTGTGGTTGTTTTTGCTGTTAAACTACAATTACAACTACAACTCTATGCAATAAAGCCAAGTGGCGAAAAATTTGTTTTAAAGTTTGTCAAAAATTTTTGCAGAGTATATGTATGTATGTATATGTTAGTCAATTATACTTTTAGTTTAGTTTTGAAAAGTTGGTTTTAAACAAAAAAAAATCAATTATTTAAATATTAATTAATTGTGATTTGTGTAAATTTAATTAAAGCTTTCAACTTTTTCTTAATTAAGAAAACTTATTTTTTCTTTAATGTTTGATATTTAGTTTTTGAAAGAGATTATAGTTTACGTAGGATATGTAAGAATTTATTCATCAGCATGATTTTTATTTTATTTTCTAACTACATACATATTTATAGTTACAAGCATAAGTACTGTCTATTAGCTATTTGATTTAAATTTCAATGAAACTAGTAAAAGTACAATAAAACACATCCCACGATGTGTAAGAATTAATTGTTAAATACAAGTTGTTGAGTTAAATCATTTGAGGCTTCTTCTCCTGCGCACAATCAAGTAGTTATAAATTAGTCTTGATTGCCTGCATATTCATGAAAGCTCTCAAATCTTGGCCAGTTGTAGGTAATATCAATAATAAAATAATCTGATAAAGTAACGTATGCGTTGCCTACACCGTTATAGGAAACTAAGTGTTGCCTTAACGAACAATATTTATTTCGGTGAACATCGCACTATATATTTGTGTTCACAACGTTAAGTTTTTTCAGATTGCTTGAAGTGATTTCTCACGGTACATTAAACAAGGTAGGAGCAACCATATGCTTTCTAGCTTAGCTTGGCAAATTCTTTATGTTATATAATGGTTGTGTATACTGTGGTATGTGTGATAGCAACATTTTTGACAACCTAGCTAGAAATTAGCAGCAACAAAATACACGTAAATTTTTACAGGTTGTTGTTGTTATTATTACACCATGTATTTACTAATAGTCATAAAGTACACACCTTTGCCTTTATTTATTTTTATTTATTTGTGTGAAGGCAGACAGAAATGGGTATTCAAACCAAAAACTTTGAGACAAGTTGAATGTAAATATGACTGCTGTGTTTAACTGCTACAAATTAAGATCTTAACACTAGGGTTTTCTTTTTCCCGGAATTTTTTGCTTACCAGAAAACGGAAAAAAATAAATTAATTTCCCTGGAATGTCGCTTTAAAAATTAAGAAAAATTAAAAGGTTGTACTAATACCGAAAACACTGTTTTCATTATCAATAAATATATATTTAAACTTAAATAAAAAACGTAATATATAACACATTGTGTTACTAAGAGCATTGCACGATAGAATGGAAATGCACATTTTATTTTTTAAAGAGTACGTAATCCAAGTGCTTTCCGTCGAGTTGAACACACTGTTCAAAACGGAGCCTTGTGTTCTGTGGTACACTTGGTTTCAATAGAATAGGGCGACTGCACACACAGCCAGAGTTTCCCGAATTTGCTTCGGGAAAATTTCCCCCAAAAACTGATCAGTCGCTTTTGGGGACATCCCATGGCCACCAAGGTCGCCCGATCTAACTCCCATTCATTTTTTTATGGGGCTACCTCAATGGGAGTGTTTGTAATGAAAATCCCTAATCTCTTGTGGCTTTAAAGGAAAATATTCGTCAAGAAATCAGCTCAATTGAACCAAGTCTACTGCAGCGTGTGGCGCAGAACACAAGGTTGCGTTTTGAACAGTGTGTTGAATTCGGCGGAAAGCATCTAAATGACATACTCTCTAAAAAATAAAATCGGCATTTTAATTCTATCGTTCAGTGTTGCTAATAAAACTTTGTATCGATTATGACGTGTGTTATTTAAAGATTTATTTATTTAAAAATATAAATCTGCTGCCAGACATGTTGTTTAAATCTATATAAAAATAATATTTTTTTTGTAATTAACTGCCTGTTTTTGTGCTTTTATGTTTAAAACAAGCTCAAAAAACAGTAATTGTACTTGTAGTTCGCAGATTCGTTAATCCCGGGATTACCGCACAAAATTGCCGGAAAGGCACAAAATAAAAATAAAAGAGTTAACCGGGAATTTTTGGGACGGGACTTCCTGAAAAAAACTCTTATTATCACCAAGTTGTTATTACACGTATCATATTTCTAGTAGATGCAACAAACTAAATATGTTGTAGGTTAAACTAGTAATGTTGCAACTGCCAAAACAATAGAACGACTTAGTCTGGTTTATATAAAAACATAGAAAGCACAGTTTAACAGCTCCTACTCAAAGCATTAAAAAAATCTTGAATCTCGTTCACATTATAAAAATAAATTTGTTGAAAGTTACATGTAACGACACTTTTAATTTACATAAATACATACAAATGCAAATTGCTATATTTTTAATTAGCTAAATATTATGCTAAATCTTCGTCCAATGCGAAATAAGTGTTATTAAAAAGTAAGTATAAATGAACATTTCTAACTAAATACTTTATATGGCTAAATTACTTTAACCGATTTTAAATATTTATATGAGTTTAAGTATGGCATGCACGGACGACTGTGATGTAAACATGATTTCAACATTGTGTATGAATTTACATTTTGATGTTATAACTAGAGATGAGCGATATTTCTTTACCTGTGATTGAATACCTGTGACTTAAAAATTTCTGGTTAATACAGTGACATAAAATTTTAAGTAACAGTGACATAAAATCTTAAGTAACTGTTACCAAAATATTGTTAATTTGATATGTGACATTTTTGGGTTTTACTGTGAAGTAACTATTACCTGCAATGTTGTTACTTTTCGTTTCATAATTTCAAGAAACATCTGAAATATCTTTGCTTATGAAATATTATAAACAGCGATAACCGTCACTGTTTACAACAACAGCGATTTACCAAACACGATCGCAGTATTCTTTAAGAATCACGGGATCGTTTTTTTTAGTTCCAACACTTGAATTGCATCGTATTGCAAGTACCATATTCAAGCATATACTCTAAAGACTCGCACACTTTAAGATGCATTTGCTAAATCAGTATTTGTTATGTGTTACATTGTGTGGTTTAAGCTTAGTGTTTTCGTAATGTTTTGCTGCAAGGCTTAAGTCATCTGTATTATGCCTCTCAATGTCTACAACAATATTAAATGATTATGTTGCAAGTTGTTTATGTACAACCAATAAACCTCTTTGTTGAATTATTGTAGAAAAAATTTTAATATATTTATTTGTGTGTGTATCAGCAAACGGTATTATGAATAATACTAATATATCGTCACTTTAAATACAGAAAGGCGTATCTTACATAAAAAAAACTAAGAGCATAAACCAAAAAACTTAACTAAAGGATAATTTAATCGAGTTATCTATATTTCCACAGCCAACAAAAGAGTAGTAAAAGCCTTGAGCCACATTTATAAAAAAGATTTAAAATAAAATAACTTTTTCTTACTTTTTAACGTAATTTTTTGTCTTCATGTTTGGCTTTTTTAAAGTAAGATATGGCTTTTTAGATTTTAGGTGACGATGTATGAAGTAACTATTAAGTAAACAGTGTAACAAAATGTTAACATTGTTTTATACATAACCTTATTTTGGGTCCTTAAAAAATCAAGACATAACTAAGATCAAATAGAAAATTTTATTATTTAAAAAAAAAAACAATTTAAAAGTTTTTGGTCTGAAGTTAATAAAAAATAGAGTTTTAACGCTGGTGTTTTGCTTTTTTATTTTTTTTATCATTTGAAATGGCAAGAAATTAAGTTTAGAATTTTTAGACTAAAAATTTCGACGGTAAATACATACGCAAATTTGAATGTAAATAAGAATTTGGCTCTTTATCGTGGTGAAAAGCCCAACAATTACTTTATAGTCACCCCTCAAGGAGAGTAACAGCAATATACTTCATGGGTTTTTACTTATTGCTTACTCATAAGCCAATAGATAGTGATTTAGGCACTGAGTAAATATATTGTGTGTTAACCAGCGTCATCATGAGTAGCACTTTTCGCAAACCGCAACTTACCACCCATGAGTACAAATTATAGACATACATTTGAGCCTGACCCATCCCCTTGTCAAAAGGCAAGTCCTATCCAAACCTTTTGTTAATATATGAGAGGCTGTACTCGGCTGCAATGCAACACTACTTTACCCGGGCAAACCCTATCATCCCCAAAAAGCTACTAAAATAGACAAGCTAGTGGTAAAACCTTAAGAGCTACTGGCTGTCGTGTTAGTATAATGAGGTCTCTGGTCATGCCTTGTGACAAACGCTACTAACAGTTTAACTTCAAAAGGTTTAGCGACTGGTCATCCTTTGTAATCAAAGCTTTTACAAGTTCTAACTACTATCAGGAACTGATGACCCCTCGCATCTGAAGCTTATCGTAGTCCGATCAAGCACAGACAGCCCCAAAACTTTTAGTTTCCTCACTCCTGCCGGGATACATGATATCTATCTATGACGGTGCTGGCGTTTCCCCACCGCTTTCAGTTTTGACTAATAACAGGTATTGCTGGCCTTCGTAGCTGTAGCTTATTAGCCCCGACCAAAGCCAACGCTTAAAAGTTTTGCTACTATCAATTTTTACTTAAACGACCACAGATTGGCCGCTCCAAAGTAACGATGATTTACGTCAGTCCTGTCCGTCGTGCGGTAAATCAAGAATACTGCGTGTGTTTTCTTGATATTGTGTAACAAACAGCTAAACAGCTCTGGCTGTCTCGATTTCTGACCAACAAAGAAGACTGTTCATATATATTATATATTCAGTAATTTCGACAATCCCCATTAGTACGACTACCCAAACTTAAGTCAAGTAAAAATCAGGTAGCGCTGGCCTAATTGCTTTTATTAAATGTTGTTTTAGTAACATCATCCAGAAATACTGAAATCAGTCTTCTGAAGCTACGTTACCGGGCGTAGCATCAGGAAGAATGATTTTTTTTGCTGACACTCTTCAAGGCGAAGCCTAGGTTACCACAAGCCCCACGCGTACACTTATAACCAGGAGGCGAATTCCGGCATTTGATTCGAATCGAAATTCTTCTTGATCGATCGAGTGGTCAATGCTTTTAATATAGAAATTCTAATAAGAATTTTTAAATTTCGATTCGAATCGAATGCAGTAATTTACCCTAAGTACTATAAGCACCTGGAGTGGGTACTGATTTTTGTGGTGTCAAACACAGACTCTGGTCAGACACCAATGGGTTCCAGTGTAACCCGGGTGTGGCACATGTTTTTCCCCCGGAAGCATCAACACCAACGCGAGGCCGCTTTACCTGGGTTACTTTTTTAACCCGGGGCTTGTAACAATGATAATTGTGTTTTCTATGCTAATTTTTATTTATTGTTGAACTAATTGTTTCTTAATAAAAATTTTCTCTTAAACATTTTTTTACATTTTATTTTAGCCTATCTCTTTAAAGCACCTTTGATCATCAACACCAACGCGAGGCCGCTTTACCTGGGTTACTTTTTTAACCCGGGGCTTGTAACAATGATAATTGTGTTTTCTATGCTAATTTTTATTTATTGTTGAACTAATTGTTTCTTAATAAAAATTTTCTCTTAAACATTTTTTTACATTTTATTTTAGCTGACTTTAGTTACCTTTTTACCGTCAGCTGCATCTCTACTTTCTTTTGGGGCTGCACTCTACTCTAAGAATAGAATATTAAAGAATATTAAAGATTCTGATATTTTCGGTATTGATTGATACTTTTTCCAATGCCAACCAAATTATTTATTTAAAAGAATTCATAGTTGATAGTTATAAATTTTTAAACGACTAAATTTCTTTGGGATTTGCTTATGGCTTATATATTATTACTAAGAAATAGATTGATATACCCTTGATCTTTTTCTGTCATAGAAATACTTAATATTTGTAATATTTTTTAAATAATATTTAATCATACTTATAACAAAACTAGTCTAGGTTTATTAAAGGCTAATAGCAGAATGCGCGCTACAGACGAAATAAGGGCAAAGGAGATATTAGTATGGCTACACCAATGCCCCAGTTTGTCTTGGGCATTTTGTTTTTAACAGAGCGAGTTCCTTTTTATTAAAAGTTTTCAGTATTTCGCGAGTTTTTCTAATAACGTGTTTCCATGAAGAACAAAATTCGAGGTTCGCTCTCTTATTCGCAACTCGTACCTCAACTATAGTTCGCCATAAAAAATTGAAAAAGCGAGCCTTCTTGGTTTATTTTGAATTTTGTGCAAACTGTAATAAATTTTTTTATGATATAAAGTTTTGAAAGCAATTTATCGAAAGTTTATCAAAAAACTTTAAAAAAAATTCTACAAATGATGATAATTTTTCGCAAGTTTTGTTAATAATATCTGTCACACCTTGCTAAAACATCTAGTATATTTTTTGGGCGGTATTTCTAAATCAGTAAATGTTATAACATTTGGAGGAAGAATTCTTCTAACACTAACTTTTCGTTTACGATAAAATACCGTTTTAAAGCTAAAAAAATTTGGCGTTTCTTTGATAAATCAGTGGTTTTGTCAAAAATAATCGAATAATATTTTTTAGTTTAATCTCTAAATTAGGATTTTGAAAACATTTAACTATTTAATTTTGAATTGTTTGCGTTATACAATATTAGGCATCTAAAGCGTAATTTTGGAAATAGTTGCCTGAAATTTTATCTCTAGCATTTATACGAAATCGCAGAAGTGAACGAAAAATACCTTCAGAGCTTGTATTTTCATAAGATAGCAAAGGATCATCATCTCGATATCCACGGAGAGGTACACTCTAAAACATTTTCAAAAATTTACGATCATATATGACCTAATTTATTGTTGAAAAAAGTCTTGATGCCTAAAATTGGGTCGATTTTTATATTATTAGAAGTAAAAAAACAAAAATTAAGTAATTTTAAACAAAAGTGATATTTTTCTGTTAAAAGTGTTTAGTTTTCAACAATATATGCTTAAAAGCTAGCAACATGTGCCTATAAATATCAAAATGTTAAATATTAAGCATATCTGTCTAAAAATACTATTAAAATTTATGGAATAAACAGTTAAGAAAGAAGAAGCATAAAAGTGTATACGATTTAATAAAAGAACACGTGATTTTCTACAGAATTAAAAAAATAATATCTAGTGTGTAAGATATAAAAAATTCATTCAAAATTCAAGTGCCAGCCACTGATTGACCAGATATGAAGAAAGGGTAGGTAAAAAACACGCAAGGTTAATTCAAATGCGTATATATTATAGTATTTACCCTAGTAACGATACTGATAATTGCTTTAAAATTTTAGCTCAAGATTATTCGCTAAATGGCACTAGGCTGGTACTAAACTCTAATGGAACAGATATAGATGACGATGAAGCCTTGCAGTATTTTTATGTATATAAGTATACATATATATGCATGTTGGAGTAGTATTTTAAAAATTATAAAATAATTAAAGTAACTTTGTTGGTGTTTTTAATTTAAATAAATAAAAGTAAACTATTTATTATATGGAATTTTTTTAAAGAAGGGTTGAAAATTAAGTCAAAGGTGAAGAAAAAATTAGGCACAATATGTGTAAAAAATTTAAACATATTTTGTTTAAAACTCAACAAAAAGTTGAAAAAAATTACGTGTCTAATTTTAGGTCGAAAATAGTCTGTAAAGTGTTGCCTACTATTATTGACGTAATTTTCAACAAAAGTGGTTTAGAGTGTATATTATGCCTTCCGAGGAATATTATAGTTTTTATAATAGACAACAAACGTTTTCGATTTTCAATTTCTCGTTAGAGGGCAGATAATTTGGTTTGCCACCTCAAGACGAAAGTTTTCTTGTGTCTTTAAAAATATTTTTTCGAAAAGCAACAGCATCTATTAGTTAGTTTATTAATATATATTAAAAGTTTTTATCATGGCTACCTATATTTTTATTAGTTAAATAAAAAAAGAAGTTTTTAATGGTTCGGAGGGCAAATTTCCTTTTTTCCTTCTTCCTGAATTCGCCAAGGAGTTCAAAACGTAAAAAACAAACTTAAGAAGCGTAGGGTACTACAAACTATTACAAAACCTTAGTACTCGCAAAAAGTTTGCTTCCCGATTTCACATCTTTTTAGTGAACACAAACAGGTTTGTAGGGCAATATAGCACAACATTTTAAGAATCCATGTTAAAGTACTAATTTAGTTTCTTTTCAATTTATTTTAATGCATGTATTTGAGGTAGTTTTTAACTATTAATATCTGTATTTCAAGCTAAGACTTTTTGCGAAATTTATTGTTTTAAAAGAAACGTCGAATAAAGTGCAGTAAAGCGCTATACTCAGTTTGCGAAATTGGTGACCATTTGCTTTTATAGCTATTAAAAGTTTGGAAAATCAGTCGACCCTTTAAAAAAAACCGTTTCAACAGATTTTGCTTAAAAGCTGATTTAGATTTGGTTTTTCAAAAAGCGAAGAGTTTTAAAAAAAGTACCTTTTTTAATGTGAATTTTTTTTTCCCTATAATATAACAATTCATTACACTGTGCCTTGGAAATTTAATGTTTTGTACATGTGTTATTAAATAAAACTATTATTGATGGAGTACGTGTACTCTCTGTATGAAAACGAAGATTAACAGGTATTTTGTTACGTTAATAAAACGGTATTATACTTACACACACACAAACTTATATAGATATATACATAAGTTAATGTTTGTTGCTATTTTTGTTGCAATTATTGTTGATGTATTTATTATTTTTATTGTAGTTGTTAATATTATGACTCTAATCTCTAGAGCTGCTTAATTCACTTTTCAATTTGAGGAAAAACCACCGATATCCCAAGCATTAAATGAAACCATTAGATGATATTTTTTTTACTTCTTTCTGCTCTTTAAAGCTGTTTTGAATTAAAGCCGTATATAAGAAAAATTATACTTAAACGGTAGTGCAAAATGTTAATTTAAAATATTGCAACAAATTTATATAATTAGTTTAAAGGAAAAAAAACTTAAAGATTAAGTTGAATGCCAAAGAGCTTTGAACTGGTTACTCTTCTTAAATTTCAAAGAAATTTTGTAATTGTAAAAATTTAGTACTTGGCATAGTAAACTGTTGTTATTTAATATTAAAATATATACCGCGGTATACCGCCCAGGAAAATAACAAAATTATGGAGAAATTTCTTTTTAAATAAATTACTTTTTAATATCCTGTTTTAATTTAAACGTTCCAAACATACATATACTTAATCGTAAGGATTGTGTTTTTTTTTTGTTAAAATATGTTATTCTTAGTTCAAAGACATTTTAAAATTCCATTTAAAAAAATGTCCAAAGAAGCTAATTGCTGCATAAGAATTAAAAATTTTAAAAGCAAAGGAATTTGAAAAAGAGTTGTCATAGAAAGGATTTTTATTTATTAATTTTTCAAAAGATATTTCTTTGAGTATTAAAGGGCTCTTCTTCTTTGAAGTCAGTACTTGTTTCTTTGTTTAGCAATGGAATCTAAATTATGTATTTAAATTATAAATATTTTTAAAAATTTCTTACAAATTTTAAAACGTTCTAAGGATTTTTAAAAAACTGGCATTTATTGTTGAACATGTTTTTATACCCACACCACATACATACGTGGTAGGGTATTCTGCGTTTGTGCAGATGTTTTTAACGCCCAAAAATAATAGCCTAAGCCCCACCTTCAAGCATAGTGATCGACTCAGAATCACTTCCTGATACGATTTAGGCATGTCCGGCTGGGTGTCTATGTATTCTTGTGATCAAAGAACAGGTGCCAAATCGCCGCATTCGAATCGAAATTAACTCGATCGATCGAGTTGTCAATGCTTTTAGTATAGACATTCTAATTAGAATTTTTTAAATTCGATTCGAATCGAATGTGACGATCTACCCCCAGGTCGCAATTTCAGATATTTTAAGGAAAATTGACACATATTTTTTTGCACAAGCGCGCAGCCTATTGTTTGTGGTGATGATCATTCCAATTTTTGATAAAGCCCCCATAAAAAATGTCCTCCCGGAATTGATATATCGAATATTTATCTATCTTCACAAAATTTTGCACATAATTCTAACTTTATGCCACCATTTATTATACTGAATGCAAAAATTTTGGGTCTATTTTCTTTATATAGACCCCATAAAAAAATGGTATAACATGGTCGGGCTTGACCGTCTATAACATTCTTACTTGTATTCTAATATAGAAGTACATATTTAGTAAAAATAAAAGATAGCGGTTGTCTGATCTTTTATAAAATCAGAATCGTAATGTGTGCCATTATAGCCCACCACGACCACTAACTTTTTATATTATTTATGTTTGTACCAGTCACAGGACGAGTATGCCGACCAATTGCCACATATTTCCTGCAGGGAACTTTAAGACATTTAAATCCGTTATTCGTTTATATTTTGAAAGGGCCTTTTATGTTGTAATAGAAGTCATATATAAAAATAATTTAAATGTCAATTTTTTAAAAAATATAAAAAAAAACAGGTAAGAGCGCTATATTCGGCTGTGCCGAATCTTATATACCCTTCACATCGGTCTTTAAATGTACCCAGCCGAGTAATTTTGTACTGCAAATAATATAATAAAAAACCTTGAGCGAGTTTTAAAGTCCATAGAAAACTTTACAAAATTTTAACGTTCGTATAAATAATAGAAATAGATGAAGAAGGTTTGAGGTCGAGAGTTTTAAAAGTTTTCGACATTATTCATAGTTAAAGGTTAATAAAACTTGTTAAATAATATGGGATATTATAGTCCCCCTGCTCTTCTCCAACTTTTTCTCCAAAATGTATGAATTATTTGATTATTACTTTTTGTACAATATTCGAAGTCGATATCTGTTATAGTTTCCGAGATAAAGCGTATCGAAAATTTCATACAAATCGTTTATTTGCATGGGAGCTACCCATTTTTTTGACCCCACTCAAAAATTTTTTCTTCAAAGCGTAGGCCTTACAGCCCAATTACTTTTTGTAGAACTTTTGATTTCGATATCTGTTATAGTTTCCGAGATATAGCGTATAGGATCTTTCATAAAAATCGTTAATTTGTATGGGAGCTACCCCTTGTTTTGCCCCCACTCAAAAAATGTTTTTTTTAAAGTGTAGGTCTTAGCGTATTTTTACTTTTTGTAGAACATTTTAAGTCGATAGCTATTATAGTTTCCGAGATATAGCGCATAAAATATTTCACCAAATTTGTGCAATTGTAGGAAAAATACCCCTTCCCCTAGTCCTATCTGAAAAAACTTTTTCCATTATTTACGTCCCTTCTTTTGGAGTATCCGTGCCAAGTTTTGTGGGAAGAGTGACTATACTTACTGAGATATATAAGGATATATGCACGGATTTTGTCCTAAAAAAATGGGTTGTTTTGGGTTTTCGCTTATAACTCGGTCAATAGTAAACCGATTTTGCTGATTTTAAAAAGCAATTGTTAGCGGGATATTTCTAACAGTTTGACACCAATATCTGGTCTGTATCTTTTTATTTGACTCCGGAAAGCTGATTTCAATAGACGGACAGACGGACAGACAGATAGACGGACAGACGGACAGATGGACGTGGCTATATCAACTTCCCTATCTATAAGGATCCAGAATATATATTCTTTATGGGGTCGCAAATGAATAATAAAGAAATTACAAACGGAATGACAAACTGATATATACCCTTATCACTATGTGAAGGGTATAACAACAAACTATTAAGTTTAAAAAAAAATTTTTTTAAAAAAACAATGCTAAAGGCAAAATTATTAATTTATTTTTTATTATTGTGTAAGCATATACATACGTTTAAGCAAAGACGATAATTGGGTCAAACATCGATTAAAAGAATTACAAACCAAATATTTTTTTTTAGGTTTTTGTATAAACAAAACATATGTAATTCATTCAAATCGCCTACAGTACTTGATACTAAAAAGTTGTGGTATTAAAAAGCTAGAAAAAAACTACTTTTTATAAAAAATTAAAACAACACTTGAAGATACTTGAGAAGAGAGAAAAATCTAAAACGATTTTAATATCATTTATTTTGTTCATTCAGTCAGTCAAAAAACTCTTAGCTAAATAAACCGGCTTTAACAAACTAAACACTTTGATAGCGAACTGAATGTTAACGTTTTCGGTTGACTGAATTGAATATTTACACTTTAACATTTAACGCTTGTCTGATTTGAACAGTTGTTGCCTCTGCTCATAAAAGTGTTTTTTTATTCCTACGTTCTTTGTTGTGCAGGTTGGTTGTTGGTGCCGCAAAAGCTGTTTGTTCACCAGTTAAGTATTGTACGGACTTCAAAACAGATGATTAAAACATCTAAATGAATTATGAGCACAAAAATATAAAAAGAACTATTTAGGCAAAGTCATGCTGGGCTTACACTTTAAAATTCTTTATATAAGAGACAGATGAAAGGGATCAATAAAAGTTAAAAATAGAAATATAAAAAAGAAAGTGGTCGTTATCTTTTCCTTATTATGAAATAGTATTTTTTTTCTCAAATAATAAACACAAAAGATTATGAGCTTCAGTTTGGTGTTAGTAGGGTTAGAAAGTTTCAATTAATATTAAAAAGGGAAACATTTTTAAATTCATATTTTAATAACTAGAAAATGTTCGGTTATTTTATACTTACTGACTTAAATACAAATTTTCTTCAAAATCTATTACTTCGTAGAAAATTTTAAAATAACTTTCTGCTTGAAGATTTTCTTGTTTACCTGCAACAAATTTTTGTGGCAACATAAATTTACTTTCCTTGGCTTGAGAAAATGTTTATTGTATTAAATTTTTTAAATTCTTTATTGAAAAAATAATTTTGCTTAAAATTAAGGAAAGGATTTTAATTTTATCTTATACAAATAAAGCTGTATATATTGCAACTAGCAATCAACCCACTACTTCGTTAGTAAAGTTTTTAATATTAACTAAATCAAATTAACAAAAAAAAAACAAAATTTGCATGATTTTCTACACCGAATCTATAGTTTTCTTTTTTTTGACTTCCACCTTTAATTTCATAATTTTAAGTGAAAGAATAGTTTTTGACTACATAGTTGACTTCTGGCCTTATTAAAGTTAACAGACCTTTATTTTTATATATCTAAAAGCACGAGTACCAAATATGTATGTCAAAAAAGTACTTTTTGACTTTCAAACTCAATCGTGTTAAATAGTCATCTTTTTATATTTGTTGACTTCTAATCCCACAAAATAAAAAAAAATACCAAAAATATGGAAAAAGTACTTTTTGTCTACTTTGCTAGTTTTTGACTAAATTTTGGGTCAACAGCCTTAAATTTTTTATTTCTAGAGTCATGGTCTTAAAATAATTCTAAAAAGTACCAATAATGTGAAGAAGGTACTTTGTGACCGCTTTGCTTTCTTTTGACTTCAATCTGATTGCATAGCCTTCAATTTTATATTCCATGACTCATTATCTTTAAAAAATCAAAAAAGTACCAAATATAAAAAACAGGTCCTTCTTGTACACTTTGCTGACATATTTGTAAAGCCATAACCCCAAAATATTTAGAAGAGTATCAAATATGTAAAAAAAAGTACTTTTTGTCCTTTCAGTTGACTTCTGGCTTTAATGGTGACATAAAGCCTTTTCGCTCATATTCCAATATTCCGACCACAAAAAAAAAATAAAAAATTTTAAATATTTGTTCATAATTTTGCAAGACCATTCGAACGAAATTTAAAATATGTATCATTCATATTGGTTCAGAAATTGTAAAATAGACCTAAGCACTACCAAAATTGCAAGGTTTTTCCCACAAAAACCTATTATTTAAAAAAGTACCAAAAACATGCCTTAATATTTTTAAAACTTATCTATAAAAATGTTAGCTTTACATCTTTTGGTTCAAAAATTACAAAATAACCCTAAGCAGTCTTAAAATTTCCTGTCCTGCCCCCAGGGTTTAGTATTTCAAAAAGCAAAAAAACCTCTTCATATTTTTTTCCAAGCCAGTCAAACGCATTTTGAAACTAGTTTCTATATTTATTGGTTAAAAAGTACTTTTTGCATCTGAAAATTACCAATATAGAAAGATCTATCTATTCTTTTTTGATCTTTCTTACTCTCTAGGGTAAAACCTTTAAAAGTGAGGTAAAACATATTTAAATTTACTTAGGGCCATCGATTTCAATTTGAGTTATATTTATATCGTTATATGTTCAAAAGTTACATACACAGAGAAATACCCACAGTCCAAACTTTGAGTCTCTAGTTCAATGCGTTTGGGCTGTAAGATGATGATTTAGTCAGTCAGTTAGTCAGTTGTCGTAAACAGAAGTCGTCTTATTTTTAAAAGTAGATTTTCATAGGGTAATGATTTAAACCTCAAGCTAAACTTTGCTCGAAAAGGAGAATTTTGCAAAGAAGTGTTTCGAAAGTGTTTTATAATTTTTCCTAAAATCCATAACTATCACACATTTTGTTATATATGTTAAATGCAACATTTTCTTTATTTTATGGATAATTAGGAAGGTTTAAATACTTTTTTAAATTTAACGATAAAAGAGATAAAGAAGAAAATGGATTATTCTGGTATGGTACTGTCAGGTGGTAGGCTTTAATCTACCAAAGTTTTTTATTTTGTTGTAATTTTAAAATGAAAGACAAATACAAGAAAGGCTTGTCTTGTTAAAAACTTTATAAACAGCTTTGTTGTTGCTAGATTATTTATTACTTTTTTAAATTTCACACAGAATTTGTTAATATTTTTTGCGGTTGTTTTGGTTAATTTTTTTTCAATCTTACGCAAAATATTTTTTTAGATTTTGTGGTTTTGTTTTAGTATGTTAAGAAATTTACGGGCTTTCGTTTTCATGTATAGATGCATCGATTGCATATAATATTTAAGGCCAAAAGATGAAAACGAAAATTAAAAAAAAAAAACTGATTCTTTCTTAACATAAGATGTGAACATAAATATGCAAATTATACATATATTTAAAATGAAAAAAGTAAGTTTTTGAAGAGAATCTTAAAATGCATTAAAAATGTTTAAGCAAAATTATTTTTCTATATTGAGCCGAACCAACCATTTTTAAAACAAAAGCAAAATTATTATAAAACAAAATATTTAGATTACTTAAATTGGGTGTGTTTTGGTTTTCATTACATGTTAAATCTAATAAAATATTTTTATTGTGCGTTTAACAACTGTTAACATAAAATTGAGAAAATAAGATTTTGCCACAAACTGTTGAAAGTCGTCAAACAAAAGAGTGTTAACTCTTGAAGCCTTGTGGATTACAATGACATGTTTTCACGTAGTATTAATGCTTTGTACTATGTATTTTGTATTTTGTCGTTTTTATTTTTTAGCATTTACATTCTTTAGCTCAGTTAAAAATTTCATTTAAGTTGTTAAGTGAAGTTGATTTTTTTTTGTTTGAATGCAAAATTCACGTAATAGTCGATTACAGTCTGGCCTTATTATTAGTGCCAGTGGTAGGCAGAGTGTTTAAGGAATACTTTAATATTATAAAGGGTGGTTAAGTTTTAAGGGCCGATGTTGATTGTGAACCACACCTAAACGTCAAGTTTTTTTCTGCATTCCATTTGACATTTCTCAATTCTGACTAACTTAATTTGAACCATGGAAAGATACGCAATCGAGCAACGCGTTAAAATTATTCAGGCTTTTTATGAAAATGGGCGTTTAAATCAAAATGCATATCGTGCACTTCGTGATTTTTTCGGGAAATTTAATTGTCCAAATGTGCGTACGATTGGAAATATCGTGAAAAACTTCAAGCGAACAGGATCTGTAGGAGATGTGAAAACATCAGTGCATGCTCGTACAGCTCATACTGCAGAAAATATTGTCCAACAATTGCACCTCTCACGCTCGTCGTTGATGAACATTATGTATAAGGACTTGCATTTACACGCTTACAAGGTGCAACTGACTCAAGAACTAAAGCTTTTTGTCGTCAATGTTTAGAATGGTGGCAATAAATGGCAACAGTGGATGATTAATTTTCGAAGAAAACCACTCCAATGAGAATTGGATTAGAATTGCGTCACTTGGGCGAATGATAATCCAAGAGTGATTGTTGAAAAATCATTGCACTTAAAAAGAGTGACTGCTTGGTGCGGTTTATGGGCTGGCGGCATCTTCGCGCTGTATTTTTTTCAAAATGAAGTCAGTCAGGCAGTTACTATGAATGGTGTTTGCTATCGTGAGATAAAACTTTTTATGGCCCGAATTGGAAGATATGGATGTGGACAATATGGTTTCAATATGACGGTGCCACTTGCCACACGGCTAAAGAAACAATAGTTCTTTTGTGGGACAAATTCAATGGCTTTGTTATCTTACGTGGTGTGATTTGCAACGTTATTTGAAAAAACAAGGTGTGCGTCGATAAGCCAGCAATAATTCAAGAGGTAATGGATGAGATATTTCGGCACATCAACGGCATAGATCCTCAATTATGCCTTAGCGTCATCAAAAATTTGGACCATCGGATGGTTGGTGGTGTGCCGCCGAGGTCGCGGCGGCCATTTGGCCTATATTTTGTTCCATACGTAATTGAGCCATACCAATATTATCATAATAAAAAGAAATGACAATAATTTACAAAATAGTTTGTGGTTTATTCAAAACCAACATCGGCCCTTAAAATTCAAACACCCAATATATCTTTACAACTTATTCCTAGGTTAATATTAGTTTTGAAAATTTTAATAAATAATCATTTGCAATATTTTTTAAACAAATTCGTCTCTCTCAGATAAATTATGTACAAATTTTTGCTTGACAATGTTTTATTTTCTTACTTAGTACTTAGAAGATTACATTATTTTTAGGTCTTTAAAATTTTTTCTGAAATCTTTAGTAAAACATAGGAAGTTTAATGTTTTCGTTTTCTTCTTTCCCAGCAAACATAAAGCCAAAGGTTTTTAAATGTTTCGTGGCAACATTTCGTTTCTTTTGTATTTTTAAAAGTTTGCGCTTTAGTTTATGCAATTTAAGGTAAAAAAAGATTTTTGGTAACATTTTTTTAACTAATGTTTTTGAAAAATTATTGCACTTTAACCTCTTACAATAGTCAAAATATAAACAAGTAAGAGCACTATATTCGGCTGTGCCGAATCTTATATACCCTTCACATTGGTCTTTAAATATACCCAGTCGAGTAATTTTGTACTGCAAACAATATAATAAAAAACCTTGGGCGAGTTTTAAAGTTCATAGAAAAAATAACAAAATTTTAACGTTCGTATGAATAATAGAAATAGATGAAGAAGATTTGAGGTCGAGAGTTTTAAAAGTTTTCGACATTATTCATATATAAAGGTTATTAAAACTTATTAAATGTTCTAGTCCCGCTGCTCTTCTCCAACTTTTTCTACAAAATGTATGAATTATTTGATAATTACTTTTTGTAGAATATTCGAAGTCGATAGCTGTATTAGTTTTCCAGAAGTAGCGTATCAAAAACTTTATAAAAATTGTTAATTTGTATGGGAGCTACCCCTTCTTCACCCCCCATCCGCAAATTTTTTTTCTTCAGAGCGTAGCCCTTGATGTCCAATCACTTTTTGTAGAACATTTGTTTTCGATATCTGTTATAGTTTCCGAGTTATAGCGTTTCGAAAATTTCATACAAATCGTTAATTTGTATGGGAGCTACCCCTTTTTTTGCCCCCACTCAAAAAATTTTTTCTTTAAAGTGTAGATGTTTGCGTACAATCACCTTTTGTAGAACATTTTAAGTCGATATCTGTTATAGTTTCCGAGATATAGCGTATCGAATATTTTATAACAATTGTCGATTTGTATGGGAGCTACCCCTTTTTTTGCCCCCACTCAAAAAATTTTTTTTAAAGCGTAGATCTTTGCGTACAATCACTTTTTGTAGAACATTTTAAGTCGATATCTGTTATAGTTTCCGAGATATAGCGTATCGAATATTTTATAACAATTGTCGATTTGTATGGGAGCTACCCCTTTTTTTGCCCCCACTCAAAAAAATTTTTCTTTAAAGTGTAGATGTTTGCGTACAATCACTTTTTGTGGAACATTTTAAGTCGATACCTTTTATAGTTTCCGAGATATAGCGTATCGAATATTTTATAACAATTGTCGATTTGTATGGGAGCTACCCGTTTTTTTGCCCCCACTCAAAAAATTTTTTTTTAAAAAGTAGATCTTTGCGTACAATTACTTTTTGTAGAACAATTTAAGTCGATATCTGTTATAGTTTCCGAGATATAGCGCATAAAATATTTTACCACATTTGTGCAATTGTAGGAAAAATACCCCTTCCCCTGGTCCTATCTGAAAAAAATTTTTCCATTATTTAGATCCCTTCTTTAGGAGTATCCGTGCCAAGTTTTGTGGCAAGAGTGACTATACTTACTGAGATATATAGGGATATATGCACGGATTTTGTCCTAAAAAAAATGGGTTACTCTGGGCTTTCGCTTATATCTCGGTCAATAGTGAACCGATTTTGCTGATTTTAAATAGCGATTGTTAGCGGGATATTTCTGATCGTTTGACACCATTAACTGGTCTGTATCTTTTTATTTGACTCCGGAAACTTGATTTCAACAGACGGACAGACAGACACACAGACAGACAGACAGACGGACAGACGGACAGACGGACAACGCTAAATCGGCTTCCCTATCTATAAGGATCCAGAATATATATACTTTATGGGGTCGCAAATGAATAATAAAGAAATTACAAACGGAATGACAAAGTGATATATACCCTTATCACTATGTGAAGGGTATAAAAAAAGCAAAAAACAGTTGTTTATTTGGCAGCTAAATCGTTCGCAGGGTTATTGCCTTTATCTGGTTACTTTTTATATAATTTGTTGTTGTTAAAGCTTCATCAAGTAACACAGTAGAAATTAAAGGGCAATAAAAGAGGAAACATTAACTTTATATTCATACTTATACAAAACTTACATATATACATACTTACCTGCAGGGACCGATTAAAAATTATTTTCGAATTTTTAAAGAAACAGTGGGGAAACATTGGAGAATCAGGTACGTCATATTGATGGCAGCAAACGATTTTTTTAGACTAAGGGATTTTCATATTATTGATTTTAATATTTTTTTAACCCAAATAATTATTTTTTTCCAAGTTAATGATTCTTTTC
This sequence comes from Melanophora roralis, assembly GCA_963583895.1. Lineage (NCBI taxonomy): Eukaryota > Metazoa > Arthropoda > Insecta > Diptera > Rhinophoridae > Melanophora > Melanophora roralis. Next base: position 23,901,163 of record OY757189.1, on the reverse strand, counting down.
TGATTTTTTTTTTGAGCAGAAATAATTATTTTCTGATTTAAATTTTTTGATCAGAATTTTTTTTTGTATAAATAATAATAATTATTTCCTGACTTTTATGTTTTTGAGCAGAAATAAAAATTAGCTATCTATTTCTATTATTTTTATTCAAAATTAAAATTAATTTTTATGTTTTTTTTTGGCTGCTACCCCTCAGTTTCAATTCCTCTTTTGTAGCACCCGGCTTAGCAATTAAGCTCCTAAAGAAAACCCCATAACCTTATCGTTGCTTTTTTTGGCTGCTACCCCTCAAAATTTAATTTGTGATTAAATTTGTAAGTTTTATTCCATCGTTATTTCACGAACTGATTTTGTTTTATATATTTTTAAAATTTCTTTAACATGCTTTCTAGTTCAATTTGCTAGTTCTAGTCATATCATGTCAAAATCACTTACATATTACGCAAATCTTTAAATAACATATAAAGGTTGTTGTATTGAAATATATAATAAGGAATTATCATTTCTTCCAAAAAATTATGATCAGAATTGTAATTTCTGCAAAAAAAAAAAAAAAAAAAAAAAAAATCAGAAAAAAATTATTTCTGCTCAAAAAAAACCAAAAAAGTATTTTTATCCTGCAAAAAAATATCAGAAAATAATAATTATTTTTTGACTTTAATCTTGTTTTGCCTGATTTTTGCGAACCCTGCTTAAATACAACATATGTATTCATATTAGAAGACTTTATATACCCGTGAATACTTATTAGTACCTTTAGAAAATACTATTTATCTCAAAACTAATTTTGAATTTTTTTTCTTTTCTTAATGACGAGATGATAAAATAACAGTTAAATATAGAGTTTATCTTTCATTCTGCTTTTGTTGCTGTTGTTTTTGCATGCCGAATAATTACGATGAAAATTGAAACAAACGACAAAGAAAAATAACGAAAATCCTAAAGATGAAACAAGATTAAGATACTAATATATGCTTATTCCTGCTGATAAAAATTGTACAACTAAAAAAAAAAGATGTAATGAAGATTAAACATACACAGACACCTAAAGGGTTTGATATGAAATTAGCCCAGTTGGCCAAACAGTCGTAGTTGACATTTTAGTAAAATACATGTTCAAGATAATTTCAAATTTTTCGCCGACGAAATTCGTATATTTAAAAATATTTTTTACGAAATATTTGCGATGGTTTTTTTTAAATGCGGACACTTAAATTAATTTAACGTGTAAACGGAAAAAATGTTACGATATTTTTTTTTTCGTTTTGGTCTTGTACAATTATGTGGCCATTTGCAAAACATCCCAGCAAAAAATAATCCAGATTTTGTAAGCAGTAAATACTTTTTCTAGTATACTAATGCTCTTCGCAGCAAGCACTTATCTATTCCCTTAATTAATGCAATTGTGTATGGCAGTAAATGTAAATTTTTTACCGTTTTACACACTCGCTTACTCAAGGGCATACTAAGAAGCACTACTGTAAGGCAGTGAGTAAAAAAAAACATTAGTTTTTCGTCAAGTAACGAACATAATAACTCGGCAAAACATTTATTTCGATGACGCAATAAATTTAGATAACTAAAGAAGCGCTAAAATTACATGAATTAACTGGATATTTATAGCCCTGACATAAGCACTTAACATGAAATGCAACTAAGTGGGACATCGCGAACAAATATCATGCCATACATAAGCAGGTTTGTAAGCTTTGCTGTCTTGATATTCCCTTATAAACCTACCTACGGCGTAGCAGCAGTTTTTGCTGGGATATTGCCAACGATTTGTTTTAAGTGTCCTCTTACTCTCTTAAAAATGTCCTTTACTATGCTTAAAGACATGGTCAACTGGGACAATTTTGTTTTTATACGAATTTTCATATGCACGTACATATGTAAGTATTTACTCATATACTTGCATATATGCTTTAATGTATGCTAATATCCTACTTTGATGGTTTAATTAGTTACGAACTTTTGACTTTTTATTTAGAGGCAGAAGTTAAAATTAAAAAGAGAAAAATTGTTAATTTACTGGTATTTGTAGTAATAAGCAGTTCTAGTTTAGCCAGAAATAAGTGTTTCATAATGTACTTTTTTTACTAGTACATATAAAAATTTACATATTTTAAAAAAACAGACATATCAGATACTTATACTGTTGCTCAATTTAAAGAGTTTTACGTTAACGTTTAAGAATATTGCTTTTTGGATAAAATAATGAATTTCTAAAGCATATTATGTACTCATTTTAAAGTATATATCGCATTTAAGAATGAGCTGTATATTGGTTTGAAAGATTTGTGTCTCAGGCAATGTTAAGCTGGCCGGTCACAAGAACCTTTCATAAACCTTCTAGGGCCCTTTTGGTCTGTTAGCACAATAGCCTGGAAAATGACAGTAGTCTGATTCTACTAATCCCAGATTATTTTATCAGGGTTTCGAACAAATTAGACCCGTAACGCACGAGCGATGTACAGTAACATTTCGTTGTCTCCATTAAATGTCTATATAAGCCTCTACAGAAAGTAGTAATTACCCAGACTTCCGTAGTCTTTACCGTAAAAATAGTGTCTGCACTGGTATTGCAGAAATGACATGGAGCCAGAACATCCATTACCCTTTCTATGGGGTAATAGACATTTCGTTGTCTTCATCAAATGTCTATATAAGCCTCTACAGAAAGTAGTAATTACCCAGACTTCCGTAGTCTTTACCGTAAAAAAAGTGTCTGCCCTGGTATTGTAGAAATGACCTGGAGCCAGAACATCCATTGCCCTTTCTATGGGGTAATGGTCCCCTTGCTGCACCAATCTGTCAGCCATCTGACTTTCCTACGTCTCTGAGCCCAGTAAAGAAGCACCGCTCGTACGGTACAAAGTTAATTAATAAATTCCCTGCACGTCTTTACGGTTCATTAGATCTATAGAAAAAGTCATTATATCCATCCTACTATCAATTAACATATTGACTTGAGATTTCTTAAACTTGAGAATAAGACAAAACCAGCGGCTATATTTGTTGCTGGGATTTTCATCTGCAGTCTTAAGAAAGTTTGAAGGACACACTAATGCCCAGCTTTTAAAAGAAAACGACAGTTTTGACTCCCCTTCCATCCTAAACTCCACCGAAAAATGTTACGGGTCTTTTAAGGTGTATTAATACGTGATTAAACCATGCCACAGTAAACAGTTGTTCGAACCAAACTTATAGGCAACACTGTATTTGATTATAGGTGACTTACTATTACGCCATATCCATAACCTTAGGAACCAATTAAGTTTTGGTTTTTATGGCAACTGTAATGCTTATGGCGTTATGGTATGTAAGCCACATACAATTGAACCTTTAGTTGGGCAAAGACCTACAAACAAGTTCAATTCCTCTTTTGTAGCACCCGGCTTAGCAATTAAGCTCATTAAGTATACCCCATAACCTTATCGTTGCTCTCAGCCGATACGCAAAACCTTCTGCAATGAGATAAATAGGCCGCAAAACCAAGATCACATCCAGCGACGCCTTAGGGTGCTACTTTGAGGGTCAGTCACACACAGTCCCGTTAGTTTTTGCCCGTTTTCCAGTTGTTTGTAGTTAACCTGATTTCAAAGTGCGATCTATCACATTCATAAGTGTCCAATAAAGTCCAAGCAATAAATACACTGTAGATCCCATAAGTATAATTTGAAGTAAGACCCCACCGATCATTAAGGGAAAATATTAATTTCTTCTAATAAAAAGAAATTAAATTATGAACCCAAGCCAGAATAAAAAAGCAACAATTTTTTTTAAACCTAGACCCCCACGCCTCTTCCTGCATGCATAAAACAAGTTGATCGTTTTTTTTTTTCCCTTTCTCCCCATTGAACATCTACGACGCCTTTCTGCTCAGTATTTTTCCAGGTACTTCAGTACCATATTCGCGCTTCAGTGTTATCCATAGATCAGTCTGGGCCTTCTTTGGAAAAAGGACCAAGTCCACCTTCTTGCGATTACTCATCATTGCAAGAATTATCATCGACAGTGTAGCTTGTATTACAGAGCTGATCGCATTAAAAAATTTTCTAGTAGTATTAAGAGCCACATCATCCTTAAACACGAGAATTTAAATGCTCCGTGCCTAAGTCTAGCGGGAAGTTTGTTGACATGGAGTTTCTAAAGAAGGAAGAGAGAAATCCACCTTGGGCGGTTCCACGAAAATCTACTGTCTCCCCATACAGCGCGTTCTATTTTGCCCTTGATGAGGGAAGAAATCCAGTTCATAGCTCCCATTGATTATTAACAATATAATTTTTGTTTAGTAAAATAAATCCAATACCAAAGCTTTTCAACCACTACCAAAGTATGAAATGATAAACAAACATTTTTTTCGAAATCTCCTTTAAACAATATTTTATATTTGAAAATGCACTGCGTACTTCATTTGTTTGAGACGGTCATGCATATATTCAACCCATAATAATAGTTTTAAGTTAATTAGGGTTTAACGAACGGAAGTCGGAATAAAGACTCAAGTGAGTTATTATCAAAAATAAAAAAAGGCAATTTTGTTTAACAGTGTTAATTAGAGCTGCTTTAAAAATATTTCTTGTAGTGTGAATGGATAGGTAGTAACTTTTTTGTTAAACCATAATGATATTGCCTTTGTGTGTGGTAATTTGACAGAGCGTATAAACGCGTTTTAAAAAGAGTAGTTTGTTTTTTTGTTTTTTACTTTGAGCTGCTGTCTTACAAACTGTTGCTGTTGTTGGCAATGTTCATACGCAAAGAGTGTACTGTCTGTCGTGCTGCTGTTACTACCAACATAAGCTACCACTTTATGCTGTTGCTGCCGTCTATGCTGCTAGTTTTAGCCATGTTGTGGCTCTTGTTATTGCGGCTTCATAAAACTTTAGTAACAAACAGAACTTGAAACGTTACGGTAAAGAAAAAGCGGAGGTTTTCGTATAAAAATTGTTAAAGTAAAAAGTAAAGGAAACAAAGAATAAAGCTTGAAAATAAGCAAAAATATTTTAGAACAGGTGTTTTTCTTGTACGAGCCTGGGAAACAAAATTTTATTTAATCCAAAAATAGGGGAGTTGAATTGAAAAACAAACCAACAAAAAATATACAAAAAAAGTTCGATTGAACTCCAATAATTGTTTATTATTTTTAAAGAAAAAGTTGAAATAAAGCTTAAATAAGTTTTGAAAGAGAAAGAGTGTTGTTGAGAAACATAAGAAGAAAAATAACTAAATAAAAAACTGTGCATTGCGCAGGCGCACATGAATTGAATACCACAACAAAGCCTAATGTACATGAATACATACATATGTACATTTGTTCATTAATAAATATATTTGTATGTTGCAGCAAGTATTTGTTCGTTCGGTTGCAAGCACTGATATTGATACTTGCATAATAAAAAATATATAAAATAAAAGCATAACAAATTTAATTTTTTTTAAATATTTTTGTAAGTTTAAACCAGGCTTAAAACCTCGTGGCCAAAAATAAACCACTGTTATGTGGTTTTTCAAAAAATTTTTACTTTTATTTTAATTAATTTTTTTTCATTTTAAATTTTGCTTTCTTGTAAGAGATCGAGTATTTACTATTTAGTTTTAACCAACAAATACGAAACCGTATTAACTTACTTATTAATACCTTTTATATTTCAAGTGCCTTAAGAAATATGCAAAACAAATTTGTATAAAAAGAAACCAAAATCATAAATATGTGCTGATCATTATTAACGTATGAATTAACAAAAAAGAAAAAATAAATTATGACAAACCATTGTCTATTAGCATTGTTGATCTTTTGTTAAATTTTAAACAAATGCATGCTTTTGAAAAGTATAAATAATAACATGGCAAAACTATATTGTTAAGATTTAGATGGTAACGAAAACATTAATTAAAAAAGTTCTAACAAACATAATTTATGGTGTTAACAATAAAATCTTATCGAAAATAAGACAGAAGAACATAATTTTAGGGTTTTTATAAATCAAAACTGTGAGTATTAACTGTTTTATTATTATTTTTTTATATTAAAGTCTTTTATCAAGTATAAATCAAGATACACACATAATTTCTTAATGATAGGGAAATTGTATTTAGCCCTTTTTGATGTTAAAATCCGTTAACACTGAAATGATTTTTTTTTTAAATGATTAATGGAATGACCTCAAAGATTTTATATTCAATACAGTTTTCTTTTTATTGATCAATATACACATGTATGTATTGAGGTGAAATTAAAAAAAAATAAAGATTTGTACATTAGACCATCTCGAAAAAATATGAGGTATTGTTAAAAAAATTTCAAAAGAAATTTTCTAATATTTTTTTTGGCGAAAGCCGTAGTTTTCACTTTAGCTTCTTTGTTATACAAGGTGGGCCAAAAGAAGCCATCCGATGTTGTTTGGCTCTCATTTATTTCAAATGAAAATTCGATTCTGTTTTTCATTATTTTTATTTGATCGTGGTAATAAGCCTCATCGCTCATTATGATTTTGGTCGAAAAATCGTTCACTTTGGTCTCAAGATTGAGGAATGCTTGGGCGTAGGTTACAAGCATTTGGCAGTCAAAAGGCGGCAACTGATACATACACGAGCTGGACTTTGCACGGGAACATGCATAGATCTTTGACGACCGGCTGATGGCTAATTGCAAGCAGCTGCGTCTGGTCGATGTTTCTGGCGATAGCTCGATAACCTCGCCAACAGCGGTCATGTTTTCGACAAAATGGGGCTAGGGATCCGGCCACTCTTGGCGGCGTCTCGTGTGGGCGCAGTGTTGGAGCAGTCAGGGCCGGATAACCGGGAAATCGGCGACGAAATTCGCACTGCGCCAACACAACAGACAAATTGTTACTCAAAAAAAAAAAATAGAGACGATTATTCCACGTTCTTGGGAAATGTATCGCTCCTTTTCCTGGTCACTTGTATTCTATATCTGTATAGTTTACAAATGTCGAAAACGATTTTACATTGGCAGCTATTCGCAAAAATAAGAGCATCTTCCAATAGGGTGATTTTTTTTGTCTCACCTTGTAATTTAAACCATCTGTTCTTTTCAATATTTTTATCCCCAATATTCGACCGAAAATGAAATAAAATTGTCAAGTTTGGACCGGTGCGTCAAAGTTTATTTACTTGACCGCGTACAGGAACCGACGAAGGCTTTCATCTGTGCCGTAATATGGGATGTGTTTTATTGTTCTGTCGATACTATAACGGAAGATATTGGAGAACTTATTCCTAAAACCCAGGATAATGTGCGTGATACACATTTTTTAAGAAAATCATACCCATTTGTGGTCGACTAGTCAGTGGATTGCTTCACGCATTACAGAGAAAATTGGTGCCTTGGTCACTCAGTTCGAAAGAGCATAAACTACTTAAAGATGTCTTTGCTGCTACAACAAATTTTGAGGTATTTAAACAAACAATTCTCTTTTTTTATTTCCATTACCATAACCAATTTTTCTGATATTAACACAAGGCAATGCATGTATGGGGGGCTATCTTTTGAGTGCGTCTTATGAAAAAAGTAATCAGACTATTTGCTTACAACATCATAATAACGTCAGCGATTTTTACCGTCTGAACACCTCTGTCTTTAACATAAGTTCGAACTTAAAAATATATGGGGTTTCATTGGCCTTTTTTAAACACAAATTTGTTTTCAGTTTTTTTAGGGAACAATTGAAACTAACTTCTACATATATGTTGTTTGCAGCAACCTTATTAGCTTTCGTTTATGTTGTAAGTCGTCTTAAAAATAAATTTCTCACGATGCACTCTAGCGTAAAAAAAATTAAAAAGGTTGTAGCATTTACTTAAGATTTTTTCTTAATAAAATTTTGTTGAACGTTTTTTACAAGGTTACCAAAAATTGTTTTTTTAACATATTTATCCATGTACTTTAAGCAATTGCTTTGTAAAAACCTATTGTTTTAATAATCCTTTTCATTTGATGTAACAAAAGTCGGCATTTAATTTCTGTTGGTGTCTCTTGTAACAAAATAAATAAATGAAACTAAGCGAATAAACGAATAGATAAATTAAAACGAGCATTCATGGTAAAAGTGGAGGATAATTTCAAATTACTTAAAATTTGATAAAGTTAAACAAATTATGCTCATGATAATGACGTTGATGATTTAATTTTTAACACTGCTAATGTTGACAATGGAAGACAAGGTATTTTAAATATTTAATTTAATATGACTTCAGCAAATATACATACTATGTACATACTTAGGGGATTCACAAGGTGTTCTATTTGTCCTATTGTCATAAAATTTCCACAATGGCTTAAAAATATTTGCCAACTATTGGACACTCGGCGCAGGTGTATTTGGAGTTGTTGTGACAATTTAATAAGCATATTAAACGACGTAGTATTTTTTAAGAACTATTTTTGTATAAAAGACAAGAAAACCATTGTAAAATTTTATAACAATATGACGATAGGACATAATAGGACACCTTGTGAATCCCCTAACTATGTAAGTAACAAACAACAAAGTTGTAAAACAATAAAAAAACCGCAAAAAAAAATTTAACAAAACGCAACCAACCATTAATCAAGTCAACATACATCAGTTGTGAAAATCATTAGCGTCGTCATTGTGATTGCGATACTGTTGTAGAGTTAATGTTAAACTAAAATAATTTTTCGTTTAGCTGTGTTTATTTCTACTATATTTATTGTAGTTGTTTGTGTTTAAGGTTACGTTACTTTAAAAAATTTTTGGAATTATTTCAGCATTTCTTTGTGAATATTTTAACAAATAAAGTTAAAGTATGCTGACAACAATTAAAAAGTTTATTCATGCTTGCTAAATAAGTAAATGTCTGTCATTTCGGTCGTTCAACCATCAGGTTGTCCATGCCACGATACACTTAACCATTAATTGCTTTGACAACTGTAGTTGGCGGTTTGGTTTAGTTGGTTGGTAAACAATTATTTATTGCAGATTTAATTGTTTTACGATTAAAAAATAAATCAAAATGATATTTAATAATTTTCTCAGCCGATGTCTTTAACTAAGTATGGAAAAAGAAAGTTAAAAGATTTAAAAAAAAAATAATAAGTATTCTTGGCAAGCAATGCCATTAACATTTTGTTAAACCTCGGCATCTATTTACAACTATTTAAACCGAACTTATGGGCTACACTGTATTTGATTATAGGTGACTTACCATTACGCCATAACCATAGAAGCCAATTGAATTTTGGTTTTAATTGCAACGGTTATGGTTATGGCACGTATAATTTAAGCTTAAGGGTATAAATAAGTTTGTTATTCGATTTGTAATTTTTTAATATCCATCTGCGATCGCATAAAGTATAAATTTTCTTGGCCCTTATAGATAGGGAATTCGATTTCCGTCTGTCCGTGTATGGTTAAAACCAACTTTTTGAAGCCTCCCAATGTCGCATTGAACCGTAAGTGGTATAAAACTATCAGAAATATCTGGGAGCAAATTGCTGTTGCAATCCAGAAAAATCACTAGATAACTAATCGAGGTATAAACCAAAAACCCAGACTACTTCTGTTTATTTCTCTAAAATTTGAAAGCAATGAAAGACCGATTCCCATTAGTTTTTTCTCACGGGCATTTTTGTGAAACATATGTACATACACCCTATCTCCACCTGCTTACAAGGTTGTCATACAAGGTTTAATTAAAAAAAAATGTTTAAATCGCTCCTACAGCTTCCTGGGTTTTTCTACAAAGGTGAAATTAAGACCAACCACAACTCATTTTTCCTTGGAAACATTTTTCTGGAACATACTTACCCCCTAAGGTGGTAGCAATACAAAATTTTAAAAAATAGGGCAAAACCCTTTATAATAATAAAATGAAGCACAGACCCCCATTAGTTTTCCCTGCCAAACATATTAATAAAACATACTTACGCCCTATCTCCATCGCCTGAGAGGGATCCCATAAAATTGTGATAAATGCTTCTAGAGTGCGCATTGATAACTCAAATTTAGGACTGACTTCAACTCATTTTTCCTCGCAATTATTTTCCTTAAACATACTTACCCCCATCTCGACCCCCACTAATGGTTACTGAAATTCGCAAAAATATAAACATAAATTTGGTTTGAGAATTATGGGCTAGTAAAGGTTTTTGCTTATATCACAATAATATCACCAATATGGCAGGTTTTTAATATCGATGTTATTGAGTATATTTCTGATAGTATGACACTAAACAGAGGCTTTATTTGTTTTCGGAGAGTTGGTTCAGTAGACGGACAAATGGACGTTGCTTAATTGACTCAGAGAAAAATTTATTATGTGTATTAAGTTAGACTGCCAATGGAAATTAACGCACAGGTATTTATATTAATAATTTAAAAAGCTGTTACGTAGTATTTAGATTTAAAAAAAAATAATTTCTTTTGTGCACAGAAAATTTTCGGTTTTTTTTATTTTCATTTAATTAGAAGCCTAAAGACTTGTCCTCATCCTCAAGTATTCTTTTGTTTAAGTTTCCTCTTTAAGCAAATTGGTTAAGTACAAGTTAATTATAAAATAAACAAGTCCCCAAAAGTTAACCCTTAATTATAAAATGTGTAAAGAAGTTAACATTATTCAAGTTTTTGATTATTTCTTAAGAAAAAGTTTGAAATATAATAAATTTTTATCTAATTTTTGTATTTGTAACATTATACCTGTAGGGCATGTCATGTAAAACTTTGTTCAATGACACCCGTCACTTCGTTAAAACTTCTAAAAGTAAACGGAAGGCTAAAGAAGACATTTACCTTAGAAGTCAGTCATAAGGGAATACTTTCCTTTCTTTTTTCTTATACTTACATTTGTTTAATGAGCCTTTAAAAACTCTTCTTTTTCAATACAATATTTTTGCTTGTTTTCCAATTATAATATTAAAAATAGAATCTTAAAGGATTTAAGATTTTTTTAAATTAAAGGGACTTTTTATTATATTAAATAAACTTGAAGTGCTGCGACTCTTGTTGTCTGTTGTACGAAGCTTGAGTTTTTAACTTTAAATTATTTTTAGGGTTGTTAAAAATTAAACTCAGCTTTAAATTAAATATACGATATAAAAATAGAAAACGTAATAATTGACGCAAAGTTTTATTAAAAGCACTGAAAGATAGAATGGAAATGCGGATTTTCTCTTTTAAATAGTATGCCATCCAGATGCCTTCCGTCGAGATAAGCGCACTGTTAAAAACGGAATCTTGTGTTCTGCGCAACAAGCTGCAGTGAACTTAGTTCAGTTGAGCTAATTTCTAGACGAACATTTTGCTTTAAAGCCACACGAGATGAGGGAATTCAATATAATTCTATCTTTGAAGTAGCCCCATAAAAAAATCCATAGGAGTTAGACCGGGCAACCTCGGCTGGCCATGGGATTTCCCCAAAGCGACTAATCACTTTCTGGGAAAAATTTTCTCCAAAAAAAATTCACTGAAGCTCTGGCTGTGTGTGCAGTCGCCGCTTGTGTGAAGAGTACACAGGAAGAGCTCGCAGGTTTGGCAAAAAATTTCCGTTATCATGCGTTAATAGTTTTCACCGTTGATATTCGTCGCCTGGCCTCGAGAATTTTCGAAAAAAAACGGTGCATTTATCTAATGCGTGGATAAGGCACACCCACCCAGCAGTTACCCTGAGGCAATGCAATGGTTTTTGATGTTTCAGTCGAAGGTTGCGGGTTCCTGGAGACCAGTAGCAGCGGTTTTGCTTGTTACAGTACAAAAACTCTCCAACATCGTTTTACAAAAATTTTTGCGCAAATTAAAGTCACTCTCTCTCAGTTTTTGAACGATCTGAATTTTAGTAGCATGAAATTTCTGATCTTTTCCGTATTGAAAGCCGTGGAATTTCGCGTAAACTGCTATCAACCAGTTCATTGTTTTTGGAAGTCCTTGAAGATCGGCTGAGCCCTGGCCGGGAGGCATTCATAGACGAAGCGGTTGCGCGGAGTCTCTGTACCCACAAACGAATTAAATTCAGGAAGAGAAATTACGTAAGAATTATTACTAACTTGACCAATATTACATCGTGATCCGCACAATCTATAATTCCAACAGCGCAAACCTCCCTACGCAGGGTTTATTACTTGAAAAAAGTACTTATTATTTAGAGGCACCAAGAGTAAAAGTTCATCCTTTGAAATAGTCAAGATTACAACAAGTATATTCGCGCAGCTCTTAAATGCCTATGTATCACATGCAACCACTTAAAAATATAAAAAAATGTTGTTAAAGGAAAAAACGGATAATGTTTTACACATACTATCCTTATTTTATTACATACTTTATTATTTGGTACAGAATTACCGAAATTAATAATCCATTTATTTTAACATTTAAAACATCTGCCAAAGATTAAAGCTATAAAATGAACTTACAACATTTAATATGTTTACTACCAGGAACTATTATAAACTTTTTTAAAAACATGAACTTATTAAAGATCAACTGTATATAAAATTTTTAAGATTTTTTTAAAGTTAAGATACATATTTCCAAATAAAAATTTTAATAGATAGTTTTTTAAAATAAAAAAATTGTCAGAAAAACTTTAACCAAATGTTATTATAATAGAAAAGTAAAAGAAAGTTTTCCAACTTTAATTTAAAAAAAAATTATCAGAAGTTTGCTATTAGTAATAAAGTTTTGCAACAACAACTTCAAAGTTTTTTTTTTCCTACTAAAAAAACGTCTAAACTAATAATGTGTAGTGAATCCTACACACCCTTAACCAATGTGTACATATGTATTTACGCAATAATTAATATTTTAAATTTAAAAAATTATTTTGGATAAAAGCCAATATTCTTGTTTACAATATAAGATTCGATTCCACAATGCACTTTCTAGGGCAGTGACTCTCAACCTTTTTTTGTTGTGGCACAATTTTAACGATTTAAAATTTAACGGCCCTCAAAAAATATAAGTTATCATTCGCTAATCACATCGAGTGGTAATCCGAAATGAATAATTTAATGTTTCTAATTGCTTCAAAATTATATCTCGATGACACTGTGCGACAGAGAAAAAGGCACACAGACGAAATAGTAAAGTTTGGCTTAAACACCAAAGGAAAGTAAAACTTTATACTCAGCTTAGGGAGTTTGATGGCCGTTTGTCTTTTAACGAAAGCTTTTCGTTAGATTTGTTTGTTCGTTAATTATACGAAAGCTTTGTTTTAATTACGTAACCAGTTTAAAGACCAGAAGTTCGTAATATTTTAAAAGTGACGATTATCTTTTGTAATAAATTTTTCGTAATATTTATTATTTATGGCGTATGATTTGACAAATAAACCAAAATTTTTCGTAATTTTTTTTTCGTAAAATATATAAAAGGATTTTGTACATTTCGAATATTCAACGCAAGAATTTCGTGTAATGTACGAACGAGTTCATTTACAAATTGCACGAATTTTTTTTAGGGCACTCGTATTTTTTCTCTATTCATGGATTTGCTGTTTGTAGGTGGTACAGCTATCGCTGCAGGTAGGCGAATTTTAGTCAGAGACCTGCGCATGGTCCCGCACAAATTTTAGTCCGTGCATCAGTTGCTGCCTGTCACCATTTGGCCGATATAATTTTTTCGTCTGGAATTATCGGACAGATATACTAGATGAACCCTTTTTTTAATATCAAATGCCAAAATTTAAATTTTGAGCATATTAATGATATATTATCATATCGAGTACTTAGCTAATCCATATGTGTAAGTAATTAAGAAAAATTAGCTTAATTAGCATATTAACGTATTACATAGCAATGTTAACTCTGTATGATGTATATGTATTGGTCCTTGACGAGCACTAGGAAAATACATGTCAACATAAAAACGAGCTTAAAGATTTAGCAAATCTTTCTGCAATGTAACTTAAATAAATAAAATCATAGCAAATGGTTTCAGAATGCATTTACTATCCAAAATTTTTGTTAAGAGTTCTTAGTATTTAACAAAAAGCAATGACTTGAGCTGATGTTAAGAGTCACAATAAAATTAAATTCCATGGGAATGCTTTGACCCATTTAAAAATCTGCAACGAATAATGAAAAATTCATGCGATTAAAACCATAATTAAGAAAATTGCGTTGACAAGTTTTGTAGTAAAATACTGACATAGTATTTGCACTTAAATAAGTGTTTGTAAAAAGGTTTTTAACAATGATTCAACTATTATGATTTTGTTTTCTTAACTTTTCGGAGTATAAATGTATATATGCATGTATATAACCAACAACTACAGGGTGTCTGGCTGCAAATTTTTATTTTAAAATACGATTATTTCAAAAAGTTTTAAAACAGTGCGGAGGAAGGGTGGCGCCGTTGAATTTATCGATTGTGCGGATTTGTGAGTCGCTCGTTCGCTGTGGAAACATTTTTTAAGAGTAATGATTTTTATATTGCCCGCCGACAATTTTGTTGAAATTTAATTCATTCGTGGGTGCAGAGATTCCGCGAAACTGCTTCAGCTATGAATGTGCCACGGCTAGAGCCCAACGGATCTTCAAGGACTACCGAAAACATTGAAACGGTTGAAGGCAGTTTACTTGAAAATCAGCGACTCTCAGTACTGGGGCTTCCAGGAGCGATTATTCATGCAATTTTAAAAAAGAATCTGAAGTTCCATTCATTCAAGAACTAAACGAAAGTGGCTTTGATTTACGCAAAAATTTGTGAACCGATGTTGGAGCGGTTTTCACCGTAAATCCCATTTTTGTTGGAGCGACGAGGCTCACTTTCACGGCCACGTCAAAATTCAAAACTATATCATTGCCTCAGGGAAACTGTTTGGTGGGATAATTGGACCATTTGTTTTGTTTCAAAGTCAGGTGACGAATGTCAACGCTGAAAATTATCGACGGATGATTACGGAATTCTTTTTGGCAAACCTGCGAACTCATTTATCGTACTCTTTACACACGTTGTTTCAACAGTATGGGGCGACTGCACACACAGGCAAAACTTCGATGAATTTGCTTCAGGAAAATTTTCCCCAAAAACTGATCAGTCACTTTGGGGATATTCAATGGCCACTGAATCCATCTAATGTAACTCCCACGAATTTTTTTAATGGGGCTACCTCAAAAAGAGGGCTTATAATGACAACCCCTAATCTCTGTGGCTGGAAAGAAAAATAGTCTTCGAGAAATCAGCTCAATTGGATCAAGCTTGCTGCAGCGTGTAGCAAAGAACAGAAGGATCCGTTTTGAACAGTGTGCTCATCTCGACGATAGGCATCTGGATGACATACCTGCCCCCTAAAAAATTAAATCCGCATTTCTATTCCATCGTTCAATGCTCTAAATAAAACACTGTGTAAATTATTACGTTTTTTATATAAGTTTGAAAATATAAATTTTGTGAATAGGCAATAGATCTTCTCAGCTAATAATATTTTTTATTAATAACTGACAACATTTTTTTAGCCTCTGTTGCTCTGGTTGATTTTGCTCTGGTTCATATTCATGGCCAAGATGAAAAAGGGGGGAAAAATAATAAATTAGGGCCGACAAATTTGTTTGCTAAAATTTCACTATTCTTATTCTTACAATACAATTCTACCTGAAAAAATATTTATATATTTTTTTAAAGTTGCTGACAAAAAGGACAAAAGAAAAGGTAAAATCAACACATTCTCTTATGACACTTGTTCACATTTACGTACAAAAGTTTAAAGAAATCTGGGTAACATGATTTGCAACCCATTTTCTATGCTTCTTTTCTAAGCATAAAGTTGTTAAAAACTCTTTCATCAGTTTTTGAAAGCAAAATATCATCATTATAAGCAACGCCTCGTCATAGCTAAAAAAATGTTAATATGAAAGCAGGGGTTAGTTTTAAAATTTGTTTAAAAAAATTAAATAAAAAAACTTCATTTATATTATTTATTTTATCCATTATTTCTTAAATCTAACTTTTAATGATACATTTAAAAAAAAAATTACTGCATTGAACCCTCTACTCCGTTAGGCTTGAGTAAAATACCTTACTTTTTATTAAAACTTTATTTAAAGTCTTATTAACTGGTTATTTTATTGATTGTAAGCACATTTGTAAGTGTAGGTTGTGAGTTTTGGAACAAGATATAAAAAATAGCAAAGGTTTTGCATGGAAAGCACTAAATGAGAATAATTATTATTAATATAAAAAGTAAAATTTGCATGATATTCTATGCAGTCTTAGTCTAAAATCTCTAGTTTTAAATTTTTAATAAATGAGTCCGAATAATATCTGGATATATGGACTTCCAAACAAACATATGGATTTCCGATTGACCCTTTTTAAATTTCCAAACATGCCAAAATATGCCAAAAATATGCAAAAGGTCCTTTTTGATCCCTTAATTCATTTCTAAGCTCAATCTAGGTAAATGGTCTTTAATACTTAATATGCAAAACAAATGTAAAAGTGTGAAACATTTAGTTTTTCAACAGTTTAGACTTTAGGCTCTATCCTGGGTTAATAGACTTTAATATCATATTTTTAGACTGTGCTCTAAAAACTGCAAGAGGATTACCAAAATATGAAAAAAATTTCTTTTCTTCAATGAGTTGACCTTGAACCTCAAGCTGGGTCAATAGCTCTAACTTTATATTTACAGATCAATAATACTAAAAAATGCAAAAATGTCCACTTCATTGACCTCCGGTATCAATTGGGTCAGTAGCCATATCTTTCATACTTCCATAATCATAATTTCAAAAACTGCAAAAAGGTAGTAATCCTCAGCTTTATATTTCTAGACACATAATCCCAAAAAATGCGAAAAGAAAGCAAATGGGTGTATGAAAATAGTAATTTGTGTTAAAAAAGTATTAAGACATTTTTGAAAGTGTTTTTTTATCCTACATGCTGACTTTATTCACAATTGAGTGGTAGCTCATATTAGCTTAATTGTAAATAAATTCAGAATTTATAAAATGGAAATTAATGAAAAATTTTATTTAATTTTATTGGAAATCAAAAATTTTCTACAGTTTAAAAATTAAGAAAAAAAAATTTATAAGAAAAATGTATTTTTCTGATTAAACCTTTAGAATATCTGTGAAAGTATAATTAATATTGAAAAAAATTCTTCAGATAAAATTTAAGGGCTATTTTGTTTCCAATTGTTTAACGTTTCCTTTAATTTAATTGGATAACCAGTTATCGAGTAAATGCTAGTTATGCGATGCAGCAAAAACTTTTCTCCCAAGTTGATGTTTGTATTATTGCATTTTTGTTATTGGGTCAAAATAAAAAAGGACATGTCCCGGTTTTATTTAAAAGTAAACACAAAAAACGTATTTATAACTGGCAAACGCAATATAAATTGAATTTCTATCTTAATTGGCAAAAAAATAAATATATTTCTTTTTTTTATCCCAATGAAAGTGCCAAAAAAGTAATCTTTTTTTGCCTGCCATACGCAATAGTGATTTTGTCTTTTTTCAAAGAAATATATGGCGAATTCACAAGGTGCGATACGATAGCGTATTGTATTATTGTCATATAATTTCACAATAGCATAAAAATTTTGTTGTTGCTCTTTATACGAAACTTGTTGTGAAACAATACAACTTTGTTTGATATGTTTTTTGTGATGTCATATTATATACAAAGTCATGCGCGAAGCGCCTAAAACGAAACGGCGATTTTTTTAATTAAATTTTAAGAGCCGCTAGCACTCGCATCCGTTAAAAATGTCTATACTAAAAACTTAGGCAAACCCGCCAAAGAAGATTCCTTAAGCCGCCTCCGCCGGCAAAAACAGCCGGCACTGCTCTCTGACACATCAGCTATTTTTTGTTTACGTAAAAAATAACAAAATTCTTGTAATTTTTTATTAAAACTTTGCTTATTTTAATGAATTTTAGAGATTCTAACCAGGTTAGATATAGACCATTTTGTGTTTTCATGGGTCTAATTTCTACAAATTATTAAGTTAAGCCAAGAGCAGCACCATATTTATGTACATACATATGTGCTTGTTTTTTATCGTTTGGTCGTATCAGCTGATTTAGATTTTAAATACGACACCTACAATATACGAAGAGTTGTTCACAACGGTCATATTTTTTGGTTCTATTATTTTACAATATATGATTTCACAAGACCTTGTGAATTCACCAATAGTTTCTACTTTTTTTTTTTTTTAAATTTTGTTTCCATTTTGTATAACTTGGATGACGCGAAATAAAGATTTTTTGTTTTGGACCTCTTTCGGTCCGATTTTTTCAAATTCTTAATCCAAATTGCAAGCCTCCTGCTTTACGTCTTTTGGCTGTGCGGTGATATATTAGCAAGTAAAGATACTCTTTTATATCTGTAAATTTTACATGCACTCATAAGGATATAGAGGTTTTAAAATGACAACCTCCTCAGTTATCATCTAACCATTCTAAAAATGTATTAAGTCTTGTTTCACATTTTCTTTGCTAACTTTTTCACTCCTTCTAAATATTCTTGCACTTTCAAAACTTCCCTCGTCAAATTTTTTGCCACTTGTAATATATACTTTAAGCCCCTCTATTTAATATTTAAGCAATTTAAACGCAGCAACAAATGTTGGGCGCCAACTTTCAGGTTTATACATCTTTTCGTATGTCCGCTTGTTCGTTTCTATGGATGCAACTGCCGCTTGGTCTAATTGTTTATCGTTTGCATCAAATTGTATTATTGTTAAACATGTACCTTGACAGTTATCTGAACACAATTTTTATGTCATGTTGTTATTTACAAGAAAAAAATTGTTAGAAAAAAAACGTTACTGAAAACCACAATAATCTGTACAAAATTAAAAATTATATGAGAAAAAAAATAGAGAACAATGGAATTTATATCAAAATTAAAATGAAATGAAAAAATACGATAAAGTTGCGATATGAGCATGAAATTATTTACTTAAAATTACATTCAGTAAAGATTAAAATAAATGCTCACAATCATAGGTTAAAAACTATTTCAAGCTTTTTATTAAATAATTTCCCATTTTAAATGCATTAATCATATTTGACTTTAAATAATTTATTTTAAAATT
Source organism: Melanophora roralis (assembly GCA_963583895.1). NCBI lineage: Eukaryota > Metazoa > Arthropoda > Insecta > Diptera > Rhinophoridae > Melanophora > Melanophora roralis. The sequence continues at coordinate 23,882,134 of OY757189.1, read as the reverse complement.
ATTTAATGGGATCGGGATATGCCCGATTATTAAGAATTACAGTACTTTTTGGTAAATTATTGACAAATCTTTACGAATTTTATAGGATCATGTTTCTTTTAAGAATATTTAGTACCAAGCCATACTTGTATTCATTATAATGATTGTTGGCATAAAGTGATAAACATATGCAAAATCTTGTTAAAATTAAGAAATATTCAAGGCACTTAAAGTTCAAAATTCGTACTTCGAAAGGAAATTTGTATTGAAACTAAGTGAAAAAAAAAATGGTTACACAACTATAAACGGTTTTGAATTGGAGCATTTGATAGTTGTTTCAAAGGTTATTTAGAGCGCTGAATTCAAATCAAAATTTTTTTAAAAAATAGTCCTTAGTAATACTCTCAAATTTCTGAAAATAACCTTATGTTTCGAAAAATAAAGCAAATTTAAAAAAAAATTGAATGCAGATTTGATTTTAAAGCCTCAAATAAGCTAAAAGAGAACTGTTAGTTTCTTAAATCCCAAAGTTGACTTTAATTTGCAAGCTTTTGTAATCACCCTTCTGAATAGGCCTTAACCCTCAGCAAAAAAACTCATCTTTGCCAAATGGGCGGAGGGACGGCCGGATGGACGGATAAATATGCTATTTTTGACTCAAAAAAGGATTATGGGTCTATCGGCATGATGATAGGTATCTTTAGGCTCTAAGCATTACAAATATCTGCAAAAAACGCGGAAAATCCCTACTACGTATGAGGTGTGGGTGTAATAAGTTAACGGCGTTAAACATTTTCACTAACTTTTCTATTAATATTAATTTGAAATTTTTTTAGTATCTATTAACTAACAATTGTACGAGGGTTGCCTTTTATGTTTCGGGATTTGGCAATAGTAGTGTTTCAGTCTGACAACTTACAACTCTATCGACATTGACATTTTCTAAGTTATACGTACTCAGAACATTTTGACATTCGAGCGCTATTTGTGTTATTTACAGTAACTTAAAAGATTAAACTTGACCCAAAAATGAAATTTAATCGTGAATTAACGTGGATTAACTAAGCAACAGTGCATGCATGAACTTAATTCTGTTTTTGGCGATGAAGCTCAATCAAGAATCAGTGTTAATCGATGGTGTGGTGAATTCAATCGTGGTCGTAGTTTACTCCATGACGAATTTCGTGAAGGTCGTGCAAAATCAGTTGTTGTTCCGAAAACCATTGATGCTGTGCAAGAACTGATATTGGAAGATCGTCACGTGACCTATGGTGAGATTGAGACAGCCGTAGGCATTAGTGGGACCAGCATGCATTAAATAGTGATGAACGTTTGACTGTCAAAACAAGTTTTTCGCGTTGAATCCCACACAATTTGTCAATCCCTTAAAAAAAAGGCTCGTGTCGATTAGTCGAAAGAAATCCTCAGAAAATACGATCGCGGTGCTTCGAATTACGTCTATGATATCGTAACAGGATTTACGTGTATGAGCCCTGTATGGTGTTTTAAGATGAGTCAAATCCAACAAAAGCACGAAGAACTTCCAAGCAAATGATCGCCAGTTTTTTCAGAAAACTGGACATGTCGCAACCGTATCACATTAATAACTTAGAACAGTCAATTCTGAGTGGTACACAAGCATTTATTTGCCAGTTTTATTCCAAGAAATCAGAACAACCAACAGCCGAAGATGGATCATTCTTCACCACAACAATTCGAGCTCTCACACATCGGCTCAAACAACTGCATTTTTAAGCACCCAAAACATCGATTTGATGAGTCATCCGCCGTATAATCCTGACCTGGCAACGAATGACTTCTTTTTATTCCGGTTCAAAAAAAAAAAAAAAAACCAAGAGGTCAACGTTTTTCGACACCTTAAGAAGCGATTGGTGTATTCAGAATGAATGTTTTGGAGATACCTCAATCAGAGTGGCAAAAGTGCTTCAAACGCAAAAATGTATAGTTCTTCATGGGGAGTATTTTGAAAAACAATAAAGTGATTTTCGATGATTGATATTTGTTTTTATTCTCTAATCCCGAAATATAAAATGCAACCCTCGTATTAAATCCTTATTTGAAACAGTTTTCGTAAACAATGAGCGTGCAATTTTTAAATTTTTCCTTATTAAATTTACTACTTTTTTATTCATTTGCTATCCACTTTTTGAATTAATCATGATTTAACTGTTTTCTTTTCTATAGTTCATTACTCATTTTAAGTCTTATAGTTTTGGCCTAATTTAATAAAGCCTCCATATGTAAAATTTTGCATTTCACTGTATTTAAATTGATAAAGCCATAGGCATACATAAAAACAAAAACAAATTAAGCCAGTGACAAGTGGTAAAATAGAACAACTGATCGAACATCCATGTTGACGCAATTATAAAATTACGACAGATACTCGCCAGTATTTTCAAAATGAAGTTTGTTGTAATATTTTCTATTATCTGTTTAAAAATAATAAAATAATAACTGAATTTGAAAGAAAACCTCTGTTGTATGGTGTTCTTGCTGTATGCATAAAACATAAGTGAGAAAAATTCCATTTAATCATTGCTTTTTATTACAACAAATAACTATCTCGTTGTTAGGTGTTAAAGTAGTAGATTCTTGCAATATACATACGCCAGTATTAACGGTTTTTACATCAACTTATAAACAAACATATAAAAAAGCAAACGCGTTACTGACTGACTTGCTTATTATAATGAAGCCCAAGAACGTAAAGCTTTAGACTTAAAATTTAAACTGTGGGTTCTTCCTTAAATGCTAAGACCCACTAAGAAGGAGTTTGAGAATATAGTATTCCACTCAATAAATAAACTGACAAATTTTAGATACTTTTCCAAAATTTTGGACTCTAAGGAATAAAAAACGGAAAAGTCATATATTGGAAGCTTTAGATAGCGTCAGTTTTGCAACTTGTTATGTTCTACAAAATATGTTTGCAAGAAAAATAAGTTGGGGTCAGTCATACATTTGACCTAACCATAGGCACCCTGGAAGCTGTAGGGAGGAATTTATTAAAATTTTACCAAACTTTGTGTGGTGGCTCCCTTAGGTGATTGAGACAGGGGGTTAATATATTCTAGGAATATGTTTGGGAGGGAAAACTAGTTGGGGTCGATCGTACACTTTATTTCTTTATGGGCGTTTTTACATCATTTTCGTACCTTTTTAAATGGCAACCGCCTTAGGTGATGAAGATAGGATGAAAGTATGTATATTCAAAGAATATGTTTCAGAGAAAAAAAATTGAAGTATGTGATACATCTTATTCCTCTAAGAATGACTCCGGGGAAGTTGTGGGGGATTATACCATATTTTTTTTTTAAATTTTGTATGAAGATAGGTGCAAGGAAAACTGAACTGGGGCCAGTCCTACATTTGACCTAACCACGGGCAACCTGGAAGCTGTTACAACTTTCTAAACTATGTATGGGAGTCCCCTTAGATGATGCTCATAGGGGGTAAGTATTTTCAAGGAATATGTTTGGAAGGGGAAACTAATGGGGATCCTTCGTACACTTTATTTCTGTAAGTGCTGCACTGGGGAAGTTATGGGCGATTTTACATAATTTTTGTAAATTTTTTATGGCAACCCCTTTTCGTGATGGAGATAGGGGGTAAGCATGTTCTGGAATATTTTTTGGAAAGAAAACTAAGGGAGGCTGCAATACATTTTATTCCTCTAGGGGCGACTCCGGGGAAGTTGTAGAGGCTTTTACCCTCTATTTTTATTTTTGTATAGCAACAATTCTAGGGGCTGGAGATAGGGGATAAATATGTTCCACATAAATATTTAGGAGGAAAAGGTAATTGGGGTTGGTTTAGTATTTTACCTTTTTAGGAGCACCCTGAAAAGTGTGGGAGTGATTATAAAAAAATTGAAAAAAACTTTAAGATTATATGGCAACCTTATTAGGGGGCTGGTATAGAGTGTAAGTACGTTCCACAAAATATTTGTGGGGAAAAATTAATGGGAGACAGTTTTAAATTGCCCGGGGAAACTCCGGGGAAGTTGTAGAGGATTTCATGCAAAAATTTTAGAGAAATAAACACAGGTAGTCATGGATTTTGGCTTATATCTCGGTCAGTTATCGAGAGATTTTGCTGGATTTCAATAGCTTTTTGGTCTCAGATATTTTGAATTATTTGATGCCACAAACGGGTCTATGCGACATCGGGGGGCTTTGAAAAGTTGATTTCAACCATAACACGGACAGACGGACAGACAGGTATCGCTATTGTGGGATCGCAGAGAGATGCTAAAGAAATTAAAAACGGAATGACAAACTAATAATAGAAACATTTTGCTTCGTAAAATTGTTGACCGACTGTGGTATTTCATTTTTATCGAAGCAATGGGCCGAGCAAATTAACTCTACTATATCACCTTGTACCAACATAAGGTATTTTTACACTACTGAAAAATCTTAAATACATTTTGATAAATCGACAGAAAATTTTGTTCTTATGTGTTTTTCCTTTATTTCTTTAAATATTTTAAAAATAGTACACTCAAAAAATTATTTACGTAAAATCAACTGGAAATCTATTTAAAGTAACTGGGCATTCATTTAAAACCCGTCCAACAAGATATTCATTAAAACTAAAAAAAATATTTCATTTAAATTCAGACATCAAAAAAATAACAAAGTTAAATATTACTAAAAAAAATAACTGACAAAATTAGATTTAACTGAACATCAGTACTTTTGTTTATTTGAGGCTTTAAATAACACTTCAAACCAGTTAAAAAATATTGTATTTAAACATAACTGTTTTTTCATATAAAAAACAACTTTACGGAATACTTCGTAAATATCTTACAGTCAGTTACTATAATAATTTTTTAAGTGTACAAAAAAGGAACATTTTGCATCGCTTTTAAAAAAATTATAGACAATATCTGACGTTTTGACTTAAAGTGTTAAATGAGCTTTAACAATATTAGGTTTAAAAAAAAACAGGCATTTCAAGTAAGTTTGCTATTGACAATAAAAAAGTGTCAAATGAATAGGAAATATTTTTTATGAGACCACGAGCAAAGATTAATTTTTTATTTTATCTTAAATGTGAATAAATGGTATCTATAAATGGGTTTAATTAATTTTTAAACAGTTTCTAAGCTTTAATGTTTTTGTTTTTTTTTTTGTTAAATCTAAGTGTTAATAAATGGGCTTTGATTTGTGGCTTAAATTTTTATGTTTCTAAAAACTCACTATTAAAACAACGATAAATTAAGTTTCAGTTTAATTTCTTTTTCCAAAAAACTTGTGCAAATAAAATATTGCAAATTGCCTATAGTTATCTTTGATTATCAAAAGACGATAAAAAGTTAAAAGAAACACGTTTTTTACGCACATGTCTACAAACATATGTGGTTCTTATGTATATATGGGCAATTCCATTTTGACAGGTCGGACCTGAATAGCATTCGGATATTGTTGAATGACCAAGAGATTGGTTATGGTTATCCAAATATATATATAAGGGGGAAAGAAAATCAAAACAATTAATAGCAAAAATTTATTTGTTGGGTTTTTGAATAAAAGCTTCTGAATGAACTCTTGAATGTTTTTTATTATTTATTGTAATTCTCAAAAAGTTTGTTAAAGTTATTATATAAAGGCATAAAATATTCATGACTTTTTTTAAGAATTTTTGGAAGTAAACTGATGATTTGATGTAAGAACCAATAAAATGCACATAGGCCAGCCATATGCAGCCTATGCTATTTATTTGAAGTGGTATTTGTGCTTTCCAGGCTCTATCAAGAAGCGCATTTTTATCTTTATTTTACATTTTTGTTCGTGTAATTTTAACAACCAGCCTTTCTTAAGTCTTAAATAAGACTAATTAATGTTTTCTAATTCTCTACAATATGTATGCACATGTAAACAGAAAACATTAAAGGGCGGCACGCAGCTTTTGCTAATAGCCGATGAAGACAAACTTAACCTACAATAAATTTAATAAATAAACTATGAAAATTTTGATGAAGTCCTGAATAATATTTAGAAATTGTCATTTTCATTTTTCCTTAGATGTATATTCATAGATTTTTTAAAAAGCAAAAAAAAGGAATTTTCCCCATTTCGGGTCGTTTTATGTTGAATTGGCCATGAGAAAGCTAAAAGCTATTCTAATCAAAAATTGTTCTATTTTCTATTATACATTTTATCATTCTGAAATCTGCTGAGCCTCCATATTATAATCATAACTTAACTTTTAAAAAATGTTTTGTTAAAATATTTTACATTTCTATATTATTTAAAAGTAAATTCTTGCGACCCAAAGTTGTGCAATAACCAGCGATTTGCTTATTTTAAATTTACAAGGGTGGATCTTAAGTTGTTCATTAAATTTGTAATATTTATATCAAGTAGTTTTGCATATAAATTTCAGATTTCCATTATAGATAATTTATTTATCTATAAACTTGTATGTACTTAAGTTCATAAATAAATGGTTGCTTATGCAAATTTAATTTATGTTAACATACCAACAGTTCTGGCAGCTGTCTGGGTTTTAGAACTTTAGTGATTGGTTTAAAAAAATACTAGAATTGTCTAACTTTTTTTGCTGCAATCAGAAATTAGCTTGACTTAAAAGGTTATCAAAATTTTAATATATTAAAGTGGCAATGTACTTTTTTATATTGTAAAAATGATTTGTCTTTTTATTGTAAGAATAAAGTAAGCCGGCATCAAAACTACAGGAATAAGTTTAAATGAATTAAGCTTGTGTTTGTGAGTAAACGTCATTTTGTATGTATTTATGTTGACTTCTTTTTAGTTTTAAAAGAATAAAAAATATATACAAAAAAAATAAATGGTTTAATGTAATAGAAGTAACAAATTGTATTTTAAATGCCTGGCCCGTGTAATTTCTGGAATTTTTATTTCTAATTTATTTAATTCTTTTTTTATTCCATTTGTTTCTTAAGTTTTCATGGAACTGTTAACAATGTTGAATTGCAGAATAAATTCGCAGCTTAAGTTGTTTGTTTTCCCATTCTTTCAATGGGTGTCATTGGTATATTTTTGCAGTGATTTAAGTGAAGACAGTGGAAGCATTTAATTCTCTATTTTTCGTTCATTTAATTTATGAACAAAAATTTCTACCCAACTTGCACCATAAAACTTGGATTCTTATATTTAAAATGTAAATTTAATGTTAAAGTTGAATAATAATTTTGTAAGAAAAATTAATTCAAGAATAAACGTAAACCTTTTTTTTAATGGATTTAAGTCTATAATTAAGCACTGAACAATTTATAAAATAAATATGTAATATTAATGTAATCACTGTTTAGTCGGGGTCTAGACTATGAATAACTTGTTGTTAGCAGTATTATCATTGTGCACTTAAAGCCGCAATTTGCCCTTTTTTTTAACCATCTTACAACTTTGTGTGTCCTTTAAAAATTATATTTTATATAACTTAACATATGTCAAAGTTGGTAGTTAAAAAAATATTAAATCCATAACATACATAAAGGAGAAGTATTAGTGACGGACTGAATGACTGCTTTATAACGTATACTCCAAACTTGCTAGAGACTTGAAATTTGTACTGCGGGTATCTCTCCCGAAAAGAGACGGAATTTTAAGAGAGCTCAGACCCTAAGAGGAATGTGCTGAATTGGAAAAATTTTTAAGTTGCTTTCTCCTAAACTATACATAATAGATATAAAAAATATTTCGTATTCTACCATAAAAGTAAGCGAACCAGTGTCTGGTTCTTTTCTAAAATTTTGGACTTAAAGGTTAAATAATAATTTAGTACTGTTTAAGTCTATTTTGTAACATTTTAAAAAATACAAATTCAAATTCAAATTATGGTAGAGAGCTCTGGAAAAAAGTGAACAAATTTGTAGTCCTTTTTAAAAAATGGTAGAACTCTGAGAGGTAAAAATTTTATTTTGTCTATTTCTTGATACTTTTTGTAACTTGAAAACTAATAAAGATAGAAATATAATTGAAATAACGTTTGACAAATCTGAAAAACATATAAATAATTTTGGCAATTTTTTTAAATTTTGGACTTTACACCGGCTTACAAAAGGTTAAAAATAAAATTTTGGTACTTTTGAGGTACTTTTTGCCACTTCTGAACAATGAAAATTAAAACACAATTTAAATAAAGTTCGACTGGCATTAAAAAATATAAATAAATTTTTTTGAATGCATCTTTTTTGCAAAAAGGATTAATACTATATAGTGTTACTTTTAAGTACTTTTTTACGTTTTCTGAAATTATGAGAAATAGGAAAGGGAAGGCTGTGTTTCCTGATTGAAACCGAAATGAAGCCATGTGGACAAAAAATACTTTTTCATACTTTTGGTACTTTTTTTCATTTTTTGGGATTTTGAGTCACACATGGCATTTGGCCGCGCGTGCTGCAAAGTACCAGGCGGCACATCATTTTCTGGCTACATAGGACATTTGGATTTTATTTCTCTCTCAACCACGTTCCGACGAAGCGGAGAAGGGTCAAGGTCGTTTTCATAGTCATGGTCGGTCGATGGGGTTCTAGGAATGCAAAAGGCTTTCTCCAATTAGTCTTTTTTCTATTCAGCTTAAGACGCTAGAGAGACTCATCGAATTGAACATTCGGTAGCAACTAGTTTGTACCTTTATAGGTAAAATGTCTTCCTTGAGGGTAGCTCTGCTCTGTAGTCATGGAGAGATGCCATAAATTTATGTAGTACGCAATGACAGCGTACATAGAAGGCTATGTCAGTCATTATTATGATCTTCATAAGCATACAATGATGAAATTGTCTGTGACCATACTCAACCATATTTTTTTCTGCGTGTACGAATGTCCTGCCCTTGCAGTCAGAAGGCACAAGTGAAATATATATTTATATACATATGTATATGCTGATCTAAGCGGGTTATCAAGGGGCAGGCTAAATGACATGTTCAGATGTTACTTGGTCACGGGTTGGCTCCAATACTCCAAATCTAGATCTGGGTGTGGGCTTTAGAGAGATTTTTACGTAGGACTTGTTAAAAAGGATTTTATTTATTTGTATTTTTAAAGCCAAAACTTGCCAGTTTTGTGGTTCCAATACTTGGAAATACAACAATAATAAGTAATTAATGGTACATAAAAACTTTTTAGAGATACCTTCATTTCTTCCAGTCCATTTTTAAAATTTTATTCTATGAGTCATTTCAAAAGACAAGATTTATTTATACAACCATACGATAATTGAGATTGATTAACGAGGCACATTATTTTATTAACTTTACTGCCACTGGTTTTTTTTAACTAAAAATAAACTTATTTTAATCATAAATCGAATCTATTTAGTCGTCAAATACATTTTGTGTATCGATTTTTAATATCCGGCAGACAGCTGGATGCATAAATAAAAGACAGACAGAGAGTCAGGCTAACAAGATAGAAAATGCCAGACCAGCGGCTCTTTAAGAAAAGACAATTCCAATTTGTTGCAAAGGCTAAGATTAACTTACAATACTTTCGCCTTTTATGGAGCTGGTCTTCTTATAGTTAAACGCTGAAGAAACGCATACATAATGTCGCTTCTTGGGTTGTTGTTACTAGGCTACTTGTTTTGAATTATTTCCTTGCACTTTAGTATGGTTTGGTTTCGTTTGTTTGGCCACACTAAAGAAATACTAATTTCATATTTTAGTCAAGTCCAAGTTTTTAACTCACACACCGTCTGCATAAGGCGTGTGTTTTGAGTTTGTGTTAAGTTTAAAATTTGTTGAATTAAATTTGCTGGTTTCTCTTGAAATGTTTTCCCCTCTTTTTCACCAATAAAGCGTGTTTAGAATTTTAAATAAATCCGTCAGTGGTTCTAGAATGGCTTAGTAGTATTTCTGTGATTTTACTTATATTTTTGTTTTTTTTTCGTGTAATATTTAATTTAGAAATTTGGTTTGGTTAAAACAGAGATTTACAAGTCTTTAAAATGAGTTCTTGAAAGTATGAAATAAAAAATAATAAAAATTAAATTAAAAGCAAAAATATTAAATAAAATTTTATTTAATAATTTGCTAAATAATATAACTTTGTGTGCTCTTATTTAATAACAGGTCTGTTCATTTATTAATTTTTTTAACAAATTTACTTAAATTTTAAACTGTCCCTTAACTCAAATATTTGCACCAAAAACCGTCAAAAAAGAGAAAAAAAATTAAGACATAAGTTAAGAATCTATGTAAATAATAATAACGAATTTGATGACCTTTAATGTGAAAGGCCTTCAAAGGTTTTACTCCTATAATAGAAGTTTTTTCCACTTTTTTGAAATTTTGCCCCAAGGGTTTAAAAAGGGTTCCAAAAAGGTTATAAAAGCAAAATCAATGCTTTTAAGATATTTTATGTAGCTTCTAAGCAAATAAAGATAATAAATATAAATTGTGGTTAGCAAGACCCGAAAAATTATGAACAAAATTTTGACTTTTTGAAAATAAAAAAAGTCACAAATTATATACTTATATGAACCTTTTAGGTACTTTTTTATCTTCTAAAACAATAAACGTAAAAATGTAACTCGAATTGCATCTGGAAAAAATACAAATTCGGGTTAATTTTTTTTTTAAATTTGGACCATAAAGGGTAGAAAAAAGGGTAAAAATTTTATATTGGTACATTTTTAAGGTATTTTTTGTATTTTCTAAACAAATTAAGATAAAAACATAAGTTCAACTGCCATTGATGGGTATTAAAAAGTAATGAATATAGTTTTGGCATTTTTTTTAAATTTTGTACCTTAAGGAGTTAAAATTTATTTTGGTATTTTTTTTGTAACATTGTATATTAGAGCTTTAAAGGTAAATTTTGGTACTTCTAACCCAATAAAAAAAAATAATTCAAATTAAGCAAAAAAAAAAAAAATGGCTCTATGTAGATTATTTTGAAATTTTGTGCCTTAAGGGAGAGAAAAAATTTAAAAAATAAAACTATAAGAAATTTTTGTAAATTCTTTAACCATAAAGACAAAAAAAATATTCAAATTGGGTTTGACAGGTCTTAAAAATAATTTTTAATTTTTGACCCAAGGGCGTAAAATAGATAAAATTTTGTTTCGGTTCTTTCTTGAGTGTTTTGTAGATTGAAATATAAAAGCAGGTGTGAAAAAATTATATAATTATTATTTTAAGTACTCCTCTCTATTTTTTGGGAATTATCAGTCTACAGGTCAGATAGGGGCCGAAAGACTACTTAGTAGAAAAAAAGTAGTTTTTTTTATCATGTTAGATACTTTTCATTTAAGGACTACTTACCCAGTTTGTGGTCGAAAGTGAGAATAGTTAGTGTAGAAAAGTACTTATGTATTTACATTTCTTGTACTTTTTTGCATTTTTTTAAAATTATGACTCTAGGAATATAAAACTAAATTTTTAGCGCAGCTTGAGCTTGAAAGTCAATTAAGTGACAAAAAAGTTTTTTTTTCATAGTTTTGGTACTTGGATGTAGGTTGAAAGTCAACTAGGCAGTCCAAGAGTATTGTTTTTAAATTTTTCGTACTAATTTGCATTTTTGAGATAATGCGTATAGAGATATAAAAAAGGGCTAAGGGCTTCGACTTAAGCTGAATGTTTTAAAAGGAAACAGAGTTATTCTTTTATATTTTTTGAGATTTAAAGATAAAATATGAAATTAAAATTTGCAAATTCAGGTTAAGCTCAAAAGCTACTTAGGGGGTCAAAAAGTATTTTTTTGGTTTTCTAAGATTAAGAGTCTAGAAATATGAAATTAAGTTTAATAGAAAACCGTACAAGTTTTTCGTGCTTATAAAGTATCGGGTTAATAGCAAGTAAATTAAAATTAATCTTTTGCTTTTGATTTTGGAGCTTTAAATTTAATACTCAATCTCTGAAAAATATATCCATTTTAAACTTCTACAAACAATGATATAAGACAGCTATTTAAAAAAGAAAAAACATTTATCTAATTTTTAAAATTTATTGCTGCTTTTATTTTTTATTTTCAATATGAATATTAAGTAGTGTTTGTATGTATGCATTTCATAACAAATATTTGACACATTTTTCTTCTATTTGAACATCTGAATACTTTTGAAAATTAAAAAAACCCATAAATTGGACACATTTTATCATACAAATGACATTTTTTGGTTAACATTTAATTAAAATTATAACAAAATATCTTTTCTTGTCTAAATCAAATAATTTTTTATTTTCTCATTCACTGACAAAATATATGTTTAATCTCTCAATAAATATTACCTGAAGAAATAAATAACAATTTAATATGTATGAATTTTAGAAATGCGATTTGTTATAAATTGTTTCTGTTATTATTATTAAAAGAGAATTTAATAATATTTGTAAATTTAAATATTTATTGCTTTTTTTTGAGTTAGAACAATAAATTTTCTCTTAATTAAATAAAAAAATTGACATTAGCATTAACGCTTTAAATTGGACATATCGTAGACACTTAAATAAAAAAATAAAACTTATAGCTAATTTATGTATAAAAAATGTTAAAGCGGATGAATGGCAACTTCATACATACAAATACTCGTATACATATGTATATAAGTATTTATGCTGAAATAAGAGTAATTTTAATTCTTGACAGTTATTCAATTATATCTAAAATTTTGAAAAAATAAGTACAAAAATCTTTGCCTTCTTTACGACCTTTGTAGCTCACGAAAATATACATTAAAATTGTTGCGTAAAGTAAAGGTAACGTTGGTGAATTATTGTCCATTTATTTTTATTTCCCACAACTTTGCCCATTTCTCTACTTCGGATACGTGATGTTGAAGTTGTTTTGAGGACTCTTTAGGGTCTTTATGATTACTGAGAAAGGCGGTATCATCAGCAAATGTCGACGTATGAGTAAGATTGTTTGTGGGCATATCTGCTGTGTAAAGCAAATAGAGAATTGGACCTAATATACTCCCTTGAGGTACCCCCGCCTTTATTGGTTTAGGACAGCTTAAGCAGTTTCCTTCTTTTATCATAAATTGTCGCCCAGTTATGTACTTTTTCCAAATAGTAAAGATATTCACTGGTAAGTTCACCTTTAAATTGTTTAACAGGGCTTCATGTCAAACTTTATCAAAGGCTTGAGAAACATCTATAAAGAGCGCGGAGCAGTATTTGTTTTCCTCAAAGGCTCTTCTTATAATCTGTACCAATCTGTGGGTTTGTTCGGTAGTACTATGTTGACCTCTTAATCCAAATTGGTCATTTGGAATGCAGTTGCTGTCATATAGGATCGGAGTTATCTTGCCTTTAAGCAATTTCTCGAACAATTTAGGCACAGTTGGTAACAGACTTATAGGCCTGTAAGACTCCACCTTCGAAGGATCTTTTCCCGGCTTAGGAATCATCTTTACAAAAGCAACTTTCCATACTGGCGCGAAATGTTTGAGCCGTAATATGGCGTTAAAAATAAAAAGACATATTCTTTTAGACCACAATCTCAAAAATGTCAATGTGTATATGAGAAATCAAAAGTTATTTTTTCTTTCATATTTAACTTCCGGACCTCCATCTGAATCAATTGTTCTTAATTTCATATTTTTATGCTCAGACAATGCCAACAGTACTTTTTTTAAATGTGTTTTGCCTTCTTATATTGTTGTTTTGAGTTCTATAAACCATTAAAAAAAATTAAAATATTTTGTAACCCAAAAACTTATTATTATTAATTATTATTTTTTATCCTTTTTGGTTCTTTTTAAACCATGTTGTGCTTTGCATTGATATATACATATATTGTGTCAAAATAAAAAAAAAAAACATTTCGATTTAAAAAAAATTTTTAAAAATAAGAACTTAAGCGTTTGACCTTTAAAAAAAAGTATCAAAACCGTATTCAAATATATTTTAGACGAGTAAAATTAATTTTGCTTCTATCGCTATTGGTTTTGAAATTGGAAAAAATGCTTAAAATAAAAAAAAAAAAATTTCAGCTCCATTATTTAAAGTTTGCTTACTGAATCACTACTTAAACTGTGTTTTTTAAACTTTTTTTAATATGTTGGTATGCAAAAGTAACGTAACGCCAAAATGAAATGTATCTAATTAAAAATGGATTTATACATTTAAAAAAAGTTTCGAAAATTAACTCTCTTTGCTTTACACTTTGGCACGATTTGATGTCAAATTCCCTTTTCTTAAATAACTGTACTTTAAACTGAAAACTCTTCTAATTTGAGGCCGATACAATTTTTCTTAGTAGCCATAAGAGATAGTGACTTTAAATTTACGCAGAAAACAGGTTAGTTTTATTTTTTTATGAAAATTTTATTTTCTTTATCAGGCCAAGTTCAATACTTTACTAAATTCTCATTTAATTGCAAATGAAGAAATTAGTATTTTTAGTTTTTACTACTTTATTAGCGTTAGTTAAGAAAGGAGAATTTTATTGAAAAAAAAAAGATTTTTACCGATACTAGCCGAGTAGAATGCATTTTCGAAAAACAGCTACGATTTTCATCATCAGTACTCTTAAATATGACAATTAAATTTTTTTTTATTCTGAGCTAAAATATAAAAGAAGTATAGCAAATCATAATATCATAAGAAATAATAATATTAAAAATGCTTAACCTTGCTTTAAATCATGCTTCTTTTTGGTAGGTATAAACAGTTTGTATTAAAAGGTAGATATTAAGTCTGACATTTAAGTTAAATAAAGACATATTTGTAATATCGAAAACTAAAATCTTTAGACTCAGCTTCAATTATACCGGTCGAATTAAAATCATTTCCTAAGCCGATTAATTAGAAAATGTCTGTCCGTCCTATCGTTTGGCTGTACATATATCCATGGATTTTTGTGATCAAAGTACAGGTTGGATTTTCAAAGACCAAAGCTGTTGAAACTGGTAGTAACTAATTATCAATGAAGAACAAAAGAGTTGGTACACTATACAATGTTATTTTACTTCTTTAACCACAGATCTTTGTTTTCAAACGCTGCAATTTCCGGCCTTAACAGTATCGATTATTCGTCGCTGTGACGTCTGCCACGCATTTACAAGCATACGACTTGTTCAGCACTACTAGTTACTTCTCGCCTTATTTTTACGACCTTGTGAATGTAATCTGCATATCGTTACCTCAATACAGAAATGGTCCTAACTCATATTTTTTAAAAGCCTAGATTTTTATTAATATCAAAAATGGTATGTTCATATATCACATCTAGTCAAAAAAATCTTGATGTTAAGGGAGGACATGACTTCTGCTGTCTCCAATGTTTCCTCTCTATCACAAAAGCTTTCACTCTGTCAAAGACCTTTGCAGACATTAATGGTTTGAAAAGGCTTATTTTTATTCTTTTTAAGGATCTAGAGTCACACTACGTCATCCGGAAAAGGCTTAAAAATTTTGTTGGAATTTTATGTCGGCCTTAGGTCCTGTGGAACACAAAACTGAGCCGTGATCGGCTTGTTGTCCCAGTGATCGGTTAAGCTTTTTTATTATTTTTCATTTCATATTTGGGTTAACATTAGAAGTAAAAGATTCTAGTCTGGCCTGAATAAAAGCCAAACAGTGGCACAAGAAATGTTTAATCGATGTGTTGTCCTTCGTTTAAGATCTGTAATTGCTGCTCTCGATGAAAGTGTGGATTTCTAACCTTACTTAATTCAGGTTCCTTTAGTGTCATGTTTGCCCCAGTCTTATCCTCATTCGGGTCAACTCACAGGATTCTCATCATTCTGCTAACTGTCTCCTCGTTCCATAGTGCCATGTCGGCAGTTTTCGCTCACTTTTCCAATTAATTTATATTTTGTAGCCTTAATCGCCAGATTATTTGGCAGGCCATTTCCAAATACTCTACAACGACCAATCACCCATACGATGAGTACTTGGCCATGTTTAAATAATTATTTATATTTTTATTGTATTTTACGCGGTTTTGGCTTCGTTATTTCTGGAAAAAAATAATGCGTGACTGCCCAGACCTCTTATTCTAGGTTAGTGCTGCGGTCTGAAAGGCAAAAGTAGATGCTGATAACCAGATGTTCCACAAGGATTCCTTGCCCCGTTTTTTTCTACTCCTTAAAGCTATTGGGCATCCAGCCTCCGGCCCCGCTCAACTATCATCTGGTATCAACGAAGACCTGATTTTTAATAATTTTTATTTTATTAAGTGTCGAAGAAGGTTTTTATTTCAATGTTGACATGTATCCCCTTGCTTTTCATGCTTCTTATTCCAGATTTTGCAGAATGTAAAGGTTTGGTCGATAGTTGATGATATCAGTTCGTCGAGTTTGGACTTTCAAATTTCCCACATCCTTCTGGATATGATTTAAAGGCGATGGATAGAAGACTTATTATGTTATAATTGACTCAAACGGGCTTGTCCACCTTCTAATTATCAGACATATTGTACTAAGGTACCAATCATCGCTCAAGCTTTTATGCTCCCAGATAGTCAGACTAGCTGGTTCGTGCATTCTGTCAGCTCTTTTTTTCCACAGTCTATTACAGTTCTGCAGCTATTCCGTCTGCACCTGCGACCTTGTTGTTCTTAGTGTAGAGGCAAAGGCTTAATATTTCATTTCGCTTTTTATGATTAGAGCTTACAAGCTGGAGGAACGTTTCCTTTAAGTCCTTAGAACACTCAACGTGTTGGCCACCATATTCCCATTATTGCCTCTAGGTAGAACAGGCAGCGGTTGAAGGAAAGGATACAGCTCACTTGGGTCCGCTTGATTCGGTCGCTTTGTGTTACCTGCAGAGACAAATAGAACAGGTTAAGATGGAAGGAAAGAAGATATTAAGAGAAGAATAAGAAAGAAAGAACAGAAGAATGAAGCAGACTTACCAGGGTCTCTGGTGGGAATCGAACCCAAAACCCCCAGACTGGTAGACTCGTGCACTTACCACTGATTTACCGGGGCACCAATTATTGCCTCTAAACGAAGTTACATTTGTCAGCAGGCAGCACCGCTATAGCTTAATTTTACTTTGTACTGCTTTATTACTTTTCTGTGTAACATTTATTAGCTCTTCTGACAAAAATTGATTTTAAGGGAGTTATCGGTGAGGTATTTATGAAAACCACATATTTATTTTTGGTATTACATTTCTTGCCTTTGCCCATTATGTTGGTATTTGATTTTTAATTTCGTATGTTTTTGTTGTTTGCTTCACCTTCTCATGTAAACGTTCCAATGGCTTTTACAGTCTGAAAGTGCTTCTGCCAATATATGCTTCACAAATGTACATACACACATACATACATAATTACATACAGAGATACATGAACATATTTTATAGAAACATGTTAATACATACTTATCTACATGAACATTTATAAAAACAACTTAGGTAATAATAATCCATAAGTATATCAAGGTCAAAAAGTAATTTAAAAAAAAAGTTCAACGATCATATGTACGTTTGTATTTACAGTTTATAGCAGGAATGATAAATCTAATGTAGTTTAGAGTTCTTAAAGATAAAATCAGAAATAAATTTATTTTCTGGCATTAGAATTAAAAAATTCTAGAAGAGACATTTTTATTTATGTATATGAAATAAATTGACTATTTTCTAGAAATAAAAGGAATTATGTAAGCTTACAAGCTCAGTGAAAATAATTAGTGACTTCCCATGGAATATATCTACTAAATATAAGATTTCAAAATAAGCTATTTGTTGTTTGGAGAAATTTTAAATAAAAAAACTTTTTGTGTGTTAAAAAAATTTTTTGGTAATAAATGTTTGAAAATAAACAAATTTTTAAACAAAAAAAATGTGTAATAATTAATTTATTTGGATTGTTGTTAGTTTAAGTTTGTCTATCATTGTTTCCATTTGGTTATATTTGTTACATTTTATGTTACGTAGAGGGTAACGTAAAATGTACAATTTTAATGGTTTTGGTCTAATTTTCGTAACTTTTTGTACTTATCGTGCAATATGGTATAATTTTTGGTGTTGGAGATAGATATTTTTAAGATCTTTTCATGTATCATTATTGATTATCATGGCATTATTTAATCATTTTAAAGTAATTTTTGACAAGAAGCAAACTGAAGTAGGGAGCTTTGTTGTGACAGGTGTGAACAATTTATTCACATTTTTGGTTAAAAATTTCAAATTCTTTATAATAAAAAATGCGATGATTCCATAAAAAGGTAGAAAAACGATATTCAAACCATTTTTAAGGTTAAGGTGAACTTTTGATTTATCTACACAAAGTTTTTTATTTGTATTTCTATTTTTCGAAAGCCCCTACGAGTTACATCTTTAAGTGCAATTTCTTTACCTGCATTTTTAAGATAATTGCCCTCGATTTCAGGAATTTTAAAACAATTAACGCAAAAACATAAACGTTATCTGCATTTTACTTAACTGCGCAAAATTTTTTACTGTAATTGCTCGTCAAAGGAGTTTTCTAAGTTTACTTTGTGTGCCTGCACATTTACCATATTTGCTGTTAGTTAGTAGCCCTTTTTCGATACATCACTGCCCATTTGCGAGTTTTCCACCGCTTTTTCTTGCACCCAATATTAAAAACTTCTTTGGAAAATCTTTTAACAATGCGGCTTTGACAAGAATCCGATCACGTTTTATTTAAATTTGGTTGCCTTTGTTAAAACAAACATTTGAAAACTAATTAAGTATGTCAAGTGCATTTGGGGGAAACAGCACTTTTGATTTAACAAACTTTTGTTAAAGTTAATTATCTTATTCAAGAAATTTTATTAAAATTTGTTGCTAAAAAAAACTCTTCATGACTTAGTTTCTTTTCCTGTAGGCTACTTTTTATGAAAAAATTTAACTTTTTTAATTAAAAAAGGGCTACTTTTTGCCAGCTACTCTGATTCTTACACCAAACTATCAGTAGATTTTCCACCAAATTCTTAAAAATCTTTCTGACTATTAAATTTTTTAATATTTAATACTCTTAGTTACCTTATTGAGACTTAAAATAAAAAAAAATACTTTTAAAATATTATTTAGGATTTAATCCCAATTTTCTTGTATATTTATAGGGTTTGTTGTTGGTTAAGTTTGTCTATATGCATTTCATTGGTTCTTACACCAAATCATCAGTAGACTTCAACCCAAATTCTTAAAAAACTCTTGAATATTTTCTGTCTTTATATAAAAACCTCATTAAACAAAATGAGAATTACTATAAGCAACCAAAACGTTCAATTGGGATTAAATCCTAAATAATATTTTGAAAAATGTTGTTTAACAACAAGGTTTTGTTTTCGGTAGCCCCTTAATACATTTAGTAATAACCAATGGTTATTCAAATGTAAGGGGAAAAAGAAAATCAAAACAAGCGAATAGCGAATATTGGTTTGTTGGATTCTTAATCATTTTAAAGTAATTTTTGACAAGAAGCAAACTGAAGTAGGGAGCTTTGTTGTTACAGGTGTGAACAATTTATTCACATTTTTGGTTAAAAATTTCAAATTCTTTATAATAAAAAATGCGATGATTCCATAAAAAGGTAGAAAAACGATATTCAAACCATTTTTAAGGCTAAGGTGAAATTTTGATTTATCTACACAAAGTTTTTTATTTGTATTTCTATTTTTCGAAAGCCCCTACGAGTTACATCTTTAAGTGCAATTTCTTTACCTGCATTTTAAGATAATTGCCCTCGATTTCAGGAATTTTAAAACAATTAACACAAAAACATAAACGTTATCTGCATTTTACTTAACTGCGCAAAATTTTTTACTGTAATTGCTCGTCAAAGGAGTTTTCTAAGTTTACTTTGTGTGCCTGCACATTTACCATATTTGCTGTTACTATGTAGCCCTTTTTCGATACATCACTGCCCATTTGCCAGTTTTTCACCGCTCTTTCTTGCACCCAATATATAAAACTTCTTTGGAAAATCTTTTAACATTGCGGCTTTGACAAGAATCCCCTCACTTTTTCTTTAAAAAAATTTGGTTGCCTTTGTAAAAACAAACATTTTAAAACTAATTAGGTATTTTAAGTGCATTTAGGGGAACAACACTTTTGATTTAACAAACATTTGTTAAAGTTAATTGTCTAATTCAATGAATTTTATTAAAATTTGTTGCTGAAAAAACTCTTCATGACTTAGCTTCTTTTCCTGTAGGCTACTTTTTATGAAAAAATTTAACTTTTTTAATTAAAAAAGGGCTACTTTTTGCCAGCTACTCTGATTCTTACACCAAACTATCAGTAGATTTTCCACCAAATTCTTAAAAATCTTTCTGACTATTATATTTTTTAATATTTAATACTCTTAATTAACTTATTGAGACTTATAAAATAAACAAAAAATGCGTTTATTTATGTATAGTTGAACTATTTGTTTTTAAGACAATTTTTAATTTTAATTTTTAGACTCAAGTTCAATGCTTACTTAATTCTTATTATTTTGCAAATTAAGTGTTTTAGTCTTTTATTCTATTAGCGTTAGTTAAGAAAGGAAAAATGTTGTATTGAAAAAACGTGTTTCTATTTACCGACACTAGAATGTACACTACGATTGTCAGTATCAGTACTCTTTGTTCGGTTGTTAGTTGTTATATTTGGTTGTAAGCCTCAGCCGTTTAACCCATTCGCCTATTGTGGCGTGGTGAGTCGGCACGAAGTTTTTTCCATTTAACACTAACTGAATCACGCCACAATAGGCGAATAGGTTAAACGGCTGATGTTAAAAAACCAATAAATTGCCTATAGACATTAAAATTGGGAGAAATAAAAAATAATACAAAGTTTAATATACTGCTATGAAAATATATTTAGGAGAACTTCACAACGGTTTGAAAACCGTCACCAACTATTGGACACTTGGCGTACGTGTATGTAGAATTGTTACGGCTATTTAATAAACAAACCATACGATCTAGTATTTTTTTGGAACTATTTTTGTATAAAAGACAACAAAAATGCTTTTAAGCCATTGTGAAATTTTTTAACATTTTGACAACAGGACATAATAGAATACCTTGTGAATCCCCTAATTATGATGAAAAGTTTCTTTAACAATAAATTCTACTTTTAAAATTTTTAAATGTAGAAATTTGGTATAAGCTTACAAATAAAATGACAGTTATTTTCTGTTATAAATTGTATTAATGCGATTATAGGAAAAATTTACTCAACAAATTTTCTTTAAAATACTTTTACTAATAAAGCCTAATTAGAAATTGTATCAAAGTGATAAACTAAAAAAAAATTTTTTTTAAGTGTTTGCTTATACGAATTACTATAAGTTTTCTTTTTAGACGAATTATTTGCCAAAAATTCACTGTAACCATACATCGGTTTCTGGTTTAACAGAGTTTTAAAGCAACAAGCTTAAGCTCAACTTATTAGCAAAAAGTTATTATTCCTCTTAATAATTGCAATTATTTTGCTCTATTTAGTTTTCTGTTAAACATAATCTTTTAAGAAATGTTTTGCAAAAAAAAAAAAATTAAAATAAAATACATATTTTTTCGCTCCAATTTCTTGTATTTTTCATTAAGTTTAATTTTGCTTTCTTAAGAAAAACATTTTCACTTATAAATATTAATTTCTTTAATGCCATCATTATAAATGACAACAGAAATAATAAATTAAAATTGCAAAGAAATGACTAAGTAAGTTACTTTGTGACATGCCGTTAAACGGACAGACGATGAAACCAACTAAATAATACAAAACTACTCGAACAATAAACGTTTTAAGAAAAGCATAAAACGTAAAGAAGTAAATCAAGTGCATTTAGAAGAAAACGCTCAACAAATTATTAATGTTTAGAAAAATAGTTTTTGTTGTTATCCCTACCATGGAAAGGATAGTATATTACGCTTATGTTAGAAGTTTGTAACAAACGTTAATAGTAGTCTTATAACAACCCTTCAAATACTTAAAGAGATACTTGTTTTTATGTTATTAAATAACACCAAGTTTTCTATATATTAAGATATCAAACCTGAAATTGTCAAAACCATGAAACATCCTGAACATTTATCTACAATATATTGTTCCTCGCGTTTTTTTAAAAACTCCAGTTCTATATATATATATCCTCCTTTTTAAATATGTTACTTATTAGCAAATGTTTTCAATTGCCGATATTAACCGACTGTAGTCTGTAGCCTATTTTTATACCCTTCATATTAGAGTTAATAGTGTTATTCCGTTTTTAATGTATAAAATATCCATTTGCGGCCCTATAAAATATACATTTTCTTGATCCTTATAGATAGGAAAGTTGATATAGTGAAGTCCGTTAACATGTTTAAATAAAGTTTTAAAAACCCCTTGATACTTCTCCGACCTGTATTTGGTATTAAAATATAAGGTGTATTTGCGAAAATATTGCTATTGAAATTCAGCAAAGTCGTGCGATAACTGACAGAGCTATAAGCCAGCAACCACGACTTCCTCTGTTAGTTTCCCTAAAATTTGTACATAAAAACCTCTTCAACTGCCACAAAGTTTCCCCTACACGGATGTAATGTACGACTTACATACAAAGTTTAATTTTTGAAATTTTATTTCAATTGCTTCTACAGCTCCCAGGGTGCTCTTACAAAGGTCAAATGTAATACCAACCCCAAGTAATTTTTCCTCCCAAACATTTTTGCTGGACATACTTACCCCTTATCTCTAGCTTCTTACAGCGTTGCGATACAAAATTTGAAAAAATAATGTTCAAAACCCCAACTTCCCCGGATTTGCCCTTAGAGGAATAAAATGTATTACAGGCCCCTATTAGTTTTCCCTCCCAAATATATTCCTTAAATATAATTACCCCCTATCTCCATCACCTAAGAGGGCGGCCGTACAATATTTAAAAAAATGATATAAAAACGCCCTTAACTTTTCCAGAGTCGTCCTTAGAGATATAAATTGTACGACCGTCCCCCATTAGTTTCAACTTGCAAACATATTCTTAGAACATACTTACCCCTAATCTCATTTGCCTAAGAGGGCTCCCATACAAAGTTTGGGAAATTGTAATAAATCCTCCCCTACAACTTTCAGAGTGCTCGTGTATATGTCAAATGTAGGACTGACCCCAACTAATTTTTGCTTGCAAAAATTTTTCTAGAACATACTTACTACCTACCTGCATCCCCTAAAGGGGTCTTAGTAAAAATTTTGGTTTTCTAGGCTTCTTAATTATTCTTTGCTTCAGCTTTTTTTTTTTAACCGAAGAAAATTTACCGTATGTTAATATCCTTACCTTTAGGGTAAGGAAACAATATTCAGACTTTGGAAACACATGCCTAAGTGATAACTACACGTTGTGAAGGGTATATAAGGTTCGGCACAGCTGAATATATCACTCTTACTTGTTTATATTTGTTTTATTGTTTGAATTGAAAAGAAAAATAAAATGTTCTCTTTATTCTTGTATCTCGAAAATTTGAAAAGCTTATTAAGAAAAACACATAAATGATAATATTTCTATCCAAAATTGTGATGTATTAAGTACATATAAAGATTGATATAAAAGAAGAGCAAGGACTTTGTGGATTAACCAAGAAGGAATTTTCATCATAAGTACTTAAATTTTTTGAATGTTTAAGCTCTAGTTTTTATCAACATTGTATTACTGATTGGGAAAAACTAACTTTGTTTTATTAAAGGAACCAAGAGAAGACTAACAATAAACCTTATTTTAAGCCGTGCAAATTTTTTTGGAAAAATTTGAGAAGTTTTATGTTATATTTTAGAAAAAGTGCAAAAACTGTATATATTTTTATAACACTGTCATCAATGATTATGTTGGGTTTATTTCATGCATGGGCATGCTGCATTAGATAATTACTGCATAACGAGTTTCAGTAATCAGTATTTTTGTACTCATAATGAAATTTAGTTTTCATTACCAGTAAATTTTTACATAAACAGAAATAAGCAAAAACTTACTAGTAATGTTAATTAAATTTTAAAATCAGTAAAAATTTACTGGTAGTGCAATATAATAATTTTATTATCAGTAAAAGTTTACATACTGATAACTGCGTTTTTTTCAGTAATTAGTAAAAATTTACTGGTAGTGCAATATAATAATTTTATTATCAGTAAAAGTTTACATACTGATAACTGCGTTTTTTTCAGTAATTAGTAATTTCCTTAAATTTCCTTATCAATACAACTTTACTGATAACCAAAATTTTTTTAGTAATCAGTGAAAATTATTTTTGCTTTAATGCGCCTGTCTATGGTTAATTCATATATCTTAAGTATTGCCCAACAAATTTTATTATAATTTGGGATAAAAATGTCCAATTTTGCCACAAGAAATTCTTTGAAATTTGTTAAAAAAAAAATTATATTTTTATATTATAAAAGTTTATTTAAATACTCAGCGCGTTCAGAGTTATTCAAACCGAAACCATGAAAAATATTTTTTTTTTCTAAAATGGAAATATTTATTTGTATATTTTTGAAAATTTTAAATCTTAAAGAGCAAAAACTTTTTTTACAGAACGTTTATTTCAAATACGAAAAACTCAATTTTATGAAAACTAATGCATAAATAGTGATTTTGTTAACAATAAACTTAAGTTATTTATCTATTTTTAAACCCTTAATATTTAATATTATTTAAGTGTCTTCAGGTTATTTTAACGCAAAGTTTGTCGCTGTTTCCCATTTGTAAAAAAATTTGTGACTGAATGTTAGTTAACTTTTGAATTGCAAACGATTACTTTTTTATTTTTCAATAACCGTGACAGTCCAGTAACTTTGAATTTTAAAAAACATATGAGGCAGGTCCTCTATTTTAAATTAAAAAAAAAATTTTCGATTTAAAAAAATTTTTAAAAAAAGGAACTTTAGCGTTTGAACTTTAAAAAAAAAGTATCGAAACCGTGTTCAAATATATTTTAGACGAGTAAAATTAATTGTGCTTCTTTCGCTATTGGTTTTGAAATTGGAAAAAAGGCCTAAAATTAAAAAAATATGTATATTTGAGCTCCATTATTTAAAGTTTGTTTACTGAATCACTACTTAGACTGTGTTTTTTAAATTTTTTTAAATATTTTTATATGCAAAAGTAAGTAAAATGAAAAGCTGATTCATACATTAAAAAAAAATGTCGAAAATTAACTCTCTTTGCTTTACACTTTGGCACGATTTGATGTCAAATTCCCTTTTCTTAAATAACTGTACTTTAAACTGAAAACTCTTTAAATAAGAGGCTGATACAATTTTTCTTAGTAGCCATAGGAGATAGTGACTTGAAGTTTTCGCAGAAAGCAGGTTTGTTTTATTTTTTATTTTATGATTAACGACCAGATAACTTAGACATGACAATTAATTTTTTTTACTTTGAGCTAAAATATTAAGGAAGTATAACAAATGTGTGTGACGAGAAATAATATTGAGTTCTATTGTTAGAAATCAATTAAAATCACACATAAAAATCTGACTCTTAATACTAAGAATTTATAAATTATGATAATCTCTCTATAAGCATAGTTTTCATTTGTTAAAATGTCGTATTTACACTAAAAAAGTTTTAAAAATGAAAATTAGTTCTGTGTTTTAACCATTCGTAAGGAAATATTTTTTTTTTTTTTTTTTTTTTTTTTTTCATATATTTTATTATTGAATCTTCGCTTAAGCGAACTAGCAATAAGTATTCAAATCTTAAAACTAAGTTATTAATACTAGTCCAGGCAGTACCAGACTAAAATTTAAGTTCTCATAATAAAGTTAATTAATTTAAAAAGTTTCATCTAAGAGCAATAGTATCCCTTTTTTTAGGCGGGTGTGCCCACTATGCTGCAGGATGCTTCGGGCGAGCGGATTTGGATGTGTTTCCAACTTATTTAAATACTTGTCCACATAGTTTAGGATTTCGCTTTTTACTAGTGGAACTTCTAGATCCTTATAGATGTTGCTGTTTTTAATATACCACGGAGCACCAGTTATCATTCTCAGAATTTTGTTTTGACGACGTTGTATTTTTTCTATGTTAGAGGCGGAAGCAGTGCCCCATAATTGTATACCGTAGCACCAAATTGGTTTTAAAATCGAGTTGTAGAGTAGAAGCTTACAATCCAGACGTAGCACAGAGTTTCTACCAATTAGCCAGTGGATTTGAGCAGCTTTAAGTTTCATTTGAGTCAGCTTCGCATCTATATGAGGCTTCCATGTGAGGCGGCGATCTAGGTGAACACCAAGATATTTTGTCTCGGTTCGTTGAGGCACCATATGGTTATTAATAGTGATTGGGGAGCACGTTTCTTTGCGTAAAGTAAAAGTTACGTGGGTACATTTTTGTTCATTGATTTTTATTCCCCATAACTTTGCCCATTTTTCAACTTGAGTTACGTGTTGCTGCAGTTGGTTCGAAGCCTCTTTAGGGTCTTTATGAATACTAAGGAGCGCAGTATCATCAGCAAATGTCGACGTGTGAGTAAAACTATTGGTTGGCATATCTGCTGTGTAAAGCAAGTACAGAACTGGACCTAGTATACTCCCTTGAGGTACACCAGCCCCTATTGGTTGAGAAGAACTTATTTGGTTTCCCTCCTTGATCATAAATTGTCGACCGGTTATGTATTTTTCTAATAGGTTGAAAATATTAGCTGGAAGGTTAAGCTTTAGTTTGTTTAACAGACCTTCGTGCCATACTTTATCGAAAGCCTGAGAGACATCAATGAAAAGCCCGGAGCAGTACTTCTTTTCCTCAAAGGTTTTTCTTATAACCTGCACCAGTCTGTGAGTTTGTTCGATTGTGCTATGTTGACTTCTAAAGCCAAATTGGTGATCTGGAATGCAGTTGTTTTTCATTTTCATTTCATTTATTTATTGAATTGATTTTCTAATACAACAAGACACAACAAGACACAATACATATCTTATAAATTACAGTATCAGAATCAGATAAGTCAAACATATAAAAAAGTATTCAAACAATTACACAACCAAATATATATATATATAAAAAAAATAAATAAATAAATAAATAATTAGCATAGAGTTACTTATAACAAATTATACATTCAAGGTAGTCAAAATCTATGATAAATATTCCTGTAGTAATTTTTTAAATCTTATAGCGTTGCTAGTATTTTGCAAAATATTTGGAAGTTGATTCCAGAGACGTATGCTTAAAATAAAAAACTGACCTTCGGAAGCATGGTCACGATGCCGAAATTGTATTAAATTCTTACCTCTTAATGATCTCGAGAACTGCAGACGTTCATAAAGATATTTTGGTTCTTTGTTCCAGATAATTTTATGTAGAAAGATTAAATTCTTAAAGAGTAAATAGTTGGAAAACGACATGTTAAAAAATCGACAGGAATACTGTGATATATGATCAAATCTTTTCAAACAGAAAACGTAACGGACTATGTTATTAAACGTAACTGTAAGTTTCCGCATATCTTTTGCACTACAACCAGTAAAAATTTCGGATGAATACAATAGTGTTGGTAGCAGATATGTTTTTGCAAGTAATAATCTTACTTGAAGAGGCGTAAAGTTCTGAGTAGGCCATAGATTACGCAGCATGCCATATATCTTGCCACACGCCTGAGTTATGTGATTAGACCACGTTAAAGAACTGTTAAATGTTACTCCTAAGTTCTTTGTTGACTCAACAACATCTATTTTGGAACCACCAAGGAAAATATTTGTTTCGCAATCTATCTGAATAGATTTTTTACATATTAATATACACTTAGATTTCTTGGGATTAAGTTGCAAGCCGTTAGCCGCAGCCCACATATATATCTTGTCAAGGTCATGATTCAATTCCTGTATTCCCGTAGCAGTTGACTCTCTAAAGCTACTTAGATATAGCTGAACATCGTCAGCATACATTTGCATTTGAGAAAAAGAGATTTGTTCAGGAAGATCATTAGCATATAATGAGTAAAGAAGAGGCCCAAGAATTGAGCCCTGTGGAACACCCCTAGTCACTTGTAGGGGTAACGATATAGACTCACCATTTATAACCGACTGGTATCTATTCGAGAGGTAAGACGATATCAATTTAGCAGATAATGGAGAGAACTTAAATAATTTCAGCAGTTTAGCGCATAAGATCCAATGCTGCACTGTATCAAAGGCCTTTGAGTGGTCTAATAATACCAAAAATGACAGTTTTCCGTCGTCCATATTACCACGAATATTTTCTACTACGTCCATTAGAGCTGTCGTACAACTACGTTGGGGCCTAAAACCAGATTGACGATCTGTCAGGAGATTGTTGTCATAAACGTGCTTAAAAATTTGTCTATACAATAATTTTTCAAAAACTTTGGAAAAATAGGGAAGGATAGCAATTGGACGATATTCATCTCCTCCCTTCGGAACTGGAACAATTTTGGCATGTTTCCACTGCATCGGAAACGTGCTAGTCATAATTATCGTATTAAACAGGTGCGTTACATATCGGATAATCCATGGTAGAATTATTTTAATAAACTTAGGGTTAATGCCATCCAATCCAATTGAATTTGATTTAATGTCATTAAAGGCATCAGTAACATCAAGTACATTTAAGGAATGAAAGTTTAAACTATTACAGGACACCATGGGCAGATTTGCATCATTAAAATTAGGATGAACAGTCGAAGAAGAAGGAGGTCCAACAAATTTTTGATTAAGAATATTAACATCAACTTTAAAAGAACGGTCAGCGGAGTCATTAACGCCAATTTCCCGTATATATTTCCATTTGGCTTTAGAGTCGACTGCTGAATTAAATTTATGGGTATAATATAAAGCTTTCTCACGCCTTATTTCAGAAACAACCTTTTTTCTCGCTAAACGAAACTCATGCTGTAATTCTGGTGTTCTGTATCGTTTCCACATATTATACAAACGGTCTCGTTGAACTATTAACAGTCTAATTGCATCTGTAAACCAGGGTCTAACTTTATTTTTAATCAACTTAGTTTTCATTGGCACTTGATTGTCATATAGCTGTAGTATTGAACTATTTAAAAAAGATAGCTGCTCATCAGCTGTTTGCAAATAAAATATTTGATCCCACTCAATGTCATTGAGATCACGCTGCAAATTTAAGGAATTTATATTATTGAAATCCCGAAAACTATACGTTTCAACGCTTTTTTGAGTTGCAAATTTATATGAAACAAATAATAAATCGTGCTTCGAAAAAACCGATGCAGCTAGCTGATCATAAAGTAAGAGTTTTTGTATATTACTAACAAAAACTAAATCAAGCAATGTTCTGTTCGTAGAAGAAAAATGAGTAGGCCAAGTAGTGTTAACGGCAGATAAACCATATGAAGACATAACTGGTGTAAGACCTTCATTCTCAAGCAAATTGCAATTAAAATCACCAGTTATGATAACATCCGGATACGTTGCAGAAATATGTTCCAGTTTGTCAAATAGTGTATCAAATTTCATATATCTATCCGGCCTATAAACACAGCCAAGTAGCATTTTGCTACTATGATATGTCACATCGATAAAAACTAGTTCAACGTCACCGGGCCTATAATATGAACAATTAAGTTTAGATGGAATATTATTTTTAATATAAATTGCCACGCCTCCACCATTACTTTTCCTATCCGACCTAAAGATTCGATAACCATTTATCTTGTAAACACTATCGTTTACTTCTGGAACAAACCACGTCTCCGAGATACATATTGCATCAATTCCGGAATTTTCAAATAAAAAACGAAACTCGTCAATTTTTGGCAATAGGCTTTGGGCATTTATGTGGCATATATTAAAGCCCTGATGCTGATTAGCTAATACACGAATCATGTTATAATTGCCGTCTCTGGTATCAAATTGATTAAATGTAATATTTGTCATATTTTATTTGAAATGCAACGCAATAAGATTCAAAAATATATGATAAATTTTTTAAATTCACGATTTTTGTGAAACATGAAAGAGAGGAATTTTTACAAAAAAAATTAAACAAAGGATAACATTTAAAATAAAAATTTATATAAAGAAAAATAAAAAGTAATAAATGAATTAATTTTGAAAGAGGGCAAAAGGTAAAAATCCAAACGTTATACAAGAAAAAGCTGCTTAAGATCATCAGGAAATTCAATTAGAACAGGATCGTCTGCGTCAAATCGCCTCACATAAACAAGGCCACGCAAAGTAAATGTTGATTTAATTTTTTTATTTTCATTCAGGATCGGAGTCAGCTTGTTCTTAAGCAATTTTTTGAACAATTTTGACATTGTGGGTAACAAACTTATAGGCCTATAAGACTCTACCTTTGAAGGATCTTTTCCAGGCTTAGGAATCATCTTTACTAAGGCAATTTTCCATATAGGCGGGAAATGTTCAAGCCGAATTATTGCGTTAAAAATAAAAAGAATTATTCTTTTTGCCGTAAAAGGTAGCTCTAAGAGCATTTTGTTGCTTATATTATCAACGCCAGGAGCTTTTTTACAATTTAGGTTAGAAATAGCCTCTACAACATCTGTAAATCGAAAACGTATTTCTAAAGGACGTCTAGCAACAACTGGCGGTAATTCCCTCACGTCTGTGCAAGTATTGGGAGTGAACACGTTTTTGAAATGATTTGCAAACAGATCACATTTTTCTTCGTCATTTCTAGCCCAGGATCCTCTCAGATTACGCAGTGGTGGTTTTGCGATAACGGGTCTTTTAAGACGTCTGGCTGATCGCCATAGGGAATAATTTGTCTGAGGAGTCGCGTCTAGACCTTCGAGGTACTCTTTAAGTGAAGCCATTCTGTGAACCTCCAACAAGCTTTTTAATCTGTAAGTACATTCTTTCAGCTTAGTTTTAAGCTGGGGCGATCTATGCTTTTGCCATTCTCTTCGGACTCTCCTTTTTTAGATAAAAGTTTTCCCACGTCGTCAGAATAAATTTTGCTGTACCTGGCCTGGCGATAGGTAGAAGACGCATGTTCAACGGCATTTTTAATGTTTTCATTTAGAACGCTCAGACTATCATCTATGTCTCCCGGAGTTTTTAGCGGTTGGTTTTCTGAGCAGTGGGCACTAATATATTTTTTATATTTTAACCAATTTATTTTTTTAGATAAGAAAAAATCACTAGTTGCTATTTGGTGAGGACTGCAAATAGTAATTATTGTGGGTGAGTGGTCAGAAGATAAATCCAAGGAGGCTACAGCCTCAATAAGGTCCGGGGATATACCTTTTGCCACGCCAAAATCTATTACGTCTGGAATTTTATTATTGTCCGTTGGCCAATAGGTTGGTTGTCCAGTTGAAATAACGAAAAGTCCCATTTCCGACACGGTATCATACAAGACACGACCTCTGGGACTAATTAGGCGGGATCCCCAGTATGTGTGCTTAGCGTTATAGTCTCCAGCAGCTATGAAGCGGGGACCTAATGATTTGTAGAAACTGTTGTACTGATCCTTCGTTATGGAGAATCTGGGTGGACAGTAAACTGACGAAATAACGAGATTATGGAAAAATTCATCAATGCAGACGTTCGTAGCTTGGATATAACATTCCGAGAGGCCACCCAACCATTGGTGTTTAATTCTTGATTTGATTAGAATAGCCGAGCCACCACATGATCTATCCCTAGGATCCTTTAAATCGTAAAAAGAATAGCCACTAATTTTAAAAGTGCTTCTAGATGTCATATGAGTCTCAGAAATACACATAACATCGATTTTTTGGTTCATCAAGAAATATTCGAGCTCGTTTTTGTGTTGGCGGATGCCGTTTGCGTTCCAGAAACAAACCCTGAGGCAGTTCATGGTCTTTTAAGCATAGCCTGCAGAAAAGCAGACTGCATTTTTTGCATTTCTTGCATCATGTTGGTCATTTGTGCCATAATCTGCGTAAATTGTGTGACCATATTGTCAATTACGGCTTCCAGGCGGCTAAAATTAGGCCCGGTTGGTTCGCTAGTTGGCACTTCCTGTTGTGTTGTAGGCTGGGTAGACTTACGTGAATTAGGCTGGTTAGACTTTACTGCGGCGGCGTAAGAAACTTGATTTGTAGTTGGTTGTGCCAATGGAGGCATATTTGTAGTTGGTATATTTAAAGGCTGGGGAGGGGCAGGAACTATTTTCGGCTTAGTTAAGCGCTTAACTGAATTGAAAACAGGACAACCTCTATAGTTGGCAGTGTGGTTTCCCCCGCAGTTGCTGCATTTCTTTAACCTAGGATCATCTTTTGGCTTGTCACACTTGGTCGTATCGTGCAGATCCCCACACACAACACAAACAGAAGGCAACTTACAATAAGTTTTAGTGTGGCCATATTCCTGGCAGTTTATGCACTGTACGGGCCCAGATCGCTTATGTGGCACTTCCACAGTGACTCGTCGGTGCATAATATATTTTAAATCATAGATGGGGTGAGTTTCACTTTTTTTCAATTTGATATCACCAGGCTCAAGCTCCACTCGGAATAATGGTTGGGGGTGTTTTTCCCTGTTTCTCATATTGAATACCGTCCTAACCATAAACCCTTTGCTTAGCAAACTGGTCTTGATCTCTTCTGGGTCAACGTTAGAATCAATGCCTTTAATAACTACCTGAAGGCCTTTTGCGGTCTTCAGTTGGTAGGTATAGAAGTTTTTGCTGAGTTTTTCGAGCTCCGAAACCGTAGCGCGGTAGGCGTTTTCATGGTTCACTTGAATTTTTGTCTCAAATATGTTACCGCGTTTAACGTTTGAAACATAAAAGTTATTTTCCCCAATCAAACCGACTAAAAACTTGACGAGATCATTTGAGTTTTTTTCCCTCAAATAAATGGGAGGTGGTTTAAAGGACTTTTTTTCACTAACGGGGGCATCATTATCCTCTTGCAAAATTGCAAAACGATTTTGCGACGAGGTTGGCCTTTCATCGTCTTTTAAAATTTTTGCAGGTTGAGATGCTTCTGCCGATTTAGGGCTTCTTCCCCTTTTAAGAACTGTCACGTAGCGGTCCATCCCTACCTGGATCTTAGGTGCCGGTGCAGAAATTAAGCTTGATGCGGCTTTAGCAGCTGCAGGTTCAACTCCAGAATTTGGTGACCGCGACAAAGATGGTACCCCAGAATTTTTTTTATAATTATTAAATAGAGATTGGGCTAAATTAGTCCCTTGTTCAGTACATTTATTTAAATTAGGCGCACTTGAACTAAGATTGTTTGTAATTATTTTTGGTCTTGCATTTAAATAATTTTTATTAAATTCAGGGTCTCTTATGTTCTCATTGCTAACACTTGTGGAGCTTAAGACAATGTAAGCATTTCGGCTATTAGGCCCACTGTCACTACGATTACTGTTACTCATTAACAGTTCGCTTTTTTTTTTTTATTTAGTTTGTTGTTATTGTTTTTCTTTTCTCACTTTTTTGTGTATATATGTATATTAATAAATTCGTTTGCTACTTATTACTAATACACCTATTACCAATATTACACTCGCGTAGACACGTCCGTACACTACGAGATTAAGATTGCAATCGTAAGGAAATATATTGTTTAAAAAAATTATCACTTAAAATGTCAACATTATAGAGTCACTTAGTCCGTATCCTCTTTTTGCATTTTATATGAAACATCCTATAAAGTTAATGAAAACACTTTTTGCTGTTTCAGTGTGATTTAATTCAATTAATATGAGATTTTTATGATAAAAAAATATATTAAAAATTTTGCATAATATAAATCTAGTTTTGTTTATTTTATTTCTTTCACAGAAATTTACATAAAACTATAAAAAAAGTCAATTTATTTAAAAAACAAATTGGCATATTTGCATACATAAATTCAGCTGAAATAAGAAATAAAAAAAACAGTAACATTTTTAAAATAAATTTACACTCACCACCATATATGAGCGATGGGGAAAGTATAAGGAGTTGATATTAAAAGTTATGTTACATTTTATACTTCCGCAAGTTGTGCCAAACGATTAAGTTAAAAATTCTTATTAAAAAAATAAAACAAATTTTAAACAAAAGTATCATTTTTAAAGTGAGATTTTAAAAGTTTTCTTTAACTTCTTTAAAAATCTCATTAAATATAAGTTTTATATATATAATTCGTGTAAATTAGGGTAAAATACTAAAATTAAATACAAGATTATGAAAAATTTAATACAAAGCTTACCAAATTTAATTAAAAAATAAAAGACAGTAAAATGGGGAAAACACATGAAATGCCGGCTTATTTTTCTTTTATATCATCATTTCGTAATAAAGTCTTTATGTTTTAATTGTATGTTGAATGACTTTAATGAAGTAAGAATTATACATGAAACAAGCAAAACGAATATACTTAAGTGTATGTTACGAAAACTTCTCTTGCAATTATTACTCCAATGTAAAATAAAAAACTTGACACAACTTACAACTTCTCTGTAATATTTATTTTTGTGATATTCTTTCATTTCCCTTAATACTGAACAAAAAGTGTTAAAGACATAAAAAAATAATTAAACAAAATTTTCACACGCTGGCTAAGATATTAAAAATAAGAGTAAGATTAGAGGAAGACCTCCATATAGAAACGTTGCATTTAGTCTTGAGATACCCACTCAGGTTGAATTTTTTTTAATTATGAAAATAAAAATTAAACTATAGTGTAATAACTGTTTGCATGAATAAAGGAAAAAGTTAACAGAAGATTAACTAACGAATACTTTTTAAATTAAGAATATTTTTCGATTCCCAGAAAGCATACAAAAAATTATGACACAATCCCTACAATTATTGTAATGTGTACAAAATAAAGGCATATTAAACATATTTGACAAAGACCCAGTTGGAAATGAACTAGAAATTAAAGAAGTTATTTAAGCCTGAAAATAAAAAAACACAAATTACTAAAAATTATACGAGTATTGAATTAATTGTTTTAATTTTAGAAAAGACAAAAAACAACGTTTTATAATATATTTTAAAGAATCTAATAGAGTACGGCAAAAGCCATCTGAGTTATAATTATCAGGTAAACGCATCGTTCTTATATATGGAGTTTGACAATACGGTTGAAATTATTTCACCACCGTGTTGTCAAACTCCAGATATACTTATAAAAGAAAAAATTAAGAGAGCATACAATTTTCTCTGCGATGCGTTCACCTGATAGTTAATTTCACCATGTGAAAGGGTCATAATTTTTTTTGAATTTTGATATTTTAGTAGCGTGAAAGTTTTCAGGGGATAATACCATGTGTCACACATGAAAATCAATTACCTACTTGCCAACAAATTTCGAAGTGTATACATTACGAATTCTAATTTGGTTTTCTCCTGCATAGAAGATAGTTCACACGTGTACACACAAACATGCAGGGTTTTTTGAACCAGATTTTTTTTTAAATTTAAATGAAATCATTTGTTTTGTATTTATTTTTTCTTTGTTTATATAGTTTTTTGTTTTACTGTATTTAATATTTGACTTTTGTGTAGGAAAACCAGTGATTTAATTCAGAAACGATTTTTTTTACAATTACATACATTGTTGGTGACTCCAACTCAATTAGCGGTTAAACTCATTATCCGCTCCCAAAAATCTGTTTATAAAACTTCAAAGTCAAAATTTTCTGATTAAGAGTAGCAAAAGCACACGTATAAAATTGTTTTGAGAGAGTTAACAATTTGAGACAATAAATTTTTGTATTATGTCTAGAATTAAGCTCAAACTTCGCGAGCATTACTGCCGCAACCCAAACCATTTTTACAAATTTTTAAAAAAAGATATCAAATGTGAAAATATAACCTAATCTGAAATGCCTTTAAAATTCATTTTTTAAATGTTTTATTACCGCTTATTTTCAAAGCAGAACACTGCTTAAACAAACGATTTATTAATTTTTTTAGTGAAAGGGTTGTATAACCAATCCCAGCAAAAACTGGTGCTTCGCCGTAGGTAGGTTTGTAATTGAATATCAAGACAGCAAAGCTTACAAACCTGCTTATGTATGGCATGATATTTGTTCGCGATGTCCCACTTAGTTGCATTTCATGTTAAGTGCTTATTTCGGGGCTATGAATATCCAGTTAATTCATGTAATTTTAGTGCTTCTTTAGTTGTTTAAATTTATTGCGTCATCGAAATAAATGTTGTGCCGAGTTATGTTGTTCGTTACTTGACGAAAAGCTATTGTTTTTTTTACTCACTGCCTTACAGTAGTGCTTCCTAGTATGCACTTGAGTAAGCGAGTGTGTAAAACGGTAAAACTTTTACATTTACTTCCATACACTACTGCATTTATTAAGGGAATAGATAAGTGCTTGATGGGAAGCGCATTAGTTTACTATAAAAAGTATTTACTGCTTACAAAATCTCGATTATTTTTTGCTGGGATGTAATATAAGGTGGGCCGAAAGAAGTCATCCGATGTTGATTGGCTTTGATTTTTTTTCTTTATAAAAAACTTCGATTCTGTTTTTTGATTATGTTTATTTGAACCTTTAAAATTTTATTACTCAAGTCGAAAAGATGATATCGGCCGAATGGGCGTTGTCACAATTGATTGATATACAAGATTGTGTTATTGCATCTTTCATCATTTCGGCGAGAGCTTCGGGCGAAAGATTCTCGCACTCGTGCCGAATGTTGTCCTTTAGGGCTTCGAGGGTCTCAGGCTTGTTCTAAAAATCACGTGACTTTAAAAAACCCCACAAAAAATTCTGGAACGGGTAAAGCGGGCGATGACCCGGAAAGTCGTCTCCAGAATATCGGTTGCGGCTCACGCAGTGTGTGGCGTTGTTCCATCCTGTTAGAACCACAATATTCCAGTCCAAATTCCTTCAATTGCGGCAGACATGGCCCATTAGCGTGCACCGTCCACTCTTGTCGTTTTCCTCGAAAAGAAATAGCCCGATGACTCCTCCAGCGTAAACAGCGCACCATGGAGTCACTTTATGCGATTGTTATGGCTCCTCGTGCAGTAGTCATGGATTTTCGGGGCTCCAGAAGCGATAGTTTTTCTTTTTTTTTACGTACGCGCTGAATTGGAAATGAGCATCATCTCTCATTATGGTTTTTGTCGAAAAATCGTTCACATCGGCCTCGAGATTGAAGATGGCTTGTGTGTAAGTTACACGCGTTTGGTGGTCAACAGGCAGCAGTTAATGAAGCGACCGGACTTTGTATAAAATATATATGTATTTTTCCTCTTAATTCATTTAAAGGCATACTGAAATCACTATAGAGTCCATTTAAATTTTTTGGACTAATTCCAAATTTTATTCATTTCATATTTTGTTAAGAAGGAACAAAAATCTGGGTGGCGACCTGGAATCAAAACACTCTGACATTTTGTACAACAAGTAAAGCACCTTTAATGTACATTTATATTTACTAGATAAAATTTTCGTTTATTTCATATATATTATTTATTTTTCTGTATCTTTTATTTTTTTCAGATAATTCAAATTGCAGTTTTGAAGCACTATAGTTCGGTGATATAATGGTAAGAAAAGGGGTTTTTTAACAATTTTTTTTGAGAATAAAAAACTGTATGTTTTAATTCTTCCAATTATTCACATAAATAATTTTTTTTAATTTTAAGTTCTTAAATTTCGTAATAAATTTTTTCGTACTGGGTATATTACATCAACTTTTTGCCAAAAAAATAATAACAATTTGTAACTTTAACAAATGAACGTATAAAAGCTTAAATGCTTCAAGTAAACTTGTAGTTATTTTAGTCTTTTGTTTATGATAATGATCACTTACAAACAATGACTTATAAATCCGACATACAAAAAACCGCATCAGTATCAGTATACTTAAGCATTACTATTGTTCCTTTATTCATTGGTTTTCTTATACTAATATTTGTTTGTCTGTTTTATTATACCCTTCACATAGTGATAGGGTATATATCACTTTGTGATTCCGTTTGTAATTTCTTTATTATTCATTTGCGACCCCATAAAGTATATATATTCTGGATCCTTATAGATAGGGAAGCCGATTTAGCGATGTCCGTCTGTCCGTCTGTTGAAATCAAGTTTCCGGAGTCAAATAAAAAGATACAGACCAGTTAATGGTGTCAAACTATTAAAAATATCCTGAAAACAATCGCTATTTAAAATCAGCGAAATCGGTTCACTATTGACCGAGATATAAGCGAAAACCCAGAGTAACCTATTTTTTTTTGGAACAAAATCCGTGCATATATCCCTATATATCTCAGTAAGTACAGTCACTCTTGCCACAAAACTGGGCACGGATACTCCTAAAGAAGGGACCTAAATAATGGAAAAAATTTTTTCAGATAGGACCAGGGGAAGGGGTATTTTTTCTACAATTGCACAAATTTGGTGAAATATTTTATGCGCTATATCTCGTAAACTATAACAGCTATCGACTTAAAATGTTCTATAAAAAATAATTGTACGCAAAAACCTACACCTTAAAGAAAAAATTTCTTGAATGGGGGCAAAAAAAGGGGTAGCTCCCATACAAATTGACAATTATCATAAAATATTTGATACGCTATATCTCGGAAGCTTAAAAAGATATCGAAATGAAATGTTCTACAAAAAGTAATTGAGCAAGAATGCCAACGCTTTAAAGAAAAAATTTTTTGAGTGTGGGCAAAAAAAGGGGTAGCTTCCATACAAATTAACGATTTTTATGAAATATTCGATACGCTATATCTCGGAAACTATAACAGATATCGAAATGGAATCTTTTACAAAAAGTACTTGGGCAAGAAGGCCTACAATTTCAAGAAAAAAATTTTTGAGTGTGGGCAAAAAAAGGGGTAGCTTCCATACAAATTAACGATTTTTATGAAATATTCGATACGCTATATCTCGGAAACTATAACAGATATCGAAATGGAATCTTTTACAAAAAGTACTTGGGCAAGAAGGCCTACAATTTCAAGAAAAAAATTTTTGAGTGGGGGCAAAAATAGGGGTAGCTTCCATACAAATTAACAATTTTTATGAAATATTCGATACGCTATATCTCCGAAACTGTTAAAGATATCGAAATGAAATATTTTACAAAAAGTAATTGGGCAAGAAGGCCTACGATATAAAGAAAAAATTTTTTGAGTGGGTCAAAAATAGGGGTAGCTTCCATACAAATTAACGATTTTTATGAAATATTCGATACGCTATATCTCGGAAACTATAACAGATATCGAAATGAAATGTTCTACAAAAAGTAATTGGGCAATAAGGCCTACGCATTGAAGAAAAATTTTATTGAGTGGGGGCAAAAAGGGGGTAGCTCCCATACAAATTAACAATTTTTATGAAATATTCGATACGCTATATCTCGGAAACTATAACAGATATCCACATCAAATGTTCTACAAAAAGTAATTGGAACACAAGGCCTAAAGAAAAAAAATTTCGGATGGGGGGTGAAGAAGGGGTAGCTCCCATACAAATTAACAATTTTTATAAAATTTTCGATACGCTTCTTCTGTAAAACTATTACAGCTATCGACTTCGAATATTATTCATACGAACGTTAAAATTTTGTTATTTTTTCTATGGGCTTTAAAACTGGCACAATGTTTTTTATTATATTATTTGCAGTACAAAATTACTCGGCTTGGTATATTTAAAGACCAATGTGAAGGGTATATAAGATTCGGCACAGCCGAATATAGCGCTCTTACTTGTTGTTTGTGGATTTTTCATTTTGTGTTTTTTTCTTTTTTGTGAAATACTAAAACCAATTATAAATGTTTGTATCACGAACATGAATAATCTCGTATGTGTGGCAGCAAAAAGGCATTTTTGAGGCTTTTAGTTTTATGTTGCCAAAAATACAACGATTTAGTTCAAGCGAATTTGTTGCGGCTTTTTGTTTTTGCCACGTATTTATGTATTTGTTAAGTATGAATAATATAAATGTATTTTGTATAGATAAATGTATTTAAACATTTGTTTGGATTTTATCTACTTAAAGTGAAGAACTAGAGCAAATCGTTTCGTTGGTGTGGGTAAGTTTCTTTTGTTTGTAACTTCTAACATTAGTAGACATGTTAGTTACAAATACAGTGTACAAAGAAAATATTTTAAAAAAATAATGTTTTTTAAATGATTAATTTAAAATTTGTTTTTTCAGACTAGAAATAATTTCTTTAGATAAGATTTATTTAATCTATTATCTGCTCGTAGTTTTTCGGC
The DNA here is from genome assembly GCA_963583895.1 of Melanophora roralis. Taxonomy (NCBI): domain Eukaryota; kingdom Metazoa; phylum Arthropoda; class Insecta; order Diptera; family Rhinophoridae; genus Melanophora; species Melanophora roralis. Next base: position 23,842,122 of record OY757189.1, on the reverse strand, counting down.
CCATCGGGATTTCCAGGCAAATTCCTTATCACTATAAAATACAGTGAAACACTTAATGGCATGGTTATTAAAAATAGCGGGCAAAGCCTTGTAGAGGAAGAGTAATATTTCACGATAAAATTTTTCCGGGAGGACATTTTTATGGCAATAAATATTTAAAAATTTGAAAAACAATAATTTGCGGTCCCTGATTGCATCGTGGCTTATCGTTCACACACATATATTTTTTAATATTTGAGTAAATAAATCAGTTGGACTTTAAATCCATCCGCAATTCCTTCCGTACTTCTTTTATCAAATATTATTTTGGTCAAATAGAAAATGTGTGTGATTTATAAGAAAATACATACGTTTGCATACATAAACTAACACACACACACACACATACACACATAAACTAGAATGTGCAACAGTTAAAAAAATACACAGAGAGGACAGTATAGGTTTGATTCTACTATCAAAGGGTAGTAAAACCCTATACTCAGTTTGTCGAGATTAGTAGAGAACCGTTGTTTTTCATTGGCTACAAAAATTTTGGAAAATCAGTGTAATCCCACAAAATTGTGTCATTAGTTTTTGTTCCTTCCTACTGTACCTTAGACTCCATTAAATTAATATTTTTACACCTTATTGTTTTACTTTTTTTTGGCAGGGATTTTTAAGTTTCTATTAACAGTATTTAGAAAAAATTAAGCTAAAAATTATAAGTAACACGATTTCTATGTAAACGTCCAATCAGTTGAAACGTGTCTAGGCACTTAAAGTAGCACGAAGTTTTGAAAAAAGGTCCCAGATTATACCTGACGACATGCTAAGTTAGGATCACATATGATATTTGATTAAAAAAGATATGTTCGTTTTAACTATTAAAGTTTAGGAAACCCTTTACTTAGTTTGGTAAAAGTGGTGAGCGTTTTAATTTTATGGTCATGGCTTGGAAAAATCAGACACACAAATTTTTGTTATCAGTTATTGTTCAAAAGAAGATTCAGATTTAGTTATAAGGCTTGGCTGTATTAAGCTAATTTAAACATAAGGCTACATTGAGTAATGAAAATCGGGAAACGAATTTTTTCCTGGAATTTTAAATATTTTATTTAAAAAAGTAAAAAAATCTAGGAGTTTAAGGTGCAATATTGCTGAATGCATTATAACTAAATCTGAATTAGCTTTCAAGCAAAAAATCGATAACACAATTTTTTAGTAGACCCCTGATTATTTCAAATTTTGATGCCCGTAAAATAAAAACCGTCAACAATCATGCTAAGCTGTTAAGCTGTGTATAAGAATTGACTACTTTTAAATTGCAAAATCGAACCTATATTTCAAAGTCAATAAATTTAGCAAATAGTCCTAAGTACAGGGTCCTGTGAGGCTAGCCACGGCATACATTTAAATAAAATAATATCTCATTTATAACTTAAACAATTCTACTTCACAACAAAAATTGGTAAGATTTCAAACTATTTTCTGTTTTATTGCATTTGTAAATTTAAACTTTTAAATGGCCCTCCCTTTAATCATATTTTTATAAATTACTTGTCAATAAACTGACACCCACTTATAAACAAATTTGTGCCTGAATCTAATTTGAATTAAATATAATCTTACAGCTCGTGAACAGAACATCATAAATTTAATATCTATAGACAACTATTGTTATTTAATATTTTTATCGCTTTTTTTCATTATCATACATACAAATAATCATACAAATATTTTCACGTTTTTCCACTAACTCTATATTGTATTCCGTTTCAATATCATGGTTAATAACACAAGAGGAAAATTATTAGACCGTAGTGTTATTAAAAGTGCCGTTAATTTATTATAGTTTTTGCTTTTGTTTCACATGCTAAAGTGTATTCGCAGGCATTGTTGTAAACTGACCATAATAGATGCTCGTAATGTACAAAACAAACAAAAAATTATTCCATTATTAACAGACAATTTTTCCCTTTTTAGCCATTATTAACAGAACGTGTATTTGTTTTCAGTTAATTTTATCTTCTCTTATGCACAGGCATACACGGAGATATTTTTTAATTTAATTATATATTTTTGCAAAAAAAAAAAATCAATTAACACTAACTAAAGCAAATATGAATGATGACAGTTGTTGGAGTATGGAAAGAAAAAACTATGAAGCCGGTATTTTTTGGTGGTCTGTTAATGGGTATAAAGAATTTATGAACAGACGTGCACATACACACATATAAACGATGAGAAAAATATTTTATTTAGTACAAAAAATTTTTAGATATTTGAAATTATATAGCCAAACAGTTTGGAAATTATTAATGGAATAAGTAAAGTATAATTTTTGTTTTACAAAAAATTTAGCTAGAGCCTTAGCCTAAAGGATTTTGAATCCCATGTTTTTAGGATTAGCTAATATGTTAAATGTTTAAAATGTGTAAAAGTCAGAAGGAGATATTGACATGCACTACTAATTCCAAACGCTGTAAGGGGACTTAGAAATGTAAAAATTATCAGTCCGAGCTATAGCCGGAATTGATTTTCCTACCTACTCACTTGTGTATCAAGTTACCAATTTATAGCAACCCATGTGGATCATTGGCCATACTGAGAATGGATTTTCATGCACTTTGGGATCTTCTTCAATTTCTTAATTGTAGTTTGAAAAAGTTTTTTAGACGAAATTTCGTTCGTCGGCTGCTGCATCTTCACTGGGGATAATATTTAAATGCCATTTTCTAGCGCAGTCCTAAAATTTTAACGCGATTGACTTCATCGATACATCGTATTATACCGATTTTCTTAATCAACGCGGATTTATAAATATTTCAAGAACATCATCATCTGCTTAAGCAAGTGTGCATGCCTTTTTAGTGTAATGTGCTGCAGCTAAATTTAGGGACTTGTACAGTATGAGCTTTGTCTGCCAAGCAAGGATCCTGTTTTAAAAAGCTGACTTTAGTCCAAAATAATATCTATATGAGAGTTTATATGATTCTACGATTTTTATTCGTAGCCGATATTGTTTGTTTTATTTTTGGCGGTTCCAAGTTAAAAAAATTATTCTACTTCACCAAATTTTAAAAAATCCAACTATCACAGATTTTTACTGTCTTGTAGATTCTCTATTCGTTATAACTATCAACTTAGTCTTCGTTTAGCAAACGCAGCAATGATATCTCAATATTTGTCCCATGCTGTTGATATTATCGGCATATGCGAGCAGCAGGTGGCTTGTAGTAATAAACCTAACTTCTACAATTTTTATATCAACAAGCCTTTAAAGGAATACAGCTAACGTGTCGCATTGCCAAGAATCTTGTATTTTCTTTCTTTCTGGCAAAGTTAACATATCAGAAACATAAACTGCATTTTTTGAAATTCACAAAATTCCACGTAGCAGCTTTTTTTGCCTGCCTCTGTTTCAACTAGAGTTAACCAAAAACAATTTATTTAACCTGCCCTGCAAAACATTAGGTCTTATCGAAACCCCTGATTGGTTGAATTCCGGGGTAGTTTTCTACGTGAGATCTAGATTTTGCATTAAATTACTTGCATAATATAGTTATGACAATAGTGCTGCCTTTATTATCTCGAAGTTTTTTTGTAAAACATAGGATCAAATGAGTATAAGATAGAAATAGCTAAATGAGTAACATGAGTTATTCACTTATTTTTATAATTTAAAAAAGTATTGACTTTTTTCCAAAATTCAAAACATGCACCTACATAAGTACTGTTTGAAATTGAATATCTCTACATGTATAAACTATAACGTTTTTTTTACATTTTACTATTTTCATTACAAAAAAGCATTTGTAAGTACATTTTCAAACATATTTGCAATGTATTTGAAAATAAGAACGTACAGCCATTTTAAATGGATTTCTGCAAATGACTTAATACTTGAACATATCGTATACATTTACACTTATGTGTGTATTGCTCTTAGAGAACATTGTTAAAATATGTACTAACATTAACACAGTACATTAACCTAGTTAATTATTACAGGAAATAAAACTATGTATGTCATATAGTTTGGCAAAAAAAAAAATAAAAATAAAAACAAACCAACATTCACACACATACACGGAGATGCACAAACTACAACTAAAATAAAAATCTTATCAATAAAACTGCCCATTTAATTTAGTATGAGAAATAGAGAGAGAGTGTATGTGTGTATGTGTAATTATATTTAACTAAAATATATGAGTTTTTAAATTCCGCCAACATATGTACTAAAGTGCAAATGTGCAAAACTATGAATGTATTGTTAATGTGTGCCTGCGTGTGTAAAAGTGTAAATCTCATGAAATACAAAATCGTTGTTTAATGAAGTGTTGAAGTTGTGGGTCATTTATATTTAATTGCATATGTACTCGTATACATGAATGGGTAAACGGAAAAGTTCCTTATATTTATTTGTAATTTAACATCTGCAAATACTTATGAACAATTATCTACTTAGTTAGGGATTTAAAGGCCAACATACTTATCGCTATATGTAACAAAATTGTGTCTGTACAAATGATATTTTTTGAACTTAAAGTGCGGCTACTTCGTTAAATGTTTGGGAATGTTAGAAAAAAAAAAACGTAAACCATAAGTTTTTACGGCATTAAAAATAATTTTTACTAAAAAAAAATTAATTAGTCGGTTTTACAATAGCTGGGTAGGAAGCAAAGAGAAGATTGAGAAGGCAGCCTTAAATCTAATGTGACATTAAAAATTACCTAGCGCCTGGCGTGTTATGAAATTCTTGCAGTCGAAAAATAATTTCGAGCAGGAGGTCTTAGGGATTGAATGATTTTGACGACTTCCCTTAACAGTTTATATTTGAAAAATTTCAAAGAGCCACTTTTGGTAAAATATCAGACATAAAATATCAGACTCGGCCCTTGAAAAATTTGGGCAGTATCGAAAAAATTATTCAATCAATTCGACGTGACCTTTAATTCCAGAAACTTTTTGGCTGTTTTTCCTCTGTGTAGCCCGCTTATTACCTAAGTACCTTTACAAAGCATTCATGCAATGGTGGTCATACTAAAAGTTATCAGCAATCATCCTTTTACATTGCAACATTCTCCTTGATTTGTTGCCCTCGGCCTTTAGGTTCGTTGATATATATGTTCAAATGTTTTGTCTGCTTGATGTGTAAGTATGTACCCTGAAGTAGAGCAAAAATTCTGTAATTACTAGAACCTCTACTTGTAGGGCTATAATATGCTCTGGGAGTTTATTGCCAATTTGGTTTTTCCGCCTTAGAGTAATCTGTTTAAGAACATACCTTCAGGTATATAACCATACCCGATTACTAACACTGGTATAATATCCTAAGCCTATAGCTGGAGAAGACGGTCGAACGTTTCCACTGGCTCGATTTATAATTATCAGCAAATAATTTACCTGCTGCCAGTAGCAGTTGTACCACAAGTACCGCCCTGTAGCGAAAGCGGATTTCAATAGGCTGAATATACATACATTGGGCATTTTATGGGATTTTATTGTTGTACATCTTCTCCAATAATATCTACCATACTTCTCAGCCTAGACTCGTAATGGTAAAATTAACTTTTGCATAGGCTTTGGGTTAAGGCTTAATTTTGAGCCTATTTTATTGGTGCTTCTTATTCGATTTCCGATTCAAAATTTTCCCAGGTATTTAACCCTTTCAGATATCTCACCCAAATTGGAGGCTAGAGATAATACGTGATATTAGTTTATCTGGGCTAAAATTCAACCTCTTTGGTTGAGCACAGGGTCGCGCAATATTTATAGACTTCTTGGTTCTTCTACAAAACTGATTTTGGTCCTTTTTCTTAAGCAGTATAACAACATCTTCTGCCTTAAGTGAAAACATGCTTTATGATGTATCTTTAAGAATGTGATTCCAGAAATCAGCTTATTTTAAGGATAGTTTCTCCTTTTTTACAGTTCATTAAAGGATTCTAACATATCGAAAGGAAAATGGGTGTTCACTTGAAATTTGAAATTTTCACACAAAAGTTTTCTTATATTTCTTAAATCATCCGACGAGGTTTTGGTTTGATTATGACTTTAAAGCAACTTGTTGCAATATCTTAAAAGAAATTTGTTTTTCTGTTGCGTGTAGGATCTTATTTTATGCCCTTAGCCTTTTCCGTTTAATGCCCCAGTATACTAACAGCCTCTTTCGTCGTGATAAATTGAAAAGTCTTTAGATATCCTTCCTAGCCTTACAGGTATACTCTGTTATCCAGGATTTGTCGTAAAGATATCTCATTTAAAAATGATTTGTTGTCAATTTTCTCTCTACACAGGTACCCGTAGGAAACTCGTTGATAACGGCGACGCCCGAGAAATTTAAAAATATCTGAGAACGACTTTCAGTCTTGGAAATAATTTTGTTGATAAAAGTAGCCTTTTTCCCTATATTAGCTGTTGTAAGTAAGAAAGTAAGAATTCAAATATTCTTATTCGTTTTGATTGGTGTCGTTACTAAAAACATTGTTAAACTTAAGTTCAAGATCTCAAAAAAAGTAAATTTCAATGCCGATGATTGTTTAGCGGAAGCGGATATATTTTTATGCAATTTAGGATTTTCCATTTTACTAGTGGAACTTAGAAATATTTGTAAATGAGTTAAGTATACCAAGAAGCCTTAATTATTATCCGTAAGAATTTGCTTTAATGCAACTAAATGTTCTCTTTATTGCCGGTACCAAATAAGGTACCAAAGAGCTATCAAAATCGTGTTGTCAAATTTGATTATATGCATTTTTTGTTGCTTTCATATATAATTTAAACTTGAAGGAACGATCCAGGTTAATGGCAAGGTTGTTGACTTAAAGTTTTCACAAACCATCTTGTTATGAAGCACGATTCTCTGCGCAAGCTTGAAAATTTTTGATCGTTTAAGATTGCTTACCAAAGCTTTGTTCATTTCTCATTTTGGATAATATGATGTTGCAGTTTGTTTTAGTTCTTTTTTGAGAACTTTATGAGTACTGAGGAAAGCAAAAATATTAGCAAATATCTTCGTGTTAGTACTTTAGTCCTAAAATATTACCTTGAAGTACGCCAGTTCATATTAGTTGAAGGGAACCTCTTCTGAAACTTTACACTTATGTAGTTTTAGTTGGTTATGCTTAATATAATTTGTCGAAAGATTGTGAGACATCAAAAAAAAGCGCAGGACAATATTTCTTCTCCTCATTTTGTATTTGTTTTCGATAGTGCTTTAATGCCACATAAAAACAAGTTGATGTCTGGAAGTGCCGCTGTTGTTACTTAAAATTGAAGTAAGCTTGATTTTAAGCAATTTCTCGAAAGGTTTGCTATAGTTGGTAAAAAATTTGTGGGTCTTTATAAAACCACCTTCCCAGGCTTTCTAGCTTTTTTTTTTACCAACGCAACCTTTTATATTGGCGGAATGTATTTGATACGTAATTAGGCGATTAAAAGAAACTAATTTATTCTCTTTGCTTCTATAACACTTTAAGAAATTTAAATATTTATTCTAAAGGTTGTTCGTTTAGTGTCAAAAAAAAAATTAAAACTTTTATGCGTGTCAACATAAAAAGGGATTTTTGAGAATTTAAGGCTGTAAATCAGCGTAAATTTCATATATGCTTGTGCTTCTTGTACTACAATAATTTTTTTTTAGTTCTGCTTTGAGCTCAAAAAAAGGCTGCAAGTAGACTTGATTTTCATTTCAATAATTTCCCATTGGAGGCCAAATTGGAATAAGAAAAAAGCAATAGGTTAAGACGTGCCTTTTCATAAACATTTAATCCTCTTCAATGGGTAACTTTGCATAAATAAGCAATGAAAAAGGATTTAGAAATCCACCAATCGAATATATTTTTAGTATATACTTATGGCACATTAAATAACTTAACAAAGAAAACACGAATATAAGAACCACAATGAATGAATTTTAATTAAGTTTTTTAAAATTTAATAGAATTGTTAATTTGGTTGAAATAGTTTGCAACACTTGTTCTCAATAGAAAATAAATAAATTAAAACCCTTTAAGCCATTCAATACTGGTATTTTACTTATATACTTCGATTTTAAAAGGATGTTGCTTTATTTGAATGATAATAATGTGACTAAAGTACAATTAAACCATTAGTAATTTAATACTTTGCTTAATAGCAGAGTGCGTTTAACGAAAAGGAAACAAACGTATGGGGAAAAGTATCGAAATTAAAGATACAAACTTTAATACCTACAAATATGTAGCATTAAACCTTTATAAAGTTATTCGCACTATGTACAGGGTGTCTGGTGGCAGCTTTTCAAATGCAATAATTAACACAGAGTTTTATTTAGAGCATTGAACGATAGAATGGAAATGCGAATTTTATTGCTTAAAGATTATGTCATCCAGATGTCTTCTGTCGCATTGAACACTCTGTTCAAAATGGAGCCTTGTGTTCTGCGCCAAACGCTGAAATAAACTTGTTTAAATTGAGCTGATTTCTCGATAAATATTTTCCTTTTACACCAAACTAGATTAGGGATTGTCATTGTAAACCCTCTCTTCATAAAAATCCATGGCAGTTACATCGGGCGACCTTGATCGTCATGGGATGTCCCCAAAGCAACTGATTAGTTTTTGGGGCAAATTTTTTGAAACAAATTCATCGAAATCCTGTCTGTGTGTGCAGTCGCCCCATCCTGTTGAAACCAAGTTTGTGAGATGTATGATGGATTAGAACGCAGGTTTGACAATCATACGTCGATAATTTTCACTGTTGACATCAGTCGCTGGTCCAATTACCTCATGCATTGATAAGGCACACCAAACAATTACCCTGGGGCGATGCAATGGTCTTAAATGTTTTGACCGAGAGTTGCGGGCCTTAGGAGACCAATAGCGGCAGTTTTGCTACTAGACGTGACCGCTTAAGTGACGCTTGCCATTTCAAAAAATGGGATTTACAATGGGAAAAGGTTCCATTATCGTTTTACAAAAATTTTTACTTCAAAGTCACTCTTTTGAATATTAAAAGGATGACACTTCAGTTTACAAAAAAGTTTTACAAAAACTTTTGCTTCAAAGTCACTCTTTTGAATATTAAAAGGATGACACTTCAGTTTGATTTTTAAAATTTCATAAATAATTGCTCTTGAAAGTGAGGCTGTTCTTTTCCGTACTGAAAGCAGAGGATTTAAACGTAAGCTGCTTTCAACCAGTTCAATCTGTTCGGGAGTCCTTGAAGATCGACTGGGCCTTGGCCGTGGGAAATTGATAGCCGAGCCCGTTTCTCGGAATCTCTGCACCCACGAACGAATTAAATTTTCACCCGGTCCATTACGTATTCGCCGAATACCGAGCTTTGAACAAAATTGTAGACGAACAGTTACAAAAGAATCATAACTTTTAAAAAATTTCTCCGCACCGTTTATTTCTTTCGGAAATAATCGAACTTGAAAATATAAATTTGCCACCAGACACCCTGTATTTCCCTTAGATATTTTTTGCTTTGTTAATATAAAGTTCTTGACCTTTACGGTGTGTTATAAATATTTTGTTGCTCAAAGTCGTTGTTTCTTATACTTAAAGTCCCAGCTATTAAAAACATTTCTTTGGTTTCTGTTCGCTTTTTGTTTGTCAAACTCGTGTTTCCCATTATTTGTGTGTATTTGATCTGCAAATGCTTTTAAGTTCATTCATTTACTCATTTACGTTTCTTTGTGTTTTCATTTGTGATTCACTCTTTCATTTTTCATTTATGTGTTACTTTGTGTAAAGTTTTTTTGTTGTTGCTTTTGTTGTGTACTCATTTTACATTTAACATTTCGAACGCATTTCCGTCTATTTGTACAACTGAACTGAACCATTTTATGTTTTTTTTTTTGGGTTTTTTAAGTAAAAGCCCTCTACTTCAAATACCAATATGTAACGTTTGTTATTTTAACACATTTGTAACTGTTTGTGATATAATCTTGGTTGTTTACATGTGTGATAGATGGGTTATTGATAACCAAGTAAATGATGTTTTTACCCACCTTAACAATTTTGTTTATATTTTGCTGCCATTAAATATCTTGTTTTGGATTTAACAGACCTTTTTCGATTAGAGTAAATACAAATATTGATTTTTTTGATTTAAAAGTTTTAGCTGTGAAGTAAACATTAATCAGATTATTTTAGTCTTGGTGCTATTTTGTTCCAAAGGGGCATTCCACCGTCACGTGTTGGACAAATTCAACTATTTTTTAGCACTTATTTTACATACAACTTCTAATTGGTAATTCAGAATTCAATTTTTTTTCTTTTATTAATTAAACTGCGTGGTAGTCTTCAATCTTACATCGAACTTGTTTTTAATAATTCAGAAAATATTAAAGAAACAATTAAACAAACTTCGTCACGTGTGGGACAGCCTGAGTCAACCAACACTTAAAATTGTAGTGTTTAAATCCAAATTTCAGCGAATCAGTTGCACATAGAGAAAAGATGTCTAAGAAAGAAATTACAACTAACAACCACGCTTTCTTATGATGGTAATAAATTTTTAATAAAAAAAATATTTATAGGTAAAAATTAACTTTTTTATTTCGTCACGTAAGGACAAATGGCGTCACGTAAGGGACACAGTTGAAATTATTTTTATAAAATACACAAAAATCAAAAGTTAATTGCAGTTTTGTCTACAGATAAGCTATAACTTTGCAGTCCACAATATTTTGATTGGCCTTGATGAAATAAAAGTTTGAAATTCCTCTAATGGCATGGTGATTCAGATTAAATTTTTTCTCAGATTTTTGAGGATAGCACATAAATTACCTGGGTTTTTGAAACTAATTAAGAAGCCAAATAAGCAAAAAAATTAGCTGACTAAATGACAAAATGTTTGCTTTGGCTTATCATTTTCTCTCATACCAATCTCCTTATATTTTTGCCGATTCCATCTATTATACCCTTTACATTAGTTGTAGCAAAATATTTGCAAAAATGGCTTTGCGTACTTTGCGCTCAGCATTGATATTAATTTTACCATATAGCGGTTTTTCAATTCTGATTTCGAGCCATTGCTCCAAACTATTTCCACTAAAGGTAAATCTTCATTTTTCGTATTTACTAAATCGAAAAGCTTATTTAAAAAATAAAAAAATTCATTTTTGTCTTTAAAATTCGCATCCGAGCACATAAGGTGGAGTAAGTGCGGGTAACGTTGTAGAGACTGGTATTGTGGTATTGTAAGTTTTTTCTTAAGCTAATAATATAAAAATAACAAAAACAGGCTAAGTATATTGCTGCTCTCAGAAAATTAATAAAGCAATACTTTAATTAATATTTGCAAGTAATTTTGGGAGTCAGTTGCAGGAAATCGTTTTGGTGTGTGATCGACTTTTTTTGCTGGTGGAAAAACACAAATTTTTTCCTTAAACGGCGTGTCCGCTAAGTTGCAAGATGTTTCGAGCTAGCGGATTGGGATGATTTTCTAGCTTATTAAAGTACTTGTCCACATAGTTAAGGATTTCGCATTTTACTTGTGGAACTTCTAGTTCCTTGGATGTTGCTGCTCTTAACATACCAAGGAGCACCAGTTATTATTCTTAGAATTTGGTTTTGACGGCGTTGAATCTTTTCTATGTTAAAAGCGGAAGCAGTGCCCCATAGTTGTATCCCGTAGTACCAAATTGGTTTCAAAATTGAGTTGCAGAGCAGAAGTTTACAATCAAGACGTAACACAGAGTTTCTACCAATTAGCCAATGGATTTGGGCCGTTTTAAGTTTTAATTGTGACAACTTTTCATCTATGTGGAGCTTCCATGTGAGGCGGCGATCTAAGTGAATGCCAAGATATTTTGTTTCAATACGTTGATGCACCGTATGGTTGTTAATAAAAATTAGGGGACACGTTTTCTTGCGTAAAGTAACGTAGGTGCATTTTTGTTCGTTTATTTTAATACCCCATAATTTTGCCCATTTTTCTACTTGGGATACGTGATGCTGCAGTTGTTTCGAGGCCTCTTTAGGGTCTTTATGAATACTGAGAAAGGCGGTATCATCAGCAAAAGTCGATATATGAGTAAAATCGTCACGAAATTAAAAGTGTGGCAATCTAAAAAACATATAGGTATACGACATTACCCGCACTTACTCTATGCTTGAAAATTTACTTTGTAAAAAGTTGAAGCTTAAACAACAGGACACTCGTTCGCGACCATAGTGCGCTTTGAACTTCATTCTGGTATTCACAAGCGAAAGGCATTGCAAAATCAATTTGAAGGATACGTACACCTTCATTAAATTGGTCTTTTTGAAATTCATCTACTTGGATTTTTTTTTAAATTAACATGTTTCATCACAATATGAACTGAATTCAGTTTGTCTTTCAGTTCAACTTAACTTGTTTAATGCGTGATTTATTATCTGAATTTTTCCCCTTCTTTCGATATGCAGACTTATGCTCAAGTCTATTGACAGTAATAGTTTTTTATTATCAGAAAAAAGTCACATTAACTTTTCCAGCACTTAAAATCTAAATAAAGATCACATAAATTTTTCATCAACCAGTCGTTACAGTAGTTTTGTTTGTCTTCATGTATTATAAATTTGCACTGATCTGAAGGAGTGTTTTTATGGGAAGCACATCTTAAGGTCTAAGACTACAAAGTTTTTAAAATTTTATTTCTATATTAGGATTAAATTCCGTAAAAATGCAGAAAGCTTCCCGTAGATACATAGTTAAATAATTCTTCCAACGCCTTTCTTTATTTCCATTTCCCCAAACCACAACCAAAGCATTTGCGCCTGGACAGGTTTATACTATATCTGGATGGTAATAAAAGGCTTTCACATCCTCGTATTACGAGTTGACATTCGACATGTCCAAGCTTGAACTTTCGGCTGGAGCAATATTAAATTTAGGCGCTTATTTGGTTGTTATCGCTCTTTTTTTGCTTGGCGATTGAGGAAGCCCTTTTAAAGCCTTTTGAATAGCTTTTGATAAAGTTTGTTTGGACTTTTAAGAAGGTTTTGGTACTTACAGAAGAACTGACAATATTTTGACATCGATTGCTTTATTAGGCCCTTTGCAGGCTTTTTTTTATATTTTTCCTTAACTTGCAAAGTTTTTAAATCGATTTCTGAAATACTTTCTCTTTTTCACTTATAAAGCTCACGTATTCTTCTCTATCAGCTAGGGCTAAAGGTTGGATCATCTTTCTTACGCTTTCCGCGAAGTTTCCGGATATGTTCAGTACTGGTGGAAGGTTGTATTTTAGTCATATTTGGATAAGCCACAAATATAGTGCAGTAAATTACAAATATAGTTTGTAGATGGCAGAAAGATTGAAAGATTTCAGATATGTTAATTATTGGCGTCACGTGTGGGACACTTTTTATCACGAAAGAAAAAGTATTTGCTAAGTGTTTAAGTGCAAATTTTTTTGTCAGCTTTTAGACCACCAAAAGTTAGCTGTAAACAACAAAAATCAATTTGTTTAGTTGACTTGCCTTACAGTTATTAATAAAAAAAGGAAAACGGCGTCACGTGTGGGACATAGAAATTTACCTTTGCATTGTAATTATTTTCTCGGGAACAAAGCACTTTACATCAACAAATATAATACGGTTTAAAACCGCTCACCACGCCCTTGAACGCAGAAAAGAATATTAGTTCTTATGTGAAAAACAATATTAGCAGCGACCTCTCAAAAAATGGTGTACAATGAAAAAGAAAAGCTAGATTCTTTATACTCTCAAACAAATAACGGTATTTATGAAAATAGTGATCTACTCGTCACGATGAATGTCAATTTTTTGAGATGAGAACTTAATCTCTCTATGTAGATGCAAAAATATAAAAAAAGTCAATGTTTGTAATATTGTTCAGATTTCCGTTTTTTCATGGAATGCTCCCAAAGGTGTTATCTATAGGAATCCTTGTTAGTTAGGATTTTTTAAATTTGTATTTTATATTTTTTTATATTTTAAGATTTGGAAATTTTTAAAACTAAACTATTGAGCTTTTTAGAAAGCCTATCTTGAACTGATTACTTTTGTAGATAGAACAAAGATTTTGTCCAGTCGGTTTGGGTTATATATAGTTGGTGAAAATCTAAGTAGTTTAATCGAAGGGATCCTTACTTATACTTAAAACTTGTTATAAGTTGATGTTCAAAATAATAATTAAAATCGAAGTTTTATTTTGAAATCTGAAAGGATAATTTTTATAGAAGGTATTAACCCTACTTTTATGCTCAATTTGGCCAAGTTGTTTTTACTACTTTGCTGTCTTTGGTGACTTCTGCTGAAGTTTTCCAGTTCGTAGATCTTTTTTTTTTATTTCAATGTCCTTTTTAAAAAGCCTTTAATAAAAATAGGATAAACTTGACCCTTAAAAAAAGAAGTTTAAGAGCGAGGACCTTTTGTAAAAACTATCCGTATAAAATTTTGCAATGTGACAACAAGAATTTTTTTATAATCATTCAACAAACTCCGTAAGACATCGTTTTTGATTCAAGCAGCCTAAGTGAGCACATTAAAAAAGGCACTGAACTCGCTGCTTCTTCCTGCTGCCAGACTTAATACTACAGGACTTTTTCTGCAAAAGTGGAACAGCTTTTATCTGAAATAAGGAGAGCTCAAAGAAAATGGAAAAATCATAGATCGCTTTATCTTTAAACTAAGTTGAAAGAATTTACAAATCAGTTGAAAAACTTGTTGGAGGTGCACAGAATGGCATCACTTAAAGAGCACATGGAAGAACTAGACTCGACTTCTCAGACCGAATCAGTCAAACTTTTTAAAAGTTTATTTGTTGCAAAACTACCACTGCATACTTTAAGCAGAACCTGGGCAAAAAATGACGATGAAAAATGTTATCCGATCGTAAGTCATCTAAGAAACAAAGTATAATCATCCCAGCCTATATGTTGGTAAAAGTTATAAGCAGAGCCCTTGTTCAGCACTTTTCACCTATAAATCTAAAGCTTTAAAGAAAGTATAACATGAAGGCCTGTTAAACAAACTTAAGCTAAAATTGTATGTTAATATCTTCAACCGTTTTTAAAAGCACATAACCGGTCGAAAATTTATGCTCAAGGCGGGAAGCTACTTAAGTTTTTCCTTACCAATAAGAAGTGGTGGGCTTTAAGGGAGTATTTTAGGACCAACTCTTTGCTTGCTTCACACAGCAGACATGCCAACAAAAAGTCGTACTTACGTGTCAACACTGATAACGCTGATAACACTCCTCTTTTAGCACTTTTTAGACCCTAAGGAGGCCACGAACCAACTGCAACATCACGTAACCTAAGTAGAAAAATGGAAAAGTTATGGAAAATGAATTTAACGTGCTCCCTTATCCTTATTAACAACGATTTGAGTCGAAATACCTTGGCATTTATCTGGATCACTGTCTCATACGAAAGCCACGATAGATGCGAAGTTGACACAATTAAAATGCAAAACGGCACAAATTCTTTGGCTAAATGGTGAAAGGTTTTTGCTTCATCTCGATTGCAAAACTTCTGGTCTACAACTTAATTTTGAAACCAGTTTAGTTTTATGGCAAAAACTTTAAAGGATATCTCAATAAATTTAAAGTCAGTTAAATAATAGGTATGTAGACTCTGCTGGGATAATCAGAACCACGAAGGCGTAAGTTCGTCCCACTTAATGTTGAGGTTTGCAGATTATGTGCAGATCTTATAACTCGTGGAAGGAAAGATTTCAACAATCGTTGCCAAACATGATTGTATGCTCTGTGGTGAACGTGAATGAAGCAATAAGAAGACTATGGATGGTATTTTATAAACTGGTCTCCACCCACACAATTTAGTGAAATACCCACAGCGTGATACAAACATTGCTTCAGAAAAGGGTCAGCCAGTCTTAGGTTGCGCTTGAACCTACTGGTGTCTGACCAGAGTGCGTCTGGTACCATTAGAACCAGCCCCGGTACTGATTGTTGGCGAAAGCATTTCGGTGTTGCAGTGATGGTTGTTGTAACCTAGAGATCTAATTTAAGGGAAATGCCATTCTTCTTTATGCTAAGCCTGGTAACGTAACTTCTAATGACTGGTTAATACATTTTTAGGCGAAGTTGCTTAGGCAATAAATAAGTGAGGGCAAGTGTGCGACACCGTCTGATTTTTGCTTAACTAGTTGCATGTACGTCAGTCCGCATATACATATACTTAAGTATATAAGGGACAGACTGTGTAAGTTAGGAAGCTAGTTACCCAAATCTCGTAATATTTAAAAATATCTACCTGTTTCGGCATTTGCTAAGTAACAGGGACATCCTTATTAAACTCAAAAATATTCGACTCGTGGTGGGACCATTGTCAGATAAGCCGACACTACAGTTACTGAAATCAAAAATACTACATCCATTACTTGCATGTGCCATAATATCGTTCTTAAAAGCCTGTGGAGTATCTTGGATATGGTTAGACGAAATTATTAGCGTATGTAATGTTAGGAGCTACCCCATTCCACCTAGTCCAGTCTAACGCACTTAAAGGAAGGGATTAAACACAAAAAGAGTCAGTTTTACGCTTCTATAGGTTCTGAATATCTGCCGAGGACTAGCCAAGTGTATGGTAGATGCAGCAACCTGGACATATTTCCATCGTGGGTTTAATTACTGCCACAGGTGCTATTTTTCTCTGAAGGATAATTATCTTGTACCTTTATTACATTATTTTTTAATTGCAATATCTTTTCTTTTAAAAGGACGTTTAATAACTTCCGAAGAGAAGACAACTTGTTTTTAAAATGAAAATTTTAAGTTCAATAAGTTCCAAGGGCTTAGAAGTTACCATTAACGAATTATAATTTATAAACCCAAAATCTTTTGACCATAAAAAAAAATTCATTTGCAAAAACTAGATAGTTCGATTGGAAAAGAACTAGATGTTAATTGCAAAACTTATTTCTGGTTGCATGTATCAAACACTTTGAAGGAAATTTGCGTTGCCATAGCTCAATAGAAGTTACTACTAACTACCTGCAGGGATTATTAAAAGTTAAGAGAGGCTTTGCCTTACGACAGAAGGTCATGGCCATTTGCTTGTTTTTTGATATTTGTTCATGGAAACTGATGAAGTGCTTTTGATATCCACAATTATTTTGAGCTCATATTCAACTTAATTTGGTTTTTACTCTACATTAAAAACTTAATATTTCTGACCATCTTTTCTAATTGGCTTACAAAATCTAGTAGAAAACCGTTGAATTGCCAAACAAATGCGGGACAAGTTAGAGCAGGATTTTTCAACCGCCTATCAAGTGATTTTTTTTAGGATGCAATTTTGCTTAAAAAAAATAAATTGATTTGATTTTGATAAAAATTTTTCGGCCATATTTTATATCACAAACTTTATTTTAGCTAAACTATTTGAACAACATAATCTAAAGAAATATTTTAGGGGAACTCAAATAGTCAGTTTGTATTGTTGTTACACAAATAGCCCTGAAGCCAAAATATACTATTTCATCGTAAGTCTATGGCATTTTATATATTTAAACTGTAACATGTGACCAATACAAGAAAGAAAACGAAAAAAAAATGAAAAATGTGCAACAAATATAACGAAAAGTAAAAATATATTGTCTTACTAGCAAAAGAAATCCAAAGAAAAAAATTAAATAAATAACGAAAAATGCCCCATCGGGTTCCGCACTTGAAAGTTAAACATTTCAGGCAGTATAGGGATTTCCTGTTTTTTCTTATTTGTTTTTTTTTTTTTTTTTTTAATAAAACCTCTTTATACTTGTCTATAGTTTGCAATGTGCCAAATTATATTCCATTTATTTCTATGGTCGAATAACTCTGTTTCAACTTTCACTTGTCGTGCTTCACTTGTTATACTAACCTATTCATTTCTCCAGCCATTCGGTTACACTTGTTTAAACTAAAGACAATCATTCAGTAAGGTTTTAATTTAAAATTTCAATTTGAGCAGTAAGTAGTTAAACATCCCTCAAAAAATAAATTCCACTTATGTACATACCTGTTTTTAAACCGCGAAGTATTGAGACTTCAGATTAGATCAGTAAAACAAATAAGCGACTACAAAAGCATGAAAGACATGATGTTTGTATAAATATTATTTCATCATCAACTATTGTAAATGAACGTTTTTGTGTGCTCCACCCTCTTTTATTCTTTTTTTAACTCCTAAGTTGGTGTGAAGCAAAGTATGTCTTACAATTTTGACTTTATGTTTTTCTTTTTTTGTGTTGCCTAAGGTGTAAATGCTTTCCTTCTTATGTTTACTTTTAAAGGCCAACAGGGTTGACCAAAAACTTGTGTTAAATTTTAAGTTTAATGGATGTTGAAAGTTTTCATAAATTAAAAAAAATATACTTATATTATATTTGCCTATTTCCAATTTTAGCTCTGTGACGTTAGCGATTTTTTGTAAGAGAAACATCAAGGATATTTCCTAGCTTAGTTGTTATATAGGATCCTTTGGAATCATGGAAACATACGTAGCTTGCACAATCTGTATTTCATTGAAATTAGATCTTTAAACGATAAAGCTTTTTTCTAAGAACCAGCTCTTTAGCATCCAATGTGTGTATAATCAGAGGCTGTCCAATGCTATTTTTGCTTTAATTGTTTTGGGGCTGGTCAAGCCCTAAAGGATTTGTTTAGTATTAAGTGGCCAAAGTGGCGGAAGTCATTCGGCGTAAGCAGTATTAATTGTTTAAACGACAAAACTATTCACATATGAGAAACTTGAAATGTCCTCTTTATATGAAGGAACAGTGCAACTGGAAAATATGAAACTCAGTTTTTCGAAATTTCGGACCCTAAGGGGCAGAATAGGGTAAGAAATACACAGTGGAACTTTTTTTTTGTATTCTTATGGCTATTTAACCAATTAAAATACAAAAACTTAAATTGCGGTCCACTTGTTCCAAAAATTTATAAACCCATCTCTTGTACTTTTTTTGAATTTTTTACCCGAAGCGGTAAAATAAATAAAATGTTATATTTGTACTTTTTAGGTACTTTTTGAAACTCCTAGACTAATAAAGATACAAACATAATTAGAGTTGCGTTCGACTTACTTTAAAAATATATGTAGACTTTTTAGTGACTTTACAAATTTTTTTACCAGTAAGGATTAAAAAAAAATATAATTTTGGTTCATTTTCGGTATTTTTTTTTTTTTTGCCTTTTTCTTCCTTAAGACTTTGAGTATGAAAGTATAAAAAAGGGCTATGGGCTCCGACTAAGGCCAAATATCAACTTAGTTGGCAAAAAGTATCTCCTTAACCTTTTGTTTTGTCTACAAATATGAAATTAAGAAGTTTTGACGCAGATTGAGCTCGAAGCCTCTTGTACTTTTACCGGTACTGATTATTGGGGTATTCGTAGTTGTTATGGTAACCGGAACTCGTGCTTGGCATTTCACAGGTAAAAATGCCAGTCTACTTTGGTCTAAGACCGGTAACTTTGCTTCGGGTGACTAGGTGACTGTTTTAAGCATTCCAAGACGAGGTTGCCGAACCAATATATATTGATAACATCAAAGGTGGTTTTGTCTAATATCTCCTCAGGTATCCAATCTTATTGATAGTATTTTTTGCTTGAGCTCTTAAACAGGGTGCCTATAAATTAGCCGATGTTGTCCCAAATAGAAAATGGGGGCAATTAACAGTTGAAAAGAATTCAGTTTTGTTTTTTTAAGATAATAAATCAAGAAATGCGAAAATAAGTAAAAAACTGTACGCAAATCTTTGTTAAACAGAAACTGACATCTCCTTACCGCTACCAACTTTGCTTTTTATACAGAATAGTAGAATTTGTCTAGCCACTACAAATTTCGGATTTAAAAAACAAGGGATGGGAGAGCCCTCGAAGCATAAGCACACTAAGGCAAACCGTATCTACCACTGACTGACTATTACTTAATGTCAAATTGGCTTTAATAAAAAAATTTACATTTTTGTTATATTTTTGGTTAACTAAACCTTGCACTATATATAAATATATTTTCTCTAGATATTGTGAGGTTTATGTTCATATTTTTGAACACTACTTTTGTTTCAATGATCCTGCTTCATTTACAGCAAATCTAAGTAATGGCACAAAAATATTTATCCAAGAAGTATTTTGTTTTCATCTAAATAAGTGTAGTATTTTTCTTTTAAGATATTTTAGAAAATTACAAACAAAAGGCATACGAAGACGTTATGTTTTTAAAGGGTTTTAATTTCAACACCATTTCAATTTCCTCTTGTAAAACATCACCAAATATCAATTTGAAGTGGGTCATATAGCAGTCAACTATGCAAAACAAAATACATTTTTTTCTAATTTGCTGCTTAAAAGGATTTACTTACAACTTTCGAGCCATTGCCAGCTTAAGAAAGAAAAACATATTTTGTACATACATACGTAAAAATATACACACATACACCACATACACATATGTATATGCATACATTCATTTACCTTGAATGTGAAGGGACGGAGAGTATTTAGGAATTCAGATTTGTAAATTTTTGAAGTACAGAAGGATTTTGTTTGCGAATAGCTATGGTCTTTCATGCAAACCAAACCAAAAAATTATATTTATTTAATTACGAATGTGCATTTTAGGATCTTTGATTAACAACAAATTTAATAAAATTCACTTTTAAACAATGTTCCTTTTCAACAGGACTAAACAATAAAGGAAACTCTTTTTGTAAAATGTACATCTGCATTTCAAAGTATATCTTCAAAGCCAAAATCCACTTCAATTATCACTTCCTGAATAGATAATAGCCTTTCGGTCCATCCGTCCGTATTCTTGTGATTAAGGTACAGGTTGCATCTTCAAATATTTGTTTTAAAAAATGTTGTACAGGAAAGTCTTCTAGACTACCAACCATGCTCTCTGTTCTCAAAGTTTTTAATTTTTTATACACATATGTATATTTTTTGGGAAAAAATGCTTTATATATTAACACTTGGAAACCTCTTGTAGTAAAATCTACAAGAAGCACAAAGACGGGGGAAAAACAATTCACCTACTCGTACTAAAAACTCCACTAATCATTGGCTGTCTCCTACCATCTAATTCCAATGATGAACACAATAATGTTATCCAGTTAACACTGCGAAACATCGTCTAGCTTTTCAAGGAATCTTTTATCCAATCAGTTGGCCCTATGGTTTTGCAATCTCAGGCAGTGATAGAGCTTCCTCCTTATATGTCACATTATGGGCTGAGCCCTTACGAGCGATCTTGTCGGCAGTTTTATTGCCAACAAGTTGTTAAGTTTTTTAACAAAAATCCCAGCTCTTGTGTCTATGTCCATCTAAGATCCGGGAGTGAAACTGCACATCCATCATACAGACTATCGGATCACAACCAACAATCCTTTTTGGGAGTCATTCCCGATTGTGTTTTCTCAAAACTAACCTGTGCGACCCTTTATTTCATCCCGGGTCCCCGGACTAAGCTTCGATTTTTAACATTAATTTCTCGTAATATCCTAGTTTGTCCAGTATTTAGAAATTTTGGCAATACTTACTCGCCTAGTCTGACCATATTCCCATAAGCCAGTTTTCAAGCCAGTACCTTAAGCACATCTTTGGACCTAAGTAAAAACATTTTTATATAAGCCTTTTTTATCACCTCAAACCATACAGTACAGCCATGCATCAAAATAGGTCCAACAACCGTTGTGTAAGTCCAGGTTACCACCTTTGGTTGCAAGTGCCAGCTCTTTTCTATAAAACGTTTGCATATTTTGTATGCATTAAGGCCCCTTTTGGATTTTTTCTAAGTATTTTTCTTCCAAAATAGATAACTATTAAAGATAACCCCAGGATACTTAGCCTTACTTAGAAGTTTCAACGCTATTCCATTGAGTGTTGGACTTCTAAAAGCCTCTATACTTCCTAGTTAAAATACCAACTCCTTCCTGACGCCCATAATGAAATTGCACACATCGACGATTAAGGTAGCTTCGCGATCATTGGAAGAGACTGCCCACTGACCACAATGTTTACATCGTCTGCAAAAACAAATATTTTTTTACCTTTAGCTTCAAACTTTTTTAATATATCAATGACCGTTATAGGATACAATAGGGGTTAAAAAAACTTCACCTCGTGATGCATCTCTAGTCACTATCCTCTAACCGTCATCTTCTTCTAGCCTTGATCTTTTGATTCTGCTTTTAAGCATCGAGGTTGTTCATCCGACAAAGCACTTTTTGACTCCCAGGTCCTTTAAATCTCATCTATTGCCCCTATTTTCACGCTGTAAAGGCTCTTTCTATGTTCAGGAAAGCTGACAGTGTATATTTTTTTATGCAGGCCCTGTTCTATAAGACAAATCACATCATTAAATACACTCTCAGCCCACATAACTTTTAGATAAGCATGTTGAATGCTCTATTGGGTTGAAGATCAAAAAAATTTCCTGATATGAAGATCAATTAATCTTTCCCACGTCTAAGGCAGAAAAAATATAGACTTATAGGTCTAGAGTCCTTCGGTTTTGACTGGCCTACTAGGCTTGGGTATTCAAATTTCTCTGACCTCTTTCTACCTCTTATTTAGCGAATCCATATATTACAATAATTTAAACACGAAGCCGTTTTAGCTCTATTTTGATCTCCTTTTCACTTATTACACAATTTTACAAAAAAGCTTGTGTAAGTTACATGAAAAGTGCGATATGTTCAGTAATTAACGGACAAAATATAGTAAAATTGCGTACTTAGTTTTTTATGCCCAGCTCGTTTGTTTTTTAATAGGACTTTAAAGTTAAAAAGGATACACATTTTAAAGTATTTTTGTTTCTAATATAAATATGTAATATTTTATAAAATTATGGATATCATATGAAAGGAAGTATTCTATAGAATTAAAAATAAAATTTGTTTTTAGTCCTTACAAACAAAAAAAATAAAAATTCTTAATTAAAAAAATTCATCCTTCCATATCCTTGAGAGTCCTGCACAATATTTAAGAAAAATTATTTAACAAATACCTTCTATAGGTATATATTGTTTGTCTCCTGTAGAATTTTGTTGTAATAGGAATCGAAGAACGAATTTTTCAAGGAACATTTTTAAAATTTTTTTGCTCCGCAGGGCTAAAAACAAAAAAATTGTTATATTTCTTTGGTTTTTTTTTCTTTTCTGATATTCCTAATTTTGTAAAATGTAACATATTTATATGAAAAAAAAATATTTTAAAATATGTACACTTTTTAATTCTATGTCCTTTAAAACGAACAAACGAGCGGTAAATAAAAAACAGAGTACACGGTCTTGCTACGTTTGGTCAGTTGATTACTGCGTATATGGAATTTTTCATATAACTTACACAAATTCTTTTTTTGTTGCACTGTGTTTTAGCTCACTCTATAGCTATCTCAAATTTGAACAAAATAAGTTTAAAATTGAGACTCATTCTTTTCACAAACAGCCTACGGACAGATAAGCACTGGTAAATCTTATCATTAGTATGAATGCATAACATTTATTCTGTTTTTTTAATTATATTCCTATTCTGTGTGGAAATTATAAATTAAAAATTATTGAAAAAAGTCAATTGTTTCTTAAAGTACACTTTTTGCAAACATTCAATAAGTATCGTGCCTGAAAACAAAAAAAGTATCTTTGATAAACCGCATTATTGTTTAAGTGCAACAGTTGTTGCTACTACATTTCCGCCAATTTGTTTTTTGAGAGTCTTTAAGCATAACTACAAACTGTAATAAAGTTAAAGTTTTTATTATTATTTTGTTTTTGCTCACTTTTTTTTGTTTCATCAGATAGTATCTTTAAAAAATTCAACAGATGTTATAAATATGTTTTTGCAAACAATACATACGAAAATACGGAAACAATAATAAAATATCGCGCATAAAATAGCAACAAGTAAAATAAATTTTTAGAAAAGAGCAAACGGTAAATATACCATCTGTCTGTGTGTGGGGGTAAGTTGTATGTGTGTTTTGAAGTTAAAATATTTGTAATTGTATCTTGTGCTACTAACTTATAATTTCAGTTTGCTGCATTGAATATATATAAATTATTTAGTTTGTTTTAGAAAGGTGGTTAGAGCTTCGTACGCTCATACATATATTAGCAATAAATAACAAAAAGAGGATATTTTATTATGTGCAGGAAAATGTGTAAAATGTTGTTTTACAAAACTTAACTTAGTAAAGTTCTTAGTTTGTTCAAAAGAAGCTCTTGGTAATATGTTAAAGTTATAAAAAGTTTTTGGGGGAATAACTTAAGGTTGTTAAAGAAATTTATTTAAAAGGAATTTTTTGAAGTCCTTGAAACTACTTTTTATATTTTCGTTGAAAACTTGTAATATGGAGAAACGAATACGAAGATAATTTTTTTTATATCGGATGTGTTATCTATCGGTCGGAGTTTAACCCAGCGACTATTTCGAATCTGAATTATGTCACTCTCTTCTGTCACAAAATTCATTATATTATTACTTTTGCTGAACGAAATTAATCGATTTACGTTTGAGCAACATTTGAATTAATTGGAAATCTATTTCCAACAGAAACGCAATTGGTCGGAATTTGCAAGAAAATGTAGTACAAAAGAAGGACCAACAGTGCTCGGTATACTCAATTTTATCAATAAGGTTCATAAACTGGTTTCAATGTGCACCTATCGCACCATGACAACCGATATTTTTTGCCCCTCTTCACGGTATGGATGTGGTCTTAACAAGAAGGTGCAATTTATCACATATCTTACGCAACAATCGATTTATTTCGTACAACGTTTGATGACCGCTTAATTAAACAAAATAGTGATGTAAATTGGCCGCTTTGATTTGACATCGTTGGACTATTTTCTGTGGGGCGCCGTTAAAGACAATTATTATGCCGACAAATTGGAAATAATTGAACATTTTAAGATTAATATTCCTGATGCGGCTGCCGAGATGCAACCTCATACACTAGAAAAACTGCTATAAAATTAGTCCGATCGAATTAGGTACTGTAAAGTCAGCCGCAGGAGTTGCTGAAAAATTGTATTTTACAACAAAAAAAAAAATAATTTGACAAAATTTTCAACAGTTTTTTTATTGCATTTTTAAATTTAATCTTTAAAATGGTCCCCCTCTATGTATACTGGTTGAAATAAATTGAAGTAAGTTACTTTATCTTAAAAGAAAAAGTCATATTTAAAGGTAAATTTACTCGTAATAATTTCAATAGAAAATTTAAAAATAAAAAGAAAAAAAAATTCTACCAACTTTTTAAAAGTTTAATTCTTAGATGCTAGTTTTAGCTACAAAAGAGGTTCAAACCATTCAAATTAACAACCTGGCAACACTTAAGATTTGAATCAAAAAGTTATTTTGGAGCTATCTACTTTCCTAAGGTTTTAAGATCTTGAATTTGTAGTTATTTTAAAAAATCCTTAATATTAAAGTTTTCTAAGAAAGGAGACATTTTTGTGTATGCACTACAGTTGTATGTATTTATAGGTTTGAAAGGAAAGTTACGTTAAACACGCATTAACGACAAAACCCCTTCCTTAGGGAAATTAAACACATGTTTATTTGACTGAAAATTATAAAAAGTTTCACTTTAGCTTTGATGACTTAACCAACGTAACAACAGGGGGCTTTTATTTTATGGCAAATTAATACCATATTATCATTATGAAGTAAAAATGTATTTAATATTAATACCAAAAATGGCAAAGTTTATATAAGAAAAAATATAAAATTTTTAAAAGGTAAAAACATAAAATAATTTATGTAAAACTAAAGTTTTTAAAAAGTTTTAAGGAGTTTTTATACTTACTCCTTCAAATTATAGTCAAAACACATAAATAAAATCATTTCTAAAAAAATTTTAGTTGATTTTAATTTAAATTGTATTTTAAATTTTAGGTACGTTTTGTACTCAGGTTTTTTGAAAATTATTACTTATGAGAAATCAATAGCAAAAAGTCTTCTTGTTTTAGTTCTCGTTGTTGCGGTTTTTTCTTCACCTTTTAATATGAATCAAGATAAAATACTCACACCACATTCGTGTAAGAAGTGTTTGGCGTTTGTTTATATGTCATATTTGTTATAAAAACATAGGTCGTCACATTTTTGATAATATATTTTCGAAATTTGGCACAGGTAAGTTTTCGGCAACGGGACTTAGTCTGGTGAGGAGCAGATCTTTATTTTGAAAATAGCTCCCATACAAATGTTTTTCCAGAAGAACCATTTTGGGGCTGAACTGCACATGTACTACTCCATTTCAGCAAAATTTTTCAGGTATTTAAAGTCTTCTTTCTCAAAATGTTGCACCGAAAGGATTGGTCTTTTTTTTATAAGTAGTGAGATCAAAAAACTTTTTACATAACATAAAAGAATTTAAATCTTTTGGTACAAATACTTCACAGAGTAAAAAATTAGTTCTAAAATGAATGGCTGTTGTTAAGCTAAGACCAATTTATTTTCTTATCTTAAAAAACATCAGTTCACAAACATAAATCCAATTGGTGTCAAGTCAGGACACTTCTAGTAAGTCACAGTTTGTTGTTAGGTGCATAAGCGCCAGATTGTAAAATATTACAGGCTCAACCAAACCTTTAACCTTCCATGCATCACACAACCCACAATAATCGCTGGCCAGTCGTCCCGCTCTTTTGGAATGAATCGCTGTCCATTAATGACCAATTATTATCCTTGTTATAGGCGTATAATTGCTTTAAAGAATTGATTAAGAAGCCTTATTGCTCCAGGTAATAAAATAAAGGATCTACACGAAGTGGAATTTTACTAGACCTCCGTGGCACTGGTCCTTATAGAAGAGTTGATACATACACTATAGAGCTGAATTGGAGCAAAACCGTTAGATGCTCCTTGAAAAGGAAAACAAGGGCCTCGTTTGTCAGTCTGTCTACCATGACATTTTTCCAAATTTCCCTATGTCCTGAAACCCACTAATCATCAACTGGCTTATGGTACAAGGTTTACAAATGGCAATTTGGGAGCAGGTGAGATTCGCGTAAACAGTGTTGATGCCCGGTTAACTATCAGCAAAATTTTTAACCTCAGTTTAGGAGAAAAAGCCGAGATCAGTGACTAGTTTGCTGCAAGAATTTCCGCCTCAAAGATACTGCAGTCATCAGATTTGTAGGAATCTTTCATACCCAGTTTCAGATAGAAGACTGTAGTTTCGAGACCTTTGTCATCTTGGACTCCCCTCAAAAAGAGTTTAAGGTCCTGCAGTCTTGGTAAAAGCCTACCAATCAACTGTATACCTCAATGGATCCTTTTGGCTTCCCACTGTTTTGGTAAGCTCATATGGTAATTGTGTGAGTTATCCCGTTGACTATATCGAGTCGCAGACCTCCTTGACAAACCCTATGTTAATAGACTGGTTGGTTTCATCCAGCGTCGCGAAATTGGTGCTACCTTAAGTGCCGGTTATATACAGTCTTCCGAGTTTTTCAGCCATCTGTGTGGTGAAGGGTATAACATATTTATTGATGTCGACTAAAGCTTTTTTAATTTTTTTTGCTTTATGCCTTATATTTTATTCGCAACTGTACCGCCAGACTAGACAAAATCATGTCCTGACAAATGTCAAAATTAAAATATAAAAAACTTGGTATCTTTATACTGGTTTATTTAAAGTTCACAATTTATCAGGACATAGATTCGTCTTGTTTGGACCTACACTAACAGACAGAGGAGTTACTTATAACTAAAACAGAATAAATCGGTGATATACTTACATGATAATACACTTCGTTTGTTTGTCAATATATTTTATTCTTGGCTTTAAGAAATCCATATGGGTTTCAAAAGACAATTTAAATAACATCACGTGGATTAAAAAAATTTATTTTTTGTATGTTTATTATTGTTATTTCAAAATATGTTTTAATAATGACGACCCAATAATAAACTTTTAATTAAAATTTT
Organism: Melanophora roralis; assembly: GCA_963583895.1. Classification (NCBI taxonomy): domain Eukaryota; kingdom Metazoa; phylum Arthropoda; class Insecta; order Diptera; family Rhinophoridae; genus Melanophora; species Melanophora roralis. Next base: position 23,814,246 of record OY757189.1, on the reverse strand, counting down.
TTCTTTTAATTTTTTTACTGATTTTAAACAGGCGCATTGTCATGAGGAAATGGGGTTGAAACCTAAGGAATGAATATTGCTTAAAAAGGTTTAAACAATAGCAAAACAGAAACAACAAGAACTTTGAATGACTCTTAGAAAGGACAAACACATAATTATTATCAATAAGTAATTAGGCACTTGCCCGTTCTACTTGATACTAATAATGATTAATAATATTTGTGAAAACCACAAATCTGTTAAAACAATAACAGCCAATGTGGACTGTGATAAAACCAATGATGTTGCAATAACAAATAACAACAATAATACAAGCAGCACCATTGGCGGGGGTGCCATATTGCAGACAACATTTGAACATGGCATTTGGTATAGTGAAATCATTGATGGTGCAAATTATGCAAATAATAATACAATTTACCACCATAAGCAACAACTAAACAATAACAACAAGAAAAATGTAGTCAACAGAAATGTGTGGCTTACAAAGCAAAGTGAGATTGTAAAGGAGGAAAAAGAGCTTCAAGAATCCCACAACAACAACATTAATAAAGAGTCGGATATTATTATTGTTGATATTGAAAATCATGATGATAATCGTGATGATAATAAAGAAGTGATTATAAGACAACAACAATTCAACAAACTAAAACAGCACCAACAAACAATGTATAAAATACCTTCAAAGTTTTTTATAAATCCAAATGTTCAAAATTTCCAACAACAACATCAGACTATCTTTGATGGCAAATGCTGTGAGGCAATAACTAAAAGCGTTAGCACCTCTAATACGCAACACATTGCCAATGAAACCTGTATTAATACAAACGCTGTCACTGATAATGTCGCTGATATTATTACCAACAACGAGGTTGATGAAGACGATGATTCATTAGCTTCAATGGAAACCCTTTCAGATAATGTATCAATATGGATTAATGGAGAAAAACATTGGGTGGCAGGTGTTGATGCCAATACAACGTGTTCAGATCTAATCTGGGCACTGCTAAATTATCAAAATGTACAGCATTATAGTCAATGCCAATCACAGTCAAAAGACCAGCATACGTTTGCCGTTCCCGCGACGATGGCATTAAGAAACGAGGAAAATATTGCTACAACTGTGTTAAATAAAGCAAATAGCAATCAGTATGATGGGAAACATTTGCAAGATTATGTACAACAAAAACCACCAATATCATATGATAGCAAGTCGAAAGTGTTTAGTTTAAGTATGAATACAAAGGTGGGCGACAACAGCAATTTATGTGTGGACAATAAACCAAATATCAGCAATACAGTTTATACCAACAACACTATCAATCTAACTAACTCCAGCACGTCTACAACGACTATTAATCAATCAATGCCAACTAATACCAAAGAAAATAACAAAGTAATCCAAAATTCAACTTTAGCAGGAGAGCAATCGTCAACATCACCGTTATCATCTGCAGCTGTTCTTGCAGAGCCACCTCTACTATTACCCATAACCCTGCCACCTGGCATAACAAACGCTTCACAAATTGCCACCGAATATGTCATCGTTAAACAGTATCATCACTGCGAAGAATATCTTGATGGAAGTACAAAAGTTTTCGATGTTTTGCCCCCACGTGATGCTCCTCATAGAAAGGAGGTAAGTAAACTACTTACTAATGTCAACTTATTTTCTTTAGCAAAAGTAATTGATTGCATTTGTGATAAATGTTTATAGAAGTGAGAGTAGACTAAATATTACCTGTCTTTTTGCATTTTGTTAAGAGACATATCTGAGATAACTGTTATTAAATATAAAATAAGGAACTATTTATTTTACAAACAACTACGATTTTGGTAATAATACCCCCATCACATACGTGGTAGGGGTATTGAGAGTTTGTGCAAATGTTTGTAACGCCCATAAGCCTAGGCTCAGTATAAAACGTTATATTTTGCGTGGCGATAAATTCCAAATACCTGCTGGTGTAGCAAAACTGCCAACTAGAAAGCGCAGTCTCCTGCCACAGAGCGCAGGGCATTCACAGAGCTATGCCCTTAGGTTTCTCTCTCCATAGATCAAAAACGGCAGGTCGATGTGTCGGCCCTACCGATGTTGTGCAAGTGGTATCTGAGATTCAAGTGGCCAGATAGAAATAGGGTGACGACTCTTAGATCTTTCCTTCCAAGAGTTAAAAGCCCGCTAGATTTGCCCCAAGGTAGAGTCAGGAATCTCTTGGCCTGAGTCTATTTTAGCATATTCGTGTGTCCGTCCAGCTAGGTGGCCATGTGTTTTGGTAATCAAAGTGCAGGTCGCAGTTTTGGAGATATTTTGAAATTTTTTAGAGATTAGTTTCCTGAGACTGCCACAAAATCTTTTGATTGGGGTGGTGCTCGGTAAATTTTTTTTACATAGTCCCCACCCAAATATCCTCCCGACAAAATTTTGCATATGCGTCTTGCCTTATGCCACCAAGAAGTATGTTTTACGAAAATATGATCGGTACAATTTCTGATATAGCCCCTATACAAATCTACTCCTGGAATAGGCATTTTGAGCAATAAATAGTTTGAATATTATTTTACCTTCTCCACCCATATTCACTTTTAGGCCTAATATGAAATTAATATTAGTTGGTCTTGACCAACTAAAACTTGTTCACTTGATTTTTGTTAGTTTAAATCCAATAAAACAGGTATTTTAATTAAAAAATTTTTTAAAATAAATTTTATTAAATGTGATCCCTAACTTTTTTTTGAACCCTGCATGTAAGTAAAACTGTCCACTGCACTGTTTCAAAGTTTCAAAGTAGTGATTGCCTTTTAATGTGAGACATTTTTTGGAAAAATTGAAATAAAAACTTTTTTAGTACTTTTAAGTTTAAATTTTGTTTTTTTTTTGTCAAAAATAAAAACTTTTACATTGTTGGCAAAGTTGTAGCAACATTTGTATTGTAAAGTGAATAAAGTAAACGGAAGGTGCGGTCAAACGATTAAAAGTTTTCATCGAAAACAAAAAAAAATTAAAGCACGAACTGCATATGAAACAAAAAGTAATAAATAACATGTTTTTATTTATAAACATGAGAACAATACAATCAAAAACTTAAAAAATATTTTTTATTATCATTGACTTTTTTTGAGTACCCTGGTGAATTAATGGTATGTGCGAAAGGTCTACCAGTCTAGGGGTGGTGGGTTCGATTCCCACCAGATTCCCTGGTAACTCTGCTTCATCCTGTCTTTCTTTCTTTCTTTTTCTTCTCTAAATTTCTTCTTCCCTTCTATCACTACTCTTTCCATCTGCCGCTCCAGGTAGCACAAAGGGACCGAGTTAAGCGGACCCAAGTGAGCTCTATGTATCCTTTTCTTTAACGGCGGCCTGTTCTCACTTAACATAACCTCCCCTAACCTATCATTGATTAATATAAAAATTAATATATGTATATTAAAAGGCAGAAAAAGCCAGAAAAATTATAAAATAAAGTAATATGGAATATGAATATAAAAGTAATATGAAAGTAATATATGGATTCTCATCAAATATTTTCTTTTGAAGCCACAAGAGCTTAGGAATTGTCATAACAAAACCTTTCTTTGAAGTAGCCTTACAAAAAATCCATGGAAGTAAGATGCGGCAGCCACAGTGGCCATGGGATGCCCCCAAAGCGAATGATTAGTTTTTGGGGGAAATTTTCCCAAAGAAAATTCATTGAACCTCTGGCTGTGTGCCTCATCCTATTTCAACCACGTGTGTAAAGAGAACGATTGATAAGCTTGCAGGTTTGGCAAAACGAGTTCCGTAAACATGCGTCGAAAATTTTTGATTATTGACAATTGTCGCCTGGTCTCCAGGAATTAAAAAAAATGGTCTAATTACCTCATGCGTAGATAAGGAACACTTAACAGTTAGTCTAGGGAAATGCAATGGTTTTTGATTTTTCAGTCGAGAGTTGCGGGTTCTTGGAGACCAGTAATGACATTTTTGTTTGTTGACGTGGCTGTGTAATTGAAAATGAGCCTCGTCGCTCCAAAAAGTGAGATTTACAGTGCCAAAACGCTGCAACATCGTTTTACAAAAATGTTTGCATAACTCATAGCCACTTTCTTTCAGTTATTGAACGATTAAAATTTTAAGAGTATAGAGTTTCATATCCTTTTTTAAAATTTCATGAATAATAGTTGTGGAAATAACATTTCTAAATCAGTAAATATATCAAGTAATTTTCTTAGGCAGAAAATGAGGACTTCCTTTGAAAAACTAGTTTTTTAGTCATGTAAAACAAATTCAATTAGGGGAATAAAGTCCTCGAAGCGGTAGTATACTTCGACGTATTCAAAATAATTTATTCTATCAAATCTAGAATTTTTAACTAAAATTTATTTTTACTGCCAATTGTTAAATTGAATTGCTACAATCCATCCATCTTATTTTGCATAACGGAGTTAACTTTGTTCCTAGATATTTCAGGAAAACTGCATTCCGTTTTTTAAAAAAATTTTTTGTTTCTTTAACAAATGATTCATTAATTTGTAATATTTATATATTGTTGCCTTTTGAAATAGAGTTGTTAAGGTTATGGGAATAGCAAGGCATTTGTTTTGCATTTTTTGCGGTTTCTTTTATTTTTTTTAACGGTTTTCAAACATTTTGTGTGGTAGGGGGGGGGGGGGGGGAGTTGGGAGAGAAATTTCCTTTACCCCCCTTCAGCCCCCTTCAGTTACCTTGGGAGTAGTTAAACTTCTTCATGGACTAGTCCATGTCCATCATGCTTTAACTATATTCTGATTACATTATTTTTCAAAAGTTTGAACAATTTCCTTTTGCTTAAATAACTTTCTGGTCGCTTAGAGTTTTAAACAACTTACCCAATAAGCACAAATTTTTTGTGAATTCCAATATTGGAATTCCGGTGTGAATCCAAGCTTGAATTACATTTAAAATCCATCCTATTTCCAGTCTGTTTGAAATTTGTTAAAAAACAACAAAAAATTTGTTTGAAGCATACGTTATTTATGGCACAGAGTTGATGGAAAATCATTGGCGGCGGTGAAGATGATGATTTTATAATTAAATTTTCAGATTCAAGTTCGGTTCAACTTGAATCACACCGTTATTCAAAGCTGGAATTACACTATAAAGGTACTGTTTTGTTTGACTGTAATTCAATGGTTAATTTTGCTGGATTCGCTATTGAATTAAACTGTGTTTCAACTGTAATTCAACACTGGAAATTGCAAATTGTGACTTGATTTCAAATGTAATTCCACTTGAATTTCAGCCAAAATGCTTATTGGGTATGTTATGATTAAATTTCTTTATAATTTTTGCGCAAAAATGCGATTGGACTATATTATAATAAATAAGTTGGCATTTCCAATTTTAAAAGAGGCAAACCTTCTTGTTCAATTTTACTCACATTTCTTACATTCCTTAGGTACTTTTAAAAATGTTATTGAATTTTAAGCAATAATCTTATCAATTGTAAATAAATAAAATTTAATAACTTTGAAAAACCGCTTGAACTTTCTCAAATTTCATTTAAATTCAATTTTATGAAATTTAAATTAAATTCCTTAATCCTTTAAAAGGGTTAACCAACCTTGCAAAGAATGTTCAAATATCATTTATTTATTTTGTGTTCTTCAATGTTAAACATCAAAAACTCTATCCTCAATTGGGGGACAACAAAACTTTTAGTAAAACAAACACACACACACACACACATAATATAACATTTATATTTAATACAAATCAGATGTGTGTGTTACTTATTTTTTGTTTAAAGAGCCAGTAAGAACCTTATATTCAGCTGTGGCGAAATTTATTTACATCCCACAAATGCCTGGATGTCTAAGGAAGTCAATATTTTATCACAAACAAAAACTGTGTCAAGAATTGTTTAATCTTGCTAAAGATGAAATAAAAAGCGGACGATATACATATGTCTGCTTAAAATAAATTGTTCTGTTAAGATAATAGACGTTAAGCCGAAATAAAACATATAACAACTGCTGTCAGAGATCAGAAAATCCATTGTACTATGGTGTCTGTTGGCTTTTTACAAACTTAGCTAAATCTCCACTATAAAGTGTAAAAATAAAATAAGCGTTTTACTATTTCAAGGGCCAGATTAAGATTATTAGTGTTAATTACCCTGCAAATAGATTTGGCAGCTAATGGCATTAACAGAGCTTAAGCCGCTGTGAATAGAACTAAAGTATCAGGGTAAATAGTTTCCAAAATATATACAACAGAAGAACAATATAATTCAATCCTTATAAAGTAAATATGTACGCAAAATAAATTACATGCATTTTAATCGGCTCATATCAAGTGACCGTCTGCGAAGGTCTCGAATTTATGACCTTCATTTTGTGAAAGGAAAGCGTTTTTGTCGCCAGGTATTATTTTGACACTCGAAAGCAATAGTTAATAACTCGACTTTTTAAAAATACAAAAGCACTAGAAAGTAACAACGCATGCCAAAAGATTGCCTATGTAAAGTCACTTTTGCTCCGACCTTTGTTTTACTAAGTAACGAGGTGAACTTAAAACTGTTAAGTCATTTCAAAAAACCATCAAAACATTGTCATTGCCTGACTTCTTGACATAGCTGTTATATTGCCGTATAGAACTTTAATATGGCGGAGTTCGCAATACCACAAACTGTAGCTGGATTTTTAAAAATATCTTGTCCAGAATATCTGAACAGAAGGAGGAAATTGCAGACATGCCATAGTCTTATGTTACCAGTTAAATAACTGATTTGGCCATGAAATGATTATCATTGCGGAGGGGTTTTATGCAACTGCCAAATTTAAAGTCACGTGAGGTTGTCAGTGTCTGTTAGATGCTCATGCCAAGACATAAAAATCACCTTGTATGACTTTTGCAGGGGCTTTTACCATAAGGACGTGGTGACAAAAACAGCAATTACGGCCCCTGCTGCCATCTAAATTAGTCATTACAAACAAAATTTTCCTTTTTTTATATACAGTTTCGATAAAGTTGCGATGGGGTTTTCAAAAATGTATACAGTGATCTTATGCACAAAAGATTTCATTTTAACTAAATACAATTTTATTCAATTGCTTCATGAAATCCCAAGTCTTGCTGGCGGACAGATGACTCACAATTCGGTTTGGAAAAGGCACTTTTACATTATCTTCCAGAAGAGATTTGAATAAGCAAGTCACCCATTCCAATCACAAAATTAGCCTGGGCGGACGAAACCATTCCGTCGCTGCTTTAACATGGAAAAGATCGAATTATTCCATAGATGGTTTGAATATTTAGAAAATAAATTAGACGGAGTTACTTACGTGCCTGTATATTTCAGGGCTATATGGGTTGTATTTTTATTAAAGTCGGATGAAACAATCCTTCCTGCCTAAAAAACTATGTACCCATTAGCCCCTAATCAATTCTCTTAAGCAAAAGATTCCTGATTTTGATGTCAAAGATAACAAGGCTCCTAGTTGACTTAGCGTTAACCAACACACCTATATAAAAGGAAAACCAATAGAGGTAGATCTACTATGGCTAATATGCAATGGGGGGGGGGGGGGAGCTTTCCTTGACTTTCAGGCTTCTTTTATATTGTTGTAGCGGGGGAAATAATTGAAAGCGTGGTTCCCCAAGGTTAAGTATTCTTAACCTTTCTGTGTTAACTGCTTGTCAACGGCATTCTTCCGAATTTTAAGGTCGGAGCTGCTGCAATTACCGTTTACGCAGATGATGTATCAATCATTATCACCGGAAAGTATATGGACACGATTAGCTCTGTTTAGCCCGAGAAAGAAGACTTACCTGTTTTTATCAGAAAGGCTAAGATTGATCCGCGCACCACAACGAGATTGGATAACACCAATACCGAACAAAAGGGACACAAAAAGTTTCCAAAAGTGATACTGAATAATATGTATGAAAGGTTCAAGAAGACGACCAATGCGTTTTATGCATGTAGGATAATGCTAGGCACCTCTTGGGTGGCACTGAATTTAATCTTAGAACTTAAACCAATTAATCTGGCTGCAAAGTGTGTTGCAAAGAGGTCTGGGATTTGATTGGAGTAAGCGGGAGGATTGTTCAAGTGCCATATGATATCCGCATGCATTTTAGGAAAATCAAATGTAGTAGTGACTACATGATTTTAAAACTGAGCTTAATTGTGAAGCCGTGTGCGGCAATGGAGAAATATAGCTGATTGATGGGCCTTCTCTTAGATTACAGGATTTGTTATTCTTTACGAATGGATCTAGGTCGGAGCGGGAAGGCGGTTCAAGTTGGTGTTTCTGCCAAAAACTAGACCTAGGTTCTAGGAAACTTCTGAAAATCCGCAGGCAGAGATTCTAGCGGCCAAATTGCATGCCAAACGTGACTTTATCTTGGAGGGAGTATTCTCAGGTAAACAACTTTATTAATAGTCTGGCAGCAACTAAGGCAATCTTCGCAATCCCCACTTGCTCTTTAATTGCTTAGGAGTACAAGAAATCCCCACGGTAGATGTAGTGGAATGAGATTGCATTCTAGCTCGCGAAGCAAAAGAAATGGACATTCATGCTGAGCCCAGGCGTGACAAGGTTTTTTTTTTCTTTGAGAAGAGGCAAATTCAGATTTGATTTGTTTTTAAACTTGGAAAAAAATTTTTAGGGTTGGTATAATAAGGCTGCTAGCATTTTAAGAGGGTGAAGTACCCTAGATTTTATTACATCGAATTTGTTAAAATTGATGTCGTTTTTTCTTGTCTGGCAACACTACGGAATCATAAAATAATATTAAAAGGAAATTAAAAAGAGAGTCACTATCTGATATATAAATGTATATCCTTATTACTATGCTAAAGGATATAGAATGTAATTTTAGCTCAATTGGGCTGTTCTGAAATTAAACGGCTCTTGCATTTACTTAAATTAAAACTTTAAATTTTATCAAAAACTGTTTAATTTTTTTATTAGAGTTGAATTAAAATATAAGAATAAATTTTATTTTTATTTTGGCTCCAATATATATATTTATTATCAGGGCTTAAAATTTTTGATGTTCTAAAAAATTTAAACATATGTCTGGTACATTAACAGAAAATTTCTAAAATACTTATGAATAGATTTAATATGACGTCCAAATAATAGAATCAGCTTGTTCGAGATAATATGGAAACTGTTAATACACATGTTTATATGTATGTGGCTTATTAACGCACAAAGGGCATCTTTAAAAAACAAGTTATTATAGTTCTGTATTTTAAGGTTTAAAAATATTTTTGTACTTTTGTGTAAGAAAGTCTAAAAAACATTTTAAATTTAACTTGTCTTATATTGTTTAACATTTCATTATCTTGTACCACCCCTATTTACTCTAAATATTTTTTGCTCATGCACTCTCATGTAGCTGTCTGCCAACCTGCCAGTCTTTCTGCATGTAGTTAAATGTTTATATTTTCGACAGGTACTTACACAGGTACATTTGCCTGTACTTTGAACTCCTATAACAATGCATATTTGAAGATAGGAGTAACTAAGTGGCTCAGACAGGTCACGCAAATTATTTAAATTAGTGTTTTTTGAATATCTGTGTGTGCTTATGTACATATAAAGTGTATATTCATAGATAGGGTGGCTGATTAAAGCTGCTACCAAAAAAATAACTATTTCATAAAATTTCGCATATGTGTCACCGAGGGTGGAGGCCATTTAAATTATCGCATATGTATTTAAGTAATTCAAAATATTATTTTTTTGGTAGCAGCTTTCATCAGTCACCCTGTCTATGTTAGAAGGTATTAATGACGGCCCTGTCGGCAACTAAGTTGACTTAAAATTAACTTTAAGCTCATTTTTTCGTAACTAGTGTAAACGGAAGCTTGTGTTACTTATTAATGGAAGTTTGTCACTAATTTACAATTGAGATGCTCCGCCAATTGTCTGACTCACTTCTTTTCATACAACTTAAGACAGCCACCCATTTTGAGCTGTTGCGGGTTCAAATATCCTACTGGGACTTTTTTTTATAAATTTTTTTTTTTAACGCGACCATAAAAGAACATATAAAAAGAACACAGGGTGTGCGTGTGATTTAACTTAAGTCAGGTTTCTTAGTTTTTAAAAATAAACTTAAAGTGATTTCTTTTTTAGTCAACTGCTCAAGATCCAACAGGGTACATAAGTAAACATGTATACCTTATTGTTTTGTGCTTTTGTTAGTTTTTATATAAGAAATTATCGTGCATTTAAGTTTTCAAAAGGTGATTGATGTTAAAACTTCATTGCCAACTAAGTTTGTGTTAGTTTTTTTGCTACTCGTTTTAATATGCTTTAATTTTTGAAATTAAAATTTTTATAATTCTTTTGATTATCAATATTCTTTTTTGTCGACGATTGGTTAATGGTTAAATAATGAGTATGCTATTTTTTTTTACAGATTTTAGAATTAAAAAAAATAAATAAAATATATAAGATTTGAAAAAACGAAAGATATTTTTTAACATTCATTTTGTTATTAAACCTTCATTTTCATGAACTACCTCTATTTCCAGAAAGTTATAGGGGTTTTTACTCAATTTGTTTAAAATTTTGTATGGCAACCATGCTAGGAGAGGGAGATAGGATGTATGTTTCACAAAAATGTTTGGGGGAAAAATTAATGGGAGTCGGTCTTACATTGGACATTGTACGGGGCATTTATACAAGTTTTTATATACAGCTTTTAGAGAAATAAACTTATGTAGTTTCGTCAGCTATTGTGAGAGATTGCTGGATTTCACAGTGATTTGCTCGCATATATTTCCAATAGTTTAATACTACTTACGGGTCCATTCAGCATCATGCAGATGGACAGACGGGTAGACGTACGGCCGGACAGACAGACATTGCTTAATCGACTTCCCTTTCTATAAGTTCTAAAAAAATATATATTTGATGGGCTCGCACATAAATATTAAAGAAATTACAAACGAAATGGCAAACTCATAAATACCCTTATGACTTGGACTCGTGTCCAGCTTTTCAAAATACTTTTCAACATTTTCAACTGTTTGCTGGTGGGTCTAATGTGTTAAGCAAATATTTAATTGGCACTATAATTTTACCTTGATGTATACCAGGCCCTATTGGGTAGAAACAATTAAAATGGTATCTCTGTTTGATCGTAAGCTATCGGTCGGTTATAAAGGCTAAGGAGATTCACTGGGAAGTACAGTTGTAGTTTATCTTCATGTCATACTTTGCCAAAAGCTTGAAAGATATCACTCAAGAAGATCCTGCGCAGTTGCAGATTTGCGATAACGGATCTTCTAAGGCCTTTTGAAGATCAACATAACACATTAATACAAGGTGCCTGGTGGCAGATTTATATCTTATTAAGAACATTGAACAAAAGAAACGATATGCGGACTTTATTTTTTTAAGAGAATGTCATCCTGATGTCGTCCGTTAAACTAAATACACGACTCAAAACGAAACCTTGTAATATGCGCAACAAGCTGCAGTAAACTTGGTTCAATTTAGCTGATTTCTCGACGAATATTTTCCAATAAACCCACAAGAGTTTGGGGATTGTCTTTTTTAAATACTCCCTCTGAGGTAGCCCCATAAAAAATCCATGGGAGTTAGATTGGGCGTTCTCGGTGGAGTGACCATTGGATGTCCCCAAAGAAATTGATCAGTTTTTAGGAGAAATTTTTCCGAAGCAAATTCTTTTAAGCCCTGGCTGTGTGTGCAGCTGTCCCATTCTGTTGAAACCACGTGTGTAAAGAGTACGATGGATTAGCTTGCAGGTTTGGCCAAAAGAATTCTGTAACCATGCGTCGATAATTTTTAGCGTTGACATTAGTCGCCTGGCCTAACGAGTTTTCGAAAAAAATGGTCTTATTACCTAATGCGTGGATAAGGCACACCAAAAATTTACTCTGGGTCTATGTAATAGTTTTTGACGTTTCAATCAAAGGTTGCGGGATCTTGAATACCAGTAATGTCAGTTTTGCTTGTTGACGTGGCCGACAGTGTCGAAGCGCTTTACCAATGTTTCTCCTAAATTTTTGCGTAAATCAAAATCACTTTCTTTCAGTTCTTGAAAGATTTGAATTTTAAATGGATGAAGCTTCATATCTTTTTTCAAAATTTCATCAATAATTGCTCTTAGAAATCCCAGTAAGGCTGCTCTTTTTTTCTACTGAAAGTCGCGGACTTTCATGTAAACTGCTTTTAACCAGTTCAGTGTTTTAGAGGGTAAATGAAGATCAACTGGGCATTGGCCGTGGAACGTTCATAGCCGAAGCAGTTATTTATTGGACCCACGAACAAATTAGGCTTTCAATAGCATAAGAATCATTACTATTACTAAATGTCTTCGCAGCGAACGCGTGATGCTCACTAGACCACTATGACATCGTGACTGACAAATCCTTTCAATCGCTAAATCCAACGGCAACACCTTCCCTCCGCACGGCTTATTACTTTTTGAAATAATCGTATTCAAAAATGGAAATTTGTCACCAGGCAGTCTGTTGTTTGTATGTTGAGCCAAATTTAAAGCTTTTAAGTGTTTCTTAACTGGCGCTGCTCTTCAGGTGGATGAATCATATTCTATGGCTTTTTAAATACCTTTATTACTTATCTACATCAATGTCTTCTGAAACTTCTAAAGACAGGATTTTTTTTAGCAATGGGTTCTCAGATATTATTTTCATTTTAAGTAGTTTACCCATTTAGATAAGAAAAAAATAGATTAGGTTAAAGGAAGGAGACCTTAAACAAGGTCCTCAAGCACCGCAGGACATAAACATAAGCTAGTGACTGGCTGGTTTGCTTATGAAGCATAACACACTTGACATACAACTTTGATGTCTTCGGTGACTCTATTAAAGTTTTCTGGAAAAATTTTCATTAAATATATATTTAAATCCTAAAATATCCCTTTAAAACAATTTTTTTTTTATTGTAAATGTTAAAACCTTGACCCAATTAAAAAAAAATAGACCAGCTGGACTATAATTTAACACTAAAAAGATGATGGCCTTAAAGAATTTAAACCTCTCTAAGAGTTTAAAAATTAGGTTTGAGTATAAAAATATCGTTACCCTAATACAGAAAGGCCCCAATTCTTATTTTTTAGTCAAGTTTTTTTTTGCTAATTGTAATATTAGAGCAGTCTATTTATCGAAATGAACAAAAATTTCTATGTTAAGGAGACGATATGTTTATAGGCTGTAAGGACCTTAAACTTGAAAAGAATGGCAGCACTTTTTTAACTTAAGAGAATTTAAAAAGATAACAAATTAAACCTGTGCGTATATTTATTATATGTATATAAAAAAAACATATACATATGGTCAAACAGGTCATTTAATATGTATTAAAATGCGTTTAAGCATATTTTTAATTTTAATATTTAATATCTATTTTTGCAACACGTACATCTTTATGTATACACATACATATATTTGTATGTAAGTAATCTTTTATTTATTAATATTTTTTTTTAATATCCTTTTCATTTAATTCCTGTTTTCTTAATTCTATTTAAAACCACAGTGTGAGTTATTGTTACGCCACTTGGGTCCTACACCAGCCATATACGCCAGTAATACCACACCACAGTTGTCATCATTAATTTCCACCGACAAGGACAGTGGCATGGGTAGTCCAGTGGGGAGTGCACGTAGTGTGAAATTTCGTCGACGCAAGCATAAATCATCACAATGGTTGGCACAAGCCAACACATTGCATCCAAAATTATCACATTGTACGGCAAACGAACGTCTGATGAAAATCATTTTGGCCCAGGATGAGACAATACAGCGACAATTGTCCTTGTTACGGTAGGTTTTTCTTTTATTAAATTACGGAAAGAAAAAAAAATTCTACACAAATTGTGGTTTAACCCACACAAAGCGATTAAAATAGAGGAGTATACATACATACGTATATATATGTGCTTGAATGTGTAGGTTTATTCTTTTATCCATTAATATGTGTGTTTTTTATGTTATTTAAACATAAATTTATTTTAAAGGACATGTATAAAAATTCGTAAAGACGTACTAACACACAAGTACACATTGTAAAATAAGAAATTATTGTAGTTATGTCCTCTACAGGACTGGTATTGAGTAATACAAAATTGTCGCCAGCATATGCGGCAGCAAGTGAAATGTTTTCTGATCACTTTTTATTTCTAAAACTCCCATTTGACTGAGTTTTTTTCTTAAAAGTTTAATAATACACTGTCGTTTATACACTTACAAGAAGTAATGATCATTGTGTTGGTTATATTTAGAAGGAAACAGTTGTTATAATTAACTGGGTTTTTACTTAACTTTTCATCCTATTCTTATAGTTTTACTAATATTTTTTCTTTTTTTTCTTTTATTTGATTACGTTACTGCTGCCTTTGGATTGTAACAAACCTCCTATGGCCCTTCACTGCAATATCTTTAAATATGTCTACTGCATCAATGTTTGTCTTTGGCCATGTGTTTTGTTTTACAACAATAACTTGTGGTCCTTTTGGAAATATATTGAATTATTGTCACATACGCACACGTATACACACCCACATTATTACGGACTACCATCACAACCCACCACATAACTTACCTCCCAAAAATAATATGAAAAACGAAAAAAAAATAACGACACGTTTACAGTGAAAAGGAACGTCAAATTACAAAGATTGAAGAGGAGAAACATCGTAAACGTGAACGTGAGTTGGGTAAAAACTATTTACTGGAAACCTATTTAAATGGTTTAGATGAAGCCGAATGCGATCCGGAAATACAAGATGGCGAAGAGATTTTTATAGGTAAGTTAAAAAAAGAAAAGAAAAACTAAAAACATGATGAATTTCTTTTTCAAATGAAAAAACCATAAATATATTTGATTTCTTAGATATAAAAAATAGCATAAGAATATCTGGCACGTTTAGATATTTAATACGTGTAACATGCTTTTAGATTTTATACCAGTAAAATAAATTGACACAATTTAACATTTAAACGTATGTTATCCAGTTTCACTTTTTTATGTTTTTTGAATGTGTGTTTCTGTTTACATCTTGTTATTTTAAATTAAGTTCTACTTATAAAACACTTAAGTTATTTAAGAGAACTTAATAAAACTTTAAGATGCCAAAGTTTTTTTATTTTTGGTAATGTACCATTAAAAAGCAATTGCCTAGAATGCACTTGAGGGTATTTAAAAGTTAAATAAAGTATCTGAGTATATCTGCAAATGGGCGTTTTACTAAGGAGATTTTTTTATAGTTCTTTTTAATCGTATTACGCCTTCTAATCAAGTGACAGATTCTCTTAGTTTTTCTTGATAAGAAGTAAAAGATAATATGATTTTATTTTTGCTATTTCTTCACTTTAAGAAGAAAAAGAGAAAGAAATAATTTCAATATTTATATTTTTTTTTAAATATTTATAACCAAAAGAAATCGATTTGCAGCGGTGTCTGAGTTAATTAGCAAAGGAGTTTTGAAAAAAGTTATTAAAAAAGTTTAAGTTAAACTATTTAAAAGTTAAGAGCATGGCTGGCATGCTGCTTTGACTGAATTCCATAAGAGGTGTCACAAGAGGTGTGGGTAGAAAAGTGAAAAGTTGTTGTGCCTGAATTTAAGTTAACTTTTTTACACACACTTTTTGTGCCTGAGGTAAATTGAAGTAGTCTCCTTTTTTGATCATGAACTTTTGGTTAGTTAGGTTTGTTTTCTAAAGGTTATTGAGATATACTGGAAAGTTAAGCTTTAGTTTAATTAACAGGCCTTTATGCCATATGCAGCGTTGCCAGAATCTTTAAGAATAAAATCAAAATTTTTCTTAAAAAAAATTATATTTTGAGAAAAAAATCATGAAATTTTTTTGATATTGGGTGTCAAAAAGCTGCTGACGATAATCACCTTGTTTGTAACAGATATAAAATATTTTTTTTTGTTTTACACATATTTTAAAAGCGTCAAAACTTCTTTGAATTGTGACTTTTACGAGAGGCTATTCGTTATGTAGTTATCAGGGAAACAGGAAAATAAGTAAAGCAATATGTTTTAGGCGTCGAACAAGGTATATTGTTGCTATTTACCAGTCTCAGTATTAAAAAAGTGAAACTCTTGTCACTCGTTGCATTGCGTAAGCGTGAGTCTTCCGAAGCATAAATTTAAAAAAAAAATCAAATAAATTGTTCCAGCCATTTTTTTTGACAAGAAACTTACTGTGCTTTACTGTGCTGTATACTATCAAATTTGGTTTTTACGATATATTGTGTTTTTCAAAATAATTTTTGATGTGATTAAATATGTTAATACATCACAACTGTCCCCTCAATTAGAGAAATAATAAATCATTTATTCTAAAGTTAGTAAATACCCGAAACACAAAAAAGCAATTTTCTACTAGATATATCAGTAGGCTTATATATACCTGGCGAAATTTTTTTCTCGCATTTAATACCCAAAAGACAATGGTGTGTTTTATTGTATACACGTCACAGGGTAGATATGGAAAGCGTAAATAAAAACAAGTACGAGCGCTATATTCGGCTGTGCCGAATCTTAAATACCCTTCACATTGGTCTTTAAATATACCCAGCCGAGTAATTTTGTACTGCAAATAATATAATAAAAAACCTTGTGCGAGTTTTAAAGCCCATAGAAAAAATAACAAAATTTTAACGTTCGTATGAATAATAGAAATAGATGAAGAAGATTTGAGGTCGAGAGTTTTAAAAGTTTTCGACATTATTCATATTTAAAGCTTAATAAAACTTTTTAAATGTTCTAGTCCCCCTGCTCTTCTCCAACTTTTTCACCATAATGTATGAATTATTTGATTATTACTTTTTGTAGAATATTCGAAGTCAATAGCTGTTATAGTTTCTGAGATAGAGTGTATCGAAAATTTCATTCTCATCGTTAAATTGTATGGGAGCTACCCCTTTTTTTGCCCCCACTCAAAATTTTTTTTCTTTAAAGCGTAGGCCTTGTTATCCAATTACTTTTTGTGGAGCACTTGATGTCGATAGCGGTTGTAGTTTCCCAGATATAGCGTATCGAATATTTTAAAATAATTGTTAATTTGTATTAGAGCTACCCCTTTTTTTGCCCCCACTCAAAAAAATTTTTCTTTAAAATGTAGGTCTTTGCGTACAATTACTTTTCGTAGAACATTTTAAGTCGATAGCTGTTACAGTTTACGAGATATAGCGCATAAAATATTTCACCAAATTTGTGCAATTGTAGAAAAAATACCCCTTCCCCTGGCCCTATCTGAAAAACTTTTTCCATTATTTAGGTCCCTTCTTTAGGAGTATCCGTGTCAAGTTTTGTGGCAAGAGTGACTATACTTACTGAGATATATAGGGATATATGCACGGATTTTGTCCCAAAAAAAAAAAATGGGTTACTCTGGGTTTTCGCTTATATCTCGGTCAATAGTGAACCGATTTTGCTGATTTTAAATAGCGATTGTCACCAGGATATTTCTAATAGTTTGACACCATTAACTGGTCTGTATCTTTTTATTTGACTCTGGAAACTTGATTTCAACAGACGGACAGACGGACATCTCTAACTCGGCTTCCCTATCTATAAGATCCAGAATATATGTTATTTATGGGGTCGCAAATGAATAATAAAGAAATTACAAACGGAATGACAAAGTGATATATACCCTTATCACTTTGTGAAAGATATACAAAGGAAATGCAGAGGGCGAATTCTTTAATTCGCCTTGATATAACTTTACTTTTAATTTAATTGTTTTTCACATACAGATAAATGTTTTCATAAAATTTAGCACCAGTTTGTGTTCATCAGGTAGAAAGATTGTTTTTTTAGCAGTATTTATATATTCTCCAACAAGAGGCTGCTTATCTGATTAAACTTTTAAAAATCTAGTGTCCATGAAAAGAAACTCATGTTTTACCGACTGATTAATGGTTATAAATGTTTTCCGTGTTTTGTACTTTGTATTTTAAATACTCGACTTGAAAGTATTTGGTATTTTGTATTTTAAATAAAAGCAGAACAAGTATTTTATATTTCAAATACAGCAAAGCATTTTTTTTGCCCAACTCTGCCTGGAAGGAAAGGAGAAAAAAAATTGCTTTCTTTTTAGATAATCCCTAGGCTAAATGAAATTAGACGAAACCTGCAGAGTCAATGCTTAAAACTTTTTTTATAAAAAACACATGAACCCACGTCGGATCCATATGAAGAAAAAAATTACGTAGCATAGCGCTTTAAGCAAGTAACATCAATAATTTTTGATGGGATACAAATTTTGGTGTCCATTAAGAAATCCTGTGAAATATTTTTTTTATTTTAGTATAACAAGATTTAAAAGTATATAATCAATATACTATAAGTAATCAGCAATAAAGAACATTTGTTTTTATATAACTCAGAAATTGTATAATGCATATATGTGCTAAGTAAGCAAGAATTTAAGAATTTAACGCATATATAAAACATCATTTCTGAAAAAAATGGAAACATAACTGCAACTATTTTATCTATATAAGGCTTACAAGGAGCGTTAGGATTAATTTCGAAAACTATTTAATAAACAAAAATATACACGTCAGTTCTTATAATAGTAAATGATTTGCAACAAATTATTACTATAAATTCTGTAATGAAATTTATTTTTGGATTCTCTCCAGCCTTTAATCACGTTGTATGATTAATAAAAAATTTCCTGCGATTAAACGTAACTTATACGCTTCAGGGACATTTAAATTATCATGATACTCATTACTCATACGTTCGTATGTTTAAAATTTTTGTATAAAAAGTTAGCAACTCTCTTATAATAAAGCGACCGTAAGAGAAAAATTAATTAATATATGTCAACAGTTTTCCTTACACATATGTACGTTTGTCCTGCTTTTTCCATTTGTTTTTCTTATTTTTGTATTTAATTTTTTTTATAATTTTATTCCTTCACGTATATTAAATGCGCTGCATAGTTTGTTTTTGCTTGACAAATATCTTGGTTTCTTTGACGCATCAGTAAATAAGTTAAATGACGGTAAGGCATAGTCGCACTTATCGGAGATTTACTGATGGTTAAGATATTCAGAGTTCCCTTTAATTTATTTTTGTGGAAAACGACTCAACCGCAGAAACAGTGCTCCAAAGGTCGAACTTAAACGTTTTTGTGTTCAGGTATTGCACATATTGTTGGACTCGTGTTCAGGTATTGCACATACTGTTGGACTCATAATTGTTAAAAAACTTAAATCGCTGACTGACAATAAAGTTGAAGGTTAAGTTATGCCTAAAAAAATTTTTTAGAGTCTTAGTTTCACTTAAGTTAATTGGTTCTCTTAATTATCATATTTTTAATAAATGCAATATTTTTTAATTTTTTTCTTTGCATACAGATGAACCATATTATCGTACAGCAATGGCAACAACTACTCTACCAGCTAGAATTCCTGGAGCTGTAATTACCCCAAATGAAGTAACAGCTTCTGCAGCCGATAAAGATAAACAAATTTCAGCAGCTGAGCCAATTAATGTGATTGTTAAACCAAAAGCGAAGGAAGTTCAAAAAGAAAAGAAAAAGAAGCGTCATAAAGAAAAGCCCACAAAGGATGAGGTAATTACTACAACAAAGGATTTAAATTTCAAAATAAATAAAAACAAAGATAAGAATAAAGAAAAAGTTAAACAACAGCACCAAAGTTATCACGAACTGAAAACAATAGATAGAAAAAATATCAAGGATAATGACAGCGAAGAGGAAATTGAAATGCAAATATTGTGGTTGGAAAAAATATACTCCCTTAATAAACAGCTACAAAAGGAGGAAGAGCTGGCGGCCAAATTGCATGCGAAAATACGCAAACACCAACTGAAAAAGTCACAACAGACTCAACAAGAAGCACAAATGGAAATTGATAAGCTTGATGGTAATTTGGCATTACAGTGCGGTGATATACGTAAGGTTGAAGCCAGTTTAATGCAAACAAATGAACAGCTACAAAAAAAATTGCTAATATTAGAACGTCTTAGCATGGAGTACTTAGAAGAGCAAAAGGAAGTTAAGGACCCTGGCAAGCCAGATGACACCAAAGATAATGCTGAGGAGGAAACAAAAGAAAACGACACAAAAAATTGTCTTCAAAATGAAGCCAATACTTTAATAACGAACCTTGAAAAGTCAAAGGATATACACAAGTTATCACTAAATAATATAAAATTAAAGCAAGATGAAAAAATTATAGTTAAGCCAAGTTTAGATCAAAAGGAAAGCAACCTTGATTTAAACACTTCCACACCAAATACAGCTGCTTCATGTAGGCCTCTTAGTCCTTTGGCTTTAAACATGACAGCAAATACTTTGTCGCAAGAAAACCCTCATCAAAATCAACAATTTCTTATTGGGATAAGAACAAATTCCACAAACCAAAGTAATAACGAAAAAACTGAAACAAATCAACAGCAGCAGCATTTTTTCGTTACATCAACTATTACTCCACAGACTCTACATAGCGAGGCAATAATACAACAGCCATGTATGTTTACTGACAAAAATATGTTGTCATCATTAAATGTGCAGAATACCAAAGCTATCAAAAAACAAATGTTTCATACACAAGCAGCATTACAAGCACCAACATCAGTAGCAGTTGTTGGAAAAGTATCCGAAACAGCTGCAACGCTACATACACAACAACAACAAGAACGACAATTGCCAAAACTAGAAATAAGTGCATCCCCTAAACAACAATTTAGAGATACTTTGCAACATAACATGCCAATGGCATCCTCAATTTCAATCTCATGGCCGCAAAACACTCAACAAATATCAGCTACAAGTAACGTTCTGGCACAAAAAACTTTACCTCCTACTACTGCTACATTCCTAAACTCATCTGCTTCTTATTTAGGAGCATTAGCATTAGCACCACCATCATCGTCGTCTTTAAAACCAGCAGTAGTATCAGTTTTACAACCACCTACTTCAGCATCTCCCTCACCTTCAATACTGGCCATGAATACTGTGGACATAAGTCAATTGGGTACACTGGTTTAGAGGCAGATGGTCTGGTCAGTAAATAATGATGACTTATTGTATGTAAATAAGACTAATCTTACTTTTTGAGGAAATATTTAACTTTGTATATATGTAGGGTTGTTCGTTATTATTAAAAGGTTACTTATGTGTAGAATTTAAGTAAAATTACAAGTTTTGGAAGAATAAAAAATTAAGTGATTTATTTATTACTAAAATAATAATATATTTGTAATTAAATTTTAAACTACTAAGAAAAAACCTTGAAAACGTTTTGGCAATAATATTAATCGTTCGTAGTATAATGTGCAAAAAAAATCATTAATATTTAACAGACATTTCAGGATTTTTTTGCGTATGAAATTAAATACATTTTATGCGGGCAGCTTGATTATATTTTAGATGATTAATTTTATTGAATACACTTACCAAAAATAATGCATTTTCGAAACCTGCTACAGTTTCTCGTTAGCTCAAAAACAAAATTGATTCTTAAACCCAAATAGCTCTGCTGGAAATAGTTTATGTTGAAACTAATAATCTGGTTTTTAAGTGCCAACGGCATGCCTTAACTTCTATAATTATGTTGTTTTTTTAAGCCTAATTTAAAGATTAATAACTTGCAAAATAATTTTTCAGACTCGGCGTAGAAGAATGTCCTCAAAAATAATCACAATTTTACTATATTTTAAGCTATTTTACAGGCTTCATCAATTTTTTTTTAAATTAAAAAATCTATATTCTAAGGCTATGCATATTGCTCTTGGTACTGTGAAATATTTTCCCAATAAGAATAAAAAATAAAAAATAACTCCCAATTCATTATGAAATAACTCTAAATAAAGTACTGTTAGGAAAGATTTAATTTTTGTTGGGAGTTTTTTCATTTTAGTTAGGAGTTATTGCATTTTTATTGGAAGTTATTTCATTTTTGTTGAAAGTTTTTACATTTTCAATAAAAAAAGTGCATAAAAATACCAACGGATTCGATCCGCTGGCTTTTCTCTAGCCTTAGGCTGGGAAACGACTTTAAGCTCTAGTGTTTTTTTTAAATACCAGCATCTCTGCATGTGGGTACAGAGATTTTTCGCAATTGCTTCGGCTATAAACGTCTCACGGCCACGGTTAAGTCGATTTTCAATGACTCCCGAAAATATTAAACTGGTTGAAAGCTGCTTGCGTGAAACTTCTACTTTTAATCAGGAAAAAACGTCCTCCCTGGGGCTTCCAGGAGCAATAATTCATTAATTTTTAAAAACTATCTAAAGTTCCATCCTTTAAAAATTGAAATCTTCCAAGAACTGAAAGAAAGTGGCTTTAATTTACGCAAATATTTGATGAAACTATGTTAGAACATTTGAGAACTTGAACATTTTTTTGAAAAGGTGAGGCTAATTTTCGCTTAAACGGCAACGTCAACAAGCAAAACTGACGTTACTGGTCTCCGAAAACCCGCAACCGTCGATTGAAATATCAAAATCCACCACATTGCCCCAGGGTAACAGTTTATTATGCCTTATGCAGGCATGAGATAATTTAACCATTTTTTTTCAAAAATTCTTGATTCAGGGTTTGTAAACGTCAACGGTAAAAATTTTCGACGCATGATAATGGAATTCTTTTTGCCAAACCTGCGAGCTCAATAGCCGTACTCCTCACACACGAGGTTTCAACAGGATGGGGCAACTGCACAGGCATACAGAGCTTCGGTGTATTTGTTTCTGAAAAATTTCCCCCTTAAGCTGATTAGTCGCTTTAGGGACATTCAATGCCCACCGATGCAACACATTGATTTTTTATGGGGCTACCTCAAAGAGAGGGTTTAAAATGACAACCCCCCCCATTTCTTTTGGCTTTAAAGGAAATTATTCTTCAAGAAATCCGCTCAATTGAACCAAGTTTACTGCAGCGTGTCAGAACACAAGGCTCCGCTCTGAACAGTGTTTTAAGCTCGACGAAAGACTTCTGGATATCATACTCTATAAGAAATCCGTATTTCCATTTTCTCGTTCAACACTCCTAATAAAACTTTGTGCCAATAATTACGATATTTATTGGAATTTTAAAAATAAAAATTTGCCACCAGACAGACACCCTGACCTTTATACGTATTGAAAAATTCCGTTAAATGAAAGGTATTTGCCACCTGAAATGTCAATGAAACGACTATTTATTTTTTGCACTCTGTTACAAGAACAAGTCTTTTAGTGCTGAAATTTAGGTTTCAATATTTGTTATTAATCAATTTTTATATCTTTTTTTCTTACGACGTTCTGAAAAAATACAAACTCAATTTTGTCCTATACGCATATTTTTTAATAGAGCTGCTCAGTACTGGCTCTTTTTGCAGCTTATGGTTGCATCCTGCATGTTTACGGTTAATTAGTTTTTAATTCATAAATATTTATTTAATTTATTAAGAAATCATTTAATTTTTTAAACTTTCTCACTTAACCCTTTTATGTTTTTTTTATCAATTCTGTTTTTGTCGTGTAATTTTTTACCAATATTGAAAACACTTATTTTAGTATATATGTATGTACATACATTTAGTATATAATATAACAGTAAAAATAAAGAATTTTTATATTTATAAAATGTTAATGTCAAAAAAATTCATTTGTAAAAAATACGTATTTTTATTGACCGCATATAATTGCGGTTGTTTACAGGCAGTTAAGTTTGAAAAAAATGTAATATAATTAACTGATATTTTTTTAATAGAGATCAAAACCAAATTATTGTTAATTAACCAAAACAACTTTTTTATATCTTAAAAAAATATTTCAATTGAAAATGTAAACTGCTGGAAATTGTCTTTTAATTTATTTTTAATTGCAAAATAAAACAAAAAGGTAAGTTAGTATTTTTTAGCTAGCCTGAATTAAATTGTTGTAGTTTTTTCAATTAAGCCTTTAAGTTTTTCCAGTATGACATGAATTTAAGGGTCTTATTTGTTAAGTGTTTTTTTTGATTATTTGGATATCGACAACTTCAAGCATACTTACGTTTTTCCTGCTATGAATTTATTTATTCGAATGAAATCAATTTTTTCATTTTAAATTTTGAGAGTTGCTAAAACTCAAACTTCTTATGTGATATTCCTTAATAACCAACATTGCCTTGCAATGAGTTAAACTGCTAAAAACTTGTATCACAAATACGTACTCATTAGCATTTTAACATATAATTTTAACATGGCGATGACATTGGAGGCCAGTAGTCACAATGTTCGCTTACAAAGAGAGAATTAAGTAAGCTATTACTTGAATGATTAAAAATAGATTTTTGCTATAAAAAGTCACAATAACTTACTGTTCCCTTTTAAACTTTTTTCTTTAATGTTTTGGTTAAAATTGGTTAAAAATATTAAACGAAAATTGCAAAACTATTTTTGAAGAGGAAAAACATATTTGCGTCGGAATAGGAATTTTAGCTGGTTTCATTTAAAACCAACGGAGATTTAGTAAAGAAGAAGCGTTTTTATATATTTTTTTTTAAATTTTATACATATTTAACATTTGTAATTAAATCATTTTTTGTCCTGCCGTAGTAGGTTGGATTTGAACCAGCGCGCTACCATCTTCGCTACCAAGACATTTTGGTTTAAAATGTAAAAAAATATATTCTAAAACAACAAGTTTTTTGCTTGATTTTTTAAGTAATCCTTAAACCTAAGTACGGTTTGTATTTAAATTTCAAGTACAAACAAAATTCTTGATTTCAGAATGTATTTATTTCTTTGTACCTTAATCAAAATGCAATAAAGTTTAGTGACTTACAATTTGTAAGACGATTAGGATGTCTGCAAGGCACCGAGTCATTACTTACAACGACAAATAGACTCAGTACAATAACTCGAAGGTTATACTAAATTCCATAGAACTATCTGAATCGGATGGGAGACAATAAAACTAATGAAGCAATAATTGAAACTAATAGCGAGTAGAATCGTGTTAATAGTTTTAAAAATAATGTATGTATGTAGTAAAAAGACAAAGATATACTGTTATACCTATATATGTATATCGTTAGTATTAGGATGGGCTAGGTTTCAAAAGGGTAGTACAAAAAGTTAAACTCCCTTTTCACCTGAAAACATATAGGGATATTGTGAACCTTCTTCTGGAAAGTAGAAGGAAAAAAGGTAAAATAAAAAAAGTAATTGGATAAAAACCTGAAAGGAACTTTTTCTAAATTGTAAGTATCTGATGTCAGCGGAGATAAAATAATCGATGACGGTATAGAGTGCTCACCACCCAGCCAAGAAGGGGTGAACGCATCAATATCCCGGGTGCAAAATAATAGACCAGCAAGAGCCGATAGGTTAATGGTGAAGCTATTTAAGACAGAAAGCAATGAGTTTGCACGCAGCATGCACCAACTTATCTGCAAGCATTGGCTAGAAGAACGTACGCACGATGGAATTTCAGTGTACTATGCCCCGTTCACAAAAAACTCAAGATAAAATTATTTTTACCAATTTAATAGGCATTAGTCGTGTACCCGGTGCGTACAAAATATTTTAAAGCATACTGTGTGAAAAAAGGACTCAAGTTGAGAAATATCGGTTCTTATCAACCAGGGCTTAGACATGGTAAATCCACAATCTATCAGATATTCACTCTACGTCAAATCTTAGAGAAAACCCATGAGAGTCGAATCGGTAGTAACATTCCTTTCGTCTATTACCAGGCCACCTTCGATAGTCTAATTCATATAAAGGTGTTTGAGGCCTTGTTTTAATTCTGTTAAACTGATAAGATTATGAAGGATCATTTACATTTTATTCTGCGATCTATTCAATATATGATTATATCGATATCATAAGACGCATATTGCGCTTGCTGATATAGAAGAGGAGGTTGGGTAGTTAATGAAGATAAGTAGAAAGTAAATGGTTTTAATGAAGCGGCAATCTCTGAAAGATGGTAAATTCCAATCTGTGTAGACAAAAAATATCGTGTTCGTACAAAATAAAAGCTGAATGAGCCATATGCTGACATCAAAGAAGAAGTTTGATTAGGAAGAAGGCGCAAAATGGGATAACCGAAAATTTGTTTTAAAGACAACGTCCAAGAAGCCCTTTTTAAGCGTAATGTTAGTATTTTGGAAAAAAGCAAAAGACTGAAGTGCTTGAAAATTAATCCTTAGTTCGGCCAGTAGCCCACATGAGTTGTTTTAATTGGCCAGATAAGTAAGTATATGTATGTTCACCTTATCTTCTCTCCAAGTTTTGTTTTCATAAAACTAATCACAAACATATATATATTACAAAAATCATAATAAATTTATATATTATTATTAAGTTGTAAATATAAAGTCAATTTTGTGTTCATTTAAAAATTTTTTTTAGAAATTTCGATAATGTTATTGAGGAGTCAATTATACAATTTTTCTACTTTTAATAAACTTTATATAATCTTTTTATACTCCATCTGCTCCTTGAGTGTTTGCATTAAGTTTTAATTAAAAAAAAAAAATAAACGAAAAATGCAAACTTAAGATCTAGGAAAAGTGCTCGTAAATCATTAATTTGCCCAATTAGGATTCCAAAGTAAATCTTAAAAAGAAATACCAATAACAAAGTTATGCACTTAATTGCTTTACTTTGACAAAAATCCAAGCAAGTTACATAAACCCTTTATAAGTTTTAAATTGTATACAAACAGTTTGTTGAAAATATAAAAATTTTCATATTCATATTTTCATTAACATAGCTAAAAAAAATATCCCATATGCAAATAAAAACTTTGGCTGTAAAAATATTTCTCCAATTTTATGTAAGACAAATCAG
Organism: Melanophora roralis; assembly: GCA_963583895.1. Taxonomy (NCBI): domain Eukaryota; kingdom Metazoa; phylum Arthropoda; class Insecta; order Diptera; family Rhinophoridae; genus Melanophora; species Melanophora roralis. The sequence goes on along the minus strand of OY757189.1, from coordinate 23,787,450 downwards.
GAAAATCTTTTTTGCTTCATACAAGGACTCAAGGATTCATTCAAACTATTCGATTTGTATGTGCATGTAACTGTGGAAATAAAAATTTTTTTTTCAATTTTGTTTAAATCTTTTCATTTATTCATTTATTTATTTATTTATTCTAAACGTTAAGATAATTCTTACAAACTAATTTCCAATTACTAGAACAAAGTTCCTTTTGTATCAAGTAATGGTTGGTAAATTTTAGATTAGTTTTTCCTTATTTTTTTTAATATTTGTTTACATTTTTAACTATCAATAATAATAATTTTTATTAAGTTTCTACAATCATATCATACAAAATAAATTAGATTTATTTTTGTTTTAAGTTTAGTTATTAATTTTTATACTTTTTTTTAATTATTTTTTTATTACTCGTTCTATAGTAAAATATTAGTTTACAATTTCCTGTATAATTAGTTTGAACGAAAAAAAAATTCAAATTAAAAAATTCTATGGAAGTATTATTTTTATTAAATTGCATCTGTGTTTGTTCTTCCACATTAAGTTGATGGTAAATATTTAAATTTGTTTGGTAAAATAGACTTTTCTTTAAGTTTGCTTTAAATTTTTTTTTTTTTTTTGTAAACAATTGGCTAAAAAGAATTAAGGCTTATGCCGCTGGAAATTATGTTATATAAAAGTAAGTATTTTAAAATAAAAATTGACTTTGAAATTTGTCTTTTGGCGATAAAAGGTAATTTTTTATCAAATTTCTCATCAATACGCAATATTAACAAACAAGGTCTAAATTGCCACATTGGAAACGAGAATAAAAAATTCTTATTAGAATTCCTGCATTAAAATCATTTAGAACTTGGTCGATCGAATTTAACTTCGATTCGAATCGAATGCTGCAATTTTACACAATCTTAAAATTTTTAAGATATTTTGAAACAAATTTGGTAAGGAGACATTTTTTAGCAAAGATGTGAAATTTAAGAAACAGGAAAAAAGTTGTCACATGCACTCAAAAAACATCTTTTGAGTTGCTTTTAGCGATATTGAGCAATAAATGAACCAAGTTTTGTGAACAGCTCAGCTTAGTTCACCTATTGCATCCGGACATAGCATTGCACTCTTTTTTAAGGATAACACTGGATAACCCAGTACACTAATATGAAAATGTGCTTGTCTGGGTGCCAAAGGCTCAATTTTTACTGAGGAGTTTTAACTCTATTCTAATTCTATTCTAGTCTTATTCTATTTTGCTTGTTCTTAACTTTCTTCTATACTTTAGCCCCGGGGGTCCGGTAGATCAGTGGGTGTGCCGGTAGATTAGTGGTAACAGCGTTGGTCTACCAGTCAGGCGGTTGTGGGTGAGATTCCCACCAGAGACCCTGGTGAGTCTGCTTCTTCCGTTTTTTTCTTTCTTTTCTATCCATTTCTAAATTTCTTCTATTTCCATCCTTTCTATCTGGCTATTAAACTTGAACCAACTTTATAATTTAGCTTAATTTTTGTTTCTTTCGTTCTTTCTTTCCCTATGGGTAACACAATGGGGTTAGAATAGTGTACCCAAATGGGCTATACCCGTTTCTTTAACAGCTGCCTGTCCTACCTAACCAAATATAATCTAAACATAAAATGAAATAATTTCCTACAATTTAATGTAGAGCAACAAACTAATAGTTCTTTCCATAAATTTTTGACTTAAAGTCATTGTTATTACTTATCGTTTTAAGTTTTTGTATAAATTTTTTTTTTTAAATAATAAAAGAATAATACATTTTTACACATTTTCCTTAAACTATCAAATTTATTTTTAATATTTAAAATAAGGACTAATGGCTATTTATAATTTTTAATATTATATTTACTAAATAACAAAACAAAAAAATAAATATAATTGTTTTTCTATTTTTTTTTTATTTTTAAGTGTTTTTTTGTGGCTTGAATTTTGTTTAAATTAAGGTATTTTTTGTTATTTTATTTCAACCTTTTCTTTGTTTATTTATTTTAGTTTAATTTAGACTGAAAACACTTGTTCTTCGTTTTATTAAGAACAAAAAGAATAATTTTAATGAACACGAATATATTTTTAAAATTTTTCCATATATTCTCTTGCATATTTGCCATCAAACTTATACAAATTTGCCATTAAAAGTTCTAACACATTGTGGACTTTTGCTATTCCCTCTTCCCTAGTTAAAACATGTTCATAATATCCTTTCAATTATTTCAACAAAACATCCTTAAGTGTACGTAGGTAAAAGTGTCTTAATTTGTGTGTGAATTAAGGTCTGTGTGCAGAGTTGTTATATTAAATTTTATCTGTGTATGTAGGCAGGCAAGAGCAGTAGTAATATTGTTGCCAATACTAGATTAATTAGCCAAGTTGAATGATTCAATTGCTGCCAACTAAAGGCCTTACCATGATGTAATTCAGCAAAACTTTCACCTGTAAAACAATTATAAAACAAACAAAAAATCAAAAAGGATAATGAAATTCAATTAAGATGTTACATTTATATTGCAGAACTAAAAAGAAAGGAATAAAGGATTGCAGGCCTATAAAGATAATTAAATCTTTTGTGTAGTTTAATTTAATTAAAAAGGAGCAGAGAGCGGAAATGCATCTTCAGGGTGCAAGTAAATAGTTGCATATTTTTTAAGGGCAAACATCTTGAATCAAAGCATTGTAAATTTTATTGTGTTTTTAGATTACTTATTTATTTTTAAAGAATATTAAGTCGAATAGCTTTAAAAGACTTTAGGAATATTGTTAGTTTTAACTTTTTGATAAGTTTTCGTATAAATTACTAACTGTGCAAGGTAGAGTATATGATATTGTTGCTATTTTTAAAATATTTTTGTTAATATTAGTGCTTTAGAAGTTGTTAGTCCTTCTGCTGTATACTGATATCAGTGAAGTCACCACATCAAAAAATTCTCTTCGCCCGAAAGGCACCACACAGGCTACATCAGACAGTCTTTTGGACAATCTTTTGTCCATTTTAAGGTAAAGGCGCCCGTTCTGGTGCGCAAGTACATATTAGATTCGGCAGTGAAAATTGCGCAACTCCCGTACAGACTACCGGATCGCAATTAACAACCCTTCTGAAGGATTATTATCGGTAGTGTTTTTTTAACTGGCGCTTATGACCCTATAGTTTGCTTTAGATCCCCAAGGCATACACAGACCCTCAAGTCTAATTTTTAATAATATTCTAGTAAGAACATTATTGAGAAATTTCCTTTTTCCTGGTTTCTAATGGTTTAATTAAGCTTTTTGGTATCACTCATTCAAATCACTCAGTATCTAACAGATACTGTAAAAACGATGATGCCTATTGTCCCTTCAGCTGTGCTTCTAATAAAACTAGTGATAATAAGTCAAACACTTTGTACAAAGTTTCCTATCAAAGCACTTCTTCCAACCACACATTGCTCCTATACATTAGAGTAGAAGTTAACTAGACCCTCTTAATCCTTTCCTGTGTGACCCTTTTCCTTCAGCTGTGCATCTAGTAAAATTAGTGATGTTAAGTCGACCACCTCTTTAGATCTTTGTATGAAGTTTTCTATCATATAACTTCTTCCAACCACACTGTGCTCCTATACATTTGAGTAGGAGTTAATTAATTAGAGTGGAAGTTTATTAGGGCGGTCTTCTTACCTGGCAGCCTGCTCTTGAAAACTTCTCCAAAATTGACCCTTGACATTCTGGTGAATATAATTAATTACGTTTTGTCAGAATTTATGATCAACCCATTTCCTGAGGCCCATAAAGAAAGGGCACTTAACGTCGATTGAAATTGCTTTCCGAATATTGAAAGAAACTTTTTCCGTCTGCATATTTAGCGATATTTTTTACTTTAGCATTAAACTTTTTCAGTCTTCTTTTGACAATAAGGAGATGAAAGACCTCCCATTGTAGTATCCCCCTGGTCAATTTTCTGCCACAATCTACCTCTCCAAAACTTAAAAATATTCCAATTTTTTTCAAGCATCGAGGATATCTGTTTTAGAACTCTTTGATATCTGGATCTTTAAGAGCCTCATATATCACCCATAGCTATAAATTTTTAAAGGCAAATAATGCTTTAAATTACAATCTGTAGCTAAATTTTAACAGATTAGGCGCTACGGTAAACATGATAAGCCCCACAAATATCAGGTGAACATAAGACATAACATTAGAAAAATCCTTCAGTTTTTTTGATGACTCACAAGCGTGAAAGTGTTCGGTTTAGGTGTTTAAGTAGTAAAACAACTCTTTACTCTTTCCAACTGCTAAGTCTATATACTCAAGGAAGACATGCTTTAAAACCCATCACTATCAGCATGAGAAACTGATAATCCCAACCAACACCATTGCCTGGAAAATATGTAAAACTTTTTGCTCGTCATTAAATTTTTTACTGACACTAGAAAATCTATAATAACTATCTTATGGTCAGAGCTAAATTTAAACGGAAACGTCAGTTCGCTTTTCACTGCCGGTATATACAGAGTCCTGGTTTTTGGCATAAAAGGGATAACAAAACTTTATTTGCTAAAAAAATATATTATTTTTAGGGAATTATTTCTTTGTTAATTATATTACTATATAATTAGAAGATTAATTTAATAAAGGAGTGTTTTATCTTTAATTATTCCTACTTTGTGAAGTGAGTAGTACTAGTAACAAACAAGTAGATAAGTAAACCATATCAATATCTTTTATTTTTTATATATGTTTAGGTCAGCTAACACAAGTTTACAAATTCCGGTCAACTTTTGGAGCTGAGCCGATGAGAACAAATCTGAACGTTACTTGAGGCGCTGAATTCGCATCCGGTTTTTGTTTTTCAAGATTGGTTCTAGTTCTTGGCTGCACTGCACTGTAATAACGGCAATCAGCTGTTGGCATCGGTGGAAACTCCAATTCAATTGTAAACTTTAAGTTATTTTTTGTTCCAAAACATGTGAAAATGGAAAGAAAGAAGGGCAAAGTTGATTCTAAGCGTTTTTGTTATATTTGGGGATGTTATATTATCCGAAAAAGTCGAAGAAATATATCAAAAGCGCTGAGAGATGCATATTCTTATTATTTTGGTATCTGTGTGGAAAACACTCACAAGCCGTGGGTACCGAAATTATTTTGTGAAGCGTGTAGCACAAAACTGTACAACTGGTCACTTGGTCAAGAAGCAAACCTTTAATTTTTAATGCCAATATTATGGAGACAGCCGAAAAATCATGTAGATGATTGTTATTTTTGCTTGATGAGTGTGATCAGTCTTAATACAAAAAAACTATCAAAGTATAAATATGCTAACGTGTCGTCATCAGTGTCCAAGCTAGTTCCGCGTACGAACAATAACTCTTTGCCAATTTGCCCAGGTGTGAATGCAAATGCTAGGTGAACTTTCAGTTAGTCACCGACGAACTGTTCGTCACCGACCGAAGATTTTAGCGTGGAAGAATCACACATATTATCGCAAAGTATGATAAATGACTTGATTCGTGATTTAGATTTATCGAAACAAGAAGCAGAATTACTCGCATAACGGTTGCAGGAGTGGAACTGTCTTCACACTAAAACAAAAGTCACTGATATATAACCGCCAATCATTTGGAAGCAAAAAGTGGGTTTATTTACTAAATCTTCTGTAGCTTTGTCATTTTTGCACCAATCTAGGTCTTGTTCCGCGCAAAATGTGCGTATTGAAATAAACTAATGTCTTATGTAATAAAATAGCAAAATTTTTAATTGTCTGGTGTAAAAAAAATTAGTTGAAAAGAGCAAAATTTCAAAATATCATAAAATGTTTCATTAAGTTTGAAATTGTGTCCATTGTAACACAATCATTTCTTGACTAATCTTCACAAACGACCCATGGTTATTTTAGCAATTTTATTATCTTTCAAATCAAAAATAATAATTGCATAAACTGACGATTATTTCTGAAGATATTTGCATTTAAGTAACACCGTCTTTTTTAAAAACACAAAAAACGGTAACTATGCAATATCTCGAAAACTAGAACCAATCTGGAAAAACGGAACCCGAATTCGAATTCAGCGCCCCAAAAAACTTAAGGAATAACTTGTAGTTGCTCAGCTCCAAAACCGTGTATACTTGTGTAACTTATGTTTTGTTTTTGTAAAAAAAGATAAATCTGACTGTCCAACAATTAACTAGAAACAAATGTATAGATTTAACTTATTTAACCCAAACTCCATAAAAAATCTCGTTTAAAGTTTATTGTGTTAAATACGATGCAACGAAGTGAAATTTTGTGAAAAAAAAAAAATTGTTTGGTATTAAATTTCTCACAATAATTTTTGCACCATCGAGCACACAATCATTCATTAAACTTGCTATCAGTTCAAAAAGTTAAATTGGTTGCAATCAGTAGTGAGAAAAATAGATTTAAACATATACACCTACATACACAAGGTGGTAAAATTTTGATATTTCCTTTCCGTGCACACAGAAACTAACAAACATTTTTACTAAAATTAAAGCTGAGTGCTTTTATGGGATTTATTGTTGTTGTTTTTTTTTATCATAAAAATTAAATGTGTTACTTACCGTTGAGTATGTGTACAACGATTGTATAGTTTTGATATTCACTAATTGAGCACGTATAGTTACCGGAATCGGCTTTATTGATTTTGGCAATGAATAGTGTTGAATTGGCGCCATCATCCATCAATTCTGTTTTCACACTGTACGAAATGATTCAACAAGAGTTAAAAGAGCAAAATATGCACAAGATGAAATAAAAAGGAAGAAAAGTAAACTAATAGAATAAAGTCTAATTGTTATGTAAATTCAAAAGTGTATATAAGTAAATTAATTTTTCAATAAACGTTAAATTAATTGAAAAGGGGGAAAAAAAGATAACCCCAGCTTATTTACTGCATTCAGAAAATATCATTCAGTTAAAGAATTTTGCTGCTTAAGGGTATACCAAGTAATTTGTGGTAAATAGAGATACGAATATCCTTAAAAAATGCAGGCATATGTTTTAAATTATTTCCACAGCAGACATTGTAATAGCTGGCCCTCATATTTAGAAAAAGTTTAAAAAAATATACTTACTAATCTGTGCCACCGTAATAGATTGGAGGAATTATAATTTTTTTTGATAGTATTTGAACGGTACAAGGAGCATACGGGCTTAGAAGTATGAACTTCTGACGTAGTTTGGACAAGAACATCATATTCAGGGACAGACTAATCCAGGCTAAGGCTTAAAATCACCTAAAAGTGACAGAAGTATGTTTTTTGGAAATAGTAATAAATCCCCACCTAAAGCTACCAGGGTGCTCCCATAAATGTAAAATTTAAGACCAACTAAAGTTAATTTTTCCCTCCAAACATTTATGTGAAACATTCTCAACCCCTACAGCCAGCCCCTAACAGGTTTGCCATAAAAAATATAAAAAATTAAGATAAAAACCCCTACAACTTCTCCAGCGTCGCCCTTAAAGGAATAAAATGTATCATAAACTAGCACTAGCTTTCCCTCCAAAACATTTTCCAAGAATATACTTACAAAATTTACAAAAATGATGTAAACATGCACCTAACTTCCTTAGAATTGGCCTTAGACACCCATTAGTTTACTGTCCCGAACATATTCGCAGAACATACTTACCCCTTATCTCCACCGCTTAAGGCGCTCCTATACAAATTTTTGAAAATTGTAATAAATTCCCACCTGTAGCTTCCAGGGTGCTCCAACTTAAAATGTAAGCCCAATCCCTCCAAAACATTTTTGTGGAACATAATTAATTACACCCTATCTCCAGCCTCAAACAGGGTTGACGAACAAAATAAAAAAAATTGTGCAAAAACCCCTACAACTTCCCCGGAGCCATCCATAGAGAAATAAAATATATCACAGGTCCCCATCTAAGGGGGTTGTCATATAAAATTTTAAACAAGAGAGTTCAAATATGACACCAAACCCTATTCCAAATTTAAAAACATTTCATAAATATAAAAAAATAGATAAAAATAAATGAAATTTGGAATTTCTAAAAGCCAATGTGAAGGGCAAATAAAATTCGGCACAGCTAAATATAGCAATTTTACTTGTTTTAAATTACAGTCAAAACTCCCAAAAAATGCAAATCTATACTTTTATTTTTTTTAATTTTTGGTGATTTTTGTCTATTGTCTTTTATTTATCTAGGCAGGACAACCAAATTGCTAAAGACTTGAATTTAAACCCTTCATTTTTCTTACACAATTTTTGTTTAAAAAAAGTGCTACAAATTTTTATCATATTTGCATTTTTTTTGATGCAGATATTTCAAAATGATTTCTCGATTTTAAAAGAGATTAAAAATAATGGTGTAATGCAAACAGCTAGACCTATAACCTTTAAAAAGATTATCATGTTTATTGTTATTTTTTTTTATTTTTCAATCTAACATCACGAACTTCTAATATGTACCTTTAAATGATTAGCATTTGGGCCATTGGCTTGCAAAACCGTTTGTAAAAAACAGAAAACTTAGTTAGACGGCTATTGATGCTTTGTTAAGTTTTTGAATCAGTTAAATTTTTTCCTAAACAACAAAAAGTTAAATTCAAAGGATGTATCTATAAAGTTCTGTTAACCAAAATAACATTCCAATTTTATTTATGAATAAAATATTTTTTTCAACCATTCGTTACGGTAAATTTAAAAATTAATATGAAATTTGGAAATAAAGCCAAATAACAAACATAAAAATTTATTTAAACTAGACGAATAAAAATAAATCTTAAGTTAACATTTTTATTGGCACTAAAAATATTTTTTACATTTACTGCTTCAAATGCTAATACTTTAAACCATTTTAAGATTTATATATTTTACTACAACTTAAACATATCCTTTAGATATTAAACTACAGCATAAATCTTATAAACCTAAATTTGAAGTGTTGTTTCAAACAACTATTTGATGTTCAAATTTATTCTTATGAATAAATTTTCAGCTTAAAACGTTTATTGCTATGTTTTGTAAAGTTAAAGTTTTTCACTTTAACATTTGCTAAAATTTTTATTGATACAAAAACGTTTGACCCTCCAGTTTACCATCTGTTAAATTTGCCAATAAAAGTTTACACTTAAACAAGTTTTGTTTTTATATTGAAATATTGAAAATTTCTAAATTTAACAAAGCAGAACCAAAACCATGACCATGGTTTTGATTTTATATGTTAAATCATTAGTAGTTAAAGTGACAAAATTTTCAAACTTTGTATAAAAGTTTTGCCATAAAATAAACATGAAGCGCGAGAAAGGAAATACAATTTAGTTGAGCAATTTTAAATGGAATCGTTAGCAACTTGATTGTACTATTGATAGAAGTTAACTTTATTTACAAAAGCAATGTTAAACTTGTGAATAGAAGGCAACGAATTTTTAAGGAATATTTTTAGATTTTTTAGTCTTTTAAAGTTATTGTATATAAGTTTATTTGGTCATACATCCTTAGATGAGAAGTGGTATAACAAAAAAAGTCTTTTTGGATTTTTATGCAAACATTTCATTCCTGGTAAAGATATAATGCGTTCGTGCAGATGTTTTAATGCTCAAAATTAATAATTTCAAGCATACCCATTGACATAGAATCACTTCTTGAGTCGGATCCAGCCGTCTAACAGGCTGTGTTACTAAGTATTCTCGTGAACGCGCTAAAGTTCGTAATTTGCACAAGTAAATTTTTTGGCATTTTTTGTTTGTGGTGATAGTCGGTCCATTTTTTTTATATATCCCCTCTACAAATATCCTCCTAAAATAAAAATTTCGGGCTATCATTTACTCGAATGCTAACCTATTTTGAAACGATTTTCTGTATATATCTTTCTTTATGCCATCAACTAATATACTGAACACAAAAAATATTTGTTCATTTTTTGAATGATTAAGCCTTGCTAAATCTATCTTTAGGCCACTGTCCTGCAATTATTATGATTTGCAGTCCTGACCAAATCAAAACTAGTGATTTTTTTTCCTATAGAAAAAAGGACATTTGTTAAAACAGATCTACAGCAATAAATCACTACTTACTGCTCGGTAGATTAACCGCTAAAAATTTTGGAAGAAATGATTGATTGTAATAATAACCTTAATGAGCACATTGAAAACGCTGCAATGAATGTTTTTTCTACCAACCGAGATACTAAACATAAAAGATTTGTTTGGTCAATGTGCAAAGCTTTTACCTGAAAAAGGAAAAGCCCAAATAAAATGGCAAAAGCATAAATCACCCAACTTAAAACTATGCTGAAAGAATGGCGTCTCCTAAGGAGCATTTGAAAGATATAGACCCGACTCGTCAGACAAATTATTTTTTATGGCGATCAGCCATTGCGTAATCTTAGAGGGTTCTGTGCAAGGAATTCGATCTGTTTACAGGTCTTTTAAGAACGTATTTACTCCCAAAACATGTACTGACGTGAGTGAGTTACTGACGACTGAAGTTAGGCGTCCTAAAGAATAATGTTTTCAATTTTTTGGATACCGTTGCTGCTTTCGATAATCTTAATCCTAAAAAAGCTTTAATAAAATAAGCAAAAAATGTTTTTATAGCTACCTTGTATGGCAATATTCCTAAACTTTCGATTTTAAATTGTTCGAGAAATTCAAAACAAACTGAACCCCACCTTGAGTGAAAATAACTCCATTCTAAATTACCAATTTGAATGTAGAAGTTAACATAAACTATCGAACAAACCCACAGATTGGTACAGGTTAAAAGCCTTTAAGAAAAAAAGGACTGCTAAGTACTTTTCATTGAAGCCTCTCAAAGTATGACATGAAGACCCGTCAATCAAACTAAAGCTTAATCTGCCAATTGAACTCTTAAACCTTTTGAAAAAGTACATAGCCGGCTGGGATGTTATGATTAGAAAAAAAACTACTTAAGGTCTCGCTGTTGTGTCTCAATGTAGTATCCGTGGGCCAATACTGTGCTTGTTTTATATAGCAGGCAGGTCCAGTAACAGTCTTACATTAATATTCGCTGATTACATTGATTTTCTTAGTTTCTCATAATTAATTAATATTAATTAATATTAATATTAACTATTAAGCTTTGAAATTTGAAAACTTACTGTTAGTTCGATAAATGTAAAGATTTAAAGTAACAAGTTTTTTTAATAGCCTTAAAACAAATTTCCTTCGAGTATAAGTATTTTTACTACTATACTTATTCTAATGTGTTGTGAGCTATAACATGGTCTGGCTTGACCGACTTTAATTTTCTTTCTTGTTTGTAAATCATTTACTCGTTATCCAGAAGTGAGTCGGGGTAAGTCTTTTTGGATTTTTTGATAATTTTTTTTAAAGTTCTATTTAAAAACGCCAAACTAAAAATCCTATCTAAGGTCAAGGGGTTTTAAAAAAGTTTGCTTCCATTGCTATTCCCTGCGGGAAATTGGTGCCAATTGGTCGACGTACTCGTCCTGTTACAGGTACAAAACATGAATTGGACAAAAGTTATTGGTCGTGATCGGTAAAAAAGGCAGACATCAAGTAACTGGTTAAAAGGTGTTAAAGAGGTTAGAAGAAAAAATAGAAATGATGGTCTCTACACATTAACATACATCTGTTTTTATACATATACCACACGCGTATATAGAAACAAAGTAGATTAAATGGATCTTAAACAATAAATGCAAAATTTGCTTTTATAGGATTGGCCTGTGACCCGTTCTGAGGTGTTAGTTTTGGACCAATTGTCCCCTCCAATGACAACGCAATGTAAAAGTGACAAGTTCTTTTCATATAAAGTGCAGGAACTAGAACCAGTCCCTACCCTAAGGGACCGTTCACGTCAATAGTCTTGGACCAGTCCACTTCCCCGTAGGGTTGTGCTAAGTAAATCCCTTACCGTAACGAATTAATCTTCTAAATATATATTTTTAAAGTGGAATGCTTAAAATTTCTGATTTTCTGTTTTGCGGAAACAATTATTACAAGTTGTTTGATTGAAATCATAAAAAATCATGGCTATATAGAACAAAAAATATATAGAGACAAAAAAACCTTTTCTCTTAAATTTTCCAACGAAAAAAATATTGTTTCAGTCAAGCTATGTAATACACTTAACAACGAATAAAAAAAAATGTTGAAATTTTTTTTCAAATGTGCTTACGTTACCAAAGCAGAGGGATAATCTTATTCACGCTGGAGCTCCTTGGTATACTAAGTGTTTTTAAACCAAAACTCCAAAAGGCTTTGGCGTTTAAAAAAATAAAACCAAGAATTGTTGAAAATTATGAACAAACGTTTGTTTAATTTTTTAAGCCCATTTGTTTCCAAGGCCCACTTAACTCATTTAAAATAAAAGAAATATTTATATCCCCAAGAAAAAAAAAATTAATAAAATAAAATGATTAAGTTCACTCACCTTATACCACCTCTGGTAATATCATAATTTAAAACATCATCACTATGTTTCCAAAATACCACCGAAGATGACATTGCAACATTGCGCACCACACAAGCAAGTTGTAGGGTTGAGTCTTGTTCATAATATTTTTCCTGCAAAGGATCGCCAAATTCATCAACAATCATTACTTTGGGTGCTGAAAAGAATTAAAAATTCAAAACAAATCCCAAATGAATTATTAAAAACTTTAAAATATTTATTTTTTTTGTTTCTTTAAATTAATTAATTATCCTTATCAAGCAAACTGTTTAACTTACCATTAACATGCAAATTGATTTGTATTACACGTGGCGGATGTGTTGATATTTGACATTCGTATGTAGCCTCATCATCCTTCTTGACGTTATTGATTTTTAAGCGCCAATTACTGGGATATTGAAATTCCATTTTGTAACGTTTATCACCGGTATAAGCATGCAAGCCGACCGTTAGTAAATCTAAAGCATTTTCACCCTGTGGATTACGCCGCACCCAGGAGACCTGTTGGTTAATTGATTTACATATTTAGTCTAGTGGTTAAGTTTGTTTGTAGAAAGAATCTACAGCGATGTGTTAGTATGTAAATAGTTTTAAGAATTTTTTAATTTGCTTGTGTAGACAAGTTAATGCAAGTTTGAAGTATTAGGGATGTGTTGCTTACAGTCATTTAACTTGTATAAAACATATTGTTGGAAAATTACTAACTATTGGGATTGTAACCTTAAAGTATCAATTTAAAATTTTTGCCAATAAAACATCATGTGCTGTGATTTTTGCTCTACTTTTTCAACAAAAAACATTAACAACCGCCTAAAAAAAAATATTCCTACACCCGCATTGAAGGCTTTAATGCACGAATTATGGTTTTGTGTAGAACTGCAGTTGTAGTTTTGATGCAGAAGAAAGGGATAAAACATAACAGCTAAATAATTTGAAGACAAGGAATTGGAGACCGTTATCCATGAAAATTGCTGTAAAATTTATAGAAGGTAGCAGTACTGATTGAAGCTACTCAAGTAAAAATTTCAAAATATTTGGGGGGAGCGAATTCGATATCCCAAAATATAGCAAATCGTGTTTTATACCCAGCCAAGTTGCCATGTCGATAACAAAGTCAAATATCAATTTGGCCTAATTGCTTGGATTAAATATTCAGCTGAAAAAATGGGCAAGTCATCACAAAACTGGTTATGAATATAACTGATTAACATAAATCCAAAATTGGTGTTGAAGCCTTAAAAATGCAATCAGATATGATACTTTGAGAGTCCTTAAAGTCAATGATCGGCCACATGTGTATTTGGAAAGTTATGTCTTGTTCATTCTTATAGCCTAGAACTTGTCACGTCTGATTGCGTTTTGCTTCAGCACAATGCTTTCCTTAAGATATTCTTCAATTAAGAACAGGATTTTTCCAACTACTTTCCCGGGTTATTGGCCTCAAAATCTAAGCAGCTCTTTTTGCATGGAATTATTTATCCACAATCCATTAACAATAGCTCTTTACTAACTAACTGAAGCTGACTCTACAAGCAGTTTTTGTCTTGTCCTTTTAAATGGATGCATGCCTTAATTTACGTTTACTTTCTGAAGTAAAAGAGGTAATTTTCATTCGACGCCTTGTGGGCGGAAAAATTAATTGAAACGACATGGCTGTGCCATCTTAATGGCTTGATTTTGATGTACACTGCTAGGACGGCTTTGGTTTATAGCTCAAACAGCTCCCAGTACGTTCAACGTATACCCCGCTAACCTTATTCGGCACATAGATTTTGCAAAAGATTTTTCTTTAAGGAATGCTCAGAACTGCTTCATCGACTTTCGTAAGTATCCATGTTTTAGCATAATTTTTGTTCTTTCAGAAAGAGCTCTGCTTCTGAGCAGTTCTGATCTGTTTGAAATAATAATCTTTTGCCTTGTTTCAGTGCTCGCATAATTATTTATGTTGACGGTGGAATCGAGATTTTTAAGCACCTTCACTCCTTCCTCGATGTAAAACTACTAGCTTTCAAAATATCGCTTTTCCATTGTTGCCACCTTGGACTAGTTGTATCCACTTTGAGTTTGCTTTTGCTATAGTTCACAATTAGATCCATTTTTCTCTGCTGACTCCTTTGCAGCTCTAGAAATGGCCTTTCAACTCGAATTTAGAAATTATGTTCTTTGTATGTGCCCTTGGTGTTCACTGTATCTAATCCATTAACTTTTGCTTTTAACAAAAGGATTTTTCATCAGAAAAGGTCACACTGATTGGGATTTTTAGTTAGTTGAGCTTGGTAATTATTCTTTTTTAATTTTCTGAATTAAATCCCATGGGCAATGGATAGGGAAATTTTTTAAAGCTAATTGGTGTTAATAGTTTTGCCTTCATTATTATATATCTTACACTCTATTTTAAGGATTCTATTAAAGAACCTACTCTCATATAGTGCATAGTATCATATTTGTACCTATTTTGACTAGAAATTGAACATTTAAACCCAACAACTGTGATAAGTTACAGTTGATTTCCTTTATGTGATTTTTGAAGCGCTAATAAGCTTAATAATTGTTTCTCTAAATATCAAATGACCACTACTTTGTGATAATTTATATTAAAAAATAAACGTTAAAGTTAATAAAACTCGCATTTTTAAATTATGTACATAATTTCAGTGTTTATTATTAGTTAAAAATAAATTATTTTTTTTTGCTTCTTAAAAAAAAAGGTAATTGTACTTAAAAGAATGTTTTAACAAAACTTCATACATGTCCAGTTCTTTTGATGAGCAAGGAAAGACATTTCCAGAAAAGGTGTAAAACTATCTTCAAGGTGTCCAATCTACTTGGATATTTGGTCAAAACCCAGTGACTTGTTAGGGCGGAAAGCATTATTTAAATTATGTAAATACATTAGCTTGGATAATCTTCATGTGTCCAAGCTACCTCCCTTCTTCTCAAATTAAAAAAAATCCTAAAGATAACGCAATTCAAAGTCATTTTCCAAATGGAGATCGAAACTATTAAAGGAGTTTGCAATCAGGATGCTCGTTTTGTCAGTTTGTCTACCCGTGAATTGCCAAAGTATTTTTTCTGCATAGGATTCTAGATTTAAAACAATACTGGAAAGGCAAATCAGTCTAGACAATTTTTTTTATTTTGCCTTTCAACCTAACAGAGTGTGAACCGACTGTTAGAAGACCTTCATAAAACTGAAATAATCTTTTACTTTTTTATTTATCTGCCTCAAAAATAACAAATAATTCGGTCTAAAAACCCAGGATTAATCAGACAGACAAAGTAGTTTTTCAAAAAGACACCGTCTTCTACACCACAATTTACTTTGAGTAATCTGTGAAAGCCCAGACGTCATAATTTTCTTTGAATTCTTACCGAAAGTCCGTACGACCGTATGTTCTTTTTCAAAAAAGTATGCAACAGACATGTTAGTTTCCATTTTGTGTCGAATGTTTTGAGCCAAGTTTAAAAGGCTGGCCGTTCAATCTTCATTATTAATTCCAGTTCAAGCAAAACCTTTTTGTGTTATTTGGGGGAAAAATTTTATTGTTTCCTAACTGCGGTAGCTTGGAGCTAAGAATCATAGTCTTTGTTCTAAACAGTACTAGTGCTGCCTTTAATAAAATACAGAAAACCTACTTGGAAATAGGAAAAAGAGTAATACTAGCAAAGGTAAGTAAACCATTAAGAAGTAGATCATTGTTATTTTGATCAAAGTCGTAATTAGGTTGTGTGAAGCGAGTCAAGAAGTAGAAGAAGAATAGTAAAACTTAGGCGGATAAATTAGATTAATATTTTTTTCATCTTTTCAGTAGAAAATATATTAATATTATTAAGGTACCGAAAAGCAGAGCAGTAGTTTCTTAATAATTTTTTGTTCTTGACCAATATTTTTGAAATAATTTTTTGGGATCTCCTAAGCTTTTAAATGTATAAGCTCTTCAAACACTTTATTTAATTTTATAATAATGCAAAAGATAATGAAGTTGTTTTTTGTTTGAAAAAACTACATTAAGGAAAATTTATATTAAACAAGCCAAAGTGCAATCAAGTACATACCCTTAAATAGTTTTAAAGGAAGACACAACTTTGTACGACAACTGCCACCCGCATAGCTAAATGCAGTTGTATACTTACACGCAAGCTGTAGAAAAGAAAAAGTCCGATAGGAGGCTAAGTGCAGAAATACTTAAGTTAAATGCTAAATACCAACAGATAAAATACAAAAAAAAAATACATGTAGGCTTACAGACACATTTTGTCGCCTGAAATGCAAAAGGCTGTAACTTAAAGTTTAAGCTTCTACTAAAATAAATAAAATTATTTTTTTCACAAGTTAAAGCTGGTTATTAGCAAATTAATTGAAATACCCCAAACAACCGAACATTCTTTAGGTCATCATACCGAATTTGATTCCCTTACTATTGCTATTGTAAACAAAGCATATTTAGAAAAAACCAAACAGTTCTTGTTTTTGCAGATTTAATCTGCTTATCTGGACAGTGCCACATACAACAACTCAAATGAACATAAAAATGTAAAAAATTAAGTTATAAGTTTAACTTAAAGGTAATAAAAACTAAGCAAAATTTCCTCACTTGATATATAACAATGTTATCGGGAAAAATTTAAATGTCACAACAGCAAAACTAAGAAAAATATACAAATAAAGAAACATTTAAAAATATTTATGTGCGTTTTTGCTAGAAAATTTTATTATGAAATAAGATTTAAAGTCAAAATATTTTTATCTTGTGATTTAAAAATTAAACACACAGCCTTATAATTGTAATGGAATGGCAATACTGCAAGTTTTATAAGTTATAAGTGACTGGCTTTTTTGCACATTAGATGACTATTTGTAGACAGGCGATTAAGCTGAAAGCAGAAGTCCTTCTAAAGTTTAAATTTTGCAATAAAATAGCTTTAAACCTTTTAAAAAGCAACATAAGATTTTTTTATAAAAACAAAAACACCAAGAATGTTTTTAAACTAATTAAATTTTTAGCTGAATATTATTAAATCGACAACTGAAAAAACCAACGACTTATGTGTAAATAAAATAATAATACAAACTGTAATCCCTAAATAATTATTTACCTGCCATTTCTAACTAAATAAAAAATTTAATGAACTATCCAAGTTACCACCTTATGTCTCTTTAATGATCCTTTGTCATTCTTTAATGTTCAAAAATGCCATCCTCGTAGTTTAAAAGAAAATTATACAATCTTGCACAAAGTTTCTTCATTCATTCTTCTAAGTGTTTTTTCTGCTACTTCGTTTGCATCTACCAATAAAGATTAAAGTGCCTTTTATTCTCTAAATAAGAGCATTTGCGTCTAGTGACTCAAACGCAACAACTTTAAATTTGTGGCAATTTCTAAGCGAACTTTTACGTTGTTCTTCCTTTAGTTCACATTTTGAATTGTTGCATTATATATAAAGCCGAAAATACTTACAGTCTTATCTTGAAGTAGAGATATTCTGCAATTTAAATGTATACTGCTGCCAGCCTGCACTGTCATGTTAGTTGGCTTTCCCACCAGCTGAACATCTTCAAAATGTGGTCCGTAGCTATGGCAATAATATAAAAGTAAAAAAAAAGAAAATAACGTTAGAATAATTTTATTTAAAATATTAAACACTATGAATGCTCGTTTTAAAATAATTATATTTATACTATCTTTACGGTGTAATTTTTTTCTATTTTTAAGGGTTACAAGGCGCATAATTATTAGCCACTGAAAATGTTAAAGAATGCTTAAGTAATTTTATACCATAGAAATTTATACATACATACATATATATGAAGTTAAGGGCCTAAATAGGTAATACACAATGCCCTAAAACAAAAACAATTGTATGGAAAAAACTAAAATTTAAAAAACTTTTCCATACATTTTGTTTTTTTTTAGGGCGTTTTAGGAAATAAGGAGGTAAGATTGTGCCCTTGTTGCTTTACTATAGCAGGTTGTTTCAACATTTTACATGACTGTTACAAGACGTATGATTAATTTTTATTTTTTTTATTATTAAATATTGCTCATACGCATACCAAAAAACAATGTTTTTAAATATATTTAGGAAATATCGTCCTAACCCAAGAATTAAAATTATTAAAATAATATATGTAAATAAAAATAATATATCTGTATTTTAATTTCAATTGAATCTGGGTAAAATATAAGGTATTTACTGCCAATGCTCAGTACCGAACAAAGAGTTCTAATGAGAGAGGAAATGCATTCCACACACATAGCTTGTGTCGGAAAAATAAAGTTTTTTAAGATAATTATCTAATAAAAATAAAAAAAAAACTGAACCAATTAGCCTGATAAACTATAAAGAAAATTCAGAGATAAGCTAGATGTTTCCAAAATCTTTTCATTTATAAAATATTTTCTATATTTTTAAGAAAAATTATTATATTTTATCATATCTTAATTAACCAAAAAAAAAAAAAAATAATTGTAATCAAAATAAAAATAACTATAATTATTATTACAATTATTATTATTATTATTATTATTATTATTATTATTATTATTATTATTATTATTATTATTATTATAATTATTATTATTATTATTATGATCATTATTATTGTTTTATTGTTATTATTATATTTATATTATTAATATTGAGTCTATTTTACCTACATATATTTTAAGTTACGCTTAAAAAAATAATTATTTGGTATTTTTGAGAGCCGTGAAACTGTCTGAATATTTCCTTTGACTTGTTTTACCAAAAAAAGGTGTTTTCTTTTTATTTTATTTAAAATACCAAATTGATAAACAAAATGCCTCAACTAAATTAAGCTACATTGTTTGCTTGGTTGATTATGACCTTAAATTTAGTTAAAATAAGTATTTAAATAACGTAAGTTCACAAAACAAAAAAATCTTAGCGTAAAACAAAAAAAAGCAAGCAAAAGAACTATTAAAATAAAGTACATGGAAGCGTTTGGCTTTGCATTTAATAAACTTTCTTATCATATACAAGTAAGTAAGCATATCCTTGTGTATCCTCTGTTTTTATATTATTTTTGCATTTGCGTTTGTATTATTTGCAGTTCTTTGCATATACAAAATGTAGGTTACTTGACTCTACTTTAACATAAAATATAATTTTATTTTTTGCTTGTTAAAGTTTTGTCTTGTTTTTATTTGCATGGCGTTTTTTGCATAATAAATTAAGAAAAGATTTAGTTTATATTTTATTTTGTCATGGTTGGGGATTAAAGACCTTAGGTATTTTTTTTGTTAAATTAAAGTCAAGGTCTGGCTTATAAATGTTTTTTTAAATGAGTATTAACAGTATATGTAGAACAAAAATTAGGAATGTTTTTTTTAATTTTTCTTTGGATACGGCCCTAAGAAAAAAATGTCAAACTGGAAACTTTTGTTTTTTTAGTTCAAATATTAAGTTTCCTAATCTGCTTCTATTGTTTAGAGTTAAATAGGTATAAGGTTACCTATTCTTTTCTTTTTTACAATTTTAAGCTAAATTTTCTAAAAGCGCTTTTATTAATTGATCGGGAAAGGTACACGCAAACTTTTTTGCACACCTCTTGCCCTACACCTTGAAGTTGTGTGATGAGAAACCAATCAGTTATTCCGGCTGTAAGTCAGTCACTTACGTTATAATGAACATTTATTGGAACCAAGTTTACTCTTAAATTAAAAAAACTAAAACTAAACTGCTCCTAAAATTCACTGATTTTTCTTATTTCATATTATGTTAAAGTTTGAATTATGAGCCATTTTGCCAGCTTGTAAATTTTAAATAGTTTTAATTCCAAAACAAACAGTTATTAAAAATTATATTTAAAAGTTTTCCATATCCTTGTTAATACTTTTCGAAAAATTTGAATACTTGCCTTTTTTGGCAAGCTCCATGCAAATGTTAATTTATAAATAGCAATAGTGTAATAAAATGACTCACTTCTGCATTTTTGCTTAATTCATTTTGGTCTTTAAAACGAACAGAAATATTTAGGTAAGGTTGGATTAGGTTACGAAAGATAGTGGCTTGCTCAATTTGCCATCTCCACCCAGAGGCCTGTAGGCCCATTGTGAATCTCTTCAATGAGTCAAAAAGGGAGAAAAGAAAGACAAGCATTTTGGAGGCGCTGAACCACATGTCTATCCAGCCAGCCATCCAACACTTTTTATGAGTCCTACGATATTTCCTTGTCCATCAAACAGAAATATTTTACAAAGAGCGGTTCTTACATCCTAGTCATTAAGTTAGTCTTAACGTGAGTTAATTTAAACGAAAGTGTGAATTAAAGTGACATTTAACTTTTTTATTTCCTTTTTAAATAATAAAATACTGGGTTCCTGTACAAACTAAAATTGTCATTAAGAAAAAATATTGAATTTTTTTAAAGCCCTTACTTGCTAAAGGCCCTTTTAGGTATGAAAAGAAAAAACTATTTTTCTTTTCGACAAACTCCTTACTTTAGCTTGGTCAGGTAAAAATGTTTTTAAATATTGTATTTTTAGGAAAAAATTAGTTTGAATAATATTCGTAAGATTTTGCAAAGTCTTTCTCTTTTATATTTTTATTACCTCAAATTATTATTTTTGCAAATAATATATGAATTTATAAAAAAAATTCTCAAAATTAATATTTTAAAAATATTTTGTTTAAGCAAACGCAATTTTAAAATTATAAATTAAGCAAATGTTTCTTAGAAACCGTATTTACTACCAGTTTTCCTATTCATTTAAAAAAAAATATCCATTTTAAACAAATCTTTGTTTCTATATATATTTGTTTCTATATATATCTTTATGATAAATATGCAAATTAGTTTAAATTGAAGAAAAAATAGATAATTTTTTTTAAACCTTGCTACCAAAGCATTTTATTATTAAAATATCATTTTAGTCTTTTTCAAATTTAGTTTTTTGTAAACTTCCCTTACAATTAAGGATTTAAAACAAATCTAAAGTAACTTACAAAAATATTTTCCAAAAATAAATTTCTACACATCTCGATCTTAAGCGTGTGCCTTTGTTTCTTGTACTACATTTAAAGAACATGACAATAAAATTTCAGTATCTTAATTTAATCTACTCAAAAACATTTTACGTCTACGCATACATACATAAAAATATTTCCAAAAGATAAATATGTATCAACATTCAAACATTTGAACAATTTACGGTAACAAATCTATTTAAATTTCATTCGAATTCTTGTGTGTGCAGTGCGGCAGAGAAGAAGAATATTTGTGTGTCTGCATTCTTTTTATTTTAGAATATCTTCTATCTTACCCAGTGTATTACAGTTTACGGTATAACAAAACTAGAATTTAATTTTATTTAAGATTTTTTTTATTTTATTCATTTTTACTTAGAAACAAAAGAAATGTAAAAGTGAAAATTGGAATCTTAAGTTCAAAATGCTTTGTGTAGATGACAAGCGTGGGAGGATTTTTAAATGATTAAGAGTAAAACAAAGTTGATTTCGTAATATTGTAGTGCTTCAAAATAGCAATTTCTTGACTGAGTGGCCTTACACAACCTTACAAGGCTACGTATTAAAAACTTTCATCGAGTTGCTTAGTCTATGGGAATAGCAAAGCATTTGTTTTGCTTTTTTTGCGGTAGCTTGTATCAAAGGACATCAGTTAGTTCCAATCCTTACCTTATTTCCCAAATAGAAACCAATGTTTTTCAATGCTCTTAGAACTAAGATAATAGTGTGTGTGTATTAATTTACCGCTGCACGTCATCGCTTTTATCATTTAAAGCCTCTTTGATACAGAGGGTCCAACGAAAAGGTATACTTATTCGATTTGCCGCCATTTTCGTAAACATTAGTCTTAACAGTTTATACAAAGCAGTCATGAAATGAAGGCAAGGCAAATTTATTATTGACAAATATTTGGCAAACCAACTATTTTAATTGTTTAAACATTTTATAAAAATCAATCATCGATTTTCATAAAGAAATCATAATGGGTGACGAGGTACATTTTTATTCGAAGGGATATGTTAATAAACAGAATTGTCAGTGGGCAATGGAAAACCTTCAAATTATTAATAAGTCACCTTGACATCCATTAAAAACGACAGTCTGGTATGCAATTTGGTCAAAATGAATCATTGGACATTACTTTTTTAAAACTAAAACCAGCGTTGTGATGTGTCTCAAAATTTTTTAATGCCACAACTGCATGCTTTGGGCTTGGTTTACAATTGCATGCAGCCAGGATTACAATGAAATAACTGCGAGACCTCATTCCACATTAAGTTATTTCAAGAAATGGTGATGTTGATTGGCCTTCACGGTAGCCTGATTTGACTGCTTCGGACTTCAGTTTGTTGGGATATCTGAAAAGCAAGTCTTATGCAAACAAACCAGAAAAGCTATGGCAACTCAAATAAAACATTCGTGATGAAATTAATGAAATAACTCGTGAAATGTATGAGAATGTATTGAAGAATGTGCTCAAAAGGGCTCGCATTAGCGAAGGTAACAAAGGTGGACATTAGAGACCTGCATCAAGTCCTATTCAAGCTAATTCAAGAACCGCATAATTTTCTAATTCTTGTGTTATTGTGAGGTTAAACGGTTTAAGTGCTGGAATGTAGAGTAGCTGACACATTTGTTGTGCTGCAGTGTAGAGTAGCTAAGAATAAAGAGTGGTGTGAGGCACTGTGGTCGATAAAAAAAATTACTGTGCTTATAGTGTGGCAACAACAACAAAGACTTAAGAGTAATGTTGTTATGTTAACAAATAATAATACATACAATGTTGAGTGGGTACATACACAAACAAACATATACACAAGCAGGCAAATCAATATAAAACTCATGCGTAATTACATTACATTACATACATATGAATATTTAAAATCAACCACCTTTTTTTATAACTATCACACCAGGAACATCCCGCCAACAGTAAAGTTTCGAGATGAATTGAAATTGAAGTTTGTGATCATAATGAATTGATGTGCCGTTGTTGTTTACTTAAGTGTACTTAACTGTGAATATATTTTTCATTTAAGTTAAGTTAAGTAAACAAAAGAGATGGCGAACAATACAACGCAGTACTTAATTTTGTGTGTGCACACGAAAGGTATATGAAATGAATTGAAAATTCGAGATGATGCCTTATTTAGTGTCGTCTTGGGCTGGCCTCTAGTTGGCATATATCTGATATTGTATTTTATACATAATTTCCGATATTAAATAAAAGGTTTATCAATATGAGATCTAAGATAATGGATCTTAATCTTTCATTTAATAAAAAATTTTAAACAAAGTATTGTCGTTATTTAAGCTACAATTAGCAGATATTAAAAACTTAAGAAATATATTTTTGGAAATGTATTTTTAAATCTTTGACCCTAAGTATAGAAAATTAAAAGTACTTTGCTAGTATATTCCCAAAATTTTGAGCCTAAAGGGTTTTAATTTATTTTGGTACTTTAAGTAAGTTATTTTTTTAAACTTCCATATTAAAAAAGATAAATTTACAATACGCATTTCGTTTAACAGCTACGAATCAAGGTTATAGTTTTAAGAAGTTAATAAAGAAAAATATACTTTTTAAAATTTTATAATTTAAAATAAATTAATTTTAATTTTTGATTGTTTATGAAAAAAATCTTGCGGAGCAGATTGATGCCGCAATTCAGCAATGTTGTCAAAAAGCAATTTTTGGTACAGTTTTTGCGGTTTTGGGCACTTTGAGTCTAGAAATTAGAAACTAAAATATTGTGACCCAGACTGAGGTCGAAAAGAACTAAAAAGACAAAAAGTAATTTATTAAATTTTTGGTGTTCTGTTGCATTTTTTGAGATTTTGAGTCAGAAAATTAGAACCATTGATCAATATTAAAGTCGAAAGAGACAGTACTTTTTGGGTTATACGTCTATACTCAAAAAATAACCCAAGTAATCTTAACTTAAATAAAATAGTAGCGCTGTCAAAATAACGGTGAGTATGGATTTTATTGAACAAGTAAGGATTTTTTTAAACCAATTAAAACTTATCTAATACAAATTTCTTACTTTAAGTTACCTCCAATTCAAAAAGAAATTAATTTATTTCAAAACAATTAAGGCTTAAAAAGGTTATTTTAAGCTCCAAATTGATTAATTAAAAAATTTAAAATATTTTTTTTTTACTTACGATGGTTTATTAAAGAGAATTTTTTTATAAATTTATTTTTATTTTATATTGTTTAAAATTTCTATATTTAATATTTCAATTTTTTTTCTCTACTTTGAATCTGGTATTTGAACTTGGGACTTTTCGAACTGTCTCACCAGCGCCCTATAGTATATACCACAGGGGCACTGCCTTTTTAAATGTTAAAATATATTTAAGTCACCCCTACTAGACTTGATATAGAAACCTAAAAGCTGATCTTTTTTTTTAAATTTTATGTACGATTATAGCTAAATTCGAAACTAAAATTCTTTGTTTAAGAACGTGTCTCGCCTTTGGTATTTAATTTTTGTTAAGCTGATATAAATACTTAAGGTATTTAGTTTAGGATTTGTCAAAAGTTTTCAAAAAAATTACAAAAGGCTTTTTAATTTACAATTAAAATATTTTACGTTATCATTATTTCAGTTAGTGTGTAGAAGGGTGTCCCAATGGCAAAATGAGAAAGTACTCAAGTTTAAAAGTCGGTGAGTTGCAGGCTTGATTCCCTCTAGCAACTGGTTTTTCTGCTTCTTCTATTTTTCTTTCTTTCCAAATCTTTTCTAGATATCATCTCTTCATTCTCTGCAGGAAACGCAAGTGAGCTGTATTCTATTCATAGACAGCTGAAAACCCAAGTATTTTAGGTTTAAAACAGCAATAGTTTTTTTTTTTAATTTGTGAGAGAGTTAATGCATTTTGGAAAAATAAAAAGCAAATTTTTGTATCAATTTTTGTTTAACATAAATATTTTAACTTTTGAATTTTTTAAAATTAATGTGCATAAAGCCCATGACACAAAAGGCCTAAAAATCAAAACTTGGGTTTGACTAGAAAAATTCTAGTCAGGTACGTGAATTTATAAAAACAACATACAACTATCAATATATAATAAAAACAAAAATAAAACTATTTGTAGAATAAATTAGAAATACAATTTTGCACAACCTTTTTACCTCTTGTTGTAAATATTTAATATTTTTTGATACAAAGTGCCACTATTGTAAGCATTGCACGAACCAAAACTCCTCAATTATGCACAAAATAATCTGCAAGTAAAACATTTCTTATTCTCTTATTTTGAATGTAGCGTAATTCAACTATCAATATCCTTTTTTACCCTCTGAAAGTTACTTAAAAATTAAACCTCGTTATGGAACACTAAGCAGTACTTTAATTTTTTTGTGGTTTTTTTTCTACAAAAAGTAGGTGTGATTATGTAGGGAATGTTTTCAGACTTGAAGGTATTTTTGTGTGCATATTGTTAAACTTTTCAAATACATCTATTGTTTATATTCTTGCTCACACCCGTGTTTTAGTACCAAATGAAAATGTTTGCAATGGCAACGACTTGAAGTAACATTTTAAATGAATGTGTTCTCGAAGCTGTGGATGCCTGTCTTCATTTGCTTTTGAAAGTTTGTTTTAACTGTATTCTACAGTCTTCATTCTATTGTTAATATTATTGTTGCTGTATTAGATCTGGCTGATGTTCTGTTTTTATTATTGCTGTTATCCTTGTATAAAGGACCCTAAAGAATAGTAAACATACTTATTAAAATATAAAATACAAAAGCTTTTTCAACAATGAGTCCTTAATAAAAAGCTAACAAAAAATTTTACATATTCTTTTTTGTTTTATTTTACTGATTTGTTTATTCTTCAGGTGTTTTGCTGAAGCATTTTCGTTTCATTGCACACCAGCGACCATAACAAAATGCTGATATGAAAATTGAAAAAAAAAACTAAAACAGATGGATAAGTAATATTGTAAATGAGTAAATGGGTTCAGTGTAATCTTAGTAATTTTTTGTTCCATTTGTATATTAAAAGAAAAAATTTACTTTTAATTTTAAAATACTTTTTTTACTGTAAAAAAATTGGATTTCATACTGAAAGAAAGTGAAAATTGGGAAATGTTATTTGACTTAAATTCTTTGGCAAAACAGCAGTAATCACTAGGACCAGCAACGAAAAATATTTAAATATTTCGTTTTAAATGTATAAAGATACAATGAAAATGTATTTGCTGATGGGAATAAATAATAACGCCTAAAAATGAATTGAAGATATATTTTTGGATATTGATTGTGTGGTCTGACAAATTGAATGGGAAACCAGCAGTTAAATTTACGTAGTAGTACATAGACACTTTTAATAAAAACAGCAGTTTTTAACGAATCCTTCCTAGTAATTTCATTTTTGATTAAAGAGTAAATTGGCTCAAATATAAAAAATATATCAGCACACTCTGCTCGCAAAACCTACCTTTAAAGACTTCGAAAGATATTGATGACTGTCTAGGTAGCTTTCATAAAAAAGCCGCTGAACATGCTTCTTTTTCATGCCGCAAAATTAAATACAACTGAATTTTTCAAGGGATGTTAAACAACTTTTGTCTGAGAAAAGAAGAGCCTGTAGAGAATGGCAAAAACGTAGGTTGCCCGCACTTAAAGCACAAGCTATCTCAGAATTTTATTGGAGTCATATACAGGGTATCTGGTGGTAAATTTATATTTCTTTATACGATTATTCCAAAAAGAATAAAAGGGTAGAGGAAGGGTGGCGCCATTTGAGTTATCGACTGTGCACATCGCTGGTTCGCTGTGGAAACCTTTTTCAAGAGTAATAATTCTTACGCAGTTGCTCGTCGGCAACTTTGTTTAAGGTTTGATATTAGGCAATATAATTCAATTCGTTCGTGGGTGCAAAAATTCTGTGCAACTGCTTTGGATATGCATGTCCACGGCCAGGGCGCAGTCAATTTTCAAGGACTCCCAGAAACATTGAACTAGTTAAAAGCAGTTAACGTAAAAATCTTTGACTTTTAATACGAAAAGAAGCACCCTCACTGGGACTTTTAAGGGCAATTATTTATGAAATTTTAAAAAAGGATCTGGAGCTCCATCATTTTAAAACTCAAATGGTTCAAGAATTGAGAGAAGGTGACTGATACATATTTAAATTTATTTATATTTGTGAAACTATATTGGAGCGTTTTCGCACTGTAAATTCTACTTTTTGGAGCACCGAGGCTTATTTTTACTCAAAACGACCATGTTTATAAACGAAACTGCTGTTACCGGTCTCCAAAAGCCCGCAACCCTCGAAAAGAACATCAAAAACTATTGCATTGCTTCATGGATACTGTTTAAGGCCAGACAATGAATGTCAACGGGAAAAATTATCGACATATGGTTACGGAATTATTTTTAGCAAACCTGCGAGCCTATCCATTGTACTCCTAAAACACGTGGTTTTTATCAGGATTAGACAAGTGCACACACAGCCAAAACTGCGACGAATTTGCTTCGGCAAAATTTTTCAAAAACTGATCAGTCACTTCGAGAATATCTAGCTTCAATGGATTTTTTTATGGGGCTACCTCAAAGTGAGGGTTTGTAATGACAGTCCCATTATCTTGTGGCTTAAAAGAAAATATTCGTCAAACAATAAGCTCAAGTGAACTAAGTTTACTGCAGCGTGTGGCGCAGAGCACAAGGCTCCGTTTTAAAAAGTGTATTTAACTTGACAGAAGACATCTGGATGACATACTCTTTAAAAATAAAATCTGCTTTTTTGTTCTATCGTTCAGTTCCCGTTATAATGGTGATCAGCCAAAGAGAATAGGAGACTTAAAATCGCAAACCACCTCTGCGTAATCTTCGAGAATCGTAAGTAAGTTACGACGAAGAAAAATGCGACCTTTTTGTAAATCACTTACGGCATGTTTTTACTCCCAATACGTGTACTGAAATGAGTGAATTATTGCTTGTTGTTGTTAGGCAGCCTATACAAATGCAATTCCAGTTCCCAGATATTGCAGATACTAAAGAAGCATAAAGTCAGTAACAAAATGCTTTTAAAGCTACCTTGTATAAAAACACCATATTACGGTTGGAATTCATTCTGGACCAATTCTAGGACCAATTCTTCTACAGCAGGCATGCCGACGTGAAACACATACGTCGATGATACTGTCTTTATCAGACTCATGAAGATCTTTAAAACAACTACACCACCATACTCTCACGTAAAGAAATAAGAAAAACTATTGGGAATAAAAATTGATGAACAAAAACGTACCCCCCAAATTTATATCTTATGCAAAAAACATGCTCCCCAGTCTTTATTAATAACCAGATTGTGCTTCAATACTATGAAGCAAAATACCTTGGCATTTACCTAGATCGGCGTCTTACATAAAAGTCACACAAACATATTTTTACGTTAATACAAATAACAGCCCAAATTTACTGACTTGTTGGTAAAAACTCTGTGCTTTATCTTGATTGTAAAATTCAGGGGACTAGACCTTTGAAATAGTTTGAATTAATTATTTTTTAATATTGAAATTTTAGATAGATCTTAGCTTACCACAGATAGAAGATATGTAAAGGGATATCTTGAAACAAAAAATTTAAGAATAATATCAAATAATTGGTAACTTCTAGCTAGCTTAGTAGAGTGTGTATCTTTTTTATATTTTAAAATTTTTTATCTCTAGTAATTCTAAGTTTATAACAAAATTATAATATGGCCTTAAACAATTTGGCAATTTTAAAATATACAAAAATTTTGCAAAAACAAAAAATATTTCTTTTTTAAAGCAAAACAATATTAGTTAATTTTGTATCTATTGCCTCACGGTCACTTTTTTAATCAATACCTTAGTATAAAGATAAAATATCCTTTTCTTTTGGGCAAACACTAAATAAACAAATGTAGTTTCTAGTAACCTTTATACGTGAACATATTATTTATGTACAAAACAACTACAACCCTTGTGGGCTAAGGGCAGTTTATCTCATCCCATATCGTTACAAAATTACCTGATATTGGAAAAATGTTTTATTTATAGATTTGCAAATATTTAATTTATAAACTTTAGTGCTTAGTTTACATGAAAAATGAAACCTTTTTGACACAAATTTTACCATTTTGTTATAAAATGTAAATATTTGAATAGCTTTCAAGGAAAAAGGGTTGGCTAATTTTAAAGCAGTTTAAAGTATTAACCTATTTTTAAGTATTGAAGGTAACATATTTTTGGTTAAGTTAAAAACAAATGTATTTAAGAATTTCTTGAGTATTTGTGTTTGCTTTCTAGTCAGTGGCTTATTTCAAATTTGAAGCATAAATCATATTATTTTAGTGTCTTGTTACTTTAAAACATACCATTCTAGGAAATCATGGCGTTTTGTTATATTAGAAATTTAAATTGTTTTAAGAGTTTTAAAAGTTTTAAGCAAAAATGGGAGTAAAATGGTCTTACCCGTCACAATACAAAGCAAAACCAACTTTGTGTGTATTAAACAAACCCAAGTATTATACTTGAATTTATCCAAAATCAAATTAAAGCTTTTAAGACCGATTATTTTTTAGTTTTTTTTTTAAATCAAACCAATTTGGATTACTTCAAAAACAAAGCGGAAAAAAATTGTTGTTTATATATGTATTTTAGCATTGAAAAGCAAAGTGTCTCGGTGACCTAGAGGTAGGGGGTGGTGCTGTAGTTTATATAGTTCAGAGAGTCCCTGGTTAAAATCCCAGCTACTGCTTTTCTTTATAAATATCTCTAAGTCAAAAAAATTATTTATTATTTTTGGATTAATTACGCAAAAAATAATGTAATCAACCTTGCGCAAGTACAGTTTCGAAATTAAATCCATCCTTTTTTGGCTTAAATGTGGCTAAAAATAAGAAATTTTTACTAAATAAATTGTTCTTGTTTAAAAAAAATCTCTACTTTGTATCTCGGGCTTGTGTTCTTAAAAGTTGACAAGGGAAGTCAAAACCAAACAAAGAATGGTTTTAAGCCAATATGTTTATGAGTTTTTCGTCTTAAACTTGTATCAGTGGTACTCCAAAATATATTTTTTGCTTATGACATACGATTTAACAAAAATATTTTTTTAAATTTGTTTTCGTTTTAAAATAAATCATAACTTAGTAAGCACTGTATTACTTTATATATGACGTTTTATAAAAACATTTGTTTTTCTAAAACCAAACAAATATTAAACCCTTATATACTGAGTGTAATTTTTTAGGCATACAGTAGTACACTTATTATTGTTTGTTTTGGGTATTTTATCTAATGTTTGTGTGTATACATAGCTCTGTAACATATATAGATTTGCCAACTGACCTATATCAAAGTCAATTTATTTACTTGACTTTACAATAGAAGTGCTGCTCATATTTTTTTTTCGAAGATATTTTCTTTCTTAACATTTCCCTGCTTTTTGCTGGGGTTATACTAGCTTACATTACAACCCATTTCTCATTTGTCATTCACGCAGAAAGTCAACCATTATGCAAATATACAACATGTGTATGTATTTGTATCTACTTTTGCACTCATGCAGTATTAAAAACAAATGACTGAATGAATTTGGATTTTTCTTATTTTACTTATTTGTTCCCCCAGACATTTTCATTGATAAAAAAAAACACTTTTTTTGTTTTGATTAATGCATGAATAATTTGTTATTCTTCCGTTACAAAAATATTTGTTTTAATCATTTTTTTACTTCCAATCAAAAATTGTTTTAAATTATAAAAAGAAAAAAAAATAAATATTTGCATAACAGAACAAATAAGCAAAGGTAATTATTAGTACAATATCAAATGCATTTGAGGGGAGGTTCTGATATGCTGTTTTCGCATACTGGGGCTGAAAATTCTCTACAAACTTTATGATTATTGTAGTACGTTAATGTTAAAAATCAATATAAAGTTTCGATAATTTAATTCACATTTATATTAGTATAAGTATTGTATGGTTTATTGTTAAGCTATTATGGCAAATGCATTAAGTTAATGCTTTCGAAATAACAAATAGTTAAAAAAATTTAAATCGACGCAGGCTTACAAAGAACTAAGTGAAATAATAAGTAATCAGATAGTTAAAAATTATTAAGATGCAAAAATGATAACCATGATTAAGGGAAATTTCTGCCATGTTGATTTACCTAACGGTAAGCACTTTGCTAAATGGCTGGAAAATTCCATTTTCCTGACTAGCAAGGATACCTTATAAAACTAACTAAAATAAAAAAATTCTGCGCATGTTTTAGATAAAAGCCTTGTCAGCCACAATTATTTTTTGTATAATATTTAATTGTTTGTTAAAAAATATTTGCTTCGAAAATTAAAGTTGTTTTGACCAGACTAAGATGTCGGTTGAGCGTATTTTTACTCTTAATAAAAATAATCCACAAATAAGGTCCCCAGTTGGCTTTATATTTATTATACTTGGCCAAACGTTTATCATCTGTGGATATCACTTACTTCTTTTCGGCTTCTGTAGAAACATTTTTCAAAAGTAATAATTCTTACGTAATTTCTCGTCGAATAAGTAATGCAAAGAGTGTAAAATCTATCCACTCGTGGGTGCAGAGGTTCTGCGCAACTATTATTGTCCCACGTTCAGGGCCCAGTCGATCTACAAGGACTCTTGAAGATATTGGGCTGGTTTAAAGCAGTTAACGTCAAAATCCGTGACTTTCAATACAAAAATAGCGGCCTCACTGGGACTTCCAAATGGGATTATACAGGATAAAAAAAAGGATCTGAAGTTTTGTCCTTTTAAAATTGAAACCGATTAAGATCTAAAAGAAAGTGACTTTGATTTACGCAAAAAATTTTATGAAAAGGTTTGAGCACATTTTTGCTGTGAATCCCATTTGTGGACTGACGAAGCTCAATTTTACTAAATCGGCCAAGCCAACGAGCAAACAGCCGTTTCTAGTTTGCAAAGACCAACAACCCTATTCTGAAATAAAAAAACCATTGCATTGCCCAATGGTGACTTCTTTGTGTGCCCTATCTACCCATGATATAACTGGACCATTTTTTTTTCGAAAGTTCTGAAAGCCAGGCAACAAATGTCAAAGGTGAAAATTTTCGACACATTAAAACGGAATACTCTTTGCCAAACCTGCGAGCCCATCCATTGTATTATCCACGCAGGTGGTTTCAATAGGGTGAAGCGAGTACACACACAACAGAACACAAGGCTCCATTTTGATCAGGGTGTTCAACTCAACGGAAAACATCTTGATGACATATTCCTTAAAAACTTAAATCCACATTTCCATTGTTTCGTTCAACGGTCTTAATTTAACTTTGTGTCAAACACTTCGTTTTTTTTAAGTTTAAAAATATAAATCTGGTACCAAACACCCTGTTTACCAAACAAAAAGGAATGGCAACCCGGTGATTTCAGATAAAATAATTTGATGTTATAAGCTTAAGGATGCTCCACAGCCTCACATTAAATATTACAGATAAATCTTAAAATTTATCTTCGTGCCGCCACTTCACTAATTTTTATTCAAACAAAGGGATTTTTTCAAATAATAATTTTTTTCTGACAATATTTTATTAAATCCTAATAAATTTGTTTCTTAATTTTTGTGTTAAACAGAATAAACGAAAAATCAAAAAAAAAAATATTTGTCCAAAAGCATTTATTCTTTTAGTGCAAATAGTAGAATTTTTTTTAAAAAATACTTGTTCAAAAATCTAATGAAGTTATTTACCTTATTTTACAATTTTGCTTATAAGACCGATTTTAGACAAAAAAGTTGTTAATTTTTATAAATTTAAAACAAAGTTGTAAATTCATGTAAAAAATTGTATAAGATTTTCGAAAAAATTTATTTGAAAAATATTTCTAATATTTCTAATAAAAACATAGTAGATTTTGTTTTAATTGTACTGAAGTGGAGTCCAAACAACAATTGTTTTTTTTTGCCATCTCATTTCCTTCAATGCTCTGTCTCACTGAATCGAGTAAGTTTGACCCTCTTTAATTATACAAAGTTAACCTGTAGATTTCTTTCACGACAAAATTGTTTAGGAACTTGTAAAACTAGCAGCCTTTGAATCCGATAGGATTTCAAGGAGCCAATATGTTTGGATTGCATTATAGCCTTGATTGCTGACTAACTAAAAACTAACCAAATTATCTAAAAGTTTTAAGTGTGGACAAAAAAAAAAAATGCATCATCAGTGATCAGAACTATTGTCTGAAAGGGATTAAGACCATATAAAAGTTATTAAGACCACTGATGCATTCCTATATTTTAATAAATAGCGTTGAAAAATGGTCCCTATGTACGTAATATATTTTGTTGGTATGAGAAAAATAGATAGTGGGAGGAAGCCTAAATGTGGTAGTGTAGGTAAGGTTAGGTAGAAGAGCCAGCCATTGAAGGAAAGGATACAGCTCACTTGGGTCCGCCTAGTTCGGTCCCTTTTTGTTACCTGGCGAGGCTGATAGAACAGGTTGAGATGGAAGGAAAGAAGAAATTTATAGAAGGATAAGAAAGAAAGAAAGAAAGGTGACGTAGGAGAGGTTGGATACCAAGCAACGGCTCTGATTGGCTTTAACCTGGCAAAGCCCAGACCAATCTTGGTCCCTCCTTCATCTCAACTGTGGATACTCACCTCCTCGTGGTGTCACCTGGGGTAGCTGCTTTTAATACCCATTAAAGGTAGTGAGCTAACGAGTGCCGCGCGTTCACCCTTAAGAACGATAAAATTGGGTTGAGGCGTCGGGTTAGTAACCCACCCTTGTAAAAACTTGCCTACTATGAAAAAACGAAGAAAAAGATTAACGGACCCCCCTAATGTTGACGACCCCCGCAAACGTTTAAAGGACCATGATTTGCGAATCTGCACCTGGAATGTCCGAACTCTATATAGAGAAGGTGCAGTGTACGCACTGGCGGATGTACTTGAAAAGTACAAGGCCGATATTACCGCCTTACAGGAAGTGCGATGGAATGGGAAAGGCATCACAACTACACCAAAAGGTGACGCACTGTATTATAGCTGCCATGAAACAAGACATGAGTTTGGCTGTGGATTCGTGGTTAGCCGGAGACTCAAACATCTTGTCTCCAGATTCACTCCGGTGGATGAGAGGCTAGCCGCAATTCGTATAAAAGCCAAATTCTTCAACATCAGTCTTATATGTGCCCATGCCCCGACCGAAGACAAGGACGAACAAACCAAAGATATATTTTACGAGCGCCTAGAGAGAGCATATGACCGCTGCCCCGACCATGACATTAAAATCGTCCTAGGGGATTTTAACGCAAAAATAGGAAGGGAAAATATCTTTGGTCCAACAGTCGGAAAATTTAGCCTCCACGAGGAAACATCCGATAACGGAATGAGGCTAGTAGACTTCGCCGCGGCAAAAAATATGGTAGTTAGCAGCACCAGATTTCGACATCTCGATATACATAAGGCCACGTGGCTGTCACCAGATCAAAACACGAGAAACCAGATTGATCATGTTGTGATAGACGGAAGGCATTCATCCAGTGTGTTAGACGTACGATCGATTCGAGGAGCGAACATCGATTCGGATCATTACCTTGTAGCAGCAAAGGTTCGCACCCGTCTGAATGTGGCGAGAAACGTACGATCTGACACAGCACGGAAGCTTGACGTCGGAAAGCTGCAGTCACAACAAACAGCAACGTCTTACTCCACTCGACTGACCCAACTGCTTGAAGAAAGCATTCCTTGTCCCGATAATGTTGCAGCGCAATGGCAAAGCATTGCCAACTCCATGGAAGAAGCCGCAATATCCGTACTTGGGTACCGGAAGCCTTCCCCAAAGAACCCATGGTACGACCAGGAGTGTCGTAATGCTACTGAAGCAAAAAATGCGGCATATAAGGCAACACTACAGTCAGTAGCAACGCGTCTTGCAAAGGAAAGGTATCGGGAGAAAAGGAGAGAGGAAAAACGTCTATTCCGCAGAAAGAAGAGAGAAATGGAAAGGCGTGAGTGTGAGCGTATCGAGATGTTCAGGAGCCAAAATGAAGTCCGAAAATTTTACCAAAGAGTAAAACACCAAACTGAAGGCTTTGGTACAGGCACATTCTCCTGCACAGATGAGGAAGGTAATCTGGTGACTGATACAGATAGTGTGCTAAGGACATGGAAAAATCATTTTTCACGCCTGTTGGTATCCGATAATACCGATGATGAAGATACCACAGAACCAATCCCAGAAGACGGTATTGAGTGCATACCGCCTAGCCAGAATGAGGTCGAAATAGCAGTTACCCGGCTTAAGAATAATAAGGCAGCAGGAGCCGATGGGTTGCCAGCTGAACTATTTAAGACCGGAGGCGACACGCTGATAAGGTGTATGCATCAGCTTGTTTGTACAATCTGGCTAGAAGAACGCATACCCGAGGATTGGAACATCAGTGTTTTATGTCCTGTACATAAAAAAGGAGACAAGACAGTATGTGCCAATTACAGAGGAATAAGTCTCCTTCCCATTGGTTACAAAATACTATCCAGCGTATTGTGTGAAAGATTAAAACCAAAAGTCGACGAGATAATTGGGCCATATCAATGCGGCTTTAGACCTGGTAAATCCACCATCGACCAGATATACACATTACGCCAAATCCTGGAAAAGACCCAAGAAAGACAGATTGACACATACCATCTATTTGTCGACTACAAGGCCGCTTTCGACAGCCCCATACGTTCAAAGGTGTTTCAAGCTATGTCTGAGTTTGGTATCCCTGC
Source organism: Melanophora roralis (assembly GCA_963583895.1). NCBI lineage: Eukaryota > Metazoa > Arthropoda > Insecta > Diptera > Rhinophoridae > Melanophora > Melanophora roralis. The sequence continues at coordinate 23,751,307 of OY757189.1, read as the reverse complement.
AAAGCTTATACGACTCTGCAGGATGACTTTAACTAATACGCAATCCTCAGTTAAGATAGGCAAGAATATCTCTGAGCCTTTCAGTACCAAACGAGGTTTCAGACAAGGAGACAGCCTTTCGTGTGATCTTTTTAACATCCTCCTAGAAAAGGTTATACGAGACGCAAATGTGAATAGAACTGGCACACTATACACAAAACAGCAAATGTTACTTGCCTACGCCGACGATATCGACATCATGGGGCGAACATTGCGAGCAGTAACTTCCACCTTTGAAAAAGTCGAGAAAGAATCAGCCAAAGTGGGTCTGGCAGTAAATGCAGAAAAAACGAAGTTGATGGTATCAACGCACAAGACGTCCAGTAGACTTGGGCAGACAGTGGAAGTTGAAAACTACAACTTTGAAATAGTCAACGACTTTATCTACCTCGGCACCGCCATAGATAAAACAAACAACATCAGTTATGAAATAAAAAGAAGAACAATATTGGCCAATAGATGCTACTTTGGACTAAGTAAGCAGTTTAAAAGCAAAGCCACCTCCCGACAGACCAAAATCACCCTCTACAAGACACTGATACTACCCGTGCTTATATATGGTTCTGAAGCATGGGTACTTGCGAAAGCAGATGAGACAGTGCTTGGAGTGTTCGAGAAGAAAATTCTTCGAAAGATCTATGGACCGGTCTGCGTTGACGGAGAATACCGGTGTCGTATGAACCGCGAGCTGTATGAGCTGTTTGCCGACATTGACATAGTTACGCGTATAAAAATTCAACGTTTACGTTGGCTAGGTCATGTTGTGAGAATGAACGAAGATGCTCCAGCTAGGAAATCTTTTGAATGCGAACCTGGTGATGGATCACGCAGAAGGGGAAGACCGAAACTCCGATGGAGGGATCAAGTTGAAGAAGACATCTCGAAACTTGGTGTCAGAAATTGGAGAAGAAGCGCAGAAGATCGAAGCGAGTGGAAATCGATTCTACGTTCGGCTAATGGAACAAACGTTCTGTAATAGCCACTTAAGTAAGTAAGTAAGTAAGAAAGAAAGAACAGAAGAATGAAGCAGACTTACCAGGGTCTCTGATGCGAATCGAACCCACAACCCCCAGACTGGTAGACTCGTGTACTTACCACTGATCTACCGGGGTGGTAGTGTAAGGAGACATTTCACTCAATATTAGCAAAACATATTCCTCATAAGAACTGTTTGACAAAAAAACTTTTTTCTCTGTTGTGCTTACTGCAATTCACTGGCCAGTTGTCCAAAAATAAGGTTGCTCTCTCTAAAAGATGCATATCACTCATGAAGTCCCGGGCTTAAGAACCAATATAGAACTAAAAAAAAGGAAAACGTGTTCCGTATAACGTAGGTGCTCGAGTGAATGAATATGGTTAGATTCCCCAATACCCCTAATGGGTACACAGAAAAAACCCAGTAACCTTCCCTTAGATCCAGCCGTAGTGGTATGAAATGTACGAAAAGTACGGATTTTCATAAACTAAATGCGGTCTTTCTTAAACCAAGTACGATGTGTTTAGTTCCAATTTCTAGCATTTAGCTAAAAAAGAATTGATTTAAGTTCGAAACCGTACTTGATATAAGCTTCAAAATATTAATTTAAATGTACACGTGATTCGTCTAAAAATGAAAAACAATTTTTTTAACATGTTAGGGGTTACATACGGGATAATTTTTGGTAAGTTGTTTTTCCTTTTTATGTTGAAAACTACTGAATTTTCATTATATTTTTCAAAACGTTTCGTCTTAAAATGGTAAAAAACAAAACCAATTTTTTTTGGTCTGGAAAGACCAATATGCAAATTCTAGGGTCAAACAAGTCTTGCTTTTAAAAGGTTATTAAAAGGTTTTGTTTATATATATGTATATATAGGGAAGGGTCTTATTAAAAAAGAAGAATTTTTTTTGTAAACTGTGCTAAAACACAACTTGAATAAATATTTTCAATATTTTATGAGTTTAATGCTCAATTATTTAATTTAAATATTATTTTTTTACAAGATAGAAGCAAAATGCATAACGCAAACATAAATTTTTTTTATTTTCCTAATGAACCAAATTTTTTACTAAATTTTTTTCAAGTTTTTCTTCATTTTCTTCATACTGCTAGTTAATTAATCAAATACATCATTTGTGCAAGCATTTTACTTAAGTTGTAGCCATGAAATATTAAATAAATATTTAATTAGTGCAAAACAGTGATGACAAGTACTTACCGTTGGTCATGATGATGATGTTTATTCGCCGATGAAAATGTATCGAATATATAATTAAGCATTGGTGCATCAGTTTTATGTGCTTTGGACAGTATGTACTTGCTGTCAACTTTTCTCGATGAAATTCTTGTTACGCCTGTATTAATTCGACTACTATTTTGGATGACAGTTACATTATCTACAATATTTAAATTACGAGTGGCATTACTGCTGCCACTTCTACTGCTGCTGCCACTAGTGTTGCCTTTAGCAATTGAACTTGTATTTTGTGTTGACTTTTTTGTGGACGACAATAATGATGTTGTCGTTGTTGTATTTGTTATTGTTGTTGCTTTCGATCTCTTAGCAGTAACAATGGTGGCATTAAAACTGTCAACTGTCAAGTGACTGTTAGTATTGTGCATACCTAGTTCGCTTTTTTGATGCCTAAGGGGCGAGGATGCCGTCAAAACTGTTGGCTTATTTAAAGTTGCTAAATTTGATGTGGAAATTGAGTTGGTTTTGGTTGGGTATGTTGTGGCTTCCGTATACGATTTTAATTCTGTTGGTCGAGTTGCTGTTGTGCCACTTAATAATGTCGACGATAATAATGAAAATGATGATAAAACATTTAACTGTAACCCAGTTGTTTGGTCATCTTCTTCAGCACGTGGCAATATGGTCGTTAAAGATGATAATGATGAAGATGTTAAAGTTTTACTTTTCGCTTTAGCTGCTGTTTTAAAAGGATTTTTTGTGGGTATTAGAAATTTCGTTGTTGTTGCTTTTAATACTGGTACTTGTTTTACATTATTAGACAAAGCAATATGTTTTGTCATCGTAATATTTCTAAATAATCCATTTTCATAGTTGTCACTGTCATCATTCAGTGTATCGATTTCATTGGAATCTATTTTTTATGTGACATGAAAGTAAAGAAAAAAGACAAAAAAGGCAAAAATTTAATATAAAGAAAATCCAAGTGTGTAGAAACAAGAACATCAAAAAAACTTTTATTTAATATACACTTATACAAATGAGATCTTTTATAAAAGTAGTTATGTAAGTGTGCATGTCATTGACAGGTTAAATGTGTAAAGTAAAATGTAGACAAACAGCCTTCAAGGTATAAGTGAAATTTTGAACCATATATATTAAAAATGTTGTTTATTAATTATTATATTTTTTTTGGTAAAATTAAAAACATGGCTTGAATTGAGTGTAAAAATTATAAGAGCACAAAGTTAAAATGATCCTTTTCGTTCGTTTTTTCAAGCTCTTAAAAAAAAATAATATTTAGTAAGCGAACGTTTGAAAGATAGATTTATGTTTAAGTTTAAACTTCATTTAAGACCCGTAATAATTATGGAAAAAAATTTACAAATTTAAAAAAAGAAAATATTTGTTTTTATTTTTATAATTTTTGTCAAAAATAACTTTAAAATCTTTTATTTTTTTCTGTAAAATACCCATGTTTTTTTGGTTTTTATGTTAAATAAAAATAAAACAATTATTTCTTCCAAGTAAAACAACACAAAGTATAACAATTACAAGAAAAAAAAATCAAAAATTTTTAAAGCACTCGATTAAGGTATACCGATTGATTTAGAACCACTTCCTAAATCGATTCGAACTGTGAATACACTACTTGTCGCAATTTTGAAGTTCTTTTTACAAATAAATTCGGTTTTTGGCACAGATAAGCTTTGATCCTAGTACATAGTCAATAATTTTTGGTTATGGTAGATACATTTTTTAAATAGCCCCATACAAATATCTTCGCAGTATCAGCTTTCTTAGCTATAACTTACTCGAAAATCACTCCATTTTCACAAAAATTTGGCACATGTGCGTAATTTTATGCCACTAACTTATTCGCTGTACAAAAGTATGATCGGCTTTTATACAAATGTCCACCCGAAATAAGCATTTTTAAATAATTTGCCTGAAATTTTTATTTAACATAGTAAAACTTTTCTGTTGGAAAGGAGTGGAAAGGCCTTGTTACAAACATAATTTTTGTTAAATTTACCTTTTGTCTAGGTGGTGTTATTTGGCCAAAGTATTAGTTTTTTTTTGTCGAAGGGGACATTATGCTTAATGAACAAAATGTTGTTTATTACTATAAGAGAGAATTTTTATTGTAAAACTATATTGTAGAATTTTATGGAAATAATTTTTATTTAAAAGCTATTTATCCTCATTTTTGTTTTCTTTAACTAGCTTTAGCTATTTTTTTGAAAAAATAAAAAGGACCTTGAGCTCTTTTTTGAATTTTTACCTCGTTAAATATTAAAAGAGTTAAATTTTTTTTGCAAGGACTTTTTATTTTTTCGAAGAAAATTAAAATAACTTGTTAAGTAAAACAAAAGAGGATAAACACTTCTCTAAAAATAGTCTCCATAAGCAATATTATATAACTATGACAATATGCTCTCAGACATTAATTTGCATAAATTTTTTAATTAGTATTTTTTCTTCTTCCAATTTATTAAAACTTTTGATCAACTGCAAAGAAACCTAAATATAAGTATAAAATGCAGACAGTATAGTTTTAATTCTACTATCGAAGGGTATTAGTAAAACTTCATTCTCAATTTTTTAATTCTTTTACTACACTTTGATAGTATTTAGAATTGAACTTTTACTTTTAAAAGGCTTTACAAACAGATCTAAATGTATATGCTGTAAAGTATAATCTGGCTAAAAATTACCTTTTTTTTATTTTTCCTAAGCTTTTTAGAGTGCTAGGCCATGCTCATATTCTATGGATATGGGAATAAAGGTTGCTTAAATTTATTATGGCTGTATTTTTTTCTGAATATTAATAGTAAAAGTTTTGGACCCCCTGCAAGGTATTCCAAAAATGAATGAGTTTTTTTTAATATTTTAAAATAAAAAACTTTAGGAACAGAATTGTTTTGACTTTATATCACTTATATTTGAAGAAAAATATATAGAATATAATACGGCTGGGAATGACCACTTAAAATTTTAACACATTTTTTTGTTTAACAGGATATTTAAGGATAATTCCTTGGCTCTGAAGAAATGTCGGCACAAGCACTACTTAGAATAATGTTTGATAATAATTTTGAATAAACTTGTCTGTAGCATAGCTTAAACAAAAAAAAAAATAAAAATTACAATTGTCTAATTTCCGATTTAAATCTGAAATTTAAAATAATATTACCTTATATAAACTTAATTTCATTATGCATTTTACTCAAATATTAACAAAACAGATTATTCTTTCATATATTTAAGTTGTTTTTGAAACATGAAATAATAAACTTGTATATTACTTTGAAAAATATATATGTTGAAAAACACATAAATTAAATGGTCTTTGCATTGCTGTTTTGATACATTCTAAATACATTCTAAAAAGATGTAAAACCTTTGCTCTTCCATATATTTTAATCCATGAAAATATATTCAAAAACTTTAATCTTTCATATTGTCTTTCATAAATCTTTTATTTGAAAACTTTAAATTTATCTTGTACCATATAACTGCAGTATATCTTACATTTTTGGTTTCAATTTTCTTATTGCATATAACTTGCTTTAGTTAATTTTATTTTTTGCTATTTTATAATCTTTTCTAAAAGTAAAACTTTGATCTTTTTTTTAGTGCTTACGTTTTCTTTCTCAATATCATGTAATGTAATTCCACCTATTTCTTTTCAATGTTTGGGTATGTAAATTCAGGAATTTGCATTAAACTAACAAAAACATCAATTTTTATTCATTTACTTTTGGGTTTTCCTTGGTTGAATATGTATTTATGTCAGCATGTAATATAGTTTTTAGGTTGAAAGCAAAACCTTTTACGCTTCTTGGTTTTGTTTGGAAATAAAAATATACGTTCATATGGTAATAGACGTGTAAAAGTTAGGTTTACGTTTGTTTAATTTTCAAACTTTCTTTTATTATACTTCTTAGATTGTTTGATTTAATCTCATATAAAAAGTTCATTGAAAACATCTGCTGTTAAAACAAGTAAAACTTAACGCATATATATCTTATATTTAATTGAATTTCTAAGACCAATAGAATTTTTCGTTGCAAATAAAAACTAAGTGAATTAAAAACTTTAAATTTCAATAAAGATCTTTCTTACATAAGCATTTTATATGTAATTATTTTTTGTTATATATCTATGTAAAAGCTTAACTAAAATTTATATTTTCCAGAGTCTTTAGTAGAGTTTATGTAAAATTTTCCCAAAATTGGAGACTTGGAATAAAAAGCTAAGAAAATGTGTTACACTATGAATGCCAGAGCTAAACTAAGTCATACGTCTATAATGAATATTAACACTTTATTTTTAAAGAGGTATATAGCTTTGAAATATTATAAAAAAAATATTTATTTTTTAAATTAACACAGAAATTTCTTCACCGGAAAAGTAAGCCTGGAGGTCTAGGGTTGGTTTGGGCTTAATTATTGATAACCGTTTATCAGAAAAACTGCTGCAAATATTGTCCTGCAATCATTCGCTCATTTCGCGATATTCGCGTTTGACTATTTACTTCACAAAATTTTCAAAAAGTGTCGTATTGTAGTGTTAAATCAACTTCAGTTACCAAATGTTTTATTTAATAAACCATTTGTGGCACGACATATGGCAACGTCTTATTTAAATTAAAATGGTTCAATTGATTATCAAAAAAGTCAGTAATCAAGGCTCAATGACTGGATACATACCCAATTCCTGTGCACGATGGCGGATAGTCTGATTTGGGACTTTCTCTACGCTACTATCTACAGACTTCTGTACGAACTGAACAACTTCTCTGTAAATGCGTTTTATTATATGAAGTTAATCTGGTGCAAAAACCTTTTATATCTTTTATAATTAATTTCCCTGATGAACGATTACGCTGAACGAAATATTGACGTTATGTCCAATACGTATTTTCAACGGAACCATGATACTAAAAATGAAATTATTCAAATCAGGTTGGAATGACAATTCAAACTATATTTTAACCACTTAACAGCTAAGAAAATGGTCGTTAGCTAAAAAGAAGTTTTCTATCTTAAGTTTTTTAACTCTTTGAAAACACCCTTTTTAAGTTTTTTTTACACCAACTAAGTTGTCAAAAAAATAAGTTTAAATTTCAGTTTCAGAAAAAAATAAGATTTTTTTATTTTTATTACATTACGTATAAGAAATTAGTTTAAGTCCGCTAGTTCTAAAAGTTGTTAAGCTGGTATAAAGTGTATGACACTACAACAACAAGCATTCAATCCGGAAACTTTTAAAAACTTTAACTTAAAACTCAGACGTTAAAAAGTTTGAGAATGAAATACGCTCTATTTTTTAACCGAGTTTAAACAAAAATACTAAAAAAACAGACATGTTTTTACGCAATACAAATGATTCCTAGCATTGAAACTCATATAATAACTCAGGTAGTGTAAATTTAGTTTTTGAGATGTTTAACATAAATCGGCTCAAATAAAGATAGGTATTTTTCTTATTTGTTGTTGGAATAACACTTTCTAGAATTTTTCTAGAGCAATTACGTACACTGGCTCACAGCTTATTTTATGCAGTGCAATATTTTGTTTTCAAAGCCCTATAAAAATGCAACCAACGGGAACTTTGAAAAAATTGATGTCATTTAAAAGAGAAAACGTTGTTGTTTAACAAACGAAAATCACAAATTACAAAAACGTTTATTTTAACTACTTAAAAGTATAAAAACAGAAAATACTCAAATTTTTATCTCAAGCTTATTTTATGCAGTAAATTTCTAGTGTAACAGTACCTTAATGCAGTGTTGTTCGTTATTTTCGTGTTTCGTATTTCTATTTCTAGAAATGATTTATTGTGGATTTATTAGTCTAATTGTGTTACATCAAGTTTCGACTTACAAAAATTCAACTGAGTCCGCGTACAGCATTACAAAAAAGGGAATTGGTTTTAAACCACTTTAAAAATTGCCCTTTACAGCGATAATTAGCAGAAATGGTAAATATTAAGGCTTCCACAGTCCAAAAAATCATTAAGCGTTTCATCCACGAAAATCGCGTTCATAACAAAGGCAGAAAGGCACCTAATAAAATTTTTAGTGAGCAGGACGAGCGATATATTTTGAGGAAAATAAAGGCGAACTCAAAGCTTTTGGCTCCAAAGCTGTCCTCCGAGGCTGCACCTGACCTTAGCAAACAATGGTGAGCCAAAACTGTTCGCCGAGTCCTACGCTAAAATAGTTTTCTTGACCACGTTTTACGCAAGAAACAGTTTATAACCCCAAAGAATAAATTTTGTGCGCTAAATTTCGCAAAAGAACATGTTTCCGAGGAATCTGCATTTTGGAATTCGGTCATGTTCGCTGATGATATAATATATATACGAATATTTCCGAATTCCAAAACGCAGCCAGTGGTTTTAAACCAATTTCCTTTGTTGTAATGCTGTACGCGGACTCAGTTGAATTTTTGTAAGTCGAAACTTGATGTAACACAATTAGACTAATAAATCCACAATAAATCATTTCTAGAAATAGAAATACGAAACACGAAAATAAGGAACAACACTGCATTAAGGTACTGTTACACTAGAAATTTACTGCATAAAATAAGCTTGAGATAAAAATTTGAGTACTTTCTTTTTTTATACTTTTAAGTAGTTAAAATAAACGTTTTTGCAATTTGTGATTTTTGTTTGTTAAACAAAAACGTTTTTTCTTTTAAATGACATAAAATTTTTTTCAAAATAATATTGCACTGAATAAAATAAACTGTGAGCCAGTGTATCAAAAAATTTAAAAACACTAAAAAAGGTTTTTTAAAAATAAATTTACTCCCTTATTTTTTAAAACGCAACGCCTTAAAATAAAAACAAAATATATTGAAAATTTTTTAAAGTTTAGTATTTTTCCATACAATTGTTTTTGTACTCATGCGTTGCGTTTTACGTAATCAACCCCTTAGAGATGATGATGCTAAAGCTAATTTCTTAAGCCACACCTGTTATAATCTTTAAGTGCGTCTTTCGAGTAAGCGTCATGTTCTTAAAGTACTTTTTTAATAAACAATTAAAGTTTAACCAGTGTTAGGAGCTATAGGCTATTCGTTTAAAAGAAAAATAAAGTTTTTAAGTTTTCCAACCCATTATAGTTTTTCAAATAATGAGAGTTATCGCAATTTAAAAAAAAATAAACAGGTCAAACAAAAAAGAAAAATTTGGTTTAATTGATCTTTGTAATAACACAATATTTTAGGTATATTTCATAAAGTCCCCCTTAATCAGGACTGACATATTTATTGCAAGTGTTTCGAAAATATCCTGACGGTAAGGTTTGATGGTTACTCCTAACAAATTACCCCTCGTTGCTTTAAGGCAGTTTGCTCTATGTCCCATCTTAATGCAAGTGTGAGTTTTGATTGCTTGCACAGTTATAATTGCCTAAAATTTAGGTTAAGTTGTTAAACAATAATATAAAAAAATAAGAAAATTGTTATATATGGAATAAAGGCACCTTTTTTAATTTGAAACCAACAAATGTACAAATGCAATTATCGAGGTGAACAAACGCACATGTGTCATGTCACGCAAACAGTAGCAATGGAGGTTAAATATATAATACTTAAAGGTAAAAACTAGCTTTAAATTAAACTTAAAAGAATAAATATATATTATTTGACTCTTTAAAGCAGGAGAGGTAGTATGTAATAGTAATTGAAAAGTCTTCATTTCGTAGTTTTTGTTAATGATTAAATTAGTCAATGTTGCAAGTTGAATATGAAAAATTTTATTCAAAGTTTAAGTAAATGATACCCCAAAACTATTGATTAAAATACAAAACTTTTAGTGTCGCTTCAAACACAGTATGATGTACTTGGCTCTTTTAAAAAAAGTGTTTCTTTGTTGAATGTTAAAAGCAGGCACAAGCTCAGCAACAAGCAAGAAGTTTTTATTTTTATTTCATTTATAATATTGCATTTACACACTTTTAATACATGGGCACCGATGCGTAAAATATATGGGTTAAAAGATAATCTGTGGACAATTGGAATTAAGATTATATGAAAGTAAACAAAGTTTTCAAAAAAGGAAAATATCTGAAAACAAAAATATATTTCTTATTTACTCAACCAAAGTCATAATTCATACAATATATGGCACAAAATTTGCCCAAAATTCTGCATCCTTAACTAGAAAAACCCCCTTTTTTGAGCTTTTACGTTGTTTGAGTAAATGAGCAATTTTTATGTCCTATCAAAATTGAATTGATAATTATTTTATTTGCTAATTATTCAATAAACCGTAATGCTAAGGGTAACTTTTTTATTACATTTTATTTATTTCTTGCTCATTATGAAGTTTGTTTGATTAGTTGTTGAGCAATTACTAGCGAATTATCGCATGTAAGCCTTGATTATTTTTTTTTTTATTACCGATGTTAAAAACGTATATGGTCTATATATTTTCGAGTGAACTATTCCGTTGTTATATAATCTTGTATTACATTCAAGGCGTATAAGTGATATTTCTTATAAATTAAATAATACTCATACGACCCTAATACCGTGTTCAAACAGAGAACTTTATATGTTTGCATCACGCGAATGCTAAAAGCGATTGGGAATAAAAGCTTTATTCTCAACCGCTTTTAGCATTCGCGTGATGCAAACAACTTTTTTCTCATCTTAATATATATTTGATTAAGTTTTACTTAGAAAAAGAGGAAAAACAAAAAAATATGTAGACTACTGGACATGAGTTCTTTTTTCATTATTATCGTTTAAATATGCTTAAAACCAGATTAGAGGAAGCTAACAAACAATTGAAATCGTTTCATACAATTTAAGCATTGATTCGCTAGTTTAGATGTAGTATGAACGATTTTGACGTAATAAACTTCTTTTAACCTTATGGTGCAAAAAAATTAAAAGGTAATTAACATTCACAATTTAGAGAGAAACCAAAAGCAAGATGAATATATTAATATACTTCTCCTAGTAAAATAATCATTATTTATATCCCTTATATTTTTATACGATTACTGCTTGATTTTTTAAAAGAAAAAGTTACAATAATAAAAAAAATCTATGAAGAACGAATAATATTAAAAGTATGGCTATTAAAGGTAATTGCATTTTTTTTATTACCTTTGCTTACCTAACAAAAATAGTGCAAATTTAGGCATAAGTATTTATGTGTAATTACACTTACACCAGCTACGTGGTAGGGGTATTATGCGCTTGTGCAGATATTTGTTTCGCCAAAAAATAATGATCTGATGATGTGTCAATTTAAGCATGTCCATCTGTCTGGCTGGGTGTACATGATTTTTTGAAATCAAAGTACAGGTCGTAATTTTGAAAATACTTTATAACACAGCCCCCATACAAATGTCCTCCCAGATTAAGCATCTTGGGCTCAAATTTTATTTTAATTTTAAAAAATTTTGCACATGTATTTATCTAGCTTTATTCCGCTGACTACTGTATTGAACGAAAGTATGATTGTTTTATTTGTTAATTTAGTCTCCATACAAATGTGCTGATGGACAAGCACTTTTGGCTATAGCTGACTCGAATATAACACTGTTTCAACAAAATTTGGAACACGTTAATTTTTCCATATAGCCTTAAAACAAATGTGGTACAGGGTATAACATGGTCAGTCTGGAACGAATATATCTTTCTTATTTTTTACTTTGGGATAAAAAAGAATATGTTTGAGTCATTTCATATAATATCTTGCATGTATTTAAAGTTATTATTTACATTTTTATTGCATTTTAAATGTTTATATCTTTTAATTTTGGACTCTAATTTAAGAACAATAGTAACTCAAGTTTTACCAAAAACATTAAACCATCTTCCGCACTTTCACTCTACGAGCGAAAACAGGGGCATACTCTCTTTTAAGTCTAGTTTCAAAAGTTATTTAAAAACTTATCCCCTGCAGACCTTAAGTACACATATGTATACATATGCACGTATCAGCACATTGTTACATGTAAACAAATTTGATTTTGCTATGGTTTTAATCGAAACAACATATTCCTTTATAAAAAGCATTAGAGTAAGTAAGATATTCAATATTCATAAAGCTCATCACGCGAATTTTTGAAATAAATATGTAATATTTAAAATTGTATTTAAGAAACAGATGCTTTTGGTTAACCTTCTGTTATGGTACATGAAGATGATGTTGTTGAAATTTAAATTTGATAAAATTTCACCTAATTTACATTTTGTGATTTTCTTTTATGTTTTTAGAAGGCTTTCATTTAACATTAAATTATTAAAGCATCTTGACAAGCCTACGTGACGCGCCGGCTGCTGTTTGTAATTTTAGATCATAAATTTCGATTTTATGTAAATAGGCAAACTAACGTGACGCATACTGATTTGTTATCACTTAAAGATAAATTGTTTTAAGTACATAGATATATATATATATAGATATATATATATATATATATATATATATATATATATATATACATAACTACTTTTATTATAGGTATTTTAATTTAGGCTTATATAACCAAGCAAAACATTATGACAAATCATATGTTTTCGTTACTTGCAACTGATGACAAATGAATAGGATTACTTTATATTTTGCTTCACTTAAGGAGAATTTTAAACAGTCATAATACCTTAAGTTAATGTAAAATCGTGCCTTGTTTCTAGAGATTTTATAGGCAAACCTAATGAGCTCTACTATAATTTAACGATTGAAAATTGTATAATTTAGGATATTTCTTTAAAAAAAATATAGCAAACGTTTCCTTCCTAAACACAGGCCCTGCTGTTATTATTTTCTCGGTTGAATTACTATTAATTTTATAACTCTCTAAATACATTTTACTAATTAAAGAATAAGAAGATTTACAATTTTTTTTTTTACTTAAAATTATGCAAATGAGTTTATGGTCTATAATAATCTAATTAAACTTTACAATACCCACAATAAGTAATTACTGCTACTTAAAAATAGCCGTTAATGTAATTAGTAAGCCTAAATCAATGCCATTTTAACCTTGTGGGATGAGAATGTTTTGTTTAAAGTTTATATTTTCGGTTTCTTGTTAAAAAAAAAACTTAACGGGACAACTTGAAAACAAAAATTAAAGAGACACAAAAAAGGGACTGGAAAATCTGTCACCCTAAATAACATCACAAATATCTGTTTTGTAATTTTTATTTTGCAATAGAGTAAGCACGCGTATGTAATTTATTTGTTAACAATTTTATTTATTTTTATCTATAAAAAATATAAAAAGGTTAAAAACTTACTTGCTTAGTGGTTTTAATAAGAGATTTGGTTTCTTGCAAATGTTACCTAAATTTAGACAAAAGAAGCTAAAATGTTTTATATCCCAGTTTTAGCAATACGAAATGATTTTGTTAATTTTTTAAAGTCTTAGTTGAACCTTTGTTCTTCTGTTTCAACAAGAACAAATTTAAATAAGGGAGCGTAAGCTATCAACACTGCAAAGTGGAATAAATACCTGTTCAAAAAACTACCAAAATTCTTTAGAGTAACTAAAATGGTTCTTAAATTAGGAAAAACTTGAACTGAGTGAGATCATGACTGCACTTGTGGATCACCCAAATCTACCAGCCATCTGTTAGGGTATGGATGGATGACACACACATGTCAGAGTGGTAAATTTGAATGTTTGATGTTAATATTTAAACTGAAAGTGAAATATTTGAGGCTGTAGGTGAAATTTTGTTCGATTGCAAAACCACACAACAAGCAGGTAATTGGCTAATGTGTATGTCCTGCAGGACTTTAGGTATTTTTTAAGTTCCTAACCTTTTTATCTTCATAGACATCCAAACCAAAATTTATATGTTTCTGTTTTGAAAGCTTAAATAAGGTTTTTAGTCGTATTACAATTTTTCCTAATGTCCTGGCTATTTATACATAGTCAAACAATTCCCAAAGGGAAAATGATTCGCTGAAGCTTTCGAACATAATAATAATAATTTTAAAATTTAAAATATTTGGTCTTATCTATTTCTTATAAAAACATGTTTATATAATCTATTTAAAATATTCCATATGTATCTTAGCTTATTTTATAAGGATACGTATATTGATATGTAAATCATGCGCTTACGCCCACGTATTTATCGATTTTATAAAAACTCAAAATAGTTACGTCATTTAAGAGTATATCAAAAGAGTTTTTGTTGGCTATATTTAATGAAATAATTTAATGTTTTTCTTTTGTTTTGTGCCCTGGTAAAATATTTTACTAATTCCGTGTTACTTATATTTACACCTTTTATAATAGAGAGCCACAATATATGTATGTTTTCATTAAGAAATTCCTTAGCAGTCGCTTTCAAATTTCTGGGCGTCAGCAGCAATAGTCATAAATGCCTTTTAAATATTATGTAAAGTCTCATATTGATAACGGAAAATTTGTTTGAGAAATATTAATAAAACAAAAAGTTATTTAAGCTTTAAACAGCCCTTACAAAATTATATGTGTTTCTTCAAACATGTATATAAAATGACTGAAAATAACACTTTTTTTAAGCTGAAGCAAAAGAAATTGACCATAAAATCAGATAGAGCCATCAAAATTGTTTTATGACTGTGGATATTCTTACAAGTATTGTTGAAAGTTTTTAATCACTATCTTTTAAAAGTGTACTTTAGCAGAAATATTTTATTGTGCTTTTATTTTAAAATTTAAGATACAATTTCCCCTTAAAATATTACGTATGAAAAATTTGCGGGCACAGGGACACGGTATAATTTTGACTTTAAGTAGTTCTCTAAAGACAAAAAAAAAATAATTTTAACTTTGCCACCTTTCCTATGGCCTAAACACATTTTTTAGTAGTAGAATTCATTTATGTTCCGCAAAATTCTAATCAAAAGTTTCAGACTTCAATTTTTTTCCTTCCTTCAGTCTTTTTATACCCTTCACATAGTGATAGGGTATATATCACTTTGTCATTCCGTTTGTAATTTCTTTATTATTCATTTGCGACCACATAAAGTATATATATTCTGGATCCTTATAGATAGGGAAGTCGATTTAGCGATGTCCGTCTGTCCGTCTGTCCGTCTGTCCGTCTGTTGAAATCAAGTTTCCGGAGTCAAATAAAAAGATACAGACCAGTTAATGGTGTCAAACTATTAGAGATATCCTGGAGACAATCGTTATTTAAAATCAATAAAATCGGTTCACTATTGACCGAGATATAAGCGAAAACCCAGAGTAACCCATTTTTTTTAGGACAAAATCCGTGCATATATCCCTATATATCTCAGTAAGTATAGTCACTCTTGCCACAAAACTAAGCACGGATACTCCTAAATAAGGGACCTAAATAATGGAAAAAATTTTTTCAGATAGGACCAGGGGAAGGGGTATTTTTTCTACAATTGCTCAAATTTGGTGAAATATTTTATGCGCTATATCTCGTAAACTATAACAGCTATCGACTTAAAATGTTCTACAAAAAGTAACTGCACGCTAAAGGCTACGCGTTTAAGAAAAAAAATTTTGGGTGGGGGCAAAAAAAGGGGTAGCTCCCATACAAATCGACAATTATTATAAAATATTCGATAAGCTATATCTCGGAAACTATAACAGATATCGAAATCAAATGTTCTATAAAAAGTAATTGAACGCTAAGGGCTACGCCCTTAAGAAAAAATTTTTTGGGTGGGGGCAAAAAAAGGGGTAGCTCCCATACAAATCGACAATTATTTTCAAATATTCGATACGCTATATCTCGGAAACTATAACAGATATCGAAATGAAATGTTCTACAAAAAGTAATTGCACGCTAAGGGCTACGCCTTATAGAAAAAATTTTTTGGGTGGGGGCAAAAAAAGGGGTAGCTCCCATACAAATCGACAATTATTATCAAATATTCGATACGCTATATCTCGGAAACTATAACAGATATCGAAATGAAATGTTCTACAAAAAGTAATTGCACGCTAAGGGCTACGCCTTAGAGAAAAATTTTTTTGAGTGGGGGCAAAAAAAGGGGTAGCTCCCATACAAATTAATAATTATTATAAAATATTCGATACGCTATATCTGGGAAACTATAACAGCTATCGACATCAAATGCTCCACAAAAAGTAATTGAACAATAAGGCCTACGCTTCAAAGACAAATATTTTTGAGTGTGGGCAGAAAAAGGGGTAGCATACATATTAACAATTTTTGTTAAATTTTCGATATGCTATATCTCAGAAACTATAACATATATCGAAATCAAATGTTCTACAAAAAGTAATTGGCATTAAGGGCTACGCTCTGAAGAAAAAGATTTTCGGATGGGGGGTGAAGAAGGGGTAGCTCCCATACAAATTAACAATTTTTATAAAATTTTCGATACGCTACTTCTGGAAAACTATTACAGCTATTATTCGAAGTCGAAGTAATAATCAAATAATTCATACATTTTGGTGAAAAAGTTGGTGAAGAGCAGGGGGACTAGAACAATTAATAAGTTTTATTAACCTTTAAATATGAATAATGTCGAAAACTTTAAAAACTCTCGACCTCAAATCTTCTACATCTATTTCTATTATTCATACGAACATTAAAATTTTGTTATTTTTTCTATGGGCTTTAAAACTCGCACAAGGTTTTTTATTATATTATTTGCAGTACAAAATTACTCGGCTGGGTATATTTAAAGACCAATGTGAAGGGTATATAAGATTCGGCACAGCCGAATATAGCGCTCTTACTTGTTTTATTTCAGTTTTTCTTTTTTCTTTCTTTCTTTGTTTCTTTGTTACTCTTTCTTTCTTTCTTCTTTTTTCTTTATACCTCTGCTCTTTTTAATTATTTTTTATTACGAAATTTAAGTTTTCATTTCGCACTTGTCTTAAAAGGCTCACTCTATGTTTGTAGGCTTCTGGCTGGAGCTTATTATAAAATTTCTGCGTCCCGTTTTCCATTAGGTCTGAAGTAAGATAATTAAAAAAATTTCTGAATCCGGTATCACCTTCTCTGTCTAGGCTAATTGGCACCCTTGCCCGTATCCAGTACTGAACAGATATCAGTTTTATACCTGTTAATGTTTAAGCGATAAAAAGTAAATATTTCATTAAATCTTGCCGAGAAGCTTCCTTTAACAGCGATGTTATACTGCCACTTGCCACGAAACTCTTAAAAATTCATATTTTTTAGAGTTGGAATTCTTTTTAACTCTGTCCTGTGTTCCATTCTAATATATAATAGCTTAACACAAAGGATTACGCCAAGATATATTCCCTTGCCAGCCAGTTTTAATTCTGGCCTATTAAGTACTGGGCTTCTTAAAGTTTCACCCTTAAGCTTTTAGTTAAAGAGCAAGATGTTTTTTTTTTAATTTGGCTTAAGTTCATATAATTTCTTTTTATTAGAAGAAATAAATGCAAAAAAAGAAATACAAAAGATTTGACCCCCCTATTGTTTAATAAACAAAAACAAAAAGTGTTTCATTCAATCTGAGAGATGGATTAATGCTTGTCCGTTAGTCAAGTGTTGCCAAGGAGACTATTAATGGAAAAAGCATAGTGTATATGAAAAGTAAACTTCGTCCTAACTTACAAAGTAAAAATGAAAGAAAACAGTCATGCCGTATCCCTTTCTCTGTTACGTGTAAATTAAATAGCCAAAAGACACTACTACCGTTCAAAGAGTACTGATTTTGAAATTGCGTAGCTGCTTTAGAAAATGCATTCTACTCGGCTAGTAGCGGTAGAAAAACTTGCTTTTTTCAAATGAAAGTTTCTTTCAACATTAACGGAAAATATTAATTTCTTCTAACAAAAAGAAATTATATGAACTTAAGCCAAATTAAAAAGCAAACATTTGTATTAAAAACAGTTCAACAATAAATTAAAATAGCGTTAAATAATAACTTTATTTTAAAGGTTTAATGAACTTTTATCAAAAAAATTTCTATAAAAAAGCTGTAACGAACTAGATTCCAACATCATATTTACATGTTTTTACAAAATCAATAGTCGGTAACCAGCCTCTTACAAAACAATAAAACAAATTAAAGAGATTAAAAAAGGAAAAACACCATTTTTTCTAACATGTTTCAAATAGATTAAAATAAAAGGCCAACCATGCAAAAGCAGCCACTAAATTTTTTTTTAGGTTTTGCGTTAAAAAAATAAGTTTTATTAATTTTTTCCTTGTTGCTTGCTTAATGGAAATATAAAAAACCTGCAAAAAATTCATTTAAGCTTGCAAAATGTCCAAAGCTTTAAGAGTGAAGCAATTATTGAAATTTATAACGCCAACAATGTTTTCGCTAAAGAATGGCAAAAATATTGAAAAAAGAAAGTGTAATGTTTTGAGTTTTTTTTTTGTTCTTTTAACTAAAAACAAAAACACTTATTTCACTGGTTGTTTAGAAAAAACCAAAGAGTTTTTTTTATTTATTTTAAACTTGAAATTAAATTAGAAAGAAAAACAAAAAAAAGTTCAATTTCAAAAAAAAAAAAAAAAAAACGTTAAACTTGTTGTTTTACATTTTTGTTTTAATTTTTCTTTTGCTAAAATTAATGGACAGCAATTTTCCATTAAATAATAAGTTGAAATTAAATAAAACCCTCTTTATAAGGTCATTGAATAAGGGAAATACTATGTCTACCACCTAGGTTAAGTGGCCAAATCATAGACATTTGATAGAGTGAAAATGTAAAAATAAACTGCCATTCAACTTTAATTTAAACCATAATATCTGTGGACTTTTCACAAAGCAAATTTTATGAAAAAGGTAAATTTTACAGGAAAATTTTATTGAAAAAGTATGTACTAAAACATACTTATTTTTGAAAAGAAGTACTGATTGTGATTCAAAGAAATCGAAAATTAAAAAAAATATTATAAAAATACTATTGGGTTGAACATTTTCCTAGCAGCAGAATGGCGTGTGTGATATCGAAAAAAATTTGCAAAAAATTAATTAATGTTACACCATTTTAAATTGCTTAAAAAAATTTAACTCTTAAATAATTTGTTGAAAATAAAGCTGTGTTTTTGACAACATTTTTTTTCCAAGAATAGATTGACAGACATACGGATGGTCACGCTTTAATCAACTTTTAGCGGATCGAAGTAATTGAAGGTGGGTCTAAGCTTACGCAAACTAAAAATAACGCTAATCTTTTCTTGCAAAAAAATATGAAATGCGTACTGATTTCGAACCGAAAATGAATGGTCAGCCTAAGTTATAGACATTTCAGCAAAGTAAAAAAGAACTTTAGGGTTTACAAAACAATACATTTAGAAAGAAGTTATTTTGACAAATGCAAATATTTGGGGCTAATACGGGATAAAAGCTTTCTTGCAAAAAATATTATAAATTTATTGTATTTATTTTTTTTTTTTCACTTATTTGAAGTTTGTGTTTATTTTTCAAAAATTATAAGGTAAAGTCTCGAAATAATTAGATTTGACGATGTCATACCTTTGGATCTAGCACGCAAAGGAATGTCTAAATTATAGTTTGGAAGCAAAAACAGTTTTCAAAGTTGGGATTTTATGAATGGCCAGCAACAAATACGGTTGCCGGCGAATGTCAAGTTCTAACTTATTTCAAAATACCATAACTGCAACTGCAACACGAAAGGTCTTTGAAATTTTGAGAAGCGCATAAAAGGCAGAATTTAGTAAGTTTACAGAAGTTGTATAAAAATTGTTGGTCTAACTTTCTTTCTCAAGACAAATTTGCTTGTTCGTCTTTTTAAAGTGATTAAAATCTAGTGTGAATTAGTTTTGTTTTTAGTCGTTATGTCTAACAAATTTCTATTTGTATTATCGTAAAAAAGAGACAGTATAGATAAATGTACATATATACATATGTGCCTATAATCTTATATATAAAAGAACAATTTTTTTTTTGTTAGTGACACCGCTTATAACTCAAGAACGGCTGGACCGATTTTAATGAAACTTGAAAAAAAGACATACCCGATATCTGGGAATGCGTTTTAGGCTTATTTATTTTTTAAAATTCCGACTGGGCGTGGCACCTCCCATACAAATTGAACAGTTTTTTTCACATACCTCAATACCTATTATAGCTGAAGTCTCCAAATTTGGTATAGGTAAGTTATTTACTGATGTGAATAATTGAGTTATTTATGGGCGGAAACAAATAAATGGGCGTGGCACCTCCCATACAACAAAAATAGTTTTTTGTATATATCTCAATACCTGTAATAGCTTAGGTCTCCAAACTTCGTACGGATGTTTATAGTGCTAATATGCAGAATTGAGCTTTGTATGGGCGGGAAAAAATAAATAGGCGTGGCACCTCCCATACAACGAAAATAGTTTTTTGTATATATCTCAATAACTGTAATAGCTGAAGTCTCCGAACTTCGTATGGATGTGTATAGTGCTAATATGCATACTAAAGCTTTGTATGGGTGGGAAGAAATAAATGGGCGTGGCACCTCCCATACAACGAAAATAGTTTTTTGTATATATCTCAAAAACTGTAATAGCTGAAGTCTCCAAACTTCGTACGGATGTTTATAGTGCTAATATGCATAATTAGGCTTTGTATGGGCTGGAAGAAATAAATGGGCGTGGCGCCTTCCATTCAACGAAAATAGTTTTTTTGTATATATCTCAATAACTGTAATAGTTGAAGTCTCCAAACTTCGTACGGATGTTTATAGTGCTAATATGCATAATTAGGCTTTGTTTAGGCTGGAAGAAATAAATGGGCGTGGCACCTCCCATACAGCGAAAATAGTTTTTTGTATATATCTCAATAACTGTAATAGTTGAAGTCTCCAAACTTCGTACGGATGTTAATAGTGCTAATATGCATAATTAGGCTTTGTATGGGCTGGAAGAAATAAATGGGCGTGGCACCTCCCATACAACGAAAATATTTTTTTGTATATATCTCAATAACTGTAATAGTTGAAGTCTCCAAACTTCGTACGGGTGTTTATAGTGATAATATGCATAATTAAGCTTTGTATTTGCAGGAAAAAATAAATGGGCGTGGCACCTCCCATACAACGAAAATAGTTTTTTGTATATATCTCAATAACTGTAATAGCTGAAGTCTCCAAACTTCGTACGGATGCTTACAGTGCCAATATGCATAATTGTGCTCTGTATTGGTGGGAAGAAATAAATGGGCGTGGCACCTCACATACAACGAAAATAGTTTTTTTTATATATCTCAACAACTGTAATAGCTGAAGTCTCCAAAGTTCGTACGGATGTTTATAGTGGTAATATGCATAACTGAGCTTTATATGGGCGGGAACAAATAAATTGGTGTGGTACCTTCCACACAACGAAAAAAGTTTTTTGCATATATTTCAATAGCTGTAATAGCTGACGTTTTCAAACTTCGTACGGAAGTTTATAGTGCTAATATGCATAAAAGAAATAAATGGGCGTAGCACCTCCCATACAACGAAAATAGTTTTTTGTATATATATAAATAACTGTAATAGCTGAAGTTTTCAAACTTCGTACGAATAAATGGGCGGCGCATCTCCCATACAAAGAAAATAGCTTTTTTATATAAATATCTCAATAACTGTAACAGTTGAACTCTTAAAACTTTGTAAAGATGTTTATAATGGTAATATGCATAATTAAGCTGTGTATGGGTTAAAATCTCCAAATTTTGTGTAGGCGTTTAAGATGTTGATGCTAACAATTAGGCTGAGTTTGGGCGTGAAGATAATAATAGGCGTGGCGCCTCCTTTACAAGAAAATATCTTTTACATTTATATGTAAATAAATGTAACAGCTGAAATCTCCAAATTTAATATGGGTATTTATTATGTTAATATGCATAACTAAGACGAGTATAGGCAGGAAGTGAATTATGGGCTTGGAACCTCTAATAGCATGGACATATTTATATGTGTATCTCAATAACTTTAACAGCTAAGGTCTCCAAACTTTTTGGTGTGGCACCTCCCATACAATTGGAATTTTTTTTACATGTACTTCAATAATTCTTATACCTAGAGTCTCAAAATTGTCTATGTATGTTTATGTTTGCTAATATACATAATTGACGTGAGTATAGGAAAAAAGGGAATAATGGGTATGGCACCTTCCATACAACAAAAATGCTTTCTAATATAAGCCTCAATAACTGTAAAAAAACTTCAAAAACGTGTTCATATTTTTCTTAAACCAGTTGAACGCAATTTAATTTATTAGTTTAAAAGTAACAGAAATAACCTAAAAATTGCCACTAAATGTTTATCCCTTTTTACCCCCTAGGATCAATATTATCAAAATTTTATATTTATATTTTTCGAGATCTGTCGAATGCAATTTCAAAATATAATTTGAGCCCCTTTTTATATTTTTCGGTTCCGAAGGTACAAAAGTGGATATATGGTTTTTTATCCTGTCTCGCCTCTGGTGGTCTAATATTTCAAAAAAAGTACTAAAAAGGCATTCATAACTTTGAAACCTGTCGAGCGTAAATTAAATTATAATTCTATCTTTTTTTAGTTCAGAAGCTACAAAATTACCCATACATAGTTCAAGCCTTGCCCTAAGCATTAAGGCTATGCCATGATGAATCTGTCTGTCAGATAGTCATTAACGCTTTTTTTTTTCTATACATTGTTTTGTAATCACAACAAACATTTAAAAAATAAAAAAAATATTTACAAGTGGCAGATAGGGATACAAAATAATGAAGCCATTATAAACTGAACTGTTTGTGAAATTTTTCTTGGTAATAGCTTCCCATCTTAAAAGATGCGATAGGCTCAGCTTTTCTATTCACGCTTTATCAGCAATTTTCAGTACTTATCAAAGAAACAAACAGAACATGTTTATAAGTTTTTGACACGCTATTAAGGATAATATTTTGTGAACTGTGTGTGTTTAGGCAAAAAATGTGCTTGCTGATTATATACATATATTGTTAGGCAATACGTGTTTGGAGATACTCGATGCTGGATGTATTCAATAAAATGGCAAAAACGAGGCTTGCCGCATAAACACATTATTATTTGGTTAGTCGAGAAGTTCGACCAGAACAGAAAGATGATATTAAAAGTGCCGAGATCCCTGATCCTGAAACAGATCAAGAACTACATGATGTTGTAATTACATATATGATTCATGAACCGTGTGGCACCATCAACCCCCAAACTCCATGCATGGTCGACGGCAAGTGTTCCAAACATTATCCACAAAAATTGACGGCGGAAACTATCACTGGCAATGACGGTTATCCACTGTATCGGCGTTGATCGCCCAATGACAACGATCAAACTATTACAAAGAAAGTAAAAGGAAACGGTTTTGTGATTGACAACAGTTGGACTGCGCTATATTCGCCACTTTTTTCCAAATCATTTAAGACAGTTTGCAATTTTGAATATTCTAATTCAGTGAAGTCGATCAAGTACATCTGCAAATGTGTCACGAAAGGCAGCGATTTGGTTGTTTTTAGCATCCAAACCTCCAATGGCAACGATGAAATTACGCGTTATCAAGTTAGGCGGTTTGGCGTATATTCTCATTCCATATTCACGAATGTCATCCCACACATTTAGCAGTGCATCTCAAGAACGGCCAATGAGTATATTTCACTGCGACAAATGTTGTTCAACGTGCTGCTCCAGTGACAACATTGACAAGTTTCTTTGCTGTTTGTCAAAGCGATCCGTTTGCACAAACTTTACTTTACTCGGAGATTCCACGGTATTACGCTTCTTCAAAAAAATGTTTACGTCGAAAGAAAGGCACTATGGTTCCTGGGCATCTGGATGTGCATTCAAGTGATGCTCTTGGTCGCATTTATATAGTTCATCTGAATAATGATGAATGCTTTTATTTGCGGTTGTTGCTGGTGAATGTTTGTACTATTATGGTATAGTCTGTCCAACATTTCGTGCTGCATTTAAAGAACTCAACTTGCTTAAAAACGATACTCATTGGGATACGACAGTCGCTGAGGCATATACGAACATTAATGACATGCTTCCCGTCAAGTCCAAGTCACCAGTGGAACAAATACAAGGACAATGTGTCATTTTACATCAATATCGTGTCAGCTCGAGAAATGCAAATTTTGAAGTCAATGCGAAGATGCATAACTTTATTTACCTTATTTTAAGAACCTAAATTTTGGTCTGGTACTGACTGGACTAATATCAATTACATAATTTTAAGATTTGAATACATGTCGTAAAGTTCGCATTAGCGAAGATTCAGTAATAATAATATGGAGAAAAAAAAGATGCATAACCGGGCATTGCTCTTAATTGAAGACATTTGCTACCTTTCTTGCGGCAGTTTGTTAGTCAGGTTAGGACTGCCAGCACCAGAACATGAAATTAATGAGCTACTAAATCGACAATTGGAGCGTGAACGTGAATACGATCGACATGAGTTTAACCAATTAGTTCAAACCAATGTTACCATCTTAAACCTCCAACAGAAGGAAGTCCATGATATAATATTGAAGGCAGTTGATGATAGAAATGGTAGTTTTTATTTCTTGGATGCCCCCGGTGGAACTGAGAAGACATTCGTCATGTCATTGATTTTAGCCACTGTTCGTGCGAGATCCAACCTTGCTGCAGCGGTAGCTTCATCTGGAATAGCGGCCACATTGTTAGAAGGATGCCACACAGCTCACTCAGCGTTAAAATTGCCATTAAACCTTCAAAATAAAGAGCAACCGACACGTAACATTGCGAAAAACTCCGCCATGTCCAAAGTTTTAGTAGGGTGTAAAATCATTATCTGGGACAAATGCACAATGGCACAAAAAACGTGCAAAAGAAGCTCTTAAAAGAACACTAAAATATCTGCGCAGTGACTCAAGATGTTTTGGAGGTGCAATAATTTTACTGTCTGGTGATTTCCGCCAAACACTGCCAGTCATTCCAAGATCGACGGCTGCTGATCGAATGAGTGCTTGCGTTAAATCGTCAAGTATGTGGCGTTTTGCCACAGATACTGCAGTTGACAGAAAACATGAGAGTTATATTGCTAAACGACTTATCAGCTCAAGATTTCTCCAACTAATTGTTGACTATCGGCAATGGCCGTATTCCCGTGGACGAATCAAACGGACTGATTTCGTTTCCTCAAAATTTTTGTAATTTTGTATCGTCAAAAGAAGAGCTCATCCAGAAAATATTCCCCAACATAATTGCTAACGGGAAAAATTATGACTGGTTGAGTGAACGGGCAATTTTAGCAGCTAAATATATAGATGTGGATGATTTAAACTATGTAGTTCAGAATCAAATCGTTGGTACTCTGCATTCTTTTTAATCTATTGATTGTGTAACAAACGAGGATGAAGCCACCAACTATTCAACTGAAGTTTTAAGCTCCTTGTATATGCCTAGCTTACCACCGCACAACTTACAACTGAAAGTTGGCTCAGTAGTTATCGTGCTTCGAAATTTAAACCCATTGAACGCGTTTGGTAATAACAAAACTGATAGTCCATGTTATTCACGCAATTATACTTAGAGGAAAATTCAAAGGTGAAGAAGTTCTCATTCCGAGAACTCCGATGATACCAACCGATATGCTTTTTGAGTTTAAGCGAACTCAATTTGCTATTCGTCTTGCATTCACAATGACGATTAAAAAATTACAAGGACAATCCTTGAGTATTTGTGGTCTTAATTTAGAGAATTCATGTTTTTCTCAGGCCAACTATACGTTTCATGTTCACGTGTGGGCAAACCATCTACTTTATTTATACTTGCGCCTAATAACAAAACGAAAAATGTCATATATCACAAGGCACTGCACTAAAGGGAACTAACCTCAAGCAATAAAATACAGAGCTTCCTTATTTTTGTAATCTTTTTGAATTTTTGTTTTCCTTATAAATATATTCCAATTAACTATTTGACTAAATAAGCTTTGTACTCTTTTTAAAAAATCCATATATTCAATGATTGTTAGGTGGTACGAAGTTCACCGGGTCAGCTAGTAATATAATAAAATAATTATTTTTTTTTAGTTTACAAAATTAAGTTAAAAACTATTATTGAAAATATAAAAAAAATTTCCCTGACGAAGCTTCCCATTGTGGTGGCGAAATATTGGATAAAATAAAAAACAAATATAAGATCTTAAGCTTAAATTAAATAGGACAAAACATTAAAACAAAAGATCGAAGAATATAGGCGAAAATTTTTGTTTTAAGTATAGAAATATAGAAATATATTATAATGAAAAAATTGGACCCTGACTACTTATTTAAATGAACTCATTACGTACCACAGAAATTTGCTTTAAATATTTTTTTATTCAAAATAAAAAACACCTTAATATTAGGAGTATGAGCATTATTTTATTTTGTTTTAGTATATACTGAAATGTATACTAAAATGTAAATATTAAAAATTGACATTTTAATTAAAAACTGTCTAAACCTTTAACGCGTATTTGACACTATTGAACTCCCATGCTCTTAAACAAAAAATTCATTTAAATTTTTCAAACAAAAAAACAACATCCCAGAATCCCCTCAGAGATTAAAAAGAACAAATACAACTAGAGTTTTGTGCTTTTAAACCCTTTATCAAATATCACGTAATTTATAGATTATTGAACAATGCAATATACAGCTTAGTGGCCATAAAAAGTGTCCCAATTCATAGAAAACAAATAAACTTTTATTTGGTTTTTCCTTTTTGTTTTATATTTTGTTCTTTTTGTTTGAATTTTTGAAAATATTTATTCAAAGCCATGCACGTGATTTCTGATAGCTTTTATTTATGTTCAAAATAGAGGATATACAAACGTATTTGTATTTTAGACCATTTTGAAACACCAGCATAAACATAAATGTAAATAGATAGTTTTTGGTTGAACTCAAGGGTTAAATCAGGGCATTTGCTTTAGGATAAAAACACAACTTTTGTAGGGGAAATTTTTGATAACAAGAAGTTTAAAAATAACATAACACCTTTAAGGGAAATTTAATTTATTAACGATATCGGGTAGAATTTGCTTGATATGTATATATTCACATTAATATTAAAAATTGTGTAAAAATAGGCACATGTTAACCAAAGATGAGAAATACTATTTTAGAAATCAAAATTTTTTATGGTTCGTTCGAGTGTTCGATTTTTATATATAAAATTTTAAAAATAAAAAACATTTTATATATGGGTAGCCACCAACATTGATTCCAAAAAAAATTGATGTTAATAAATCCGTTGGTGTCATAAAAATATTCGTCTTAAAGTTATTTGTCGTATCTCCATAAAACTTTTTTTTGAAAATTTAAATTAAAACAGAGACCGTAAATCATAATTATTTTTGAGTTTCCGGTGCAATAAAAGCGTGTAATTTATAGCCTTAAACTAGATTTTTTGAAAGTGTTTTTTTTTAATATTTATACTTAATATTTTAAAATTTTTTTTTTTTAATATTAATATTTTTTAATTTTTGCAGAATAATCGTTATGTTGTATAATTAGGCTAAAAATCCAAAGAATTACGATTGTTTTAAAAAATTATGATTATTTCTGCCAAATAAAAACTATCAAAAATGAATATTTTTTAATGTTTTTCTATGATTGTTATGATATGATTGATGGTCAGTTGGCCATTTTGGCATGTTATTTCCTAATCTTACAATACATAAAAAATTGTTTCGGAGTACATAACAAATTATTTAAAATTTTTTCTAAAATTCAAAGGTTATTCTGAAATTCCGTTTTCAGTTATGTTTTTCTCCTTTTGTTCCTTCCATCAAAGTTCTGGTCTTCCCCATCTGCGTTATTAGTCACCAGGTCTGCACTCAAATGATCTTCTTGCTAAATCATCTTCTTTTATTCTTACAACATGACTTAGCACAAGTTAACGTTATTGTGTGAGGTGCCTTTGCTTTTAAGTAACTTACTTAGTTCAAAGTAGTATCTATTGGCCAAAATTGTTCTTTTAAATAAATAAGTAAAAATAAGATGAAATTGTTGATAACCTTTTAGTTGAGATTTTCATCTTCCACTGTATACCCAAGCCTACGGTGCGCTTATACCATCAACTTATCTTTATTTTCATTTACTGCCAGCCCAATCGGCTGATTCTTTATTGACTTTTTCAAAGGTAGCAATTAGCGCTCTTAATTTTTGCCCTTTGATGTCGATTTTGTCAGCGTAAGCGAGAACCAAGTGCGGTTTTGTGTTTCGAATGACTAGGATGACCTTTTTTTTCTTTTTCGAAAGCAGTACACTTTTTGGTTTTTTTAATAGGGTATTTTGGTTTTTATAGTCTGAGAATCCTTTAGTCCTCCTACCTAAAATTACTTACCAAGCCAAATAAAGCATGTCTGGCCGTCCCTCCGTCTAGGTATGTATATTTGTAATTAAGATTAAAGATACTTGATTTTGTTGAAAAAAATCAAAAAAAAGAAATGCCACTAATTACAATTTACTATGAAAGCGTTAGATTTTTTATATAAAAATGAACAAAAGATATAAAATCAATGCAATTATTTTTAAATTCTTAGTATTTCAATTGAAATAAATTCAAATTGCTTCACTAACTTAAGCACTTACTAGTTCACTCTTTTAACACAAATCATCAAATACTCGTTCTCCATAGTATATTTCGGAAAGAAAAATATTTTTTTTTAAATTATGATCTGATTTTTTGTCTACTCAGCAATTTTCTTTTTCTTTCCACCGTAAGGATATTTTGATTCTATCTATAATTTTTTAGTCAGGATAAAAGATAAATGCAATGAGGGGAAGAGGGTTTTGAATATTATTGTTTGATTTTAAAGCATTAAAAAGTTTTGTATCTTAAAAACACTTTTTATTCAAGATAATTTAGCAAAAATTTTTTCGTGACTACCCACGACTGAACTTAAAATTGTTAAAATTAGGCAAAAGTATTTTTTTATTTTCAAAAATTACAGTAAAATTCAATAAAGTATTGCCAGAATAGGCAAAAGAATATTTATTCGTCCAACAATTACAAAAAAAATTGGCAGCATTATTTAGTGAATAAAAAAAGAATTGTTGGTAAATAGCAATGCCTTAACGGTCGTTGGAATGCTTAAACGTCGCGACGTTTATAAGATAACATAAGCAATGTTCGCTAAACAATTGATAACATATTGCTGACAAAAAAGATTTCAATACAATCGTTGCCTAAAAAAATTTTCACATGATTGCAAAAAAACACAAAAGCGACGATGAACTTGTTAAGAAATTATCAAAATAGCTTGTTAGATCATAAATTACAAGAGCCAAACATAATCCGTCACGAAATAGTCACTGTTGTCAAACAATATTTTAAACATGTACCAGCTGGGTCATTTTATGTCTATCAATGTTTTACTATCTCAGACAAATTTTTGAAAAAATTTTTAAATTGAAAGTTTCTTTCAACATTAACGGAAAATAATAATTTCTTCTAATAAAAAGAAATTATATGAACTAAAGCCAAACTAAAAATCAAAAATTTGTATTAAAAACAATTAGTTCAACAATAAATAAAAATTAACATTTAACTCACACATGGCACGGTGCAAAATGATCTTTAATAATTTCTGTCAATTTGTCGTTGACAAAATAAAAGAAATTAAAAAGTGATTACCTCTATTGTATGATATACAATAATAAAAAGCGTTTCGTTCCATCTGAGAGATGGATGAATGCTTGGCCGTTAGTCAAGTGTTGCCAAAGAGACATTAAATGGAAAAAAGCAAAGTGTATATGGAAAGTAAATAGAAGGAAAAACACTGCTACCGTATACTTTTCTCTGTTACATGTAAGTTAAATAGGTGATGTTTACAACCAAATACACTACTACCGTTTAAAGAGTACTGATGATGAAATTGCGTAGATGCTTTCGAAAATGCATTCTACTCGGCTAGTAGCGGTAGAAAAATCAGCTTTTTTCAAATTGAAAGTTTCTTTCAATATTAACGGAAAATAATAATTTCTTCTAATAAAAAGAAGAAATTATATGAACTAAAGCTAAACTAAAAATCAAAAATTTGTATTAAAATTTTTAAATATCAAAATTATCTTGAAAAATCAGTACAATCAGTACTCTTTTTCCAAAATCCGTACATTTCAGTACACACATTTCAGATCAGTACAATTTAAATCAGTACATCTACTGTTGGTCACCCTAAGAATTCTCGTATAAACTTTTTTAAGAGTATGTTGAAAAGATCGCACGAAAGGCTGCCTTTTGTCTGGAATCTCGTTATGTACTGAACGGCTAAGAGATATTCTTTCCTGCTAGGATTGTATATCAGTTAAGGTCATCTGGTAGTGTCATATTAGTTTGATATCAAACTCAGGCATAGCTTAATATATAATATATAGACTATATTTATGAGGTAATTAAAGCCCTATTACACAAGTAAATTAGTTTTTATTTTTTTACTTAATTTTATTAAATCTGGAAAATTGTATAGATAATCTGACACACATAAATACGCATATAAAAATTTTTGTATGTGTGAGTTCATAATATTTTATAAGATAATATTCTAGGTCAGGGTCATATGTTAAGAAACATGTTATTCAATAAGTCCGTTTTAACTTGTTATATATTAATACTGTTTATTTTAGGTAAAATAGGTCTTAATTATTTCCTTACGTGCGTACATACATACATATGTACATACATGCGTCTTTTTGTTTGTCGATATATCAAAAATGTAAAGAAAAAATTATTATCCTATTACTAGTTAATATGCATGTTTTTTATTAAATTATAACTTGTTGTAACATGTTGCATGTTTTTAAGGAACATTTCTTAGAAACAGTCTACCTTAATTTCTTGTAGAGAATAAACATTATATAAAACAGTTTTTGCTATATTTGATTTTTATTACATTTTGTATTTACTACCTGAAAATTTATTTATACACACATATCCAAAACCAGTATTTTAAAATTCGGATTACGAATTATCAATGAAAAAAGCAATAATTTTATTATCGGCGCACAGTGGGGCCAAATGAATGAAAAGTGGCGATTAATTCATAGAAGTCGTAATTTAAAAAAAAAAAAATATTTTTTATTAATGGATATTTATAAATACATAAAAAACCAACACTTAAAAAAAAACGGAGTGAAAAAACACATTTTTTAACCTTTTATGGGCCATTTTGTGTTATGTAAAAAATCCTCTTTTTTCACATTTTTTGCTGTAACTTTGGAACGGTGCGCTATAAATTATTCAATTAAATTGCAAATTAAAGCATACTAAATGTACTTTAAGAAAAATAAGTAATATTTTTAAAATTAATAAGGAATAAATATTTTATATGTATTTCTATTAGAAAATTTTTAAATTAAAATCATACCTTTTTTCTCGAAATTTTAAAATTTTGCTCAAACATGAAACATTTGAAAATCTAATTGTTTTTTTTATTGATAAATAACCATAAACAAACTATTTAAAAAAAATTTAATTAAATTCGGCTATTCAATTTTTTATTTTTTTTGAAAACAACAATTTTTTATTATAATCATTATTACCTTCAATGTTAGTATTTACTTCACATTCAATTTCATAATCATAAATTAATTCGTTACAATAATCTTAATCTTCATCTTCATCTCCATC
This sequence comes from Melanophora roralis, assembly GCA_963583895.1. Taxonomy (NCBI): domain Eukaryota; kingdom Metazoa; phylum Arthropoda; class Insecta; order Diptera; family Rhinophoridae; genus Melanophora; species Melanophora roralis. Next base: position 23,719,521 of record OY757189.1, on the reverse strand, counting down.
TTCATCATTTCTATTTTGATTGCTGGGAAGTACAAGCAACTCCAATGCAGATTTTGGCATTAGCTCTTTTTTTTTTTAGAACTATTGTTCATGCTTGTTATAAACGGATCTGAACTTAAGAGAAATCTATTAAAGATATCTTCCATTGTTTTTTCTCGACTGCATTTACGGGCAAAATTCTCCCTTTAACTTTTAAAATCTTTATTTCTGGCTTCCTGAGACTCTTCGGTTAGCTGACCAATTGGCAATGGCGATAATGATATAATTTCAGGCCCATGAATAAAATATTTGTGAAGAGTAGGAGGCATATAGTACCATGGATATTTTTTCACAAATAGCCTGGCAGTGTTATTAGCGAAGTTTGTAAATTTTTCAATGTTGACCTCAATACCACTAGAAACTACAATTAATATTGTGTGCATATTTTTGATCAACTCTAAATCAATATTAGTAATTTCAGCAGATACTTCTGCATTCTTAAAAAAACGTCTTGCAGTATTCCCGTCATTAGAGTTACCAAAACCAGGTTTTGGTTGATCAATGATCAATCCCGTTCTCTTTTTAAATTCGCGTTGAATACGACTTTTAGTTTGATGCATGTATATGACCAACAGTTATTATGTAGGACTCAAATAAATGACAATAATAAATAGGGATGGGAGCGTGACCTCCTTCAATTTTTCAAAATAGTGCACTTGTGCCATATACAATTTTCTAATAATTTAAAATTAACAAATGTTTAAGTAAAATTCATTGAAATATCATAAGCATATGTAAAATAATTTAATTAATTTTATTTATAGTAAATAAACCAAACATACGCAATCACGTGAGCATGCGTGAATTAAAGTTACTCACGCCCCCATCTCTAATTAACAACACATTTTTTAGCTACAATAACAACTACTCGTTATAGTATAGTGACAAAACAAAGTAAAAACAACTTGATGTTTTGTTTTGTTTTTTTTCATATTTGTGGATTTTTAGCATCTTGAGTTATTTCACAAAAACAAGCATAACTCAAAAATCGCAAAAAATCGCAAATAAATATTTATTAGATCTGATATTATAACACTATATAGACGATTTTACGCAAGCTCACGAACAAAGTTGTTGAAACTCCATATATAAATCAAAAATAGCCCATTTTTGGGCTAATTTTATTTTATTAACATTTAATATTTTTAAAACATTTATTTAAACAAAAAAACATGTACTATATAGTAAACTACCTGAAGTTGACGGTTCCATTATAAAAATTTAACTTTTAGAAGTATTAATAGAAAAAATTATCAATTGAAATATCAAAATTTTCACTTTTTTTTGAATATGCACAAAAAAATAACAATTATTCAACTTTAAATGCTCACTTCAACTAAAGCAAACAGCTTAAAAGTATAATTTTTGCAATTAGGGATGCAGAATTTTATCCACTTTCACCCGGTACCAAACACGATCATAAATTTTAAAGTTCATATTTTGAATTAATCGCCATTTTTCATTCATTTGGCCCCAATGTGCGGCGTTTCCGTTTTCTGTTGTTTTATATAAGTTTTCAAGTTTAGCTGTGTATATATTTATCAATATTATTTATGGCAAAATAGTTAACTATTGGTCAAAAGAAACAATAAATTTTTTTGACGTGATCGGCCTTTTTCTTTTAGTTCGTTTTTTCATCTTTAATTTCTTTTTCAATTTTTGTTTATGGGAAAAACCAAGATTTGCTTGAATAGTCTTAATACCCCAGCAAGAAGTTACATTGCTTTATAATAACTTAAAGTGCCGAAAATCCCTGTCGGCCCCACTCACTCATAAATAAGCATTATAACTCATTATTTTAACATGGCGATGACATTAGAGGCAATTACTTGCCACCATCGTTTACAGAAAGGAAGTTAAATAAGCACTAATCACGCTCGCAAAGGGTTTAAATAAACTTTTGCTTTAAGGAATTAAAAAAATCCTTAATATAAAGGGCTCTAGTAAATTATTGATTACTTTAAATGATTATTATTATTTAAACGACATCTTGTTAGTTATTTACATGAATGTCATGTAATAAATAACTTATTAGCTGACAACTTATAAAAAATGCACACGATATATAACAGCAGTTTAAAAGTAAGTTGTTTTGTAATGACTAATAACTAGCAAGTTTTTGCTGGGATATTAGCATTTGCTTGATTTGACAACAAAATGCGTTTAAGTTTTAAAGGGGAGAATGAAATTATAGAAGGACGAAACTTAAAACGAAAATAAAAAAGCTCAATATAAAAGCCTATAAAACAAAATATATTTGACATAATTTTAATAATCTTGGGCTATAGTCACAAACTTGATCCTATATAAAAAAAAACTTATAAGTGTTGTAATTTCACCAAAATATCTTCAAAATTTGGACCAAATCAGACGGAATGAGATTTTTCTAATTCGGACCGATTTCTGTCATTTGTCTCCTGGCTTAGCTCTTGCTTTTTTAAGTTAAAATTTTGTAAAAATATGTATTTTGGAACTTTTTCTAAGCTCTGAACCAGTTATAATAGAATAGAAACATTACTTAAAGTGCGTTAGACTGGTCGTAAAAAGTACGACCGCTGTTTTGTTATATGTTTAAATTTTGTACCTCTTAGGGTCTAAAAAGGTTATTTATTTATTTTTTGTTAATTTTCGGTTAATTTTTATAATTAGTTTTAAACATAGAAAGAACGGTTATGAATCCCGATTTAGGCCGAAAGTCAACTTAGTGGGTTAAAATTTCTTTTTTAAAATAATTGATACAGATACTTGATCCAGATTAGCATCGACTTTTAACGAAGCCAGGAAAAAGTACTTTTCCAAATTTTTTGCATATTTTGTTATTATGAAACTTGATATATAAAACATAGGGCTATTAACCCATGTTGAGATTGAAAGTCAACAATATGGTCCAAAAGTACTTTTTTATAGTACTGGTACTAGTAGGGCAATTTTCGACGTTACAAATCTAGAAATCTTAAATTAAGTTTCATTAACGCGATTGAAGCCAGAATTCAACAAAGTTGTCAAAGAATATTTTTTTATATTATGCTGGTTTTTTAAATTTTTTGAGATTTTGATTCAACACTAAAAAATAAACTAAAAATTTTAGTTAAACCAAGTCGTAGTTGTTTCCAGAGTATGGTAAGTATGGACTTTTAAGCCATGTGCCAGTTATCTAGTATGAATTCCTTGCTTTAAGCCACATTGGAGCAAAGAAAACTGATTAAGTTCAAAACAATACTTGATGTAAGCTGGTATTTTGACCACTCTTCGAACTGCATCACTAGCGCGCTACCATCTAGGCTACCGAGACACTTTGTTTTTGAACGTAGAAATATTTTAAAAAACAATATGTTGTTTCTGCTTGATTTTTTGAAGTAATCCTCATAGACTTGATAAACGAAAGCCCAAGTGCGGATCGCACGAAAATATTTCAAGAGCAATTTTGAATAAATTCATATATAAAATTCTAAATTTTTGAAGGCGTTTTTTTCTTTCTATGTAAAAACACGAAATTAAGGTAAATATAAGTTTTTGCGAAGTAGCGGGTATATAATTTTATTTTTTTTGTTTTATTATTATAGATTTTAAGTAAATAATCTAGTCTAGTGAACTAATCAAAATGAATATCATATAAGATCCAAGAAAATAGTCTTCATGATAAATTTGCTTTTTATTAGCTTTTTCAATAGTTTTTCATAAGCTTTATAGTATACTGATAAAAAATAACATTAGTTCATTCCTAATATAGCCTAAATGCTAATGTCTTCCCGAAATAAGAAGTTTTTATAAAATGACTCAAATATTACTTTATCTTTACAAAATGTTGCCACCAATTATTATACAGAATACAAAAATTATCGGTAAATTTTTTTTTCTTATAAAAATATAGGTTAGGTTAGTTGACGAAATGTGATGAAAATAGGTAAACCCTCTGATAGCACAACCCTCGGAGTTGGCTTAGATCTAAGAAAAATTGACCGACAGTAAATTTCTTGATTTTGTGTAGGACTACCTAAAGCGTAACAAAATTATTTTTAATATTTTCAAAGGGCACTACTACCGTTCAAATAGTACTGATGATGAAATTGCGTAGCTGCTTTCGAAAATGCATTCTACTCGGCTTTTATCGGTAGAAAAACCTTCTGTTTTCCAAAAAAAAGTTTCTTTCAACATTAATGAAAAATAATAATTACTTCTAATAAAACAGAAATACAATTAACTTAAGCTAAATTAAAAAAGGAAACATTTGTATTTTTAAGTAATTAATAAATATACAGTTGGGAGCACAAAAACTTACACCTCGTAAACTTAAAACTACCAAATTTGAATAAGTGTTATTATTAAGGTCAAATAAATATACAGCAAAGTCCATAACAAATACTTTAAAAAATAAAGCAAATTAAAAATAATTTTTTAAAAACTGTTTTATACAGAAAAATTTTCATAAAAAACTTAAATAAATAATTATACTGAAAAGGACATAAATGACACTATTTCTCGTATGAACTAAATTTCGTGCTTTATGATAACTTCAAGGAAAAGGCAATTTTTTTTTAATTTTGAATAAAATTTGGTAGTTATAGTTTTGTACAACATTAAGTTTACAAAATACAAGCATTTAATAACTTTTGCTTCCCACTCCATAAAAATAAAATGCAACTATTTATGTATTTTTGATACATATATAGATACATACGTGACACTTGAAATTTTAAGAAATAAAACATAATTCTTTAATGGTTCCCCTTGAAACTTGTAGTATATTAAATGCAAGTTCCTAATGCTAGAATGGTATAATAAGAATAATATTATTAAACTACCAGTAATTTTCCAAAATTTTCTTATAACAATTTTGGAATAAATTTATTCATCTTTATCAAGACCTTAGTTAACAACACTTATGTATATTATGGTATAAATATTTAAGATTCAATCTTAAATTGTATCTTACAAACCTCGTAAATTATGCCTTAATGTCTCAAACAGCGCTCACAAACTCTTGTTTTTATATCAGCCCATGATAATTCTCGTTATACTTATAGGCACGCAAACACATTTAAAAGAGGTTTCCAATATTAGCAAATGAATGTAGAATGAGAGGCAGAAATTTAATATTCGCTTTAGTCGTTTGTATTTAATTTAATTTAACATGAAATATACCATATACGGAATTCTGAACATGAGAAAATGTCATGTTGATGTCTTTGCTGCCAAAAAATAATCCAAAGTTATATTGTTAATGCTCATAGTTCGACTATATGTGTTGTCTCCTAATTGGCTATATATTCTAATCATGCCCAACATTTCTTCCATATACATATGTATGTAAGTATATATGTTTTTGCTGGTTTCTTATCATTTCTTTTATTTAATATTTTATTTTGTTATTTTCTGGGTGTTAGAGAATTTTTTTGTTTCTGTTTTAAATTCTTCGTAATAATATTGTTTAACAGAGTATGAAAAGTTTAGTTTAGCTTTTGAAATTCTATTTTTATAATGGACAATTTTGAATTAAAAATTTAAGTTTTTTGCTGCTTTGGTACAATTTAAGATGAAGTTTGTGAAAAAAATATTTATTTATATGCGAACATATACGTATATTCACATACATATATAAATATGTATGTATTATTATAAAATTAAACAATATTTTTTTTTATTATATGAAACTTTCATTTATTTTCTTTTCTCCTTTTTTAAGGATAACAATAATATATTATGTATGGTGGGAGTAAGAAAATGTATACAAATTTTTAAAGAAACAAAACTAAATAATGAAATAAGTTCAAAAAACATTTTAAATTTATTGTAAGTTTTTTGAACAAAATTTTCATAAAAAGTCAGAATTTGAAGTCTACTTTAAATAAAAAAATTTTTATGGATTCAGCCCATTGCCCATTGGTCATAAATTCATTTTTTTTGGCCAAAACTATTTTTGTAATATATATCAATTTATTTTATTAATAAATGAGTTATTGTGAATTACTACAACAATGCTTTATCGAATATATAAAATTTAGGTATGCATTCAATATTAAAAAAATTTATAAAAAAAACCCTATGTAAGCCTAAGGATCTTCAAGTTTCTTTTAGACATAGATATTTGTTTGCTTCAAACAAAAATATATTTGATAGGATTTACATGTTTAAGTCAATACAATGCATAAAAATGAAAAAAGTATTAATGCTAAATATAACACTTATTAAATATTCTAGCTTTAATGACCTGCAATATCTAGTTCATTGGGGAGTAATAATACACCACAAAGGTTTTCCTGAAGTATCGATTAATCTTCATGGTATCACAATGGTTGCAAAGAGGTTGTAATCAGTATTTTGAGGTGAGCTTGAATAATTAAAGCCTTGCTTAAATTAAGCTTGGCCACTACTACCGTCAAATCCATAATTTAAGATTAATTCTGACGAAATTAGTGCTCTGTTTTCAATATTCATTATACCTAAAATGACTTCTTTTTGCGATTCTACAATTCTTGCTGCAGTATGTTGCAACAACATTTGTGAAGGTATTTTTTCAACTTTTTCACTTACAAATATATTGCTATGCCTACAGAGAGCTTTCACTGCCAAAAGTCTATAATAAGGTGGAAATATGTTGCAATTTCTTTGTATCTATATTCTCCATGCGAATATTAGAGCATTGCTTTTTTGTGAAGTCGTTTTCAATAAAAAATGCAAACGGTTTCTAGTCGGAAAGTTAAACAGATTCTCTGAAATTTTCACAGCAAACCTCTCTGATTTTATATGGACGCGTTAGAATTTTAGTTTTATTTTTCAAAACAGCAGCTAAATCATTTTTCCCCCTTTTCGAGCTGAAATACATGCCGCATGAATTATTAAATCTGTCTCATTTTGCTTTAATGATGAAAGGCCTGTCGCTTCCCTTCTTTTGATGTGCTCGAACATTTCTGAATATAGTAAGCTTGGCTGACCAGCTCTAGAAGAACATGGGACATCTATTTTCACTTTACATATTTTGAAAATTACTTCAGATATAAGCCACTTGCCATTTCGGGACTTCAAATATTTTAAGGAACTGTGACTCGCCACTCTTGCCCCAACTTATTACAAAAAAGTCTATTTTTTTTGTAATTATTTATTATACTCATCAAAAGAGTTATTTTCGACAATTGTTTTAATAATATTTGTCAAAAAAAGCTTTCTTTTTCCCTCTTTTGAAGAATTTTGCAGCCATATTTTAAAAAGATTGGCATTTTTGATGCTAACGTTACCTAAGAAAAAATTATTTATTTTTAAGAATTGAAAAAAATTGAAGGATATATTTACAGATTAATACTCTATAGACTATAAGTATTTTTGAATACTGTGTTTCGCACCGGACAAATTCGGACATTTTTTTTAATGTTGTAATTAATTCGAAAAAAACTATTTTTTTTATTTTTTTTTATGCCTTCAAAAAATGCAGGTTTTTTTAAATCTAGGTATTATATTTTTAAAAGTTCTTTAGCTATATTATAAATACTTACTTTCAACTTAATAATCCATAAATATTTTAATTAAATTAAATTTTTTTGGTTTCTAAATTATTCTTCGACCAAACACTTCAAATGCACTGCTCGCACTAAATTGTTCAACAATATCGAAAAGTTATACGTTTGTCGCTGTACACATTAACAGTAAATAACGGTATATAAAAACAAAATATTTTTTTTGTGATTTGAAGTGTTGATAATGTTATGAAAAACTAAAAAGTGCAAAACAAGAAAAAATGGATTTTTGACCAACGTGCATTGTCTTAAAATCTATCTAAACTAAAATTTTCTTTTATAATAGAATAATATAATGCTTTTTGAGTCAGCATTTTTGATTACTGAGAAAGCTAAAATTACCTTTGAAACATATGATCAGATATGTTTGTATAAGATTTGTTTTTAATCTATTTACCAAATGTTGATACGTTCATACATAGATACATACCTCTATTCCAATAACAATCGGTGATTACTTAATAAAATAAAAAGAAGTATGAAAGCTAAAGTCGGTCAAGCTTTATCATATCATACCCTACACTACAACTAATCTATATATAAGACGGACTTACTCATTCATCTTTCATTTATCTGTTATGATGTGTAGATCGTCAGAGACAGAATGTTGAAAATTTCGGATCAGCAGGGGATAGAAAAGGGCCAAAAAAGGAATAACCTGAAAAATGTATATATCCCAAGCTATAAAAACACATACAATATTTTAAAAGTATGAGATTTTACTAAGAAGGAAAACGGACTTTTGTGTGACTTTTTTTAACGCTAAGAGATAAAAAGGTTAAAAACCATATTCTAATACTGCCAAACTCCATTTTGTAATTTCTAAGCCAATAAAGATAGGAACGCAGCTCAGACTGCGTTTTTTTTTTTAATTTTTCCCCCAAGAAATAAAAAGATTGTTGAGAAAGGGCAAGCTAGTATTTTTAGGTACTTTTTTAACTTCCAGTTAAAAAAAAAAAAATTCATACAGCGTTTGATAGGTATGGACTTTTTAAATCACGTCTGGTTTATCTGGCACGAACTTCTTACTTTTAGCATTAGTCATCGGGCCATTTTTTTCGAGGATGCTGCTAATCAGATGACAAGATTGGATGGTGCGCGCTATAGAGTCATGCTAGCCAAGTTTTTTTTGCCGCAATTTAAGGAACTAGGACTGGGTTACATGCGGTTCTAACATCGCAGAGCGACGGCACATACTGTGCAAGCCATAACCGATATTCAAAGAGGGAATTCCTGGGTCACTTCATCTCTCACTTTAGCGATTTACGTTGGCTTTCAATATCGCCTGATTAAACCGTTCCAGACTTTTTCGTGAGGTTTTTTGAAGTCCTGTGCTTAGGTCAACAAGCCAGAGACCCCAGAAGCCCTTAAAGTCAATACTGGAAACGAGTGCAAGAATGTGTCGCCTGAGCTTCTCGCCCAAAAAATGCGATAAACAAGTCTGTACAGCAATCAATTGTAACACTGCCCATTTGGCAGATATCAGCTTTTTGACTTGACCAGTAAAATTCTAATGGTCCAAATAAACATAATAAAAAAACAGAATCAAAGTTTTTTATTTAAAAAAATGAGAGCCAAACAACATCGAATGACTTCTTTTGGCTTACCTTGTATTAAAACTCATATGTCCAGCACGCTGAATCCAACGAATAAATATTTATCTTGTGCCACAATATATATTTTTTAAGGAACTGACCATTTAAAAAATAGAATAGATCTGCAAAAATTTAAATTTTTTTTGACAAAAAAATATTTAATTCAGGATTTTTGGGATGGGAGGACGCTATAGGTTTCCATAATATGCAGACTCTGATATAGGACTTTTCTATAAAAAAATTGCTGGCCATGTGGTTTCCAAAAATCTTGTTAAAACCATAAGGCACTTTTAGGAATTATCTCGTTTTCCAAAGTCAAGCTGCGGACCTATTTTAACTTCTCCCGCCACAGGATATATGGATATAAATGGTATAATATTTTAGAACACAGTAAGGTAGTTGTGTACCAGCTTTAAATAATCTTATAAGTCTCTGTGCGCTTTATAGATAGCTACAGGTTACCTACTCCTTAGTTTGGGTATGTAAGCTCTTAAAGAATTGATATCGAATGATTTTTTGTCCTAAATCCTGTTCAAAGCAGAAAAAAAATATACTTTTTGTAAAAACAGTGAATCAGTAATTTTAAAACCGCAACAAAAATTGTGAATTTCTTGTACATTGAGCATTTTGTCATCCATCATGAACATATTTTAAAACAATTAGAAGCACAAAAAAATATCGTCAATTTATACCAACCTAATTATAAATATATCGCAGAGCTCTTAAGATCGACGAATTTTAATATGTTTTATTTTTCATGACACATTTTCAAAAGGCAGAGTTGTACTTGTTGCATTACACCATTAAGTATAATCATAAATAAGATCTAAAAATTAAAATACTTAACATTTACGTAAATTTTTATTTAATTTAATCTACTTTTTTTTAAAGTATCAGCTGAAATAATACAAGATAAAATAATTTGCATTCGCATACACATACATAAACTGAAGCTATTTTAAGGTCATATAATCTATTTTTGGAAAATGCTTGAAATTAAATATTATTTGTTTCTTTTCTTGCTGCTTTTGCAAAAGTTAATATTTATAATTCAAAATGTCTACAGAAACTTAACATATGTGTTCTTACACGGGTGTGTGTGTTATTGTATGTTGAAAGTCTATAATGAAATAATAAATTTTATATGAATCCTGTGCATAAGTGGATGCCTGAAATTTATATCTACTGCACATACATTTATATGTATTAATGTGTACAAGGAAACAGTTGTGTGTAATGAATTGTATTTTTTATTTATTTTTTTTTGTTTTGATGTGTAAAACATTTATGTTTACACACCGAAAGTTTGTTAAGGTATTTTATGAATGTATGTGTACGAATGTACTTTAACACACATATGTACGTACATAAGTATATCTGCAACTGAATTTTTTTTATCAAGCACATTTATTAATGTTTATTTTGCGAATTTAATTTTTTTACCTTAAAGTTTGTATAGAAGTGTTATTTTCTTTAGTTCTGCTATTTATACAGTAACACAGTTGAACAATTTAAGAGGCAGAACAAAAAAAAATAAATAGAAAAAGTTAAATAAATAAAAACATTTGCAAATAATAAAATTTAAGCCTTGTGAAACATCCGACTACCAGAAAAAGAGGTGAAGGTTAAATTGTGGTTTTTCGTTTAACTGTTTTTCGTTTATGTTTAACACAAATTTATAAAAATACCAAAATAAAAAAAAAATAAATAAATGTTTTACACAGAAAAAATTAACCAAGTTATTTTCTCTTGAATTAGGCCGTTGTGCTGTCAAAAGTATGGCGACTACGGATATTCTTAAGCCAAGTAAAGTTTTTCTTAAAACAAGTACGAGTTATCTTAAACGAATTTTTTACTTAAGGCTTCTTTTAAGCCAAAAGAGGATATATTTTAGTTTTAAACGGTACTTGATGTAAGGTTAAAATGATTGATTTAAGCGTAAACAGGGTAAGTCCAAAAATGAAAACTAGTTTTTTGACTTACTCAAATTTTTTATTTGAAAATATTTTTTTGTACTTGCCAAAGCTGGGACTTCAAGCTCCGAACTGCAACACCTGCGCTTTGTTTTTTAAATGTTAAAATATATTAAAAAAAACAAGTTTTTTTTGCTTGATTTTTTTGAGTTATCCCGACTTAGTTTGATTTAAGAAAATTTAAGTACAAATTATACTTAAAAATGTTTAAGTACGATTTTGGATAAATTGAAAAACGAAATAATTGATCTTAAAACGCATATTTTCTTTCAGTGTAAGTAAGCACTTCTATACATGTATACCAGCAAAGTGTTGATTTTTGTAGTTGTGTAACTGTAAGTGTAAGTGCCAATTTGAGTGTTACACAAATTAAAACAGAACAATATAACAAATTTTTTTATTACAAGTTTAAGCAAAAATTAATGCAAAAAAGGAAAAAATATTAAAAATTATAAAAAGAAAAATGGGAAAAAAATTTTCAAGCCTTTTCGGTATTGTCTAAACAAATTGCGGTAAAATAAAATTAAACTTTTTTAAGGGTATCACAGTTTTTATCGTGACGTGTTTTAAAAATGTATTTCATTCAGCTTTAATCTGAATAACAATAACAACTGTATACTTTTAATCAAAATTTTAAGATCTTGAAAAATCGTTTCTTACCTTAAATGTCACGGAAAAATCTTCTAGAAAACAAACTGTATTTGCGGTCTATATCGGTTTCAAAAAAGCGGAATTGATATATAGATATGTCTTAATAGTTTTGGTGTATGACATTGTACTTCCTATGATCCTTTAACTAACAAAAAAAATATTTGATGTGTGTGGTCAATCACATAGACAGGATAGCGAACAGTGTGCTTAGTTAACACTAGAAAATATTCAACCAAATAAATAAACCTGGATTGCTAAATTGAGATTTTTTAAAATTCTTCTTGCTTGAAAAAAAGTAATATTAATTGAAGAAGAATAACTCATTGGACCATAGCATTTAATTCTTGTGTATAGTGTATCAATATTACAACTAGGCATACAGTATTAGGAAATAGTTTAAGCCAAAAGGTTATTATGTCGACGGTCAGTCGCCAAAGCCCTGTTAGAGTGACACCAAGAACGGGCGCACAGTGAATGAAGGTATGTATTAAAATAAAGTTGATTAAATTTAAATGAACCAAAAGCTAAGAAATGTTTTTTTTAATTCTTCTTAAAGATTATTAATAGTAACGACCCTACTCAATTTGGCATCGTTAGCAAAAGTTTTATGGATTTTCAAGAATTTGTGTTTGAGTTCCCAATAGCCATTAATCGTTTTTTATGGTTTTTTTATTTATATAAATATTTTTATAAATACTAAAAAATTGAACAAATAAATGAAAAAATGATAGAGGATCAATTACTTGAGAAGCGATTTTTTAAGTGCTTTTTGAACATTATAGAGAAATAGTGGATTAATATTTCAATTGTTGAAAATTCAATTATTTTTGGTAAGGAAAATTTTCTTCCTGATTTGCTTCAACTGAAAAAAAAACTGTGATTTGATCAGGGAGTCCCAAAAAATAAATATGAAGAGAAAATATCCGGGAAAGAAAAATGTAATTTGCTGAAAGAAAGCTCTATAAAGCGACGGAAACTGCAACTAGAAGTTAGAAAATAAATTTTTTTCTTATAATTATGTCTATTTATTCGGCTTAAGTTCATTATTAAAAATGTGATAGCTAAGAATCGAAATTTTTATTAAAAATTAAGTAATTCCGATACTAGCCGAGTGTAATGCATTTTCGAAAATTATGTTGCACGCGTTTGGGAAAGTAGTTCGAATGTACATCAAATATTTTTCCTTATAGGGAAAATAAAAAGAACATTACGGCTAGGTCCTCTTTTTCTATTCAAATGAAGGCCTTAAAATGTAATAAAGATTAGCTTAAGCTTTAATCATATGCCACCATTACAGTTTGTATATTGAAATAATAATAAATTGCCCACCCGAACTTAAGCCTATGTTATAGGAATGTACAAATATTATTAGGAATTTGTTGGCAGCACAAAGAACATAATCACTCAGGAGACACTTAGCAAATCAAAAAACTACTTTTCAGGCAAGCTATGCTTCAATACTAATAAATATATTACTATGAGTAAATAATTGTCTGTAGCCAATCTACAAAAAAAAAACAAATTCATTTTTAGATGTTGTAAAAGCAATCAATAATTTGAATGCGAAAAGAGCAACAATATGCTTTAAGTGCTACATGGCACCGTAAAAGGAATATTTTTTTCCCTTTTAAATGTCAAATTGTTGCTTAACCTAAAAATATGCCTTCGATTGTAGGTTCTTACAGGCCTATAAGTTTGTTACTTATTGTCCTAAAATTTTTCGAGAAATTGCTTCCAAAGAAGCTGAGTCTGAAACAGAATAGCAGCAACTACATTCCCAATCATCATTAATGTAATGTAGAATGGCGTACTTTAATATGGTATTCTTTTATTCATACGACATTTTTATGAATATCCAAAAAAGTTTCCAAACCAATTGGAGCATTATATTATCTAGGTGTAATGAAAGTCATAGGAAATAACAACAAATAAGCAAAAATGTATACACTTAACTTTCACTTTACGCAAAAAACATGCTCGCCAATTCTTATTAATATTTGAATGATGCCTTACTACCTTAAATAAAAATGGTTCGGGTTTTTTATGGTTAGTTGCCTTGCAAGAAAGTCAATTTGGTGCTACAGCCGGCCTCCAATACAGAGAAAATTTAATGTAATCAGAATAAAATCTTAGGAATGATTTTTTGGTGAATTAACAAAACCCGAAAATTTCTCTAGGTAAAAGCGAAATTCTAAACTATGAAGACAAGTATGTACATATGCTGGAAATACATTCAAATTGGCTCGTTTAAAACATCTTATAACATGGTGGACGCATTCCTTTGAAGAGGAAGGACGCTGTGGCCCTCAGATAAAATCATTTAAATTAGTTAAGTTTATATTAAAAAATAGCATTTAAAAAAGTGATGGTTAAAACAAGATATGAACCACTGTATATAAAACGTAAATTTTGTCTCATATAATATGGTACAATTCTAACAACTGAAAGTTATTTTAACAGAAAAGTTTTGTAAAAAAAAAACTAAAAACTGGTCATATTTTTATTTGCGAGGGATTAATATTATTCAATATAGAGGAAGCATGTTTGTTACAGGGAATATTGTCATTATATTTTATTTTATGTCTATGTTGTTTAGATAAAGAAATTAATTTCCGCAAAGTATTAAGAAATTATTTTTGACAATAAATGGCAGAAAAAGTTTCTTTAACGGAAGTGTTAAAAATATTTCCAGGAAGAAATGTTATTAAATTTTATTAATATTTAAGTTTGTTAAAACTTTTGTTAAATTAAAATATACATTTAAAGTTAGCCAGCAAATTTTTTAGCTTAATCTTAAATAAGTTTTTCATGGAAATTTTTGTAGCATCCGGGGTTTTATACTCAAACACGAATAGTGGAAATTAAATTAAAAATAGGTCTTTAAAATTTGCATATAAAAATCCTTTATTATTATGACACAAAGTTAGCAAAGATGTTACTAACTATTTATTTATTAATGGTGTTGTTATATTGCGACTTTGTTAAGGGAAGCTTCTAACTAAAATTTCGTTTCGTTCGAAAAAATTGCTAATGTAAGCGATAAAAATAGTCCTTGACGAATTTAATATAAAAATGGGACCGCTGTACGATGAGAAAAATGTTAATGCCGATTTCTAGGCTGCTCTGTATAACCTTGAAAACTTATTATCTCGGTTGAAAAGGAATTGCAGAAGGCTTCTTTGTAAATTCAATGTTTAACGTTGATTGGGACTCGGAGCATAGTGGCATAGTTGAAATTTAAGTTGCAGACAAGGTTGCTTTTAGTTGCTTATGCCTTGATGTTATTTGTTTAAAGAAAGCCTTGTTACTACTTTCGGGTTAATATTAATAAAATATTTATAAGAGAAACTAAACTAAAGGATCATGTAATTGTGTAAGAGTTTCTACACGTATGTGAAACAAAGCAATGCTTTGAGGCTACAACTGGCAGGCGTCATTGGGTTCTCGATAGGGCTTGGAAGACTAAAGGAAATAAAATAAAAAGGAAGGTTTAACACGGATACTTAAGTATATTTTTCTTCTATTTTGAATTATAATTTTCATTCTTTTTAGACTTTTAACTTTTTTATTATTTTTTGTTTAAAGACGCAGAAGGGGTTCAAAAGTTGTTCAATTGCTAATGTACGGGAGGGTGTGCTTCCGTGCGTCAATATATGTAACTTTTTCTAACCTACAGAAATATATTTGGGATAAACGAAATTCGCGATTTTTATTCTTGCAAGAAAAGGGACTACAAAGCTTTAAAAATTAAAAATAAGATCTAATAACTCTTGATTAAAAAAATGCTTCAAGCTAGATTGTTAAGTGTAAAAATAATTTAAAAATTTAACTTACCCTTAAGTGGACGCAATACAGCAATTCTGATAATAGTCAGAATGGTAATATTTCGAACTAGGTCCCTTTTGATCCTACATAACTGTCTTCCAGCTATCTCCTAGCGAAAAAGCCGGCACTGAGCCAAGCGATTAAATTTCATACTGGAAGCGAACGGGGTCAAAAAGCATGCGGCCACGAAAAGATTATTATTTTGATCCTGACCTAATGGAACAGTTCATCTAAATCCAGAAAATTATTCTTCGTAATTTCTGAGGAAGGAGTGGATATTATAATCTCTCCTGAATATCGATCTAGAAATATATATACGCGAAGGTACTAGGGTAAGCTAGTACTGGTGAAAGCAATTTCATCGCACAAAGAGTAGTTAGGATCAAGGCTAAAACTTTCAGTGACTGGCAGAAACATCAGGATCTTCACCAGCAACCAACCCGCCATTTGGTCCATTACTAATGTATGCTCTACATTACAACTAGTCCGAACTCTGGATATCTGGTGATGTTTTCTTACACCACTCGGTATCAGTGCGAGAACACGGAGCTAGTGCAGGGGTCCATGGAACTGTATTTTAACGACTGCTGTAGAGCCTGTCACCACGCAGACAAAGTATAAGTTATTTAGCACCTCTTTTGGTTCTGTCCGATATTAGAAAATATTTTTATTAGCCATTTTTGCACCAAAAGACTAGTTAGCCTGTTTTATGTAACCAATATTTGCCTTTATAATCTCTCATCCTTTATTAGAGATAACAGGTTCTTCAAGAATGGGGACAAATACGGGTAGACTACTACCAATCATTTGAATTGTCCATTATTTACCGTATTCTATCTTTATCTAAATTTCCTAATACGAACTAATTAAATGTTATTTTTCCAACCAACCTCTGTTTTCCACAGATATCTCAAAGGTACCAAACAAACGGGACTTAAAGGGCTATACTTCATTCTTTTAAAACTTCCGTAACCGCCTGTTTTACTTTGCCTGACCTAACCTAATTTTAAAAAATTTTAATTAACAACACTGTTTAGTAGTCGGACTAATTTTTTCTCATTAAATTTTTTTGTTTAAGTTTTTGTGCGTTTTAAGCTCTATATTTTCGCATTAATTTAATTAATTGTAATTCATTTAATAAGTCAAGCAAAAAATTTTCAAGCACTATTTGTTTAATATTCTTAATGATATACAAACAACTAATATTTGTAAATGTACTATTTATGCATGAATTTAATTTTATACAAACTTTCCCTTAAATAAAAATTATATTTCTGTGTAATCAAATAATTTTCATTTGCACACACTTACCATTTCTGTCAATTGCTTGTGAAAATGTTAAATTATACTGTCTGTGGGTGCCACTTCTACTCTCTTCTAAGACAAACAGTGAGGAGGATAATGAAGATGCTGTTAATGATGTTGACATTGACAAGGATGTTGCTGATGAAGCAGCTGCTTCTGCTATTAAGTTTGTTGCTGTTGATGGTGGTTTGGCGTTAACAATATTAGGACCACCACTATTTGCAATTATGGTGGCAAGAGTTGTTTTTGTCGTTGAAGCCATTACAACAATATTGTCAATTTGTTTAACATTGAATGGATTAGCGAGTAAAAGTATTATTAGCAATAAACGCAACGTTTCAATTATAAGTGTGGCAACATTTTTAAACTTAAACCACATTTTGATGTTTTACATACTTAAGCGTATTTGAAGCAGTTTTAAGCATTTTAATTAATAAAACTAAATTGTTTTTTAATTACATTTTTTCACGTTTGCAAGATAAGCCACATACATATGCAATTATTTTTTGTTAATCATTATTAAAAAAAATTAAATTAATTTAATTTGCACGGATTTATTTTTTTTTTATATTTACTTTCATTAAATTAAATTACTGCAATATAATTTAATTTTTAATTAGAACATATAATAATTATTTTTCTCACTTTTGTTTGTAATTAAGGACTTGTTTAGTGCAGCAGTGTAGCCGTTTATAAGAATGACTTTAGTTGTCAGTAAATAACAAAATTTTTAATATTCTGAAATGTTTTTAGTAAAAATATAATTGAATTTAATTATGTAAATTAAATTAAAGTTTGTTATTTTAATAATTTAAATTTTTTTTATAATCTTTGGCTGTATTTTGTTTTGCACCAGCACAGCTTAATATTTAAGTGTAATAAAATGTTTATATAAAGGCATTAGAAGCAAAAAATAAAAAAGATTTTTTGCTGTATTGTTGCCAGTTTTTGCTCTTGCTAGCTGTCGAGTTTTTGCTTTATATGTTACGTTGTTATTTTTGCAATATTTTCCATATTTAAACGTTCATTTTATGTTTAAAAAAATAAAAGAATAGTCTTTCTGATTGACTTAATAACTGAATGGGCGATTGGCTAACTGGTGGACTAGGTGACTGATTCAACATTGTATAACTCAAACGCATTGGGGTAAATACTTAAAACCTGCACTGCGGTGAAGAAACTCGGACCTTAAAGGGACCCTGCCTTTTGGATTCAAAGGAAAAGCAGAATGGAAATAACATTTTGATTCTGTTAAGTATTTTTTTGCAATTAACAAAAATAGAAATATTTTTGTATAGATTTAGAGAGGTCTCAAAAGAAAAAACTGTTTTTTTATTTAACAAAAAGAGAGGGAAAAAATTTAATTTTTAACACTTTAAGGTCCGCTTTTTAATTTCTGTGCGAATAAATAAAGAATTTTTATTCAAATTAAACTGGACAGGTCTCAGGAAAAAGTATGATTATTATTTGGGTCGTTTTAACAAATTTTGACAATAAAAATAAAAAAGGGTAAGATTTATATATTTAAACTTTTGAGGTGTTTTTTAAGTTTAAAAAAAAATTAAGAATTAAAAAAAATTTTAATTGCATCTTATGGACTTTATATAACAATTATTATATTTTTTTTTTTTTAATTTTTGCCCCTTAGGCGTTGAAAAAAGTTTAATTTATATTCTACCTTCTGTGCCAATAAAGATAAAAATATAATAACAGATATGCTCAAGAGCTGTTAAAGTAAATTGAGGGTTATTACGGTATATGTAGGCAAAGCGTCATTTTTGAAATTGCGGGCTACTTTCGAACAAAAATTTTTTTTTAATATTTTTTTTTAAGCTATGGTATCTTGAAACCATCAAAGACGAAAGTGAGTGAAGTGACCAAAAAATTTTTTTCACTTTTTGTAACTTGTTTCTAAATTTTTGGAACCATGGATCCGTAAATATAAAACGAAGATCCCTTTTCCACAAATGTGCTAAAAAATCATTGAAATTAATAACTTTTTTATATGTTTGTTTTCTTTATTTTTTTTGAGATTGCGAGTTAAAAGATGTGATATAAAGTCTTTTGAGTCCTATTAATCGCTAAAGTAAAGACATACCACTCCTACAATTTTCCTAAACTATGAGTCTACAAAAAGGACCGTAATTGAGGATATAAGGTAGCAAAATTATATTTTCTTAACAATTTTTAGAACACTTTTGCATTTTTTAAAATTAAATGTATAGAAGTATGAAATAGACTGCGTCGACTTCAATTTAAATCAAGAGTCAACAAAGTGTCCACAAAATACTTGTTTGGAATTTTGATATTTTTTGCCTTTTTTGGGATAATGAGCCTAGAAATATGAAATTAAGAACTTTTATGAACTTGACCTTCGTCCTTTGCATAACTTTTAAATAATGGATAATAAAATATGATATTAAGGTTTTTTGACCTCAATTAAATTCAAAATCAACTTAGTAGACAAAAACTTATTTTCTACATTTTTGGTAGTTTTTGCACTATTTTTTTAATGAGTTTGAAAGCTAGTTCATTTATATTCCCACTTCGGTTTAATTTAAAGTATGTTTTATGGATCTTAATCATATTATAATTATTCAGTTTGAATGTTCGTCAATTAAGAGATGACCAACTGTCAACTCAACACAGACTACTAGGGGGTTTGACACCGCTTTTTTAGATTTTATTTTAAAGAAATTTAATTGATGTAAACAAATAAGGATTTTTATATTTTGAATATATACAATGAAAAATTTTTGATTGAAAATATATAAGAAATTCTGCAAATTTTCCTTTTTATGCTTCCAGCGCTCTTCGTATTTGGTATTTTGTTTTAGTATATATTTACAACTGTGCTTACGAAGTATCGGCTTAATGGCCAATTAATTAACTGGTAGATTTAAGAAACTTATTTTTAGGGAATAAGGGTACTTACATTTTTTTTTAATATTATCAAAAAATTTTTACTTAATAACCTTAAACCTAGTTTTGTTGCTTTTATTATTTGAAAAAAAAAAATAAAATTTTTAAATTTTTTTGCTTTAGTCTTTAGTTTTTTATCTTATTTCTTGTTAGTGTTGAATGCCTTGTACTTATTGCACAAATTTTTTCTTTAAAAAGCAGCAAAAACTTTTAAATTATTATATGAATTTTTTCATTAAGATTCATATTGGTATTTTTTATCATTTTTTTCTTTCATAAAATTATTAGTCGCATTTATTTTAAGTATAATATAACAGTTAATATATCCCAAAAATAACATATTTTATACGTTAAGCAAACAATTTTTTTAAAATAATCTAACTAAGATTCGTGTATATTAAACAACTGGTTGTTAAAAACTGTTTTTTTATAAAATATCCATTGCCTACTTTGCCACATAAATCAGTTACCGTAAAATAAAACAGTGTCACACAAGGCGGTTATTAAATATTTAATGCAGCCAAATTAAAAAAAATATAACTCATACGCCCTGTGAACCTTAAATTTTTGTTTAATATTTCCCAAATATATATATACACACACAAATATTTTTTTTATATATTCATTTAAATACATATTAATGTAAGTATAAACGCATGTTTGTATTCATGCATTTAGAATAATAAAATAATTTATGTTTGTTTGATTTTTATTATATCAAAATAGCTTTGCCTTCATGCACAAACCTATATTTTATAGTTTTTATATTGTGTTACTATGATTTTATGTAAGCATATAACCTTTTACTATTTTCAAAGTTTTGTTGTTTGCTTACACAAGTTTATACACATATACATACATACATAGATTTTTATTAAATTATGACACACATTTTATGATTAAAATTGACAATATCTAATATGCAAATGTATTAACTATATTCTTTTTTATTTTTGTTTTCTCAGTCCTCCCAAAAAAATATTAGTTTTGTTTGTTTAGTTTATAATTTGTTATTCTAATATAAATTTATTTGATAGATATTACTAGGGCAACAAAATATTTTAACTAGAGCAACAACTGTTTTGTATATTTAGGACACAAGAATAGAAATGAAATAAAGTTCCTTGAACTATTTCATTTCTTATGCTAAACGATTTCTTAGAATAAACTTTTCGTTATAAAAAATATAAGAATTTGTATTTAATAATGTTATAATGCAAAATATTAAGGTTAGAATTTAAATTAAAATTCAAGATTAGTTGATTTTTGTAATCAGTATTAAAAAAGTTTTTTTTAAACTTATTTAAAGTGAGTCTAAATTAAAATAGCAAATATGATCATTTATGCTATTTTAAAAAGGGTTATTAAAAGTTTCTAAGAAAAATGGTTTGCGGTTTAAGGATAAACTTTAGTTAATTTTTGTTTAATAAAATACATACAGGTTTTTTTGGACAAAGGACTAAGTAATAAACAAAGAAATTTATGTAAAGATTTATTAAAATTTAATTTTAATTTTCATAAGATACTTTAAAATTAAATGGCTAGGTATAAGGCGGAAATATTTTAAGTCCTAAGTTTGGCAAACTGTGTATCAAAGTAAGATCTAGAGCCAAACTATGTATTAAAAAAGTTTAAAGAAATAGTCATTAAGCTTAAGGACCCCAGAAATTTTTAATTATAATTACTTTTAACTCAAGAAACATCAGAGACTCGATCTGAGGTTTTGTTAATAAAACAGAAGGGTTGTCACGAAATTATTTTAAAAAAAGAAACTGATGAAATATTTTAAGATTTTACAAATTTTTCAAAATTATATCATTAAATAATTATCATTAATCATTAAAGTTCGTTTAGATGTGGATGGCGCTTTAACCAACAATAATTTTGGTAACCCACACTGAACACCTAAATTATTTTTAAGCTGTTCTCTGATTTTTGTAAAAAACAATGCACCTAATCCTTACCATTGAAGATGACAGAAAAAGCTTGTATATAATTCAAATAATTTAGACTGCCCTGCGCCTCAAAATATAAACCCTTCCTCCATTTTTAATAGAAATTGAAGTAAGTGACACAATTTTAATCTGTTAATAAAGATCCTTAAAAAATCTAACAAGAAGAGATCATGTTTTTAATTTAAGTAACGTTTTTCGCATTTTCCGCAAAGCATGGGTGCAGTATCAGGCCAATTGAATAGAAAAATTCTTTGAAATATTTGCTAAGCGTAGCAGACAGAAATATATAAATTTGAGATTCTGGCTACTTTTCTAATTTATTACCTTAAAGCACAGTCTTTAAACTTTAATGTTATGGCGGAATTTTAAAAATACCCGTTTTAGTAGAAGAGCTACACGGTGTCACCAAAGACCGCCGAAAACACTACTTTTAAATTTTTCAAATCAGAGTTTCCAGTTTCCACTTTATCCATCTCAGAACTGACAAAAATTGCAAGACCCCTGGCTAGTCATAGAAAACAATTTAAAACTTCCCAGGAAGGTTTGCAACAGCTTATATGGTAGCGGTATTTTTAATAACAAAAATTTATATAACAATGACATTTTTAAAACCGTTAAAGTCTGATATATGTCAAAAAATTAAAAACACTTAAGAAAATCCATTTAAAAGAAGAATTTTTCATTGTTTAGTCAAAATATATATTTTTTTAAAATAACACTTAAAATTAGATCCCCTTTAATCTAAGGCAGGATTTAATAGATTTTATCATAGTATGACATGTTTTAAAAATATATATAATATTACTGAAAAGTCGTTGTCATCAGGTGTGGCAAAATAAAAATTAAACTTTTGTTTTAAATTTTTAGCGTTTAAAGCATGATTTGCTTGTACTCGTAGTACTCATAAGCATATTTCAGAAATTGAAAACCTTTATAAATAAATAATGTGTTTTCCATCTTGGCACGTTTTTAGAAAAATTAACATTTATACAATAAAAAGCAAAATATTGTTACGAAGAAGGAAATTATTGTGTTAAGGCTGTACAAATATCATAAGAGTTTTTTTTATCTTATCTCTTATTTGTATTAATTGTTTAGTATGAAAAAGTCGTTTCTCAAATATATTACTGTTTTACATAAAATGTATAAAATTAAGCATAAAAAAAAATTTTAACGAAATTTTTAATAAAAAGAGGCAACTTGATTTGTTATTAAAAAAAAAACTACAAAATAATAGTAAATTTGATAGTTGTTCGTCATTTTTAGCAAAAAGGCTTTAAAACGCCATTTTCATATTAAGCCATCTTAAATTCTTTCCTACATTTTTGATGCTTAAACCGTTTTCCAAAAAAAAAAAAAAAACAGAATGAAGACAGAAAATAAAAATCGTTAGCAAATTGAGCACAGAAATTTTAATAGTCTCCTTAAATGCCAGGAGGGGATATCTCAAAAATGTAACCAATTTTAAAAAATTTTATTTTCACTGCACAGACTTCCAATAAATAATAAAAAAAATTAAAAACTCTACTTTTTAAACAGGAATTTTTCATACAAGCAGAATGCCAAAAATTTATTTTTGTTTGTTAAATATATAATTAATACTGATAAAATCTGTGAACTTGAATTGAAGCAGCTAATATTTGGAACCTTTTACCCTTACAAATACGAGTAAAATTATTTTTGCCTAAATCAATTTCAAAATATGTAAAATATATTAAAATAAATAAAATGGATATTATCTACTTTTTTATATAATTAAGATAAATCGTTTTATATTCTTCTTATTGTTTTATACTTAAAGTTTTTATTTGATTTGTTTAATAATCCCTTTAACTAAGCGAGCCAGATTAACTTTAATGCTTAAATTACTACAAATCGCTTTATGTTTTCTAATATCAACTGCTGCTGAAATTTTTTTATTTTAATACTGAATATAATTTCATTAAAAGTCTTTAGTCAAAAGCTTAACAAAAGCTCTTTAATAATGTTTATTAGATTTGTTTTTATAATTAAGAAATTTAAAAAGTTTTTAGCTTTATCCTTAACGTAAGCACTGACATTTGGAATTTTGTTCCTTTTAAGCTACTTATGTCAGTCTTTTAAGTGTTCGAATAAAATTGGCTCAAATTAAGAAAATAAAAGTTTTCTGTAATTCGATGACACATTTGTAAATTTTGTTTGCTTAAAAACGCGTTTTTTAAACCAAATTTAATATAAAAAAAATTTTTAAATTTAAAGGACTAAAAAAAATATGTTTAACATAACCTTTGTCCAGAGAACAACAATAAAGAATATTGTAAGTTTGTGATATGGGCTTAAAACTATGCGCGAAATGAAAACTGCTTGAAGTTGGGGGTTTCTGGACATGCAACAACCCTTGTTTTAAGAAATTTAAGGTATCTCACTAAAAAAACCAGTCGAAATTAGTAGAAGGTCCTTTAAAACTAAATGTTAGGTAAGCACATACTACTTAACATATTATTGTTACTAGTGATAAAACAGGAGCGCACAACAAGCCGACCATTGGCTTAGGCGTATGTCCTTTGAGATATTCTTTTTTCAACCTTACCTAGCTTAGCCCTTTTCAAGACCAATTCCACGAAAAAAAAAGTTTTTGCATTAAACAAGAACCTTTGTTTAAATTGGTGCATATAAAGTTTTTTTACTTGATCCCGAACTTAATATGATTCTTTCTTAATAATATGCTATGTTTCTTTGCAGTCTTAAGGGGAATTGGATTATAGTAATGATAAAAAAAATTTTAAATATAAAAATTCTCGGTCGACAAAAAACATAAAAAATAAAGGAAAAAATAAAATGAAATAAGATCTTAAAATTAAAATTTTTAAAAAATCAATTTCGTAAGGGCACATCCGTTACAGTTTTCTGGTAAATATTCTGAGCTAAAAACATCTTTTGCAGTATCTACATATAATTTAAAGTAAATTTTGATAAAAATTTTTAAATGTATTAACTATAATTAGAAATATAATTATAATTAAAATTAATAGTTTTAAAACACGCAACAAACTCTTTAAAATCTCAAATAAAACAGTGAAGCTTGATATATTAAGTACGTACACCTCGAGAGGTTGTAGTTGAGCTGCTTTTGAGGTAAAAAATTTTACATCTTTTTTTGGAAAATAAGACCAAATCTTAAATAAACTAATTTTGCAAAAAAAAACTTACTGATTTTTTTTAAACATGCAAAATTATTGATTCTGTAAAGAAAACAAAAAAAAAATCAACATTCATTTTCTAGCATCTAAATAGATTTTTATTAAAGTTACGACTTAAAGCAGTATGGTATTTAACAGAGTGATGCAAGTGTTCCTTAACCTTCACATTATAAATTTGAGTTCTAGATTTAAAAAGCTTAAACTTTTTTTTTTTTAAATATTTTTGCTTTTTCCTAAATTGATATTACTACGCTTAGTATAAGATCTGAGTTTTCTGAGTAAAGTGGATAAAAAAATTTTTTGCTAGTTTATTGAAATAAAAACGTTTTGGAACCCGCATTTAAATCCCAAGATAGATAAAATTTAATTTTTTTTGCATAATGTTTAAAAACCCAAGAACAAATAATAAAGTTATATATGATAAAAATCGGGTTTATAACACTTTAAGGGAGAATCTGTTTTTTCATTTTTTTTCTTCTTGGTTTTTTAGCTGAGTAGTTTAACCTAATATGAGTTTATAAAGACTGATTCAATAAAAAATTAAAGTAAATTGATTATTAAGAAATTGTTTTTAAGTCATAAAAAAAAATTTTTTTAAACACATTTGTAGGGGTCTATCGTTATTAAACTGACATCATTTACGTGGTAAGAATATTATGCGTTTGTGCAGATATTTATATAACCCAACTATAATGGTCCAAGTTCACTCTTCAATTGTACCGATTGACTCAGATTCACTTCACTGGTTGACTAAAATTTGTCCGTCCCGCTGTCCATCATCCCGACAATCTGACTGAGGGCTACATGAAGTTTTTTTTGAAATAAATCACACGTCTTACTTTATAGACCTTTGTATTGAATTTAGCACAGATAAGTTTTTGTTATAGGGATAAAGTCTTTTAAAACGGGTAGTGACTGGTTCATTGTTTCTTACAGCTTACAGCAAGCAGTCCACCGGCTGACTCTTTACCACAGCTGGCAGTCCACCGGCTGACGCATTCATGAAATGAAATTATTGTGTAGGCTATTAAACGGTCTGACTCTGAGGACTTTAACTTTCACACGGATTTTAATAAGGTTTGTTCCTAAGCCCCTTTATAAATTTAAAAGTTAAACATGTATTTTTAGTGTAATTAAATAGAAAAAATTTTTCTTTCAGAGCCTTTTAATTAGAAAGGCTATTTACAGCTTGCATTTCCTTTTATTTTAATAGTTTTAAATGGAAGCCAATTCTTTTTCTTCGGTTTATAATTAATTAAGTAAAAAACATATTTCTACATTTTTTAACAAATATATTTCAATTTATAAGCTTTTTATGATAACAAAACTACAACGGATCTTTCCAAAAAAAAAAATAAGCAATAAAAGTTTTGTTTTAAATTACCAAAAAATTAAAAACACCGTACACATTTATTAAAACTTTGCCAATTAGAACTTCTAAATAGGGAAAAAAATTAACTTAAATCAATTTTTGCTAAATCGACTTGGATACTTTTTTTCCACTGATATATTTTGCAATGCGTATTATAAAGTCTAAGGCTGTGAGTCATGAACTCCGAAAATTAATTTCTATATCAACCTAATTTCTTGCTATTTAGATAATATTTCTTGGTATGAGGATTGCTTTTAAAGATTTAAAGATTTTATTTTAGAGTGATAATTATTTAGCCACAGGTAAATCATTTATTTTAAGGGCTATAGTTATAGCTAAAGCTAGGGGCTTGCAATTTGTTTTTGGTTATAATAACTAAAAACTTTTTTCCGCAAACACGTTAGCAAAGTGCACACATTAAAAACTTTTTTTACATTTTTCAGCTAGAAAATATTTTGTATTGACCAAGTAAGGATTTTTTAATGTTCGTAAAAGTGGCAAGGCCTAACAATATCTCCGTTGTTCTTATAAAAAAATTTTTGATTTAATTTCAGATTTTACTTTTCATATTTATTTGTTTTATTGCATTAGAATTTTACTTTTATCTTTGATCATATTTTTCATTGTCACATTTGTCATTTGTTAAAAGATTTCGGTTTGTGCTAAAAGCAAAAAAACATTCACACAAAAGACATTTTGGTTTTTTCTGTTTCCTTCATATATTTCATTCGTCTTATGTATATACGTACATGTTTGCCAGAAATTTATTTTATTTAATTTGCTTCGAAGGACAAAGCGGCAATTTATCACATTGTTAATTTCATTTAAAAAGTCACACAAAATTGGAAGCCCCAAATGTTTAACAAGTGCTTTCATGTAACATTAACTTGGTTGTTAATTGGACTTACATACATAAAACTTTTTTTTAAATTTATTTATATTTAGTTTAATTTTATTAATATATTTTTATTGATAGTGTGCACATTTTAAAATATATTTTAAAAAAATTGCTTGAATAAAAATATCTGCATTTATTATATTTTCTTTCTTAGGCATATGATATTTTTTTTTTTAACTATTGTGCCTTTTTTTAGGGACTTAACGATTTATTTTTGTTTTTTTTTTGCTATTATAGTAAATATTTTAAAAGCAATTAACAAACATAAAATATATACATTTTCCTTTTCTCACGTTATAATCAAGATATAGACACACCACTGCACTAAAACCTTTTATTATTTCAAACTGCATTATTTACCCATTTATTTATACAATTCTTTAAAGCACAGCAAAAAATTAAATGTTTTTTTCTTTAAACAAACACATACATACATAGCGCCTAAGGAAAGTTACATTTCTCTAAACGAACACATGTATAAGCCCTTAAGTGAAAGTCACATATACATACGTGAATGCACATACGAACTCTAATACAATTTTATACACTTAAGCCAGGAGATCTCTTATTGCCAGCTCTGGCAATAACGAGCCACACCAATAATAACAATAATATTGCAATGAAAAGACAACAAAAATTATATGATTTTCTTAAAACTTTTATTACTCAAATGCAAGAGTGCGCACGTTACTTTTTTAACATAATTTTTTAATAATTTTTTTTTTAATTTTTCAAATTTGTTTGATACATTTTGTTTGCTTTGTTTCTTTAATACATTTTTAAATATATTTTATTTTATATATTTAACTGTATAAATATAATATTATAGTTTATTTTATCTCTTTCTTTTTTATTTTGAAACATTAATTCAATATTTTGCCACTTTAAGACGTCCGTTTGGTTTTAGCCTTCGTTTGCAACTGTTTAAAAATTTTTACTTGGCTGTTAGGTTGATTTTGTCAACTTTCATATCCTTGCAAAATTCATTCATATTTTACTTCGTTGCCAAAGAAAGGAAAATGTTTTGGTTAAGACTCTCTTGGAGTTTTCCTTCTCTTAAATTTGTTGTTAAAAATGTAATAATAATTAAGAGCATTTGTAAAAAATCACCATTTTTAAGTCACCTCTACCGGAAAAAAGTGGTAGAAAAAAAATTTGTTAGGGCAGGTCTAGCTTTAAAGCCCTTTTTAGCATTTAGCACACTTCAAGGCTACTTAAGAGTTTTTTAAAATTACTTTTTTTTTTTTAACAAAAATCTTATAAATTTATTATGTTATCCACAACAACAAAACTTAAGTGATTTTTCCAAGTCATTCAGCGGATAGAACCAAATTAAAAGAAGATAGTAGTTCTGATACAATTTTCTGAAAAGTAATACAAAATATTGAAAACTTTGCTCATAGGTACTTTTTAATATGGCAATTAAAAAAATGTTATTAGCTCGAAATTTTTTGAAGCCTAATTAAGCAGTATGTAATTCTTTTATCCATATCATCTCATTAGCTCTAATTCTTCGTTATCTTCTGTTAGTTTTTCTTAGGAAACCCAGAAAAAATTTGGGATTTTGAATAAAATTTTTTTTTAATCAAATGTTTGCAATATTATTTATTATTTGTCTACAAAATTGTTACTGCATTATCGACTTGTTTAACATACATATATTCTAATTTTTAAAGCCTTCAAACATGGTTTTATTTGGAAATTTTCACCATCAGGGGAAATTTAGTAAATTTGTAGCTGTAATCAAAACACGTGCTTAACAATAAAGAGAATAAGAAAAATTAGGCGGAGACATGCGCAATGTTTTAACTTAAAATTTGTTTGACGGGACCGAAGCTAAATATTTTCTTGTCAGTTACAGGGTTAATATAACATAGAGGATGCACTTTTATGATTTATGTTTTTTAATAAAAAGCGAAAGTTTCCATGTATGTATATGTAAGTAGAATTTTTTAGTCTTTAAGTTTAAATGTAAATTATATCCTTACATATAAGTATGTTTTTTGCTATTCAAACTTTTACTTAAAAAGTGAAAATATTTATAAATCTGAAATAGTGCTGAAAAATTCTGCAAGTCTTAAGAGGGTTATAAAGGTCATAAACTTTTGGGTCAATGTAAAAACCTAAAACACTATGTATTTTCCTAAAAGCTGAAGGACATAAATATGCATGTATGTATGAGTAAGTAAACATTATTTTTATTTTAAGATAGCTTTTGTACGTCATTAAATGGTTCTAGCTACTCAATAAGTCTGATGTATTCAGTAATGGAAACGCATTAAGTACATTTTAAATTATTATTATTATTTTATCTATTGATAAGATAAATATCGTTTAAAACATACTCTTAAAAATGTGTTAATGGTAAAGTAAAACGCTTTGTTTGTAAGCGCGCGTGGTACAAAAATATTCACTTGTCCTTAAAAGATGCACTAGTTAAATAGAAGCCTGACTAAAACTGTTAGAAACTTAAGAGCATGTTTGTTATTAAGTGTTTCAATAAAGGATGCTAGATGCTGTTTGTCTTCTTTTTATATAAACTCCTTTGTAAAATTTTCAATGTAAATTAAGTATTGACTTTTATAAACATATCAAAAATGGGGAAAATATAACGGTAATATAATTTTTTAACCATTTTTTTCAAACTTAACGTTTTTAAAATAAGCAAGAAAGTTATCAAGCCCGACTACATTTTACCCTACACCACAATTGTATGGAAGTTTATGTAAACATGAAGCATTAAATTAGGCACATAAGGAAACTTTTGTAAAAACACAATATGTACAATATTTAAAAGAGTCATAGAACGAAATTCTTATTCCAGGAGGACATTTCTAATGTCAAAAAGTAGACGGATCATCATCACAAGTAACAGTCTTCATTCCACTGCAAAAAAAAAAGTATGTCAAATTTTATCACAAAATTTTTCAAATTGTGGCCTGTACTTTGATCCCAAAAATACAAGGATACACTGCTGGACTGACGGACAAATGTCGGACAGATAGACAAATTTACGGACAGACGGACATGCATATTTCAACAAGCTGAAAAATTAATTCTTCACACACGTTGTTTTTACAGCATGGGGCGATTGCAAGATTGCAAGATTGCAGCATGAGCTTCGATGTTTCTTCTTTGGGGAAATTTCCACCAAAAAACTGATCAGTCGCTTTGGGGACATCCCATGGCCACAAAGGTCATCCGGTTTAATTCCAGTGGATTTTTTATGGGATTACTTCAAAGAGAGGGTTTATAATAACAATCCCCAGTAAACATGGTTCAGTTCAATTGAGCCAAGTTTACTGCAGCGTGTGGCACATACTCCTTAAATTTTAAAAACCGCATTACCATTCTGTAGCTCAATGCACAAAATAAAACGTTGCGCCAGTTAATTAGTTTTCTGTCGCCATGCACACTGTACAACTTTGCCAATAAGAACTTTTAATAACCATTTTTTGAAATGTATTTTATGATTTTATTAACCATTTAATACTCTTTGAGATAATTTAAAAAACTGGACTCTAACAAAAACTATAAAATTTCTATTACAGTTTGTGAAGAAGTATTTTGTTGGTTTAATATAAAAACGGTTAAAGTAGTTATTCTTCCAAAATGGGTTTTTTCTTATTCTGGCAAACAAAAGTTAGTTTCATTATAATTTTTTTTATTCGAAAATATATCCTCCTTTTATTAAAAATTGCATAAACATTTTTTTTATGAAAAAATTTTACAAATTTTATAAAGTTTTTTTCTGTTGAGTAACAAAAAAACTGAGTTACGCCCTTTCAATATTATTTCCTAATTATTTTTTAAATTGTTACTTTGAATTTGCTATAGTTTTCTTCCTGGTTCAATTCTAATAGGTTTCAGTGTGCCAGTAGCCTAATAGTAAGTGCCTTATGTGAATTTCACACATGAAACAATATCATTGCGTGTAAACATAAGAAAGAAATAATAAAAGAATTTAAGCTGTTGCCTACTGCAAAGAGGCAATTGGCATCCTATTATGGCAATTATCATATTTGTTCCTTCTTCACTTCATTTTTAACTGAAAATATTGTTGTCTTATTTTCATGACTATGTACTTGTATGTGCTTAGTTGTTTTGAATATATAATAAACCTAATAAAACAATACTTGTTGTTTCTTTTATTTTATTCTATTTTCATCGACAAACAATTGTTGCGGAATTTTCATTATTTTGCCAGAGGCAACCGAGGCAACAAGCCACCTAATAAAACACATTTACATACATAAGTATGTAAGCACAAATATATGTTACCTTCTTTTGCCTGCTCATGCAGAAGTAAGTGGTAGAAAATCACTAAAATAAACGCAGCTGAAAACAATTTCTGGTAGACAAAAACCTTAAAATATAATTTTTTTATTTTCCCGCATTACCTAAACAGCTTTACGTATTTTCGTTGTTTTTCTCTAACAAAACCAAATATTTTTTAATAAAGATAAAAAAATACTGAACCAAGAACCTGTTAGCTTTTAGCTATATAAGTACAATAAAATGTGTCAAATTATATTATACAAATTTACAAAAGTTTTCTATAAAAATATGCTTTAATGTTCCTATGTGTGTCGGTATATTTAGAAAATTATTGCTGTAAGGTTAACTGTAACTAAAAACACTGTAAAAAATATTCTAAGACCTTTTTTCCAAACACTTTTCTAAAAAATAAAAACAATTTGAAAAAAAGTACTTTTGAAAACTTGTAACAAATTTTCCCCTGAGTTTTACTCAATAAGTTAAAAATGAATATAAAACAAGTATTTGGGACGAATTTTGTTAAAACCAAAAGGTAATGACCTAGATGGATGAGAAAAAACACCTATTTGCCTCTAGCTCAAAAAGTTCTTGACCGATCGTGTTAAAAAATTGTGTCTAAACTACTCTCTGCAAGAACTTACTTTGGTCCAAATTTCTTTCCAATCGAAAGACATCGGTTTTAAAAGTTGGGTCAGTTGACATGAAATCCCCCAAATACTTCATTTATTTTTTTTCTTTATTTTAAATTTTTTTTGTTATATTTTTTTTATTTACACTTAAATAAAAACAAATAATTGTACAAAGATAAAAAAATATTGAAATGCCCTAATGAAAGCCAATAATTTTTTTCAATGTGTATGTTTAAATTATATTTATTTAGAATCTTGACGTTATTTTGTTTTATTAAATAAATAATACAAAAATTATTAGAAGCAAACATAATAATATTGTTTTTTATTTATTCGATTTTTCAATGTTTTTCAAATTATATTCTTATTTATCTTTTCCTTCAGAGTAAGGAGACAAAAGACAGCTTAAAAAGAATATATTTTTGAGAAAAATAATGTCAGTTTGATGGTTACATTATTATTTTGCTGATAAGGTGTTTCTTTAGGACAAATTTTAGCTTTCAGTACTTTGTTCATTTTTGTTATTTCTTTTATTTATAAAAAATAAATATTTTTTGTAATATGGGAAAAAGAAAGTTTTTCTACGGACACAAGCCACGTAGAAGTCGTTTTCAAGACCAGCTACGGAGTTTTATCATCAGTACATTTTGAATGGAAGGAGTGTTTTTGGCCATGTTTCTTTCCAAGATTTGGGCTTTAGTTTAATTTAAAAAAGGAAATAAGGAACACTTAAGTAATAAAAGTAAGATGGAGATGCATAACGTGCTTACATTATATTTTGTCTCATCATTTAATATTACATTTTAATTAAATATAATAATGATTGTCCTGTTAATAATCATGGGTTTCCTAAAAGCCCTTCTAAAAAAAATCATCCAAGCATGCATTTATTAGCATATGCTCACACTATAATATTAAATAAATATAGTGGTTTAGAGTTGACCGACTATATATGTATATCTTTTTATTTGTTATATTTTCTTTTATTTTATTTTGTTTTATTTTATTTTATTTTATTTTATTTTATTTTATTTTATTTTATTTTATTTTATTTTATTTTATTTTATTTTATTTTATTTTATTTTATTTTATTTTATTTTATTTTATTTTATTTTATTTTATTTTATTTTATTTTATTTTATTTTATTTTATTTTATTTTATTTTATTTTATTTTATTTTATTTTATTTTATTTTATTTTATTTTATTTTATTTTATTTTATTTTATTTTATTTTATTTTATTTTATTTTATTTTATTTTATTTTATTTTATTTTATTTTATTTTATTTTATTTTATTTTATTTTATTTTATTTTATTTTATTTTATTTTATTTTATTTTATTTTATTTTATTTTATTTAATTTTATTTTATTTTATTTTATTATATTTTATTTTATTTTATTTTATTTTATTTTATTTTATTTTATTTTATTTTATTTTATTTTATTTTATTTTATTTTATTTTATTTTATTTTATTTTATTTTATTTTATTTTATTTTATTTTATTTTATTTTATTTTATTTTATTTTATTTTATTTTATTTTATTTTATTTTATTTTATTTTATTTTATTTTATTTTATTTTATTTTATTTTATTTTATTTTATTTTATTTTGTTTTATTTTATTTTATATTATTTTATTTTATTTTATTTGATTTGATTTTATTTGATTTGATTTTATTTTTTTTTATTTGATTTGATTTTATTTTATTTTATTTTATTTTATTTTATTTTATATTATTTTATTTTATTTTATTTTATTTTATTTTATTTGATTTTATTTTATTTTATTTTATTTTATTTTATTTTATTTTATTTTATTTTTTTTTTTTTTTATTAGTATTTTTTTTAAACTAATTACTTTTTACTAGGTTATGCAATATTTGGTTTATATTATGTTTTTATTTCAAATAATAACTTATTGATAAAAACAGCCTTCATGGTATTTGTTTGTATTTAGATTTAATTAAAACCTTAATGAACTGTAAAACTAGAGATTAACTTAAGAATAAAGATTTTAATAATCCTTTTTAACTGCTTCTTATAAAAATGGTTAAATGTTTTTTTGCTAAATTCGTAATATTACCAAACATCGTTAAGTTTGTTGTAATAATTTACATTTGTGTACAAATATCATAAAGTATAAGATAATTGCGATGTTTTTCTAAGACAAAAAAAATATATCCGGTTGACCGAAAAGTTTTTTTAGAAAAACGTAATTTAAGGCAAATCTGTCTTATTTAATAAAACGAGTTTATAAGTGATTTGCACTGACATTGACTTAGAGACACATTTTCTCAGTTTTTTGATTTTTATTAATATTCTTTCAAAAGTTTCTGTACAAATAGGTTTTACTAAATTGGCTTTATTAGAATCAATAAAATAAATATTTTTTGAATTGCCAAAAAGATACAGATTTGTTTTACAGACTTATCTTAGTATGTGTGTGTTTCAGCACTTTTAAAACTATATTGGCTAAATAACAATTTTTATAGCTCTTGTCTACAAAAACAATAAAAAAAACTTTTCTCTTTTGTCTTAAAAGTTTAGGATGAAGATACGTATGAGTTTGTATATGTAATTGCAGATTAAGTGTTTTTACTTAAACTATTAAAGAAATTTTAAGTAAGAAAAGGCATTTTATTTATAACTTATTACAACCAGCCATACTTAATAATAAAGTTGTTGTTGACAAAAAGTCTATAGTTTAACACAATTGTTAGTTAAAGTTGTAGAAAAGTTTTAAATTTTAACTAATTTTATG
Organism: Melanophora roralis; assembly: GCA_963583895.1. Classification (NCBI taxonomy): domain Eukaryota; kingdom Metazoa; phylum Arthropoda; class Insecta; order Diptera; family Rhinophoridae; genus Melanophora; species Melanophora roralis. The sequence goes on along the minus strand of OY757189.1, from coordinate 23,684,627 downwards.
TTTTAAATATTTTATTCAACTTGTTCGGTGTAGAATTTACAAGTGCCAAGTTTGATAGACATATCCGTCAGGAAATTAGTTTTGAAAGAAAATAGGTTATAAACGCGCCTTTTAATCAATAATGTCATTTCTTGTTTAACCCTTAGTTTGTTTATCTTTCAAGTTTTTTTATATCTTTAACAAAATATTGCCGTTAAATTTCCTTTTTCCCTTACAATTTAAATTTCTCTTAAGAAAGACATTTAAAAGTCATAACTTTAGCAAACATTTTGGCTGGATTTGACAACACATTTAAGTTGACATATTTTTGTAACATTATTTTATGATTTTTGTGTCCTTTCATAAACTCAAGCGACAATAGTTTTATAAAACTAAATAGAAATACACCCTGCGTACTTTCTGTAAGCGTAGTAATTCAGCAAGTTGAAGAAACTAAAAAGAAAAATATAATAAAAAGAGTGAAAGTGAACAAAAAATATAAAAATGCGTGACAACAAAAAGAAATTTTGTAAGAGCACAAGCAAACTTTCATACACACATACAAATGTATATGTGAGAAATGCTTTATGGCTGTCTCGAGCAAAAAAGGTCAGCTAAAAGTAATAGAAATGCTAGATAAAGGAATACAAAAAGTGTAAATGAAATACATTTCGACGAATTTCAAGATCCCTATTTTGGGAAAAGCTCAAATATTTTATATCCTAAAAAATATTTTATTTTTTCGTAAGAAACAATAAATGCAAAAAGTGGCTTTCTTGATTTTCGAAATAACACGATTATCGTTTCCTTTAACTGGCTAGGTTTCGTTACAAAATACATATCTGTGACGAATATTGTTCAAATATTTGAAAAAATATGACCTGTAATTCTATCACGAGTTGACATGGACAACCAGCTGGAATGGCGGACGGACAGATAGACGAACATGCATTAGTCAAATAAGGGTGTAATCCCGACTTGATTTATATAATTCTAAGTACTTCTCACGTTTTTAGTTTTCGGTGTAACGAATATTTTTACAAACACATAATACCCCTATCACGTGTGTGGTTCGGATATAACAACCTGAAATAATACACTTTCCACTAACAAAAGGATAACAAAAAATGTTACTTTTTAAGTATGAAATGTTTTGGTTTTTGTACAAAATATATGACACATTGTTGTATTCTTTTGTTTATAGACAGAAAAAAAAACCAGAAAACTATTTTATGTCACCAAAGAACTGCCAAGATTATATGATGTTTTTATGCCGTTTTTAGTAAATAAAGGATGTATTTGAGAAACATGTAATAGTAAACTATTAGTAAGTGACATATTGGGATTTTTACATGAAAGCTTTTTTGGCATTTGTTTTCCTTATACACACATACATATGTACTTCTCATAAAAATAAAAGATTTATTTTTCAGCTTATGAAAACTGAAACCACTATATGACATTTACTTGACACATAAATAAACAATTGCTATCACGCAAGAAATATAGACTTAGATGCAGCATGTAAATATGTACAACTCAAAGTTCATATAAGTGTAGATATACACATAAAGAAGTAGATATCCTTAAACATATGTAGGAAATTTTACTGCTTCATATTTAAAATACCATTTGTTGGCTTACTTACTTTTTAGATGTATATAAACAACACTGAAGTTTGAGTTTTCCACTTTAAATTCTTCACAAGGGTATTGAATCACTGCGTTACATGCTGAATGGCCATTCAACGTGCTATGTCAAGCTAACTCCCGTACCCCCGACGAGAACCATCGTCATAAACGTCGGGAGCTGTACCCACCTCGGTACCGCTTTCAAATTTCTTCGGTGGCTTCCCTTGTAAAAATTACCCTGTCGTCGTTCTACGGCTTGCGTTAGAGCTCCTACTTGTGCTTGTTTAGTTAAAATTTAAAGCTCTTTGGTTGTGCTCGGTACTCATCTAGTTCCTTCTCCTTCATCCTTTATATACGCTTACAATAATTTGATATCACATTTCAGCTTTCTTCGTCCTTGATCATCTTATGTATTAGATTCTCCTATGGTTATATCTCTTATATTTTGCATCAAATTTTCTGTATTTCAAACTTCATATTTTTTATACAGAAATATTTGTCTGCCATATTCTTTTTTTCGAAGAGGCAATTTCTAAAGTATCCATCCAGATTACAACTACGTGATGTAAAAATTTACATCTCCGGTTTTTTGGATCCCACTTTTTTGATTCTAGTATAAGCTAGGCAGTCCATCTTTCATGCTCCTTGTCTTTTCGAAAAGCCTGCCATTTCTAGAGAGTTGTATCCCTTTCTTCCACTACAGAAGACATGTCTACTTTTTTATTCTGCCTTTTTATATCTTTTTTAAGCATTCGTCTGCTGCTTTCATTCCAGACATGCCGTGATATGCTGCTGCCTACACTATGCTTTTTCTAATGCAGCTGTTATCATTGGATTAGAAAGCACTACAGCTTTCGACCCAAATTTCATATCAATAGAGCAAGATGCTGTTTCAGGATTCCGTAAGTGTTCTTTTTTGGAAAGGGGACCACCGATATTTGCTACCAGTGTGCTTAAATTTGTTTTTATTTGGCAGCCTTATTTATAGGGTGCCATATCTTTTCTGAGTATTTCATTAAAAGGCAGGGCCTGGAGACAAAAATGTTACTTATCCTGCTTTTACATGTGTTTTATTTTCATCAAAGTTGCTATAGTAAGTAGGTCAGCACCATGTACTCAGGTAGCTGCTTATAACCTTAATTAAATATCTTTGAACCTGAAAATTTCACCCTAATTTCGGAATACAATCAGAATCAGTAATTTTTTGTTCCTTACTTTACGGCCAGTAATTTGAAGCTCCTACATAGTTAACAAGAACATATGGTATTTGCTTTGTGGGTATACATAGCTCAGATAGCTTTGTAGTCGACAAACAGGTAAAAAGTGTTAAAATGTCTTTTTTAACTTTAATCCAAGATTTGCTGTGCTCGATTAACAAACTTTCAAACCACATAATTCATATCCTGTTATTATGCTTACTTTAGTATTTGCCATTCACATAGTTTATTCAATACAATATTCTATGCAAAGTCAGGGGACTTATACCTATATAGTTGTTGCATATGATTTTGTCCCCTTTCTTGTGAATAGGACATAATATACTGAGGTTCTTTTGATCGGTTATGCGTTCTTTCAGCCAAATGGTTTTAACAAGTTAGTTCATATTCCCGTAATAAATCATCACAGATTCAATCAATCTTAGTTTGGTAAAATTTTCCATTTTCCTTATTATGTGGTGGAATAGGCGTCTATCCTCTTTCTTTTTCTTTCGTTAACTCTTGTGTACTCCTCGCAGACTGCAATGTCACCAAATATGCAACATTTTTCTTTGCGGTTGCATTGTGAAACTCCTTGTCGAACCATGGATTGTTGGGAGGAAATCTCTAAACCCAAGTACGAATTTAGTCCCAGTTTCTGTAGAGTGTGCAAAACGTGGATATCCTTTGCTGATATTTTGGAAAAAGGGGTTATTTTTGCAGAATATTTGCTAGTTTGTTATATAAGTGGTAACAGTTTGTTGTGTGTGCAGGTTTTTGATGTCCAGCTTACTCTGTAGATTTTTCATTTATTTCTCTTTAAATTAAGACACGTGTTGGCCAAAGCTGCAATGGGGCAATGATCCAAATCATTGTTGGAAACTCGGATCAAACGCATGTCTAGATTACGGAAACTATGCCTCTCGTTAACAGTCATTTAATTCTTTGGTTTTGTGTTAATTAATTTGGGGATATCAACGTTGCTTCAAACCTAGTGCTTCTCACTACCATGTTTTGTGGCGGGTAAAGGGGTTTCGCTGTATTTTTGACCTTTTTAGGTCTAAAAAGCTTTTACTAGCTTAAAAAGAGTTAAGTTTTTAAATTTGTACATTTTTTGTTAAGTCTTATGTTTATGTTTTGAAATTAAGGATATCGACTTTTTTGGTTTAATAAATTTTTAATTCAATAATGTAATTACTCAAGATAAAAATATTCAATCTCAGTACGGCAAATAAAACTTAAAAATATTTGGTTTTATTTACACTTCGTTCTACTTCGTCAATTACAAGCAGTTGGACAAAAGTATAAAAATTTAATTTTATTCTGTGTTTTGTTTTTTTTTCTAAATTAAAAATGTAATAAAACTGAAATGTTTACATAAAAATACATCCTGTCTTTAGCACGTTAATATCACCCTGCCAGCAAGATACTTAGGCAAAAAATACTTTTACTAAATCATCATGAAAATCATTATTTGTGTAAATATTTCCAATGGCTAAATGCGTCATGTATTAAGTTGAAAACAGCATGATAACAATTTTTGGGATGATATTAATGGTGAGGCTGATAATGAAAATTGTAATATTTCGCATTAACATGCGACCTTGTTATTTGCCTAAATTATCTTTTTTATTTTTTTAAACGACTGCACGCCACTCTTACATCCTGCTGTGTAAAATAATTTAAAAAACTCCAAAAACACAGATAACAGATTGTTTTGTGTTAGGAATTTTTTGAGATAAAAACTTCTTGGAATCTCTAAATATTTGAGTTAGAATTATATGAATTAAAAATTAATTTCTGAACTTATTTTGTTTTGTTTTTGATTTTCCTTAATATTTTAGGTAATTTATGCTTCAATGTCGTCATGGTAGGTTTGTTTAAAGAATTCGATTTGTTTGTACCACAGGTAGAACGCACGTTCGACAAGAACACTCTAACTATGGCTTTTGCTCACAACAATGTGATCAATTTGAAATTTTGCAATTGAGTTGATTTTTAAACCTTGTATTATTTACTGCCATGAAAGAGTGAGAAGACATCCTATGATCTGTGCTTACACTGCAGTGGCCAGGCCATTATACTTTTATGTGATATAAGTGAGGGCGGCCACACTGGAAAAGTAAGTTAACCACAAGAGCCCCAGAAGTGTACGTTAAGGTTTGCAGGTATTTGTATAACTGGCGATCAATGTAGCCCTTTTAGACATCGCTAAATCCTATCTTTAATTTGAAATCTGCAACCTGCTTATAGACTGTATCAAAAAGAGGACTCGTTTTGGATAAACTGGATAGTTTAATTTAATTGGTAGGAAAAATGTAGCAGTAGCTAATTACGTGGCCCAGTAACTGAGTTTCTGTGGTAAGTCTGGTGTGACTTTGGAGGGTTACGTTTGGCTTTTGTTAAGAATTGGGTATCAGTGATTTCTACAAACTTTCTCATGACTATCAGTTTTTCAGACATAATTTTTATTCTTATTAATTAAGAGTTTTAAGATAAACAAATTACTTGACAGCCAGGCAGCAAAAGAGGCAATCTCCTCAAATGTTTTAGTGTGAAAGTATTCTGTTGAACTTGTGAGACCAAGGGCCCATTCGCTCTTTTAAAAGCAATAGGCAATTTAATATAGACTAAGCTGTGATTCGTGCAGGGTCTCTAGAATTTTTAGAAATCTTATGGCCCAGCGGCGAAAAGGTTTTTTCTAGCTTCTCAAAAAAGCAATTGTAGGCTTCTAGTAAGAATTATAACAGGTCGTCATTAGACATAATCTTACGTAAAATGGAAAAAGTAACTGACCACCGACGTTTGCCGATGGTCTACGTGCACCTGAAAATTTCAAAACCAATAAAAATTTCTATTGTGAATGTAAAACTTGAAGAGAATTCTTAACTAAAAAAAAATCATTTAAAAATTTTATTTCGGTTTAAAAAGATTTTTTTCTTGTTACAAAAATCTTAGAAATAAATTGTACAAACTGATATTTTAAATAATTTTAAATAGACAAGGAAATAATTTCTTATAATCCGATATGGGAAAACTAAGTGTAAAAATTTTAAGCTAAGCTTTTGCTTTTTTCCGTAGCTTCATGCCGTGATTTCATATATCAAGTCGCCATAAAAAAAAAAGTTTTCACAAAGTGATGATATTTGGCACATATATTTTAATTGACAAAATTTAGAAATATATAAAATATTAAACTTCTATCTTGAAAGATTCTTGTCCTTCCCATATGTTTTTAAAATTAAAATTACCATAACCAGGAGAAAAAATTCCAGCTTAATGAAATTTATAACAGACACTAGTTATAGCTTATCTGATGAAATTTTTTTAATTCTAAGCAAGGATGCGCTTATTTCGTAAATGTCCTTTTTTAAAAAAAGTAAACAAAATATATAAAATACTTTCATAAAATTGTCAAACGAATCACTAATAATGAGTTAAGTGTCTTACCATACACATCATATTTTTTTTCAATGTGGAGTAAGCTCACCCTTACCCTATTCCTTATGGAAGTCTTTAAAAATTTTTTAATTCAAAAATTATTATCAGTTATTTTTAAAAAAAAGTTAATTTTAATAATAGACAAATGCCTTGCTTACTGCTCTATTATAAATATGTTGGCCGTTGCTAAAAAAGATGTGATATTTTTCTACAGCAAACACATACAGTTTACAATGTCATATGCAAACCTTAGTTTTGAGTAACAATAATTCAAAAACAATGCTCGTTTTTGAAAAAAAAATTCAATATATATTTGCTACCAGAAATGTTTTCTTTAAGAAAAAGGAAAAAAATAATGAAACTTCTACAACAATCTGAGCCATTTTCTGTCACTCCCTTGAAAATCTGCTTCGTTGAAATAAGTAGTGTTATATCCGCCTCAGAGGTCTCAATAGCACCGACACCCACTTTTTTTACCCTTCACATAGTGATAAGCGTATAAATTAGTTTGTCATTCCGTTTGTAATTTCTTTATTATCCATTTGCGACCCCATGAAGTATATATATTCTGGATCCTTATAGATATGGAAGTTAATATAGTCATGTCCGTCTGACCGTATGTCCGTCTGTTGAAATCAAGTTTCCGGAGTCAAATAAAAAGATACAGACCAGTTATTGGTGTCAAACTGTTAGAAATATTCCGCAGACAACCGCTAAGTCGGTTCACTATTGACCAAGATATAAGCGAAAATCCAAAATAACCCATTTTTTTAGGGCAAAGTCCGTGCATATATCCCTATATATCTCAGTATTCACTCATTCTGGTCACAAAACTTGGCATGGATATTCTTAAAGTAGGGACCTAAATAATGGATCAGATAGGATCAGGAGAAGTGTTTTGTTCTTTACAATTGCACAAATTTTGTGAAATATTTTATGCGCTAAATCCCGGAAACTATAAGAGAAATCGACTTTAAATGCTTTGCAAGAAGTAATTGTACAATTAAGGCTACACTTTGAAGAACAAATTTTTTTGGTTGGTCCAGGAGAAGTGGTTGCTCTCGTACAAATTAACAATTTTTATAAAATTTTCGATTCGCTACATCTGGGAAACTATAACAGCTATCGACTTCGCATATTCTACACAAAGTAATTATCAAATAATTCAAACATTTTGGAAAAAAAGTTGGAGGGGAGCAGCGGGACTAAAACATCCCATAAAAATTAACAACTTTTATTAAGCTTTTATAATAAATGACGTCGAAAACTTTTAAAACTCTCCACCTCAAACCTTTTACATCTGTTTCTCTTAGTCATACGAACCTTAAAATTTTGTACATTTTTCTATGGACTTTAAAACTCGGACAAGATGTTTTTATTATATTATTTGCAATGCAAAATAACTCGGCTGGGTATATTAAAAGACCAACGTGAAGGGTATATAAGATTCGGGGCAGCCGAATATAGCGCTCTTACTTGTTTCTGTTAAAAACGACTTGCAACTGCTTAGCAAGCTTTTTGCAAAATTTACATTTTTCCATCGATCGCATATTTAAAGTCAATAATGACAAATTATTGACAATATACTTGCTTTGACGGCAACGTCTCCTCCCATTTTATGTTAAGTTTGTGTGAAATCAATACTTTGACTTATTAAAATTTATTACTATTACGTCACACATTAAGATTACTATTGTTAAAACAGGCAGAGACCTAAAAAATTTTTAAAATAACACTAGGAAAAGATGGGGGGAATATTAACGTGTAGAACTACAGACATTTTTATTTAAATGCAAAACATCAAAGTTTTCTAATTAAATTAACCGATAATTTTTTATTAAATAATTTACATTTAATTTTTTTGCAGAAATTTTAATAAATTTTTTTAAATCTATTGTGTTGCTTTGGTCTTAAATTTTTCATTTATCTTTTATTTTTGTTTTATTTGAAATCCTTATGCGTGCATGATTTTTCATGATTCATAAATCAAATGCCCTCTCATATAGAAAATTTATTTTACACAAATAAATATATTCAAATTTAATTATGCTTCACATAATTTCCCCAAACTGTTTTTATTTTAAGTCAGTTATGCGTGTCTTTGCCACAACATTGTGGAGTGCTATGTGCGTGTTTTTAATTTTTAAACTTGATTTTAGCAAGCAGGTCAAAATGCGAAAATTTTTAATATTAAATAAAAGAGCAAAAAATGCAGAAACATATGCGAAAATGCAGTACATGTATATAATGCTAAGTTAAAAGCCCATAATGAAAAAATATCTTTTAATGTTTTTTAAAGCAGGCAGAAGCAAGGAAATAAATTAAAATTTATACAATTTCTATGACGTTTGGTAAGCCAGGAAAATAACAATTTAATCTTACAGTTTGCTAATAGCAAGCCAATGGTCGAGATAAATACCAAAGTATTTAGCCTTAAATTTTTAGGGCTTCATCGGGTTGTTACAGAGATTGGAAAGGTCGATTATCTGTGTATAGTTAAAATTACGTGGAAACATTTTGTTTATTATTAATTTTAGGCTCATTTGGTTATGTTTTCAGCTAATTTAAATTTTTTCTCAAATAGTAAAAGATTTCGAATTTAACTAGGGAAAGCTGTAGGTACTTGTGGCTGTTGTCATTTTTAATATTTTAAGGAGCATCCTTAGGTTTCTTAGGGTTTTTCCGACTTTGAATTTTTTCCCAGTTGAAAGTGAATTGTATACCGTAGCACCAACTTGGCTTTAAAATCGCCTTCTAGAGCAGAAATTAAAAAACCAGATGATTTTGGGCAAATTATAGTATCTGTTGTGTCACTTTCGCATCTATATGTGAGGCAACAATCCAGACGAATGCCAGGATATTTCGACTCTAATTGTTGAGCCAACATATATTTGTAAATAGTTATTTCCTAGTCTAAAGTTAAACGCTAGTATGTTTTTTTGAGCTTAGTGTCATACCTCAGGACACTATTTGCTTCGAGGCCTCTGTGGGGTTTCTAAGAAAAGCGGTATTATCAGCAAATGTTGGCGTTATGTTTACCATCTACAAAAACAGGGGCTAAAAACCACTATGACAGCGATTTACAGCTGTAGTTAATTTAGGGGAATTAGTTATTTCAAAGCATTGCAATTTTTGTACATAAATTGTTCAAAAAAGAAAATTATCTCGCACCCCTTGTGGTCGTCCTTAGCTATTAAAAAAGTTAGGTTCACGTATTTTCTATTAGAAAAATTCAAAGTCTGCCGGCTAACATTTGCCTCAAAAATCCATAATTATTTTAAATTTATTAAAAATTTTCTTATTCCAGAAAGAGACCAAAAAAGTGAAACCAAATTAGCTTCGCTTTACTACTCTAATATATTTGCAGCTGCCTATTATATTAAATTTTTTTTGCAAAGTATATGAAAATCCTTAAGATGTTTTTGTAAAATAAAGTGTTGTTTTTGTTTTCTGTCGATCAAGCCTGTCCATATTTCCAGGCGCTACAAATATCCGCATAAACGCAAAATTTTAAATTTTTAAAGGAAAACTAAAAAATGCTCTTTTCAACGTTAATACTTTAAAATTAAAAAAAAAATCAGATAAAAGTTATACCCTGTTTAATTATATATTTTTTCTAGTTTTTTTGACCTTTTTAATGTTAATAAATAAGACTATTTTTTTAAGCTTTAGGTCTATTTATATGTTTATTTTTTGCAAATTTTTTTCTTTTTTTTTCAATATTAAAAATTTGTTAATATTATAATCGTTATTCGAAAAGCCAAAAGCCAATTTTAAAACCAAAATAACAACTTTAATATTTAACTGAAATAACCTCCTGATGATGCCACACAACGGAGTGGCGAAATATGGAAAAAAAAGAAAAAAATTTGCAAAAAATAAACATATAAATAGACCTAAAGCTTAAAAAAATAGTCTTATTTAGTTATACCCTGTAAACAAAAATGTAATGTTTATAGCCAAACACACATTCAAAGATTACTGGTGATGAAACTCGGTAGCTGGTTTCAAAGATGCACTCTACTCGTCTAGTGTAGGAAGAAAAATTTGCCTTTGGGAAATAAAGTTTCTTTCCACATTAATAAAAAATATTAAGTAAAATAAAATTAAAATTAAAAACTAAAGTTAATATAACAATATTTTTTTATTTACGTCTGAACAACTTAAATGTCTTACTTATTTGCTACTAATTTTTTAATTCTTAATTTTCCTTCATACATGTCTGTATATGCAATAAGCAATTGCCAGTTGCCACTTGCAAATCACATATGACTGGCAATTAATTACCAGTTTCTTGTTATCGGCAATTAGATATGTAGGTGATAAAAACATGTAACTGCTAGCATCAATTCTGTTCTGTTACCAAATTGTGCTGTACATTTAAATCGTCTATTTTATGATTGATTACATTCTTATTATACCCTTCACATAGTGATAAGGGTATATATCAGTTTGTCATTCCGTTTGTAATTTCTTTATTATCCATTTGTGACCCCATAAAGTATATATATTCTGGATCCTTATAGATAGGAAAGTTGATATAGCCATGTCCGTCTGTCCGTCTGTCCGTCTGTCTGTCTGTCTGTCTGGCTGTCTGTCTGTCTGTCTGTCCGTCTGTTGACATCAAGTTTCCAGAGCCAAATAAAAAGATACAGACCAGTTAATGATGTCAAACGATTAGAAATATCCCGCTTACAATCGGTATTTAAAATCAGCAAAATCGGTTCACTATTGACCGAGATATAAGCGAAAACCCAAAACAACCCATTTTTTTAGGACAAAATCCGTGCATATATCCCTATATATCTCAGTAAGTATAGTCACTATTGCCACAAAAATTGGAACGGATACTCTTTAAGTAGGCACCTAAATAGTGGAAACATTTTTTTTGAGATAGGATCAGGGGAAGTGGTAGTTTTCCTACAATTGCACAAATTTGGTGAAATATTTTATGCGCTTTATCTCGGAAACTATAACAGCTTTCGACTTAAAATGTTCCACAAAAAGTAATTGGACAGCAAAACCTACGCTTTGAACTAAAAATTTTTTTGGTGGGGGGTAAATATGGGGTAGCTCCCATACAAATTCACAATTTTGGTAAAAAATTCGATACGCTATATCTCGGAAACTGTAACAGATATCGAAATAAAATAATCTACAAAAAGTAATTGGACAGCAAAACCTACGCTTTGAACTAAAAATTTTTTTGGTGGGGGGTAAATATGGGGTAGCTCCCATACAAATTCACAATTTTGGTAAAAAATTCGATACGCTATATCTCGGAAACTGTAACAGATATCTAAATGAAATGTTCTACAATAAGTAATGGGACAGCAAAACCTACGCTTTGAACTAAATTTTTTTTTGGTGGGGGGTGAATATGGGGTAGCTCCCATACAAATTCAGAATTTTTGTAAAATTTTCGATACGCTACATCTCGAAAACTGTAACAGATATCGAAATAAATTGTTCTACAAAAAGTAATAATCAAATAATTCATACATTTTGGAAAAAAAGTTGGAGATGAGCAGGGTAACTAGAACATCCCATAAAAATTAACAACTTTTATTAACCTTTTAATATAAAAAATGTCAAAAACTTGCATTACTGTCGACCTTAAACTTTCCTCATCTATTTCTATTATTCGTACGAACATTAAAATTTTGTAAAGTTTTCTATGAGCTTAAAACTCACACAAGGTATTTTTATTATATTATTTGCAATGCAGATTAACTCGGCTGGGTATATAAAAAGACCAATGTGAAGGGTATATAAGATTCGGCACAGCCGAATATAGCGCTCTTACTTGTTTTTTTGTATAATATTTACCAATACTTTAAATTAAATTACTGTCAGAACGTACAAGAAAAAGAAATAAATACTTGTAATTTTTATTTATTCTTTGATGATATTTTCATGTTAAATTAAAAAGCAATACATCAACTTGAGATGTTTTTGTGTTGGAAAGACACAATAAAGTTTTCGTTTTTAATGGCCTTTGAAAATATTGTTGTTGTTTGCTTTAAGACACGATATAGTAAAGTGAGAAAATTTCCAGGCAAAATTATTTATAACTTTATTTATTTATGTATGTGTATGTATGTTTTTGCTTGTGTAATGGTATTTATGTATGTCCTTGCACATTCGCCACCTTAATGGCCGTTAAGTTGTTTTTGTTTTATTCGCAAACTCATTTAAATATGGAAAATTAAAACGGAAAAACTTTTGGTTTATTTTATGGCCGTAATATACTTTTGTAATGCTGGAAAATAATTAGATTTTTGATGTGTTCTTATAAAAACCGAAAACAAACTTATTCTCTTGTACCTAAAATCATAAAATATTTCTGGTTGTTTTTCTGCTACTGTTTTCGTCCTTTGTGCCCATTTCAATTTAAACGTGCAACTAGGCAAATTTGTCATTAAAATAATAATAAGTATTTGTTAACCACAAGCCCTTAACACAAAATCAAAGTTTGGAGAGTCTTGAGTGTTTAGCAATTTAGTGGTTTTAACGAGTTGAAGAAAAAATGCTATACCAGAGTTTAAAGCTTTTTAATTACAGCTAATAAAATAATACAAATGCCGCAACTCAAATTAAAAACTTTAAAAAAAAAATCTAAGAAATTTCAGTAATAAATTTTTGTTTTGATTAGACTTGACAAATAATAAACCTTAAACATAAAAATTTTGGAAACTAATAAACTTGGTTTTGGTAGCCATAAATATTTGCTGTAAATCAATATTGACAGTAATAAAGCAAGTGTAAAATATTAAATATTGATCTTGAAGGAGAGAGGACCAAAACCAAAAATTTAAAAATTTTTTTTGTGGAAAAGTTAACAAAAAAAGAAAATAAAAACTTTAAATAAATTTTAAAACATCCAGTTTCATTTTTTTTAAATGAAAACCAATCTGAATGATATAAAGTAGATTAAATACTGGCGTAACCAATATTAAACGAGTAGCATACTTGAGCGGTTCATCGATGTTTTTTTAAATAGATTGCGTTCGACATATCACAATTTTTATTGAATACTTAGCAGCGCCCTTAATTTTTACATCTTAAAAAATCTATTCCCAATGGATGTTAAAAAAAATATTTTTAAAATAATTTCCAACTCTAACAGTAAGTGCGGACTTAAAATTTTCTAATTCGTTTTATTTTTTCTTTAAATTTTTAAAAAAATATTAATTTTCTTTAGGAAACAACTTTATTACACCCCCCTTCAAACAATTGTAAATTAATCCTGGCTATGGAATATATTTTACCAAAGACATATAGCTAGTAGCTGTGACAACTATTTTTAAATTAAAAAAAAGAACTAAAAATACAAACATATTTTTTATTCGAAAACCGACATTGAACTCTGTTTTATTGTGTTTAAGAAATAATTTGGAGTCTTAGTTCGTCTTAATGCAATTGCTTTCAATTGTTATTTTACAAACATATTGAAAAATTGTCATGTAAAGGGAACACCCACAGTTACAGCACGTACACATACAGTAAGGGAGAGACAATAGGTTTTACTGAAAAATTTAATTAGGCATAAAAGTGTACAGAAAACATTGCTAGGAAAGTATGGCTATCAAAAAAGTGTATAGACTGTACTTACATACACTTACTAGATTTCAGAAGAGTCATTTATATTTCATTTTATATGTCAATAGATTTATTAAGGATTGTTTATTGCTTTTTCTGTTTATCAGTGCCTCACAGTCATATTGTTTTTGTGCATGAATGAATGAATTCCCGAATCAACAAATGCAAATATTATCTTGCTTTAAGGTGTTCTTATGTATTTGCTTTAATGTATCCCATACACAAAATTTAACAACTAAATCCAAGTTAAAATAAAAATCATGTAATTTTTTTGAAGCGGTGGTTAAATAGTTTAACACACGCTTTATTACTAGCATTCATATGTAAAACATTTTTAATAATAATCAAAGTAAATCCTTATTACGTTTTTTTTTACTTAATTTTATTTGATATGATGTGGGACTATTACTGGATTCATAGCTTACTATGATTATCAAAATAAGTTATTCTAAAGTATCCATTCGATCGGGTTTTTTTTCTGTTTAAGGAATCAGTTCGATCGAATCTACTATTTTGTGATTTTGGTCCACTAATGTGTTGAGAGGTTTTGTAACTCGATTTTCTTGAACAACACGAATTATTCGCAAGTTTTCTGCAATTTATTTATGAAAAGAATTTGACCCACTACTTTGTTAGTATATAAATAACTAAAAAATAAAACAAAGTACTATGTGTAAGAAAACGAAAAAGTGCACGATTTTCGTCTCCTTGAAAATAAGTCCCAAGGGCATTTTGGACTATTTTTTTATTATTTCGGTCACTCTTTTCTACTTTAAAACTTTTTGTAAAAAATAATAAATGATATACTTTTCGGATGAAAGCTAGCCCCAAAACACCAATTAAAAATGTTCTTAATTTATAAAACTCAAAAAACTCCACTTTAATTGTTAGATTTTGTCCCTAGATATAGAGAATTTTTTTCTTGATATCCTATGTTGGGATGATTTTCTGAATTCCTCACTTTGGTCAGTTTTTTATTAAGTCCTTAGGGGCAATTTTTAAAGAGCCATGATTTTCTGTAAAATTTTTATTCCACGTTTATGCTTTTTTTAATGTTATGAGCTTAAGTTCTTAAAACTATAGTTTTTAATTTTCGGTTTTCAAAGTACCAGAAAACAAAACAAAAATTCAATTGATTGTTTATTTTCTACTTCACTTTTTTAAAACATACATTTTAAAAAAAAAATATTTTCAGTCAATTATTTAAACTTCACTTAAATTCATTAACTTCAGCTGCCCAAAGGAAATTTTAAAAATTTTCCAAGGTATGCTTCGCCGTTCCTTCACTTTTCTTTTGCTCTACTAGGCTTTAGTTCAAAATTCATTAACTCAAATCAAAAAGTTACCAAATTAGGTAAAAAAATTTTCCCTTAAACGTTACAATTTTCAAAAAGTACACAATTTACTCACAAATTGTTTAAAAGCTATCTTATACAATTTATATTCTGTTGTTTTCTTTGTTTCTCTTTAATTTATACAAAAATCAAAAAAAAAACCCTAAAATAATTTTTTAATAATTTTTTCCTTTAGGACGCAAAGTTTGAATTAATAAAAGAAATGTATGATTGTACCCACACCACATATGTACGTGGTAGGGCGCTCATGCAGGCGCTTAAAACGCCCAAAAATAATTGTCTAAGACACACCTTCAAGTATAATGGTCGACTCAGAATCAACTCATGAGTCGATTTAAATATTTATGTCCGTCTGTCCGTACGGCTAAATGTCCACTTATTTTTGTAATTAAAATACAGGTCGCAGTTTTGAAAATATTTTGATGAAATTTGGTACCAATTTTCTTTCTGGCATTGGCACAAAGACCGTTATCGGTATATTTTTTGACATAGCCCCTATACAGATGTTGTTCCGGAATAATTGTTTTGGGCTATATCTAACTTAAATATTACTCTACTTTGACAAAAAAAAATGTTGCGTTTTTGTGTGTATATGATCGGTCCATTTTTTAATATAGCCCTCATGTCCTCCCGAAACAGGCACTTTGGGCTTTAACTGATTCGAATATTATTCTGTTTTGCACTTAATGCCACTAACTATTATACCGAACAAAAATATGATTGGCCTATTTTTTGATAAGGCCTTCATGAAAATATCCTCCCGAAATAAGAAATTTGCGCAAAAGCTAAATTGAACATTTTTTATTAAAAACAAAATCGCACATTTGCTTATCTTCAGGCTGCAAACTATAATACTGAACACAAATATTATCCATTTTGTTCTAAAATGTGTATGGTATAATATGGTCGGGCTTGACCGACTTTAACTTTCTTACTTGTTGTTTAAAGAACTGTCAAATGAAGTTTTAATTTTGTTCTTTTCTTCATTAACATTTAGTTAAACTCCTAAAACTCCTAAGTGTTTTAATAATAGACTCTAAAAAAGGTTTATCGCCGATACACAAAGTATCATTAGGTAAAATTTTACTTGTTACTATCGATTTTGGTCTTGCATATCAAAATAGGTTTAACATATTTGATATTTGACGTTTTATCCCTTTTAATAGAGTAAATGGGTATCCTACCAGGTATTCTTGATTTGTAAAACAGTTTATACTTTAAGACTATTAAAGAACCATACGCCGTTTCAATCAATGTCCCCTTAAAAGGTATCTAATACATTTAAATGTTCTACTTATGTAATGTAAATAAAAAAGTAGTCTTTACTTAAATAAATTGTATATTTTCACTTTTTGGTCCACCGATGCATAAGGTGGTCCTTTCATTCAATATCTAAGATTATATAATAACGTACGAGTATTAAAGAACAAATTTTTTAAGTTTAACTTAATAAACAGTAGCGGATGATTAAAAATATTTCTTTAGTTAATACTGGGTAATAGTTGTAATAAATTGGCCCATAAGTACCACTACCGAAAATAGGTTACCAATTGCAAATGCTCATTAGCGTAACAACTCTATACTCAAATAAATTGCAGGGTATATGCTCACCGGTCTCATGATCCACTTCTCAATACCTGCACGTCAATTTATTCGATCTGCTGGTTTAACTTAATGGTATCTAAGATAACAATGCCTAGTCAAAATCCAGACAGCAATATTATGTCGTTACTGTCTAGGGATTTTCAAGATTTTCTAGAAACAAGCTCAGCGTCAAAGAATAACCGAAAGGTACAGCAAAAAAGGATCCGTACCAATGATTCTACGGTGCGTCCCATAGTTTGCAAGGCCCTCATGAAAAGAAATCCAAAGAAATGTTATCCAGTTGCCCTTCCCATACTCTTTCTCAAAATATCGTAAGTACTGATGCAAATGTCAAATATTTCGGCCTGAAATACCGACTGATACTTGCCCATAGGCAGAGAACTTTTAAACCACGCACAAAAACACCAGCACAAGCATTGCCATTTGATTGCTAAGAACCATCCCTGTGCCAAACCTGAGCTTCTTCCGGTCAAAATACTTTGAAATTGAAGGGTATGATAAAAGTGTGAGTGCGTGAAAAAGTTTCCCTAAGCTTGGGTACCTGGGTACTTTTCTGGTCTTATTTTACACATATTCCAAATGAACACTTTAGGCTAGTTTCCCGTTTAAAGCAATTCCTAAATATTTATCACTGTCAGGTAAGCAAATAGGCACGCCCTCTTAATTGAGCTACCTTTGTGTAAAATCTCTTCTCCTAGAAAAGGGTATCAGGACGGTGCTCGCGGTGTTCATAGTTAGCCTTCTCTCCTGACACCACACAAGGGTGAAGTTCAGAGCCTCTTGCATACGACCCGAAATGTTGTCGTAGTCCCAGCCCACCATTGTGATGATGAAATCGTCTGAAACCTAGATGATTCACATACTGGAGTAGTTTGTTAATCACGATAATCTACGAGGGAGACGATTTCACTCTTCCTTGCGGACATTCCCGAAGGGCCCTTATTGTCCCTGAAGAATTACCAAAAGCAAGTGATATGATTTAAAGGAAAGCTTTTGTACAGTCAAGTCAATACTAAATAAATCTGTAATCCTTCATTTTCTTAGCCATTTCAAGAGCTTTAAATGATATGTTTCCTTGTTATTGTCTAATGAAAGCTTCTACCAAAAAAAATTTTTTGATAAGATGTTGCTCATATGTCGCCGAGGGTTGGAGCTATCAAAATTTATTTTTTTTCAAAACTTTAGGGGCTTTCATCAGCAACCCTGTACTTAAATATAATATAAGAAAATAGTAACAATAACTTATATTCGGCTGTACGTAGCTGTACGTGTTGAAGTAAGTAACAACAATTGCGAGAAGGAAAGGATGACAAAGGAGTCCTTCAAACTTGTTTCCTTACTTTAAAGTTTCTTTAGAAACTTGTTCTTTTTTGATTTCTTTTTAGTTTCTCTTTTTATTCTTTATATATTAAAAAAAACCTTTCCTTGTGCTACAGTTGTATTGTAATGCAACGTCAAACATTTTCCGTTTGATGAAATGGAATATTTTTCTATATTTTTTTTGCAAAAATAAGACTTTTCAACAATTCAGTTGATTTTGCAATAATGCAATTTATTAGCTTGCCATATTTTTCACTGTTTTTTATAAATATAATATTTTTTAGTTTATTTTATTTTAGAGTAAAAGATATACATGTAATTTATAAGGTGCTTACAAAATATTACTTTAAAATTTTTTAAAATGTTTAAATTTTAAGAAGCTTTAAGCTAAAATGTTATTCAAGCTTAAAATTTTTATTTCAACCATTTCATTTAATAAAAACATAAATATTGAATATACTTAAACGATGAGTTGAAAGTTCATTAGAGACTGCAGAACGCTAACAAATGATTAAATTTTCCTAATGAGTAGAAAGTTTCTACTACTGGACTAACACTAAGCACTTCATACGTGATGAGGGTCTTATTCATATAGCAGATAATTGCAATGCTTAGCAGTAATTACATTGCCCCACTTTTCTAAGCCCATCAAATATTCCCATCCGTCCATCTATTTTACTGAAAATTTTATTCTTGTTATTCCTAACTCAGATTAAGTATATAAAAATGTATTTGATTTCTTTAAAAAAAAAGTATTTTGAGCATCGTAAATTGTCAAAATAAAACACTCTTAACACAATGATAATATCTATCACATTAAACTATAATACACTGTACCCATATGTGCATCCAACCAAGTATAATAATAATAGACAACAGTGGTCACTTAGATGCACTTTAATACAAGCAGAAGCAAACTTTTCCACTAGAAAAAATGAGTAGACTCCGATAAAAGATTTTCGTTTACAGAAAAAATACTGCTTCTGTGAATGTATAATTATAGAAATAACAAATTTCAATAAAATTAGAAGTAAAGTTAGGTTAAGAAAACATGTTTTGTTAAAAAAACGATAAGCAAACCGCAAGTAAAACTAAGCCGGGTTAAACCAGGCTCAAAGTTACTGAAACTTTTACAGTAAAAAATAGATTACCTACTTACAAACTTGATTGCCATCATAAATCAGTTTTCTAGATACATAAGCATATATTATGCAAATTTTATACAAATACTATTTGCAATTTGATATGATTATTTTGTTAAGATTAAGTTTGAGACAATTGGATGCAGCTAAAAGTTCACATTTATTTTAGAGCACACATACATTTTTTGAAGATACACGTATGAGAATTAGAATAAGAAAGCATGACTAGAAAGATCTTTGTATAAAGGATAAGTAACAATGACAAGCAAAAACTTCCTATTCAAAAACATATCTTAGTTCATCATGTCCGTGTCTCCATTCATTCAAAAATAGTTACCCTGCAACTTTAAGCAAAAAATACGTCGGAGGCTGTGCCGAATCATAGATAACCTTTACATTAGCTTTTCCAAACCCCGAACTTTTTTTAAATTTTTCTCAATTTGTTTTATATACTTAAAAGGGGTCGGTACCATATTTTAACCCTCTTAGGGTGAATAGCGAAATTGTAGTGGTTTTCCCTTGTTTTTTTAAATTTTACATGGCAACCCCTTTAGGGCATGAAGATGGGTGGTAAGTATGTTCTAAAAAAGTATTTTCAAGAAAATGTTTATTAAACTTTCCAAGCAAGTTTACTAAAGGAATATGTTTACGAGAGAAAACTAATGGAAGTCAGTCGTACATTTTATTTCTCTAAGGTCGCCTCTGGGGTATTTATGGGCGTTTTTGCGTCATTTTTGTATGTATATTTTAGGAATATGTTTGGGAGGGAAAACTAGTGGGAGTCTGTAATAAAATTTTACCTTCTAGGAACGTCTCCTGGGAAGTGGTAGGTTTTTCTACCTAATTTGTTTTTAAATTTTTTACGGCAACCCTGTTGGGGGTTACAGAGAAGGGTTAAATATGTTTCACAAAAATATTTGTGGGTAGGGATAACTCCAGGGCACTTGTATTATAGGTTTCAATGTACAGATCTGAGAGAAAAAAAAACAGAGTGCTAGTTTTTGTTTTATATCTCGGTCAGCACTCAGGCAGTTTTGCTGGATTTAAATAGCAATTAGGTGGCAGATATAACATACCCAAATTAAATTACTGAAGAGTTGTGCTAATCGGAAAATATTTTGTTAACAAAATTATAAAAATGGCGTCGTTTTAGCAGAGCGCAAATCCATTTTTGCAGATTATTGAGAGAAGCTTAACTTTTTTCATTTTTATATTTTTTTTCTGATACTAAAAAAAAGTTCAAGCTGATTACTAATTAAATAACAGAAACCTTAATTTTTTGAAAATCAATCAATCAAAAAACAAATCAAAAACCAGTGTTTGAGGTTGTTCCTCAAGTTTGAAGGGTTTATTTAATATAAACCTAAGACAGGTAGCAACTTAAAAATTCTAGTTTTGTTATTATAATTTAAATATATTTACTTTCCCTACTCTAAAAGTTCGGTAATAAGTTTTTAAAAATTGCTGGCGGGGCATGTTGCATAAAAACGCAACTGATGTCGTCGTGTTTTTGTGAACATGTGTTTACAAATATGGAAGTTAATCAACGTATACGTATATTTGCATTATTGTCACATATATTTGTTCTTATAATTTACTATCCTTAATGTGTATGCTAACAAAATGTTTTATACAAGTACAATGTTGCATATGCATTAATATGCAATAACTGTTTACCAAAATACATTTGCGTCAACATAAAAAACTTTAAGTAAACTTTTGGATGATTTAATATAGATTTGAATGAAAAAGCATTTTTTAAATGTAAACTAAGACTCTTTTAAATAGAAAATTGATATCAGGTGTATGTGCAACAGTTTCGAAACAGCAAAATATTTTCTTTTTAGATAATTCTACAGAATGCCGCGTAGATATTGTGCAGACAAATCTTTAGTGAAAAACGGCACATTGGCATTAGAATCATCTTTAATAACCACTTAAAACAAGAAAAAAAAGGAAGAAAACAAACAAATATATAAAAAAAGATATGAGAAAGCAAAAGTAAAAGTAAAATGATTTTAGTTTTAAACATTTTGTTAACATTTCAATCAAATTTTTTACAGAGTATTAATTAACAGAAATAAACCCGACGTTGGGGGGACTGGAAAAAATTACCTGTCACTTTTTGGATTGCTTGTGGTGCTAAAACTGTATTTTTCTTCTATTTGCTCTTTTAAGTAGCTGGAAAATCGAATTTTTCTAAATATTTTTAACTCTGAATCAGTCTTGCGGCGTAGTTCGAGTTACATGTGCTTAAATTTCAAAAAAGTAAATATGGCGCATTCCCGCAGAACATCAGATTTAAGTGTTTATTAGATAAAAGCTAGAAGAAGTTTTTTTTGTTAACGTCTTAATAAGAAATGTTTTTTGTATATAAATATAAATAAAAACGTGAAATTTTATTTAAAAAAAAGTGATTAATTTCAACAATGAAGTTAGATTTTTCTTAACGTCATGTTAACTCATATCTTTATCATATTTAAACAATTTAAAGGTAATACATTTCAAGTCGATTATCACTTACTTCACGTTTAATTGAAAAGATATATGTATATGTATTTATTTAAATATGCTAAACTTCTGCAAAAGAGTGACAATAAACCTATCTCCTTCAAAAGCAGTAATTTTGTATTGCTTAACTTTAGCTGGATGTAAAACACATACCTGTAGCAAACTACTTAAGATTTTATCGTTGCCAAAAATGAACGAAAATTATGTGATTATAGCCAAAACTTCTATGACCATTTAAGTGCATGCCTTAGCGGCACTACTCTGATGGTTCTGTTCCAGAAAGTGGAGCACATAAATTAAAAAAATATAAAATTTTTAAAATAAGTACACGGTTTTAAGGCAAACTTTATATATGTTCATATAAATCTTGTTAAATTAATGAAAATGAAAAAACATCATAAATTGTAAATGTATAATTAAACTTACACATGTACGATACACTTACATTAAATGTAAAACGTTTTATAAGAATGTAATATTTTGTGCACTTGTGCGTATACGTAATGGAAAGTATTTTTGCTACAAGTGAATATTAATCATACGCACATTAATACTTAGTATTTTTTTTATCAAATTAATACTTTTTTAAAATTTTTAAAATTGTTAATTATAGATATCTCTTCTTTATTAAAGCTTAAGATAAATAATGTTACATTTATTTACTTTTTGTTTCAGGCCGTTTAGAAAATATTTTAAAAAGTTTTCGATTAATATGTGAACTTTAAAGTGGATGTAAATGCCATATAACAGAGGTATTCACAAAGGGTGTATTTAAAATGAAATGCAGGAAAATAGTTTTTTAGTGTTGTCAAATTACTTGAAAATAATAAATGAACATGGTTTTGGCCCATAAAATTAGACACTTGTTGGTTAATTAAATATACTCACAGATATAATTGTCAAACCCATATTAAAATATTCAAATTAAAATGTCACAGCATTGAGATATATTCAAATGTGCTTTTGTAAGCAAGCACATGAAGAACATATCAAAAAATCATTTTTTTCGTTATATAAAAACTAAACAGTTTATTATACATAAAAAAGTGGAAATAATAAGGCAAAAAAATTTATATTATTTTAAAAATTTAACAACAAGAAATTTTATTATGAAATTCTTCATAATATACAAGTGTTTTCAAGGTTAACGTATTTGATGGAAAACTTTCTTTTTTGCTTCCATATACCATTTTAATTACTTAAAATTTTTAAATTAAAAAAAATAACAGTTCCCTAGAACATTTTAAAAATAAAAGTAGGGGTACCCTAATAACGAAAGTATTTTAATTTTTTTGGAAAAAAGAAAGCAGTAGGAGAAATCAAAAAATTCTTTTCGACGTGATTAAACAGGAAGTTTTTAAGACAAAGGTAGTTGCAGTTTTATATGTTAATTTTGTTTTGCATTTTTATAACTTTAAACTTTTTTGCTGTCATAGCCTTATTCAAAAATTTTTAGACATTTTTAGACAGACATTAAAATTAGAGATTATTATTAAACACTGTCTCTTTATAATTTCTTTTAACTGTCTTAGTAATTTAACAATCATTTTTAGCAGACGATCTTGGTTCTGTTATTGAAAAAAATAACTTTTTAATTCCAAAAATCTATAAAAACGCACCAGGTTAAAGCGGTACATCAGAGCTTTCGTTTTATATATCTTAACTATATGTTACAGTCTATAGTATTTTCTGCAAATTCTCGTTTATCCTTTTAAGTTTTGCTATATCTGTTTTATTTATTTTTTTAAATTGCAATAAGAATTTTAACATTTCGTAGTAAATAACTAAATTTCTTTAAAAATTTTGGCAGCAAAGTAAATATATGTAGTAAAAGTGGTTTCAATTTTTGTTACTTCAAACACACTTTAAAAGAAGTCATTTAGAGCGCCAAAGCTATCAAAAGGATTGCAATATTTTTTTTTTAATTTTACTAAAACCAATAAATTGCTATGACAGAAACCCAATATACGTAAAATTTATGTATGGAGAAATAAAAAATTTAAAATTGTCAACGACATTTATACAATATTGTTGCCAAAAGTATTTTTCCTAATAGCACACATACTTTTATTTCTATAAAAAAAATTCTTTTGTTAACTTTGATTAAACTCTAGGATTGTTTAAAAGATTTTCCATTTTTTACTAAATTTAATTCTTGTTTAAACTTTTTTGTATTGCTACCAAAGCGTTTTAAACGTTACTTGAAACTTTTTTCTTTAGTGGCCCACACTAAAAATTTAAAATTTTTGCTGCACATCCTAGTTTTTGGGTATGTTAAAAAAAAACTTTTTTCATTCTCTCACAATAATTTTCGAATAAACTCAAAAATGAAGAGCTAGAGGGAAGGAGGAATCAGATGCCTAAAAAATTTTTAAAAATGTATATTTAGAATAATTTGTCGTCAATTTAATTTAGTTTTGTTTTTTTTTTAATGAATATATAGAAAAACTATTGTATGAATATATTTTCCATAACTTAATGCCTTAGAAACATGTTCAAAAGCGCATTTTCACATTTTCGATCAAAAAGTGACATGTGATATCGAGAAAAAAAAGAAAGCAATTTTCAAATAAACTTTTAACGAAAAAAAAAATTGTGCTGAATAAAAAGTAAACAAAAAAGCAATTTTTTTAAATATTTATTTATATGTATGAAGCATGTGTAGTACTTGTAAGAAATGTATATTAAACTTACACAAACAAAGAAAGTTAAGGAAAAGTAATAGTAAATCAGAGCAACTGCCTCACGCACATTATTAGGAAATGAGTGTTTGTGCGTTCAAATGTGCAAGAGATAACAAATGATAGTCAAAGTTTTATATTGTGAAAGATTTTTTAAAGACCAATACAGTGAAATTAATATTTGCATTTACACAACATGCGTGATAGGTGTGATTATATGGCGATAAATTAAAACGTAAATCATTATTCAAACCAATTAATTTAAAACCACTTTCTGAATCAGTTAAACCATATCCATGTTAAACAGGTTGCATTTTTAGTGGTTTTCAAAATAAATTTTGCGATATGGTAAGCCTTGGGGTTCACACCTATTAAATAATCTTCTACAAATGACCCCCCCCCCCCCCCCCCCCCCCCCTCCCGGCCAAAAAGTGAGTACTGTAGCATAAAATTTTAATATTTATTTTACCTACAGAATCACAGCAAAAAATAATCGATATTTTGTTAGCAGCATACAGTCCTTCAGACAACATTGTAGTTTTAAAAAAAGTTCATATTTTTTGAGAAAAAATTTAAATTAAATTTCAGAAAGCAATTGATATTCCAAAAAATTTAGTTAAATATCATCAAAAAAAATGTGCTTCACTTGGATTTAAGATGTCACCTTGTATATAATTTTTTTCATTGAAAATTAGAAAATAATTATTACTGAAAGTCTTTGTTTTTTATCTTTAGCTTGCACGGTTTATATGATGCCGTTTTTTTAATACATTCGCCAACTTAAATATTAATGACCTATGTAGAAGCTCAAATCGCTACTGTGGAAAAATGGGCACATATGCATCAATACTGCGTAAAAGTTTTTTTAATTTAATCCGATTTTATATTCTTGTCAATTTTAAACGATTTTTGAACGTGACCACAAATTTGCAGGCAAAAAGTTACTTTAAAAACGCATAAGGGCCAGTGATGTTAAAAAAAATTTATGAAGTTTAATTCTAATAAATTTTTAATTCAACATGTTGTTTTCATCCTCTCTAGGGACAAAATTTAACTTCAATAATTATTTAATAAACTCTTTTAATTGAAAATTTAATTGGCCTAACAAAATATAAAAAAACGAGACACGTCTTTGCTTTAAAATATATGATTCTATAAAAGCGGTTTATTAAAAAAAAATTTAAACAAAAAATATTACAGCTCTAGGTTTATATATGATGATCATTAATATTTATAGCCAGTTGTGTTCTTTGCTAATTAAAAAAAAATCAAAAGATGTTTATAACCAAGTTCATATATTTAGCCAAAAACAAAATTTAAGATACATTTTTTTCACAAAATGTTTTCAAATACAAAGAGAATACATTGGTATTTTAAACAATAAACAGTTTGATCATTAGTTTGCTCCTGGGTTTTATTAACATCAATATTCCAAATATCAAGACAGTATAACAATTATACCTTTTGTCCACAAACTTGCCCCCGGCTACAACATGTGCCAAGAGTCTTTAATTTAATACTGTCATATCAAAAATTGAAAGAAAATGTAAAAAATAAATTTTTGCCAACTTAGTGTACTTTATTAATTTATAACTTTAATTACTGCAATAAAAATCTGAAAAATATAAAATAAGTATTTAAAAACTTCAAAAAGGGGATCTGCCCAAATAGTTATTTACTTACTTCAGTGGCTATTACAGAATTTTTTTCATTAGCTGAACATTTCCAATCGGTGCGATCTTCTACACATCTTTTGCAGTTCCTGATACCAGGTTTTGTGATATCTTCCTTCGCTTGATCCTTGAATTGGAGTCTCGGTGATCCGTCACCAGGTTCGCATTCAAAAAATTTTATAGCTGGATCATCTTCTTTTATTCTCAAAACATGACGTGCCAACATAGACATTGAATTTTGATATGCCTAACAAGTCGGCAAAATGCTCATGCAGCTCGTGGTACATACGACACCGGTATTTGTTGTTAACGCAGATCAGTCATTAATTTTCCGAAGAATTTTCATTCCAAACACTCAAACGAGTACTCAAGTACCCATGCTACAGAGTGATATAAAGTTTTAAATAGTATCAGTGGCTGCTTTTGCTTTTTAACTGCTTTACTTTTTTCAAAGAAGCAACTATTGACCAGTTCTTTTCTATTTCTTATCTCAAATCTGATGTTATTGTTTTTAGCAACAGTTAAAGAGTTTTGTATTAGTCCCTTAACAAAAAGCAAGGATGCCAAAGCATGTAATTGTTTTAAACTTTTAACATTTCGCAGATAATAATTTCTGCTTGAAGCATCTAAAGTTGAACTGCTGATGTTACCCTTTAGATTCGTCCTTAAGAAATTTCGTAGAAATGCTAATGTAAAGCAATATCGATGAAATTTGCTGCCATATATCTAGTGTGAAAATTGCAACAATACACAAAGGCTTAAAATAATATATTTTTGCTTGAATATTTAGCATTATCAGCTGAATTTATTGAATTATTCATGGTTGCGTATGATTAATAAAAAAATATTAAAAAGGTTTACTCGCAGCAGCAATAACAATAACAAAAATTTAAGCCTTGAAAATAAACCCAATTTATTACCAAATATAATTATATTTAAAAGAGCCAAACTGCAGACTGAATCTAATCATTTTTCACATCTATGTTAGTTGGTTCTACTTTAAAAAATATATTTTCACCATAAAAAAATTAAGAAAAATATAGTCGGTAAAGCTTGATGATATTATTACCAACACCATAATGCTATTTTTAAAAATTGGGACTATTATATTTTTATTCAATATAATATTTGTTGGCATAAATTTAAAAATGTGTTCAAAATTTTGTGAAGATAAAGAAATATCTTAGACATTATTAGCCCAACATTCTTATACCAGAAGGATACTTATCAAGAAACCTAATGATCATATTTTGGTTCGGTATGCTATTTGACGGCATAGTGCCAAAGATCTTAACTGTGCCAAACATCTCAAAAATTGTGGCCTGTACTGTGGTAAGAATAATATCATATATATAGACACCCAGCTAGAAAATCATCTAGAAGGACATACTTAAATAGGCTCAGAAACTAACTCTAAGGCAATCGCCATATTTTAATAAGGGTCTTATTAAATTTTTTTTAAGTATTAAAAATATCTGCACAAACGCATAATACCCCTACCTAGCAGTGCTGTCAGTTATGGTAATTTTATCGACAAACCATTAGTAACAACTAGTTGTACATTCAAGGGATGCCGAATAGACAAAAATAAACAAAAAAAATTTTTGGCTTTTATATATAAAGAAATAACTCATTTATGAATTATGTTGCTATTTGTTTGGATGAGGTACAAGTATGATTATCATTACTTTCATCTTTATCATCATCAGTAGACTTTAACCAAACTCTTAAATAAATATCTAAATTTTTCTGTTTAGGCTCAGTAATTATACCCTTCACATAGTGATAAGGGTATATATCAGTTTGTCATTCCGTTTGTAATTTCTTTATTATTCATTTGCGACCCCATAAAGTATATATATTCTGGATCCTTATAGATAGGGAAGTTTATATAGCCATGTCCGTCTGTCCGTCTGTTGAAATCAAGTTTGCGGAGTCAAATAAAAAGATACAGACCAGATATTGGTGTCAAACTATTAGAAATATCCTGGAGACAATCGCTTTTTAAAATCAGCAAAATCGGTTCTTAATTGGCCGAGATATAAGTGAAAAGCCAAAGAAACCCATTTTTTTAGGACAAAATCCGTGCATATATCCCTATATATTTCAGTAAGTATAGTCACTCTTGCCACAAAACTTGGCACGGATACTCCTTAAGAAGGGACCTAAATAATGAAAAAAGTTTTTTCAGATAGGAACAGGGAAAGGGGTATTTTTCCTACAATTGCACAAATTTGGTGAAATATTTTATGCGCTATATCTCGCAAACTATAACAGCTATCGACTTAAAATATTTTACAAAAAGTAATTGTACGCTAAGAGCTACACTTTTAAGAAAAAATTTTTTGAGTGGGGGCAAAAAAAGGGGTAGATCCCATAAAAATTAAGGATTTTTATGAAATATTCGATACGCTATATTTAGAAAACTATAACAGATATCGGCATCAAATGTTCTACTAAAAGTATTTTGACAACAAAGCCTACGATTTGAAGAAAAAATTTTTGGAGTGGAGGATGGACAAAGGGGATCTCCCATACAAATTACCAATTTTTATGAAATTTTCGATATGCTAAATTTTGGAAACTATAACAGAAATTGACTTCAAATGTTCTGCAAAAAGTAACAGGATAAGACCTACATTAAAAAAAAAGGTTTTTTGGGCAGGGATAGGGGAAGGGGAACTTCTAATACAAACTAAGAATTTTTATGAAATTTGCGATACGCCACATCTGGAAAACTATAACAACTATCGATGTCGAATATTCCACAAAAAGTAATAATCAAATAATTCATACATTTTGGAAAAAAAGTTGGAGAGGAGCAGGGGGACTAGAATATCCCATAAAAATTAACAACTTTTATTAACCTTTTAATATAAATAATGTCAAAAACTTTTATAACTTTCGACCTCAAACGTTCCTCATCTATTTCTATTATTCATACGAACGTTAAAATTTTGTAAAGTTTTCTATGGACTTTAAAACTCGCACAAGGATTTTTATTATATTATTTGCAGTAAAAAATTTCTCGGCTGGGTTTATTTAAACACCAATGCACAGCCGAATATAACGCTCTTACTTGTCTTTTTGTCGTTTTGAACTTAAAAGTAACAATATTTTCTTTTTAAAAATTAAGAACCAACTTATTTTAGGTTTAACAAAACGAAATAATATTAAATTATTCTTCGTCAAGAACTTAATAAAGTTTAATTTTTGCTAATTTTTGGCGGTTATTGCTTAAGCACAAAATAATTTTTTGGTGATTTTAAATAAAACTATGGAAATGCAGCCTGAAAAACTGGCAACCCTGCTATTGTGTATGTGGCTTGGGTATAGAAAACACGGCTTTGATTGATAACCTACTTAAGATAAAAATATTTTTAAAATGCAGTTAAAATGCTTTCGTAACCTTTAAATGTTCCACTTTTGCGTTAATTAACTTCTTTATTTAAGTTAATTATGCCTCAGGATTTTTCCAAAAAAAGTTCTATATTCTTTTGTTTGCTTAAATTAAAATTACTCTACACGTACTTTTGCCTATATTGTTGCGGCAAAAAAAAAAATTCAAACGTACTGAATTTCTTATCGTGAACGTGGTTTTTACAATTTCCCAATTGAATTGCAAACTCACTTAAGGAAATTGTTTGTTTATTTTATATACGCGGAACAATGAATGTAAGCCATTCCTTTTAACACAAATTTTAGTTTTAAATTATAAAATATAAAAAGGAATTTATTCGGTTTCTCCTTGTTTTCCTTCCCTGAAAATTCTTACATTAATAAGAAAAATTTATACGATTACATGGGGGTAATAATATACACAAATTGCTTACTGGAACAAAAATAAGTTGCCATATATATGGGCCTTTGGCAAGTTTGCTAAAATCAAATTTATTTTAATTAAGATCTCCGAGTGCAGACGCATCAGAGCCGATTCTTGTCCTGACTACTTTTTTAGCCTTTTTTGCTCCCAGATGCTGTGCAAATCTCACTTACTTTTAGGCGATTAAAAGCAAACCGACACTTTTCAGAAAAATTTTAATTTAAGAGAATTTTTACTTTAGGATCGAGTTGTAAAATATATTTGTGAGAACAGGTTATTTTTTTTATTTTCACCGTGAAGTGAAGTGTTTTTAATACCTTTTAAATATATTATTTTATTTTTGCCTGTCAAATGGTTAAGGCGCTACACCAGATGGCGTTAATAAATAAAAAAGAAAAAAACGAAAAAGCTTTGATTCAGTTAGTTTTAAAATGGAAAAAATTTCCTGTCGACTCACCGCGGCACAAAGGTCAGTGGGTTAAACGGCTTATGTTAACAATCAAGAATAATAATTAACAACCGAAAATGGAGTAGTGATGATGAAAATCGTAGGTGTTTTTTGAAAATGCATTCTACTCCTCTAGTGGTTGATAAGTGCAAGACACAAGTGCCTAAGTCTACCTCCAAGCGGTATCAACTGGATAACTTCCGGCAGAGTGGTCGGAAGGCTAACAGACATGGCTAATAGAATTATAACAATCTGTCTTGGGCTATAAAGGGACCAGTTTACTGGTCTTGTTCGAGGCAGGTTGTCCTTGTGGCGTTGTGCCATGAGCATCACCATTAAGTGGTACAACAATACAAGGTTTAAAAGGGTACCAATACCTTAACCGTGAACTTAAATATTGGGAGGAATGATACGGAAGTGAATATGAAAATTGAAGTGGAAGTGGATTTCCGAGGCTGACCAGAGTCCTATCTGGTACCACGGGAATCAGTTGGCCCCATGTGCTTACCAGTGCATGAACTGATTAATGGTGAGGTCTCCTTCGGGAGTACACGTGGTGGCTGTGGTTATCCCCAAGCGGGGCAACTGTAGAACGAAAGTTGATATACTGGGGTCCGTCCTGTACGGGCCCCAGAGTGACCGTGTAAAAGCGGTCTTATATGAACTAAAGGTTCAACAAGATAAAGTTTCTGGATTTGACGGATCTACCCAGGCACATGAGCAACTGTGGAAGTAGGCTATTAGCTGAAAAGGTGTGAGTGTGTTTGGAAGTAGGTGAAGAGGGAAACCAGCCAAGGCTGGGGACTCTGGGATCTGAAATAAGGTCCCGCCCAAGTAGTAGCAAATAAATGAGAAGGCCGGCATGGCACTTCAAAGCATGTGCGTGATTCGGTCCTGACTGGCGGTGAGAAGATTATGGAGTGTTGATGATGTCGGACATAAATGATCCTAAGTTGGAATAAATGAATTAAATGATCCTTTAAACAGAGCTGGGGGTCGCATCCGTATTGGGTGCGGCTGGGAATCATAATCTTTCTTGCCTAAGGTTGGGTGCTGTTTCACAAGTGTGTGGAGAGGTGTCTTGTCGGCGCGGATCTGTTTTGATTATGAATAAGCGAGATCAAAAATAGAAACGCAAAAACCGGGTTTAGATAGCCCAACTCCTCACCAAGGGGTCTGTCGAGGCTGCACGGAGCCAAAGCAGAGAATTGGTACCTAGGGTGGTCTGACCAACCATTCTAGGGGCGCTGGTGGGACGCATTGTATTTCACCAGTGTTGAGAGCACCGTGGGTATGCCACATGGCCGGTACCACGTAAAACCCTTAACGTCTACTCCTCTAGTATCAGTAAGAAACTTTTTTTTTCAATCCAAATTTTCCTTTCTTAACCAACACTAATAGAGCAAAAACTAAAAATATTAATTTTTTCATTTGCAAAAAATTAAAATTTAGTAGGTATTGAGCCTAAATAGAAAAACTAAATTGTCTTAAAAAAATGGTTGCCAAAGTCTTCCTCTTTGTGGTATCAACCGTTCCAGTTACTGGAAGGCTAACAGACATAGTAAATTGAAAACAATTTGTCTTGGGCTTAAAGGGATCAGTGGTTATTAACTTACTGGTTTGGTTTGAGGCAGGTTGTCCTTGTGGTCGCTGTGTCAGGTATATCACCAATAATCAAGACAGAAATACAAGGTTAAAAGGGTACCAGTATCTTAGGATCTGAAATAAGATCCGTCAGAGTAGTAGCAAATAAAGAAAAGGCCACCATTGGCATGTTGAAGCGTGTGCGTGACTCAGTCCTGACTGGCGGTGAGAAGATTATAAACCGTTGATGAAAGTGGAAAAATTGATTTGTCTTAATGAGAAAAGATCCTCAAAACAGAGCTTGGTGTCGCATTCCTCGGGTGCGATATGATAATCATAATCTTTTTTGTTTATGGTTGGGTGCTGTTTCACAAGCGTGTGGAGATGTGTCTTGTTGGTGCGGATCTATTCTGATTATGAAAGGCGAGATCAAAACTAGAGATGCAATTTGGGTAAAGATAGCCCAACTCCTCACCAAGGGGTCTATTATGGCCTACACAGAGTCATGGCAGCGAATCGGAACCTGGCTGGCAGGGTGAGCCATTCTGGGGGCGCTGGTGGACGCTTTGTTTTCACCAAGCGTTAAAAGCACTGTGAATTATTACCTGCAGGGTAGGTGTTAAGTAAAACTCTTATCGTCTGTATTAAAATAATAACTTTTATAGTTAGGTATTTTTTATTCTCTGATAGACATAATTTCAATATTTTTTCTTGTTTTTGCCTGTTCATAATTAATCAAAAAACTAAAGAGTGTTGAAAACACTGCCGTTCATCAATATATTCAGAAACGGTTATTTCATATTTATTATTCTAAAGTAATATATTTATAAGATTTACGTCAATTCTTTGTCACCAGCATTTTCTAATTAATCAAAGTTAACAAGTTTTTTTTTAATTATATAGAAATAAATTTCGTTACTTAAACACTATACTAAAATTGTTTGTTGTAATATTTGATGTTGTTTCAGAATATACGACAATGTATGTTAACTAATCCATTGCCTTTCAAATGTGCTTGGGGATGTATTAAAAACTTATAAGTAGCAAACCCCAAGTAAACAATTTACATATTGCACTGTGGGGCATTAGTTTAGTTTTCAAAGACGTATTTAAAAAAAAACAGTAACAAGATAATATATCAGAATTTTTAAATAAGTAATAAAACAAATTTTAATTATGGGTTAAATAGATCTACATGTCGTTTTCTTAGAATTGAAAAGCCATAACTCGTATTTCTTATGAGTCTGCATCAGATTTAAGATTCTGTATTTTTTTTTCTTATTTCTTTTATTTACCCTAACTTTCTAGTTTATTTCTATATTGCATGTTTTATGACTCATAGTGCTTTAAAAAATTTTAAGGCAAATTGAAATTACATTCCTGCAAGCAGTGTAAAACTATTAACCTCCTCTTGGGAACTGAATAATAAATGAGCTGTTGTTTGTTTAAGAACTTATTAAGTAAACAATTATAATTATCTTTGTAGTAATTTTGTAAATACTTGGTTAAGCATTTAAAATGTTATTTAATATTTAAAATAAGGGTTGTTAAACTCTTTTATCAAATTACTAGTGACAAAGCTTCTTGTTTTTGCTTTTGCTTTTTAATAATAGCTTTAAAATCATAAAGAAAACGTTTACCATCATTGCTTTGAAAAATTTTTACTAATTAAAAAGATACAAATGATTTATTATGTTTATACTAGGTTTATGCTACTCTCTGGGAAATAGATGAAAGGCCTTACAGCTGAAGTATGCTCATGAATCATATATTGTATAAAAGTTTTTTAAAATCATATGACTATTAAATTTTTTTTGTACTTTTGGCTTAATTTTTGGATGTTATTTTGTAAAAGAAATCTGTTTAAATTAATAAGAATAAAAAATAAAAATTAAAAATTGGTTTAAAAAATTTATTTCTTTAAATATTCTTTCTATGGCTATTTCTTAAATTGTAGAAAATTCCCTAATTTTTAAAACAAAAAACCTGATAATTTGTCTTTTACAAAAAATATAACAAATTCTGAATAAAAATTTCTAAAATTACTCATATAGTAAAGGGGTTTTAGCTATTTTTAAAATACGTATTCAGTATAAAAGGAGACGTGATAGTTAGGCAAGAAAAAAATAATGGTAATTTTTTAATTTTTGTTTAAATTTAATTATCATTTCTTGATCTTAAAATTCATTTTTGCAAAAATATCTATTTACTAATTTTTACTTAAATAAATTATGGTAACAATAATTGTAATTTTTTTTATTTTTCTATTAAAGAAAAATTTTGCAATAATTTTCGAAAAAAAGAAAAAAAAATGTATTACTATTTCCTGACAAAAATAAATATCAAAAATAATTTTTATTTTTAAATAGCTTAGAATAAGTGCGGGTAATATGGTATAGTAAGTTTTCTTTAAAGCTAATAATATTAGAGTAACAGAAACAGGCTAAACAGATCACGGCAAAAAATCACTTTGGTGTGTGATCGACTTTTTTTTTGCTGGAGTAAAAATACAAGTTTCTTGCATAAAGGTGATTTTCAAAAATTTTAAATTAGGGATTAAAGCAATTGGTAAGTACTAAGCAAGCGAAGAATTTATGCAGTGACTTCATATAGTTCAAACTTTGGTTAAAATATATAAATATTTGCATTAAACATAAATGCGGGTATTGTGGTATAGCTTGTGTCAGCTGTTGGTATGGTATTCCACATTTCCTTCAAAAAAAAAACACATACATAATTCCAAAAAATGGTTAAAGTAGGATAATTCTTAATTTACATGAAAAAAATATTTGAAAATTATGGAAAAACTATGAGCTGGTAATATGGTACACATATCACTTTAGTAGAATATGGTATATCACCACACTACCTGTACATTTTTATACCCTTCACATAGTGATAAGGGTACATATCAGTTTGTTTCCGTTTATAATTTCTTTATTATCCATTTGCGACCACATAAAGTATATATATGCTGGTTTCTTATTAATAGGGAAGTTGATATAGCTATGTCCATCTGTCCGTCTGTCCGTCTGTTGAAATCAAGTTTCCGGAGTCAAATAAAAAAATATGGACCAGTTGTTGGTGTCAAAACTATAAGAAATATCTCGCAGACAATCGTTATTTAAAATCAGCAAAATCGGTTTACTATTGACCGAGATATAAGCGAAAGGACAAAGTCCCTGCATGTATCTCATTAAACGAATACTCCTTAAGTAGGGACCTAACTAATGGAAAAAGTTTTTTCAGATAGGATCAGGGGAAGTGGTATTTTTCCTACAATTGCACAAATTTCGTGAAATATTTTATGCGCTAAATCTTAGAAACTATCGACATCAAAAGCTCTACAAAAAATAATTGGACAACCAGGCCTACGCTTTAAATAAAAATTTTTTTTGGTGGGGGAAGGAAAAGGGGTAGCTCCCATACAAATTAACAATTTTTATGAAATTTTCAATACGCTTTATCTAGGAAACTATAACAGCTGTCGACATCGAACGCTTTACAAAAGGTAATTGGACAACAAAACCTACGCTTTGAAGAAAAACTTTTTGGATGGGGGCAGGAAAAGGGGTAGCTCCCACACAAATAAACAATTTTTATCAAATTTTCAATACGCTTTATCTTGGATAATATAACAGCTATCGACATCAAATGCTCTACAAAAAGTAATTTAACAACAAAGCCTACGCTTTAAAGAAAAATTTTTTGGGTTGGTGGGTAAACAAGGGGTAGCTCCCATACAAATTAAGAATTTTAATGAAATTTTCGATAAGCTGCATTTTGGAAACTATAACAGCTATCGACATCAAATGTTCCTCAAAAAGTAATTGGACAACAAGACCTACGCTTTGCTGAGAAAATTTTTTGGCTCCCATACAAATTAAAAATTTTTATGAAATTTTCGATATGCTAAATCTCGAAAACTAAAATAGAAATTCACTTCGAATATTCTGCAAAAAGTAACAGGATAATAAAACCTACATTCGAAAAAAAGTTTTTTTGGCAGGGGCAGAGTTAGCTCTAATACAAACTTATAGTTTTTATGAAATTTTCAATACACCATATCTGGGAAACTATAACAGCTTTCGACTTCTAATAGTCTACAAAAAGTAAAAATCAAATAATTCATACGTTTTGGAAAAAAGTTGGTGAGTAGCAGGGGGACTAGAACATCTAATAAAAATTAACAGCTTTTATTAATCTTTTAATACGAATAAAAAAATCTTGCCGCGCTATTTATTTTATCTTGGTTTATATAAGTATCTAAGCCTTGTTAAAAGATATGATCAACATACAAACGCATGTAAATTTGAAGCTTCCCTAATGTGGTAGACTGGGCATATTTATTTTTATATTTGTTGAAAAATGTATAGCGTCATTATAGCAAAGTCATTGAGCCCACAAGTATGATAATTATGTTATTTTTATTTATTCATTATTAATGTGTAACAAAAAAATTTTTTTATGTTAAGCTCGAATTTGCATAAAGTTTATTTTTGTTATTTATTATCTGTAGCGATTAGTTCGCTCACGCTAGAAAGGTGTAATCAAATTGACAGTAACGCTGGTATGCTATTGGGGGAGTTCAATTTGCGCTTCATCCATGCTCTTGCAAATCTACAGAGTATATGGTTATCGTTTTACGTGATGTACTACACAAATAAGTAAAAAAAGAAACGAATCAAATAAACATAAAATGGAATAGGGAAGTTAGAAACAAAAAAAGACTGCTTATTTTTTGCTTAACTACAAATCAACGTTGAACTTATGTAGATGTTT
This sequence comes from Melanophora roralis, assembly GCA_963583895.1. Classification (NCBI taxonomy): domain Eukaryota; kingdom Metazoa; phylum Arthropoda; class Insecta; order Diptera; family Rhinophoridae; genus Melanophora; species Melanophora roralis. Next base: position 23,647,854 of record OY757189.1, on the reverse strand, counting down.
CCACGTTAGTATTTCACTTCCAACCATGATCAAGCTGTATAGAGCAAATAAAATCATACTAGATATGCTACAAATTACTGGTTGGAGGGTCAGAAATCAATTCAAAAGAAAAACTTGCATTTGCTTTTCATTCTGGCTTAAGTGCATCCTTCTAGATAAAAAAGCCGTCTGTCCGTCTGTGTGTCTGTTGAAAAAAGTTTTTCATGTTTTTGAATAGCGACTGTCTCAGGGATATTTTTGATTATTTAATTTTCAAACGTTTTCTGTGCGACTTTATTTGAGAACTGAAAATTTATTTAAACAGACTCACAGACGAATAAATGGGCAGACGGACATGGCTATATCGACTTCCCTTTCTATAAGGATCCAGGTCTAAACTGTATATTATAAAAATTACAAACGGAACTATAAATGGGTATATACTCTTTTCCCAATGGGAAGGGTATAAGTCCCAGTTTCAAATAAACTTTGCGTAGCAGTAAAAGATATTTTCAAACAAACATATTTTCAAATTAGCGATTAGAATGGATCATATAATGCCCAATTTCAAAGAATCGACCACAGCTCTAAAACGGTCTTTTACCATTGGTCAATTCATTTAAGACTATGTTTTAACTTTTTACTTTTTTTCAAATATGTATATCTTAGACTCTACTTTTTTTTAAATGAAAATTTTTACAATAACTAAAAATTTAAAAAATTTTTTGTTAAATACAGTAAGAAAAGTGAAAATTTTTGGTTATTGACGTCATGGTATAAGAAAGAATTGTTGCTAAAATCGTAAGCTCTTTAAGATATTTTCAATTCAAAGAGACTGCAATATTTTAAATGTTGACAATTTTTTTTAATTTTTGCATCATTTGTTTATGGTTTTAAAATATCAATAAAAAAAACAAATCATATCTCTTTTGTCATGAACTTTTTAAAACTTAATAAAAGCAAGCACACATCAAGTAGTAATTTGCCCATAAATTATTTTTTCAATAAGTAAACAATTTTTCTTTTATCATTAAAAATATAAAAAATTTTCTTCTAGATATCAACACTTTCAAAAATAAATAGATTTTATTTTTACAATACTGTCATATATTCTTTTTTTTGATTTTCCGCAACTTGACAAAAACGGAAATAACGGAGGCGTCCCTGACAATACACAGAGAAATTGTTTAAGTAAAATGAAGGAAAATATATTTGTATGCAGGTAAGTATATATAAACGTATTTGTTCAACGGTATTTAAAAAAGTTGCTTAAAAGCTTTTTTATAGGGCCTTCGAAATATCAAATATATACATAAGTACCTGAAAGCTGTTGTAAAGAAGGCGCATTCAAGTTATTTTGCTTGTTTTAACGCCTTTTGTCTTAAGCTTAAAACATAAATTTATTATTTAAAATTTTCAACAATTTAAGGTATAACCTCGTATGCATATAATTGTGTATATAATATGAGTGTGTTTTGTATGCGTGTGTCATTTTCTTCCTTAATTTTTTTCACAGGAACATAAAGGTTTTATTATTCTGTTACAAAAGTTTTTTTTAACCAAGCATTAAGAAAATAGAAGAGACTTAAACAAGCAAAAGCACTATATTCAGTTGTGCCGAAGCTCATAAGCCCTTCGTTGCAAAGAAGATATAATTTTTTTGCCCTTTACTTTTTTTTAACCCTTTGGTTTACAAATTAAATATTAAATTAAAGTCGGAAAAGATCACTGAGACTAAGGTTTGTATAGATCCCTGATAAAAAATTTGGTAGCAATATTCCTATTTAAAAATACTAATGAATGTTGTTTTAATTACATGATTTTCGGGAACGGGATATATTCTGGAGCAATGGCCAATTATGAACCAACCGAAATCGAATATTATTTAACGATCATAGGCATTGACTACCTATTTTTGAGATGTAATATGTATAAGCTGCTAAAGTTTTCAAAGAGTGTTTGTAAAGTCGCTATATGGATGGCAGTTTTTATGAACATAATCATCAAGCAACAAAATGTCATATTCAATAAGACGAAAACGTGGAACTCTGTCAGTTCCGTAATATTAATAAACTTTAGGTACATTAAATAATAAAAACTTATTTCTTGTTGCAAAATAAAATGATCTCAGATTCAACCCAAATATTAAATTAAAGCCCAAAAACCCAAAAATAAAAAACCCAAAGATGAAAAATAGCCGAATATATATTTAAAACACAAGCTTAATTAAAATAATCTTGATCAAAAATAGCTCTTAAGTAAAAAAAAAAAGAAATAAACTAAAATTTTTTTATTAAAAATAAACACATAAAAAAATGGGGAACGTATCTTTGGTGGATTTTTCATTTTTCTAAATAAGGGTGTTTTTCATAAGAAACATCATCTTAAACTTACATTGATTAGATCTTTTTGTCTTTTCAATACTCTGAAAAGTTTATTATAAAATGGCGTAATAAATTTGGTTTTTATAACAGTTTGTATGCAAATACCATTTTAGATATATTTTGAAAAACAATCGTCGTGCTAAGAGTTTGATTAAAAACTTATTGAATACAGCTAGTCTGGTAAAGCATTCAAGAGGGCGTTTACAACACAAAAAATATTTATTTTATCGAAATCCATAGTTCCTTAAGTTTGTGACAAACAACATAATTTACAATATGCTTGCCCTACTCTTAAGCAAAATGTATTTATTTGTGACCTTTGTCTTGGCCTTCAAGCCCAATCTCCCTAATCATATGGACAACTTAGTGTCTGCTGAGTTTTTTTTTTCCTGACCGTGTAGCCTTTGATACCCTACAGACACTTCTGATTCCCCACTAAGGAATCGATATGTAAAGCACACACGAAAGTAACAGTTTCCTCCTTATATTTCAACTTATCGGCTAATCTTTTTTAAACTAGCTTTTGGATACTTTACTGCTAACTAAAACGCATTACTAAGAATTTCAACATAGTCTTCGATACAAATAGTAACCTTACTATTCCTTTAAAACTTCCAATACTTCTGCATGAGATAGACTGCTCTTAATAGTCTGTATTAAAATCTAATATCCTCCTCCATAATAAAAAAGCCACTTCAGCATTAATATCCATCATAAGTGCGCCAGTAAAAACTTATTAAAGCTAGCAAATAACAAACAATAAACCTTTCTCAAGTAAAGATATCGATAGTGTTTTTTCACAACTGAACTCTGTGATCGCTGGTCTGAACTTCGGTTCTTAAAACTAATTCGTGTTATCGTTCTATGGTATTTAGTATTAAAAAGCCATCATTATACAGATTCACCTTGTCCGATAAAAATTCCTGATGCCCTTTCTTTCAGCCAGTACTCAGCAAAAAACCTGTAAGACGTTTTGTGACACTTGAAGTGTAATACTTCTGACACTAGTGTTTAAAAGTAAAGCACATTTTTAGATCTCGGATAGCAGTTTCAAAGCTCTTATTCACCTTCTTCGACATAATGATTATCCATGTGTTGAAAAGAGTATAACACCCATTTTGCTAATCCAACTCAACTGGCATGAAAGCTTCAACTACAATTCGCACAGCCCATTTCCCTAAAGAAAGAAAAGAAACACATGAACATGAAACTTTCTTTCTTTGTTCATAATCAAAATTCCTCATTATGTTGACATTTGGGAGCCGCACTAGAGGGTAAAGAGTCAAAATTTTAAGTGTCTTCTTCATTACTCCTTTCCTTCAGTCTATTTTTTCTAGGACAGAACTTATAACTCTGCTCTTAAGCATTAAAGTTATACATCTGGCTAAAAACTCTTTGACTTCTTGTTTTCTAAGAACCCATCTACCCCCTGCATGATTAGATTTTTAGAACCTTCTTTTATACCCAAGGATGCCACAGGCATATATTTCCTATATGACTGTACCACAAATTTTATTTTGTTTGGAAACCATTTAAGCAACTCCTGATTTAAAATTTTTTTATTTAACTAGAAAAACTTTTAAAGTGCTCTAATATTTTAAAATCTATTTTATATTCAAAATACAATATACTTTAATACTATGTTTCATATCCAAGGCTTAACTAAATATAATGTTTGTAAAGGCAATACTGAGAAAACTTTTGCACTTTAGCAAAGTTCAGTACACAATCAAGGATATACTTTATGGGTTTGAATACATAAATGTCAACACACGTGTGTGATAAGAGGCGACAAAGTCTATTTCATAAAATAAAGAAAATTCAAATATTTTTGGTTTGGCAAAACAACAGAAGAAGTTCTGTTGATATTCTTGTTCTTCAAACTCATTAATATATCTATTTTTAAAATTCTTTGAATTTGTTTTTCTATTATAGAAATTTATTATTAATTTAGACAAAAATAATATGGAATAAAAATATACATTTAAACAATTTTTTTGTATGGTTAATATGAATGTTTGCTTTAATTTTTAAAGCTCTTTATGGAATTAGAAGAAAAATTTTAAAATTCATACTACAATATTCAGCTTAGCTACTAAAATTATGTCTTTGTTTCGTTAACTAAAATTTATTTAAATTTCTTAGTGGTCAAAATTTAAAAATTTTTTTCTTTTAGTTTTTCCATTTTTGCTTATACCAACATGAAAAAATATATAAAGAATGCTTTTAAAACTGGCACTTTGGCATTGCATTCAAGATTGCTTTTTTCTTTTTTTTTGAAATTAAATACATCCTTTCTTTTAAAAAGAATTTTGTTTACACTTGGCTTAACTAATACAAATAACTTCTGGTTTTAACAAAGAAAGTAGAGCAACATTTGAAATTATAGCGAATGACATAAAACCACGAAAGACAAAAATATCTTAAAGTGAAAAATTTTTTTTTTCAGGAAATAACTTTTAGAAAATTTTTGGCGTAACAAGAAATTAAATATATTTCAATTATTATCTCTTCAATGCACATCGTTAACGCAAACGTGTGTACATATGAACTAGCAATTAACTCGAAACTTCGTAAGCTTCAATAATTTTTAAAATAAAGTACTAAATGCAAGAGAGCACTTTAATACAACTAGCTTACTTATATGTTATATTTTTTTCGATAATGTCCAAAAAAGGTAAAGAAAGTACTTATGTTACTTGACCATAAGTTTTTGACATCCAAAGTATAATTATTCTCAATTTCGTATTTTTCACTTATAATTTTCAAGCAGACAAGAAAGTATATAAGAAATACTTTTTGCTCATTTAGTTGACTTTCGACAGTAATTCCTTACTTCATATTTTTTGAATTATGATAAAAAAAAAGGACAAAAAACTTACAAAGTGAAGTTTTTGTTTACCTAGTTGACTTTTGATTTTTTTTTTAAAGTGCTTATTTTCATAAATCTGCTCTGTATGTGCTGTCTATTTGGCTTAATTTTTTCCGTGCCCCTGTAATACGTGCAAGCAAAAAAATAATGCTAGAAAGAAAGAGAGAAGAAATATCTGTTGATCAAAGCTACGCTTTTAGTTATATGTCACACAGATTTTCCATTCTAATCACCCAAAAATGCCTGACTTGTATATCTTCAAATGCCAAACGCGAGCACTGTCGAGACTGGGATATTATCTAAACCTTTGCCATTAATTTTTAGCAGAGTTAGTTTTGTCTATTTTCTCCTATGTTACTAGTTAAGAGTTACAAAAGTATTGAAGTGTGTAAATCCAAGTGGCCTAAACAGTAAAGAAGGAGATGCAACAGCTGTGGTCAACGGCACTATTCTACAGTTTTGTTTTGGATGTGGGAGTGCATGAGAATCATAATTGCCCGCATTGCTCCCTCGTCTCCTTGCTAATACGAAAAAGGCATTGAAATTCATCGGGGTTAAGGACTTCTGGAATTTGAAGACAGGTTGAGGGGGGAATAATTACAATAATAAGGAGCTGACAAGCATTTTAAAATACCTGGCGAATATCCTCTTGTTTTGCAGTCAAATCATCATGTATGAAGTTTACAATTGCATTTGATTAAAAATATGAATGATATCCTTAATTATCATGTGCAATTGATATGCCCCTCTGATACTTTTCCACTCCTAAATCTGTCCATTTATATCTGCACATTTTCAAAATTCCAGGAGATCATTTTATATCCACCTATTTCTAAGAAAGCAGACACTAATTTTTTGATAGAAAAAGATTTTGTATACAGCTAGTGAAACCAGATAAAAAAAATCTTTTTAGAGTCGATATTATTTCAATAATAATTAAGATCGCTACGTGTGGCAATATCTAATATGCTTACGGTTCACATCACAGTCCAAAACCTTACACCAGAATATTCGGTATGTTTGCTGAGGCAACTAAATTTATTAGCGGAAATATTTTATCAAATATTTTCTTCAACAATAAGATACTTTCACAAATATGAAAACACTATACAATAGTTAAAGTTTTTACGTTTACCCATTGCTAAGTGACTATATCGGTCACATATTAGGGGAAAAAATGCATAGGTTGGAGGTTTTGTGTTGTTATTATTAGAATACGCAAGATTCCACAAGGTGGCATTCTGAAGTCCCCTTTATGGGCTCTTAGGTTGACAGTATTGATGATCTCAGCCTAGAAATTAAGGGGCAATTACTCTGATAATGAAGTTATTTAATTCTAAATAGGCAAGTAAGAAACAATCCCTTTCATGATGGATGAAATTAGATCGGTACACAATTCTCATCGTACCCATTCACTTTATGGTAGGGATCCATTGACAGTGAAAAGATCGAAAAAGTGCCACCCTTATAAATAAAAGACTTTTCTAATCAAAGTGTTTAGTTTTTGGTTTATTTAACGAAACTGTACATAGCGCTTACCTTCCATATACTATAAATCAGTCTTTAAGTTGGAAATTTTTTTAAATTAGTTTTTTCCTATTTCGTTATGCAGCCTTTTCGAATTACTATTAACAAGTTTTTAACAAATAGTTTTCTAACTCATAATTAATTGCAAGGTCTTTTACAAATTTTTCAACCTTAATTTATGCAAAAGATTTTATTACAAACTTGCATTGCACTACTTGTGATGTTTTTCCCAAAATTTATTATTTTGTTTAGCGGTCATTAACTTTGTTTTCTTTTTTTTTTCGATAAATTTTATTAATATCCTCGCAAACCCTATTTGGATTTTACAAGATCTCAAAGGTAGACGTGGTTAATTTAGTAATTTTATTACGCTCATTTTAATCAAACTTTACATGCACTTCAAATAACTTTTTCTTTAATAAAATTTTTACCATTAAAAATATCTTACATGCACGAGCTTCTGAGTCGCTCCTGTTTTGCAGATTTTTATTTTTAAACTTAAATAGGAAACGAAAAAATTGACAAGAAGATTCTTAAAGAGCATGGGACGATAGAATGTAAATGCGGATTTTATTTTTCAGATATCTTCCGTCGGGTTAAACACACTAATCAAACGTGAGCCTTGTGTTTAAACTTGGTTCAATTGTGCTGATTTCTCGACGAATATTTTCCTTTAAAACCACAAGAGATTAACAATTTGCATTATAAACCCTCTCGTTAAAGTAGCCCCATAAAAAATACAAGGGATTCAAACTGGGCCACATCGGTGGCCAACGGATGTTCCTAAAGTGACTGATCAGTTTTTAGGGGAAATTTTCCCCATGGAAATTCCTCGAAGCTCTGTCTGTATGTGAAGTCATCCCATTCTGTTGAAGACACGTGTATAAAAAGATTGATAAACGAGCTCACAGGCTTGACAAAAACAATTTCGTTATCATGCATTGATAATTTACACGTTCGTTACCTGGCCTCGAATAAAGGCACACCACACAGTTACCTAAAGGCGATACAAGTTTTCAATGTTTCATTTAAGGGTGGAGGATTTTTAAAGTTCAGTAGTGGCAGCTTTGTTTTTTGACGTGGCTGTTTAAATGAAAAGGAGCCTCGTCACTCCAAAAAAAATTAAATATGCAGTGCGAGAAGGCTCCAACATTGTGTCTAAAAAACTTTTGCGTTAATATTTAAAAAGGATAAAACTTTAGATCTTTTTTGTTTAAAATTTTATGAATAATTCGTCTTGGAAGTCCCAGTGAGGATCTCTTTCGTATTAAAAGTCGCGTGTTTTTACGTAAACTGCTGTAAGCCAGTTCAATGCTTTGGAAGTCCTCGAAAATCGACTCGGCCTTGGCCGTGGGACGTTCATAGCCAAAGCACTTGCGCGGAATTTCGACACATGTAAACGAAATAAATTTTTACCTGGTCCGTTACATATTCACCGAATACTGAACTTTAAACAAAGTTTTCGACAAGCAATTACGTAACAATCACTACCCTATTTTTTCTAGTTTTTTGACCTTTTTAATGTTAATAAATAAGACTATTTTTTTTAAGCTTTAGGTCTATTTTTTCGTTTATTTTTTTGCAAACTTTTTTCAATATTTCGCCACTCCGTTGTGTGGCATCATCAGGAGGTTATTTTAGTTAAATATTAAAGTTGTTATTTTGGTTTTAAAATTAGCTTTTGGCTTTTCGAATAACGATTATAATATTAACCCATAATAATTAATATTAATATTATTAATATTATAATCGTTATTCGAAAAGCCAAAAGCTAATTTTAAAACCAAAATAACAACTTTAATATTTAACTAAAATAACCTCCTGATGATGCCACACAACGGGGTGGCGAAATATTGAAAAAAGTTTGCAAAAAAATAAACGAAAAAATAGACCTAAAGCTTAAAAAAAATAGTCTTATTTATTAACAATCATTACTCTTAAAAAATTTCTCCACAGTGGACGTGTGATGCATGCTTACTCGACTTTGATTTCGTGGCGGACAAATCCGCACAGTTGATTATTCCAACGGCGCCACCCTTCCTTCTCACCGTTTAATTCTCACATTTAAAAAATATCTTTGCCTTCAGACATTGCAGTGACTTCAAAAGAAACCTCTTAAAACAAAATTAAATTTAATTTTTTCTTTGCAAAATGCCTTTTAAAAATCAGCAATATTCAATTTATAAAAGTCACAATTCAGGCACTTAAGCTGACTATTTTTTAAACTTGAGAAACTCTGTAACTATTTACAAATCATATTTAACCAGCACGACTTACGGAATAGTAACAAATAAATCATTGTACCACCATCTTAAGCATCAAACTTTTAGCCGAGTAGTTCCGAATTCTGAGGTTTCCTTGATCCGCAGGAGCAAATTTCTGACGAGACTCTCGCATGCTAAAAGACAAGAACCCTAGTTGTTAGTTTGACTAAATCTGACATCGTATAAGTTTGCTGAGTTAAGATAATTATTTGTATACAAACTACACACCAGAAAAGAAAAACTACTGTTGATGATAACTGATACTTTAGGTAACTCTGGATCAAAAGCGTTACCTAAACCAACGATAATACCACGTTTCAAAAATCAACGTAAAAATACTTAATTTAGTAGAACCTGACACCAATAACTTGCAAAATCAATTTTCATCTGTTATCCCTAAATATTTTGTAAACTCTTTCACAGCAATAACAAAACTTAAACAAACAAACTGCAATTCATATTTATGTTCTGTAGGCATAAAATAATTTACAAAGCAGAATGTTGCTCCATAAGGATTTTTACGATATGAGGTTTTAACAAATGCAACCGTTCAGTTGTTCTTTCTTTTTTTTTGTCATTACAAAGGAGCAACGATAAAAATAAAAACAAAAGAAAAATTATGACCCCACCCTGAGTTTTCATTGAAACTGTGAGGTATTTTAGTATTTTTTTTAATTTAAGCAAAATAATGGCAAACAATTGTTTAAGAATTCTTGAGCCTGTGGAAAAAAAATATATAAAAACATTTTGCTGTTTGATTATATATCCTGGGTATTTTTCTCTGAATGGGTGTTAAAAGGTAATCATATTTTAAGACAAAAAAAAAAAGGAATAAAAATAAACAAAAGATTATTTCATATGCTGTTTGCTTTATATTAACTGTTATACTTATATACTGAAATATAACAGAAAACACTTTGGTTTGTTTTCGTGATAGTTCGCTACACGCAACCTGTCAATTGGAGTCTAATTGACCACGTTTGGACAACACCACACCACTCGATAGGTGATAGGTCGCCCTAAACCATGATCCAAGGGAAAATGGAGTACTAGACCCGCCCTATCGCATTGATGTACCTCGACAGGTCGTTTAGCCCCATTGCAGATACATTTCCTAGGCTGTCCAGTATATGACGGCCCAAGAACTTGTGCCTATTCACAGCCAGAGCAAGGCATTCGCAGAGAAGATGGAAACCCGATTTTTCCTTTTCCCTATTCTTTCAGCTGCGACAGTGATCGTTAAACATGAGGCCGAGTCGTTCTGCATGCCGTCCAAGCATCCAAAACACTTTACTTCGCATTATTTGCTGAACCATCGTATTTGAATTTCATGTTTCAGTAAAAAAGCTGAAATAATTTCTTGTTTTTATTGTTCTTGTAAATATACAAAAACCGTATTGTTTTCCCTGTTTGTATTGCAAACTCCATATACTGAACAGCAATATGTACACATACAGTTGCATATTTGTTAACAGGGTGTGTGCAGCAAGAGGAAGTTTCTGTGTGTATTTAGGCAATGCATTTATGCATATGAAACTATTCTAGGAAAAAGAGATGCAACAGATAAAACTTAAAGATTGACTAAAAGCAGTAAAGTGTACTTATATTGTGTTAAGCACATATTGAAATTTAACTTTATTTATGAGACTCAGTGTTTCACTTAGGAAACAGTTTTGTTACTGGCAGTCGGGTAAATTGGTTTACGCCAAAACTGATTAAAAATAATTTACTACTAAAAATTAATTTGAAAAGAAAATGTAAGTTTAAAAAAAGATTATGTAAAAATTTGCTTTATATCTATTTGTTAAAGTCAACAAGTTAAAAATTAAGAAGGCTATTTTTTAAAATCTTTTGAAGCATATATTTTAACTTTTGAAACTTCATATTTTAATTCCAAAAAAAAAAAATACATGGGGGAAAAGGTAAGAAAGTCAGTATTAAAATATAAATATTAGTATAATGCAATTCAAACCAATATTATAATCTTCATCTAAAAACTCTATTCATATTTTACCGGTTTACATTGATATATAAACTACGTGCATATATGTATGTCGATTTTATATATCTTATTACTATATACATTTCTACATATACAGGGTGTCTGGTGGAAAATTTATCTTTTTAAAAACGGGTATTTCAAAAAGTTATAAACGGTGTGGAAGGAGAATGGTGCCGTCGGAACTATCGATTGTGTGGATTTGTCAGTCAAGATGTTACAGCGGTCGAGTAAGCATCAGGCGTTTGCTGTGGAGACATTTTTTAGAACTAGTTAATTTAATTCGTTCGAGGGTGCGAAGATTTCGCGCAACTGTTTCCGTTTTGAATGTCTTTTGGCCCAGTCGATCTTCAAGGACTTCCGAAAACACTCAACTGGTTAAAGCAGTTTACGTAAAAACCCACGACTTTCAATAACGGAAAAGAGCAGCATCACTGATGCATGATGAAAATTAAAATCGTTCAAGAACTAAAAAGTAAAGTGACTTTAATTTTCGCAAAAATTTTTGTGAAACGATGCTGGAGCATTTTCGCACTGTAGATCCCATTCTTTGGTGCGACGAGGCTCATTTTCACTTAAACGGGTACGTCAATAAGCAAAACTGCCGTTATTAGTCTCCAAAAAACCGCAATTCTCGATTAAAGCATCAAAAACCATTGCATTGCCCCAAGGTAACTGCGCGTGAGACAACCAAGCCATTTTTTTGGAAAATTCTTTAGACGAGGGGATAAATGTCAACGGCGAAAATTATCGCCGATTTATTACAAATTTTTTTCAAACCTGTGAGTTTTTCCATTGTACTCTTCACACGTGAGGTTTAAACGGGATGGGGCTACTGGCCACACAGCCAGAGCTTCGATGAATTTGCTCTAGAAAACAAATACACAAACTGATCAGTCGATTTGGAGAAATCCAATAGCCAGTGAGGTCGCCCGTTATAATTCCAATAAGGCTACCTCAAATGACAATCACTAATCTCTTGTGGCTTTAAAGGAAAATATTCCTCGAGAATTCAGCTCAGTTGAACCAAGTTTACTGCATCGTTTGGCATAGAACACAAGGTTTGGTTTTGAGCAGTGTGTAAAACTCGACGAAAGACATATGGATGACGTACTATTTAAAAAATTATATCCTCGTTTTCATTCTATCACTCAGTCCTCTGAATAAAACTGTGTGACAGTTATTACGCTTTTCATTTAAGTTCAAAAATATAAATCTGCTACCAGACACCCTGTATACAGAAATAATTTTAGTGACTGACTGGGTCGTCATCGTATAGCCCAAACTTTTAAAGCTAGAAACTTGAAGTTTTCACTCCGTATACCTCTTTTGATTTATGGATTTACTTTGACGGGACTTTGGGAAATTCATACCCGATGGGGGTAAAAATGGGCTAAATAGGCAAAAATCTAAATAAATGACATGATAGAAACAAAATTTAAAAGTATCGTATTTATCTCAAAAACTAGCCGACCTGTGTCTCTCACTTTTTTAAGTTGTGGACCCAAAGGGGTAAAAAAAGGTTAAAACTAAATCTTGATAGCGCTTAGGTCCACTTTGCAACTTCTGAACGAATAAAAAGTAGCAATATAGTTTTAAATGCATTTGTCACGTCTCAAAAAAATATGGAAATATTTTTGAAACTTTTATGAAATTTGGTTACAAGGGTGTAAAAAAAATGCTTCAACATGGGTACTTTTTGTAGCTATTAAACTAATAGAGATAAAAACGGTATTTTTAATAATTTTTGGCCCTGAGGGGCAAAAAATGGTACTTTATAAGTACCTTTTGTAACTTCTTAAGCCATGAAATTATAAACTTATTTTTAATTATGTGTTTTTTCGACCTTTCAATTGTTGTTAATAAAATGGTTCTCGAGCTTGAGTATTTTATTTACATTATAAACTTATTTTTATTTGCGTTTAACAGGTCTCGACAGACTATGAATTTATTTTAATACTTTTTAGAAATTTAAGACCCTTAGGAACAGAAAAAAGGGAGCGCTGTCAGTCGATTGAAAACAAGATTGAAGAGATACAAAAAATTAAATAAACTTTCTTGTTGTATAAAATATTAAATTACATAGTTTTTCTTTGACTTAACAAATTTTTTTAGGGAAAATTATTAAAAACATCAAATTATCTTGAAAAATCAAAACTTTTTTTTAAATCAATACATTGCGGTACACAAATGTTTCACCAAAACACCATACGAAAAATTAGAACATGAAGATATTGCAACTTTCTTTGTACTTTTTGTAACTTCTAATCCAATAAAAGTGGAAACATAATTTAAAATGCATTCGGTAGGCCTCGAGAAAATATAAATATATTCTTAGTACTTTTTTTTAACTGGATTAAGTAATGCTTCGACTTTCGACTTTTATATAATGAAAAAATCGGTCAAGGTTGTGTAGAGCTCGGTAAAAACGTTGAACTCCGAACATAGGCAAGCACCAGTTTTTTTCCGAACTCTGAAATCAAACCCAAACGTTCGGTCGGGCTTAAGCAAATCATATTTAATTGAAAAAAATAAAGCTTTAATCCAGGATAAAAGGTACAGATGTGGTAAATTTAATAGGTTTGCTGTCCTACAATGTGAAATTTATTATTCTTTAAGAATGATGAAATGTCACATTTATATGCGTTATAAAAGTTTTTTATGAGCAATTATTTAAAATAATCTAACTAAGTTCATTTAACAAAATTTTTAATATTTTTTATACGAGTATTACTGTTTGGTTATATGTGAGAGTGTTACCCAAAAAAAATTTTAAATCTAGTAGTGGCTAGAAGACTTATCATGCAACAATTTTCTTTAAATGATTTTAAATGCATTCAAGGTTTATGACATTTTAAGTTTCTCAGACATAAAATTAATTTAAAAGAGCATTAACCCTGTATTATATTATAGGTATGTGTATATTTTCACGTGCATTGTGCCAACTTTATTTGAAATTAAGCTTCCCCTTAGATTTTTACTTTCATGGTTTATGCTTAATTATGCCAACTTATCTTATGCAACTCAAACATGGTCTGGTGGATCCTTAAACACTCCTCAATATAAAACACCCAAGTATCATTATTTTAAATGCTCACGCTTCCAGTTTTCTTTTAATTTTTTAATATTATTTTTGCTTTTTACACTCAGAAAATTATTACTGTAATTGACTGTTTATTATAAAAAAAGTATTTCGTAAGTTTATTTTTAAATTAAGAAATAGAAGTTGTAGAACAATTTATTTTTTAACTGGTTTGGATAGTTATTTACAAAAACGAATAAACAAGAAAGCTGATTTTTAGTTGGTGTTAATTTTTTCAGTTAATTTTTTAAAAAAGTCGATCTACTATAACGTTCAATTTTATCGGTATTTTTTTTTAATTTTTGTTTAACAGTGTAGTTAAAAAAAAATACAACAAAACTTGTTATATGCTTTGTATTTTGTTAAGTAACTAGTTTAAATAAGCTTACAAAAATAAATTTCGCTTGCATTTTTGGCAAAAACACTGCTACCGTTCAGTTAGTATTGATGATGAAAATAAGTCAAAACAATAAGAAGCAAAACCAAAACTAGTAAAAATTAGATATTTTTTAATTCCTGTTTTTTTGTATTGACAGTGAAACAAATGAAAAATTAGTTCATTTTATTATTTTCTGTGTTTAAATTTTAGTGTTTAAATTGAAATAAACCTTTTTGTTTATTTAAATGAACATCTTGTTGGAAGCTTTTTAAATGAATATCCGGTTTTTTAAGTTACATTATCAGTTGATTATATTACTTTAATAATTTCTCAAGTGTATGTTTTTATGTTTTATCTTTAAGTGCTGAGATTTGCTTTCAAAATGAAACATAAAATAGAATAGAAAGAATGTCTAGAAGATATTTCAAAGAGGTTTCATAAAATTGTGAAGTGACTGTTTTAAATATGGAAATAATGCTCTGTACGTTAATATATGTGTGCCTTTCTGTGTATGAATATATATTTTATATATGCTTATGTTAGGGCAAGTCACCGTAAACGTTTTATATGAGAACTTATAAATAGATAAGCAGGGAACATATACATATAAAAAACGGTTTACAACCCTTTTAAAGTTTTTGCTTAACAGCCAGGCTGTTGATACATTTAATTAAGCAAAAGACAACCAGAAATTATATAAAACATTAATTGGGAAATAAAAGCCATTTAAAAATATATAAAGTAATTAATATATAACTAAATGTTCAGTTACAAAAAAATGGAAATATTTACAATTTTTTCATTAATAACATTAACATACATATGTTTATGTTCCCCTATGTCAGTAAGTTTTCATAACCTTTTAGAAAAGGGCTTAGCCGGCTGACTGTTTATGAACAATACGGGAAAACCTAAACGTAATTGTTCCCAATGAATAAGGTCTAAAGTATTTTAAGGTACTATTTTAATGTCAAGTTTGTGCTTGTTTTACACAACAGACACGTTCACAAGCAGTTAAGCACACAGGTCAACGTATACCAAAATACTGCCATTCTAAGTACTTGTCATATTATAAAAGCAGAAGAATAGACAAAGCTATGTGCAAATAAATAACTGAACCAAAACTAATCTTCTTGGCTTTTACTCCAACTTGCCACTGTCGCCCTTAGGCCCACTGTGAATCCCTTCAGAATAGTCAAGAGGAAAGACAAAGCCTCCCATATGTAAAAGGAAAAGAGAGCAAGGTTATTGTCCGCAAGAAGTCCAACGAAATCAGTTGTCATAGGCCCTATCTGCCCAGACACCCAGTCTCATTGATGAAACCTATGTTCCTTTCCAGCCCACAGTCAGGGACCTCACTAAGTCCATCTAAGAAGCACTTTCATAACAACCTCTGTTGGCAAATTTGCAGACCAGGGCAGTGGCAGAAAAGATGTTCTACCGTCTCTATCTCCTCTTCATCCCTGCATACCCTGCAGATATCAAGACAGTTCCTGTCCCATTTGCTCGTCACATATCGCACGTCACATTACCCAGTGAGAGCCCCAATATGGAACCACAGATCCCCTCTTCTCTCTTTGAGCAGCAGGTTAGTGCCCATTCTGTCAAGCCTAAGTAATAAAAGTCTAGATATACTGTAATCAGCCCTATTCATCCCCATTGGCCCACCTTGTCTATTATTCAAGTCTCTATCCCCCCATAATAGAAACACAGTGGTAGCCTTACCGGCTTATAGCCAAAACCGATATCCCGGCACAATCCCGTCCTTGCCGGAGCTCAACAGAATCTAACAATGAGTGTCACCTTGATCGCTTCAAGCGCACATCAGCATTTGCCCACGAGTATAGACATGACAACATGTCCCTCTAGGGTCTTAAGCGCCTTGAATGTCAACGTAGATTGTCATGTCTCCTCTGCATCCTTCCCTTTCAATTCCGTGGCCTTCGTCACCGCCAGAATTTCAGGCTGGAAAACGCTGACTCATCTAGAGGTCTGCAGAACATTCCTACCCCCATTCCTATTATATAGACAACAGCACCAATGCCTGCTTCCATCTTCGATCCATCAGCAAAGACTACATACCCTTCATACAGCTTCTCTGATATTTTCCATGCCACCCTATCTAGAAACACTACTTGGGGCAGGATCCCAAGGTCTGGTTTTGCTAATATGTAGTCCATCACACCTGACTGCTACCAGAGTCAACCATTCCCAATCCCTTCCCAGAATGTTGGCCTGTCCGTCCAAACCTACCCCACGCATACCTGACTCACTAAGTCTAAGCAGGCTTCTAGCCACCATTCCAGAAATGAAATGGGAGAAAGATGTAGTGGGATATTCAGTTCTGCCCTGGATATACTATTTCTAGCCCCTGAAATGCCTGGTTGATTTTTTGGTTGGTTTTCGTGGTAGTTTGCTACACGCAAAATGTCAAGTAAAGTCTAAATGACCCCGTTTTGGCAATGTATTGCACTGCACATCTCTGGACGTTTGTTAAGAGCTCCCTTATGTCGACCCTCTCTGGGTCCTCCACCACACAAGGCTACCGCAGGTAAGACAACAAAGTTCCTACAGGCATAACAGGCATTGAGAGCCTTCCTAGCCCTCTCCTATGCATTCGCCTACTACGATTACTTGCCATCCAGGACATAAACGAGATATCCTGAAATATTTGTAAATAAAATATAAAAGAAAAAGGAATTTAAAATCACAATTAATATAACTTCTTGTTAAATTACCAAACCTTGAATTTTGTATTTAAAAAAAGATAACCTCCTACTTAGCCTACGCTTAAAGATATCTGCCATCCGTGGTATTGTACAATATATTTTATACCCTTTTTTTTGTAATTAGTTTAATACATTAGGCACATGAAGCAAAATGTTCTTATGTGGGAGTTTTTTTTTAACAAATGTTCTTCATTTTGAATTATTCGCGTATCATACACACGTGTTTTGTAATTTTTATTATTTTTATTTTTAACATTGTTAAGAATTTATGAGAATTTTTTTTCTAATGTGTGTGGAAGCTATTAATAATTATATATACGGATACCTTTAAATAGAGAAGCCCTAAGTTTAATTTTTTTTTTATTTTTTTTTATTTTTGTTTATTTTTCATTCATCGTATATCACAATTAGCCGAAAAAATATGGAAATAAAAAATACGAGTTAGGGCCTTTCTATATTAAGGTAGTAATATGCACAATAAAACCTATTTAAATATATTATATCATAAATAAAATTGCTGGTGTCATTTAAAAACCTTTTTTTTATACAAAAAACAAACAGAAACAATAAACTTCTGCAAAAAAGTAGGTTGCCAAAACACATCTCATATTATCATAACTTTATAAATTGGCATCTAAAGCCATATGTTTATATAAATATACCAAAAAAAAAAAAAAAATAATGTTTTTTCTCCATCCTACTTAAGCGATTAGTTATAGTCAATGTGATTTTTAAATTTTTTTTAACCCGTAGGGGTGATTTTCAGACTAGCGGCCAATTCGCCGTCTTTTTTTTAAGAGAAAAAAGTAAATTAAGCCCAAATTTATAATCTATTTTTGAATAAAGCTTTAAAAGTGCTGACAAAAGCACTCAAATATGTTTTTTAAGGCCTGTTTTGTTCTTAAAAAATCTGCCTACCCTAGTTTTGAAATATAAATTTCCTGACTGTCCCCAGCTCTACTTGCCTTAAATTTTTCTGACTTTTAAGCATAGTATAACATTTTTAGACAAAATAACTGTAAAAAATCAAGTGATATTTTTCTTCTCTTAATGCAAAAATTTTTTTGTAGAATTGTAAATTAAAAAAAATATATCCCCCAAAAATATACTTCAGCCCCCAAAAATATACTTCATTCCCCTGTAAAGTCCCTCTGTTATGTGTTAAGACTAAAAGATCCTAAAGTTTTTTTTAAAAAAAGTTATTTCCATATCTAAGAAAATTATATAAACTGATTTCGTATATTGCGGGAATTTCACCTTCTGTACTAACAAAATTAAAAGTCGAGGGTTACCCTTTTTAATGAGCATTCGCTATTGCCGTGTGTTGCTTTAAAAGAAAAGTTCAATATATTTTAAAATTTTGTTTATGTTTTTGAGTTAACTTTTAATATCATCTCTCGATTCGTTCCAAGTTCTTAAACGTAAAACTTGAGTATTCATTATGTATTTGTCATTTCTTTGTCAACAAAAATGACCAGCGTAATAACGGTTATTAAGGAAATAACAATTTTAAAATAAGGTGAAACGTAGATCTTTTTAAAGTTTTGTTATGGAACTTTATTATAAAGAAAAAATTTATGGATTTACTGGTCAACCAGGGACGTGTTTTAAAAACTCTGCATAATTCGTAATTGTTTAAAAACTATTTGAACTTATGTTAAATGACTATAAAATAAAGAAATGCAGCAACCTTTTGTAAATGCTTTATTTTGCAAAAAAATTGACGCCGAAAATTATGTCAAAATTTGCCCGTAATCTCAGAATAAACCATATGTATGTTCATACGAATGTATGTAAATGAAAATATTATTTTATGTTAGAATGAAAATAAAATATTATTTTATGTTAGAATGTTCAAATCTCCCGCAAAAAAAACTCAAAAATATTTTATGGCAAAATCTTGGCATAAATCAAAGGTACAAGCATTGCAAAGAACTTTAAAAAATATATGTATGTTTATTTATTTGCGTATATGTGGTTTAATATCTTAACGTAGTATTTTAAGTCTACCGTACAGAATAATTTTTAAGCTTTAAATATGGCATGAGCTCTGAGCCAATGATTTATGAAGATATGTTCATACATTTTATTTTAGTCAACGTTTTGGAAATTTCTTTTGGCGGAAAAAAAAATTATATTTTAAGTTTTGATAATTTAGGAAATGGAACCATTTGCTCAATTCGTGAGTTCCATTTAACGTTCTATTTACAATAATAATACAAAATTGTATTATTTTGTTTAATTTTTTTATTTTTTTTTATACATGCGAACTATATTTTATCAGCAGAAAGTTTTTTTGTTTAAATTTCAATTAAGGAAAAAAGGGTATTTAAGAGAATTCAAATTTTAAAAAAAGAAATTAACATTAGCGCGACCAAAAAATATTTTTAATTTACAAGTAGATTAACTGAGCGACTATTTTAGTAACTGAAATAAATTTACAAAGACCTTGTGAATTAAGCAAGTGTCAAAGGGGGTAATCTTGAAATTCTTTACAAGCATTTTAATGTTATTTGAAATCCTGAACGACTAAGCATTTATGGCCTGATATTAAAAATTTTACAAATAATCTTAAAGAAGTTGTAGAAGAATAACCAAATTCGGCATTTGTTCTAATTTTTTTAACATATAAATCTAAAAGGAAGCTATTTTTAAAAAAAGATAGTGTTGCAAGTTTTTTTTTGCTGACAGCCATTGTAATTAGTTTAAAAAAATATTAAACTTGGCAAAAAAAATTTGATTTTTAAACTATAAAAAAGGAGGTTTATTCAGCTACTTATAAAAAAATTATTTTTTATCTATTTGGGTCTTTGTCAATTTTTTAGAATTTGGAATTTTTGGATAAAAAAACTTATCGCAATATCCTCCCAGTTGAGGTTGAAAGTCAAGAAGGTTAACAAAAAGTACTTTTAATCCTTCTCGATACTTTTTGCATGTTTAGAGTTTTTGAAATAATTACTTTTGTTCCAAGTTGAATGCAAAAATCAGCAAAGTGCAAGAAAGACTTTGGTACTTTTTTTGCGTTTTGTAAAACTTGAGTCAGGAAATACTAAATTAACTGCAATTAAAAAATTACCATTAATATCTGTCTAAATGACTAGCTGACCGATTCATTTATCACCGAACAGCCAAAATGTGTTGAGCAAAATATATAAAATTTGATTGCGGAAAACCTCGTTCTTTTTTTCATCTAAACGTGATTTTGGGAAGTTTAAGCCCAAAAAAGGAAAAAAATGTGTACAATTTTAAAAAATCAATGTAATAATATCTCTAAAACCTTATACAATAGATGGAAGACTTTTAAAGCATCGTTTTGTGTTCTGTCTGGAATTTTTACTATTTTTGACCCCAAAGACTAGACAGGGTGAAAACCTTTTAATTCAGATCGTTAAAACCTAAAAACGCAATTTCAATTGCACTGGTATTTTTTGGGTGTTTTTTTTTGTCCCAAAGAAAAGTACTTTTTTCATATTTTGGCAATTTTAAAAATATTAAATATAAAATTCTATAAACTCTCACTTTAAGGTCAAAGTGTTCCTTAGCCTTTAAATATTATTATAATTAATGTTCAAAATTTTGCTTGTGATGTAGCGGGTTTACACTAATATTTTTCAACGACACCTGATTTAATACTATTACAACAATGAACGTTCTTAAAAGCATTGCATCTAAAAAGTGTTGTAAAAGTTAAAATTAACTTCATTCATCTTACACGCTAACAAATGTACATGTAAACAGATTTAGTAAAACAAAGGCACTTGAGTCACATAATATTTTGCAAAAATAAAACACCAGAAAGTACGCACACAAAACTAAATTAAAAAATAAAGTTTTTATTTGAAAAAAAAAAATTGTTAAAAAGTTTTATGGGGTGTTAACATTGATTTGTAGTTTTAAAATATACAGCTTGTCTTTTTCTTCTGGTGGCTAAACACAAAACTATGTGTGTGGATACAAAATAAAATACAACTTTAACTTTTAATTTTAATTCAAAAGCATTGAGTTTTTTAGACACAGAATAATTCATGAAAAATTTTTGTAAAACATTTAAATATATTAAATGCTTGACATTATCCAACTAATAAATGTAAAAATATTATGTAAAGATGTCATTTTGTGGTTATGATAGTATCAACACGACAAGGAATATTAAAACTTTTATTTTATTCACTTTACTATTTAAATGAAAATTTAGTATGTTGATTTCTAAGAATGCGCCTACAGAGGGAATATTGTAATATTTTTTCCCCTCTTTTTTTAAATTTTAATTAAATTTTTTCATTTAGACTTTTAATAAAATTTTTTTTGAACAGAAAGATAAAATTATTAAAAATCAAAAAATAAAAATAAATGTGTTTTTCTTCAGGATTAGAAGGATCAATGATTAATGCATATAATTATATATTCGTATTAACACACGATCTTTAATGAAAAAAATGCACGATTTATTATCTTTCAACAAATTCGTAACAACTTAAATCTGAGCCATAAAGTCTCTACTATTGCCTATGAGCAATGTGTAACTAACAGTAATAAAACGCTAGTCATACATTTTATAAACTTCACATGACTCGCTATATTTTATAACATTTAAGAATCAAGGTTGGCAAGTAGGGGATTTTCCTGGGATTAATTTCATTTCCCGGGATTACTTTAGTGGGAAATTAAAATATAAGCGATTCGTTTCGTTAAGAATTTATAAAGCAACTATTCAATTTATATATATTCCTGTTTTTCATTAAAATTTTTTTTAAAATGGATTTTTTTTAAGATGTAATACGAGATATTTTTAAAAATACAAATGACTATAGTTTAAAAACAAGGGGCCGTGATAATAATGCCAAAAAAAAAATAAAAATCAAGTTATAATAATTATTTTTTGATTTTTATTTTTCTGTCAAAAATAATTCAGATTTTTTTTCAGAAATTATAATAGTTTTTAAACTTTTATAAAAATCGATTATGACGATAATAATCCTTACCTATTTTTTTTATTTTTCTACTAATATTTTTCTGCCAAAAAAAAAAATAATTATTACTTCTTGCCAAAAAAAAAAAATTCCTTCACTTGCCTCTTCGATGTTTCCTCGTACATGCTTTTTTATCAAAAATTTTAAAATAGTTTTTACTTATAGTCCCTGTTAAAAATATTTTTCTTATTTAGGCAAACAAAATGAATTATTGTACTTTCTTACTTTTAACGGCACCTTCGTTTAATTATAAAAATTCTTAATAAATATCCTTCTTATACAGAGAAAAGGAAAGTACACTTCCAATAGTCTCAGACCTGTAACCGTTTTATCCAAGATAGTTGAGAGTATAATGAACTTTCGATTTTTTTTGTGATTCTGGCTTGCAAGTTAATGTACTAGTATCTAAATTTGTTTCACTGGGTAATGCGTAATCAACTGTGAGTAGTGTTTTATTTGGTGTGTCCCAAGGTTCTCATCTAGGACCACTACTTTTCTTTTGTATCCAAATGACTTTATTTCACATAGATAAATGAAATCTGCCAGTTATTCGTTTTTTGCTGACGACTTTTTTTAATTTTGCACAAGCTGTCGGCTGGGCAAGTTAGCCATTTTTATACACTGATATATAATCATATGAATCTGATATAAATCAAGACTTTTTTCTTGCATCCAATTATATATCAGAAAAAACTAAGGGTATTCATTTTGAAGTGAAGAACTGTTATTCAAATTAAAATTTTATTCAATATTTTGACGAACTTAATTGTTAAGGTGTTACAGTCGTATGTCATCTTAAGTTTGATAATCATATTAACTCTATCATAAAAAAAATCGGTTTCGTATTAAGCCTGCATTAAAAAATACTACTTTTTGTGTCAAATAAATCTTAGCGCACTGCCTGTTAATTTCTTAATAAAATAAGTTTCTTGAAGTTTATTACGGAATATTCGAAGGAATTGTAAGGAAAATAGTTTGATATGTTTTTGATATTCCCTTAAATAACCATAATTTTCGTACCCAATTTCTTAGGTGGTATCCTTTTCATTTATTTAAAGCTATGTCTATTACTCCAATTTTATAGGATAACAAAATGCACATGCCTCGTTCTGTTTTCACAAAATTTTCCTTTCTCGATTGCACACTTAATGTTCAGATTTATGCCCCGCAGATTCATCTGTCGATACTTAAGTTCTTTTTCTCCTTATATGACTAGGGGACCTGTCATTAGACCATTAGAAATATTCGGACTCTTACACATTCGTAAATATGTACAAGTGCACATATGGTTACTATTTAGTGTATCAGAAGATAACATTTGCCAATCCAAGTCATTTAAAATACAAAAGTTACGTTGAACTTAAAATAATCTTTTTTTGTTTGCTTTTCAAGTTGTCAACTCAGAGGATATTTTTTTTCATTTATTACTGTTGAGCGGGACTCCAAAAATTTAAATTTTTCTTTTTCGGGAAGCTAAAAACGCGAGAATAAAGAAACCCTATTGGCAACGTAAACAGACTATATTCAATTAAACAGTGAATACCAGTATTAACCAATATCAATTTTTTTGCCGTTACCTAAATACCTTGTTTTTTATATCGGCATCATAGCATTGTTACGAAAATATGTTTCGGTATTATAAATCAGATGCTCTGCAGTTGTTTATATTTATAATTTAATCACTTTTTTTTCTTGTAGCAGTGTTATATTGTTTGACTTTTAATAAAAATATGTTAAAATTGCAAAAATCTACAATGAATCTTTTACTGAGTCGATCAAAAGAGCTCCTTCCATCCGTCTGGTTGTGCGATTTTCTTGCTCAAGTGAAAAAAGTGGGCACAGGTAGATTTTTAGCTATAAACACTAAGTTAGTGCCATTATTCTACATAGCACTCATTTAAATATCCTTTTGAAGTAAGATTTTTCGACAACTACTTTTTCGAATGTTACTCTCTCACAGAAAAATTTTCCACATATATAGAGCCTTGCTTACAGCTGCAAAGAATTATCATGATCGGTCAATAATTTTCGATTGAATATGTTGCATCAAATAAATAATGATATTGAAATATAACTTAACATGGACAAATGTATTTGAAAGAAATAAAATGTTTACAAACTGGGTTCATTTTTGGTCATACCTTACACAATAATACCTTTTTCGAAAAACAGTACTACTTTATTTATGTCAGTTTGAACTATTTGAAAATAAAAAAAAAAACATAAAATAACATCAAGACCCCATTTCTTAAGATAGGTTTAACCTGAAAATTTTTGTGCATATGTAAGTTTGTTACTAAAATAACATTTACTTTGACCAAAGTGTATAATTTCCAAACCATACCGCTTTTACTGGTTTTTTTATTCTTACCAAAATATTTTTTTTTTTTTTTGCTCTAACTTTAACAAAAACCGAATGTTTAATTTTCGATTGTTTAATTTGGTTTTTAGTCTTTTCTGGTCAACACTTGAACCCATGACGTATGAGCAATACAGAATTAGGGGTAATACGTTATTAATCATGCGACACATAAAAAACAACTCGGCTTTTTATTTAAAAAAAATCAAAATACAATAAAATTTTAAAAACATACACAAACAGTTGTTCTAATGCAATAAAAATATTTATTTATATTTTGATTAATAAACCAAACAAGCCTCGTAATTGTTACTAATATAAGGCCCTAGCGGTGTTAAAAATACGGTGAGTATGGATTATCTTACCCGATGTAAGCCTATGAAGGTTGTTTTAATCGTAAATGTGTTTAATCCAAGAACGAAAATTATATTTTTCAGCTAAAGGAGTTTTATTAAAGAAGAAGAGTTTTATTTTTTATTTTTTATTATATATACATAAAAATATATAATATTTAAAATGAATATTTTTTTGTGTCTACCGTAGCTGGGATTTGAACCGGGGACTCTTCGAGCTGCAACTCTAGCGAGCTATTTTATAAACTATCGAAACATTTTGTTTTTATATGTATAATATAAACTGAAAAACAACAAATTTTTCAGCTTTATTCTTTAGTAATTTGAAAAGACTTGATTAAGGAACCCCTAAGTATTTACCGCACTTAAAAATGTTAAGCACGATTTGAGAAAAATTTAAGAATAAAATACTTGACTTTTGTTGGTGTTTTTTCTTTTTTTATAAGTTTTTTTCAAATTAACCTAAAACTTATTTAAACCATCTTTTCAAAAAACAAATACGCAATGAAATTAACTTTTCAGAATCAAGGAAATATTAAAAGTACCCTTTTTTATAATACAAAAAAATTTCATAGATAAACTTAACAAACTACTTAATTTCAAACATCTTTAAAACAAAAATTGGTTTATATATACGTTTACACCTTTTAATTATTTGCTTAAAAAAGTAAAAAACTATGTTATCGCCACTAGCACAAAACCGCTAAACTAACCATATTATTTTATATAAATCTATTACAAGTAAAATCAATTACATTTAATGTCATCAATACATTGTTGTAAAGTTAATACTTACCGCGCCATTTATAGATAACTCCATTTTTACTTAGCTGGCGTGGTATTAACTTCGTTTATTTGATACACATGTTATAATTTTATATACATTTTAAAAGCTTATATTCTAGTGGTTTCCATACCAAAAAGTGAGCATTTTGTATATTAAAAACATATGTAATATTTTAATATTAATTTAATTACCAGGAATTTTAATATAAGGAACATTGGATAATAAACTTGAATTTCATACATATATTCAGCTTCAGTGTTTCTTTATTCAAAATCCAGTGGAAATCATTAGCGAGGCAATTACCTCTTTCAACATTTTAAAATTCTTTTTGTTTTTTCATCGGTAAAAACGAAAACATATCAGACAGAAGAATTATCTAAAAGCGCCTAAAACTTGCCAATCGCAGTAAGTAAAAAATGTCTTTGCCATATTCAGAGGGTCAACTGCAACAGGAGCAGCCCAAAAATGATTGCTCACTGTGCCAAAATCCCCCTGACAAAAATATGACTTCTTGTACCAATTGCCATAAAGCATTTCATAAAATATGTGTTAATGTCGCTGACGACATAACCTATAACTGCCCGCAGTGTTCTGCTATAGGGCCAAGTTCGCCAGCACCAAGTGTTGCAAGCCGACGTTCAAATCATCCGTGCCTTTTACAGTCGCGCCTAATCGATTTGCAACTACAAAGGCTAGAAGAAGAACAAAAAATTAATCAAGAATATTTAAATAAAAAATATCAGCTGCTTGAAAAAGCCAAAGCTTTAACAGATGTTTCATCCGACAAGTCTTATTCCGTTTACAACTGGCTAACCACCGCAGAGCTGCAACATCAAACCGAAAGAAACGTTGGAGAAAAAAATATTAACGCCACTTCAAACCCTAAAACAACTGAACCGGCTAACGACATCTTGTATACAAATGCCAGTTTTATAACACCAACCACTGCTGCCAGAACTTCATTGTCCACAGTACACAATGGTACCACAACAGTACGCACTTTTAGTACCCATCGACAACGTACGCAGCCTCATGAACGATTTACTTGCCCACCTTGCCCAATACTTACATCGTTCTTAACAAACAATACACACAATTTATTTACTTCGAATCCCCAAAAACTTATTCAACGGCAGCCAATATCATCTGCAACAAATGGTTTACCTAATGAAACACAAATGCAGATGCCAACACTTACTGCCGCTATTGGCCGTCGTGGGCCAACACACAATTCTTTTAACACAACGAATAATAATCCACAGGGTTTACCTAATTCATTTTCACAAGAATTTATTTCTTTTCAACCACAAAGATTCAATTTTACAAACGCTACGCCGTACTCGTCATCTCACATTGGTCAAGCACATAGATTGTCGCACAGCCACCTTAGCTCCCGACAGTCACTTCCAAAAGAACTGCCGATATTTTCCGGCCAGCCTGAAGAATGGCCGATTTTTTATTCCACTTACGAGTGGTCAACTGCAGCCTGTGCATTCACCAATGCTGAAAACCTTATCCGTATACGCAAAGTGCTTCAAGGGGAAGCGTACACCAGTGTACAGCATATGTTAGTACATCCATCTAACGTACCTGACATTATACAAATGCTTCACAGGTTATTTGGTCGACCAAAAATTATAAATTCTATAAAACAGAGATTACAATTAGCACCAAATGTTGACGAAAATAATTTAAAAACACTTACCTCTTTAGCCATAAATGTTCGCGGCCTATTTTCAACTATTAATGCTAGCAATTTACATGATAAAATAAATAACTCATCGTTTATTCAAGATTTGATACAAAAGCTGCCTGCTTCGTATCAAATGCAATTGACAGCGCAAAAAAATCAGCTTATAAACCAAAACAAAAAACCAAATTTCAGTGAGTTTGACAAGTGTCTGTTTAACATGAGTATAACAGCTAGCAGTATAACAGTTGACGGTGCAAATAAAAACAATAAAAAAGAAAGAACAAATAACAACAACAACAAAGGGGCATTTGTAAATACGCATACTAACAATCGTAAAAGTTTTTTTTGTAATAACAAAAAATGTAAAGCAATTGCAAACTGCAAACAATTAATTTCCCTTAGTCGTGGTGAAAAATTGAATGTTATAAGAGAACGTAAACTTTGCAAAATTTGTTTGTTCAAACATAGTGGTGAATGTAATAAAAAAGTAAAATGCGGTGTGGAGGGGTGTAAATATTTTCATCATTCTTCTTTACATCGCTATCCTGATATTGAACAGAACAAAAATAACAATGATAATGCAGATCACAATGCCGTAAACTGTGCAACTGTTATAAACAATAAAGAAGTAATAAATAAACATAGTGGTGTGATAAAACAGGTGTTATTTAAAATTGTGCCAATAAAAGTTTATGGAAAAAATAAAATAATAAAAACATTTGCCCTCATAGAGGAGGGATCTTCAATAAGTTTAAAAGATAAAACTTTAATAAAAGACTTAGAAGTCTCTGGATCGGCAAATCCCTTGCGCCTTACATGGACTGGAGGCGGCTACAAAAAACAAATCTCCATTAACGTCAATACAGTGACGGCATTAAGTTTGCAGTCACAATCGTTGGATTATGAGGTGCTCTCACAACAGTTTCCTCATTTAAAAAATTTGCCAACTAAAAGTTATTTGAATGCTGTGCCTAAATTTTTAATTGGCCTAAATCATTACGAGTTGGGTATTTCAACAAAAATTCGACAAAGTGCTCCCCATGAGCCAGCTGTAGTGTGTACTACAATCGGATGGCTGATTTACGGGGCTATAGCTGAAAACATACAAACAAGTAAGCATTTTAATTTTCATACTAGCCTAGATGAGCTAGTGCAGAGTTCTTACTCGCTTGAAAGTGTAGAGATTTGCTGTAAAGATTTACTTGTTGAAAAAGATGATGACCGGGCACATAGTCTTTTAAAACAGAATACATTGCAAAAAATTGACGGTCATTATCAAACACCTTTACTTTGGAAGTTTGATTTACTTAATCTACCAAATAATTATGGCACGGCACTAAAACGTCTTGCATGCCTGTCGCGTAAATTAAAGCTCAACTTTGATAGTTTTAACGTTTTTAAATCTACTATGCAAAACTACCCTTCTGAGGGCTATATCCGCAAATTGAAAGTGTGGTACCTTCCAATTTCTGATGTTTTTAACACAAATAAACCAGGCCCAGATCTACTAGCATCGCTGCCAGCTCTTTTATTTTTATTTCGTAAAAAAGCAATATGTCAGGGGGACCTGGTTATAGTAGTTGATCCTTCTCTTCCTCGAAATACCTGGCTACGGGGAAAAGTTCTTGAAATGAGATTGGCAAGAGACGGACAAGCTAGAAGCGCCAAAGTGCTAACAACACATGGTATACTGGAGAGGCCTGTAGCTAAGCTTGCAGTTTTAGACGTGGCTTCCAAACCAGAATTTGACGGCGAAGGCACTTCTTGTCAAACTGCGGGGGACAATGTTATCGCCACTAGCACAAAACCGCTAAACTAACCATATTATTTTATATAAATCTATTACAAGTAAAATCAATTACATTTAATGTCATCAATACATTGTTGTAAAGTTAATACTTACCGCGCCATTTATAGATAACTCCATTTTTACTTAGCTGGCGTGGTATTAACTTCGTTTATTTGATACACATGTTATAATTTTATATACATTTTAAAAGCTTATATTCTAGTGGTTTCCATACCAAAAAGTGAGCATTTTGTATATTAAAAACATATGTAATATTTTAATATTAATTTAATTACCAGGAATTTTAATATAAGGAACATTGGATAATAAACTTGAATTTCATACATATATTCAGCTTCAGTGTTTCTTTATTCAAAATCCAGTGGAAATCATTAGCGAGGCAATTACCTCTTTCAACAACTAGGTTATTGAAAAATTTACACTTTCCATTGCCTTTATACTAATTACCTCTTGTTTTTAAACATAAGAAATTATACAGCAAACCATAAAATTATACAGTTACTATAAACTGTAATTAATTTTCCATTTTTCAATTAACTTTAACTATGTGGCAGTGGTTTTGTGTAATGAAAGAATTTGTAATAATTGATATTATTTGTTAAACCAGAAAATTATACAAGCACATAAAATCTATTAAGTAATCCACAAGCAACAAAAAAAAAAACAAGTCAGACAACTGAGACATTTTCTTAATTTAGGAAGCCACTTAAGGTTTCAATAGATAAAAAAATAATTCTTGCTTTAAATTGCTCAAATGTTAACATTAAATCTTTAAATAAATAGTCACAACAAGACTAAAAAACATATTTTCTTAAAGTAAATAGCTTTGCCAATTAGCCACAATTTGTTTAAGATTTTGGAAGTTATTAATTTTTTATTAAAAACCAACTTGTTTTTCTAAATAAAAAATAACTTAAATATAATTTTGCATAACTAGTTTTTAAATATGTTAGGAATTTCAAACCTAATTAAAGTTTTTAAAAATGTCTTTAGTATTGTATTGTCTTAAAGTAAAAAAGTTTTTTTGATATGAAATAAGCAAAAATTTTCCACAAGAAATGATCAGTTTGGATGACGTCTTCTTTGCTCCAAGTTTTGTTTAGCTTACATTATTTTTTTAAATTTGTACCAATATAGTAAAAGATTTAAAACATATATCACACCTTGTTAATACCGTAAAAATTTGGTTTTTTCAATTAATTTTTTTCGATGTTTCGTTTACACAAGGCATCGCTTGTTCAATTTTTTTTTATCATTTATATATATATGTATATATATAGGTTTTTTTTTAAATTCAACGATCATATAACATGTTATATACGGACTTTTATATTTTTGAATCTATTTTATAAGGAAATAAGAATGCATTTTTTTGTGAAAATGCCCAACACAGAAAAAACTGAGTTGTAGAATCAGTAACAAATTTCAGAGAATCAGTAAATATTTTGTCTGGCTGAGGACCTACAACGAAAGTTGTAAACTTGGACAAACAATTTTGCAAGAATTTTAGTTTCTGTTAAAAAATTTTGCTGAGCTGGTTACATATTTTATTTGTCTAGGCGAAAATTTTGTTTGATTTATAAATCAAATAAAAATATTATTAGAGACTAATAAATAAATTGACTAAAAAAATAAATTATTTTAAACAAGAATTTGTTTGAAAAATTTTTTTTGTAGTTTTTTGTGTGAAGAATCTAATATTTGTTTAAAAAAACTCACTTAAATTATTTTTATTTAAAAATGTTTAAAAAAACGATTTTTTGAGCACAATTGTAAGTGATTACAGATATTTATCTTTCTGGCTTTATCTTCTTGAAGTTATTCATGAAAAACGTTAAAATTTTTGTTTAAATTTTTTTATTTTTTTTTTTCTTTATTTCCTTTAGTTTCTCAAAAAATTACATTCGATTTTTTTTTTGAAAATTAAA
The DNA here is from genome assembly GCA_963583895.1 of Melanophora roralis. Classification (NCBI taxonomy): domain Eukaryota; kingdom Metazoa; phylum Arthropoda; class Insecta; order Diptera; family Rhinophoridae; genus Melanophora; species Melanophora roralis. The sequence goes on along the minus strand of OY757189.1, from coordinate 23,616,739 downwards.
ATAAAATAAGCTTTTGGGAGGAAACCTGGGATGACCGTGAGACTATGCTTTTTTAGCCCTATATCTTTTAGCTTCCGAGAAAAAGCACTCATAGCGTTTTTTTTTTCAAATATTCCAAAAAATAGCGTTTTGGTAGTGATCACAGATGTCTGCTTTTTGGCTTTACCTATAACATTTGATGTCGGAAGCTGTTATAGTTTCCGAGATATTGCGTATCGAAAATTTCATAAAAATTGTAAATTTTTTATGGCAGCTACCCCTTTCCCTGCCCTTCTCCAAAAAAATTCTTTTAAAAGTGTAGGTACTATTGTCAAAATACTTTTTGTAAAACATTTGAGTTCGATAGCTGTTATAGTTTCATAAAAATTGTAGTTTTATATGGGAGTTACACCTTCCTCGACCTCTACCCAGAAAGCTTTTTTTCTCAAGTTTAGGTCTTATTGTCCAATTACTTTTGGTAGATCATTTAAAGTCGATTACTGTTAAAATTTTCAAGATATACCAAATCGGATATTTGGGAGCTACCCCTTCCCCTGCCCCTACCCAAAAAACTTTTTTTTTTAAATGTTGGTCTTATTGGAAACTTGATTTCAACAGACGGACAGACGGGCATGGCTATTTCAACTTCACTATCTATAAAGATCCAGAATATATATATATACTTTATGAGGACGTAAGGGGATAACAAAAAAACTACAAACGGAATGACAAACTGATATATACCTTTATCACTATGTGAAGGGTATAAAACGCTTACTTGGGTTGATCTATCATTGTCCAGAGAAAATATAAAAAATACAAGATTGTCAAAATTGGGGGAGATATATTTTTATGGTAAAAAAGGGTTCGCCCATTTTTTAAATTTCTAGCAATAGTTGAATTTATTATCAATAATTTGAGCTTATGTTAAAGGATTTATTCTATTAGTATAGCATTGCGCTTATAGCCAAAGCTAACAATTTGTTTATTTAATCAAAAATGGTTGTCTTGTAACATTTTGTTTCATCTTTATTACTAAAATATCTTTTGTCATTCTGTAATTTTCATTGTCAAATCTTTTATTATTATATAATTATTCTCAAACTTATTTTTGGCATCTGAAACAATATTTGCCTGTGTTTTAACATAATTCCTTAATACACTATCTAAATATTTATTTCAACTCTTCTTATCTTATACAAATTTTTAAATATTTTGGGTATTCACAAGGTAGTCATAAAGTCATATGTCTTAAAAAAATAGAACGAAAAAATACTTCTGTTGTGAGCATCCGCTCATAATTAAGTGTGCTATTTTAAATTTGAATCAGTTGCTGGAGAAAACAGAAAAATAAATTATTTCAAAAATATTTTAAAATTAATGAATGCGACTTGTTAACTATGTCAACGGCTTCACTAAAGAGTTTCGGCCGCCCGGCTCAGGTTTCTACTGTTTATGACAAAAAAATAAACACAGTTTAAAAAGTAATATTATTATAGAACTTTTAGGCACAACAACAATTTTTTTAAACTTTTGTAAAATATTAAAACTTTAAGACAATATGACTTGATAGCATACCGTTTGAATACCCCAATTGAAAATGTAATAGTTTAGAATAGTTATGTATATTTAAGTTTATTTAGCCTTTGGTTGTTAACTATGAAACAAGTTTTCCATGTGAAGTAAAATAAACATATAATTTTTTTTTTAATTATAAAGAGTACTGATGATGAAATTGCGTAGCTGCTTTCGAAAATGCATTCTATTCGGCTAGTATCGGTAGAAAAATATGATTTTTTTCAAATTAAAGTTTCTTTCAACATTAACGGAAAATAATAATTTCTTCTAATAAAAAGAAATTATATGAACTTAAGCCAAACTCAAAATCAAAAATTTGTATTGAAAAACAAATAGTTCAACAATTAATAAAAATTAGTAAAATAAACATTTAAAATCTTTTATTTATCATTTAATTTTTTGACCATTATAACGTTTTTGTATTTTAAATTATGTGTCGTTTAGTCCTTGTGAATGATATCCAAAAGACATCAAAATATCTGAAAAACCTTCAAATTAAAACCAACTGTCAATGTTTTTAAAAGAAAATAAAAACAACCTCAAGTTTGAAAAAAATGTCTATATAGAGAACCAAAATTTATTAAATTATTATATTTATCAAACATGTGTGGAAACATACTAAATATTTTCTAATGTATGTATATTTAAAAAGATTCCTATCGCAATAGTTTTCAAAAAAAATATTTTGTTGAATTAAAAACAATTTATTACAATCATTTGTAATTGTAAATTACGCCATTTCAAATTTAGTATCTTTTTCTTTAGAAGTGTTTTTCCTAATAAATGTTAAGTATTTATTAAAGTATATCATATTGTGATTGATTGATTGACAATTTATTTATCGCATTTTCATGTAAATTTAACATATCAATTTTTACTGCCCATTGAATGTTATATAAAAATGAAAAACATCAAAAGTGGGAACTATTGCGGTTATATAAAAAACAAATTTAATAAAGCTAATGTTACAAGTACTATCATTAATGACCCCCAGACAAAACAAAATATAAAAAATAAAAGCAAAAGTTTTTTTAAATACCCAACTCTACAACAATCTCTTAGAACAAACTTATGGCTTCCAAAAGTATGTTTACTCTTAACTAACCTTCTGAAAATTAAGAAATTTGAATTTGAAATAATGCAGCTTTACAATAAACTTAAGTTTTAATCAAGAAAAAAAAATCAGCTTCAAATTCCAAACAAATTTCAGCAGAGAAAAAAAGAAATACGTAAAAGAATGTGAAAGGGAAAGGAGAAGCAATGAAGTAGAAAACAAACCTTTTATGTTTTTTCTTTTCTTTGCCATCTTCAGTACATTTTCTGCCCCATAAAATTTTGAAGTGTCAATTTGCTTTTCCTTTAATATTATTATTCTATTTGCTAAGAACAAAGGGAAAAAGGAGGATGTCGGTTAGCTGGTTAACATTTGGATATTCATTTCTGTATGTAATAATAGTGCAAACTCCTTTAACCTTTTAGGAAAAACAAATTCCTTTTGTTATTTTAAAACAAAGATAAGGCGTTAGTATAATTTAGTCATTAACTTTACGTTAAGCGGCTTAAAAAATTATGCTGGAAAATATTAAGAAGTTAAGCAAATGATGTTTATTTATCGCCTTGTTTATTTTAATCATATCTTTAATTTACCGTTCGCGATGGTATTTAAATGCTAGCGTCTGGTGCTATTTACCAGATAACTCTAAACAATATTCAAAAATGTATAAACTTACTTCCACAGGGAACATTGAATCATATATCTATTATAAACAACCGTATTATGAGGGTTTTATAAAATTTGTGGGCTGTGGAATAATATTATGATCCCACGGGATCCAACATTTTAGGATCGAAGGGGGATGACAGAATCGTGGAAAGACATCATTTAATGAATTTATGACATTATACAAAAATTATATAGAATAATTTTGTTTTACCATAAAACAACGTTAAGATAAAAAGGAACCATAGCATTAAAATAAGGAATTATTTTCATTTAACTTACTATGACCACAGTTAGTCATTATTTTGTTTGGCTACAATCATATTTGGTTACCTTAACCACATATCGGGTAAAAATCTCAAATGGAATACAAAACAGAAACAAAAAACATATCAATAAGCGAGTATAACAAAAAATAAAATAAAATCTTTTACTATCTTTTTTGCAATAACTCATTAAAATGTTACCATTGGCAATGGCACAACAAAACACTGGTGGCAAAATACTGTATAAATAATTAAAAAGTAAACATAACAGGCATTACTAAAATCAACACCTTGTATTTTTCTCGTGTCTTTATTTTTTGCAACACAAATAAATAATAATTGCTATAAGCTGTAGGGGTTGACTAAATATTTACAATAGAAAAAAAAAAAGAAATACTAATATTTGCTTTTAAAAAACATAAACACTTTGAGATAAATACAGTAAAAATGTTTCCGTTATGTTTCGCTACTAGATAAAATTGAAAACAGCAAAATATTAAAGAAGTGATTGTAGTGTCACCTCTAGTGACATAAAATTTATTCTATTGTTTTTTGCTAAGGTATATGACTCTTAAATAATGAAGCAAAGAAACTAGTACAACAGATATTTCTGCAGAGTACAAGAGATAACAATTAAAATATAATATAATATCAAATATAAAAAAATAAAATAAAAGTATTAAAAAAAGTTAAATAAAATTGTTAAATCGTGTTTCACTCTTATTAACTTAACACTTTACAGTGCAGTTTTAATATTACTGGCAATAAGCCACTAAAAGATATAATTGTTATGTTACGATTTTGAATAATGAGACCTTTAACATTTTTCACTTGTTCAGCTTCTAAGCTGTGAAATGCGGATTTATCAGGAGTCTCCTATGATTAAATTGCTGAACAGAAAATTTAATGATCGACTGTTGTACCGCGACCTTATGCATCAAGGGAAAAAACGTTAGTTTCGTCTCTATTTGGCAATGGATGGTATAAATTTGCCAGGAGCTTTAGGTTTTTATTTCGAAAAGCACAGTTTTTTTTATTATACAACGCTTTGTTCTTGCTTCGGCTACAGTCGTTTTACGTTTGGCAACCCTTTGTCCTATTTCGACTAAAACCATTCGACATTTGGTAACAGTGCGTTATTAATAAAAGAATGAATTAATAAAAGAATAAAAACTTTTTGTTGACCACAGAGCGTTCTTGGTTTAACACCGTCTGTTGGTTTTAAATATTCGTTCTTGGTCTGACACTATTTTATATTTGTGAACGGATGTTCTTAAAAACTGAAACAAATTTATTCCCAGCTAAACAGCAGCCGTGCACGATTTTTTTCTAAGGAACTATTTTTGGCTGAAGTCGCTTTCAAAAAATTTCTGAAAGCAGAAAACCTTGCGCCAACAGAGATTACTAAACCAGTTATATACGGAATTTCAATTCTAATGGGTTGCAGAAAATTATCCATGATGTTAATTTAGTTAATAATGAAAAAACGTTTGTGATCTTTTGCATTCCTGTAATAAGAATATGGGATCTGCAGTAAAGATCAATCCATTGATGTCTGAGTATGGCTTTCAAAATTGTTTGCGCGAGCGATCTAATAAAAACTGCCTGTATTTCTACATTTTCCAAAACTGAGGAAAAAAATTGGGATTGCAAAAACCAGCCTACTGACGCTTAAAGAGTCCTGAGCACCCTGAATTTCATAATATAAAATTAGTTGAATAAAACATCCCGAGACATTATTTCCTCTTGTTAAAAAAAAAAACAAATTGGAAACCAAACTTCAAACCATACCTTAATCCATACAAATAACTTTACATTTATCTCATATGTGACTGTTTTATAATCTGCGGTGTTAAAGAAAAATAACACTAGAATCTGGTTACTTATTTAAATTAATTTTTCTGCTAATTTAAAGAAAAGCTAATATTTCTAAGTCGTATTTTAAATAAAAGTTATATGCAAGGTTTTAAAAAATATGGATACATTAAATTATTCAATTATATTTTTTTAATAAAAAAAAACTTGCAAGAGTTAAATAATGACACACATGTTTATAAAACAAGATTTATTGCGACGCATACTTATACAGTATCCATTGTGTGGGTAAAAATTTAATGAATATGTATGTATGTGGAATTAAAAAAAAAATCCTTGAAAATAGCAAACATATATAATATTTTCTCTACCAAAATAAAGAAATAATTAAAGCGAGAAAAATATTTTACATAAAGTTAATGCATTCTTTATAAAACCCCGCATAAAATAAATAAGAAATAATTAAACCACAATAAAATATTTCCGCAAATATTTTGTATGTGAAAAAATCTAGACCAGGTTGAACGACGTTGCCATTCTGGTGCTTTTCTGGTATTTTTTAGTGCTCTTCTGCTTATGCAATACCCGAAATTTTGCTTAGCACTAATTTTGGAAAAGCGGGCTTTTATAGTGCTTTTGAGAATTTTCCACAGTGATTTTAATTGACTTTTTAGTAACCAAAATTGTTTCTGGATCTTTTTTATTAATTCTTTTCCGTTTTTTAATAATTAAAAACTTCAGAATATGATGAGACTATTTTTTAAGGGTCCCTAATTTTCCGAAATTTTTGAGATCCATAAAAAGAAAACGGTCATTGAATTCCGTAAACTAGGTTCAGGGTCTAACTAAAATTTGTTAGTAGATCGAACCTATACCACCCCATTAGTGTATTTTTTTCACTTTTGCACAGTTATTTAGTATGTTTTGATTTTATTTATTTAACATCAACCCGCAATTTTATTAGCTTTTAACCTTTTTTCCCCTTTTTCTATGTGTTTACAATAATTTTGTTGATGTATGAGCTTCCATCACTGAGTTTTACTAAGTAACATGTAAGACCGCTATATTTAATTGTGTTAAATCTTATATACCCTACCCAAGTTGTTTTCGAAGCGCAAATTTAAAGTCCATATTCCATAGTCCTCTTTTTTATAGAACACTTCACAATATTTGCATGTTTGAATAGTCGATGCTACTTCTGTGTAAAATGTAGGCATTGTTGCATTATTACTTATTTAAGGGCATTTTGAGTCCATAGATTTTACAGTTTCTAATATATTTCGTATTTAAAATTTCAAAATTATATTTTGGTTGTGTGTTAGCTACGGTTCCTCTGTTCCAACTAACTTTTGCCAAAAGTATAGGCAATATTGCACAATTACTTTTTATATAATATTCGAAGCCGATTGCTAAAATTGCTTTAATTTTTATTACGCTTTATCTTAAAAACTTTAAGCAGTTTTTGAGATTGATTTCGCATAAAATGTTAAGAATTTCAGTTCAACGCCAACTAGTGAGTCTGTCAGGAGAAGCAGAAGTGAAAGAAGACTGCGGAAGTCCTCATATAAACAGAAGAGCTTTAGAAACCGAAGTATTTAACTGCATACACGTTTTTAGGAGTAACTTTTATACAGTTTAAGTAAAATCTAACCGATAACAATACGCTTTTTGAGAAAAACTAATACTGATATGATCTAATTATGTTTTTATAGTCTCTCTTTTAAAAGTTTTGTTTTTTTTAGTTTATTGAAATTTTATGAAAGCAAAAAAATTGTTGCAAAAAAAAAGTTGCAGTGAATTTTTCGTTTTGCACCTAAGACTTATAATACAGTTCTGTTACTATTCCGGAAATCGAAAATAATCATAAACTCAGTTAAACCTGAAACAACTGAAACTTCAACCACACTTAGACTTTTAAGATAAAGTTTTTGTTTTAAATTTTTATATTGATTCGTTGGTTGTCTACTTTGACAAATGGATTTCACAAAAGTTTTAATTTTGTTTTTTTTCTTTTATTTAAATTGTTTACTTTTCAATTGCAGTCAATTGAAATGAAATATTTTAGTTGCAAAAATATCTTTGATTACTGTGTTTGTTAGTTTGGGCAGAATTTTTGGAAATGGCATTAAAAGGACCTAAACCTTAAACACAATTACCAACTGCTTCACCATGGTAAAAAATCAATTGTCGTTTTGTGTATATATATATATATATATATATATATATATGATTGGATTACGGAAACCAATTATAGGAATTCTTTTAGAAACCTCCATATATTTATACTTACACGGAGGTTATTGAATGTAAAAATACTCACACTCACAGGGATGAACAAATGGACATATTCTAATAGACTCAGAAATTGATTGTTAGTCAATAGGTATGTATACTAGAAGTTAGGTGTCAGACTAATATTTTTAATGGTTGTAAACGTCTGAGCAAACACAAAAATCCCTTTATCTCGCATGTGGTGTGTTATAAAAATTATATGTTGACAAAGTTTTTTTTATAATTTTAAAGGGTATATTTAAGTATTCATTTGTAATAATTATAGGAGTAAACTTTATCTCCATTTTAATCATAATTAATGCAATTTGTTGCCAAATTTCCATCTATTTTTTTTTTCTTTTACCTAAAAATGCTCATCACATATATTTTTGTAAACTATTTTCATTTTCCTGCTGCTAAGGAAACATTTATAAAAGTTTTTTAAGCAATTTATTTTAACAACATCTAGTACAAAATTTATAGAAAACAACTACGAAAACGAGTTATATTGTCTTAGAGAAAACAGTTTTTTAACTTTTTACCTGTGGTCACAAAGTTTTCGAATATGTTGTCATAATGCAAATCGTTGATAAGTATTTGCGGTAAGGGTGTAAAAAATTAAATTGTATGAATACAGGGTGAGTGTATACATATTTACTTATTTAAGAATATTTTTACAGTTATTTTGTAAAGTAGTTAAAATCAATATTCGTATCTGGTGAAAACAAGAAAATTATAACCGGTCACCCATAGACTTAGGTACAGCGAGGGTGTCAGGTGTCGAATTTATACTTTTAAACAGGATTGTTTAAATAGTTATAAGCTGTGCGGTGGGAGAGTGGGAGAGTGGCACCATTTAAATTACCAATTGTGAGGGTTTGCAAGCCACGATATCGCAGTGATCGAGTAAGTATCGCGCATTCGCTGCGGAGACATTTTTTTTAAATTGATCGTCGACAATTTCGTTCAAAGTTCGGTAGTCGGAGAATGCGTGATGAACTGAGTGTTAACTTAATTCGTTCGTGAGCCCAAAGATTTATCTTCAGCTATGAATGTCCCACGGCCAGGGCCCAGACGATTTTCATGGACTCCCAAAAACATTGAACTGGTTGAAAGCAGTTTACATGAAAATCCGCGACTTGCAATACGGAAAAAGCAGCCTCATTGGGCCTTCCAAGAGCTTTTTTATTTAAAATTAAAAAAAAAATGTCTGAAGCTGCATCTTTTAAAATTCAAATCATTCAAGTACTAAAAAAAAATTATCTACTCGGATGACCTGACCGATGATGGATCCAGGCCGTTCGAGGTCCCTCCTTGATTTGGATAGGAGAAGGATAAGGGATACCGTGGCCGCAATTACCGGCCACTGCCGATTTGGCACCCATGCCTAAAGATTGGGATTGCCTTGGAATGACTTCTGTAGAAGTTGTCATGACGAAGAGGAAACCGAGAGCGTGAAGCACCTTTTATGTTACTGTCCGGCACTGGAGGACATTCGGATCAGGCACTTCGGTATCGGTAGGCTGAATGGCCTGTCGGACGTGGCCAACATTAGCATAAACAACGTGGCGTCCTTTATTAGGGATAGCGGTTTGTTAGGGGACAGCGGCCAGTATGGGACAACTACCGCTGACCACACTTGATAACTTGCCTTCCTTTCCTTCTAACTCTCTATCTCTATTGATCTAATCCAATTTATCTTTGTTTTCTTCTCTTCCCCAGGTATCACAAAAGGACGAAGGAAACGGACCCAAGTGGGCTGCACAACTATTACTTCAACATTTCCGCAGCCGCCTGTTCAACCTAAACCTAACCTAAAAGAAAATTATTAAAGTAAAATTTTTTGTAAAGCGATGTTGGATCATTTTCGCACGATAAATCCCATATTTTGGAGCAACGAGGCTCATTTTCACATAAACGGCCACGTCAGCAAGCAAAACTGCCTATACTGGTCTACACGATTGAAACCCTATCTCTATCCTATTAGACAGATTAGTAAGAGCGTTGTTTTCAGACAAAGAACCGCCTGTAGATGAATGGTTTATAAACTCACACTATAAAATGGATATAGCAGTGGAAGAAATTGCTAAAATCTGTAAGAAACATGGAGACAACAAGGACTCTCAGACCATATATAAGTATTTTTCTGTACATATTTTTTAGCTTGACTTTGAAAACAAACAGTTCCGGCATATTCCAAGTTTTCCAAAATACTTAGAAGTTCCCCTTGTATATCATATTTGCAATTCCGATACAAAAAAAAGAGTCGTTAGTAACTAAAAATTGGCAAAAAAAAATATGTCCTTGCCTTACTTTAGTGTTTATGTATCAGAAAGTTTTTCGTTATGTTAGATACAGAATTATAAATCAGCATACATAAATGGCCAGGATTAAAATATTTAATATATGTGCTATGCTTTTTCGTTTATTTCAGAGAAAAAACCCGTTGAGGCTGTGAAGGCAACTGAGTCACTTGTGGTCTGCGCTTAGTGGACAACCTTTTGACAAACGACTTAAATTTTAAGATGTGTTTGATATTTTAAATGATAAAAAATTGTTTTCGATAAGATTCGGCAATAGGGCGAGTCAAGTTTAACATTTTAGTAAATTTTCATTTGTATTTAAAAGTTTATAACCAACTGACAATACATGATCAAATAGAGGGATCACTAGAGTAGTCCCCAAACAGATTGGTACACTTGAACCAAAAAGTACTGTTTAAGGACAAGTCCCGTATTTGATTTTAACACTGACATTTGTTGATGAAAAATAAAACTATTAAACGGAACCACATTACCTTTAGTTTAAGCAATAATTGATACTCCGTAATTTTTTGTAATAGACGAAATGTGTTGCAACACTCCAAACCGAAATATCTTGCCATTAACCTAGATCGTTGCCTCACAGGCAGTCTTATCCAGAGCCTAAGTTGGCCGAAACGAGACAGAAATCTGCACCACTTCTGTTTTTTACAATTTTGGGACACAGTATTTGGAAGTTTTTTTACGTCAAATCGAAATCTTGAGTAAATTAAATATTCTAAGCTAATCGCAAAATCGTTAACTATGTGGACGAGTTTTTTAATAAGCTGGAAATATATCTTAAAGTGTTGCAATTTATATTATTTATAAAACTTCAATTTAAAGATTTAAAAATAATTTAAAGATTTTAAAATAAAAAATATATTAAAAAAGTTAGCATTGATGGATAAGATAAGATACATTTAATTATAAAAAATTAATACTGCTCTATCCCCTTAGATATACCAGTATTTTTTACTTAATAACGCAACAGCTTACAGTAAAAAATTTGAATGCGTTTGTCCTTGTTAACCGCCAACCATTAACTCACCTCATGAGGAGAAGCATGGTAAATATCTGCTATCAAAACACGTGCTTGGTTGGCCTTAAAAATTTAAGAAATTTAAGAGTTGTTGCTCACATTTGCGCAGAATCAATTTCCTGAGAACATTTACCGCTAAAGAAAACAAAACGAATAACATAAGCCGTAAAAGTCATTTTGTGAGAAACATTTTTTTCCATTGCCGTTGTTATATTTTAAAGTTGAACTTGTGTATTATACTTATAATATGTGATATATTTTCTTAGAATCCAGTGCAATATCAAAACTCCTGCAAGATATTTAGTTTTGTAATAACGGAATACTTTCGTTAAATCTTCACAAAAAAATCTTACACTGGTAATGAAAAAATACGTATTTTTAAACGTTTGCAGAAAATCTTTAAGTCTTTAAGCGTTTATAAATTGACATACATTTTTCAACTTTAAAAAACTTGTATGGGAGTTTTGTTTTTAGTTGTTTTTACCGTTGACTTCTTTGTAGAGTGATGGGATGATAAAAGATGTTTTTGATGCATTGATGCGGAAACTCCATATAAGTGTGCTTCATTAACTAAACGATATTTTGTTTTTTCATAAGATGCTTCATTTATTTACATATGTATGTACAAGCGAGAACAAATTTATAATAATGTTGGGTTTTTGTTTTGGTTATGCGTAAACATTTTTTATAAAAAGCAATTTCTTTTTAATTTAAAGAAATGGAATATTTTCTAAATGTATACAAATATGAAGCATTTTATACCAAAAAGCGAGCGAAACGAAAAACACAATAGATGCGTATACGTTATACATAATAGACATATATTTTTTTATTACGTATACGTCAAGATTTCCGAATGAAATATGAACATATCAGCTTTAGAAATATCAAAGACTTGACATGTATATGCAAAAAGGATGGACAAAGGAAATGCAATTAAACGTGAAACTAGGCCTCCCCAAAGCTTAGGTTTCTTTTTGTTTTCATGAAAGTGTATAAAATTTTTGTAGCAAAATTATTACAAAATTATTAATATTCAACCTTGCCTATTTGCTTACTGTTTTGTTTTTTTAAATAGAAAATAAATACTGAAAATTTGATATTCATTTCATTTTCTTTGTTTCATTGCAGGGCCATCAAAATAAAATATCTCATATAATTAAAAATAAAAATGTTTGATTTTGGTTGTAGGAATATTTCCCTTTGTTCTTATAAATTTGGATTTACATAATCTTATACATATATCCCTCAGAGTGCAAAGTGGGGGACTTTAGCTCCCACAATACTAGTTTACTCTAACTTCAAGAATAATTTCTTTATATCTTCTTGGCTTTAGAAAATCTACTTTTTTATTATGGTTCCAAAAATGCTAACCACTTTGCAATTACAATGTAAGTAGTTTGCTTGTGGACCCAAGGTATCCCACATAGTACTTTACGTTACACATTTGTTATTTTTTTTCAAAACCACAAATAAAGGAAAATACAAAAACACTTTCCCAGCGACAGATTAAAGATTATCTTGATGACAGAGACAAAGTAAATAAACCTAGTGACAACTCTTATTTTACACAAATTATTTATTAAAGTGAAGGTAGCGAAACAAAAGACAAAATTGAAGAAATTGAAGAGCATGTAAACGATTTTCTCTCTGAATTTTTAAAAATTTAAAGCAAGAGAGCAAAAGGTAAAACCAAACGTGATCATGTCCTCCCATGTCCTAGGAATAAAGAAAACATTTTCTTCATGCTTTAACTTTGCCTATAACGTACACAGATTTAAAGAAAAGAAAGTCATTTGTCAAAAATATACTATGATTGCTAGTGACACTAAATAAAAGCTAATAGGATGGAGATAAATCTGATGCAAAAGGACAATAATTTTATTATTCAAAATAAATGCTAAAAGTTATAAAAAAATGTTTACCTTAACCTAATCTTTTCTACGCTAATATGCAACCATATGGGAAACATGAGTCTATTTCTATATTGGGGACCTTAGTTAACCTAATGTCAAAAATAAGGATTCGCACTTAAAGGGATATTTACAGTTTTGACATACAAAATTATTTGTCCATTGATTGCTCTATAATAAGAAGAGTCAGTAAATATTTGCCTTGATTGAATTCTAGTCTACTTTAACAGTCCAAAAAAGTTTAAAATTATATTAAGATAGCCTTTTTAAAAGTGTTCTGACAGGGATAGAAATGCTTAATATAACATTTTGACGAGTTTGAAAATTTTTTCTATAAACACCCTACCAATTTATGCCTTAAAAATATCAAGATTGCTAAATCTTGCCTGCACAGTTATATGTTTCCAATTTTAATCTGGTGTATTCACCGTAGCCCCTATTTAATTATTGCCGTTCAGCCCTTTAAGCTTAATGAAAATTATTTATTATTCAGACTTATTCGAATTTGGTTATTTTTTTTTAATTACCATCTCTTTCTTTTGGCAGCTTCCTTGTTATCACAGATTGAGCGCAAAAGCTTCCAAACATGTAAAAACTTACATCGTTTGTATAACTACCAAAAAAAGCTAAGTAGGAAACGGCCAATAATCCGGCATATTTGGGAGTGCGTGCTGGCAACACTATTTAAACTATTTACAAAACATAATAGAAGTCGGGACCATTATTCTTTTTGTTGTTTTCAGAAATCCCATATATAACATAAAAAACCCTTATCGTAGAATTTGACACAACTAAATATATTTTAAGCCTGGTTACATTTAAATCGTGTTTCAAACGTTCTTAAGAAAACTTAAAAATTAATAGTAAGATTAGTTCTACATAGAGATGCTAATGGAGTCAGAAATGTAAATAATGTGATAACCAACATTAATTTCTCATATAAGGAAATAAATATGTAAATTTGCTAAAATTTAGACCAACATCCAAATATATATTTAATATTACTAATAACTAGAGCCCGACCAAAAATATAAGGTTCATTAACTGTTTTCGTAGTTATAGGGCTTGGCACAATATGGTTTTATATAGTGAGTGGAAACAAATAGAAGAAGTTCTAGCAAAGAAATTAAATTTGACATATATATTTAAGTTGATAGAATATATTAAGATTTAAAACTTTAAGACTTAAATGTCAAGGACTTTAGTAACTCTTAAATGAATTCTTAGTATGAAAATTGACATAACATTGGAAAACAAATTCCAGCTAAATAAAACGAACATTAGCATTAACACGCTCCACGATCTGTTTTAATTTTTTCTCTTGAAAACATTCCCAAAAAAATATTTTCAAAAAAAAATTAATAATAATAATAACATTCCTTTCCTTTTTTGAAAAACACACTTTTATTGATGAAATAAAATAAGAAGCTAACTTTGATAACTTAAGCTTCAAGGACTCGTTTCTTTACCATAAATTCTTAATAAGGAGAATAAGTAGGAGCCTAGTGTGCTGACAGCAGATAAGTGATTCGGCATGATATGTGCAAGTCTCTTTTAATTTCAAGCAAGAAATTGCCTATCTTAAAAATTTCCTTTTCCAAAACAAGTTAAGAGAGCCCGAAGCAAAAAAATATTTTAAATAGGCATACATGCTTAAGTTCATAATCAAACCCTTAAGTTGTATAACTAAATTTTTTTAAATTCGTAAATAATAATTGCCATAGCGAAGAAATAAATAATAAACGGTGTTGATACCTTAGAAGCAGCATGCTTCCATCCGAAATTTTATCAATTTCGAGCAGGGAAATGCCACCTCATCTTTTTTAAAATAAGTGAAATATATTTAAAAAAAATATATTTCCTTACCGTTTTGCACATTTAATAAAAAAAACAAGTTTTGGTATTTTCATTTTTCCCAGCAAACTTTTAAACTTTGTCATCTTCTCGTGAGGAGTTGAATGTATACCTATGTTTGTGTCTTTTATTCAAAACTTGACTGACTAATATTAAAAAAGGAAAATACTTTGTCGTGCTTAGCCGCAAAAGAAATTTTGTTGTATATAATTAACATAATTTTTCTCCCTTTATAAAAACATATAACAAAACGGGTTTTAAATATCTTAAAAAAATTGATTTTTCATCGACAATTTTTGTTTATTTTGTTAATTAACCTTTAAATTCATTTTAATGTACCTACAAATAAAGTTCTTTACGAATTATTTTTTAATAAAAACTGTTGTTTGTATATTATTTGAGTTTTTCTTAAAGCATATTTTTAATTTAAAGCAATATTTAAAACTCTTTCAAAATAATATCGTTATAGTTAAATATTCATAAATTTGTGTTAAAATTAATATGTTCATTCACACTTTGATGACATTTTCCATTGTTTTGTACTGATGTTAAGCAATTCTCATATAATTTGGACAATTTTATTTGTTTTGTTTATTCTTTTAATATTTGGAATTAACCATGAACATTTTAATGTTTACGTTGCCTTAATGTGTTTTACATTGTTATTATTGTTTAAGTGCTTGACATTTTATTTTCTCTTTATTTACCCTTGTATTGCTTTATATCATTCATGGTTTTGTTTTTTTTCGCTTCACTTTCAACTGTAAGCACTTGTTATAAATTTGCCAGTAGCACATAGAACAATTAGCTACCAAGCATAGGAGTACATAGTTTTGTGACTAAAAAAAGTTGTGTTTGAGTATACGAGTATACATATGTATGTTTTTATATTAGGTAGTAACTTTCATTAAATTAACGAAACGAGAACTTTTTGTTGGAGATAAAAAATAGACAAAAACCCTACATTTTTCTTGCCCCTCAACATCAGCAGTACAAGCAATTTTTCAAAATAACAAAAACTACACTAAGCCACTAGCTCTTTTAGCTTTCAGCAAAAACCCAAATTGTGTCAAATAACATTGTGTAAATGTATGTGCAGAAAAAATTTGTAAATTTCTTTTCATTTGTAAAATTGGCATAAGGTGGAACTTTACCCTCAAACTTTTAAAATATCCTTTAAAAAGGTTTTTTTAATTTATAATTGGGGTCTAGTAACAATAGGAACAGAAACTAATTACTTAAGATTTTGGCTAATTGAGATTTAAAGACTTTTTTGAATATCATAAAAAAGAAAAAATTTTTCAAACTTAAATAAAAAACATAAAAATTGACACAAAGTTTTATAAAGAGGATTCAACGATAGAATTAAAATTCAAATTTTATTTTTTAAAGGGGATGTCATGCAAATGTCTTCCGTCGAACACACTTTTCAAAACGGAACATTGTATTCTGCGTAAAATGCTGCAGTAAATTCTGGTTCAATTGAGTTGAATTTTTATCAAATATTTTTCCTTAAAACCACAAGAGATTTAGATTTGTCACTGCATCCTCTCTCTTTGAGGTTGCCCCATCAAAAAAAATATGGGCGTTAGATTAAAAAACCTCGGAGAGATGTATCCAAGGCAACTAATAGTTTTTGGGATAAATTTTCCCGAAGAAAATTCATCGAAACTCTTGCTGTGTGTGCAGTTGCCCCATCCAGTTGAAACTACGTGTTGAAATAGAACGATAGATGAGCTCGCAAGTTTGGCAAAAAATTTCGCAATCATTCCCCGATAATTTTTACAATTGACATTCGTCAGCTGGCCTCTATAGTTTTCAAAAAATGGTCCAATTACCTCCTGCATGGACTAGACATACCAAACAGCTACCCTGGGGCAATGCAATGGTTTTTGATGTTTCAATCAATGGATGCAGATTTTTGGAGATTAGTAACTTCATTTTTTCTGGCTGGCTTGAGAGTGAAAATGATGAGGCTCATTGGGAATTAGCAATGAGAAAAAGCTCCAACATCATTTCACAAAAATTTTTTAAGAAATCAAAGTCGCTTTCTTTCAATTCTTGAACGATTTTTATTTTAAAAGGATGGAACTTCAGATCATTTTTTTTTTAATTTCATGAATAATCGCTATTGAAAATCCCACAGTAGCTGCTCTTTTCCGTGTTCAAAGTTGCGGTTTTTTTACGCAAACTGCTTTCAACCAGTTCAATGTTTCCAGGAGTCCTTGAAAAACGACTGCGCTCTCGCATTAAGATTTTCATAACCTAAGCAGCTGCGCAGAATTAAATTTACACCATTCCATCACGTAGTCGCCAAATACCAAACTTTGAACAAAATTGTTGATGTGCAATAACGTTTAAATCATAACTCTTAAAAAATGTATGCACAGCAAACGCGCAATCCTCACTCGACCACTGCCATATCTTGACCAGCAAAACCGCACAATCGATTATTCCAAAGACGCCAACCTCCCTCGGCACCGTCTATTACTTCTTAAAATAATCGTATTTAAAAATATAAATTAATCACCAGGCTAAAGGTTTTTACATAATTAGATCAACAGCATATTTATAAATTGCGGTAATTTTGAATAAGAAAAATAGGTTGTGGAAAGAAGGATAGAGGGTATAATGTTTGTGGATTTTTAATTTGAACTATTCGATATTGATAGGGACAATAAAAAAATTCTTAGGAAGTCTTTTTAACATACGAACTGTGCTCTTCTTGAAAGGCGCGTATCACAAAAAAAATGTTCGGGTTTCAGGAGCAAGTTTCCGTACTTCCTCAAAAAACATTTCCTTACGTGTTTTGGCAGCACCACAACCACTTCTGGCACAATATTTCTTGTTCAGATTATAAGGGAATCATAGACGATCGTTATAGGATTTTTCTTTGACATCTAGAAGCATAAGTTCATAAGCAAATGAAAAATCATGTACTGCTGCATTCAAATTCAAGGCAACCTTAGTCCAAAATGCTTTAAAAAAACTTTTCTACTTAATTTTATTAAAATGTTATAAAAAATAAGACCCGTAATATGATCTCAAGATATAAAAAAACGCTCAGCGAGTCAATTGTGGAAGCGATTCTTAGTGGATTGGTATAACTGAAGTGAATTTAGTACTTTTATTGTGAGCCTTACAAAATCCCAGCAATCCTGCCACGTATGCATATTGCAATTTGTTTAGACATAAAACTTTAGAATAAAGCCAGCACTGCGTATACTTAACATTTAAGTATAATTGAAAAATTTCATTAAGATGAGGGTCCATTTTAATAAAGTTGTTAGTAAAACTAAAAAAAATTTTAATTTTTTAAATGTTATTTTGAATAAATGCTCATATTATTTTTTACTTTTAATTACAACTGGTGTGATTTTATAAAATTAATTTTAAGAAAAATTTGATTTTGAGAGTTTATATAAAGTATTTTCTATAGAAGCAAGCAAGCAGTTATTTTGATCAGGTTGAGTGATGAAAATATTTTCTTTTTGATTTAATATTTAGTTAAAAAAATAAGCAAATCTTTTTTAGAAAATGAAACGGCTACAATTTTTTTAAATAAAATTGTTGTTATTAGTAATAAATTTTCCTGTATATAAAAATTGTTTATTCTTTTAAAAGGGGAATAAATATTTATTATTAAAACTTAAAATAATTGTCATGCCAAAACTTGATTTATGTTCACATTTGTTCTTGTAATTAATATATACAATTTTTACCAAAAAATTATCAAACTTTTCATAACCTAAATTTACCTATTATGAGTTTTGATAATTTTATTGTAAATTTTATATTTTTGGAAAATTTCTTATAAAAAAATTTTTATTTTTAGTACATTATAAATACGAACTTATTTATCTTGGCATTAATTATGCATAACCTGGAGGTAGATAATTTTCTTAAGCTCTGTTGGTAGCCTACTTTAGTAAAATATGTTAACGAGCAGAGCGACAAGTGCTATTATATGAACCTTTATATTTTTATCAAAAACTCTGATTGGTTGTTGAGTACTAACAAAAAAACAACTTCTATACAATACTTATGTAAGTTTGAAATATATGAATATTTGTGCACAACTAAACATTTTTAAAAACTTAAGAGCAAACAAGTAGGCATATTGTAATTGGCGTTGCTAAAGTCGTTTTTGGTTGTTTGTTGCCTAACAAATATGCAAAAATAAAATTAACACAATACTGGTTGTTTTGTTTAGACTAAGATATTAATATGACAACACCAAACAAAACAAGGATGATTATTTTTTTTAACAGTATAAAGTAAATTCATGCAAATGAGAATTTCCCATACACATATTCGTTTATATAAAATGGTTTTACTTTTAAGTAAAAGTAGTTGCATGCGTTTTCAATTTAGCAGTGTGCACAATTATTTATTTATTTTTTTTTAATTTGAACAGAAACAAAAACATCAAGAACACAAAACAAGCGACACATTTTTCTATAGATTAAAAGCTTTACATCCTTTGTCATCATTGTCTTTATTTTATTTTGTTACAAGAACCACAATTGTAGTGTTTTTTTTGAAAACGCGCTTTTGTAAAATATTTGCCAGGTTTAATATTTTGTCAAAAATCGTAAAAAAATCAAAAAAAATATTACCAGAAAACTTTTTCATGGGTCGAAAAGATATTTATATATCCAGACATATTTTGCAAATACACAATGTAATAAAACTATTTCTTTTCAATAAAACTTTTTAATCTTTATATTGGTTACGCTCATTATATAATATCCTTTTATTAGAAAAAAAATAACATTTTTCGTTAATGTTGAAAAAAACTTTTACTTGAAAAACAAGGCAGGTTCTTTTTACCGATACTAGCCGAGTAGAATGCATTTTTGAAAGCAGCTACGCAATTTCATCATCAGTACTTTTTAAACGGTAGCAGTGTCTTTTGGCTGTAAACATCACCTATTTAACTTACACGTTACAGAGAAGGAAAAACGGAATATCTTTTTTTTCTTCTTTTTTGTTTTGTAAGTTAAGACAAAATTTTTTTTTCCATATGCACTATGCTTTTTTGTATTAAAAGTCTCTTCGGCAACACTTGACTCTCAGATGGAATGGAAAAGTAAACTTCGTCCTAATTTACAAAATAAAATAAAATTTTATTAAATAAAGTGATGTTAAATAAGTGATGTTTACAGCCAAAAGACATTATGGAAGAAAATAATTTGTGTCTTTAAAATTATGATATAACAACTTTTAAGTAAAGCAAATAAAAGCTTAACAACAATAAAAACTGATACACAAATTTACTACCAGAAATTTTTTATGTTTCGACTTCATTTAATTGCAGTTTAAAAAAAAAATAGCATACAATTATTTTCATAGTTAGTCCATTTTTTTATTCATGTTTTATTTTCAGTTACTAACTTGCTCTAAATCAAATGACTGCCTGATTAGGCTTAGTGCCAGACTCTGTTGATGAGACTGTCAATATTGCAATCAGACAAGCATATTTTGCAAAGGAATTTCTTGTTTTTAATATTTATATTTATACTGCCTATGGTCTCAAGATTTCAAGTTCTTTCTAGAGAGTAGATGAGGTTTTTTTTGGATATAAAAACAAAGAAGGCAATTGCCTTAACATCGCTCCCCATCGGCCCCCAACTGAGCTAAGGAAACAAATGTATATAAAAAAGCATTTCCGAAATTCCAACCCTTTTATTAAAAACAAATTTTTAATTGGGCTTTGAAATATATATTTACTTAAAAATAAATTTTTTATCCTTAAAGAAATTAATTTAAATATTTCTTACCAGTGCAGCTTAAATAATCAAAATCCTTTCTTGTTTTTCCTCTCCTTTACAACTTATTCTAATATCAATGTGGAAAGCTGCAAGATTTGTAAAGCCGTTAAAAATATATATGAAAACACAAATATTTATATAAAAAAAATAAAAGAAATATTTTGTTAAACAAGTCAAGTAACATTTTTTATAAGTCTTTAAACCTTTAAGTAATATACACTTTAAAAATAAAACTAAATTAAAGCTCAAAATCATAATTAAAAAATTGTACAAAAAATATGTTTTCACTACAAATGTACAAACATATAAATTAAATTGTTAAGAAATTATTGTCTTGGATTTTTAAAATTAAACAACAAATTTTTTTTTATCGTAGAAATAATATTTGGATAATTTGTAAAAAAAAGCAAGCAAAAAAAGGTGTGATAACTAAGGATATAAGCCAGGTAATAAAAGTTTTTCTAAATAATATCTTTAATACATGCAATTCATTATTTACCAATTTGTTTGAACTTTCTAACCACATATTAATATCCTGTAACGTTCTTTGTTCTTAATAATTTTTTAGGTCCTCAGAAAGGCTAATATTTTTAAAAATTTCATGGATTCGGTTTGATGGTGACAAAAAATACTAAATTTTATTTTGCTACTTAAAAATCCAATTAAAAGTATTTATTTTTATTTTATAAAGCATTTATGAGTAAAACGTTAGTTATAGTCAACATGACTTAAAGGAACTAGATACCATAATTTGTTTTTACATGGGTATGTACATATTGTGATATATTTAAGGTTTTTAGGTCTCATAAAGTAATTTTTGGTAAAATAATAGTTTAGGGCATAGCTAATATCACAAATTGATCAACTTCATTTGCAAGGAGTTTCCTCTACTCAAAACTGTTTTAAATTTATATTTTGAAATCTTATTTGCTCTTTGAAAGGAAAATTTCTATAAATAACAACTCGAGGGGTCATGGAATCAGGCACATATTTTTAATCCATTTAAGAGCTGATCATATCATAAATGGTAAAATAAATAATTTTTTATTATGTTACAATTTATTTACTTAGATGTTATGAAATTGCACTCTACATATCTTATTTTCTGTTTAAAAAAAATAAAGTAGGTAATAGGCACTCTACTTTAGAAACATGCATAAACTTTAAAGGAATAAATCAGTTTTATGACTGTTTATCATAAAAATGTCAGAAAAGAAAACTGTTTATATAAGGTAAAGCACAAATTTATTTTTTTCAAAAAAAATATCTTTGTGAAAACAACCTTAAAAACTGGAAGCCTTTCACAAAATCCTTTATCAAAAGATTAACACATAAATTTGGTTACAAAACCCTTAACATGTTTAAATAAAGGTTAAGCATGAAAATGACTAACCATTGCTTAGTGTTTGCTGACAAAGTGCCTGGTACTTTATATGTATGTAACAAACTATTTCCTTGATCCTTTAATCAACATAAACAAATGTATAAATTTAAATAAATGAAGATATATATCATTTTAACTAGCTGTTTATCAGTCTTAGTTTGAATATGCTGAATAGGCCCAATTCTTTATAAAATCTTCTTCATATAAAAAATAAGTTTTAAAATGGGTTATAAGGCAAAGGTGCTGTTGTCATTAACCTCAGTTTTAAGTTGACACATTATGTTAGAAATTTTTAGTTTGTATAGTCTTTTGTTAACTTTGGTGTAAAAAGGTTGTAAAAGCCAAATAAAAAGACTAAGGAAATTGAAATTCAAAAGACATAAAAAAGGAGTTCTGCATTATAATACCAAAACCAAAAGTGACAAAACAATGGGTTTTTATGCTCATGTGACAAAAGCATGGTTGTAATTTTACACTAAAAGTGTTAACCAATTTTAAAAGTAAATAAGAAAAAAACAGAAAAAAAAAGGTTGGGCAAACAGCATAAAATATCACCCCAGAAATATATATGTATATAGAGCATGCAGTGCAACAGACTTTATACCCTTCTTAATCTAATGTAAATGTTTAAATTAAAATTGATCCAAAATCGAGGCTAGATTTGGGTCAATTATGTGAAAATGAATAACAGTCACCCATCTTTTCATTTTTATTATTTGTATGTGTTTTTGGCGGTGTGTCGTATAGATTATTATTAAATATTTAAAAAAATTTTATTTTCACCCTTCTATGTAGCAAAAAAAAAAAATTTGTATTTATGATCAAACTTGTCATAAAAATGCAAAAAAGGCCAATGAGAAAATTGGAAGTTTGACGATTTAGGGCTTTCAGTTTATTTAAAGTGTTACTTTACACTTGTCTCTTTGTTTAAAACCTCGTTTGGTACTAAAGAGCCTAGAGATATTTCCACCTTTCTTAGCAAAGTATTGCGTATCAGTTAAAGTCATCCTGTTTTGTCGTTCTATTGATTACCAAACTCAAACATAGCTTGAAACGCCTTTGAAAAAATGGAAGCCATCGAAAATGACCTTATAGGAGACAAATAGATTGTACGTGTCGATCCGTTTTTCTTGGGTCTTTTTCGGGATTTGGCGTCTGCTCAATGGTAGACTTTCCAGGCATAAAGCCGCATTAAAATGGCTCAATTAGACATTTAATTTCAATCTTTAACACGAAACGCTAGATGGGATCGTGTAACCAATGGGAAGGATACCTTTTTATTTTTAGTGGGCACATACTGTCTTGGCTTCTGTGCACAGGACATAAAAAGCTGATATTCCAATCCTTGGAAATAGCTTTTTCTTGCCAAATTGTAGGAACAAGCTGATGCATACGCCTTACAAGCGGTTCGCTTCAGTCTTTAGCAGTTTAGCTGACAAGCCATCGGCTTCTATTTTTGAATAGCCAGGTAACTGCCATTTAGACCTCATTCTGGCTAGAAGGTATGCACTCAATGCCGCCTTCTCGGATTGGCTCTGTGATATCTTCATGTGTAAAAGAGTCCATGAAAATATCTTCAAAATTGCGACCTGTACTTCGATAACAATTATACATGGACACCCAGCTAGAAGGATGGACGGACGGACATGCTTTAATAGAATTAAAAAGGGATTCTTATTCGATCAGTATTCTTAAAGGTGTGTCTCAGACCATTAGCTTTGATTATTAGAAACATCTGCACAAACGCATAATATCTCTTCCACGTACATTTGTAGTGTAGGTATAATTATTTATAAAAAAAATTTGACAGCCCCATTTACAAATAAACTATAAACATACAATTGGCTTAAAAAACGAAACTGCCAAACGAAAAAAGTTTTATAAACCTTTTATAATACCAGACTTACACGATGAAATTTTTCATGAAATTACTTTCATGAAAATTTTTGTTTCTAGACAAGTAAGCTCTTCTTCACCCTTTTTGCTTTAGTGTGAGTCTGTTATAAGACCAAAACTTTTTCAGTTATAGGAGTGAACTTTTAGTATTAAAAGATTCTAAGTTCAAATAATTGAATATTAACAAAAACTAATCGTTAAGGCTAAAAATCCAAAATTTTCATGGAAAATTTAAAAAAATTTTGTTGGCAAAAAATTCAGTTGAGAAACAATGTCCCAAAAACCCTGTCAATATACTGAGATATTCTATTAAAAAATTTTCATTTTCTTCTCAAGTAATTAAATTTGAAAAAACAATTTTGTGTATATGTTAAATATGCTTGTTCTAACTTTATGGTTTATAAATACAAATTTACTTGAAAGAATATTAAATTATTTTCTTTTATTCGAAACCGTGTACTTACGTATGGACATTGTACTAAGGTATAGAATGAAAGTCACGTAGACCTAAATACAAGCTCTTATTGGGATGATAACAATAAGATTTTCTACGACTTACTGAAAGACTAATTCTTGTGGCAATACTTAAGTTAGCTTTGTTATGGTATTAACTTTTTGTTTCGGTTGAAGTTTTCAAAATGAACTCCTACCAGGTTCGTCTAGAAAATTAACATTTGTTTAATTAAATGCTTAACTTACTGAAAGAAACAGGGTTTAAATAAGAACAATTTAAAATGTTCTCAAATTACTGTATGTTATAGTATTTAAGATTTAAATGTTTTTTGTAAGTTAAAGAAAGTTAGGGATCAGTTTTTGAAAATAAATATGAAAAATAGTAAAGCAGCATTAAAAAATTAAAAAACGCATTTTAATATTTAATATAAGTAAGTTCTAAGCATCCACTTTTTTATTCTTATTTATATTACAGAGACGAAAATTGTACTTTAATTTAAAACTAAATAGAATAAGACATTTGAAAAAATCTTTTATGTATAGACTGACACTCCGAAATCCCATTTCTAGTTTTAAGGTTATTAAGGAGGGGAATATTCCCTCAAACCACTTTATTTTTGGATCCGTTTTGAACCCTTTCTTTTCTCTCTGATTTCCCACCACCAAGTGAAAAGTTTTATCGCTGATTTAAGTGTTGAATGCTTAGTTACCGATTTATTGTTTTCAACCTTCCCACTCTTTAAGGATTTCTTCTTGCTTGCCAAATTTTGAATTTCATTTTTTTCAAACTTGCATCTCCTTGCAATCCCTTGTCTTATACTGCTCAAAATTTGTTATTGTCATATAATGTTGCCGTTTTATTTTCTCGAAATGTTATCTTGATCGGATAGTATTAAAAATACTGGGCCCCGTCAACAATAAAATTTACTCATTAAACGTACTTCTGCTAAGACCAAATAGATCTTAAAGAATCATTTGAGACCCTCTGTAATTGTTTATCCCTTATCATTTTTCCATTTTTGCTAACAAACGGATGTTTATTGGAGGGTACTTACAAGCGAAATTTAGAGATTCTTTTAAAAATGATTAGGATATACTAAAATGTATTACGCTGTTCGGTATGCTAATAATATGGGTTTTTGGAAGTTTTAGGAATTCGGCTTTTGAATTCCAAAATTTTCCATGCAACACAAGCCCAATAGATGAGGCTCATTTCGACTCAATAAGTTAACAAATTTAACAAAGCACATCATAGGGAAGACTACTTTCCTAGATAAAAAGTTCGTATGAGAAAAAAGATAGGTCTGTCCTGACACTCTAATAACAAAAAATTTATATTAAATATTGATTTTTGTTCTACGTCCCTTCCTAATTTATTTTTCTTATGTCAAGAAAGTACGCACCATCCAAAGGGGCCAATACCTGTTCTGTTTATTACAAAAGCTTTTGTGTTATTAAATTGGGTAAGATAAAAATAAAAAATAATTATGAAATAAAACTTTACAGTTTTAAAAAATTCTTTGATTTCGAACTTTATCTACAGGTGTAGTATGTAAACTTGTTTCTCCATTAGATAGCTTGTAACTTCTGTAGGGTTAATAAAACCATAATTTAGTATTTGCACATTCACAACCTTTGAATTTGCAAAAAATTACCAACAATGTAACAGTCTATTTTTGACCACCTTTCGATTTCAATATGAGTAAATGATTAGTTAATTTTATATTTCTACGATAATAACTTGAAAATATGCAAAAAGGTACCAGCAAAATGAAAAACATACCTTTTGTTACCTTTGTATCAAAGTATACTTTAATCTGGATGAATATTTCTTAACTTTATATTTCTAGACTCACAGTCTTTTGAGATGACTTCCTTAATTTTTCTTTTGAGGCTCATAAAATATTTTTTTCTTAAGATAAAATAAAATACCTTTAAAAGCATCACTCTTTTTAGACATTATAAGACACAACATTATTAACAAAAGTTCAGCATATTTTGAGATTTTAACACGAAGATTAAAGGCCTGAAGTTCAAATATAAAAAAATAAATACTAGAAAAAATCCAAACGAAATTATATTTAAACACCATGACCATGTTATATATTATTACAACTCAAGAATATAAAATAGAAAATTTTAGCATTTGTATTTTTTTAAAGACTATCTTCATATTATATTTTCCATGTCATGTAACAACATCTTAAATGATTAATACTTACTCTAACAGTAACCAACAGGAACGTGAATAAGTTTCCTGCAACGTAGCCATTGGATTGTTTTAGTTCTTTGAAAATTTTCATATATTTCAAATTAAATGAAATGTTACGAATGAAATGAAAACGTTATAAAAAAAAAAAAAAAAAATACGCATCCTGTGGCAGAACAAAAGGGCGCTCAGTTAGCTCAGAAGGGAAAATTATTATTCGCTTAATACTAAAACCATAATCTTGTCATTTAGAAGGTGAATACTAATATAAAATGCTATCCAGCATACAATAGCTATAACTGAAAAACAGCAATATTTTCATGTAATTTCTCATTATGATGGTGAGCAGAATGATGACATTATGATTTATATCAACACGTCTCCTGTTAAACTACATATATATTGCTTCCTTTGTCACCACAAAATTTCATATACTTGATTATTATGTACAACAAAAATCCATTAATTCCTGTTGTGACAAAGCAGCGATGTTAACGTAGAATGAAATTGTAAGAAATCCATTTCTTAACATGTAATAAGTTGGTACTAGCTTATGAAGTTACGAACTTGAATAGAGAACATTAATTATTGGAATATTGTGTGTGTATAAATCCACCTATTAGTTTATTTTCCTGTCTTGAGTGACCTTTTAAGAAATCATCAGAAAAAAATTTTAAAATTAAAAAGCATTTAACGTTCACGTTTTTACTCATGCGCTACAGAAAGCGAAGACAAGATAATAGTTTACAGTAGTGCCATTGATAATTTTGTGTTAAGTGAAGTTCAGTAAAATATGATATTAAGTCAATTTTTTTTAGTTTAACAATATTTATAAACATGTTCTTTAAGATTAACCTGTGATACTGGAAATTTAAAAAAATAAAAAATACAAAAAATTAAAGCTTTTGTTTTCCACAAATAAAAACCTAAAAACAAATGAGAAGCTTATAGCTGGTTAAGTCTAACGATATTATGCCACTTTTAAAAATGCGTCTTTTAAAAATGAAAAGATAGTTTTTGTATTCAGTAAATGACATTCAGTTGAAGACATTAAACTAGACACACATTCAAAATTTGGTAAGGTTAAGAAATATTCAAGTTTGTTATAGTCCAATAGTACCAAGAAATGGTCCAGTAATATTTGTATTTAGTATTAAAATTAACGGCATAAGTATAAACACACATACGAAATTTTGTAAAGATAGTGTAATATTGGAGCCTACAATAGCCTAAAATTCTTATGCTCGGAACACATTTTTATGAGGACTATATTAAAATATTCACCGACCAATTGTCTTGCAGAATTCCAGCTGGTGACTTAAAGTTTCACACATAGGCAAAATTTTGTAAAGATAGAATGATATTTAAGTCAGTACGAGCTTAAATGCTTATTCCAGGAAAATATATTCGTGGGTAATATGTCAAAAAAATGAACCGATCACATTTTGATTCAATATTCTAGTTGATGACAAAAGGTTTGAAACTTGTGCAAAATCTTGTAGAAGTAGAAAAATATTCAAGTCAGTTAGTTATAGCCCAAAAAACTTTTTTTGGAAGGGCACTTGTATAGTTATTACGCCAAAAGGTGGAAGGATCATCACCATAAACAGCAGGTTTTGTGTCAAAGCCAAAAACTTACCTGTGGAAATTATATAAAAATAACTTCAAACTCAGCCGGAAGGACTCAGGAAGTGATTGGTAATCGATCGGTATACCTAAAGGGGGCCCGAGACTATAATTTTTGGGCACTACAAGCATCTACGCAAACTCATAACACCCTTTCCACGTATGTGGTGTGTATATAATAATTATTATTTTTTTAAATATCCCTGCAGAAGCTTATCATTATTTTAAAGCAAATTATTGGAAAATTATAAAATAACATGACAATAACACTGAAAGCGATTGACCTCAAGATTGGTTAAATACAGAGTCCAAAAAAAGGACTTTAAATTATTTACAAACAAATATATTCAAAATAACACATTTTTCTTAAATGAATTTCAAAATGCACATAGAAAATTTGTTATATAATTCTAACTTAAACATTCTTAAATTAAGCAAGAAATTTTAAAAAATATTTAAAAATTATGCAAACAAATATTCATAAAAAAATTACTACAACAACATAAACCAGAACACCAAACTTTTTCTCAATGCTTAAGTTTTAATATACGAAACGTTGCCAACAAGGCTCTTTTTGAATTAAAAGTTTTGTTTTTTTTAACATCTGCCATTATAGAATATTAAAAGCACTAACAAAAACCTTACAGATAGATTAAGGTACAATATACTTAAATTTTTTTAAGCACAAAAGTAACATCGACATTCAGCCAGCAGGATGGATGGACGGATATCGTTTTTTTGACGTATAAGGGGATTTTCTTCATATCGGTATTATTTAAGGGGATCTTACAATTTTTTGTTATAAATATAAAAACAAACATACTATAAGCCAGCCACCAAGGTCAAGTGAATGTAAAACGGCCAAACGTTCTGAGGTTCATACAATTTGCATGCTGAACTTCTGTTTGCAGGACACTTTACTCGTATAACCTCCAGATCAACAAACCTGACATAGTATTAAAACAGGTTTTACATACAACTTTATAATATTGAGCAAGCGATATGGTAAACTTTTTTATAGTTTTCTAATAAGTGCATGCCAATTACATTATAATTTACATTTCAAATTGTTGAGTATTACACACAAAAATAATAAAAATAATTCCCTTTTCTTGTAATATAGAAAGTGAATTCGTGTGTTGTCTAAGCATGCAACATGAAGGCATATAAAAATGGACTACCAAATTCACACTCTTTTACATAATATATTTTCATGCATATATAAACATATGTGTATGTATGTTCACATACAAGTATGAATAAATATATTTTTTTACTATCTGTTAACCCGCTAATTCGTTAGCGCAGGTTGATTTTTTTTTTATTACCACATGCAAAGAAGTACTGTGATCATTTAAAAATATTTAAAATAAAAACTAACTTGATTCCTTTACAATCTGTATCCTGAATCTTTAAGTAAGAGCACTATATTAATTTTTACCGAATTTTAAATATCCTTCACATTAGTCTTTTTGTTTATCCAGTCACCTGATCTAGGAAAGTTGTTTTCGAACCGTAAATATTATAATTATTTGTGGGGTGCTTAAAGTACATAACTACCATAGACTTTGAAGCAGAAAACTAACAAAACTTTAGCAATTATATCGACTTCCCTGTCCTTAAGGATTCAGAATATATAAACTTTAGGGGTCGCAAACGGATAAAAAAAAAATACACATAAAACGACAAACTTATATGAGCCCGTCTTTGAGCACATAAGAAATTGTTTTATTTGATTTTGCTTGAAATACCTGTTTAAAACTATTTGGAATGAAGTTGTTGCTGATGCATAATGCCATCTCTTATACACGATTCTCCTTAGACCAGAGTATGCGGACTTGGTTGGAAACTGTGTTTCTTGAAGGATGATATCAGTGTCATGGCGAAAATATGAAAAAGTATTATTTTTCTGGTAGCGAAAGCCTTAATTCCAGCAAAAAAGTTCTCCAATAGACCCGAACAGAAATCATGGTTTATTAAGACATGCTGAACTATAGTCGGGTCCAAAGAAAAAGTATATTGTATTTTGCAAGTTAACAAGAAACCCGATTTTGATTCGCTTAGCAAACAGGCGAGATCTTCGTGTGCCAAAGTACTCAGACGTAAGAAGGCTCTATTTGAACAGTGTCTGCGTGCTAAGTTTCTAGCTAACCCCAAACGTAGCATGAGCTTTCGATCATTTGTTAAAAGACTAAGGGATAACGCTGGCTCTTTAATCCCATATGTCATACAAGACACTGACCGGGTTGATAAAGATAACATTTCAGCTGAGGTATCTGCAGGGGTTCCACAATAGCCGAAGAGACTCCGACCACTGTCCGTACTGGAAAGTGTATCGGAGACTATGCCTGACATGTTTGCTTTTGATATGGTGCACTTAAAAGGGTTTCACTGAAACTCAACATTTGTAAGCCTATTGGGCCTGATGGTATATCGGCAAAGGGCTTGACACAATGCTCTTCAAAACTAGGGTATCCACTAGCTAGCCTTTTTAAAAATATACCGTTCCGGAATATTCCTAATGTGCTGAAAAGTAGCTAATGTTACGCCGATTTCCAAAAGAAGAAAGGCGGAAACCCTGAAAACTACCGGGTAATAGATATTTTTTCAGCAATCTCCAAGGCTATAAAGAGTATGGATAATAATAACTTTTTTAACTATCTAGAGTCCAACGATTAATTAGGCGACCGCCGGGATGGCTCTTGTAGAGGAAGCTCTACAGAGAACCTGCAGGCTAATTAAACAAAAAATTTTGTAGCTCGAAGGTAAATTGGTGCGGCTTTTTGTGTCAGTGATACTCTACTTCTTATGTTTCTAAATGACCTTCTATATCAGACTTCGAATCCTAACTATTCTTTTTGCAGACGAAAATTGCATATTTCATTTATATTCATTTCATTTCAGCCTACCTTTTGGAGATTGGTGCTATGAGGTAGAATACGAATGCAACACATAATAGTGTTTTAAAGCTTATCTCCGCTTAGGACCCTGCGAAGAGGGTAAACTTTAATATCAAAAGAAGCACCCAAATGTCTTGGATTTTTTTGAAATGGTGTACGAACTTGAATAGGCCATCTGATTTTTTACCATTCATACCATCCATATCCAAAAGAAATAGAAAAATAGCCCTCATATATGTGCAGGTGATCTAAAGTCTATTTGGGAACTACTTGACCTCGTACAGGAACAGGTAAAGGTACTCATGGGTGACGCTGTAGTATCCAATCGCCTCGATTTACTTAAACGTAAATGCATGTTATTGTGTTTCACTATTTTTGCAATACTAAAATGGACTGTGCCCTGAATAGATCAGGGTTTTGTCGTTTTTCCAATCCTGTAAAACATTATCCCCTCTATCTTCCTTCCCATAACTTATTTGCCGAATACCAACACAATCAAAAAAAGGACCATCCTCTTAGAAATAGTTAGTAGAAAAATTTTAACTATATAAAATTTAATTTCTTTACAAACTTAATATATAAAATTAAGCAGCACTTTTTCAATTGTATATATGGGGGATTTCATGTCAAGTGACCCAACTTTTTTTTCGATTGGAAAGAAATTTGGACCAAAGTAAGTTCTTGCAGAGAGTAGTTTAGACACAATTTTTTAACACGATCGGTCAAGAACTCTCTGAGCTAGAGGGGTTCAAAATTTGACGTTTTCGGCAAATAGGTGTTTTCTCTCATACATGTAGCTTATTACCTTTTGCTTTTAACAAAATTCGTCCCAAATACTTTCGATAGCTTTTTTTTTCAATCTTCCAGAAAAAAATATTTTTAAAATTAAAAAAAATTTTTTTTTATTTTTTTTTATAAAATAATTAAAAAAAATTTTTTTTTCCAAATGTGCCCATTTTTTTTTTTTTTTTTGCTCAAAAGAAAGCTTAGGTCTTTTGCTTGAAGAGCTTGGAAGTCGCTTAGTGGGAGGCGAGTGGGATATCTATAAAAAATAATGTTTTGTAACTCAAGGCAGAGGTTTTCCTATTTTCTCGTATATTCTATTTTGATTTTTTTGCTATTTATGTAAAATTATCTCTTAAACAAAAAAAATAAATATTTTATGCTAAGAAACAAAATAATTTAACCTTTCCGACGGTATGCAAGTACCAAATAAAGTCTCATACACTAGACACTGTATTACCAACAAAATTGTAGGCCTCTGAAATAAAATCACTTTTATATAGCAATGTCTGAACACATTTTGTTAATATTTTCAATGCACACCTTCGGAAAGGTTAAATTATTTTGTTTCTTAGCATGAAATATTTTTTTTTTGGCTTAAGAGATAATTTTACATAAATAGGATAAAAAATCAAAATAGAATATACGCGAAAATTGGAAAACCTCTACCTTGAATTACAAAACATTAATTTTTATAGACATCCCACTCGCATCCCACTAAGCGACTTCCAAGCTCTTCAAGCAAAAGACCTAAGCTTTCTTTTGAGCAAAAAAAAAAAAAAATGGGCACATTTGGAAAAAAAAAATTTTTTTCTAATCTTATATATAAAAGAACAATTTTTTTTTTGTTAGTGACACCGCTTATAACTCAAGAACGGCTGGACCGATTTTAATGAAACTTGAAAAAAAGGCATACCCGATATCTGGGAATGCGTTTTAGGCTTATTTATTTTTTGAAATTCCGACTGGGCGTGGCACCTCCCATACAAATTGAACAGTTTTTTTCACATACCTCAATACCTATTATAGCTAAAGTCTCCAAATTTGGTATAGGTAAGTTATTTACTGATGTGCATAATTGAGTTGTTTATGGGCGGAAACAAATAAATGGGCGTGGCACCTCCCATACAACAAAAATAGTTTTTTGTATATATCTCAATACCTGTTATAGCTTAAGTCTCCAAACTTCGTACGGATGTTTATAATGCTAACATGCAGAATTAAGCTTTGTATGGGCGGGAAAAAATAAATAGGCGTGGCACCTCCCATACAACGAAAATAGTTTTTTGTTTATATCTTAATGACTGTAATAGCTGAAGTCTCCGAACTTCGTACGGGTGTTTATAGTGCTAATATGCATAATTAGGCTTTGTATGGGCTGGAAGAAATAAATGGGCGTGGCACCTCCCATACAACGAAAATAGTTTTTTGTATATATCTCAATAACTGTAATAGTTGAAGTCTCCAAACTTCGTACGGATGTTTATAGTGCTAATATGCATAATTAGGCTTTGTATGGGCTGGAAGAAATAAATGGGCGTGGCACCTCTCATACAACGAAAATAGTTTTTTGTATATATCTCAACAACTGTAATAGCTGAAGTCTCCAAACTTCATACGGATGTTTATAGTTCTAATATGCATAATTAGGCTTTGTATGGGCTGGAAGAAATAAATGGGCGTGGCACCATCCATACAACGAAAATAGTTTTTTGTATATATCTCAATAACTGTAATAGCTGAATTCTCCAAACTTCGTACGGATGCTTACAGTGCCAATATGCATAATTGTGCTCTGTATGGGTGGGAAAAAATAAATGGGCGTGGCACCTCACATACAACGAAAATAGTTTTTTGTATATATCTCAATAACTGTAATAGTTGAAGTCTCCAAACTTCGTACGGATGTTTATAGTGCTAATATGCATAATTAGGCTTTGTATGGGCTGGAAGAAATAAATGGGCGTGGCACCTCCCATACAACGAAAATAGTTTTTTGTATATATCTCAACAACTGTAATAGCTGAAGTCTCCAAACTTCATGCGGATGTTGATAGTGCTAATATGCATAATTAGGCTTTGTATGGGCTGGAAGAAATAAATGGGCGTGGCACCATCCATACAACGAAAATAGTTTTTTGTATATATCTCAATAACTGTAATAGCTGAATTCTCCAAAGTTCGTACGGATGTTTATTGTGCTAATATGCATAACTGAGCTTTATATGGGCGGGAAGAAATAAATTGGCGTGGTACCTTCCACACAACGAAAAAAGTTTTTTGCATGTATTATAACAGCTGTAATAGCTGACGTTTTCAAACTTCGTACGGAAGTTTATAGTGCTAATATGCATAAAAGAAATAAATGGGCGTAGCACCTCCCATACGACGAAAATAGTTTTTTGTATATATCTAAATAACTGTAATAGCTGAAGTTTTCAAAATTCGTACGAATGTTTATAGTGCTTATATGCATATTTGTTCTCTGTATGGGCGGAAAACAATAAATGGGCGGCGCATCTCCCACACAACGAAAATAGCTTTTTTATACATATATCTCAATAACTGTAACAGTTGAACTCTTAAAACTTTGTAAAGATGTTTATAATGGTAATATGCATAATCCAGCTGTGTATCGGTTAGAATCTCCAAATTTTGTGTAGGTGTTTACGTTGTTGATGCTTACAATTAGGCTGAGTTTGGGCGTGAAGATAATAATAGGCATGGCACCTCCTTTACAAGAAAATATCTTTTACATTTATATGTCAATAAACGTAACAGCTGAAATCTCCAAATTTAATTAATTTATTATGTTAATATGCATAACTTAGACGAGTATAGGCAGGAAGTGAATTATGGGTTTGGAACCTCTAATAGCATGGAAATATTTATATGTGTATCTCAATAACTGTAACAGCTAAGGTCTCCAAACTTTTTGGTGTGGCACCTCCCATACAATTGGAATTTTTTTTACATGTAATTCAATAATTCTTAAACCTAGAGTCTCAAAATTGTCTATGGATGTTTATGTTTGCTAATATACATAATTGTGGTGAGTATATTTAAGAGAAAAGGGAATAATGGGAATTGCCCCTTCCATACAACAAAAATGCTTTCTTATATAAGCCTCAATAACTGTAAAAAAACTTCAAAAACGTGTTCATATTTTTCTTAAACCAGTTGAACGCAATTTAATTTATTAGTTTAAAAGTAACAGAAATAACCTAAAAATTGCCACTAAATGTTTATCCCTTTTTACCCCTTAGGATCAAAATTTTATAATCATATTTTTCGAGATCTGTAGAACGCAATTTCAAAATATAATTTGAGCCCTTTTTTATATTTTTCGGTTCCGAAGGTACAAAAGTGGATATAAGCCGTTTCAAAATATGGTTTTTTATCCTGTCTCGCCTCTGGTGGTCTAATATTTCAAAAAAAGTACTAAAAAGGCATTCATAACTTTGAAACCTGTCGAGCGTAAATTAAATTATAATTCTATCTTTTTTAGTTCAGAAGCTACAAAATTAACCAATACATAGTTCAAGCCTTGCCTTAATACTAAGGGGCTATGCAATGATCAATCTGTCTGTCAGATAGTCATTAACGAAATTTTTTTCTATACATTGTTTTGTAATCACAACAAACATTTAAAAAAATAAAAAAAATATTTACAAGTGGCGGATAGGGCTACAAAATAATGAAGCCATTATAAACTGAACTGTTTGTGAAATTTTTCTTGGTAATAGCTTCCCATCATAAAAGATGCGATAGGCTCAGCTTTTCTATTCACGCTTTATCAGCAATTTTCAGTACCTATCAAAGAAACAAACAGAACATGTTTATCCGTTATTGACACGCTATTAAGGATAATATTTTGTGAATTATGTGTGTTTAGGTAACAATTCGTTTGCTGATTATATACATATATTGTTAGGCAATACGTCATCGGAGATATGCGATGGATGTATTTAATAAAATGGCAAAAACGAGGCTTGCCGCATGCACACATTCTTATTTGGTTAGTCGAAAAGTTCGACCAGACCAGAAAGATGACATTAAAAGTGCCGAGATCCCTGATCCTGAAACAGATCAAGAACTACATGATGTTGTAATTACATATATGATTCATAAACCGTGTGGTACCATCAACCCCCAATCTCCGCGCATGGTCGACGGCAAGTGTTCCAAACATTATCCACGAAAATTGACGGCGGAAACAATCACTGGCAATGACGGTTATCCACTGTATCGGCGTTTATCGCCCAATGACAACGATCAAACTATTACAAAGAAAGTAAAAGGAAACGATTTTGTGATTGACAACAGTTGGACTGTGCCATATTCGCCACTTTTTTCCAAATCATTTAAGACACATTGCAATGTTGAATATTCTAATTCAGTGAAGTTGATCAAGTACATCTGCAAATATGTCACGAAAGGCATCGATTTGGTTATTTTTAGCATCCAAACCTCCAATGGCAACGATGAAATTACGCGTTATCAAGTTGGGCGGTTTGGCGTATAGTCCCATTCCCTATTCACAAATGTCATCCCACTGTTGCACATTTAGCAGTTCATCTAGAAAATGGCCAACGATTATATTTCACTGCGGCAAATATTGTTCAAAGTGCTGAAATACCTCCAGCGACAACATTGACAAGTTTCTTTGCTGTTTGTCAAAGCGATCCGTTTGCACAAACTTTACTTTACTTGGAGATGCCACGGTATTACACTTGGAACGCTTCTTCAAAAAATTTTAACGTCGAAAGAAAGGCACTATGGTTCCTGGGCATCCGGATGTGCGTTCAAGTGATGCTCTTGGTCGTATTTATTTAGTTCACCCGAAGAATGATGAATGGTTTTATTTGCGGTTGTTGCTGGTAAATGTTCGTGGTCCAACAGCATTTGCAGTATTACGTACTGTTAATGGTATAGTCTGTCCAACATTTCGTGCTGCATATAAAGAACTCAATTTGCTTAAAAATGATACTCATTGGGATACAACAGTCGCTGAGGCATATACAAACATTATTTGCTTTTGACATTTTTTGTTGACTATCGGTAATGGGCGTATTTCCGTGGACGAATCAAACGGACTGCATTCGTTTCCTCAAAATTTTTGTAAGTTTGTATCGTCAAAAGAAGAGCTTATCAAGAAAGTATTCGCCGACATAATTGCTAACGGGAAGAATTATGACTGGTTAAGTGAACGGGCAATTTTATCAACCAAAAATATAGATGTGGATGATTTAAACTATATACATATGTAGTTCAAAATCAAATCGTTGGTACTATGCATTCTTTTAAATCTATTGATTGCGTAACAAACGAAGATGAAGCCACTAACTATTCAACTAAAGTTTTAAACTCCTTGGATGTACCTGGCTTACCACCGCACAGCTTACAACTGAAGGTAGGCTCGGTAGTTATCGTGCTTCGAAATTTAAACCAACCAAAACTTTGCAACATACACGCAATTATACTTAGAGGAAAATTCAAAAATTCTCATTCCGAGAATTCCGATGATACCAACCGATATGCTTTTTAAGTTTAAGCGAACTCAATTTGCTATTCGTCTTGCATTCACAATGACGATTAAAAAATCACAAGGACAATCTTTGAGTATTTGTGGGCTTAATTTAGAGAATTCATGTTTTTCTCATGGCCAACTATACGTTTCATGTTCACGTGTGGGCAAACCATCTACTTTATTTATACATGCGCCTAATAACAAAACGAAAAAGTTCATATATCACAAGGTACTGCACTAAAGGGAACTAACCTCAAGCACGAAAATACAGAGCTTCCTTATTTTTGTAATCTTTTTCAATTTTTGTTTTCCTTATAAATATATTCCAATAAACTATTTGACCAAATAAGCTTTGTACTCTTTTTAAAAAATCCATATATTCAATGATTGTTAGGTGGTACGAAGTTCACCGGGTCAGCTAGTTATTTTATAAAAAAAAATAAAAAAAAATTTTTTTTAATTTTAAAAATATTTTTTTCTGGAAGATTGAAAAAAAAGCTATCGAAAGTATTTGGGACGAATTTTGTTAAAAGCAAAAGGTAATAAGCTACATGTATGAGAAAAAATACCTATTTGCCGAAAACGTCAAATTTTGAACCCCTCTAGCTCAGAGAGTTCTTGACCGATCGTATTAAAAACTTGTGTCTAAGCTACTTTCTGCAAGAACTCACTTTGGTCCAAATTTCTTTCCAATCGAAAGACATCGGTTTTAAAAGTTGGGTCACTTGACATGAAATCCCCCATATATATATATCGAAAGTTTGAAATTATATTTTAAAAAAATTTATTTATTTAAAAAGATATCTAATTCACTTTCTGAAATAATATTTTAGAGATCTGAACAATCCTTAAAAATAATATAAAAAAAACATGTTTGAAATATTACTCCAAATACAGAGATCATTATAAAATTATTAAATTTAGCAGCTTTGTAGAAATAGATAAAGCTGAAGCTCTATAAAGTGGCTTTATGTTCCCAAAGGAAATATATATAGAAAAAAGTAAATGTAAAAATTATACTTTTTATGATCAATATAGTTATTTGTTAAGATGATAAATTATGGATGATCATTTATAATTTTATATAAGTCTGTAAATATACATAAACATAAGCATTACTATAGGAATGACATACGTAAGAATATTTTGCTTTACAATCAATTAAAAAAATAGAAAAATCGTTAAACATAAAATCCTAAATACAATCTACAGATTTGCATATATAACGCAATAATATGTATTAGTTATACATATCCTCAGATTAACATTCAAATCATGTACTGTTTACTGGAGTTTTGTTTGCTCTGCTCCTTTGCTCTTTTTATTAATGACGTTTGTTTGACAAATTATCTAGAAATAAATGGATATTTCCATTAAAATTTTGTATAGACATTTTTGGTTGGTTAACAACAAATTTTTCTAACGCAAAAACAAAAAAAGGTTTTTTTAATTTATGTATTTGATTTTGTAAAATATATATTATTCAAATATATAACTCACCTAATAGTCACGTTAAAATAAGTAATATTATTTGTGATTGAATATTTCTGGCTTATTTTCTCTTTACTCTTTTAAGTTAACGGCGCTAATCAGCTAAAAAGGAATGTCCACATAACCTTAAAAAATATCGATTTACCGAAAGGGTTTAAGTACGCTTTCAAATATAAATATAACATGTTGAGTGGCTAATTTTCAAAGAATTTCAATAGTAAGTTTTTTAGTTATTCACATAATCAACATCAAATCACTGCTGCAATTTTTTTAATAGAAAATATTCATTGAAGCACATCATTGGAGGCTATGATTGCTATTCATTTGTATATTGCTAATATGTATATAGATATGTATACAACACATACACATATTTTTTTTAATATCGACGAAATTTTTTTGTCGCACAAATCTCGTAAAATACAACAAATTATTATTGCCATAAAAATAAATGTCAGGTTTTATTTTATATCATTATGAATTCAAAGAAAAAAATACTTTTTGGAAAATACCACATAATATTCACATGAAAAGTTCATGCCATAATTAATTGTAATGATTTATAATGTTGATGACAATTACTGGCACATTCAAACAAAGGTCAAATGGCAAAGACTGGCCCATATTTAAAGCAGAAATCACTAATGATTGTAATGTTCAGTTAATTTTATTAATACTATTTACTGGATATATTCGGGATACTTGGGCACGTAGCAAACTTATACGATAGTAAATTGCACCAATTATATACGTCTAGATATCAAAACGATTTATTAAGAACATTAAACTGTTGTTTAATAGTTTGGTATTTGTTATAATAAAATATTCATATTTATATTTTCTTTATGTAACTCTGCATTTTATTATCAAGAATAAATTTTTTATATTATTAGGGTTAGCCTCTTCAGAATATTTAACAATCTAAAGGGTGGAAAACTTAAGACTATTTGGGCATATCCATTACAAACTGTTAAGCAACAATTTTATTCCTTTGATATTGGCGCAGTGAAGTTAATGTTATCATAGTCATAAATGTTTTTGTGCAACTTATTCTGCAAGCACCAAGGCCGATTAAGGACAAAAAGAGGCTCTTAAACTGTTTTCCTCTTCGTAACTGAAGAGGAAAGTACACAATTGCTCCAA
Source organism: Melanophora roralis (assembly GCA_963583895.1). Taxonomy (NCBI): domain Eukaryota; kingdom Metazoa; phylum Arthropoda; class Insecta; order Diptera; family Rhinophoridae; genus Melanophora; species Melanophora roralis. The sequence continues at coordinate 23,576,812 of OY757189.1, read as the reverse complement.
AACTATTTTCCTATTTTTAGTATTTCTTTAATTATTTTTGCATACAAAACACTTTTGAAATGTTATTCCAAATTCATAAAAGTCAATTTAGCATTGATAAAACAAACTCAAGTTCTTAAAGGAAAAGGCGTATGTATCAGCTTGTTTATACAATCTGACTTGAATAAGGCATACGTAAGGATTGGAACATCATTGGTTTATGTCCTGTTTACAAAAAAGGAGACAAGATAGTAGGTGCCAGCTACAGAGGAATAAGTATCCTTCCCAATGTTTATAAGATCCTATCCAGGGTGTTGGTGAAATATTGAAATTTACAGTCGCTGAGATAATTGTGCCATATCATCAGTTTTGAGATAGAAAGAAGAAGACCATTAGCCAATAGAGGCTGCTTTATGCTAAGTAAGCAGTTCGAAAGCAAATCCACCTCCCGACAAACAAAAATCACTCTCTGCAAGACCCTAATACTACACGTGCTTATATATTGGTCTGAAGCATATGTAAATACTTGCAAAAGCAGATGAGGCAGTGCTTGTAGTTTTCGGAAAAAAATTCTTCGAAAGATATATTGAGCAAATTGCGCTGACAGCAAATAGTAATATCATATGAACCGTGAGCTCTTTGTCAAAGTAGTTACGCGTATCAGAATTCAACGTATACTTTGGTTAATGTGTATTCTCTGAGATAAAGAAAAAACTTTTTAAAATTTATTAGAATAAATGTTTTTTGTTTTGTTTTTAAGAGAGTACTATTTTTGTTGTTTTAATGCAACTAAATAAAATAATCCATATATAACAAAAAACCTTATTAACTCAAGTTTTTTTCTTAAATTAACTTAAAATATATTTACTGCTATAGATTAATAAGCACAGGAAATGCCAGAATTTTAATGTGAGGTCTGCTAGACCCCACATCAGTTACATTGTTAAAATAAATGCACGTCAGTTGCAGAGGGTTAATGCCGTTGAACAATACAATGAAAATGCGTATATAACTTTTTAAAGAGTATGTCATCCAGATATCTTCAGTCGAGTTTAACACACTGCTGAAAACAAAGCTTTACGTCCTGCGCCACATTTTGCAGTTAGCTTAGTACAACTTAAGTAGTTGATTTCTCGAATAATATTTTCCCTTAAAACAGGGAGAGCTTGGTGATTGTCATTATAAGCACTTTTTTTGAGGCAAGGCCAAACAAATTCATGGAAGTTAGATCGGGTGACCCAGGTGGCCATTGGATCTACCCAAAGCGACTGATCAGTTTTTGTCGGCCCTGTTGAAACCACAAGTGTACGAATAACGATGGATGAGCTCACAGATTTGGTTAAGAGAATTCCGTTATCATACGTCGATCATTTTTACCGTTGACCTTCGACGCCTGAACTCGAAATATTTTTAGAAAAATGGTTCAATTATCGCATGCGTGAATAAAGCATACCAAACAGTTACCCTAGAACAATGCAATAGTTTTGATATTTCAATCGAGGGTAACGGTTCATTAGAGAACAGTAACAGCAGCTTTGCTTGTTGACGTGGCTGCTTAAGTGAAAATGACTCTCGTCGCTCCAAAAAATGGAAGTCACTTTCTTTCAGACCCTTTTTTAAACTATTATGAATACCGGTCTTGAATGTCCCAGTGAGGCTGTTCTTTTCCGAAAGTTGCGTATTTTTACGCAAACTTCTTTAAGCCAGTTTGATGATTTTGGAAATCCTCGAAAATTAACCGGGCCCTGGAATTTCTGACCCAGAATTTCTGCTGCCCCGAACGAATTCAAATTACACTCGGTCTTGTACGTATTCGCCAAATACAGAACTTTGAACAAAATTGTCGACGAGCAATAACGTAAGAATAGTTACCAATAAAAATTGTCTCCACAGAGAACGCGACATGCTCACTCGATCACTGCGATATCGTGAGTGTCTAGTCTGCACAATCGATAACTGCAACGGCGACACCCTTCTTCCGCACCGTTGATTACTTTTTGAAATAATCTTATATATTAATATAAATTTGCGCCAGCCACTCCATATATTTTCACATATTTTAAAATATAAATAAGTTTCTAACTAAGCATTAAAAAATTTGGTAGTTGAAATGATAATTATTTTAACAAAAACGAAAACTGCGATTTTGTAGGAGGCTGTTACAGCAGGGAATGAAGCATATCTTTTTCCTTTAATTTACTACTGTTTTATATATTTCACTAGATTAAGATAAAATTCTCAAATGCTGGACAATTTAAAGTTAGAACTGATCTTTAACCAAGGACTTAGTGTTTAATATTATTCCAACTAAAAGCCGTAGAAACAACCATGCTGGTATAATTTGGAAGATGAGTGGTTGTTAATAACAGCCTCAAATTCGCAGCACAATGTGTTGCTTATAAATAGAGTAAGCAATTCTTGAGTATAAAATAAAAAAAATCCCACTTAAGGTAATTAAATAAACCACAAAATAATATTACCCACCCTTTGTGGTTTTAACTAATTTTTTTGTTTTTTTTTTTCCATAAAACATTTTTAATGTCTTCGACATTCATCACACCTTCAAAACTGTAATTGTTAGTATTATTACTCTTATTATTATGATTTTAATTTCCTTTTTACTACTTTGATGAATCGCTTATGTCTGCCTTTAAAAAAATTGATGCTTCACTTGGACCTTTTTATTTTTACATACATTAAATTTATTATAAAATATTTTTTATACCTTCATTGTCTGTAAATAAACCTTTTTTTTATATCACTTGTTAGTCTGCGCTTTCTATTTTGTTTTTAATTTTTTTTAGTACCTGGAACCTTTTGTTGTTGTTGAGTGTTATTAGCTTACTTATTATACTTCTACTTTTTATGAGGCGTATGTTTTATTATATATTTTTTGTCTTTCCGCCAACATAAGCACGAAAGTTTACTTTTACAATTTTTCTAATATTTTTGGTCTTTTTAACGATTTACTCTTATATTATTAACACGCGCCTCATCTTTTGTTGGAAAAAACTTTTCTTTTTAATTTAAAAGTTCTATAGATATTGTTGCTATTGTGTTGTTGTTGTTTTGTTCCCGCCACTAACTTGTATCATATTTTTAATGGACAATTTTAGCCAAAATGTGCTAATGTATGTAGATGAAGCATTTGTTTGCTTGTAGGTAAAGTGTTATAAGTAAAAAAATTTTAAAAGTATTTATACAGCAACCGCTTTATTGGTATCTAGGATTAAACTAAAATGAAAGGAAGTTTTTGCAATTAGTAAGTACTACGCAGATAAAAATTTTCAGTTCTAGACGTTTATTATAAATTCTAGGTTTCGATTAAAAATTTGTTAATGTAGTTTCCACGAAATAATTGTAATTATTAGAATAAACAGTTTTTTGGCCACGAAAAATGCAAAAGAAAACTGGATAACTCGACTCGGCAATAGCTCAATTACCTTATTAAGTATATAAAATTCATTATTGCCTGTATTAAGTATTGTCTTGGAATGCCAAATATTTCATCTCACATTATCATCATACTATTGATCTTAGATGAAACTTTTAAAATTAGTTATCCTTATTGTGAGAACTTAAATTTTTAGTCTGGTACTGACTGGACTAGTATTAATTACTTAGTTTTAAGATTTGAATACTTATTGTTAGTTCGCTTAAGCGAAGATTTAATAATAAAAATATGAAAAAAAAAACATTATCATCATGAGATCAACAAAAGCGACAAAAAATTTCCTTGGAGTGAAAAATATTTTTTGTGATAAAACCAAAGCGGTTACCATGACATTAAAAATAAATAGAAAAAGACTGTTTTTTAACTAAAAATTTAGATTTTTTAATTTAAGACAATTAACGTGCAAAGGAGTCCTATAAACATGCATAAGTAGACTGATAGTATTTTTTGTTTTTTGTTTTTTTTTTGTACATTTTAAGTTGATTCATTAAACCACATTGACACCTGTTACAACATCTGCTTGTCACATTTATTAAGCCACTTTTATCTTAGCATTATAATAAATAAAAGTACTTTGGTAACAATTTTTGTGAAAAGTTGTTGACAAATCCTTATAAAAGTTTTAAAAAAACTGAGGTGCTTACAAAGCCAAAAAAAAGACATATTTTTATGTCACTTGTCAGGTTCCCAATCATATTTAATTTATTTTGAAATATAGAAATTTCTAATAAATTATAAGTTTGTAAACAAAAGTTTACCTGAAAAGTTGTTTTCTTTTCTTTCCTGATGTTTCTAAAACTAAATTTTTTAATATTTGACTCTGCTTAGCACTTGATATTTTCAATAGTATTAAAATACATGTTTATGCAGATGGTAACTTATAAAATAGAATTTAAGAAACTAACTTAATATTATAAAAAGATTATTCATTTTAAACTAAAATATTTGTAATATTTATAATTCAACTACTTCTTTTAAAAAAGACTTTAATGAAATATTAAAGGGCTACTCATGAATGTAAACAAGGAGAAATATCTCAAGAAATTGAGTGGACTAGGTTTCAGGGTTTTTAGATAGGCGGACTATTTGGTTATCCCTGCGAAGGGCTTGTATAACAAACCTTTTCGGATTAAATGCAACTGGTTCTAAAATTTACTCGTGTATGGTGTCAGGAAAAAGGATTGACTAATAACACCACGAAAAATTTTCTAGTACTCTTTACGAGGAGGAGAACTTGGACACTAAGGAAGTTCAATTTGGATGGTGTGTATATTTCGTTTTCTGGCAGTGATAAATATTTAGGAGTTTTTCTAGAGAGAAAACTAGTGTGGAACCCTTAATTTTTATGCCTGTCAGAGACTGTTTGGAAGGACATGTGGCCTTGAATTAAAAATGGACGATTGTCAGAAATTATTGTTTGCTGCTACGGTTAAGTGATTCACTAAGAAGTTTTTAACGATAGTGGACAAGTTGGTTTTTTATTTGTATTTTATTGGTTGTAAAATAAATTTTAACAAAGCGAAAATCATAATTATATTAAAAATAATATATAATATACAAAATAACCTTTGGTCGATACAACTAACAACACAAAAATTATTGCCGTTAAATTAACAAGTATAACGATTGTAAAAATTGCTAAAAAGTTTTGCTGTTTACTTAACAATAACAGCTGACTTTAACGAAAGTGAAAATCGTTAAAAACTTTACTGAATCGCAAAATCGTTATATTTATTGTTAACTGAATCGCACTACAGGTCGGTGTAAAGAAATCTGAAATACTGTCCCCCGCACTCAGGCTTTTACGAGGCACCATAATGTCAGAATTTTTGACTGAAATATTTGGGCGGACCCCTTCGCCCTGAGAAAGGATCTCAAGTCTGAAAAATGCATGTTTTAAAAAATAGAAAAGCGATACCGTTTTTGGTATTTTTTGTCTGCCAAACTTACAAACATGTTATCGCTTAATACCAAATGATGTTAAAATTGTCGAGAATATAAACCAAATATTTTCGCGGCTTGTAAAGGTAAATAATTTTATTATTAAGTTTTTGATGGTTGTTTTGAATAAATCTTAATTTTAAAATATCTTTAATTTGAGAAAAGAGCAAAAAACACTTGTCCATTGAAATGAATCAAATACTAATACACGTCAAAAAATTTAGCGTTCATCAGGGTTAACGACAAATGTTAAAATTTTGTTGCACATATGTTTTTATATTTTTATTATTGAGTATTCGCTTTGCGAACCAACAACAAGTCTTTAAATATTTAAACTAAATATAACTTATATTATTTTTGCTAGTGCCAGACTAAAATTTAAGTTCTCAAAATAAAATTAATTCATTTCAATGGTTTCATATAAGCGAAATATTATTCCTTCTCTTCAGATGGGTATATCCTTTATGTTGCAAGATATTTTTTAACCGAGCGGACTTGCGTTTGTTTCCAGCTTGTTTGTATACTTGTCCACATAACTAAGGGTTTCGCATTTAACTAGTGAAGCTTGTAGTGTCTTTTAAATGTTTCTGTGTTTAATATACCAAGGTTATCATGACTAGGATTTGGTTTTGAAGCCGTTGAATTTTCTCTATGTTGGAGTTAATGCCCCATAATTGTATCCCGTATCACTAGCTTGGTCTCAAAATTGAGTTGTAGAGCAAAATTTTAAAACAATTTAGACGTAACACAGAGTTTCTAGCAATTATCCAATGAGTTTAGGCAATGCAAGCCAATATATTTTACTCCAAATCGTTGAACACCATATGGTTAATAATAAGGATTCTTGAGAACGTTTCATTTCGTAAAATAAAATTTACTTGGGTACGATTTTCTTTATTTATTTTTATTTCCCATAACTTTGATCATTTTTCTTCTTGGGGGACGTGATGTAGCAGTGGGTTCAAGGCCTGTTTAGGGTCTTTACGAATACTAAAAAAGCGGTATAATAAGCAATTGTCAACGTGTGTGTAAAACTGATGGCAGACATATTTGATGCATAAGTCAAGTACAGAATTGGACATAATATACCCGTCTGAGGATCACCAGACCCTATCGGCTTCGAACAACTTAAATCGCTTCCCCCTTTGATCATAAATTGTGGACCGGTTACGAACTTTTCTAGTTGGCACATTCTTCAGTTTATACTTAAATTGGGGCGATCTATGCTTTTGTCGTGCTCTTTTGAGTTTTCCTCTTTTTAGGTATTATTTTGTACCATATAATTAAAAATAAGGGAGAAACGTTTGCTTTTAATTCTTTTAGGTACATTTTTTAACCATTGATTTGTAACAGAAATTAGAAAATTGAACTTCCTATTTAGCCATAAACAATTTATAATAGAAAATAACTAATGCTGTCTGGTAAAAAGTGAGTCAAGAGTATTGATTATGTATCTCATTTACCATTTTAATTTATAGGGCATCAACTTAATGTGAATAAATTACCCATAATCATATACATAAATTTGTTTACTACAACCATTGCTTACAGTTTTTTGTTATTGGTTTTCCTTAATTTTATCATATTTTAGTTGTTTTTTTTTTAAATCATAAAAGTTTATATGTAACCAAACAAAATAAAAACTATTTCACCACAATCTTTGCAAAATAATTTGTCCTTTATATGTCCTTGCCATCAAGAAACATTAATTTTAATCAAGTCTACTTGTTACTAAGCCCCAAACTTTTTTTACTTTAAAAATAATGTACTTAAAGCATGTAAACGGAAACTGCTAAGTACCAAGTACTTGGTACATACTTTATAATATTTTTTTCCCGAAGCAATATAAAAATTTATTGAAATAAGTTAAAAATAAGTTTCTTAATTCTAGTGTGTCAAATTACAACTGGTTTTATCTTTTTGCTTTTAAGTTATCAGTCTATTAATATACATATGTACTACATAGATGTATACATATGTATATATTTATTGGCAACTGCCAATATTTACAAAATATTTAAATGTATACTAATGGCATTTAAAGAGTCAATTTATATTCTTAGTTATTATCTGCATTAAAATAAGAGATAAAATCTTAGATTTAGAAAGGATTTGAGTTCTTTATACCAGCACTCAGGGGCTGGCCCCTATAAAATGCTTTGCATTGTGTTGGTATCAGGAGAATAAGTAATGCAAAAGAGGCTAGAGGTAGTAGTGTTTCTGAACATTTGATGTTGTGATATCAACTGTTACAGAAAATACATCTTTAGAAAGCTTTTTCCACATTCAAACTTTGCGACTAAAGAACGATTTCTTGCTGTAATGCGCGGTGCGATTAACTGGCCAGTTGACCACATGTTGATGTGCTCTGCTTGAGTGATGCCCATCTCGCACAAAGCCCGGAGTTTTTGGAACAAGTTTCCTGATTACTTTTAATCACAGTTTGTTACAATATCGATAAAATAGCACGCACTTCATACTTTGAAGGTGCTCCAGGGAATCAAGACGGATAGATACCTCAACATCACTGATAAGTACATTCGCCCGTTCCTAAATGCAGACAGGTAGTTCTAAAATAGGCTTCGGAGAACCAGGGAGTTATATTCTTTTTTCGGCGAAATTAAGGTGATACTAATGGTGAGAAGTTCAGATAGCAGAAAATAATTTCTACAGTGCTTTGAAAAACCAGGACATTTGTATGCTTCTTTCGAAACAAAAATAAATAATATGGTTCATTGCAGATCGCAATGGTTTTCATGCCTAAAACTTTAAGAGTTTCTAACTTCCCAACACATTTGTACCACCCATGCAGACGATACAGAATAGTTTAATGTTAATTTATCTTTCAAAACACAACACTGGGTCTAATGAGCATTAAAATCGATCATATTTGCACGAAAACAATTCGAGATTAGTACCAGATCACGGCTAAGTGTGTTATTTATACTGTGCCTCATAGCCCCATCTTTGAGAGAGCTGCTGTCGTTTGCAAGGGAAAATTGAGTTAAAGGTTCAAGGATCGCAAAATCGATTTATTTTATATAAGATAACTTGGTTATATACATATACTGCCAAAAGTTTATATTTTAAAACTCTGTTCAAAGTCATACATAACTTTTTTTAAACTTAATTTTTAGAAAAATCAACTTCTTTGTTCTAATTCATGTTCTGCCTTACTTTTTTTAAAATTTTCAAAATTAAACTTCTTTTTCTCTTTTAAAAAATTTCGCCTTTTTATTGTCTTCACCTTATTTCCCATAAAATTACTTTAATGCATTTTTATGTTTCTATAAACGAAAGGTGTAAGAAAGCAGGCTTTCGCTTATCGTCTGTATCAACAAAAAGACTATTAATTTAAGATCGATTATCCCATTTAAAGATGAACAATAATTTTTTTAATTTTTTTTAACTATAAACGTAAAAAATTTATTTAATGAGTAAAAACCTATAAATATAACGAAAGTCAACTATGCGAAAAAAGTTATTTTTTATATTTTTTAAGGACTTTTGATATACAAAGAGGTATAAAGTCAATAAGCTGGTGGTTAACTAAGCGCACAAAAAGTAAGTTTTTCTATAACAAATTTTGTTTACATGTTTTAACTTATGAGTCTACAAATATAAATTTTAAAACTATTTACCGATATAGAGGTCATAAGTAAACTATGTGAACATAAAGTACTTGTTCACCATTTTTATACTTTTCTAAATCCTTTTAGGGTTGCGTCTAAAAATACGACAACAATGAGTGTTGAGCCGTATGAAGGTAGGAAGTCAAATATATGGGCAAAAACACCTTTTCAAGTTTTTGGTACTTTGTTGGTTTTTTAAGGACTTTATGAGTAGAGAAGTGTAATATTAAGAACTATTGCCTCATCAAGGGGTTGAAAGCCACTTGGTGTTAATTCTTTTAAACAATAACTTTAACTTTGCTTATGGATTTGCAGGTCATATGAACCCAGCAGCTTTAATTTTGGGCAACAAAAAAGTCTAGGGCATAAGCCAAACGATAGGTGCCTGCTTTTGCCCAATTAAACACGTAAAAAGAGCGGTATTTGCAATTCTAATTTTTACTTATTTGCTATTTCTGACCCGTGGTAGTAATAAAAGAAAATAGCTTCTACTTATTAGAAACAGCTTTAAATTTTGGAAACACCTGCAACTATTTCTACAAAAACATCTTTTCCGTTGTATTTAATTTCAAAATGCGTTAAACTGGCTTTTGTAAGAAAAATTTTCATAAAGTTTATTTTACATACAAACAGAGTTTGAAAAAATTCAAATTTTTCAACTTTGAAAATAAGAAAAGACAGTATTTTAAAAATGATTCAAAAACAAATATTTTACCTTCTACTAAAAACCACATGCAAACAGGTACGTTTATTAAATCCAAACATTCTAAAAACTACTTGTTTTTTGTTTTTTTTTTTTGCATATTCAATACCTTTGTTTTCACCATTTTAAGAAAATTTCTAGCATGTGACTAAACGATTAGAATTGTTCTCTCTGTGAAACTTTCTTAATCCAAGAGGCATAAAATATATACAAACAAAATTTATTTTATTTCAATTTTATAACCACTGCTTAAAGAAAATTTTATTTTTATAACCTTTTACAGGTAACAGTAAAACAAATAACGTGTTCTGAATAGAGGTAACAGTGCTTACCATCATAAGCTACCCTACATCAAAAACAAGCTGTCTTTATAAAGGAAAATATTTTTTTATTAAAGTTTTTAAAATTGATAAAGATGCCTTTTTATAAACTAGGTTTAATGTATCCTCAAATTTAAACACAAGTAGCACCTATTATATTAGTTTATTCAATTAAGCTCTTTACAATAAATTTAATTTCTTTCGCTACCGAATATGTCCTTTTTTATTTCCTTCCATATTACTGATATAATTTTATTAAAATTTAAAGCTCATATTCCTTAAAACTACTGTAGGCTTATTGAGAGATTATTTGACAAATATTAATAGATTTATTTTCAAATAAGCCCTAACCCTTAGGTCCTGCACTATTTAATATTAATATGGGCCTAAATTAAGCAAAATTTATTAAAGATTTTTTTAGATGAGTTCGGAAAAATCAGGTTTTCCAGGAAATTAGGAGTGAAAAAAAAAGATATAATTTTTCTATTTTAAAATCAAATTTTACTTCTGTTTTTTCAAAAAAAAAAAGAAGAGGTTTTATCTTAAGGGCTACCTTCTCGCACAATTTCGTAGTCGTTAGTGTAGGGTAAAAATCCCTCCACGTTTGTACTTATTTATTGTTATTTCTTTTTTTTTTCTTTATAAAATTTACTAGCTTACCCTACCCGGCGTTGCACGGGAATAATCTTAAAGTGTAAAATTTGGAAGCAATTGTCCAGCTTAAAAATGCATATAAAACTGGGGGTAAATTCGATTCCAATTAAAATTTTGCTCATTCCAGTGAGGTGACAATGTTGTTAATTTCAAATAGAATCGAATGATGTTATGTGCCCTCTAATGTTGTTAACAAAACTTTCACATAAACATTCAACTCATAAACATGTACATAAACCTAGATTTTTTAAACTACTTTAAAAACCTTTATAGCTTAGTTTGAAGCTTATAATAAAAAATAAAAGGTGATTAGCTGCTTGATAAAACGCTGTTATACACTATGTTGGGAGTTCTTCCATTTGGTGCAAAAATATGTAAATTTTTACCACTTGGCACCCGAGAACAGGCGACATACAACTGTCCATGGGAAAAACAGGGGGTTTCCAAGTGCAAACCAGCAACCTGGAGAGTTTGACCCTGGGATTTATTGATTGTTAAAGCAAATGCTAACTTTACTGGAAATTGCAAACGTTTAAAACTAAAAGGCAACCCTTTTGGAATAATTGGTATACGGGGTATAAAAATATCTTCCCCAGCGGAGGGCCCTGTTAGAATTGTTGCTCCAATAATGTTACGGCTTAGGTGCGAAACTCGAAGTCTTGTCCCGTTACATAGTTTCGGTGCAATAAGGTTTCTCAAAAGTATAATAGGTACCCCAATTTTGAGAGCTATTTTGTGTGAAGGAACTCCAGAGAGTTCGATAGAATTAAGAAATTCAGAAGGGTATGTTGTGCACTGCTCTTCGTCCATTACAGTATCAAATGATTTGTAAATGCTAAGCTCACCCGAAATTTTATCCAGAATTTGATGATTAATTTGAGCTACGCAATTATTTTTCGCAGCTAGAATAGCTCTTTCACACAACCAGGCTGTGTTCACCATATTTTGATTAATTTCGGGATACACTTTAGATATGAGCTCTTCTCCTGATGAAACCAATGTACAAAACCCCTTTTTGAATGATATAGCTCCATTATCATCTTTTATTACCTCACCGTTACCAATTTTAAGCAACTCGGCTGCATGCTCACCAGCTTCTTTGTCATTAAAAAGTTTCACTCGCATGTTAGTAGTCAAATTCACTTTTATAATTTTATTCCAAAGATGCGATGATTTAATGCAGGCATTAATTTCATCAGCTGCAGTTCCTCTTGGTATTACAGGTAAAGTTTGGCGAAAGTCTCCAGCCAGCAAAACAACCATTCCACCCATTAGTTTATTAGAACTTCTTATGTCTTGTAGACTACGATTAATAGCTTCTATCGCATGTTTGTGAGACATAGTACATTCATCCCATACCAGTAATTTACATTGTTGGAGTAATAAACCCCGGCTGCTGCTTTTTCCAATATTGCAAGTTGGTGTTTCAGTTTCGGCTAGTTCTAGGGGAAGTTTAAAGACAGAGTGTGCCGTGCGCCCACCGTTAAGAAGCGTAGCCGCAATCCCTGAAGAGGCTACTGCCAGGGCAATTTTTGAATCCTTACGAACATACGCCAGCAATAGATTTAACAAAAATGTTTTGCCAGTGCCTCCAGGTGCATCCAAAAATAATAACGCTCCTTCCTCTTTATTAACTTCCTGCAACACTTGATCAAAAACTCGTTTTTGCTCAGGAATTAGCTTTGGCACCATTTCTGTAACTTGAGCATTTAACATTAAAGTGTCGAAGCTTTGTTCTCGCAACAAATCATCCGCGACATTTTCCAATCGATTTGGCCTTGGAATACCGAAGTGTCCAATATCTTGACCAACCATTCCAATAACTTTATTTTCAATTATTATAAGTGCGTCATTATAAATTTCATCGTCAAAAGTTAAGTTAGGATTTATTAACTTCTTCCTACGTAGGATATCTTCAGACAAATCCTGTTTGTATTTCTGCCAAAGCTCTAAAGGTTTTGATAATCCACATAGTGCTATCAAAATGGCAAATAATTCCCTCATTTTGCATGGGAAACAACACAATGCTGCTTCTTGCATTGCTAAATCCCATTGAGTATCGTTCTCCATTAAGCCTAATAATTCACATGCCTCGCGAAAGGTTTCGCAAATATTACCATTAATAAATTTTAAGTCGGAAAAGCCTTTGGGTCCCTTTATATTGTGTAGCAGCATTCTTAGGCAATAGCATTCAATATTGCTTACATGTACTGTATATATACGACCAAGGGTATCTCCTTCTTTTATACCGGGCCAATTGTCTACTAATTTTCCAACCTTTCGACGCTTCCATTTTTTTTGCGCAATATTCCATGTAAAATATTTTGGAACATCAGCATAAAAAAGTGTTCTAGCAAAATCATCAATTTTGCACAATTCGAAAAAAGCTGTCAAAGTAGTTTTTGGAGGATTTAAGACTCTTTGCGCAAAGTTACTTTCATTAAAGAACATTCTCTCGCCATTTTCTAAATGAACAGATAGATGTGTTACGCTTGGATATCGCTCATGAAGTGGAAAACTTAGTAAACGCCACGCCGCTTCGTTACTGCTTACATAACGGGCAGCTTGATACATTTGCACCTCGTTTCTTGAATGTATATTGTCATGTTCGTGGTGCAAATTAAAAATTGCCTGGTCACTACCTTTGTTTATATATTTGCAAATATATTTAATGGCCTTGACAGAGTTACACAATTCAATGTTTATATGCGCTTTAAAGGTCTTAAGCAATAGCGGAGAATATGGCACAATCCATGAGTTGTCTATTACAACTTCTTCCTGCATATTTCTTACAAAAACTTTTGCAGTGTGGCCGCCATCATTAGGTGATCTTCGCCTGTACAAAGGATAACCATTTTCATTTTGTTGCGTTTCTTGCAACAACTGGCGAGGAAATTTTTTGGTGCATTTTCCGTTTTTCATGCATGGTGATGCTGGATTAAGTTGACCACATGGCCCATGTATCATATTTTTTACCACTTGATCATAAAGATCCTTATCTGAATGTGAATCAGGGATTTCAGCGGAAATGATTTTGTCAATTTGGTTGGCTCGTATTTTATTTTTAAGCCAAAGAAGCAGATGCAAATGAGGTAAACCTCTTTTCTGCCACTCAATTGAATACATATAGCACTGATGCTCTCCAAAAATCATGCCTTTAGTAAGAATTGCCACAAATTTTTGAACTTTTTGACGAAAGACTCTAGCAATTAAATCATGCCTATCCATTGGCCTTTGACCCACCATTAACTCATCACTCAACTCCTTCCATGTTGGATTACAGGTAAATGTCAAAAACAAATCAGGTCTACCATAAGAACGAACGTAAGTAAACGCATCTTGTGTGTATTCGTGTAAATAACGTGGGCTATTAATAAATGTTGAAGGAAGAATAATCATCTGACCAAGGTTGTTAGGATCTACATTAGCATCATTATGTACAGCATCTCGCAAATGTATGTAAGTATCTGCTCTTAACTTTTGTTGATTTAATGAAATGTACCGCAAGCGCTCACTTTCAACTTTTACATACATATCAACCAAAAACTGGTGGAAAAGTTGCTTATAACGTACCAGCAGGTTAAAATTATTGCGACGCACCATGATATGAAATGCATAGAAGTCCATACATGATACTTTTTTGTTTTGAATAGAAGTACCAGTTACCACATTAGTTTGGGGAATCTGAAAATGGTATCCTTCTTGTCCTGCCCAAAAAAATAGTGGATATTGCAGAGCGTCGTAAAACCGATGGGTATCTGCTACCCTACTTAAGTTTCCAGTACGCGTTTGAAGCACAATATCGCGTGGTGAATCATGATTTCCCACTATTAATGCTGCAACTTCATTGATAACTGGAGCATTATATCGGCGTTCATGTTCTCCGCTAGGAGCTCTATCAGAATAAATCACTATTTTGTATGTTTCATCAGGCATATTTTCAAGAGCCGTCTTGAATGTTCTTATTAAAGCATTTTGATTATGAAGCAGACTTTGTAAATCTTCAATAATGCTCCTTTGAACACCTTGTATTACTTCACATCTTCTCTCTGCTTCTGCTCTTTCATCGCCCATAAAATAGATTTGCAAAAACGTTGGTTCCTGGTCATTCATTGGTAACAAAGATCCAATTTTGTGGTAAATTTGTCCTTGAATGGTAAACGTAGGAGAAAATCCTGGTAAAACAACATCTGTGTCTGCTCCAAAGGATGTCATTTGAAATGCGGAGTTATATTTTCTAATGTTTTTTAAAAAATGTCTGGATTCATTTGTTTGTCCCATAATAAATTCTTTTAAAGGCTCTGGAGGAGCTTGCAGAAATGGTATTTTGATTTTACCTGCACTACAGCACATCCCAGGAGTTTCTGATTTCCACTTCAGTGCACCACAATATCTGCATTCATGAGTCATGGATCCAATTTTTACTTGACTGTGTCCGCTATAATCAAGCATTTTGTCGTATTCAAAAGCCGCTTTGTTAAATACCATCCAACTTGATCTTTTAAAATTCCGGCGCCGAAGTGCCATACTCTCTGATGCAATATTACGTCGCGTAGTGGACTCTAGTGCTGTTTCTGTACTTCTTTGTTCTATCTGGTGTTGGTTTTGTACACGTCTTCGAATATTTGCTTGCTCCTCAGTTTCTGCAGCTCTTAAGGAAGACTGGCGTTCAGATTGTTGAGTGCGTCGAATATTCGTTTGCTCTTCAGTCTCTAAAGATCTTAAGAAAGACTGGCGTTCAGATTGTTGGGTGCGTCGAATATTCGTTTGCTCCTCAGTTTCTACAGCTCTTAAGAAAGACTGGCGTTCAGATTGTTGGTTGCGTCGAATATTCGTTTGCTCTTCAGTCTCTACAGATCTTAAGAATGACTGGCGTTCAGATTGTTGGGTGCGTCGAATATTTGTTTGCTCTTCAGTCTCTAAAGATCTTAAGAAAGACTGGCGTTGTGATTGTTGAGAACGTCGACTATTGGCTTGTTCTTCTGTCTCTGAAGCTCTTAAGGAAGATTGGCGAAGACTTTGTCGCTGTAGGCGAATGTTTCGATTTTCTTCAGACTCCATTGATCTAAATAAGCGTTGGCGCTGAACTTGACTGCTGACGCGATCATATTGCTCCTGTGTTGTTTCATTTTGCCTTGCATTTCGCTTTGCTTGTGAGTTTCTGGAAACTCTATCTAAAAATGATTTTCTTCTTCCCGGCATATTTTTATTTAGAGATATAATTGTTATTTTTTAATTTGTAATTTTTGTTTGCAATTTATTTTTTATAATTCTTTTGCGTGTCTTGCGTCTTGCCTTTTCTATATGAAAGGTCTATCTAAAAGAAAGACAGTTTTTTTCTAGTATTTATAGGAATATTTATAGAAAGGTGTCAGCAATAAAAAAGATGTTTATTGTTTTTTAGGCATAGTGTAATAAAAGTGACTCAATTTGGCAATTAAAGGGTTACATTTTACTGATTAGCTGCAGGTACATCGTTTTTGATGTGCCAAAGCAATGTGCAAATAAGTTATAATGGCATTTTGGGCTACATTTTACGTACATACTCGCAGGTAACTTTTTACTCACCATTGTTAAAATAAGGAATGCAAAAGTTTTATTTACAAAAATCATTATTTCTTGTTTTGTAAAGATTTATCAGTTTTAGCAAAGCAGGTAGGGAAACCATTTTAAATGGCTGAATACTGTTAGTTTATAAAAATTAAAAAACTGTAAAATAATCGAAATAAATATTTTATGATAGTGTGCTAAAAATTTGGCGTATATAGTTTTGCAGGTGTTTTTTTAACATTCTTGAAGATACATGCATGTGCGTAGTTAAAAACGGATGAGATAATAAATTTTAATAAAAAGTGTGCGGCTTGCTTCTATAAATCTGTGAAAAACTTTATTTCCTGTTTTTAAATAAATGCAGTTCTAAATATTTTTTAATTTAATTTCTGCACTCAATCAATGGCAATTATAATAAATTATTTCTAATACATATGTATGTACTTCCGATTCCCGAAGAAGAATATCGAAGACTGGAAGTAAATATTGGAGTCGAGGTGAAATTACGCATAAAAACTATTTTTATAGCATTAATATTTTACAGATACATTGTTATTGATTTTGATATTGAAAGCAATAAAACTGTAAATTTTTATAATAATTTAATTTTCTTAATTTCGCAAAGGTTGTTTAGTTTTTGGTCAAAGCGAACTGTTACCTTATTATCATGTTTACACACATAGATACCTTATGCATGCCCATTTCGAAACAAAAATAAAATAAAAAATTATTATATGGTGGAATAAACTGCAGGTAAATTGATTTTAATATGGCACATACCTTCATGACATGTTATTTCGCAAAAGTAATAACAAATTAAATGTGCAGTTAAATCTTGGATAATATTTCGGCTCAAACTATGCATACATTGCATCTCTGGTAAAAAAGAATCTTCATTTAGCATTGACTACCTTCTTAAGCGGAAATTGTTTGTCAGTTTAAAGTTTCAATTTCTCCCGTGACACGACCCCTAAGATTTTGACAATGTTTATAAAGGTAAAGTTAAAATTTCTTACCGCAAAGAAAATTGCGTTTAGGAGGACATCATTTCTTACAGTTGCATATATGTATATATATGTATTTATATATATATATATATATATTGTAGTTCTTAATTTATAGTATAATTACATTTCGAGTGTTTTTCAAAAGGAGTTTAAAGTTATCTTATATTGTTATAGCCAAATTTGATTATGTTTTTGTAAAAATATTTATACCCTACAAAAGTAAAGGTCTCAGACCTATCTCTAATTACACCGATCGACACAGAATCACATCCTGAGTCGATTAAAATATGTCAGTCCGTCAGTCCGGCAGGGAGTTAATGTATGCTTTTGAACATAGTAGAGACCGCATTTTTGCAGATATTTCGATGAAATTTGGAACAGATATGTTTTTTGGCATAGGAAAAAAGCATGTTGTTTGTGGTGATGATCAGTTAATTTTTTGACCTAGCTCCTATACAAATATCCTCCCGGAATAAGCGTTTTCGGCTATAACTGGCTCAAATATTGCTCTATCTTAACATAACTTTGCACGTTTGTCCATCTTTGTGCCACTAATTATTGTATCGAAAATAAAAATTATTGGTAAATTTTTGAGATTTATAAAAATTCCAACAAAAGAAGAACCAGCATGAAGATTAAAATTTTTGTGGGCGCAACAGCACCTAGCTTGTGTCCAGAATTAGAGGCCTTTTATATGTGTGTCAAGTTTGAAAAAAATGGGTGCAATAAAAGTACCAGCAAAAAAAGTTTAATTTTTGTGGGCGTGGCACCGCCCACTTTTTTACCTCCAAAATTTTAACTTGGAAGCCGTTTATATGCGAACTAATTTCAAAAAAATTGGTCTGGAATAAGTGCCTATCATATAATTTTTGATTTAGGGGGCGTGGTCCCACCCCCTTTTTTGCCTTAAAATTTTTTTCCATTAGAGGCCTTATAAATGTGTAAAAAATTTTGAAAAAATCGGTGCAACATATGCACCAGGATTAAAAGTTAGTTTTTTGCAGTAGAAGTACAGTTAGATTTAAAGTGCTGTGGGCGTGGCACCTCCCCTTTTTCCAAAAACATATAGCCTATCGCACACCCAGGGCTTCAAGGTATTTACATTCCAAATTTCATGAAAATCGGTTTAGCCATTTAGGCGTGATTGCGTGACAAACAAACAAACAAACAAACAAACAAACAAACTTACACCTTGATTTTATAATATATATAGGGATTATCTTTACTTGAAAATAAATAAAGCAATATGAGGTAAATCTAAATAATATTTATAACTCATATTTATCTAAAGCACATAGAAAGTGTTTATAAAAATGTCACACGCGCAACGATTATGTATTTGCGAAAATAAAAATTTTATACTTAAAATAACGACTAACCCTATAGGCTGCTATACTTCAAGATGATTACTTTCTAGTACTTAAATTTTTAAGAGTTCTTAAAATATATATCAAATAAAAATTGTTGCTTTTTTCAAAATTTGGGCCTTATTTATTATATATTAGCATATTAGCACTTGCTCTTTAAAAGGAGAGACACATAAATGGTCATAAAGAATTTAAAATTTTAAAACGTTTTAAGTTTTATAAACTGAATACTTATTAATGATTTGACAATGAACGCAAAAATGGAAAAGTCTTAAAATAAAATATAAAATACTTTAATATATTAGCAAGAGTAATTATTTTTTAATTTTAATTTGAAAAAAAAAATTATGTGTAAATTTTATATTTTTTTGGCAGTAACAATAAGTATTTCTTAGTTTTAATAAAAATCAATAATAACCAACATATTTATTATAATTAATTGTATATTTTTTACAACAGTCTTTCAAGCTTATTAAAAAGTGTCTCCAATTTTTCAATTTTTATATTATATATAAATATATTTATATATAAATATATTTTATATAAATATTACAAAAAATAAATATAATAAAGTAATTAATTATTTTTGTCAAATAGAAAAATCTTAAATTCAAAAAGCAACTTACATACATATATATTCAGAAAATTATTTTTCCCCCTTTAATATGGTGTAATTCGTTTGACTCTCCTCTGTTTTCTTGTGCCTGCTTTTTTTTCGTTGAAAATTCAAAAATAATTACTATGTGATAGATTTAATTTCTATTTTTTTTTTCTTATATGTTACTTACTCATAATTTTAAAAAATTATAAACATTGTGTAAAATATAACCAAAAAAATTCCCTTTATACGCCTTCAACACTACTAATAACACTGAACCACAAAAAAGGCATCTTCTTTAAAAATGGTTGTAAAAATTGGCCTCCTAAGCTTCGTTTTGGATATATTATACATAAAAGGCATTTACATCTTACTTTGTTTTGATATTTTCCGTACCAATTTTAAGATAAGCACAAAAAAACAAAAGAATTTTGGCTGTGGTGTTTTATTGGAAACAAAGCAGTTTCTTCCACAAGTGGTCTGGTGGCAGACTTATAATTTCAAACTTAATAAAAAAACGTTTTAATTGACTTAAAGTTTTATTAAGATCATTGAACGAATAAATGGAAATGCGGGTTTTATTTTTAAGAGAGTATGTCTTCCATGTAGTTGGACACACAGTTCAAACGGAGCCTTGTGTTCTGCTTCATACGCTGCCGTAAATTTGGTTAAATTGAGCTGATTTCTCGAAAAACATTTCCATTTAAGACCACAAGAGATTAGGGATTGTCATTATACACTCTTTCTTTGAGGTCGACCCATAAAAAAATCCATGGGAGTTAGATTGGGCAAACTCAGTGGCCATTAGATGTCCCAAAAGTGACTGATCAGATTTTGGCAGAATTTTAAGCAAAGTCGTCGAAGCTCTGGCTGTGTGCGCAGTCATCTCATCTTGCTGAAGCTACCTGCGTAAAGAGCACATTTGATGATCTCGCAGACTTGGAAAAAGAATTCCGTAATCATGCGTCAATAATTTGCACCGTTGACAGTTTTGGGGAACTTTCAAAAAAAAGTTTCAAATTATCTCATGCGTGGATAAGTCAAACAAAACACATACAATGGGTTTTTGATATTTTTGATATTTTATTCGAGGGTTATAGGTAACAACAATTTTGCTTGCTGATGTGGCCGGTGAAGATCCTCCTTACTACAAAAAATATGATTTACAATGCAAAAACGCTCCAACATGATTTCACAAATTTTTTTGCGTAAATCAAAGTTACTTTCTTTTAGCTTTTTTATGCTTTGAATTTTAAAAGAATGGAACTTCGGATCCTTTTTTAAAATTTCATGAATAATCACTCTTAGAAGTCCCAGTGAGGCTGCTTTTTTCCATTTTAAAAGTTGCAGATTTTCACGCTAATTGCTTTTAACCAATACAATTTTTTTGGGAATCCTAGAAGATCGACTAGTATCTGGCTGTGAGACATTCAAAACCGAAGCAGTTGCACGGCATTTTGGCACCAATGAACAAATTTAACTTACACCCGATCCATCACGTATTCTTGAACTTTAAACAAAATTGTCGAGGAGCAATTACATACGAATCATTTTTTTTACAAAGTTTCTCCACAGTTTTTGAAATATTCATATTGAAAAATATAAATTTGCCCCTAGACACCCAAGACAATTCTGTGGACTTTTGACAAAAGCACTTATTTGAAAAAAGTGAATTTTGAAGGAGAGCAAAAAAACAACTTTAACATCGCAAGTACCTGCGAAAATTGAATATTGGAAAATAATTCAGCTAACTTACTTTACATTTAAGGTTTTAAGACTTTTTAGATAATAATCACGACGTTTTTTGCGATGTTAAAGTAGTTTTTTTGCTCTCCTTTAAAGTTCACTTTTTTCAAATAAGTGCTTTTGTCAAAAGTCCACAGAATTAATTACATTTTCAAACATAATTTTTAATTTAAAATACATAAACAAGAAAAACGATTATTTGTTTCAGTAAAAAGGAATATTTTGTCCATAAAATGTCTAGAAAATGACTTAAACATTGATTTAAAAAATAAATAAAAATTCTAATGCAACCCAATGACTAATGCATGTAAGATATTTTAATTTTTAACAGTTAAATGAAATTTTCAGTAATGGGAAACAATTTTGTTCTTTTTTTTAATTTACTTGGGCTGAACATTAAAAGCTTAATATGAGATATGTGTACTTCGATTTTTTTTTCAAAACAACTGTTTTTGCAAATTTTTGTTTTATTATGATATAAGTTAAATTTTGTTTCCGATTATTGCTAATTTTAAAATTTATTAACCAAATCCGAAAACTTTTGCTTAGATAGCAAAAATAGTGTGCAAAAGAAATTAAAGTTTACGCAATATAGAAAGTAGGCGGTAGGCATAGCTTGTGTTAAGAAATTTTAATTAAAATCTGGTTTGTTCTATATAAAGCTTGCTTTTATATGAAAAATGTTTATGACGTTGACAAGACTTCTCTTCAAGTTTTTGTTTTATATAGGCCAATCAGCAAAAGAGCACGGACTTTTCCGGATACCAAAAAATATTTTTTTTCTGACAAAGGTACGTGTAAACATAACAAAGATTGCAACAAAAGTATATTTGCGCACAATCTTACATGAAATTTTTTTTTCAACAATAAGCAAAACATGCAAAACAGTTTCTTTTATCTCCGATTTTTAATAAAGCAGATACGTTCTTAGCAGTCTATTAAATGACACCAAATTTTTTCGTAAACGAAAAACAACCCTGTTTTTATGAAAAGCATGCGCCAGATCTTAGGGCTTTTGCTTAGAAAAAAAATATTTTTTGTAAATAACTTATTCGGCTTTTCGTGGAACTTTCAATATAATGCCTGGATCTAACTAACTATGACCTTGTACCCTTTTTTTCCCAAAAATATGTAAAAGAGTGTACAGAGCTGCCACCCTGAGAAAAAAGATATTTTAAGGTTAAAGTTTATTAATCTTGAAATAAAATATTTAAAAACATTATAAGATTTGTAAATATTTTTAACAACTAAAGCCACATTTTAATAAAACAAATTTTAAGAACAAAATTTTCAAGTAATAGATTTTCTCTTTTTTATTTATAGTTGTGTGTACATATGTACATATTTATATAAAAGCATACGCGGTTATGTTATTGTTTGAGCTTTTTTAGTGTTATTGACTGTCATGCATTAAAGCGGATATATATTTGTTTACTACATTCTGCCAATACCTCCATAAAACCCTTCTTTTATTCTTTTAACAAAAAAATTTATTAAAGCATGCAACATGTTTTAAGTCCATAAAAAGCGTACAATAAAAATGAAAAGTACTCGCAAAAGACTATAATAAATTCTATTACACCAGATACAAACTTTGGCGAAAAAACTTTACGAAAAAACATTCAGGGAAGTGCTGAGTACGAATTTTATTAATAAACTCCTAAGCAAACTTTTAGGTGCCAAAAATTTAGATTTCAGCTTAAAGATGATTTACATTTCTAATAACTAGCAGAATTAACTTAATTTATTTTTAAAAAAAAAAATTGATAAAGTTAATTTTTTTTTCATTTTAATTTTCATTTTAATTTGTTTAATGTATGTACTAGTATGTCAAAATATTTCTGTTTCCGTTTCCTTTGAAATTGTTGTTAATAATATTTAAAATAATTTTTTGAATTGTTTGTTAAAAATAAAGATTTTCCTGACGAAGCTTCCCATTGTGGTGGCGAAATATCGAAAAAATAAAAAAACAGAAAAGATCTTGAGCTTAAATAAATAGGACAAAGCAATTTTCATTTTCTGTAAAAATTTGCAAATTGGGTAGTCCTTGATCCTTTATTTTCACAAAAGAATATATTTTAAAAGAATATGTTTGGCGTTTTCCCTTAATTTTTTTTTACATTAAAGGCGAAAGTGTTTGCAAACATTTACATAACCATCTATAGGAATATCTTGATATATATGTTTGTTTGTTTTTATATCATGTTCATTCATCTGGCTGATTATTGGTTTGGCACACTGTTTAAGTAGATGTGTGTGTTTTATAAATTTTGTTTATTTTTGTATGTAGGCTTAACTGCTGTCGACGGATGCTTCACAGTTTGCATAAATACTTAAAAGTGTGTTTGAGTATCGTGTTTGTATTTGTTCGTTTGTTTAACTTTTTTCTTTCTTTTATAACTCTTTTTTTAATATTTTTTTTTTGTTTGTTTGCCCTTAATCTGATACCTTAATACGTTTAATCAATAAAAATATTTGCTTTACAACTTTTATTATTTTATGCGTATGTTTATTTTACCACTTGCTTATTCACATAATACACATAAACACATGTACGTATATTATAGTAACAAAAGTATGCTCTAAGAAAAAATATTTTAATGCTATGCTTATGTAATTATATAAAATTATTTCTGTAGATATGTGGGTACTTTTATCTATACCTAGATAAAGAAAGTTGATTTATAAAATTATTAAAATAAATAAATTAGTAGTTAAACTTTATGCTTGCAACTATTTAACTTAAAATAAAGAAATTTTTTTTTCCCCTATAAATTAACCTTCGACTTTAGTCTGGGACAACAATTCCTAATTTTATACATTTAGGCTTTTAGTCTCCAAAATGCAAAGGGGTGTTAACAAGTACTTTTTGCTTACCCATTATTTAAAAAAAACCAAAATATGCGGATTATTTTTATTCAAAAAATTTTCAGAAATATTTAAAACCTTTTTTAATTGCTTGCATATACGATCTTACAAATAAAACAGGACTGACATACCCTTATTTCGCACAAAAAATCTATAAATCTTAAAAAAAAAAAACAAAAAAGTACCAGATTTTTCTTATTTCTTTCCCTGAATATTACATCGGCACAGGCATTCACACCATTTAAAGAATACATACACTTACACATCTAAAAAATTTAAGAGACCTGAAAATATCAATCCCTTTTATAAGTTATGCTTTAAAATTGAAATTATTTTAAAATTTTTAATCATAAGATGAATGTCGTTTTTGTGGTTGACTGAGTGTTAAATAATGTATTAAATAACATTAACACAAATCAAACGGAACGTGTTTACAATTTAAGTGCGATTGAAAGTTATAAAAATGACAAGATTTAAATTATGACGTATACGTAATATTTAATGCAAGCAAATAAATTAAAAAATACTTATACGCTGCGTGGTAAAATAAAATTACATACATTGTACATACATTCACACATACTTGCGAACTTGTGATTCAATCGTTTTTAATGGAATCTTTTGTGTCTTAAAGTGGGAAATGTGTATGTTAATTGGCTCAAATAAAAAATGGCTAACGACTGAATTTAAATGGATTTAAAAGGTTTTTTATATTTTGTAGTAAAAAGACAGTTTAAAATGCGTTCTATAGTTATCTTTTTTTTAATTTTTTTAAATTTTATAATAATTTCTATTTATTCGGCTTTAAGTTTATTTTTTTACTTAAAATTAAATAATTCCATTATTAGCCAAATGGAATGCATTTTCGAAATCACCTACGAGTAATCGTCAGTATTTTTCCTATTAGGTAATTACTGTAAGTTGAATGTAATATTCTTTTTATTTAAAAAAAAAAATTTCTAGAGCACTTTGAATTTAGTACAAACAATTTATTTAAAATAATTGTGCAAATATTCTTATGTATTTTGCGAAAAATATTCAATGCTGTTTTAAACTGTTTTGAAGGGTAAAGGATTTTCACTGCTCTTTTCCCAAAGTTAAAAAAAAAAACAAAATAGACATTTCCTATTTTATCTATTTATTGACAAAAGGTTTAACAAATGTCACTTGTGTTAAGCAATCAATAAAGACACATTGCTGACAGCCGATAATCAGTTTCTATGCGCATCTGATTAATGATTTTACTATACGTATATCAATCATTATAAGCATTTATTTTGATTTGAAAAGGAAGACAAACAATTGATTTAAACAATTTTTTTTATTTTTAAAAATAAAAGTTAAGTTGTTTCTTAAATTGCAAAATAAAGTGAGAAATATAAATAAAATATTTCTGTACAGACTGATGTGGTAGGGCTCTATGTTTGTAAATTATACACGTGTTGAAAATACTTGCTAATGTTAGCTTTGATAAATAACTAAAAATTTGTTTAAACATGCAAAATCTTTTACAAGAAGGCGGGAATACAGTTAAAGAATATTTTAAAGAAATTGAAACTGGCGTACAGTTTTGTCATATTCCAAAAAAATATAGAAAATGATGTACAAATTTCCGTTTGGGGTCTTGCGTAGCTCAATGAATACAACTCTATTAACTGAATTAAATTTAAATATTAAAAATTGTATATTTTCATTTTAAGCAAAAAGGGTCAGATAAATGCTATTTGTTTAAATATATTTCTAATCTGAATGAAGACATTACAATAACGTATATCAAAACTTTTTGATTTATTACTAAAAATAAAAATGTTTCTTTAAAATAAAAGCAACAAACCATTTTATACTACTAATATTGGACAATTTTAACAAAACCTAAATACAAAGCAGGGGCTTTGTATTTAGAGTATTTTACATAAATTTTTTTATTATCTCTTTTTTCCAGTTTTCTTAGGGGATCTAGTCCGTCTGGCCTCTGAAGGTGATATTTTCAGTATTTACAGATTCCGTAAAAAAAGCTTGCCTTTACAGGGATGAACGTCACCAAATACTCTGGTTTTGTTGGGGGTAGAAGCTTTTCTTCGGTCAGGCTCCTAAGAAGGCTGCTGTACAAAATTTTTAAAAACTTCCCCGTAGTCACCATTAGAGTGTTAAAACATGACACCGAGCCCTATTGGAAAACTAGAAATATTTCATAAATAAAAAAAAATTATAAAAATTAAAATTAAAAACGTTTGGGTTTTCAAAGGGCCAATGTCAAGGGATCATACAATTTGACACATCTGAATATAGCGCTTTTAATTGGTTTCTTCATGCCTGATTCTGCTTTTAGGGGTAAAAGGGCTTTAGGGGTGGACGCCTAAAAGCAACATGGCTCAAGCCTAGTGATCTGACTTTCGCAAAGTTTTTAATTTAAGTAAGACATAATAAAGAGCTTATAATATATTTGGCATTAGAAAGTTATTAATAAAGACTGTTTTATTTCCAGTTGGGGACTAGAAGAATATCATTATTTAAGAATTTTAGAAAAGAATTACCCTCGCATGTAGTATAATCGCATTCATGTCAAAATTTTCAACCTTATTTAAAACTCAGAACTTTCAAGCTTAATTAAAAATCATGGTTTCTTATGGAAAATTTATATTTTTTAAAATGATTATTTCAAAAAGTAGTAAACGGGGCATAGCAAAGATGGCACCGCTGGAATTATCGATTGTGCGGATTTGTCACTTAAAATGTCGCAGTGGTCGAGTAAGCATCGTGCGTTCGCTGTGGAGATATTTTTAATGAGAAATGATTCTTAAGTAATTTCTCGTCAACAATTTTGTTAAAAGTTCTGTATTCGGCGATTACGTGATGGACCGAGTGAAAATTCAATTTGTACATGGGTGCAAATATTCCATGCAACAGCTTCGGTTATGAATGCCGCACGGCCAGGGCCCAGTCAACTCTCAAGGACTTCCGAAAACATTGAACTGGTTAAGAGCAGTTAGCGTAAAATCTGCCACTTTCAATATGATAAAACCTTAAGGACTTTGAAGAGCGATTGGTTTTTAAATGTTTATAAAAAATATACGAGGTTTATACTAATTATTTTCTTTTAGAAAAAATTATTTCAGTATCTGTGAGATAGATTCAAGTAACAAGTAATACGAAGAGCTTTGGTAAACTTTAAATTAAAATCCAAACACAAAAATTCTTGATTGTAGCCTTTAGTATTTTATAAAGACACACAAGTTCTGCAAGAAATCCTTTGCCATTTTTCATTTACATTAAAGAACAAGAAAAGGCGAAACGACAAAATCATGACCGTAAACAAAGCTGCATTTTACTTTTGGGTAATTTATTTTTTTTTTTTTTACTTTAATATACTTTATTTATTTATTTTTTTTTCTTTACTCTTTTGTTTGAATATTTTTTATATCTTTATCCTGTTGTTAAGAGAATTGCGAATTTGACCATTTAAAGCCGGAGGACACTGAAACATTCCTAATTTACACATCATAAATTCCTTCCCTGCTTAATTTTTTATTACACTCTTGTTGTTTTTATTGTAAAGAATATTTATTTTTATTGCTCGAGGATTTACTTCCAACAGTTTAGGAAAATTTTATACAAAAAATGCTGCAGAAAAAATGTATTTCTTTTACTACTTAACTTTGTTAGGAGTTTCAGTTACAACAATGCCAACAACCATTTTAGGCGCACTCCCTCAATTCGCTGGGTAAATTAAATGCCTGTACTTTTTTTTGTTTTATTACGTTCCCTTTAAACATTTTTAAAGAAGTTTTAAATTATTTACCAAGCAAAAAACATCAACTTAAAATATCCTTTTTTGACTGCATAGGAAAAATCTTTCTTTTTTCATTTACTCACTTATGAACCTATGCGAACATTATTAAATAGGAATTCGAAGTGAAGTAAGATGGAATCAATTGCATTTGGAGCAACAAGATGCTAGTTAAAGTTGAATTTGAATTTGTTGTTTTAGCAAACAATGATTTATAACTTCTTTAATGTTTTATAGTGAAAACAAAGAAATCGAGCAGATATGGTTAGTCGAGTAAGTGGTATTTTGAAATCTTAATAAACATTAGATATTCTATAAAGATGGTTTTTATCTTAAGTTTAAAATTTTTTTAAAAGCAACTTCTACAACAACAACGAGGTCTGCTTTGATATTTGTGAACAAGACAGATGTTGACTACAAGTGAACAAGCCATGGAGCGATACGCTCCCAAAGAACGCGGAATAATCGTATCAATTTGTTTGCATAGCTTTTCGTCTATGGTGTTTGCGCATCGTAAATTCCATTGCAAATTTCCCGGTCGTCCGTCACTGGCTATGCAAACACCGCTCCGTTTGGCCACACACCTTTAAGAGTAAGACTCTGCCAAGATTAGCTGGCCCCGGATTGCGTGTTCTACCAAAAATATCGCCGCTTTTCGCGAGGGTGTCAAGCTGTCGCCAAAAACATCGACCAGACACCGTGCCTCGCAATTAGCCAATAACAGGTCGTACCTAAGGCATGTTCCCGTACAAAGTCTAATCCGTGCATGAACTGCTGCCTGTTGGCCGCCAAACGCATGGAACCTACACCCTAGTCATCTTTAATCTAGAGGCCGAAAGGAGCGATTTTTTGACCAAGATCATAATGAGCGATGGGGCTCATTTTCACCTCAGTGGGTACGTAAACGGACGTTAAGGGTTTTACGTGAACCCCTACCTAGAGGGCAATAATGCACGGTGCTCTTAACACATAGTGGAAACAAAGCATCCACCAGCGCCCCCAGAATGGCTTACCAAACCATCAAGGTTGCAATTCTCTGCCATGACTCTGTGTAAGCCATAACGGACCCCTTGGTGAGAAGTTGGGTCATCTAAACCCAAACTGCGTCTCTAGTTTTGATCTCGCCTTTCATAATCAAAACAGATCCGCGTCGACAAGACACATCTCCACACGCTTGCGAAACAGCACCCAACCTTAAGCAAGAAAGATTATGATTATCATGTCGCACTTAATGAATGCGACAACCGGCTCTGTTTAAAGGATCTTTTTCATTTAGACATATTAATTTCTCCATTTTCATCAACGGTTCATAATCTTCTCAACGCCAGTCAGGACTGAGTCACGCACACACTTCAACATGCCAACGCCGGCCTTTTCATTATTTGCTACTACTCTGACGGAATCTTATTTTAGCCACTAGGATCCCCAGCCGTAGCCAGTTTCCCTATTCACCTACTTTCAAACACACTTACACCTTTTAAGCTATGAGCCTACTTCATCAGTTTCTCATGTACCTGGGTAGACAGTGGGTAAGTAAACAAAAATATCGCTTCTGGGGCAGCATTAATTTACGAGCAATGTTCGGGGAGCAATATAAACGCTCCAAGTGTTTGCAGAGTGCGCTGTACGCTGGAGGAGTCCTCGGGCCCCTTTTTTTTAGGAAACAGCTGGCCAAATTACAACAGTAGACGGTGCACGCTATAGGGTGTTGTTAGCTGTTTTTTTTTTTCTGCCGAAATTTAACAAATTAGGGCTGCAGGGCATGTGATTCCAATAGGACTGGGCAACGGCAAACATTACGCGAGCCAAAACCGATATTCTCACGGCGGCGTTTCCGGGTCGCCTTATTCCTCGTTTTGGTAATTTAAATCAGTAAACAGATGTGAAAATATCTCAAATGGAGTATATAAACACAGTTTCTCTGAAGGTAAATTTTTAGATTCTTAAAACGCATTTGGTAATTATTAAGGCTGAGATTTTGGTTTTATGTCTTTAAAGTTGCTGGGAAACTACATACATGCCGAACGCGATTTTAGTTATATTCCTCTCTTCATTTGTGCACAAGTTCAAAAATAAACCTAAACAGTACTATATAATATTCTTATTCTCTTTTACCTCTTAGGATACTTATTTAAAAACAGTCCCAGTAACGTTTTTTAAAGTAAAATACAACCCTTTTTAAATTTGGTTTTCCAAATCTAACGACCAAAAAAAGTTCTTGCAGTCCAAGTTTTAAATCTCGACCTTAACGCGTTTAAGCTGAGTCACGAATAGGCAAGTCAGCCCGTGCCGCAGTCCTTCAGTCAATAAATAATGCTGTTTATTCGTATATTTATATAAAAAAGCAACTTTAGTATTTGATTTAATAGTTAAAATATTTATTTGCCATTTTATTTACAAAATATTTTTTTATAGGAGTATTATTCAAATACCTGCTAAATTCTAATTTTGAAGTGAAATATAATGACCTTATTTGTTTGCATTAGTTTTTAAGTTCATTTTATTAAACTCACACATAAATCAGAAATCATTTACATGCCTTAAGAAAATACTTTTTTTAGAAAGATAGAAGAAGCATTGGTAAATAATGCAAAAAAAAAAACAACAACAATGGGATCTTGAAGTACCCACAGAAAAAACTGAGTTGTAGAATCAGTAACAAATTTCAGAGAATCAGTAAATATTTTGTCTGGCTGAGGACCTACAACGAAAGTTGTAAATTTAGACAAACAATTTTGCAAGAATTTTAGCTTCTGTTAAAAAATTTTGCTGAGCTGGTTAAATATTTTATTTGTCTAGGCGAAAATTTTGTTTGATTTAAAAATCAAATAAAAATATTATTAGAGACTATTAAATAAATTGACTAAAAAAATAAATTATGTTGAACAAGAATTTGTTTGAAAAATTTTTTTTGTAGTTTTTTGTGTGCCAGGCATTTGTTTTTTACCATCCCTTGCAAAATGATTTCTTAGAGATATTTAAAATTCTACTGTTTGGTATTTTATCTTACAATTTACTTTAACTTTAATACGTTGGGGAGCTTATAACAAGTTTTTGGATTTTTTCTACATTAGTTTTAAGTAAAAATAAAAAAGAATCTAAATGGTGGTTTCCGTTAAAATAAATCATTATAAATTATGGCGGTTCAAAGTGAGTTATATAAAAGCTTAATGTTTAAAGTAACTTTTAATGGAACTTCACTTATAAGTTTCTGCAAACAAATTATTGCTGCTTTTCTTAACGTGTTATTTTACTTACTGGTGGCTGCAAAAATAACAACTAACACACCCTAAAAACTACATTCTCTAACAATTGCCATGACTAACTAGAGACTAATACAATTCTTGTAATAAAAAGAATGAAAACTAAGAATTTCTTCTTTATTTTATGATGCGTGAGCGTTTAAAGGATGTTGCTCAAGTACAATAGCGAATATAAAGATGATAATAATGGCAGCATCAATGATGAAGGAGGTATTTAATGGAGCTTTTACCAAGAATATTTTATACTAAATGTATGCATAATTTATGATTTCTAAGGGAATAAAAACGAGTGTTTTAAAAGTTAAAATAGGGCTGATATTTAAGAACAGATAACAATGAAAATGCCTGAATATATTATGGTATAATAATGGAAAATAATAAATCTATAAACACTTCTTAATATATTAAATTCAAAACATATATTAAATAAACGTTTTACTGTTTTGTTTAGCTTATCTCATGTGATCTTAATTGATCAAGATTTGCACTTTACTACTTTCCAATATATCTTCTTTAATATAATGCTTTGTGAGTTAATGCTAAAACCTGATTTGCACTTTATTACAACTTGGTGAATTTTAAATATTTTCTATTTGGTTCTTTCAGAAGTTATATATAAAAATAATTTTTGTAATAAAGTACTCTGAGAAGTGTTATCAGAAGTATTTTATGTAAAACTTTAATATCCAGAACGGAAGAACATACGATTCTATCACTAAGAGTAAAAAAATAAATGCCAAAACAAGCAAAACTATATACAAGCACGTCGGTTTTAATAAGGAAAATAAATACTTGGATTATTTCAAGGTGAATTTTTTCCACATTAGCCTACTTACAATTGTTACCCGAACCCTGTGCTACAATTTTGTTTTGAACATATTAACTCTATCTTAAAGTATTTTTACATGGGGACTATAGTTCGAGGTTCGATTTTTTCATTAAAGGCTTGCACCCCAACCTTTGTTCGCCATAAAAAGTTTTGAGAGCGAACCCTTTAGGTTTATTTTAAATCTTGGCAAATTTAAAAAGACGTCCAACTAATAAAAGGTGCAAATTTACATATATATATATATGTATATTTAAATAAAAATCAAAAAGAAAGAATAGCAAAACGTAGCGCTTAAGTTGAAACAAGAACAATCGTTAAAAAAAAAAAGGTTTGCATAGATCCAAAGACACAACATAGTAGTTCATATTACCGTGCGAACATGCTACAGAGTTTCCGTTGGCCATGTAAGTATGCTACTTTGTTTGTTTTTAATTTTGTTATTAAATGAAAGAAAATGAATCTTATATTAATAAATGTTTTATTTAAAGTTGGCAATTACTCGTATATATTAAACACA
Organism: Melanophora roralis; assembly: GCA_963583895.1. Lineage (NCBI taxonomy): Eukaryota > Metazoa > Arthropoda > Insecta > Diptera > Rhinophoridae > Melanophora > Melanophora roralis. The sequence continues at coordinate 23,544,597 of OY757189.1, read as the reverse complement.
AGATCAAATAAATGTCAGCCTCTATTATCCTCATAAATTTAAGCCCTTTTGAGCACATTTTTCATTACATTTTTAATTTGATTACGAATATGTTGTTTATTTTGTTAAAGTTGCTTCAGCGTTTCTGGTTTGTTTGCATAAATCTTGGTTTTCAGATATCCCCACAAAAAAAGTTCAAAACAATGTAATTAGATGACCGTGGGCCTCCACATCAACATCACCATTTCTTGAAATAAATTTTTGTGGAAAGAGCTCTTGTAGTAATTCTACTGTAATCCTGGCGCTATGTGTTTGAGCACCGCCTTGTTGATAACACAGTGCAACACGAAAAAAATAACCATATGCGGACATCACTACGTGAAAGAAGACCAAAAAAAAAGACCCGTGTCTCCCAGTTTTGCCCAAAGTCATGCACTTTTTTTTATGGGCCCCAAAGATTTGGGGCCTTGGTGCCATTTTGGCAAAAAGTGATAATTTTCTCAGGCTCATATCTTGCAAACCGTTCGGAATTTTAATTTACTCTTTGAGGCAAAGTTGTAGCCCTTATTTATAAAGAACAAAAATTGTAAACAAAAAAAATTAAAAATAAGAATAATTTTAAATCAAAATCGCAAAAAACTTTAAAAACTTCAAATTTTTTTTACCTTTTTTCCCCTGTTCAGGTCCATAGGTAGCAAACCGTTCAAAATTCAAGGAAACAATTAACTACAAAAATTTAGCTAATGTCCCAATAAACAACTTTTTAGAATATATAAACTTTCTAGGAATGATTTTTAACAAAGTTAAGGTAGCGCTTAGGTAGCCGCAAAAGTTAAAAATTTGCGAAAATGTATGCATGTACGTACATGTATGTAGTTATGAATCTATCTCATCCTTACGTTTAATCAAATTGCCTTAAATACATATATTGTATCTGTTTTTTGTGTAATAGAGAACTCTAATATGTGAATATGCATGGTGATAGCCGCGAAAAGTCTTGCAACTTAAACAGGTAGGCAAACATTAAAATTGGTTTAAATCCCAAACAACAAAATACATCATACACAATTCACAAAAATTATCGTTAATGGCCTTTAATTATATTATGTACATACTCTTTTTTATTGCTTTGTTAATTACTTTTTAATAAAGATTGCTTATGCCACCAAAAAATTACGTTTGTACCTACTACCTCTTTTTGTAATAAGTGAGGACAATCCAAAAAGAAAATAGTAATTGTATAAATATAAAATTATTGCACCCAAGCTTATCAAGAAATCAAATACAAAAATTTACCTAAGATCTCAGTAAATAACTCACGCGATCACGCACCGACCGAACACGCATCAAGGGACGCAGCTCACAATATAAAAGCAACGCGAAAGCAAACGTAGTATTAAGAACTGTAAGCCGGTAAACAGGATTAATCGCGCAGGTGATCATAATGCAACGAGTTGCTATGCATGCGTTAATTACACACCTTGTATAAATCGACATGCTGAGAAGAACAAAACTTATAAAGCAACTATAACGGCCACACTGCCAGTGCTTGCACCTGAAAATTTTGTATTCCCAAGGCCGCCAACTCCAGATCGTAGGACAGAATTTACAGACATGATTGCAGCAAGTGGTGTTACCTATCAAGTCGATTTGATACCGATTATGAGCCCCAACAGGGAAGAGATGGACCACAACTAATACAACAAATGAAAATAGATTTCATTGTGGCCATATTACGACTATCAAAGCGACTTGCCGTATTTTGGACTGCGTTTTTTAAGCAAAGAAAACTTACACATGCTAGTGTTAATGCTACCGTGTACCGCAAACGGCAAGCTGAATTTCAGACCCTCTACACATTTTAAATGTTGAAAATTCGTTCGCTTACTGCAACAATATAAAAGCTTTGATGGTAAAAATGGGAATGAACTATGTACATCGCTAGTGAGCGGAGATTATTTATTGATGATTCTGTTTTAAGTTTGAAAACAGTGTTGTTGCAAGTGTGGAACCGAAAATCTACGAAAATAAATGGAAGATTTGCTGTGATTTGAAGGTCATCAATATTTTGCAAGGGATCATCATTAAGGGCAGCTTTCCAAAATTCTTTTGTTTTTTTTGTAATTGGGATTAATAAGGTATATGAAGAAGAAAAAGCTGATGATGGAGGGGAGTCTGGAAGCAACGTGCGTGTGAACCATAAGGTTTGAATCAGAGTCAGATTCGGACGACGATTTTTATCCTCAACTTAAGAGAATGCGATTTGCAAGTCCAGGGCCATAAATATTATAAACATAATACGAATATTTTTTTTATAACTTTTTTGTAATAGACAGCACAATATTCCAATGTTAAAGAAAATAAAAAACAAATGAAATGTAAAAATTTTCGCAAATTTTTAACTAACTACATGTATGTACATGCATACATTATCGCAAATTTTTAACTTTTGCGGCTACTTAAGTGCTACTTTAACATTGTTAAGAATCATTCCTAGAAAGTTTATATATTCCAGAAAGTTGTTTATTGAGATATTATGTAAATTTTTGTAGCTGAGTGTTTTCTTGAATTTTGAGCGGTTTGCTACCTACAGACCTGAACAGGGGGAAAAAGGTAAAAAAATTCTAACTTTTTAAAGTTTTTTGCGATTTGATCTAAAATGACTCTATTTTTAATTTTTTAATTTCACAATTTTTGTTCTTTATAAAAAGGGCTAAAAAGTAATAAAAAATTCCGAACGGTTTGCAAGATATAAGCCTGGGAAAATTATCCCATTTTGCAAAAATGACACCAAGGCCCCCAATCTTTGGGGGCCCATTAAAAAAGTACATGACTTTGGGCAAAACTGGGAGACACGGGTCTTTTTTTTTGGTCTTCTTTCACGTAGTGGTGTCCGTATATGGTAATTTTTCCATTACTTAAAAAATTACACACAGTGTAACACATGTTTATCAAGCTCAAGACAATGGCAGTTGTGACATTTAAAAGTTTTCAAGCTTATCACGATATCGCTACCTAATGACAGTTTACGTTACGCCGCTCAAGTAAGGTTCAATGATTTTTCCTGACCAAGTTGCACACCAGACTGTCACTTTTAATGGATGCAAGGGTGAGTGATAAATAATTTAAGAGCTTTTTATTGCCCAGAACCGCCAATTCTATTTATTTACATATCCATATAAATTAAAATGTGCCTCGTCACTCATTACGACTTTTTAATGAAAATCGGGGTTGTCATGGGTTGTCATATTTTAACGATTAAAACACGTTAGTTTACAAATAATTTTTCCACAATTAATTTGCCAAGTTTCTATTTTACGACTGCCAAATATGAATTGTCAAGATTAATGTTTACCAAACAAAGTATTATACCTTGCCGGCGGACACCCTTTATTATACGCAAAAATCCCTGGAGGAGCGTGTTTCCTTCATCAATGAGTAAAACCATTTATAAAAACATACTTTTATAAAAATGTTGGTTATCATGTTTACTTTTAAATTTTTGGCGTTAAAATTTTACTTTTATAGTTTTTCGAAAACAAAAATGAAAATTCATGGTGCAACATATCGGATTAGCCATCTATCGCTTTAAATTTGGACCAGCGGTTATTTCGCATCTAGCAATACTAATGTCATTCTATTTTGTCACAAAAATTCAGTATACTATCTCCGCTAAACGAAATGAGTCAACTTACGCTTAAGCAGCATTGGGATTTATTGTAAATTTATGACCACAACAAAGAAAGTTGGTCGGAAATTGGATGGAAATGTGTTCCAAATTTGGTCGCAGAGATGGACAAACAGTGCCTAGTACACGAAAGCTAATTGCAATAACTTGTTGAACTGGTTTCATTATTAATGCGCCAATACCTGTGCGTGCTCATAAAATGCGTACACCCGAAAATATTAAAGCTGTGACTTTCTTTGATAATGAGGACGGTCAAGGGAAACACCTATCGCACCAGCAGGTACCCTCTATTTGTGTTTTTGATGTCAACGATGTATGGTTTTAATAGAATGTTGCACTTGCCGTACATCTTGTTAAAAGATGGAGTTAAAATTAAGGCCAGAAAATTATTTTATAGTTATTTTGCATAAAGAAAAATACGATTTATAGTCAATGTATAAGTAGTAAAAAAAACCTAAAAGTTTTTCAAACCCATGTGGTAATAAACGTTTACATATACTAAAGATCTTGAATGGCTTGAGCTGTTTATGGCTTCTTACAAAAATTACCATCGTAAATCGCCCAACATCCGCTGGTGTTAAACGCCAGGCCATGCTTAATGTTATGCTTAACCAAAAGAACACAATTTATAGTTTATTTGAGTACCGCACGAGCATGCAAGTACTTCGTAAAAGTAATTTAGGGCTGTTTAGTCATAAAATCAAAAGGATAAAATAATAACAAGATAGCGTAAACTTTTCATTTGAAAATGTAAAAGCATCTTAACATATGTGTGATTTTCTTATTAAATCTTTATAGTTATGGCAACGTTTTTACAACACATATTTAAATTACACTGGTCTACATATATTGACTAGAAAAACTTTCTTAAATTACATTTTTATTAATGTTCTCTTTTTTTTAACCCTAAGCAAGCTGTTACTTAAATCATAGCGGATAGCCTTCCTTTTAAGAGCATGAGTTGCTATCTCAATTGATTAAACAAATTGACCTTCATGAACCGAAACAAAAAAAATTTATATTTTCTTAATAAAATTATCTTCATGAACAAATTTTTTAAAGCAAAATAGTGAAAAAAATCCTTCATATGTTAACCACAATTGAGAAATGTAAATCCCTATATATATTATAAAATCAAGGTGTAAGTTTGTTTGTTTGTTTGTTTGTCACGCAATCACGCCTAAATGGCTAAACCGATTTTCATGAAATTTGGAATGTAAATACCTTGAAGCCCTGGGTGTGCGATAGGCTATATGTTTTTGGAAAAAGGGGAGGTGCCACGCCCACAGCACTTTAAATCTAACTGTACTTCTACTGCAAAAAACTAACTTTTAATCCTGGTGCATATGTTGCACCGATTTTTTCAAAATTTTTTACACATTTATAAGGCCTCTAATGGAAAAAAATTTTAAGGCAAAAAAGGGGGTGGGACCACGCCCCCTAAATCAAAAATTATATGATAGGCACTTATTCCAGACCAATTTTTTTGAAATTAGTTCGCATATAAACGGCTTCCAAGTTAAAATTTTGGAGGTAAAAAAGTGGGCGGTGCCACGCCCACAAAAATTAAACTTTTTTTGCTGGTACTTTTATTGCACCCATTTTTTTCAAACTTGACACACATATAAAAGGCCTCTAATTCTGGACACAAGCTAGGTGCTGTTGCGCCCACAAAAATTTTAATCTTCATGCTGGTTCTTCTTTTGTTGGAATTTTTATGAATCTCAAAAATTTACCAATAATTTTTATTTTCGATACAATAATTAGTGGCACAAAGATGGACAAACGTGCAAAGTTATGTTAAGATAGAGCAATATTTGAGCCAGTTATAGCCGAAAACGCTTATTCCGGGAGGATATTTGTATAGGAGCTAGGTCAAAAAATTAACTGATCATCACCACAAACAACATGCTTTTTTCCTATGCCAAAAAACATATCTGTTCCAAATTTCATCGAAATATCTGCAAAAATGCGGTCTCTACTATGTTCAAAAGCATACATTAACTCCCTGCCGGACTGACGGACTGACATATTTTAATCGACTCAGGATGTGATTCTGTGTCGATCGGTGTAATTAGAGATAGGTCTGAGACCTTTACTTTTGTAGGGTATAAATATTTTTACAAAAACATAATCAAATTTGGCTATAACAATATAAGATAACTTTAAACTCCTTTTGAAAAACACTCGAAATGTAATTATACTATAAATTAAGAACTACAATATATATATATATATATATAAATACATATATATACATATATGCAACTGTAAGAAATGATGTCCTCCTAAACGCAATTTTCTTTGCGGTAAGAAATTTTAACTTTACCTTTATAAACATTGTCAAAATCTTAGGGGTCGTGTCACGGGAGAAATTGAAACTTTAAACTGACAAACAATTTCCGCTTAAGAAGGTAGTCAATGCTAAATGAAGATTCTTTTTTACCAGAGATGCAATGTATGCAAAGTTTGAGCCGAAATATTATCCAAGATTTAACTGCACATTTAATTTGTTATTACTTTTGCGAAATAACATGTCATGAAGGTATGTGCCATATTAAAATCAATTTACCTGCAGTTTATTCCACCATATAATAATTTTTTATTTTATTTTTGTTTCGAAATGGGCATGCATAAGGTATCTATGTGTGTAAACATGATAATAAGGTAACAGTTCGCTTTGACCAAAAACTAAACAACCTTTGCGAAATTAAGAAAATTAAATTATTATAAAAATTTACAGTTTTATTGCTTTCAATATCAAAATCAATAACAATGTATCTGTAAAATATTAATGCTATAAAAATAGTTTTTATGCGTAATTTCACCTCGACTCCAATATTTACTTCCAGTCTTCGATATTCTTCTTCGGGAATCGGAAGTACATACATATGTATTAGAAATAATTTATTATAATTGCCATTGATTGAGTGCAGAAATTAAATTAAAAAATATTTAGAACTGCATTTATTTAAAAACAGGAAATAAAGTTTTTCACAGATTTATAGAAGCAAGCCGCACACTTTTTATTAAAATTTATTATCTCATCCGTTTTTAACTACGCACATGCATGTATCTTCAAGAATGTTAAAAAAACACCTGCAAAACTATATACGCCAAATTTTTAGCACACTATCATAAAATATTTATTTCGATTATTTTACAGTTTTTTAATTTTTATAAACTAACAGTATTCAGCCATTTAAAATGGTTTCCCTACCTGCTTTGCTAAAACTGATAAATCTTTACAAAACAAGAAATAATGATTTTTGTAAATAAAACTTTTGCATTCCTTATTTTAACAATGGTGAGTAAAAAGTTACCTGCGAGTATGTACGTAAAATGTAGCCCAAAATGCCATTATAACTTATTTGCACATTGCTTTGGCACATCAAAAACGATGTACCTGCAGCTAATCAGTAAAATGTAACCCTTTAATTGCCAAATTGAGTCACTTTTATTACACTATGCCTAAAAAACAATAAACATCTTTTTTATTGCTGACACCTTTCTATAAATATTCCTATAAATACTAGAAAAAAACTGTCTTTCTTTTAGATAGACCTTTCATATAGAAAAGGCAAGACGCAAGACACGCAAAAGAATTATAAAAAATAAATTGCAAACAAAAATTACAAATTAAAAAATAACAATTATATCTCTAAATAAAAATATGCCGGGAAGAAGAAAATCATTTTTAGATAGAGTTTCCAGAAACTCACAAGCAAAGCGAAATGCAAGGCAAAATGAAACAACACAGGAGCAATATGATCGCGTCAGCAGTCAAGTTCAGCGCCAACGCTTATTTAGATCAATGGAGTCTGAAGAAAATCGAAACATTCGCCTACAGCGACAAAGTCTTCGCCAATCTTCCTTAAGAGCTTCAGAGACAGAAGAACAAGCCAATAGTCGACGTTCTCAACAATCACAACGCCAGTCTTTCTTAAGATCTTTAGAGACTGAAGAGCAAACAAATATTCGACGCACCCAACAATCTGAACGCCAGTCATTCTTAAGATCTGTAGAGACTGAAGAGCAAACGAATATTCGACGCAACCAACAATCTGAACGCCAGTCTTTCTTAAGAGCTGTAGAAACTGAGGAGCAAACGAATATTCGACGCACCCAACAATCTGAACGCCAGTCTTTCTTAAGATCTTTAGAGACTGAAGAGCAAACGAATATTCGACGCACTCAACAATCTGAACGCCAGTCTTCCTTAAGAGCTGCAGAAACTGAGGAGCAAGCAAATATTCGAAGACGTGTACAAAACCAACACCAGATAGAACAAAGAAGTACAGAAACAGCACTAGAGTCCACTACGCGACGTAATATTGCATCAGAGAGTATGGCACTTCGGCGCCGGAATTTTAAAAGATCAAGTTGGATGGTATTTAACAAAGCGGCTTTTGAATACGACAAAATGCTTGATTATAGCGGACACAGTCAAGTAAAAATTGGATCCATGACTCATGAATGCAGATATTGTGGTGCACTGAAGTGGAAATCAGAAACTCCTGGGATGTGCTGTAGTGCAGGTAAAATCAAAATACCATTTCTGCAAGCTCCTCCAGAGCCTTTAAAAGAATTTATTATGGGACAAACAAATGAATCCAGACATTTTTTAAAAAACATTAGAAAATATAACTCCGCATTTCAAATGACATCCTTTGGAGCAGACACAGATGTTGTTTTACCAGGATTTTCTCCTACGTTTACCATTCAAGGACAAATTTACCACAAAATTGGATCTTTGTTACCAATGAATGACCAGGAACCAACGTTTTTGCAAATCTATTTTATGGGCGATGAAAGAGCAGAAGCAGAGAGAAGATGTGAAGTAATACAAGGTGTTCAAAGGAGCATTATTGAAGGTTTACAAAGTCTGCTTCATAATCAAAATGCTTTAATAAGAACATTCAAGACGGCTCTTGAAAATATGCCTGATGAAACATACAAAATAGTGATTTATTCTGATAGAGCTCCTAGCGGAGAACATGAACGCCGATATAATGCTCCAGTTATCAATGAAGTTGCAGCATTAATAGTGGGAAATCATGATTCACCACGCGATATTGTGCTTCAAACGCGTACTGGAAACTTAAGTAGGGTAGCAGATACCCATCGGTTTTACGACGCTCTGCAATATCCACTAATTTTTTGGGCAGGACAAGAAGGATACCATTTTCAGATTCCCCAAACTAATGTGGTAACTGGTACTTCTATTCAAAACAAAAAAGTATCATGTATGGACTTCTATGCATTTCATATCATGGTGCGTCGCAATAATTTTAACCTGCTGGTACGTTATAAGCAACTTTTCCACCAGTTTTTGGTTGATATGTATGTAAAAGTTGAAAGTGAGCGCTTGCGGTACATTTCATTAAATCAACAAAAGTTAAGAGCAGATACTTACATACATTTGCGAGATGCTGTACATAATGATGCTAATGTAGATCCTAACAACCTTGGTCAGATGATTATTCTTCCTTCAACATTTATTAATAGCCCACGTTATTTACACGAATACACACAAGATGCGTTTACTTACGTTCGTTCTTATGGTAGACCTGATTTGTTTTTGACATTTACCTGTAATCCAACATGGAAGGAGTTGAGTGATGAGTTAATGGTGGGTCAAAGGCCAATGGATAGGCATGATTTAATTGCTAGAGTCTTTCGTCAAAAAGTTCAAAAATTTGTGGCAATTCTTACTAAAGGCATGATTTTTGGAGAGCATCAGTGCTATATGTATTCAATTGAGTGGCAGAAAAGAGGTTTACCTCATTTGCATCTGCTTCTTTGGCTTAAAAATAAAATACGAGCCAACCAAATTGACAAAATCATTTCCGCTGAAATCCCTGATTCACATTCAGATAAGGATCTTTATGATCAAGTGGTAAAAAATATGATACATGGGCCATGTGGTCAACTTAATCCAGCATCACCATGCATGAAAAACGGAAAATGCACCAAAAAATTTCCTCGCCAGTTGTTGCAAGAAACGCAACAAAATGAAAATGGTTATCCTTTGTACAGGCGAAGATCACCTAATGATGGCGGCCACACTGCAAAAGTTTTTGTAAGAAATATGCAGGAAGAAGTTGTAATAGACAACTCATGGATTGTGCCATATTCTCCGCTATTGCTTAAGACCTTTAAAGCGCATATAAACATTGAATTGTGTAACTCTGTCAAGGCCATTAAATATATTTGCAAATATATAAACAAAGGTAGTGACCAGGCAATTTTTAATTTGCACCACGAACATGACAATATACATTCAAGAAACGAGGTGCAAATGTATCAAGCTGCCCGTTATGTAAGCAGTAACGAAGCGGCGTGGCGTTTACTAAGTTTTCCACTTCATGAGCGATATCCAAGCGTAACACATCTATCTGTTCATTTAGAAAATGGCGAGAGAATGTTCTTTAATGAAAGTAACTTTGCGCAAAGAGTCTTAAATCCTCCAAAAACTACTTTGACAGCTTTTTTCGAATTGTGCAAAATTGATGATTTTGCTAGAACACTTTTTTATGCTGATGTTCCAAAATATTTTACATGGAATATTGCGCAAAAAAAATGGAAGCGTCGAAAGGTTGGAAAATTAGTAGACAATTGGCCCGGTATAAAAGAAGGAGATACCCTTGGTCGTATATATACAGTACATGTAAGCAATATTGAATGCTATTGCCTAAGAATGCTGCTACACAATATAAAGGGACCCAAAGGCTTTTCCGACTTAAAATTTATTAATGGTAATATTTGCGAAACCTTTCGCGAGGCATGTGAATTATTAGGCTTAATGGAGAACGATACTCAATGGGATTTAGCAATGCAAGAAGCAGCATTGTGTTGTTTCCCATGCAAAATGAGGGAATTATTTGCCATTTTGATAGCACTATGTGGATTATCAAAACCTTTAGAGCTTTGGCAGAAATACAAACAGGATTTGTCTGAAGATATCCTACGTAGGAAGAAGTTAATAAATCCTAACTTAACTTTTGACGATGAAATTTATAATGACGCACTTATAATAATTGAAAATAAAGTTATTGGAATGGTTGGTCAAGATATTGGACACTTCGGTATTCCAAGGCCAAATCGATTGGAAAATGTCGCGGATGATTTGTTGCGAGAACAAAGCTTCGACACTTTAATGTTAAATGCTCAAGTTACAGAAATGGTGCCAAAGCTAATTCCTGAGCAAAAACGAGTTTTTGATCAAGTGTTGCAGGAAGTTAATAAAGAGGAAGGAGCGTTATTATTTTTGGATGCACCTGGAGGCACTGGCAAAACATTTTTGTTAAATCTATTGCTGGCGTATGTTCGTAAGGATTCAAAAATTGCCCTGGCAGTAGCCTCTTCAGGGATTGCGGCTACGCTTCTTAACGGTGGGCGCACGGCACACTCTGTCTTTAAACTTCCCCTAGAACTAGCCGAAACTGAAACACCAACTTGCAATATTGGAAAAAGCAGCAGCCGGGGTTTATTACTCCAACAATGTAAATTACTGGTATGGGATGAATGTACTATGTCTCACAAACATGCGATAGAAGCTATTAATCGTAGTCTACAAGACATAAGAAGTTCTAATAAACTAATGGGTGGAATGGTTGTTTTGCTGGCTGGAGACTTTCGCCAAACTTTACCTGTAATACCAAGAGGAACTGCAGCTGATGAAATTAATGCCTGCATTAAATCATCGCATCTTTGGAATAAAATTATAAAAGTGAATTTGACTACTAACATGCGAGTGAAACTTTTTAATGACAAAGAAGCTGGTGAGCATGCAGCCGAGTTGCTTAAAATTGGTAACGGTGAGGTAATAAAAGATGATAATGGAGCTATATCATTCAAAAAGGGGTTTTGTACATTGGTTTCATCAGGAGAAGAGCTCATATCTAAAGTGTATCCCGAAATTAATCAAAATATGGTGAACACAGCCTGGTTGTGTGAAAGAGCTATTCTAGCTGCGAAAAATAATTGCGTAGCTCAAATTAATCATCAAATTCTGGATAAAATTTCGGGTGAGCTTAGCATTTACAAATCATTTGATACTGTAATGGACGAAGAGCAGTGCACAACATACCCTTCTGAATTTCTTAATTCTATCGAACTCTCTGGAGTTCCTTCACACAAAATAGCTCTCAAAATTGGGGTACCTATTATACTTTTGAGAAACCTTATTGCACCGAAACTATGTAACGGGACAAGACTTCGAGTTTCGCACCTAAGCCGTAACATTATTGGAGCAACAATTCTAACAGGGCCCTCCGCTGGGGAAGATATTTTTATACCCCGTATACCAATTATTCCAAAAGGGTTGCCTTTTAGTTTTAAACGTTTGCAATTTCCAGTAAAGTTAGCATTTGCTTTAACAATCAATAAATCCCAGGGTCAAACTCTCCAGGTTGCTGGTTTGCACTTGGAAACCCCCTGTTTTTCCCATGGACAGTTGTATGTCGCCTGTTCTCGGGTGCCAAGTGGTAAAAATTTACATATTTTTGCACCAAATGGAAGAACTCCCAACATAGTGTATAACAGCGTTTTATCAAGCAGCTAATCACCTTTTATTTTTTATTATAAGCTTCAAACTAAGCTATAAAGGTTTTTAAAGTAGTTTAAAAAATCTAGGTTTATGTACATGTTTATGAGTTGAATGTTTATGTGAAAGTTTTGTTAACAACATTAGAGGGCACATAACATCATTCGATTCTATTTGAAATTAACAACATTGTCACCTCACTGGAATGAGCAAAATTTTAATTGGAATCGAATTTACCCCCAGTTTTATATGCATTTTTAAGCTGGACAATTGCTTCCAAATTTTACACTTTAAGATTATTCCCGTGCAACGCCGGGTAGGGTAAGCTAGTAAAAATATATATTTATTTAGTGTTAGCCATATTCTACAATGCTGGCTAGTGTTATTTGTGTTTGACTCAAAAAAAAAAAAAAAATTAATCTAAAGGATTTCTCGTCATATGTCTTTCGAAATGGCATTCACATAAATAAATTTGTGTACATGGCTCTTTAGTACAAATGTCGACATAAAGGAAAAAGAATATGTCACATCCATACTTACATACATATTTGCTTTCATCCGCAAATGTGAGTGTCAGTGATGCTTGTCTTACATTAGTGCATTTGTGCTTTTTTATATATACTTGCATACATACGTAGATCATATTAACTCGTAAATAGCCTTTTATTGTTATGTAAATATCTTTGTAAATATACTACATATTAACTAATATGTATTAAACGACTTGTGTTATCTAATGGATTTGTTAGCATAAAACTAAATAAACATTGACAAATGCAGTAACCAGGAATGAAATACAACAAAAAATGTGCCGTAATTTAAGTTGATCAAGGACCTTCTTTGTTTGCATACATCTGTGCTATCATGAAAAAAGTTATTAGGTTTATGGTGTCACTAAAAAATTTAAAAGGATATTTTTAAGTAATTTTCCTTATGTGAAATGTATGTATGTCAGGTATTTTTTATTAAGAAAATGTTGTAAAAAAAGTACATAATAAAAGTAAAAAAATATATGTTAAAGTTATATATTTAATTGCATACTATGAGGATTTTTTAGCAACTACGAATTTATTTTTTATACATTGTTTATTTAACACAATTCGAAATTTTTATTGAAAGAGGAGATTTTAAACCATTTAATTCTAAAACATTGGTTCTTTTGATAAAATTGATATTTCAAAATTATGAGATACTCAACCACTGAATAAAAGCAACATGGGTTTCGGTAGCTGCGGCTTGCTTTTATTCTGTCTCACACCGAAAATAATAATTTCATTAAGTTACTAAAGGGGTAATTCAAGAAACAATCCACATTTTTTTTTTAAATAAATAGTTGTTTTTATATAATTGTTTTTTTTTTTTTTTATTTTAAAATATTTTTCAAAGGACCACAGTCAGATAAAAATTTCAACGAAGCATTTTCAAAACTAGCCTTTAGCGATTTATTAAAATAAAAATTTAACAAAAAGTTTAATTCGCTTAAAATAATTATTATTACATAAAACGTTAAAAAACAGATTTAATAAATTAAACAGTTGCGTCAATTTTAATTTTATTATGTGTATGCAACACTGGTAAGACGTTAAGCCTGTCCTCTGTCATGCTTGATATCAAACATGTTTTAATACGGAAAAGGGTGGCAAATTACCTTTCACTCGTGGCATGACTGGCCGGCATTGAAACAAAAATTATGAATATTTTTTGCAAGTTTTGGTAAATATCTGGGTCACACCTTAGTAAAGCAACTTTTATATTCTCTGGGCGGTCTTTATGAATTTTCCATTTTGGTTTCCAATGCAATATTTCAGCAGTTTTTTATCAATTTAAAAAATTTTATTTAATCTGTAAGTTGTGGAATCAAAATTTCTAAGTCAGTAAATGTAGTAATATTCTGAGGAAGAAGTTGAGGAATGTTAAACAAATAAAGGACGTCCTTTGAGAAACGTGTGCTTAAGTCTTGTCAAACAAATCCAATTAAGGGTATGTAGTCCTTAATGTGGTAGTATATTTTGAAATCTTCAAAATGATTTTTTCTTTCAGATCTAGGCTTTTCAACTGAAATTCCCATATACTAACGAAAATATTTTTTGCCTCTTTAAAAATAGTTTTAAATGGTGTTCATGGCTTCATTCCTTATAGTCTTCATTCCTTTTAGACACTTTATCTGGAATTTTAAAAGAGATAATCCTTTTTGTAAATTTATATCCTGCTTTTGTAGAATAGCACAAAGCGGCTATGTGACAGTAAGAACATAATTAAGAATATGTAATCCGCAAATAAATTCAAAAGTGTAAGTAAATAACAATAAGGTTTTTGAAGACGTATCCCTATCTTTCCACTCTTATATCTTTTCCAATGCCTCTACTATGTTAAATTTATTGTTAAATTTATTCATGACGATCCACAAATCGGGCTTCATTAAATGGATACAACTTTGTACACCTTGCATTACATATAGGATGATGTTTTTGTAAAAATTTGCTGGTTTCTTTGACAAACGATATATTTTTTTGTATTATTGGTACCTTATTGCTTCTTGATATCGATTTTTTAAGTTAATGGAAATATTAATGCGTTGTTTTTTATTTTTTTGCAGTTTCTGTTACTTTTTTTACTGCTCCATTTTCTGCCAACATTAAAGGATATCCGTTAGTTTCAATTTCTACACAATTTTCAAGACCAACTGTTTTTAAAGCTCTTAAAACTACATTTAACTGGCTCAAAAATTACTTTTTTCATAAAACTTATTTAAATTTTCCGTGTGTGCACCGGTGATCATGTGGCCCCAGTAAGTAATTTTTTTTTGACAAAAAGTAAATCAAAAAAAATACATGGTGTCTGGTGGCAAACTTATATTTTTGAATATGATTATTTCAAAAAGTAATTAACGGTGCATAGTGATGGTGGCGCCGTTGGAGTTATAGATTATGCGGATTTGTCAGTCACGATGTCGCAAAGGTCGAGTTAGCGTCACGAGTTCGTTATGAAGGCATTTTTTAAAATTAATCATTCTTGCGTAATTGCTCGTCTACGATTTCTTTCAAGATTCGGTATTCGACAGAGTGTAAATTTAATTCGTTCATGGGTGCAGAAATTCCGTGCAACTGTGTCAGTTTAAATGTCCAACGGCTAATGCCCCAATCGATCTGAAAGGACTCTCGACATGTTTGAACTGATTGAAAACAGGCTAGGTTAAAGTCCGCGACTTCCAAAAAAGAGCAGCCGACTAGACTTCCAGGAGCAATTATCTATGAAATTTAAAAAAAGTTCCATTATTTTGAAATTCTAAACGTTTAAGGACTGAAAGAGAGTGATTTTGATTTACACAAAAATTTTTGATGTTGGAAAGTTTTCGCATTGTAAGTCTCGTTTTTTTGAAGCGACAAAGCTCATTTCACTCAAATGGTCACGTTCATATCAAAGCGGCCGTAACTGTTCTCTAAAACCCGCAGCCCTTGATTTAAATATCAAAACCCATTGGATTGCTTTAAGGTTACTGTTTGGCGTGCCTTATCGACGCACTCAAGTTCAGACGACGAAAACCAACGGTGAAAATCATCGATGCATGATTTTTACCAAACCTGCGAGCTAATCGATTGTACTCTTCACAAGCGTGGTTTACACAGGATGGGACGACTTCACATGCCAGAGCTTCGAAGAATTTGCTTCGAAAAAATTTCCTCCTAAAGCCTTGGGGACATCCCGTGGCCAACGAGGTTGCCCAATCTAACTCCCATGGAGCTAAATTGAACTAAAATCTCTGTTTTGAACAGCGAATATAACTCGGCGAAAGATATATCTTTAAAAATTCAAATCCACATTTTTATTACATTGTTTAATGCTCTTAATAAAGCTTTGTTTCAATTATTACGTTTTTTATTTAAGTTTGGAAATACAAATCTGTCATCAGGCACCCCATCAATCACCCTGTATATACTATACTGTCCATTTTTTAGCACAGCCTTCACTAAAATATCCTCACGGTATAAACATTTTAAATTAAAACTTTCAAATATTAAAATAAAATAATTGATAAAACATAGTGTATACATACTGTGAATACTACAAGATCTGTCATGGCTTCTTGGAATTTACTTTTAACCCCAAAATACATTTTTAAATAGAAACGTGTCAAAGAAATTTTGTGAAGAGTGGTCTTTTATTATGCGTACCTCCTTAATAGGCATTAATTCGGAACGAAAGTCACCTTACCCGACGTACCGTTTACTCTTATGGGCATAATTAGCAAATAATATATTGTGGTGTAGGATGTAAAATGGTTGGTTTCTAACGGCTATAATTTTTTTTATATTATTTTTTTGATGATATTTTAAGGTGTTAAGGGATTTTTTGTAAATGTACTTGTACTTTGCTTTCTTTAAACACTATTTAATATTTTCTTTAGCATTAATATTTAAGCTGTGATTGCAAATCCCTTTTTATATGTATATGAGTTTAAAATAGTTTTTTTGTAATTTTTATTATGACAAAATTGTAGTTTTGCTACCAAGTCTCTTCCAAGCAATGACTTTGATTCCCATGTTGCTCTGCTTGCTTAAAAATATAATGGTGTGAAATTACTATTGTAGATGTCAAATATATTCCCCATGTCCCAAAACACAATTGTACAATTTTTCCTTAACAAGAACCATTTATTTGCAGTTTATTATTTTGTTTTATTTCGCATTTTACTTCACTGACTAGTTATTTAGCTTTTTATTGAGATTGTAAAAATATTATTTACTTGTTTAGATGGGATTGTAACGAAACTCATTTTAAAAGGTATGAAATACTTAAAAAAAGCGTCTTAAAGTTATATTAAATTCGATATTTCCTTAATGTGATATCGTGTAAAATGTGACTTAAAAATAATAAAGCAAAAAAGTATAACATAAAACAAATCCAATATTTTCAATTGGATATAAACAAGTGTTGAAACATTGTATCAAAAAATGTGAAGTAAACGGAAACAAACTATATAAAGTAGGGATTGGTTATAGATTTTTTTGCGAAAGGGACACCGGAAACGGATGTTACTTATGCTTTAGAAACTACAAACTTACAATAAAAAAATATTGTGTAAAAAACATTAAATAGAATGTCTTGAACTATGATGCAATTGCGAAAACCTTACTGGCAAACAGACGATGAAAATAAAAAGGAAACTAAAAATCCCTTTCAGGGAATTTATGTCGCTTTTCAATTTCTTTTTGATTTTGTTTTTACTTTTGCTGGTATTTTGGTTTTATGATTTAAAAAAATATTTTTTCTTGTAGGTTGTTGTAACGCGAGAACAAACAGTTTCCGTTTACTAAAAAAGAATATGCTCTAATCCTTAAAATTTTGCGCTTAAAACTAAATTTTGTTATTAAAAAAATAAGAAAAATAAACGTAGGATAAGAGGAAAACGCTAGTAATGTTCTGTGGTATAACTTCGAAAGTTTTTTTTAGAAAAATAAACAAGTTATGAACATGAATTGCCCATACAATTTTTATCTTGCTTCCGTTTAAATATTACTCTACTTAACAATCCACTTCATCTTGTCACAATGTGATTCTGTGATTTAACTTTTTTTTAGTTTTTTAACCCTTATCCTGTATTCATGGGTCAAATTTGCCCAAACGGTTTTTAATGCTCAATATTTTCATACCCACTGGACGAATTTTTACGAAAATCTTGTACAATTATTTATTTATTGTACTGTGTTTAAATATTAAATATAAAGTTTCTACTTCTTTTTGCATAGACTGTGTAAAAAAAATTACACATTTGGTATATGTGGGTCAAATCTGCCCAATACACGAAAGCTCTTTTAAACAGTGTAAAGCCACCTGCGTAGTAAAATCATTTATTATTTATAACAAGAAAATAAATAGCGATAGCACAGAACAATAAAACAACTGCATTCTGTATTTTTGTAGCTGCGCAAGAGCAACAGAAATATTTTTCTGCTGAATGACTTTTATTATTTGCGGTTTGTGAATATACATACATACATAATGAAACCTGAAGAAATTGGAGCTTTGCTTATGGGGTCTGATTCAAAAGAGGAAACTCTGAATGATACCTCAAGTGAGGACGAAGAAGTTATCGTCTCTCAAGTTGGATCTATTTATGATCCCAATGTATCATCAAGCTCAAGCGAAGGCAAAACTGAAACTGAAGCTAACATATACTTCAAAAAACTATAAATATTTATGATTAGAAATATCAGCAATAAAGAAGTTTGGAAAAAGTGCTATAGAGATTATTATAAACCTTGCTCCTGGTCCAACGCGTTATACTATTTCTAGAACAGATGGAATAAAATCGCTGTTTCTGCTGCTTATTCCAAGCGAAATAATGAAAAAAATTATCGACATGAATAATCTGCAGGGTATTTATAATAAATTTTATAAAGTTTACACATTTCAACAGTTACTTTTAGGCCAACCAATATTCGAAAATATTTTAATTCCTGTAGACGATATAACTAAAGAAGCTCATTTTGGACTTCTTTTGTTGGCTGGTGTGTACTGTTCGCACGGTGAGGCTCTGGAGTCATTATGGGATGATCGTAGAGGTTCATTTTAACTCAAATCAACAATGAGTTTGCGAAGATTTCAAAACATATCGCGAGAGCTTCAGTTTCTGGTAGAAACGAAAGACGCGCTGGCGATAGGCTTGCTTTTAGTAGAGGTTTTTGGAAAATGTTTAATCCTGGTGAATGTGTCACTGTGGACGGGCAACTCGTTACATATCGAGGTCGTTGCCTATTCAAGCAGTACACAACATTAAAACCAGGAAAAAACCATACAAATATGGGCACTATGCGATCTGCATCGCAACTAGCTATGCATGGTCATTACAAGTGTATACGGGCAAAGAAAGAAATTGCAAACCAGAAAAAGACTCCCATTAATTTGGTATTGAATTGCTAAAACGCAATATAACATTGGTGGGTACTGTGCGAAAAAAACCCAAAATTTTTGCCACCAAAAACAAGTTTACCACATGGCCTTTATGCTAAAGCATATTCCACCAGTGTTCAAAATGATTAAGCTACCCACTCAAGGGTAAAAAATCTCAAAAGAGGAAGTTGCCTTTTTTGCCCAAATCGGTCCAAAAGCACGAAATATTGAAATAAATGCTCGGGCTGTAATAAATTTATATGTAGAAACCATTCCGAAACACAAATTACATGCCATAAGTGCAAAAAACATAATAAAAAATAAAAGTTTTGTGAATTTTTCATATTGGGCAAAATTGACCCACTAATGTTAAATGCGTTTTGTTTTTGAAGTACAGGATAAGGGTTAATAAATTATCATCAGACTTTATTTTCTTCATTACGACAAAAGAATGTAGGTACACAGAAAGGAAAAATATATTCATATGTATACCCAAATTGTACTTTAAATTTTTAAGTACAATCCGTATTTAGGTTTTCTTAAATCAGGTCTAGTCGGGATTACTTCAAAAATCAAGCAGAAAAAACTTGTTCTTTTTATACACCAAACAGATGTTTGTAACACCCAAAAACAATGGTCTGAGACCTCCCTTCAAGTATACCGATCGACTCAGGATAACTTCCTGAGTCGATTTAAGCAAGCCTGTCTGTGATTAAGGTACAGAAGATATTTTAAAGAAATTTTTGCAAGAATTCGTCTTTGGCCACTGCCTCAAAGCCTGGTATTTTTGGTGATGACCGGCTAGTTTTTGATACAACTCCCAAGGAGATGTTTTCCGAAATACACGTTTTGGGTTTTAAATGGATCCAATATTACCCAGTTTTGATATAATGTTGAATTTGTGTTCTACTTTATGCCAACATGTAGTAAACTGAACGAAAATATGACCGCTCTTATTTATATATGTAGCTTCTATACAAATATCCTCCCGAAATACGCATTTTGGGCAACAAATGGCTCAAGAATTTTCACTCAATTTTATTTTTATGCCACGAACTGTTATATTGAATTCAAAAAGTTTTTCGTATAGCCTTAATACAACTGTGATGTTGGGTATAACAGGGTAGACTTGACCGACTTTAACATTCTTGTTTCTTATACAGGGTATCCGCCGGCAGGATATACTACTTTGGTTTTTCATAATTTTTGATTTAATGAAAGAGAATGAGTTTTATGTTGATAAATGTTTTACATAGTGTCGGAAATTATGTATGAAATATAATATTATATAAATGTCCGCCTCTATTAGCCTCGCAAATGCGAGCCCTTTTAAACATATTTTTCATTACGTTCTCACACATTTCACGCGGTATTTCACTAATTTTATAATGAATATTTTTTTTGACTTGGTCTAGCTTTTCTAGTTAGTTTGAACAAACCTTTCCTTTTAAATATCTCCCGAGCAGTCAAACCAGGTGAATTTGGAGACTAATCTACATCCCCATTTCTTGTTGCGGAAAGAGATCTCTGAGTAATTCCATTGTAATCTTGGCTGTATGCGATGTGGCAACGTCTTATTAAACTACATGCTAACTAAGCCCAAAGATGCAGTTGTGGCATTAAAAAGTTTCCATTATATCACGATATTACTCCCCACTGACAGGTAAACTGTTTATTTATTTCCTCCTGACCAAACTGCCCACCTGACTATCACTTTAAATAGATGCAAAGGTGTCGATAAATAATTTGAGGGGTTTTGATTGCCCATAACCGATCATTTTGTTTATTTACACATCCATTCAAATGAAAATGTGCCTCATCTTTCATTATGATTTTTTCATGAAAATCAATGACTGATGTTTATAAAATGTTTTAACGACTAAGACACGTTGGTTGACTAAATATTTTTTCCATAATAAATTTTTCGTGTCTCTACTTTACGACTGCCAAATATGAACTATCAGGACTAATATTAAACAAGATGGCGGCAAAACAAAATAGTACACCTTGCCGGCAGACAATCTGTATTTTAACGTATAAAAACGAAGTGTCTCGGGGGCCTAGACAGCGTGCTGGTGTTGAAGTTTGGAGAGTCACAGGGTTAAATCTCACCTGGGGCAAGTACAAAAAAAAAAAAAAACAAAAAAAAAAATTTTAAAAACTTATATATAAATTTATAGGGTTTGTTGTTGGTTAAGTTTGTCTATATGCATTTCGTTGGTTCTTACACCAACTCATCAGTAGACTTCAACAAGCGAATAGCGAATATTGGTTTGTTGGATTCTTAAAAAAACTTGAACGTTTTGGTTGCTTATAGTAATTCTCATTTTGTTTAATGAGGTTATTATATAAAGAAACAAAATATTCATGAGTTTTTTAAGAATTTGGGTTGAAGTCTACTGATGAGTTGGTGTAAGAACCAACGAAATGCATATAGACAAACTTAACCAACAACAAACCCTATAAATAAACAAGAAAATTGGGATGAAATCCTAAATTATATTTTGAAAAATCTTATATATAAATGAAAATAAAGTAAAAAAAAATTTCTTCTTTAATTTAGCATTGTTAGTCAAAAAATAAGCTTTAAGTTTTTGATTAATCCTACCTGTTCTAAGAAAATCCCTACTCACCGTACTTTTAGCACCTCTTGATTTAAGAGAATACTACTTGGTTTATTTTTTCTATGTAGAAAATTTTGTAGATTTTTTCCTTTCTTTGGCTTTGATGTCTAATATTTACTGGTTTGTGTTTATTAGCTTTTTGAGATTCTAGCTCAAAGAAATATTTGGGTAAGTTACGGTATAAGGCATTTTCATAGTTTTTAGTTTGAAAGTAAAGAAAGGAAAGTAAAAAGCTATAGTTAACCAAGGTCGATTGTATTTTACGCTATACCTAAACTAAATCTTAATTAAGAATTAACATACCTTTGAAATTAAATTAATGCACATTAGACTGATTATGGCAGCTTTTCTCTGTAAACCATGTACGCAACTGGACCAAGAATTCTAAATTGAAGTACGCCGGCCTCTATTTGTTTAGCTTAAAAACATTAACAACTCCTTTCTCATAAACTGTTAACAGACCTAATTACCAAGGCCGTGTTATAAAAGTTAACAAATGGTCAATTAAGATTCTGTGGCGTGGCGACTGGTTAACGACACTAAATAAACATTTCCAAGCAGGAGGTGCACTCAAGAGAAGTGTAAATAAAAGTAGCTCTTCCAAAAGCATCCTAACCATATCGGATGGCTACCTGGTCAGCGACTGTTTCCTGCTGCTGAAACACAAATCCTGGTGGCTAGGAATAAAACGTTATGGGTATGATCCCAGAAAATATAATCAAACAAGAACTTCAATTGTAGCTTAGAGCGTTGGGCTTATACCCACCCATATAAAAAACGATATAAAATGAAAAAGATGAAAAAAGAATAAAATAAAACTGACCACCTTATTGTTGACGACTCCGGCAAACGTAAAGAGACCTCGATTTGAAGATCTGCTTCTAAAATGTACGATCCTTGTACCCTACCAAATGCACCAATTCAAGTCCAATATAACTGCCATCCAGAAAATGCGATGGAATGAGCACGGTGTCACTAAAACATCCAAAGGTGACATACAATAACTGCCATGAAAAAAAACATGAATTTGGAAGCGGATTTTTGGTTTGCAAAACCATTAGCCATCTTGTTTCCATATTAACACCTCACGCTTACAGCGTACTCTATAAGTTGTCTAGATTACTTCTGCAAAACTAAAACCTAGGGTATTGGCCGATTCCGCCCAGGTGCCTGTAGGTCCTCTGTGAAAAAACTTTATAAAAAATCGAAAAAATAGTCAGCAAAAAGCAGTTTAAGTAAACTGCAAGAAAAAGGTGCAGTTAAACAGAAAATGGAAAGAACGTAAACATATTTTCTGTGCTAGGTTAAGTTAGGTTAGGTAGAAAAGGCAGCCGTTGAAGGAAAGGATACAGCCCACTTGGGTCCGCTTAATTCGGTCCCTTTGTGTTACCTGGAGAGGTTGAGATAGAAGGAAAGAAGAAATTTACAGAAGGATAAGAAAGAAAGAAAGAAAGAAAAGAAAATGAAGCAAACTTACCAGGGTCTCTGGTGGGAATCGAACCCACAACCCCCAGACTGGTAGACCCGTGCACTTACCACTGATTTACCGGGGCACCCTATTTTCTGTGCTAAAAAGTGCAAAATTTATCTAATTTACAAAGTACAATACCTAAAATCCCGTATCAAATATGTTTGTAAAAACCATCTCCAAACCATTAGTAAAAACTATTTACTTCTCAAACAAAACGAATTATTTTTAGTACTTTTTCTCAAAGGCGCTGGTGTTATTTTAATGCCAAGATCTGGAAACTAGACGTCAAATTTTAACTTAGCATTAAAGGAAAATCTTTTCTACAAATACTATAAAGCGTTTTCAAGAAATTATTTGCAATTAATATGTCATACTAAGCGCCATGAGAGGGTATTTTATTTAAGCTTGTTTGCTGAAACAAAATAGGCAATGATTGTGTTTTTTTTTTATTATCCCAAATATTTCTTTACCTTACATCCCATATCTATTATGGTTATTTTAAAAAGTCTTGTCCTAATAAAGCTTTAAAAAGCTTAAGATTCCTACTATAGCTGTCAGTTTTTTTGAGTTGTGATGTAAATTAGGTATCAGCAAATAAAGAAAACAAATAAATTATACCTAATCCGCAGTGAGGTCCCGTGGACTAATCTTTAGAACTATTAAGAAAATATTTGTAGTAGAAGTTACAGCGAAATTTTAATCTACATAAGCTTCTACAACAGTAACATATGCTTTTTACTAGTTATTGAAACTATTTTAACAAAAGGGCTTTAATATGTGTTTTCTCATTAAGTTGCAATATAAAAAATTATTGTATCTGAATTAAATTTATACAAAAACTTATTTTAGCTACACTTGTTTAACCTTTAATAATCGCTCGATTAACGGAGTGTGAGGTTGACATTTAAAATGTAATTTGTTACGTTTACAAACAATAACTTTTCCATTAGTTCCAATTAGGATTATAATACTTAAATGCGCTTATTTTTTTGTATAATTAAGTTAACCTTTAACTACATGCCATTTGTTTGCCACTTATGTTTGTCAGTTTTAAGTTTTTTGAGACTTTTTCTCTATTTGCTTTTGTATTGATTGAAAAAATGTCTTTCGTGCCTTAACATTAGTCACGCTATATTACGAATAATTAATTTTAATTCTAAAACAGAAAACTTTTCCAATTAGCTGGTAAATAAAATTCTTAATAAATATCATGTGTATATTTTAGAGAGCTGCACAAATAAACTTGAACTTATTTTATACTTGTGTATTTGAAAAGCTGAACTCTTATTCATAGTATCTCTAAACAATAAGCACTTTTTTTTTATGAATGTCATATTCATCAACAATGTACTCGCTGTTATATGACATAGTTTTTATTTAAGATTTCCTGTTTTCTTTTTCCAAAAAAAACTCAAGTTGATAACTGAAGTATGTATCAACTAGGTTGGTCCAGTTCTGTTAGTTTTTTATTTATTACATATAGTGCTTGTTTTTAACTCAATTATAAAACATTCACAATAGTTCTTAATGAAATTTTGATAAAAGCATAGCATACATACACCAAACGTCACATACCGTTACACACATACAAACAGCACGTTATTTCACTGCGAAAACAAAAGCGTGTCACAAAAAATTTATATTGAGCCAACAAGTATTGAGGCAAGAACTTGTTGTAGTTTTTATTTGTAGTATTTTTTATTAACGTTCACTGTCTAAGGTATTTCTTTTGTAGAAAAATTCCTAAATGTTTGTATTTGACAAACTACCATTAATTTATCTTCCGTACTCTCACACTGTAAGCGAATACAAGTACTTACAGACGCTCTCTTACGTCTAATTTCAAAAGCTGTTTGAAAACTTACCGCTGCAGACCTCTAGTTTATATGTAAATATTTATATATATTGCTGGTTGCAAATACCAAATATTTCAAGTTATATTAAAATAATTACAATTAGTATTCTTGGTATACACTACTAAACGCATACCAACCAGA
Organism: Melanophora roralis; assembly: GCA_963583895.1. Classification (NCBI taxonomy): domain Eukaryota; kingdom Metazoa; phylum Arthropoda; class Insecta; order Diptera; family Rhinophoridae; genus Melanophora; species Melanophora roralis. Next base: position 23,519,399 of record OY757189.1, on the reverse strand, counting down.
AAGTCTTAAAACCTTAAACCTTAAATTTTGTTTGTTTGAGTTTAGTTAATAAAACTCTTTCATTATTCTATTTACTTGTGGTTTGTTTTTATATAATTGTGCAGGTTTATGTGTGTTAGTAATGTAATGTACAGCTAATTGATGTAATGGACAGCCAATTAATGTAATGAACAGCCAATTACAACAGTTTAAATTCAGTTCAAATTGGTAATGTTTCTTGCAAAACTAACCAACTTGACCATAGTTTATCGGTGATGAAAGGTTAGAGAAGATAAGACTATCGGGAGCCATTGAATCCGCTAGCTAGCAGCCGGGTGGGGTGGTTCTTTTCTTAATCATCTCTGGGTCCGATAATAACTGTTACGACATAAATATTATTATAGACTCCCTAAATTAACTAAATGGAAATGGACTATGGTGTTGATGAACGATCAATAGATGTTATATTATTCCCCATATCGTATCAACAGGCAAATGTAAACAAGGGTTCAATAAACTTTTTGGTAACAAATTATAATAAGAATTCCTAAGATGTTGTTAGGAATAACGCCTCTAAACCCACCCTACCTATGATCCTAGGGCATGCATTGTTAAGTAGGATCCCTTAGTTAACTTACTTTAAACCAATCACATAATACAAGAAAAGTTTAGATTTTTACAACTCCATTATCATATATTGATATTTATTTAAAATTCCAAGAAAATAAATACAAGCTTTTACTAGCTTAATTTTAACAAATATTAAATCTTAACTTTATTGATTTCGATCGGAAAGCAAATAATTACTTTACTTATCATTCCTTATACCGCATAATTTCTAATATAGGGTGCAAAATTTGTATGTTTCATAAAAATTGGTTTATTCTAACAATAACAACAAAAAACTTATATAGGTTTGTATGTAGATATTACTATTTTAAGAGAAAGAATTTAAAATATCACTCTGAAACGTAAGGGACTAATAAACGGTGATATGTAAATTAAGAGAACAAAATTAATGGATAATGCAGTTTAGCTACTCTTATTTATAACCAAAATGCATTACAATAAATTATCAATGGAAGTAGTAAAACAAAATCTAAAAATAGATCTTAGTATTTACGTATGTATACAGATACAAGAAATGAAGAAAATACGCAAATTATAAAAAAACTGATTAATGATTTTTTTGTAACTTATTAAACACCTATCCCTTTAATAACAAATTATGATTCATATCGTTAATTCTTTAACTTTTATTTTATTGTAACCTAGTATTCATATGTTTTTTTTAAAGCAAAATATGTATATCTCTATGGTTAATGATAAGCTTATAAGTGAAAAACATTGTACCAATATATCTTAAATTTTGACTCACCGAATATTTATTATCTGTAGACACTGCAACCGAAGAATGATGAGGCCTCGTCAGTCTGCTGTTGGCTGCTTTTTATTTAATTTGAGGAAGAGGTATATGCTTTTCACTTAAGTGATATATCTTAAAAAATTAAATTTTAATACTATTATTAATAATAATATTTTTAATACTATTATAAGAAAATGTATGTGTTTAACGAACTACATATTATAAAACATTATTGTGCAAAATTTCAAAGCAAAGATCCACAAACAACATTATAGCTTTACAAAATATATTTAAACAATTGAACAAATTTAAAGTTACTTTACTTTGTAAATTAGCTTAATTTGTTGACACACCTTTGAATTTTTTTACACTTTTAGGACAATTAATAAAACAAAATAGCACATTTTAACGGGGAAACACTTTGTCTTTAAACTTTGCACAATATGAATATTTTAGACTGTAATTTACCGACCAAATTTAAAATATATTTAAAAAAAATCTTCGTCTTTTGTCCGGGGCTGATAATTTCTGGACTCTAGCAGCTACCTCTGGGAGAGTATTACCCTAGTTGATCTGGGATGAATTTAACCAATTTTCTTGTTATCACTGGGGAAGTTTTGCAATTAATTTTTAACAAATATTTAGAGCCAGGTTTCAGGTGGTTATGTTAACTTTCGGTTGGTTCTAAGGCAAATGTGTTTTTTCTCTTTTTCTTTTGCTTCTATCACGCGGTAGTTTTATTGATTTTAATTGCTGTATTCTTTACTGCTCAATGTGAAATTTTACTTTGATCCAAAGCTGATCAGTTTGCTAGTTATTAGTTTCGTTGTGGCAAAATAAAAAAATGAACAGTGGTGGACATTGAAATGAGTCCACCACGTGTTTGTAAGATCGTCAAAAAAAGAAGCTTCCCGCAACGGTTAGATTATGCCAATAGTAATTATTTAGACACTTATGTATGCAATTTACCCAAGAGCGATAAATATTAACAGACTAGTTAACGCCTTTAAAACGTTAATTAATTTGTCTGCATCCAAATTTGCGGATGCAGGAATATTTGCAAACTGATAATTTCTGCAAAAGAAATTATATTGTTGATGCCACTTAAAAAAAAACAAACCCTTTATAATATTTACCTTATTATTTTACAATAAATGTCACAAATTTGTTGAGTTTTAATTAAATATTAAAAGAAGTTTGCACTGGCTGCTAAAAATTAATTTTCTTGTTCTGTCTTTGAAAACTTCTTTACTGCTTCAGTGTTCGACGGAAAAGAACTTTTACACGCCATCATTAACCTCACATAGGCTGAAACATGCGTTTTTGTTTTTCGTTAAATATTCTAACGAAGTAGACAAAACTTAACAAAACTAGACTTAAGCTATTTTGCGGTAGGGGGCGTAAATAATCTTTCAATTATGACGTTAAATTTAAATGGTTTTAAAACGATTTTCGAACTACTTTCGTGTAAAATTATTGTTTGGTAGTTTTTATTAAAAAAATTAAAAAACAAAAAGAATTTAGGAACAATGAAGCCATGTTTCTTTTCAATTACCAAAAGATATTGATAGGAGCCAAATGCGACAAATTGAATTTCACATAAATAAATTTCCAGAAAATTACTAAAAAAAATACGTTTAGTTAAAAAAAAAATTCTATAACAAACAAAGTACTAGATTTGCACCTTACAAATCACGTAATACTGGTTTAATAAACAACAGTATTAAGGGAAATATATATATTTAGGTAGGCGTGTTATAGCCGAATATCTTTGGCATGATAGGTGCCTAATATTTTCCCGTCTTTATCAAAGATTTAATTTATTCTATTTCTTGCATATGTATGTGAGATGGTTAAAGCAAGTACTTAAAAGTGTCACCAAAAAAAGTAATGAACTGAAAACTAAACTGGGCTATGGAGATTTAAAATAAATTCTATATGTTAAAAGATTTTTACACACCGATAGACATCTTTTTAAGCAAACTAATTTTGAGTGGACAAAAAACTACTATAAGCAGATATTTTGTAGATCCTAATCAAAACAGGATATCGATAACTAAGTAGAAATATTATATCTATATAGAAAAATTTACAATCTTTCATAAACCATAAATTGTCATAAATTCCTTAGGCCACTCATAAAAGGAACTTTAGCTTTATCTTCGGTCGAGTTAATCGAATTGAACTCTCAATTAATCGAATTTCCAGAAGTAAATTAAAATTTATTTAAGAAGTAACTTTAAAAACCCATGAAAATTTAAAATTTATGTTTTAACAAGAAATTTACTAAATTATTTTCGAAATTTTAGAGCCATGAAAATCTAATTGTTTGATGCCAACTCAGATTTTCTTTTTGGCCCCACGTTGGGCGCCAATTTATGTAATGTACAGCTAATTGATGTAATGGACAGCCAATTAATGTAATGAACAGCCAATTACAACAGTTTAAATTCAGTTCAAATTGGTAATGTTTCTTGCAAAACTAACCAACTTGACCATAGTTTATCGGTGATGAAAGGTTAGAGAAGATAAGACTATCGGGAGCCATTGAATCCGCTAGCTAGCAGCCGGGTGGGGTGGTTCTTTTCTTAATCATCTCTGGGTCCGATAATAACTGTTACGACATAAATATTATTATAGACTCCCTAAATTAACTAAATGGAAATGGACTATGGTGTTGATGAACGATCAATAGATGTTATATTATTCCCCATATCGTATCAACAGGCAAATGTAAACAAGGGTTCAATAAACTTTTTGGTAACAAATTATAATAAGAATTCCTAAGATGTTGTTAGGAATAACGCCTCTAAACCCACCCTACCTATGATCCTAGGGCATGCATTGTTAAGTAGGATCCCTTAGTTAACTTACTTTAAACCAATCACATAATACAAGAAAAGTTTAGATTTTTACAACTCCATTATCATATATTGATATTTATTTAAAATTCCAAGAAAATAAATACAAGCTTTTACTAGCTTAATTTTAACAAATATTAAATCTTAACTTTATTGATTTCGATCGGAAAGCAAATAATTACTTTACTTATCATTCCTTATACCGCATAATTTCTAATATAGGGTGCAAAATTTGTATGTTTCATAAAAATTGGTTTATTCTAACAATAACAACAAAAAACTTATATAGGTTTGTATGTAGATATTACTATTTTAAGAGAAAGAATTTAAAATATCACTCTGAAACGTAAGGGACTAATAAACGGTGATATGTAAATTAAGAGAACAAAATTAATGGATAATGCAGTTTAGCTACTCTTATTTATAACCAAAATGCATTACAATAAATTATCAATGGAAGTAGTAAAACAAAATCTAAAAATAGATCTTAGTATTTACGTATGTATACAGATACAAGAAATGAAGAAAATACGCAAATTATAAAAAAACTGATTAATGATTTTTTTGTAACTTATTAAACACCTATCCCTTTAATAACAAATTATGATTCATATCGTTAATTCTTTAACTTTTATTTTATTGTAACCTAGTATTCATATGTTTTTTTTAAAGCAAAATATGTATATCTCTATGGTTAATGATAAGCTTATAAGTGAAAAACATTGTACCAATATATCTTAAATTTTGACTCACCGAATATTTATTATCTGTAGACACTGCAACCGAAGAATGATGAGGCCTCGTCAGTCTGCTGTTGGCTGCTTTTTATTTAATTTGAGGAAGAGGTATATGCTTTTCACTTAAGTGATATATCTTAAAAAATTAAATTTTAATACTATTATTAATAATAATATTTTTAATACTATTATAAGAAAATGTATGTGTTTAACGAACTACATATTATAAAACATTATTGTGCAAAATTTCAAAGCAAAGATCCACAAACAACATTATAGCTTTACAAAATATATTTAAACAATGGAACAAATTTAAAGTTACTTTACTTTGTAAATTAGCTTAATTTGTTGACACACCTTTGAATTTTTTTACACTTTTAGGACAATTAATAAAACAAAATAGCACATTTTAACGGGGAAACACTTTGTCTTTAAACTTTGCACAATATGAATATTTTAGACTGTAATTTACCGACCAAATTTAAAATATATTTAAAAAAAATCTTCGTCTTTTGTCCGGGGCTGATAATTTCTGGACTCTAGCAGCTACCTCTGGGAGAGTATTACCCTAGTTGATCTGGGATGAATTTAACCAATTTTCTTGTTATCACTGGGGAAGTTTTGCAATTAATTTTTAACAAATATTTAGAGCCAGGTTTCAGGTGGTTATGTTAACTTTCGGTTGGTTCTAAGGCAAATGTGTTTTTTCTCTTTTTCTTTTGCTTCTATCACGCGGTAGTTTTATTGATTTTAATTGCTGTATTCTTTACTGCTCAATGTGAAATTTTACTTTGATCCAAAGCTGATCAGTTTGCTAGTTATTAGTTTCGTTGTGGCAAAATAAAAAAATGAACAGTGGTGGACATTGAAATGAGTCCACCACGTGTTTGTAAGATCGTCAAAAAAAGAAGCTTCCCGCAACGGTTAGATTATGCCAATAGTAATTATTTAGACACTTATGTATGCAATTTACCCAAGAGCGATAAATATTAACAGACTAGTTAACGCCTTTAAAACGTTAATTAATTTGTCTGCATCCAAATTTGCGGATGCAGGAATATTTGCAAACTGATAATTTCTGCAAAAGAAATTATATTGTTGATGCCACTTAAAAAAAAACAAACCCTTTATAATATTTACCTTATTATTTTACAATAAATGTCACAAATTTGTTGAGTTTTAATTAAATATTAAAAGAAGTTTGCACTGGCTGCTAAAAATTAATTTTCTTGTTCTGTCTTTGAAAACTTCTTTACTGCTTCAGTGTTCGACGGAAAAGAACTTTTACACGCCATCATTAACCTCACATAGGCTGAAACATGCGTTTTTGTTTTTCGTTAAATATTCTAACGAAGTAGACAAAACTTAACAAAACTAGACTTAAGCTATTTTGCGGTAGGGGGCGTAAATAATCTTTCAATTATGACGTTAAATTTAAATGGTTTTAAAACGATTTTCGAACTACTTTCGTGTAAAATTATTGTTTGGTAGTTTTTATTAAAAAAATTAAAAAACAAAAAGAATTTAGGAACAATGAAGCCATGTTTCTTTTCAATTACCAAAAGATATTGATAGGAGCCAAATGCGACAAATTGAATTTCACATAAATAAATTTCCAGAAAATTACTAAAAAAAATACGTTTAGTTAAAAAAAAAATTCTATAACAAACAAAGTACTAGATTTGCACCTTACAGTAATTTAACATGTGTCTTACACGTATTGCTATTTGTGTTAAGAACTACCACTTGCTCATAAAAAACTTCTTTTTTATTATTTTCCTTTCTGTGTGTGTGCATAAGTATTTTTAAAATGCTTGGAAAATAGCTCATAAAATGCAGGCCTTTTTTTGAGGAAAGTGCTTACGTATATAGGGAATTGTTAATTACTTAGGTATTATTGAGATCTTTTAAAGGATGTTTAAGCATTTAGCAAGTAAGTAATATTTAAGGATTTCAATTTACCTGCCTTTTTTAGCAGAGTTAAATGAATAGATGAACTCAAAAAATTAAAACAAATTTTAGGTAATAAAATAATGGATATATAATTTTTATTATTTCTTCAAAAAAACTGGGCAAACTTTTTAAAAATGATCCTGCTTAACATGGTTAGACACTTAAGATCATAAAGAGAAAAAGTAATTGCCTTTTTAATAGCCATTATCATTACTAATAGAGATGCGTATCTGTAATAACGTACTTTTTTAGTCCTAGCTTTAAAATTTTTGTTCGTAAGTTGTGTATTTTAACATGCAGGATTTTATTTGTAAAGCTTTTTTTTCCCGCGTAGCTGAGTTGAAACTTGATCTCGGTCAATTTATCTTAATTTTAGAATTTTTGGACGAATTAAATTAAAAAACCCATATAAATAAAAAAAAAGTACTCTGTGGTCAGTCAGTTGGCTTTTGACCCCAATCTTAGCCAATAAATATAAAGTTAATTAAAAAAAGCTTAGTTTTATATATAGTTTTCATCGATTTTTTCTACCAATTTTTCTCTCTTTTGGTCTAAGAGTTCGAACTTCCTAAATTTGTTTCTTTTGATATTCCTAGCCTAAACATCAAACCTGAAGATTTACGCGTTAGGGCTATAAAATTATATGGAAATGTTATTCTTTTTTAATTAGCAGATAAACATATTATTTTCAATTTGAGCCATTTTACGTGGAGCTATCTACATTACAAGTTGTTTTCCATGATCATGAAAAAGAACTCGAATAACTCGAAGGACAGGGGAGTGAACAGTTAGATTGTTGTGCTATTTCAGTTTTTGTGACTGTTATTAGCAAATATAGCACAACATTGAAATAAAACTTAAACTAATCTCAAATTTATTGTTTTCTTAAAATAAAAAATACACTATTTATTTGCTTATAATAGCGTTTTTTAAATTACATCAAAAGTTATGAGTTTATACGGTTATCTGCAACGCACACTTTTCGATTTGGAAATGCCCACCCATCTGTATGGCTGAGACCAAAGTTTATATTAATATAAAGCTGTATGCATCACCAAGAAAAAATAATTATTTTTAACATTTCTACAGCATAAATAAAAAAATGCTAAAAAAAAAATTTTTTTACTTCAAACCTTAACTGTTTTTCTTGCAATAGTAGCTTGCTTGGTGCAGTAATAATTTCATTTTAAAAATTTTTATTGTTATAGTTTAGCTTTTTTAATGATTAATTTTTAGTTTTAAAACAATACTATTTCTTTTTTTATCAAGGATTTTTTGTCAAAAAATAATAAATTTTTTATCTCGAACGATACTCTTTCTTTGTCAGTAAGTAATTTTGGATTATAAAAATTTAACTGGATATCAAAATAAAAACTGTTGTATTTTGTAAGTTCTTAAGAACGTTTAGTAAAAAAGTTAAGCTTGTTGAAGCTTATTAGAGACACCCTTTTAGAACGTAATCCTAGCTGGCACAGGGTTTAAAAGAAAATACTTTTTGAAAACAAAGCAGAAATACCTCACTGCAGCTGAGATCCACCAAAAAGTTTGTTACTTAATATGAAGAGGTCGGGCAACTTATTAAATAAAATCCAGAATCCGACAGTATTTAATAAGACGTCTTGGCACTTATGAAAGTGGTATTGTTGGCTTATACTTTGCATCTCAAATTTGGACATGTTTGCGCTAAACAATTTTTATTTATTTTTATACCCCTCACATAGTGATAAGGGTAAATATAAGTTTGTCATTCCGTTTGTAATTTCCTTATTATCCATTTGCGACCCCATAAAGTATATATACTTGAATCCTTATAGATAGGGAAGTTTATATAGCTATGCCCGTCTGTCCGTCTGTTGAAATCAAGTTTCCGGAGTCAAATAAAAAGATACGGAGCAGGTAATGGTTCCAAACTATTAGAAATATTGTAATGTACAACTTTACAGTGAGAAAATCTTTCACACAATTGGTTTTAATCAGTTCGTCAAACCGAGATCAGTGCTTAGAAGTATTTATATGTTTTTAAATATTTATATTATATTTGAGATGCTATTTTTATTTAGGTTTATACGCATTATCGTGCACAATATCCCAAGCTATAAAAAACAAAGTTGTTTCTTTAAGGTAGTTAAAAGATATGGTATTTATAAATTATTTTATAAAATTTGAAAGTATACATATTTCTCTTTTAAGTAGCTTTATTTATACATTGCTTCAAATTAACAGAAGTAAGAGTTTGCCTTTGTACATATAAACATTTGCTGCTCCTGTTAAATGTTTGTTTCCATGTTATACGACTAAACAGTGGTAACTGATATTAACAGAATGGAATTAGATGTTGCAAATAATAAATTGTTGATCATGTAAATCAGAAAAAGAAACAGAAAAGAAAAATTTTCTAAGTTGTTGCATTGTACTGTTGATATCTTCCATTAGTTTTTGGTAATATTTCTTTTACGCATTTGTATAATGGACATAAATTTGATCATGCCATTACTGGTGATTGTCAGATCAGGGTTGGATATATATTTCAACAAATTGTTCAAACATTTGCTTGAATGGTTTTCAATCACTTGCTTAGATTAAACCATGTGAACGGAGGTCTACTGAAAGCAAGTTCCGGTAGACATAATTCTTTTCTGGCCGACTGTAAACCAGTTCACATCGTTCGTTTTTTCTCCTTTAATAAAATATCAAGAACTATAGTAAAACAATAAAAAAAAAGAAAAATACAAGTCTTGTGATTTCAATAAAGCCAACACAAAAAGGTAACAAAATTAGTGTTAATAAAAGTTGGGAATTGTCTTTAGAGCAAAATAACTAGTTGTGATTTGTAGTGAGGCGTGGAAAATCGGATTCTTTCCTAAAGGGAACATTTGCTCTAAAGAATAGTGTTTTCTCTCAAAAGCACTCCAACGAGCAGTAACCTATTTTATTGGTTAACTAAAAGCCACATCCTGCTTGTGCCGCATTTGTTTTTACCACAAATTCATCCTAACCCTACAAGCCCAACAAAGGTAAATTTACTTTAAAAAAAAAAATTTTTTACATAAGCCATGCGGTTAAAGTAATTAAAATTTTTATTATTTATTTGTGTTGTTAGGAAATTAATTCGTCCTACGTAAAAAAATTTTTATCCAGTAGTGGACTCATTATTTGAGCCACTACTGTGTGTTTTTTTGCTGCTGGTAAAAAGATCAATACCTATATTTTTGCATCATTACTTAAACATATCGTTGCGAAGCGTACACGCTCATAACAGAAAAAATTAGAAACAAACAAAACAAGTTAACAAGAGTGCAAAAGAAAAAAATCAGCAAAATTTGACTCCAAAGTGATAGTTTTGATAAGTAACGAGCGTAGTGACCTAGTGCTAGAAACCTCAAATTGTATAAAAGGAAAGAAACGAGCAATATATGTATCTTTAGGTCTCCAGCCCAAAAAACCTAAAGACAACAATCCACATACACCATTGTTCATCGGCCAGAACCCTCCTGGAACAACAACTAACAGAAGCAACAAAGTGTATTTGTAATCATATAAAATTTTGAAGATATAATTGTTATAAATCTATTTTTATTACCTTTAAACATAAAATTCCTAATGCCTAGATCTGCTGTTATACTTACTATAACAACAAAATAATATACAATCGAGAAGAATTAGTGTTTGTAATAAGTATAAAAAAAAGTTAAGCTAAAAATTATTTAAAACCCTTGTAATTAACAATAAAACAAAATAAAAGTAAATTCTTGAAACCCTTTACAAAGAAGGCATTAGTAATTTTATGTTTCTAATTCGTTAAATAATACTAATTGTTTACTTTTTATTTAGACTAAGTATATTTATCTATGTATGTTTGCATGGTACCTTAATTTCATTTTTTTCATCCCATATTCTGGAGTACATACATATCTATTAATGTACCCGTTAAGAACCAGCAATTGAAGAGGCCTCATCAACAGCTGCTCTCAACATTATTTTATCGGTGAGTGATAACAACATTGTATATATTACTTATTTAAAACCAATTATTATAATCAATAAGATTTATCAGTGATATAAACTTAAAACATGTATCGCGACATGTTGTAAAAAAAATATTGCTGTAAACGATAAATCATGTTCTCATTTGTTTTTGTCAACATTATCTGTTGTTAACATATGTTGATTATTGTTCACCCTATTGTCGGTCCGAAAGTATTCCATGCTTACTTGTTCTTTCAACATAATTTGTTTCTTTACGTTAAAAAACCCAATACTTTCTTTTCGTTTTTTTTAATAAAAATATAATAAAAAAATAACGTAAAAGTAAGAAAAAAATTAAAAGTTTAACATTATTGTATATATATTATGTGTATTGTAGTCAAGTGATTTATCGAATAATGAAAAAAGAAACATATTGAATTTTATTGGTTTAATAAATAGTTTAGTACTATGGAAGAGTAGTTTTCTATTAATTCTTACGATGTGAAGTGTATGCGAAAGTGGTAGGTACGTTTGTGGGATTTTAGTTAATATAATTGCGCAACTAAAATCAAAGGTAGGGAGGGTACAGACGCGCAGATCTATCGGATAACAACTTTGATAGATCACAATGCTTGGTATGGTTGACTTTTTTTTCAGATCTTCGTTGATCATAATAAGGGTTCTGTTAATATCTCGTTTTTATGTACTTTGATCAACTTTTTTATTCCCGGGAGTCTATAATAACATTTATGTTGAACGTTATAGATATTGTCAATAGAATTTAATGAGGACAAGAACCCACCCAACCGACTGACCGCTAGTGGTTTGCAATGGCTCCCATGCGTTCTTTTAAATTCTATGTAGAGCACTTTCTGACAATAGACCCTCTACAGCGAACTAATACGAAATCGCTTATTTTTTTCATCTAGAGGCTACAGCAAAACCGTGTTCATAACAATATACTGGAGACAACCGCTATTTAAAATCAGCAAATTCGGTTCACTAGTGACCGAAATATAAGCGAAAACCCAAAACAAACCATTTTTTTACAAAATCTGTGCATTTATCCCTATATATATCTCAGTAAATATAGTCATTCTTGCCACAAAACTTGGCACGGATACTCTTAAGGTAGAGCCATAAATAAAAGAAAAAATTTTTTCAGATAGGACCAGGGGAAGTGGTATTTTTCCTACAATTGCACAAATTTGGTGAAATATTTTATGCGCTATATCTCGGAAACTATAACAGATATTGACTTCAAATCTTCTACAAAAAGAAATTGTTCAACAAGACACTTTTAAGACAAAAGATTTTGGGTGGGGGCAGAACAAGGGGTAGCTCCCATACAAATTTATAATTTTCTTATATTTTCGATACGCTACATCTGGGAAACTATAACAGCTATAGACTGCGAATATTAACAAAAAGTAATAATCAAATAATTCATACATTTTGGAAAAAAAAGTTGGAGAGGAGCAGTGAGACTATAACATCCCATAGAAATTAACAACTTTTATTTACCTTTTAATATGAATAATGTCGAAAATTTTTATAACTGTCGACCGCACACGTTCCTCATCTATTTCTATTATCCATAAGAAAGTTAAAATTTTGAAGAACTTTCTATGGACTTTAAAACTCGCTGTGTATATTTAAAAACCAATGTGAAGTGTACATAAGATTCGGCACAGCCGAATATAGCGCTCTTACTTGTTTTCTTGTAGCATTAGCTCATTACATCTTGTCCATAACATTGAAAACTGACTATTATGGCAATAAGTATTTAAGATAAATGAAAAGGCGGTTAAATGCTAGCGCTATTGCTTTAATGGCGAAATAAAATTAAAAACACATTTGTTGTTTATTTATTTAATTAGTTTTATGTAGTTACTTTAATTCTCTCTTAGCGCCCTAAATTAAAAAAACCAGCTCGTTCGCTCGGGTTAATAAAACACTTTATTTAAAGTGTGTTTCAAAAAAAATTTTAAGATTTTATAAAAAACTATTTTTTGATTCACCCAAAATATTCTGCGTTTTTCTTAAGCACAGTCGCTCATGTAAGCATAGTATGTTTGATAAAAATTTCATTTGGTGTAAGATGGTAAAACAAAAATAATTTAAAAGTTTCTATTATATGTTTTAAGAATTGTTTGTTTTATTTTGTGTGTTTGTTTGTTTCTTTGCCTGAATGTGGATATTCAAGAATTGTTTTTCTTGCGCTTATATTTTTAATTAGATGTATGTATGTGGATGTACATGAAAACCATGTAAGGAGTGGTAACATTGCTTACAGTTTTCGAGATAAGTGCTTGTATACTACGTCATGAAAACAAGAAACAGCGCTATATTCGGCTGTGCCGAGTCTTAGATACCCTTCATATTGGCCGACGAAACCACGATTTTTTTTAATTTTTATCCAATTTTTATATATATGAAATATTTTAAATTTTTAAATAGAGGCGGGCGGTATCATATTTTTACCTTTTTAGCGTGACTAAGGAATTTTTAAGGGGCGCTCCTACTCTTTATTCCTTAAACGCCGTTTTTATATAATTTTTCTTATTTCTGTATGGCAACCCTCTTAGCTGATGGATATATGATGCTGGTATGTTCTAGGAATATGTTTGGGAATAATGGGGCCTGTGAAACATAATATTTCTCTATTTATTTTTCTACTTATTTGTTAAAATTTTGTTATGGGTTGGAGATAGGGGGTAAGCATGTTCCACAAACATTTTTGATATTAAAAGTTAATGGGGGTCAGTCTTATGGTGTTTTCCATTCTAAAAAAAAATGTTACAATAAGTATGTGTAACATTTTAATCAGTTTACACACACACTTAAAAAGTTTTCCATTATTTTTGTTTTAATGGAACAGAAAATTGCTTGATTTTAATAAAAAAATGTAAAAAGTGGTACTTTGTTACACTGAAATATAACTGGGGGTAAGATATGTTACACTCTTGCCAGTTATTTGTGCAACATGTTCAGAAAGGAACACGATACTGTTTTCACTCTTGCATGTATTTTTAGAATGGAACATAAACCCGCTCTAATGGTAGAATTAATGTAACATTTTTGCCAGAAAGGAAAACACTATTAGATTTTACCTTTGTCGGAGCACCATTAAGGTTTTGGGAGCATTTAAAATAAAAGAAATGAAACTTTATATGGCGTCCCTGTCTGTATGTTTTTGTGGGGAAATATTAATGGAAGTCAATCTCACATCTTCCATTGTCCGGGGCAACTCCAGGACAGCTGTGGAGGTTTTTATGTACAAATTTAAAAGAAATAAACAGAGGTAGTCTTGATTTTTGGCTTATACCTCGGTCAGTTATAAAAGGTTTTTGCTACATTTCAGTAGCGATTTATTCACAAAAAGTTTTGACAGTCTGATACCTTTTACGGGTCTACGCGACATCGGGGGGCTTAAAAAAGTTGATTTCAACCATAACACGGACAGACAAGCAGACGGACATCGCTAAATCGACTAAGAAAATATATACTTTATGGGGTCGCAGATGAACACTAAAGAAATTACAAACTGAATAACAAGCTCATCGCTTATGTGAAGGGTATAATCAATTTTTAACAAATTGTTTTTATGATTTGACCATAAACGTAGTTTCATACCATCATGCGTATACGTTATATATAATAAACATATATTGTGTATTGCGTATCGAAATTTCCGTAAACACATTACTACATATAAATATCTTATGCTCATATAGCTTTTATTTAGTGTTTGCTCAAAAATATATCGACTTCTTTATTAAATTCGGTATATTGAAAATTTTAAAGACAAAGCCAAATTAGACAGAAGCTCAGTTGTTTTTTCCCCTGGTTAATCATCTTCGTGTGAATAAAAGGTTTTAAAACTATCCTCTTCTGTAACAAACTGTATTTTTTACATTAGTGCTGTTTATTTTAAAATGTAAGAAAAGTAAATAAGTTACATCAAATTAAATATTCTGTTTGTTATTTCCACTTACTTTGTTTTTACACAAATTTGTTTGGTGTATTCTTCCTGTTGTTGGTTTTGGTGCAATCTTTTCCTTCCTCACTTAAAACTCCCTTTTGTCAAATAACATTTTACCATGAATATAAAAAAAAATAAAAACAACAACAAAAATGATTAAATAACAACAAACGTTTATTGTTTGCCATTTTTCCAAAGGCAGTAAGTAAATTAGACCATAATGCTACAAAGTAAAGAAGGATATAGCAGCTTACTTCACATGTTCTAATGAAAGGAAATAAGACCAACAAAACGAAAAGAGCAAAACAAATGAATAAATGTCAAACAAAATAAAAAATGTTAATTAAAAGCCATTTTTAAAACCACCAAAATCAACAGAACACAGTTTTAGCTAAAACAACTAAATAGCAAACAACGGTTTCTTGTATACACAAGCAAAAAAAAAAGCACACACACACACAAACAGATATATGTTAAAACATTTGGTGCGAGATTTTTAGCTTTTTGTTCACAATAAAAGGAGATCATCACCATGACTTTAGAGTTGAAAAAAATGGCTGTAATAAACAAGTTATAGCCTTGCCATATTTAAACAAATGGCAGTATATATAAAATTAATTAAAATTGTTGATAATTTACTGAATTTTTTTAAATTTTTATCAAGCCTATTTCTTTTACTTTAAAAAATTATCCACAGGCTATATCCTGTAAAAAAAATTAGTTAATCCTTTCTGGTAAAAAAGGGGATTGGTAATAATATAAGTAAACATGTCAATTAATATAAAATGTTATTTGCCGCACGCATTTTTGATTTAAATTAAGATAAGTCAATTTTGTTTGTCCGCTTTATTCGGTTTCAAAGTTGTTTTTTCGATCAAAGTACAGGCCGTTGTTTTTAAGACACTTTGAAGAAGTGTTTTCATAAATGTGTTTTTGGTATATGGACCAAGCTTATTAATAAATAAAAAATTTTGGGGTTTTCCTACAAAACGCAACTCCTTCTTTTCTTCCAAAATTTTGAATATAAGTAAGACGTTAAGCCTCTGAGATTTCTAACTTATCCCAGGAAGAAAATTTGAAAAATAAAATCAAATTAAAAATTAGGTATTTTCGAAGAAGAATTTGCCGTTTGCAAAATCAGTTCGTTTTTTTACAAGGTATTAGACTAGAATAATCTATACTTCTTTTGCTTTGGATTTTTAAAATATTATCAAGCTGGGTATTTTTTTAATGTTTACTGGAATGCTATTGATAATGAAAAAAAAACAAAATTGTGGTAATATGTTTTTATTTAAATCTCTTTCTGAAATTTTCTTACGATCAATTTGTTGTCATTCCCCAATTAAACTTAAGTATGCCCAACCATTCTTCTCAGTATGGTGCCCACATGTTGTTGTGTTCGACGTGCAGGCCACTTTTTGGATTGGAAAATGTTTGGACAAAATTTGCACAGCAAATTTTTTTTTAGTCTAGTGACCAAGCCTGCTCAACGTGATGGTGATCGGTTCAGTTTTCGTAAAAAACCCTATAAAAATGTCTTTTATCAAATATTACCCTCTATAAAAACTTTTTTTTGTGACAAAGTTCTTATCCATTAAGAACTGAATATTGCTTTCAAGGCTTTTGAGATTCTTGTGCCAAATTTGTTTTCAGATTTAAAATTGAAGGTTTTAATCATATTTTTTACCTTTTGCCAAAAATAAAAATTCGCAAAACTAACCCTTCATAAAGTGATTTTCATAATTATTTTTTCTTAAAGATGTAATTAAACATAAGCGGGAAAAAATCTGTGATCACTAATAATTTTGATCTAAAAGTCGATTTTTTGAGGATTTTCATGTAAAAAACTTTAAAAACGTTTTTCTTAAGAACTAGAGCCTCTAGAGGAAAAAGGGCAAAAATCTGTGACCACTACCAATTTTGAGCTTAAAGTCGATTTTTCATATAAAAAACTTTTAATGCGTTTTTCTTGTAAGCATTTTGGCTATTTGGCCGATGAAAACTGATTTTACCCGTTCGTTTTGTTTTCTTTAGTTTGTTTTTATTTTCTCTTCTCACTTACTTCTGTATTTATGTTTTTATGTTTAAAATTTGCTTATCACTTATTTCTTATATATTCGCTTTAATAAGCACTCGCCTAACACATCCGCAAACTACGAGACTAACATCACAATTATGTGATGTTTAGGTATGTGTTCAGATATGTGTTAAATTTATATTTTCGGAAAAGTTAAAGTAACTAGTCTGGGGTCAAAATTTTAAATGCATTGTGGCCTCAGATTTTTAATACATGCAAAACATTCATTTAAAGAAGATAGCAACCTGTCTTGACTTTTTTATTTTTACATTTCCTGAAATAACAAAAGCCATGAACAAAGTTTTTCGGTGTTGTCTTGACTTTTTAATTTTGATTTACACATAGTTTTAAACTCCAATGCTTTAAAATGTTAAATTGAAATTGGTCTAGGTTCTCATTATTAACTATAATATATAACATAACTATAATAACAATTGTTAAAACCTATAAAAATCCAAAATAAATAAACTCAGGATTTAAAATATATATTCCCTAACATTTTAATAATGAAGAAAATTTACTGTATTCATCCTAAGTTAAAATGAAGAAATAATTAATTTCAAAGTTAGATTTAATTTACTTAAAATCACAGTCTTTGTTTTACTTTAAATACCACAAAGGTTTCTAGATCTGAAATTGATGAACATGAAATTGATATCGTTTTAACACCTGAGGTCATATGCAAACGTTTACTAAATTACATCTTTGTCAAGTGTAGATATCTAAAGTATTTACCAATCAAAGTTTGGTGTTGGTTTGTAAATACCTTTGACATTTATATTTATTTATGTTGAGTTTAAATATGTTATATGTTTTAACAAGTTTTATTTGAAATTAAAAAGTAACAGATAATTAATTTTAACATTTAATTAAAACTCTTTGTAATAACTTGAAGATTGTTTTGTTCATTCCTTTTACATACATACACCCATTTAATATTTAATTTAATATATTTTCTATTTTGTTACATATACCTCAGTGTATGAGTGCATTCACTTACTAGTTTCTGATTTACGTAGCAAAGTGGAAACTGTAATTTTGCAGTTAGTGGTCTAAAATGTGTGAGTGCAACCTGTTAGGCATGTCATGAACATGTGTATGCACATATGCACATACATGCAAACTCGGTAAGAAATAATTGCCATAGGATGTAAGAAAGTTTATATGAATTTCAATGAAAATTAAATGTAGATTAAACAAATAAAAAAATAAATTTTTATCTATCACCAGTATGAGTTATTTTTTAATCTCAACCGTTTAATAGATTCATTAAAAGAATCAAAATTGTGGGGATTTTTTAGAACCTTTTAACTTAAGGAACTTAACTTCGGTTAAAAGAGGCTACCTGATGCACCATTTTCTTTTCTGCATGGATTTTAGAATAAGCCAGAACGTTAAATTATATTTATTAAGAACCACTGTATGCACAAGGTGGTTGCAGTTTAAGGTGAATTTCATAGGAGTGGTTTAATTTTTTCTTAAAGGCCAGCGAAACGGTATCATACAAAATTTGGTTGGTTTGTTTACATAAAAAAAAATCCGCACATGTTTTTTGGGTTAAATGTGATTTAAGCGAGTTGGATTCATATGGAACCCATGATGAATTATGGATTGATATTAATTGGACAATATTTAAGCTTTGGTGGAAAAAATCGAGCTAAAAAGATAGAGGTTAATTTGAGGCAGTCTAATTTTTAAGGGAACGGGTATCAATTAATTACAAAAATTAATTGACTATACACCAAACTATTAACAATTATTTTGACAAACCAGGAGTACTTGAATAAATTTTTAAATTTCTCTATGGCTTTTAAAATTTCCTAAAATCAATTTATGATGGCTGGTAATAAACATATGTATTGCATTTACAACTTTAGTTGTTTCTTCCGATTAAAATAATTGTACTTACAATTTGACTTTTAACAGTCAATATGTTTTTCGTATTTTTTTTGCTTAACGTTTGAGCAGATATTATTTTAATGTAACCAATATGAAGCCAGTTTACCAAGAGCAATTTAGGTTTGCAGTGATGTTTCGAAATGCCGTCTGATTACCTGAATTTAGTTAGAAAAAAATAAATAATTCCTACAAGTGAATTATGGTTGAGATATGCTGAAGCAAAAACATGGTAATGAAATTCACTCACGTTGGGTTTTTCCTTTACAACAACTCTATAAGTATATGCCAAACAAAACTAAGGGTAAAGCTGTGTCTAAATCTCAAGATTTTGGGACCTAAAGCTTATTTTTTATTTTAGACCGACTTTTTTGGACCCGGCCCCAATACAGTTGATTTTGCATGTCGTACTAAGCAAGGCACCAAGTAATCTTAGCACCATTCCTGTTCCTTACGTGTCCAAACCTGTATGGAATTTACTCGCTTTGAAAACTATTTTTCTAAAAAAACTTAAGAGTTAAAAATTTATACTTTTGGCGCTAATGAATTCAAAAAACAACAGACACAAACTTTTAAAGTTTTTCAGAAGAACTTTAATGAATTTTTTTCTTTTAAAAGGCAGTTTTTTTTAAAACTTTGAGTTTAACAAAAAAATAATTCTTAATTCTAATTACAAAAAATTGTTTTTTTATTTTTTATAATTTTATCTTTTTTTAGTTTAAATAAACCGTGTCATACATGTAATAAGCTTACTAAATAATTGAAAAACTCAGTCTTAATTAGCGTTAGAAATTATAAATATAGTTGCAATTGTTTTCAGGCGGCGTCAAAACTCCTTCACACCTTTTATTTTCAATTTATTAAAGTATACTTTAGGCTCATACTTATAATTACAAATTTTAATCACAAAACTTTTTCATACTTAATAATAAAATGGTCATGCGTAACTGAAATAAATTACTACAGCTTACAAGCAAAAACACAGATAATAAATTTTCAATATTAAACACTTAATTGCACTTGTTTACCTGCAACAGACAACTTAATGTTGCATTGTCGCCAAAAATTTAATAAAAATGTCATACAAACAAAATCTGAGATAATTTAAATTAACACCTTAAAAAGCTCTGTTAATTTTGGCAATATTCCAAAATCAAAAAAGGTAGAAGGATAAAAGGTAGGGTAAAGTAGTTACTTGAGTTTTTCAGTGCAGTAAGAGATATACTTAAGCGAACATAATCTTAATAATTATTGTGAAAATTTACAAGGTATATTATCTTAACTTTTTTGAGGAAGTTGCTTCTAGAAGCGACTTCCAGAAGTTTTTGTCGTGTAAACACGCATTAGAAGTCGACTTCCAGAAGTCACGGCTTGCAGAAGTAACTTGCAGCAAATATGTGGAAACACATGTTTGTTGCTTGCTGCAAGTAACTTTGAGTAGAAACACTTTAGCAAACACTTGCAGAAGTTCTTCCGCAAGTGACTTGCTAGTGGACACACGGCTTAAGGTTTATAATATCTGTTTTATTTACAATATAGCAGTTTGCTCGTTTGTTGATAACGAGTTCACGCCTTAACGGCAAATACAATTTTCATGAGCTTTGGAACACTAGTACTTCTCGGTATGAACCAGAGAAAAGCAAAATCACATTTTCTCTTGATTTAATCTGATGCTTAATTTTTAAGTGATTTGAATGAGTTGAATAAAAATCTGCCTTGAATAAAATCAGCTTCATTTGGTCAAAGCATGAATTTATTCATTGTGAATTTATTCATTGTGTGAGTTTTACTCACATGATTGAATTTAACAAATAAACGGTTGCTAGTGAATAAATCAGAGTAAACAAAACTGTGCAAGAAGTAGAGTTGCCGTTGTATAAGTTTCGAACGACACATATATTTAGTAAATTTTTAAGGATACTTTTTTTTACAAATAACAGCTAAAATAAGTAATTATAAATTTTTTACTCATTTTTAATTGAAAACTGTAAGTTCAGAAAGGAGAAATTATAAACTTTTTTTAACTATTTCCAGAATTACATAATAAATTTTTTTTATTTAATTATTATTAATTCTCTTTTAAAGTTTCTACGTATTTTATGATTTTTTAAAATTTTTAAAGTCATCGACGTGAACGCTTTCTGTTTATTTTAAAAACAAACCAAAGCTATGCGTATAAAATAAAAATTAACCTTTTAAAAAGTTTGTTAATACAAGCAGTGACAACTCGATCGATCGAGTAGAATTTCGACTCGAGTTGAATGCCGTAATTTGCCCGCTGGTGGTTTTTGTACTTTTGTCCAAGCTTTATCAGTGTTGCTCTAAGTTGATATTACAAAATGTTTAATTGTTTAAAAACATATTTGGAAAACAATTAAATCACATTACATCAGCTAATTAAAATTTTACACATAAAATAAGTGTTTTTATATGCATAAACGTTTAAAATACTATTAACTTGACGTTAATTATGCATAATGGTTAATCAATTTAATATTAAAAAGTATAAACATTTAATTTTTGACAATTTTAACACAATTATTTAATCATTTTTAGCCAAAAGAGAAGTTTTTACTAACACTTAGCACTGTTTTTGAGACCCTTAGAGCTAAACAAGAAATATGACAAGAACTATGGCAAGCCTCCGCTATAGACGACTGGCAAAGTTAAAGAGAAACGACTACGTGACCTAACGTTAAACCATGAGCATGGCGCCACTTTTTTGTCTGTTATTCTCATTAAGTACAACATCCCTTAAGGTACCTTTACATGGTAATACATATATTATGACTTGTCAAAAAATGTTGTAGAATAATACAAAATCTCATCATGTAAAAGCACAATGTATTGAGTGGGAGCAAATACGGATACAAAATTTGACAAGTGTTCGGTAAATGTTTATTTTCTAAACCATTTTAGAAACTTATGTATTCTCATCACATCAGAGGTGTGAAAGATTGGCAGCACTTACAACATCTAATGAAGGTGGCTACACTTAATTAAA
This sequence comes from Melanophora roralis, assembly GCA_963583895.1. NCBI lineage: Eukaryota > Metazoa > Arthropoda > Insecta > Diptera > Rhinophoridae > Melanophora > Melanophora roralis. The sequence continues at coordinate 23,497,575 of OY757189.1, read as the reverse complement.
CAATACACAAACAATCAAAATCAAAGAAGATTTTTTTTCATGTTGTTTTTGTTAATATTGTAGAACCTTAACCATATGGCGTTACCCCAAAGGGAAACTGGCAAGAAACAACCGGTTTTGGTTTTACCAACCTCATCCGTGTAAACATGAAAAATAGTTAGAACAGATTTTTATTCTCTTTTTTTAAACACGGAGAGAATTTCATAATATTTTGATTCTACAAAATCTAATTACTTTGTATTACCGTGTAAAGGTACCTTTAAATGCTAGAATTTTTTGTTCAGTTTCATTCACGGAAAAATCCAACAACAACAGATTTAATGAAATGATTTTAAATCATGCATTGGTTTATGTCATGTAATACGTTTGAACAAAATAGCCAAACTGAATAGGTTTTCGTATCATGATTAAATCATGAGCAAATTTTATTCTGAGTAAGCCAGTCTCTGGTATGAACGTGCGTCAGGCTATAGATTTTTAAATTGAAAGTCGACATGACGTAACCTTTTATACAGTAATTATTGTTTAAAATAAAAAAAAATTTCAATCTGGAATATTTAAACTATTTTAGTTTTTTAAAGGGTATTTAATCCACATAATGAGCAGTTAAAATGTTATTCAATCAAAAAATAGGGGCAGACACCAATGGTTTAAATCCAAATCAAATTTTTGATTTAGTTCACTAACAGATTTTAAATTAATCTAAAAGTAGATCAAATCAGAGCGGAGGATGTAGTTGTCCATATGGGATAAACAGAACCCCACCATAGAATAAAGCTTTGAAAAGCGCATTCCTGATGTCATAAAAAAGGCATACTGAGCTAAAAAAATAAGCATATACTCATCAGGTGTTTTTACGAATGGCTTCAAGCAGGACTTTTGTATCCGAACATGATTGACATGCACCACTACAAAAAATAGGTATTTTGTGCAGCCACTTTAATCGCCTACAAACCTAGGCTCCATATATTTCCGAATAAATTGAGCGGCGATGAATTCAAAACCCGGTAATGACCTTTGGATCTTTTCTTCCAAGAGACAGAAGCCGCCTCCTACGACTTTTCCCTAGATACAGTTAAGAATATCTTGATCTGTTTCTGTCTCGGATGCCATTCCAGTGAGCAGCAAATTCAGCATCCCTTGCAGCAGCCAACTTCCAAAGAAGGCAGCAGCAACAACGCCGCAAAATGGCTCCTGGCCAGCAAAAGGGTGGCTTGCGCGGTAGTTAACAAGACGGCCGGCACGTTTATTCTTCAAGGAGAATGGTAAGACAGGAGGGCGAATCTTTGGCCTGGCCTATTAACGAGCGTTTTTAATACAAGTAGAGGTTTGGTAATCTTGAGAAGGTTGACAAAAGGAGGCTCACCCTTTTAAACGTCAGCAGTCAGAGGTTTTTTTGGCCTTTATACGTTACTGCAAGAAAATAATAAGAAAAAAGATCAGTTATGGGAATAAGGAAGAAGTAAGGCTAACAAGAAGGGAAGATTAGGTATTAGAACGAGATAAACGAAGTCAACTAAAGTACTTATGTGGAACCTACCTGCCTAACTTATATCTGCCTGACTGCATGAATAGCCAGTGATGTTTATCAGTGCACACTTCAAAACATCTTTTAGTAGAACATCCTAATTCCTGTTTTCTCCGAACTGATTACCAGCAACATTTTAAAATTTATGATTTAAGCAAGATGTTTACGGAGATAGATAAATGTGTTCAAAGTTTAACATTAATATTCTTTTTTGTCTGTAAAAGTGAGCATATTTTGGCTTTTTGCGATTTTTTAATTAAGCGTAAAGTAAAGAAGCAAAAATCGAATTATTTTGAATTTCTTATTTTAGAAAATTTAATATATTTTGAACATTAATTAACTAAAACCCTCACTCTCCGCTGTCCCTATCAGATACAAACTACCTAAAATGTTTTGCAAATCCAGAAAAAATCGTTCTATTTTGTTACACTGTGTAAACGTTCATAATTTTTGTTTTCATTCGTAAACCCTTTTTGTTACATACACATGAATCAATAACTTATGTTTTCTTTAGAATAGTTAGTCTTATATTAGTTGTCAAACGAGCAACATAAAATATATTATTTTTATTTTCAAAACTACATTTTTCGTTTTAGTTCAGAAGTGGGATAAAAAAACCTGCACAGAAATAGGTACATTTGTATATTTGTTTGTACGCGCATGAAAGAAAACAGAAACGGACAACTAAACGGGTAATAGTTGTAGACATTTAAAGGATTACATTAAAATAAAATAACGGAATCAACATGGTTAAAGCATCGGAATTAAAAGTTGATCAGTTAAAGCAAATACTACGCGATCGGAACTTGCCAAGTACGGGTAACAAAAATGAGTTGATACAGCGGTTAATTGAGGATACGGGATCTGATGAAGTTGATACAGATCTTCCGGAAACAAACATTCAAAATCAAAAAGACGAGCTTCGTAATATGATGCAACAGTTAATGTCGACAATAAGTCGCAGCGTTAGGGAGCCGTCACAGCCAAGAATTTCAGTAGCTGTGCCTCTTAGGGAAAATGTTTCTTTGCCCGATTTTCCTGAATCAACTGGTCGTAGCTCTTATTCCGTTAGAGAAATAGCTGAGACGATTCCGGAGTTTAATCCGACTGATGATAGGTCATTATCTGCCGAACAATTCGTGAATCGGGTCAACACTGCTATGTGTGCTTATCCATGGGAAGAAAAGAGCCTGTTGTTGGCAGTATACAGTAAATTGAAAGGGTCAGCAAAGTTATGGCTCGATGGCTCGGTAGACATGTACTCGAACTGGCAGGAGCTATCAGCAAAGCTTGTCGAAGAGTTTGGAGTGCGATTAAATGAAGCGGAAGTTCATAAAAAGCTATGCAACACTCCGAGAGAGCCCAACACAGAAATCATAGATTACTGCTTCAGAATTTCTGCTCTGGGACGAAAGTTTGGGTTATGCGATCAAGCGATAATAAAGTATACTCGCGACGGGTTGAAACACAGAGATCTTCAAGCAGCAACAGCAGCCATTCGATTCACGTCATTGCACGAAATGCGAGAAACGTTCTCAGAATATTTGCGTAATATGCCACCGAAACGCAGTGGGGCTACATCCGGCGGTTTAAGAGGTGACCCTGTAGCAAGTAGAATAAAATCGGAAACGCCTGAAACGGTTAGGAAAAATTATAAGTGTTTTAACTGTTTTGAGGATGGGCATTTTGCGTCGAATTGTCCAAAACCCCAGCGACGTCCACGCTGCGTTGGTTGCCAGAAGGTTCACCGGCGCAACGAACCACAAAACTGCGGCAAACAAACTCAAAATATTCGTAGTGTCAAGACGCACGACGATATATTTATTCGCAAGATACGATTAAATGGCGTAGAACTCGGAGCGTTTGTTGATACAGGTAGTCAATGTAACATAATCTGGAAAACCGCTGTAAGCAAAGCTTTATGCGAATCATATCCTTGTTCAATGACGATAAAAGGAATTTGCGGTGAAAGGCGTACACTCTACCAGTTTATTAAGGCTATGTTGGAAGTTGATAACGTAAAGTTCGAAACGATATTTTATGTTGCAGAGGATGATTTTTTAGATGCTGACGTCCTTCTTGGGCAAAGTATTTTTGTTAGCAAAAAGGTAAGAGGGGTAGTAGGGGATGGTTACTTCCGATTTGAAACCGATAATGAAAGCTTGGGAAATCTGCCAGTCGATGTTGTAGTTGGTGACGTAGAAGTAGAGACAAAGTCAGCCTTGGTGGGGTTGATTACCTGTTGTAAGGACGTGGTTGCTGTCGATTTAAGTCAGATTGGGAAAACGAACGAAGTAGAGCTTAAAATAGACTTGGATATAAATCAACCCATCGCGCAGGCCCCTTACCGAATCCCGGAACCTAAAAGAAGAATAAGTAACGAAATAATAGAAGACCTAATGTATAATGATATAATTGCACCATCGGAGTCAGAATACGCCAGCCCAATAGTGCTCGTGGGGGAAAAAAGATGGAACTGAACGATTTTGTGGCGATTACCGAATGTTAAACCGTCGTATGAGTAAGCGGATTTATCCAGTGCCTAATATAGAGGAGAGATTGCAGGAAGCAGTGCAGTATAAAATTTTTTCGACGTTGGATTTAAACAGCGGCTACTACCAGATACCTATCGAATCTCAAAGCCGAAAATACATAGCATTTGTCACAACCGACGGTATATCCGAGTTCAAGAGGATGTCTTTCTGGCTTAAAAATGCCCCGGTGGCCTTCCAACGTCTGATGGTGAAGTTAAGAGACAGTGTGAACCGGGAAGATATGATCCACTACATGGACGATGTACTTGTTGGAGCGGAAACTGAAGTTGGGGTGCTGCGGAAGTTAAAACGAGTGTTTATGGCATTACGAGAATTTGGGTTAACCTTAAACCCTCGAAAGTGCGATTTTTTTGGACGCAGCATACCGTTTCTCTGGCATCAGTTAACTAAAGAAGAACTTACTCGGAATGAGCCGAAAGCAGCGACACTATTGTTCCGTATACGCCTCAGATGGACTAAAACCCTGGAGTACCTTACCACCCTCAGATGCCGAAGATGATGTGGATTACTTCAGCGAGGACGCTGAGTAGTCAGGAAAGGCCGAGTTGTAAGCGTTCATAATTTTTGTTTGCATTCGTAAACCCTTTTTGTTACATACACATGAATCTATAACTTATGTTTTCTTTAGAATAGTTAGTCTTATATTAGTTGTCAAACGAGCAACATAAAATATATTATTTTTATTTTCAAAACTACATTTTTCGTTTTAACTGTTAGTAAAAATTAAAAGAAGCAAACCCGCATTAACTGATATTTAAATTAAACTTTTTTAATTTATAAACTTAAACCTAGGAAATGCAATACCAAACAATATCGCAAACAAAAACTTAAAACACTGAAAGATCTTTAAAATAATGCATTAGTGCCCTACAGATCCCAAGTATTAACAAACTCAACTTGAATGTTTTGCTAAAAACTATGAAAGCTCTGTTATCAGTTTATATGATATAATCCTGTTGACTATGAACTTAAGAATTTGCTTTTTCCTAAATTTTTTGTGAGTTTTATTTTTTTAAATGATGTGATGTTGGCGCATTGCCATAACTGAACTCAAATTTCTAAGTTGAAACCTTAGCAGTTAAGTTGTTGCACTTAGCTTAACAAATAGATTATGATATCTTAAAAGAAATTTTAAAATTAACATAAACTAGAGGATAATAAAAATTTCCAATTATCATACTTTTCTGAAGATGCGTACACCTTTTAGTTTTTATTAAATGTGGGATAATTATATTTTTACCTTATAATTATAATAAGCTTTAGGCAGGATATTTTTATTAAATTATTAATAATAGATATTTTATAGCAATAGATAGAAGTCAAACAGCTATTTGAAGGAACTTAAGGAAAATGGTCTTTTTACTTGGTTTCTTAACTTCAAAACATTAACACTTTGGTAAAAAAATGGTATATCTACTAATTTAGAAGAAAATAATGGGTTTTATTTAATAATGTATATTTTACGGAATTAGTCGCTGCCTATTAATCATATTGTATAAGATCGATTTGTTAAAGACTCACTAATTAGGGAATTAAACAGTTATTTGCTTCTCCTGAACAATCAGGGTTCTACAGATAAACCATTTTGGATTAATACACTCTCTATTTTTTTCGATGAATAAAAAACAAACAAAACAAAACTAATTTACATGAATTTTGAATCTTTTTAAAACTAATAATTAAAATAAACCAACAGAAACGGAAGAAAACAAAAAAAACAAATCTGAAATAAATATTTGTCTTAAAAAACACATTTGAATTTGTGTAACCTTCTATTAAATGAATAAACTGTGCCTTCTAGGCGCTTCTCAAAATTATAAAGGACTTTCGTGTTGCAGTTGCAGACATTGAATTTTTTAATAAATAAAAACTTCACATTTACTGGCTTAAAAAATCAAATATTTCATCTCTTTTCACTCCCGTAAATGCCACGACAGGAATAATCTACCAATAGTATTTGTTGCTGGCCATTTACACAGAAAAAACTTCTCAAATTTTTATTCTAACAAATATTTTTTTTTAAATTGGGTTTTTTCAGACAATATTTTAATAGATCCTAATAAAATTATTATCTGATTTTTATGTCAAACAAATTAAAATACTAAAGAAAATAAAAAATTTAAATTAAAACGAAAGATTCATAAGATAGATTACGTAATGAAATTGTGTATTAAGCCAGTCTGTGGGCTTTTTGTGTTTCATATATCTGTATGTTAAAAAATCCAAAGACGGGACAGTTAAACAAACTTTAGTTAAACTCTATAATGTACATATTTTGTTGAACGAAATTTTTAACCGTTTTATTTTAATTGAGCTCAACAATTTGACAAAAAAAAGTGTATATAAAAAGTCCAGGAAATCAAGTTTTTTTTCATAAAATCTAAATGTTTTATTAAGTAAAGTCTAAGCTACAACTCTTACTGATGAGTATTGGCATATAAATCTAGTATGAACAAGCTGACTTTGATGCCCTTAAAGGAAGTCGGTCACCAGTCTCCCTTGGTTTATTGCACAGTTTATTCAAGCAACATATGCCTGCGTAAGACAAATTGTTTAGAAACTTGGTATTTTTTTGTTACTTCTTTAATTTATATTCCACCTTAATTTTTCAATAATCAAAGACGAACCAAGAGTTCTTAGATTTTTTCGACCATTGCTGCATTGCTGCTGATGCCTTTAAAGCTAAACATTCGCACTAGATCTCATAGCCCGGTAGATAAACAAGCAGTGATTTGTTTGATATTATATTTGAAATGAGAATAAATGTTAATTCGACTGGACAACCAACTGATTGGTCAGCTGTTTCAATCAAAGATTTAAAAATTATTGATTTTTTCATACCAAAAGAGATACATATAGGTACATATATCCGGGGCACTTTTTTAAGTTTAAGCCTTGCTGAAACTATAAAAATAAGCTAGGTAGAATACAAAAGATACAGCAGCACCCAAGGCTTGAAAAATTGATGTCGCTGACTCTCTAAATAGCCTTAATGAATAAATTGAAAAATCTTCTTAGGAAACTTCTTCCATATGCCACTTTAAAAGGATTATATAGAATTTGTTCTACAAGTGTAGAACAATATTGTGTGGAAAAATAGCCAAAAGGGTTTCAGTTTTGCACCAAAAATCTCAGAAATTAGGTGAACGCTTTCTAACATAAGAGGTTTATCGCATGTTATTGTGGGACATACTATAAAAGACGATTGCACTTTATGGATGTTGTAAGCCTTCTCAAGTTTTAATGCTTAAAAATCTCATGTTTTTAATAAAAAAGACAACAAAATACTTTTAGAGCTTGGGGCAAATTACGGCATTTGATTTTAATCGAAATTTTACTCGAAAGGTAGAGTTCTCAACGCTTTTAATATAGGAGTTCTAATAAAAGTTTTTAAATTTCAGTTCAAATCAAATGCCGTTATATGCCCTCTTGCTTTCTTAGCAAGGACAATTATGTTGAATCTTTTCAATGCAATACTCACAGCCAATGTGAAACGTTGCTTTGGTAACGATGATTTGTAATCTTAAAAGGAATCATTTGAATAAAAATTTTTACAGAATTGAAGTAACCAACTATACCGAAACTGTTTCAGATATTGCTTAAAATCAATCAGAACCCGATTTTAAATGACAGTTTATCTTAAGGCGACAACATCGTAACCACGAAACAAACAAATTCATAGATTGAGGCAAGCTATAAGAAAAGGCTTTGAAGAAAAGAAATATTAATCTGCCCTTTTTTCGATCTTTCAGGCTTTCGACAAAGGCAAGTGAAGGACTCTTAACTAAACTAAAACTCAAACTGCTAGTGAATTTTTAAGAAAAATTAATTGAATTGTCAAACAATGATATTTCTTAGGTTGCCCGCAACCAGTACTGGCTCACTTAATATTCAAGAACTAATCTTAAAATTGGTATAAACAGCAGACATGGCACCAAGCAGTCAAACGATATTTTCTGATAATAATGCTCCTCCTAGTACTAGCATAGATCTTATTACACAATTTTAAAAAGATTTCACTGGGTATGTTTTGACAACTAATAAAATTTAAGTCTATGAATGCTCGTATGATACATTCAATTCAATTTGCTAGTCAAATTTAGATCATTTTTTTGTTTATTCATTGGAAAATATACGTGTTGATTTACTCGTTTCCCAGCATACCATTATCGGAGCGCTCTTATATATGAGCTCATATATGAGCGATTTTATGAGCCTCTGTGAGTGTTTCCTGCGTGCATATTTCTGAGCTCATAAACGATCGATTTTATGTGCTTTTTATGAGTAATTTCTGCACTCTGACAGATAACGGTAAATTCCAGCTAAGCAGAAGAAAGAAGTTGCTCAAATTGATTCATTAGTGAATATTTTTGGAAGCGTAAAGACAAAATTGTGAATTATCTTATAATAAATACAAAAATAATACATAATTGAAATAATAAAAAGAGCAAACTAAAAAAAAGATAATTAATAATAAGTGAACTTTGTTTAAACAAATTAAGAAAAGAAAATCCAGCATGTAGTATTAAAAATAATAGTGTTGTTGAAAGAAAATAGTGAGAGTGAACGTATTTTAGAAAGAGAGAGTGTAAACGAAAACTGGAATAAGAGCTCAAAATGCGTTTTAAAAAAAGGGTCATAAAATACTCCTTTATGCATAAAATTTAGAGCTCTTTCATGAGTGACCAGTTTAGTGGAAAAAGCCACTCAAAAATGAGCGTTTTATGACTGTTTATGATTATTTTATGAACTCTCTATGAGCGTCAGCGTTTCGACAAAAGAGTCTTTATGAGCTCATTTAGAGCGCATATGGTATGCTGGGTTGTAGTCGGTCACTCATACATGCAAATTCTAAAATGATATGAAAACATTTTCCTTTTTCTGACGCATCTTTGAGTATAATATTTCAGCACACATCAGCTATTTTATACATTTTATTTGCAACACGTTTACTTATGGGTGTTCCATATGAAAAAAAGTTATCGTTTGCAAGATTAAAGATTTGTACCAACTTATTAAATTTCTGTAAAAAAAAGTAAAGAATTAAAAATTGTTTAAGGCCCCTTTTTTTATTAAAAAAATTTTAAGCTTTATTTTTTTTTTAATTATCCTTGCAGTCAAATATTATATATTATTCAATTAAAGTGTTAACTTACAATATTTTTTTATGGACACCTCTATTGCGTATATATTTGCTTTTGATGAAATTAATTTTTTCCTCCAACTCACGCTACAAATAATATTAAGCAATCGAAGTGCTAAACGTGGTACACATTTTAAGTTTTCCGTATCATAAAAATTGTTTGTTTTTTTTTCGTTTTGTTAAGAAAAAAATAGTTTTATTAAGGAAAATTCTTATCAATAACCTTGTAAAAGTGGCAACTGTAACACATACTTTAAGCCTTTTGTGACATCCTTTGTATGCTTTCTTTGTAAAAGAGTGTGTTTGTTAAAAACAGCTTAAACTTTTTAAATAATTTAAATATTTTTTATATTCATATTTATATATTAGAACTCTTGTATTTTATATTTTTTTATTAATTTTCCTTAAACACTAAATTAAAAAGTGTTTTTACAACAAAAAAAAGTCTCTCCTAAAATCTTCAACATATATTATCAAAACCATATATTTTTATTTATGGTAATTTTAAATTACAAATAAGATATAAATTGCCAATAAAACACGCTGTAAAGCTTTTGATTTCTTATTTTCTGTGTAGGTGGAAAATGGGAAAACTTCTGTAGTAATGATTTGGGAGAATTAGGAAAATGTACATCACTGACAAAACAAAATAAACAAATGTTTATTGTCCTATAAAACCTGTGAACGTTTATATTAGGGTAGTAACTTAATCAGAAAACATTAACAAAGGTTTTCTTTAAAAAATATAACCAATAACGACTTTATTTAAAGGCAGCCAATTTTTGTCCTTCAAAAACGAGCTTTTTTTAATTCTATTAATTTATGTTTTAATTTATTATGGAAATCTATGCACAAGTGTTAGTAGTCTCATTTAACAGCATATATTTATGGAGCAAAATAAAACATGCAAAAAACTTTCCAACGCATCTTTAGAGTTTTTTTAGTTTTTGCTTGGCGCTTATACATTTTTTTTAAATTAAAAATATAAACATTTTTTATTTTAAAAGCAAATTTTATATTTACAATCTAATGTTGCGATTTTGTATATACAGTACTGGTTGATAAGTGTATAACACAAGTGCCTAAGTCTACCTCCTAGTGGTATCAAGCGGGCAACTTTCGGAATAATTGCCGAAAGGCTCACAGACATGGCTGAGACGAAAACAATCTGTCTTGGGTAAAGGAGTAATCAGTGATTCACTGGTCTGGCTTGAGGCAGGTTGTCCTTGTTGTGCTGTGCCATGTACATCACCGTTAAGTGGCATAGCAATACAGGGTTAAAAGGGTACCAATACCTTAACTGTGTAAATTAGAAATTGGTAGAAATGAAGCGGAAGTAGATTTCCGAGGCTGACCAGAGTCTTATCTGGTACCACCGGAAAAAGTTGGCCCCATGTGCTTACTAGTGCATGAACTGATTAATGGTGAGGTCTCCTTCGGGAGTTCACGTGGTGGCTGTGATTATCCCCAAGGGGGGCAATTGTAGAACGAAAGTTGATATAGGGGGGCCCTTCCTGTACGGGCCCCAGAGTGACCGTGTAGGCGGTCTTATATGATCTTAAGGTTCCCAAGAAAGAGTTTCTGGTTTTCGCGGGTCTACCCAGGCACATGAGCAACTGTTGAAGTAGGCTATTAGCTGAAAAGGTGTAAGTGTGTTTGGTAGTAGGTGAATAGGGAAACTGGCTATGGCTGGGGACTCTAGGATCTAAAATAAAATCCCGTCAAAGTAGTAGCAAATAATGAGAAGGCCGGCATTGGCATGTTGAAGCATGTGCGTGACTTGGTCCTGACTGGCAGTGAGAAGATTATGAAGCATTGATGATTACATATATATTGATTGCCTAAATTGGAAGAATGAAATAATGGATCCTTTTAACAGAGCTGGTTGTCGCATTCGTGTTGGGTGCGACTGAGAATCATAATCTTTCTTGCTTAAGGTTGGGTGCTGTTTCACAAATGTGTGGAGAGGTGTCTTGTCGGCGCGAATCTGTTTTGATTATGAAGAAGCGAGATCAAAACTAGAAACGCAATTCGGGTTTAGATAGCCCAACTCCTCACCAAGGGGTCTGTTGTGACTACACAGAGTCATAACAGAAAATTGGTATCTGGGTGATTGGGTGAATCATTCTGGGGGCGCTGGTGAATGCTTTGTATCCATCAGTGTTGAGAGCACCATGAGTTATTGCCAGCATGGCAGGTATCACATAAAACTCTAAACAAATCATAATAATAATATTGAAGGAATGATAAAAACAAAGCATACCTACGAATTTTTGCCCTCTTGCTTCATGTGTTTTCTTCAGCATTCAAGCAACCAACTTTATATTTTTAAAATTGGACAAAAATATTGTGACGTCATTCGTTCTTGTTTTTATATTTAAACTATGTATTCAATTGAATCTGTTTACCATTAAATCCTAAATGAGTTTTAATCAGACATTTTTCTTTTGAAGCTTAATTTTTGAAAAAGTTTATTTAGAAGTTGGATGGACTAATTGAAACTTTTCGTATACATTTCAAGCCCTGGTAATCTAATTTTGTAATGCGACTATGGAATTTGCCATTTAATAAATATTTACTTTTGCTAAATAGCTTTTGACTTCTTAAGTGCTTTATTTAAGTCTGCTACAAATAAAGAAACTTAAATAAATGAATTACAGAACCTTAATAAGAAGAGACATTTATTATTAATAAATACATTTTAAAATATATAATAAGAAAATTAAATGCTTGAATTAATGACTATTAAATATTAACAAGATGTAATTTAAATCTTTTTATTTGAATTTTCTTGTTTGTTTAACAACAAGTGGTGAAAACGATAATTAAAATCGGAAATGCAAACAGGATATAACAGGAAGTAAATTGAATACAAGTTACGGCAAAAGGTGGCTGAAAAGTAATTATTATAAAGCAAATAATGAAGATGATTGTCGTTGTCGGCATATCTTATGCTTGTAATGGTTAGATATACATGTAACTCTAGCAAATCTATGCATGTGTTTGTTAATTATTTGTCATTCTTTTGTAGGTTAGCAATTACTTATTTTGAATATTAAATACATTTTAATTTGTTTAAACTTCATATCTTTATTTTTATTTTGAAATTTGATGCTCGCTAATAAGCATTAGTAGCCAAGTCGAATAAAAATAAGTGATAGTTTAAAGAATTAAGAGTTTTTTCTATATTAATGTTTTTCAAGATTTTTTTTATTTTAATAACAATTTGAAGAGCTTAAGTCTTTTTTTTTTTGTAACGGACATATGAAGATTTTTCAAATGGCTTGCTAAGAAGAACTAGTTAGTTTAGTTGAGTTTATTGAGTAGTATTTTTAATACTTTGAAATTTACATTACGATAAATATGTTAACAAAAAAAAAAATTATTATGTGTTCTGAAATAAATTATTTCTAATAAAATTGACAACATTTTTTCTGAATAATCTATGATTTTGTTCATTCTTAATTTCATTTGGCATCAAAATTTATAATCTCAAACCCTTATAGAAAAACGTTTTCTTCTTCGCATCGCTATGGGCTTGTTGCAGTCTGAAGTCTTTAGCATTTCTAAGGTTGTATGGCTGAGCATCTCTCACGTATCTTGTCAGTTCCAACATATAATCAGGTGCATCTCCCACCTTCAGCTTCTGAATGAAACTTATTGTACTTAGTTGTAGTCTTTCTTGAATACTTAACCATCTTAGGGTGTTTAGCATATGTCTAATTGATGTTATTCGATTACTTCTCAATATTGCGCGCATGGCTTTGTTCTGAAGCTTTTGTAGTCTTGAAATTTGTTGATCATTGCAGCTGGAGTATAAAATAGTTGATCCAAATTCGAAATGCGGTTTAATTATTGTGTTGTATATATTTATAGATGTTAATGTAGAAACTTTATTTCTCAAACGCTTAAAAAACCCGATTTTTTCCCCGATCTTTTTACATATGTATTCTATATGTCCATTGAATTTTAACTTCTTGTCAATAATGAAACCTAGGTATTTAATACTTTTACCTTTTTCGATTTGTATATTGTTTATTTTAAATATTTTGTCTGTGTTCATATTAATTTCCATTAACTTGGTTTTATTTTCATTAAGCTTTAATTTATTCATTTTTAACCACTTGTTTATATTGTACATATCACTCGTTATATTTTCATAGCACATTTCTTCTGTTTCTGCTTCTGTAAATATAAGCGCATCGTCTGCGTATAATATTATTTCGCACTTTTTCAATTTCTTTTCAATATCGTTTATATAAATAATAAATAAGAGAGCTCCCAATATTGAGCCTTGTGGCACGCCGTAATTATTTTCTGTCGCCAGCGACTCTACGTTATTAACTTTTGTTTTTTGCTTACGATTTGATAGATAGGTTTTAAACCATTTTAGCTCAATGTCTTGTATTCCGAACCTGTGAAGTTTTTGTATCAGAATGTCTCGAACGCGCGTTTAAAATCAAGAAAAATAGATACAACTTTATTTTTTTTCTTTACACATTTCTACCTATTTATTAGATAATTAACTGTTGTTTCGCATGAATGTTTTTTTCTAAATCCTGACTGATATTTAAATAGAAGTGAATTACTTTCAATATATTCTTCTAGTTGATTCTTCACAACTTTTTCCAATACCTTTTCACATATTTTTAAACTGTTTATTGGACGAAATTCTTCACATTTGTTTGTACCTTTAACTTTTGCTACTGGCGTAACCATTGATTCTTTCCAATTTTCTGGAATCGTTCCTGATTCCATTGATTTGTTAATAATGTTTAATAAGATATTGCCAGTTATGTCCCATGTGTCTAAAATTAAGTTTTTTGTAGTTTTTTTATAGTCAGGTTTGTTATTTATAGTCTTAAACACTTTTTTTAAATCTAATATAGATATTGCACGGAACTTAAACTTTGAGTTTATCACAGTGTAATTTTTTAACGCTCCACCGGTGACAAGGAAGTTGTAGGGGTTTTTATCCTAATTTTTACAAATTTTGTATGGCAACCCCCTTAAGGCGTGGAGATAGGGGGCAAACTAATGGGGGTCGGTCGTACACTTTATTGCTCTAAGGCCAACTCTGAAGAAGTTGTGAGCATTTTATCATTTTTGTAAATTTTGTATGGCAACCCTGTTAGGGCGAGGAGATAGGGGGTAAGTATGTTCTAGGAATATGTTTTGGAGAAGAAACTAATAGGGGTCGGTCGTACAATTTATTTCTCTAAGGCCAACTCTAAAGAAGTTGTGGGCATTTTCATATCCATTTTGTAAATTTTGTATGGCAACCCCCTTAGGGCGTGGAGATAGGGGGTAAGTATATTTTAGGAACATGTTTGGGAGGGCAAACTAATGGGGGTCGGTCGTACACTTTATTGCTCTAAGGCCAACTCTGAAGAAGTTGTGGGCATTTTCATATAATTTTTGTAAATTTTGTATGGCAACCCCCTCAGGGCGTGGAGATAGGGGGTAAGTATATTCTAGGAATATGTTTGGGAGAAGAAATTAATGGGGGTCTGTGATACATTTTTTTCCTCTACGGTATGGCAACCATGTCAGAGGCTAGAGATAGAGGGTAAGTATGTTTCACAAAAATGTTTGGATGGAAAAAATAATTCGGGTTGGTTTTACATTTTAACTTTGTAGGAGCACCCTGGAAGCCGTAGGAGCGATTTTAAAAATATTTAAATTAAGCTTTGTATGGCAACGCTGTTATATGTATGAACACATATACTAATAAAATTTTTGTTTTGGGTGTGTTTCAATAATATCAACATGACTAATTCAGTTTTTTTCTTTTTTTGTAGTTTTTTTTGTTGTTTTTTTATTATTACATGTAAAAGTATGTTCTTTGTTGTTGTTGTAGACTCAAAAAACCGAGGTAGTCGTGATTTTTTGCTTATATCTCGGTTATTTATCGGGCGATTTTGCTGAATTTCAGTACGGATTTTCTCGCGACTATCTGTGACAGTTTGATACCACATTCGGGTCTATGCGATATCGGGGGGCTTCAGAAAGTTGATTTCAACCATAACACGGTTAGACGGTCAGACGGACAGATGGACATCGCTAAATCAGTTTCCCTATCTATAAGGATCAAGAATATATACACTTTATGGGGTCCCAAATGGATAATAAAGGAATTACAAACGGAATGACAAACTTATATATACCCTTATCCCTTACCCTTATATAAAAATAACACAAAAAACTTTTACGGATAATTTTTTCAGTAGCAAATTTTGTTTAAGTCTGCTTACTTTTTTTTTAATTTGCCCATTATATAACATTTTTTTTTTAAAGAGAAATTACCTGTTACGTCATTAGAGAAGCTTTGGTGGTTTTTCCTTTAATGTTTTCTTTTGAATTTTGCCCGAAAGTTTTCCAAACTTAAGTACTTTAAAAGCACCATTAGTTTTAACACGCATTATTTATGGTTATTTGTTTGGCAAGAACTTTAACAGTTATGGTTTGTCTTAAAAAGTTATGCAATTTTGTAGTTATTTTTCTTTTAAAATATCTTTGCTGATATTTTATTTATTGTTCAATGAATCTTTGGGTAAACAATTAAAAATAATTTAACCTTAAGCTTAACTTAGAAGGCAAGCTGTTCCTTCTTTACGAAATATTTTAAACGACTTACTTTAAAGTTAACCACATTTCAATTGAACAAATAAAAATAGAATAAAGTTTTTTGATTCCTTCTCTCAATTTGATACTTTGTTAGCTAAAACAAAAACACCACTTATGGATAATTTTTTTAAACAAGTAGTTAAGAGCTTCCTGGAAATATTTCTGGAAAGAAAGTAAATTAATTAATTTTTGATAAAACCGTAGGGTGTAATTTAAGGAAAATTAATGTAAAGTCAACAAAAATTGTGAAAGATACAGAAAGCCATAGACAGTTTTGTTCTTAACATTTCAAGTTTTTCTATAGAAACACCTAAGAATGATAGAAGTAAGATAATGACACGCACATGATGTACCATTCGTTGACGTATACGATTCACTTAAATGGTTGCCAAGTCGGTTCAACAAATGCATGTTTTCGTGGTAGAAACAACCCTATAATCGAAAACATAACAAGAAAAACGCAAGACTTTAAAGATCAAAGTTGTTAGCCAATAGGAAAACAGTATGCGTGAGCTAAAAATTAATAGTCGATAGGAAAGCATTTTGCGTGACGTCAACGATCCTACATGCACAGAAAATTTCAAATGTTTGCTATCTTGGCGTAATCTTTGACTTCATCCTTCTTAAAAAAGCACCAAGACCCTTAACAACAGACAAACTTGAATATATGTATGCACGCTTTAAATAATGCTTAATGTTTTTGTAAAAAAAAAATCAAAGAAAGAAAGTACACATTGGCTTTAATCCAAAATTGGAAGAATTAACTTTTAAACACACACTCATAATTTAAGTTTGTTCTTGATGTTGTTGTGATTTGTTGCTTGTGATGGCAACAAATTTCTTTTGCAGCTCTTTTCTTTAGTAAAAGATGCAACAAAAAAACAGAAATTGTTAATACTCCTTTTGGCAAAATGCCACAATTTAACATAATTTAACAACAATAAACAAACAAATTTAGGGAATCACGTTGGCGTTGTTGGAGTAGCAGTGTTGGTAACAGAGATAATGCAAGAGATTCTCAAAATGGCAGAGTTTGTATGTGTGTGTGTTTAATGTTGTCGCATAGTGGAATAAAATGATAACAAAAAACAATGTTTTGAGTTGTTGTGTTGTGTTCCTTTAGATGATTCTTATATGTAATTCTATAAACTGCCATCGTTCCACATTATTTTGTAGACAGCTTTCGTCCATTCCCTTTACTCAACCTTAATTGAATTGTTTTTAAGCCTTGATCACCGGATTATTCGCCTATTCACATCTTATTTAACTGCAGTGTACAGGAATGCACACAATGCTTGAATATTAATCATTTTATTGCAACGTAGCACTGTCCTAGATTTAGTTCTCCGACCATAATTTCTCTTGCCTACCCTTTGTTATCCGCACTAATAGTTAAACCCTTATTAGATCTGTTTTTTTTTTTGCATTTTATAAACTTTGAACAACAGTACCATTTTATTAAATAGGGAAATTAAACCGAGTGTAACGAACAAAGTTCGTAAGTGGTGTCAAGTCTGTAGGCTTATAATTAAAAAAAGCAATTTTAGACATATTTTTATACTCTTCATATAGTGATAAGGGTATATATCAGTTTGTTATTCTATTTTTAATTTTTTTTTATCCATTTGCGACTTCATAAGGTACAAATACTCTGGATCCTTATAGATAGAGAAGTCGATATATCTATAACCATCTGTCCGTCTCTGGGTCTGTTGAAATCAAGTTAACGGAGCCAAATAAAGTTGCATAAATAACGTTTAGGTATCAAACAATCAGAAACATCTCTGAGAAAATCGATTAATAAAATCAGCGAAACGACTTACTGGCGACTAAGATATAAGTGAATTCCCAAAATAACCCATTTTTTAGGACAAAATCTGCGCATGTATCCCCATATATTTCAGTAAATATCCACAAAACTTGAGATAGATACTTTGAAGATAGGTGCGTAAACTAAATAAGGGAACATTTCTTTTCGGAGAGGAGCAGGGAAGTAATACAACTCCTACAATTATGCAAATTACATGAAATATTTCATGGTGCTTAATTTATACCAGCTATGGATCTCAAATGTTCCACAAAACGTAAAGGTAACAGTAATGCCTTTATTTTGGAATAAAATTAGTTCAATTGGAACAGAGAAAGTGGCATTCCTCATACAAAAAAGTTACGTTTTTATGAAGTTTCCGATACGCTATATTTTGGAAACTGTAACAGCTATCGACTTTAAATGTACTACAAAAAGTAATGGTACAATACGAGTTATGCCTACATTTTGGGGAAAAAATAAGTTCGACAGGAGCCCATAGAAATAAGCGTTTTAAATGAAATCCTTGATACGACATAGTCTAGAAATTGTAATACCTACATTTTTAAAGGGTTTAGTTGGATAGGGGCAGGGCGAGGGGCATCCACCATACCAGATATTATATATATTATACATACATTTGCTAAATCTTTGTTTTTTTATTTAAGAACTAGGATAGCCATTTACCTCAAAATCCAGATTAAATATTTTTTTATTTTGGCATTTGCTGTACAATAGCAACTTGGCTAGATTCTATGGCTAGGCGAATGTGAAGGGTACAAAAGATTCGACACATTTGAATGAAGCGCTCTTACCTGTTTACATATTATTTGAGATTTTCCGATTTGCAATAATATAACAAGTAGGCTGCATTTATTTTTTGTTTAGTTTTTGTTTTCGCAATCATGTTTTTATGCCACTAAATATATATTTTTCTTCCTTAACCTTGCTATTTCTTTCTTTCATTCACATAGCTTTCAAATGCGCAAAACGCAAGGGTTTTACCTTAAACGGGCCTTGGACATCCGCTTTTATAAAAATATATATATTTAATGGCCACCGTGACGGCGTTGATTCCTGCCCCTTGGTTTCCAATAGGACTACCCTGTCCTGTTCTTCCACTCTGTATTCATTTGCATAACAACACGTTCCTTCGGGTATATACCCTGGAGTCACATCCAGCATATCAGCAGCTATCGTTTTGGTTCCAGCGCTGGTAATTTAGCCTTGACATTTTATTTGCCTTTTTAACCCACAAAATGGCGCTGGGGTAAGACTAATAATCCCCATCATTAATTAATACTACTGCTACCTCATAGTCTTTGGGAATTTCAAAAGACCGGATATTTTAAATTGTCTCTTTGATACCGTCGTTGAAGTTATCTGTCCTGTAAGCTGTCAGGATGCAGAGTACACGGAAAGTATACAGAGGCTCTTGCGTCTCTGTCCGGCATTGCTTTATTTTTATATCGAACACTTTGTTGCCGACAGAGTGTTGGGTTTAATCAATATTAGTTTATTTAGTCTATAATCTATAACTACGGTTATGAGCTGGGCTGAGGAGAGAGATATTTATTTGGCTACTATTACCAACTTTTTATATTAATCTCTTAAGTTTTATCAAAATTTTTTCTTAATAATTTAATTTATTTTTCCCTTTCCATCCCTTTCTTCTCCAGGTATAAGGTTCGAAAAAACGGTCTCAAGTGGGCTGCACTTATTTTTTTATAATTTTTTTCAAATGCTTGCTCTATCTTACCTAACCTTGTGAAAAATTTATCTATCAATTATCAAGTTTATGCTTACTCTACTACCCTTAAAGACATCTAAAAGGGTTTTGAAATGCGGCTTAAATATTATAAAACGAATCTTTAAATTAAAATATTAGTTATCGCTGTAATTTAAAATGGAAACCCATTTTTAAAGCTTGTCAGTTTACATAAAATCTTATTTCATGATATATAAAAAAACTTTTAAAAACAAGAATCTTTAGTCGTAACCACTGTCAAAGTCATGGTGCATAGAGTAAAATTCTTTTCGTCATTAACAAGAAGTAATGTCATTTACCAGACAGCGGATGTAAAGAGTAGATGGTGGCAAGTAAATTTAATATTTTTTGAGATTACAGGAATATAGCAACAGCAAAGCTGTAGAGTTTAAAAAAATATGTATATGGCTTCGATGCAAAAGAGAGACACTAAATAATATTCTATGAATATATCCCAACTTTGCATGTTTGTAGGTAAGAATGGGTCTAATGACACAAAAGAATAAGTAGCAGAAGAAACTATTGTAAATCTGATAAAAGCTTGTTTTGATAACAAAAATTGTTGATTATGTTGACGCTGCTGATGATAATAATGAAAATATATGAGAATTTATACTCATATCAATGCATGTTCATTTATGTGGGAAATAAGCCAGTTAACCCACAGGAAATAATTAAGATTACATGCCTTTTGAAACGCTTTCAGCACATTTTGCTAGCTTAACCCTTTGACGACGAAGAATCTTTGGCTAGCGATTTTTAAAATTTTATTGGGGATTCTTTCTCGGAAACGCTACATTTCTTAACCAAAATTTTTCCAAAATTTAAAAATTGTTACTCCTTAAACGAGAAAAATCATGGGACATATGTGTCCCATTCGTCATCAAAGGTAAAAATTTGGGAACAAATTCATTGAACATGTAAAAGCACTTTGTCGTTGCAAACGGTAAACATGTTAATGCATGCACAAAAGTATTGCTTTATTTACATTGCAAAACAAACAAAAAAGGGTTTAACTTTTAGTTGCTGATCGTTTGCATGTTGTATGTTGTTTTTTTAACATTTTGAAGCACACAAAAGTTATTCAAGGTAAGGTTAGGTTAGGTTAGGTGAGGTTAGGTTAGGTTAGGTTAGGTTAGGTTAGGTTAGGTTAGGTTAGGTTAGGTTAGGTTAGGTTAGGTTAGGTTAGGTTAGGTTAGGTTACGAAGGGTAGTGGCGAGTCCAAAACCCGCCACCTCCACTCGGAGGTGCTCCCCAGCCCACTGCCAGGGACCTCACCAAGTCCATCTAAGAAGCGTCCACCAAACCACCTCTGTCGGCGAATCTGCAGCCCAGAGCAGTGGCAGACAAGATGCTCCACCGTCTCTATCTCCTCCTCGTCCCCGCATACCCTGCAGAAATCTGGAAAGTTCATGTCCCATTTGTTCGTCCTATATCTCACATCGCAGTGCCCTGTGACAGTCCCAATAATGCGCCTCAAAATCCCCCTGCTCTCCTTAAGCAGCAGGTCAGTGCCCGTCCTGTCCAGCATGGGTCATAAAAGCCTGGAGATCCTGCAATCAGCCCTGTCCCTCCAGGTTTGGCCCACACAGTCCGTTATCCAAGTCCCTATCAGTCCATAACAGAAACTCAGCTACTAGTTTCTTTTCAAGTGTCCAACAGTTTGCATCCCGTTTGTAAACCGTAGCAGTTATTTTTAGAGATGAGCAGATTGCGTCGATTTTATAAAACTGAAAGTGAAAATGTACGGCTTTTAAATGCATCAGATAGTGAAGATAAAGAAAATGTGTTGGAGTTGCGGACAGGCGCGTTTTAGAATTGGAAATTGAAGATATTCTGCAAACCCAAAAACCTTCAAAGAACAATAATTCTAAGACTGATACGTCAATGACAAAATATGTTAAGGCCGATAAAAACCTTTTAGATATATTTCAGTGGAAAAAAGCCAATCAATATTATGCTTCGACATCTTATATCGACCCTGATTACACATACGGACAGGTTTTAAACCCAAAAGTAAGTGCTAATGAGAAGGTCCCATCTGTTTTAGAAGTTTTCATTAAAGAATCCTTTACACGGTCAAGATTGGGGGCATTGTCAAATTTAGCTGGACATTATCAAACAAAAATGGAAGGAGGAGTCAGGAAGCGATGTGTTGTTTGCACAAAAAACGGAATCGAAAGCCGAACAAACACAATTTGTTTTACATGCAAAAAACCAATGTGATTTACTAAGAATAGGAATTGTTTTGAGATTTATCACAAACAAGTTTAATTTGGATTCGCCTTATATGAACCATTTATTGGATTTCATAATTTAGGAGAATTTTTTAGTTTGGTTTTTTAGTGAATTGTTTGCGATTTCTTTGTCTTTCAGTTTCAAAATATTAAATATAATATAAAAAAATGCAATACAAAAATTCCTCTAACGACGAATGGGACACATATGTCCCATTATATTTTCAGTTCTCCCCATAAAAGTATAGAACCGATGCAGAATTCGTTATTCAATTAACTTACATTAGGAATTAATGTATCGAATGCTAGAAGTTAATACAACAGTATTCATTAGAATCCGAGATATTAAAAAACTAAAATTTTCAAAAAAAAAATACAGATTTTTGACTTTAGGACGTCCGAAACACAGTTGAACTAAAAAAAAACTTAAGTTTAACACGGACACCAAAAGATGCTTTTGTTTTTTGTCGAACAAGACCGATTTTGTAAAAATCAATTATAAAATGTTGCAGTATCGATGAAAAAACCAAATGGGACATATGTATCCCATTCGTCGTCAAAGGGTTAAGTGTTAAAAGCTAATTTTGTTTGTACAAGAAAGGGAAAATGTTTAAAAAAATATTTATTTCTTATTAAATTTCCTTAAGGAAATTACTTAGCTTTGTTGAGCATTTCTTTTATTCCAAATGATCATTTTTAACAGAATAAAAATAGAATGTAAAGTATTTATCTTGCTGCTGATAAGTGTTTTGTAAATATTTTATCTTGTTGAAAAATATATTTTTTAGAAAGTATATTAAATTTTTTCAACATAATAGTTTCGTTGGCAAAATGCACAAATTGAATAACAATTACTGGAGATGTTAAAGTTCATGCCATGTTAAAGCGTTTCTCTTTATTAACATTTTGATTTTTATCCATCCACCTTAAGTGTGCACTATAAGAATGTTTGTGAATGAATACTTAGGTAGATGCCTTTTAAAAGTAGAAGGTACATAGTTTTTAAAAAAAGTTTTCAGCGCTTTCGCTCGTCTATTTCTCATCATCATTATCCTTACCATTCTCGTCATTCGCTGTTGTCGTTTGTGGTGGCATCTAAGTATTGCCATGAATTCCTTTTGTATTCATGACAATGTCATTAAATTGCTTTTAAGTGTCGTTTTAATTCCTAAGGCGGCCTTATAAGTTTTTTGCATTTTAAATTATTTGCTATAAAAATTGTTCTAAAATCATTTTTATTTGCTTACATTTCTTCCTTTTCTATGAAACATAGATTCGCTGAAGGAAGGTGTATTGTAAAAAGCATTATACAGGGTGTCTGCCGGCAAGGTATATTACTTTGTTTTTATAATTTTTGATTAAAAAAGAGAATAGATCCTTTGTTTTATTTAATTTTACCACGAATGTTTTGTTTGAGTTGCGCCAGCGTTTCTAGTTTAGTTGCAGAAACCTAAATTTTTAGATATCCCCGGAGCAGTCAAATCAGGCGACAGTAGAGGCCAATTAACATCACCATTTCTTGAAATAAATTGTTGTCGAAAGAGGTCTCGCAGTAACAATATTGTAGTTCTGGCTGTATGCGATGTGGCACCGTCTTGTTGCTACCACATGTTAACCAAGCCCAAAGCATGCAGTTGTGGTATTAAAAAGTTTTAATCATATCACGATATCGCTCCCCACTGAAATTTACCGTTACGTGGTTTTCAGTTTCAAAAAAGGATGGTCCAATGATTCTTCCTAACCAAATTACATACCAGAATGTCACTTTTGATGGATGCAAAGATGACTGTTGACTAGTTCCGTCGACTAAAGTTGCAATTTTCAACCTTTTTTCAGGCCTGTGACTTTTTTGCGACTTCTTTTAACGACTTTTGATCCCTTTTTGTTAAAACAGCTGCAAAAATTTGTTTTTCAAGTAAGCATGTGTGCATGCATGGAAAATTGTTTACTAATTATATAGGTATATATGTGTTTTTCCCCCAAACGAAAGTTTTTTACGCCGCATGCCAGAATTAGCTAACCTTATTCAATTTTACAAAAGCAGGTGTCAAGCGAAAATAAACATTTTTAACTGATACACTAAGACTTTTTGAACTTGTGGCTTCAATCTACGCTTTGAGGAGACATATTCGTGTCTTGACAAATTCCACACTCAGTAAATTAAAAAACAGTACAAAAATTACAGGAATTTTACTAAAAGTTTGGCATTTGAAAAAACATGGATTTGTCTCGTATGCACATTTCTGTACTAGTAAAAAAACTTTAATATAAAACAAGTAAGAGCGCTATATTCGGCTGTGCCGAATCTTATATACCCTTCACATTGGTCTTTTAATATACCCAGCCGAGCTATTTTTTACTGCAAATAATATAATAAAAATACCTTGTGTGAGTTTTAAGCCCATAGAAAACTTTACAAAATGTTAACGTTTGTATGGATAATAGAAATAGATGAGAAACGTTTGAGGTCGACAGTAATAAAAGTTTTTGACATTATTTATAATAAAAGGTTAATAAAAGTTGTTAATTTTTATGAGCAGGGGGACTGCTCCTCTTCAACTTTTTTTCCAAAAGGTATGAATTATTAGATTATTTCTTTTTGTAAAACATTTGATTTCGATATCTGTTATAGTTTCCGAGATATAGCTTATCGAAAATTTCATAAAAACTGTGAATTTGCATGGGAGCTACCCCATATTCACCGCCCACCCAAAAAATTTCTACTTCAAAGCGTAGGTTTTGCTGTCCATTTACTTTTTGTAGAATATTTAATTTTGATATCTATTATTGTTTCCGAGGTAGAGCGTATCGAAAATTTTACAAAAATTGTGAATTTGTATGGGAGCTACCCCATATTCACCCCCTACCAAAAAAATTTTTACTTCAAAGCGTAGCTTTTGCTGTCCAATTTTGTTTTGTAGAACATTTTATTTCGATATCTGTTACAGTTTCCGAGATGTAGCGTATCGAAAATTTTACAAAAATTGTGAATTTGTATGGGAGCTACCCCATATTCACCCCTTACCAAAAAAATTTTTACTTCGAAGCGTAGCTTTTGCGGTCCAATTACTTTTTGTAGAACATTTTATTTCGATACCTGTTATAGTTTCCGAGATATAGCGAATAAAATATTTCACCAAATTCGTGCAATTGTAGGAAAACTACCACATCCCCTAATCCTATCTGAAAAAAAATTTTCCATTATTTAGGTGCCTACTTTAAGAGTATCCGTTCCAAGTTTTGTGGCAATAGTGACTATACTTACTGAGATATATAGGGATATATGCACGGATTTTGTCCTAAAAAAAATGGGTTACTTTGGTTTTTCGCTTGTATCTCGGTCAATAGTGAACCGATTTTGCTGATTTTAAATAGCGATTGTTAGCGGTATATTTCTAATCGTTTGACACCATTAGCTGGTCTGTATCTTTTTATTTGACTCCGGAAACTTGATTTCAACAGACGGACAGACGGACAGACAGACAGACAGACAGACAGACAGACAGACAGACAGACAGACAGACAGACAGACAGACAGATAGACAGACAGACAGACAGACAGACAGACAGACAGACAGACAGACAGACAGACAGACAGACAGACAGACAGACAGACAGACAGACAGACGGACATGGCTATATCAACTTCCCTATCTATAAGGATCCAGAAAATATATATACTTTATGGGGTCGCAAATGG
Organism: Melanophora roralis; assembly: GCA_963583895.1. Classification (NCBI taxonomy): domain Eukaryota; kingdom Metazoa; phylum Arthropoda; class Insecta; order Diptera; family Rhinophoridae; genus Melanophora; species Melanophora roralis. The sequence goes on along the minus strand of OY757189.1, from coordinate 23,472,210 downwards.
ATAATAAAGAAATTACAAACGGAATGACAAAGTGATATATACCCTTATCACTATGTGAAGGGTATAATCAGTGCCTGTGTTCTGTAACTTTAGTAAGAACTTCTCGCATCGAAAAATTTATAGTCGCCTTGTAAAAGACAGGATGAACACGATAAACCTAATTATTTTAACTCTTAACGTTGTATAATGAGAGCTTATGTACCTATTATCTAAGTCACAATGTTAATAATCGGAAGACTATGACAGTAAAAAAAATTTTCTCGCTGAGAAAACTTCTCACAAGTTACAGAACAGGGGGGCAGGTTCAATTAAAAAATCTATCATCTTAAACTAACAAGTACGTAATAAAAAATAATTTGTCAATTTATTTTATGGACGCTTATAAAAAACTAATACAAATTTGCACGTTTACTTTCTTAAATATATATATAGGTTCAGGGTATAATTGGTTTATTTTTTGTAAATAATAGAATACAATCTGCATCGTTTGTTCCCTATTTGAAACTAAACATGCTTTCTGGGTAAGGACTTAAGCTATTTTTCAGACGAAAACCAATCAAACCTGTTGAAAATTCATCTTTGTTTTAAAAAGCAAGAATGTGAATTTTAAGCTTTAGTTTCCAAATAAATGAAATAAATATTCAAACATTAATTTCTCAAAACGACAAGAGTAAACAAAAGCAGGGAATCAGAAAAGATTTGTTTTTTAAGTTACCAAAAAATGAATTTTAAGAAAGTAAATTTGTTGGATTAAAATCTGTTAGTTTTAGCAGAAAAACATTTACTGGCATCAACGTATTCGCCAAACGCGTAATAACTTTTTGTTTTAAAAACTCGAGAAAAGTACGGCCAGAAAGATAGAGAATATAAGTATCTCGTAAGATTCCAACGTTGAATATGGAAACGCAACGAAATTCTATTCTTCTTTAAATTAATAATAAGAAACGTAATGCAACTTTATATTTTTAAAACGGCTATTTTATGCTACTTTTTTACTTTAAATGAATTTGTGTGCCACTTTTTCAAAATTATTAGCGGTCACCCTGCGTGTGTGCATCAAACTCTATATAAACAAGTAAGAGCGCTATATTCGGCTGTGCCGAATTTTATATACCCTTCACATTGGTATTTTATTATACCCAGCCGAGTCATTTTATACTGCAAATAATATAATAAAAATACCTTTTGCAAGCTTAAAAGTCTATAGAAAACTTTACAAAATTTTAACGTTCGTTTGGATAATAGAAATAGATGAACAAGGTTTTAGGTCGAGAGTTTTGAAAGTTTTCGACATTATTCGTGCTTAAAGATTAATAAAAGTTGTTGAATGTTATGGGATGTTCTAGTCCCCCTGCTTCCCTTCAACTTTTTCTCCAAAATGTATGAGTTATTTGATTTTTGTAGAATATTTGAAGTCGATAGCTGTAACAGTTTTCCAGAAGTAGCGTATCAAAAATTTCATAAAAATTGTTAATTTGTATGGATGCTAACCCTTTCTCTGCCCCTACCCAAAAATTTTTTTCTTTAAATCGTAGCCCTTGTTGTCCAATTACTTATTGTAGAATATTTGTTTTCGATATCTGTCATAGTTTCCGAGATATAGTGTATCAATTATTTCATAGAAATCGTTAATTTGTATGGGAGCTACCCCTTTTTCTGCCCCCACTCAATTTTTTTTTCTTTTAAGCGTAGCCCTTGTTGTCCTATTACATTTTGTAGAACATTTGATTTCGATATCTGTTATAGTTTCCGAGATATAGCGTATCGAATATTTGATAAAAATTGTTTATTTGTATTGGAGCTACCCTTTGTTCTGCCCCCACCCAAAAAAAATTTTTTTTAAGTGTAGGTTTTAGTGTAAAACTACTTTTTGTGAAACATTTTGAGTCGATAGCTGTTATAGTTTCCGAGATATAGCGCATAAAATATTTCACTAAATTTGTGCAATTGTAGGAAAAATACCCTTTCCCCTGATCCTATCTGAAAAAACTTTTTATATTATTTAGGTACCTTCTTTAAAAGTATATAGGGATATATGCACGGATTTTGTCCTAAAAAAATGGGTTACTTTGAGTTTTCGCTTGTATCTTGGTCAATAGTGAACCGATTTTGCTGATTTTTAATAGCGATTGTCTCCAGGATATTTCTAATAGTTTGACACCATTAACTGGTCTGTATCTTTTTATTTGACTCCGGAAACTTGATTCCAACAGACGGACATGTCTATATCAACTTCCCTATCTATAAGGATCCAGAATATATGTACTTTATGGGGTCGCAAATGAATAATAAAGAAATTACAAACGGAATGACAAAGTGATATATACCCTTATCACTATGTGAAGGGTATAATAAAAGAAAAAAGTAAGAGGGGATAAAAAAAATTTCTCACTAATACGAACTAAAAATTATTTGACAATTCGTTTATTTAACACTAAACAAATTTTTACAAAATTTTTGTAAATAATATTATGACTTAAAAAAGAATTTATTTAAATGTTTTAAGCTGGACGATGTCTAGTTTTAATGTAGATATTTAAACAATCTTTGTTCTTTTGTGATAACAAAACAAACAAAAAACTTAAATAGATTTTTTTTAATAGAATTCATAAGTTCTGAAAGAGAATGAAAACCTTTTTTAACCCATATGTGAGTAGAAATTTAGAAAGGTACGGCTTTTGATTGAAACTATGTATACAAGGAAAACCTCTTAATATATTTAACTTTAGTAAAACGAAATTCAAGTAGATACGTCTTTTAAATTTTTTTGCCATAATTTTATTTTATAAAAGAACTTAAAGCTGAAATATATTTTTTTCTTATTATTTGAGCTTTAAGCGGATTTGAAATTTCATATAATAACAAGTTAAATTCAACGTGTTACGCAGTGGGTTAACAACCAGCAAAACCAAACAATATCACTTATTTGCGTGCTCTCTTAAAAAACTCTCAAAACCAGCGTGACCGTTTGTCGACTAAAGTGGCAATTTGCAACCTTTTTTCCGGTCTGCGACTTTTGTGCTTTAAATTGATATTATTTTGCAACTTTTTCCAACTTTTTGCAACTTTTTACCCTTTCTTGTCACAACAGCTTTAAATATATATATTTATGTATCTGCATGGATTTGTCTCGTCGAGTCGTAAGAAGATTAATGACTTGGCAGGAAAATTATCTCGACAGTGTTGTTAAAAAGTTGCCAAAAATTATTTTCAAATATGAAAACAAGCTTAATTTATTAAAAAAAAATTTAATAATATGTGAAATTTATGCATTGCCTTTTATGGAAAAACTAATAACGAATTTCACTTGTGTGTTCTTTAATACCGAGTCGGGGTATTATTTGTATTTACTAGAGGTCTGCGTGACTACACATAAATGCCGTTTAAATACATTCGTTTGTTTTTCAACAACATAGTGTTTTTCATTCAATGTTAAACAAATTAAATGAATGAACCCACAAGCGAAAGCAAATTAAAAACCACTCCAACCGAAAACAAAATATTACCCATACATTCATATAAATAAATACTGAATAGAATGTGTGAATATTGCTGTATGATTGGTGTAAAAAATTATTATTGAGCGCATTCATTTGTGTTTGCAATTGTTGTTGTTAAACATTCATTAACTCGAAAAAACACCTGAATGTTTTTATAAAAACTCTAACTGTAATGAGACTTTGCTATGTTTTTGTATTTTCAAGTGAGTTTTATACACATTCAAAACGAAAACTGTAAAATGAATGTGTTCTTCTTGTTTCATTAAGTGTAACACAGAATACATTCTTTCTTGTGTTGTTACTGGTTTAACTTTATTTATTTCCCATAGAATGAAAAATGTTTGAATGAATATTGTTTTTGTTGTGTATAGGCAATCAAATGAATATAGTCATGCAGACGTCTAGTATTTACTATATATTTTTTTTTTCGTACTGTATACTGCGTACTAAACATGCTCCCTGGGTAGCCTAACTTCCTTTGTTATTATTTTGACGAAAAGAAATCTTATCTGTCAGCAATAGATCTCTATTTTCAAACGCAAGAATATGGGTTGTTTCTATAGTTCCGAAATAAAATTCGTGTTCCCTTAGTTTGTAGACGAAATTTGGTAAAATACCAAGAACTGATTTTCCAAAACAACAAATATAAAGAACAAATTCAAGGAATTTATTATAAGAAAATTTGTTTTTTCGATTTATATTTATTAAATTTTGCAAAAAAAAACATTTTAGGAATAAAATTTTTGGCGTTAAATTGTTTGAGAGAATTTAATTTTATTATTTATTATTTTTTTGGCAGCTGAAAGATTAGAATTTTTAAAACGTCTACCTTATGACTTTGTGTGTCACTCAATCCTCAGCGGTCACCCTGCCTTAAACTTTAAATTTCAGCATAAATTTAAAAGCCATCATTAATTTGCCTTTAGTACATACAAAACGCTTTGTGAACAAAGCTTTGACTACAAAACATTTTTGCTATAAATATAAAAATGAAACCAATTTAAAAAAAAGAAGTACTAACAAAATATTATAAAAATGACATCCAAACAAATAAAAGATATTAGGCAAGAGGTAAATAAATTAACTATTTTTATATAATTTCGAGAAAAAAACTTATCGCAACAGCTTGTAAAATGGACTTGAAACTTTTGCCTTTTATAGATCTGATAAGAAATTTAAACAAACAAGGTAAAAACAAAACAAAAGTATAGAAAATAGTTGTGTAACATGTTTTTATTCAAATAAACATATGTGTTTAAATAAATATTTTTTCAACAGCAGGCACAAGACCATAGTTGAAAAAAATTGAAGAAAAAAGAATTAATAAAATATTTTTATAAATGTTAACAAAGTCAGAAAAAACCAGAAAAGTCACATGTGGTTCATCTTTTTATTGACATATTTTCAAAATAAATCTGAAACACCGCATAAAGACATTGTGAAAATAAAAAGGACAAATTTCGAAATGTCTCATAACAGTTACAGGTAATACCATACCCACTGATTTGGCCAATTGGGTAACAAACAAAGCATTGATTGCTGCTCGTTGTTTAAGTTTATATTGTTCATCTTTTTAAGCAGTTTTGTTAATAAACGTTTATAACCAAACAAAAAAATATGTATGGTCGTACATTAGTTATCTTATCTTAGGATTTTGTTTGATATATTTTCGGTTTAAAATAAATAAAAAATATGATAAGTAAAACAAGTAAGGTACATAACAATTCATTTCCAAGCATTTGTTTTTATTTCACAAAAAGTTTTTTGTAATTGTAAATTTAAGTTATAAAACAAAAATATTTTGAATAGCATGAGTGATCCTACCTAAACAAAATACATTTACTTTTTATTTTTTGTAAGTTTTCTTTAAGAGTGCACTAACGATAATAGGAATTTATTATACAAAATAAATATTTTAGACTTCGAACTGATTGATATATAGCAATATTTTTTGACACCCGCTGCTGTCAAAACAGTAAAAAACGTATGATAAAAAAACTTTTTAAACCGCATCGTTTCCGATATTTCCTACAAATATTAGTTTTCTTTTTAATATTAGCAAAAAAACCCTTTATAAATTTAAAATACATAAATAAATAAAGTTTGGTTTTAGGAATTGCTGATATTAAACAACATCGCTTTTTCGTTTCTCGCTTTTCGCTTTTTCACTTCACGCTTTTTCGCTTTATCGATTTTTCGATTCTCGCTTTTTAGGTTTTTCGCTTCTCGCTTATTTGCTTTTCGCTTCTCGCTTTTTCGCTTTTCGCTTTTTCGCTTCTCGCTTTATCGCTTTTCGCTTTTCGCTTTTTTGCTTCTCGCTTCTCGCTTTTTCGCTTCTCGCTTTTTCGCTTTTTCGCTTCTCGCTTTTCGCTTCTCGCTTTTCGTTTCTCGCTTTTTCGCTTTTTCGCTTTTCGCTTTTCGCTTTTCCGCTTCTCGCTTTTTCGCTTCTCGCTTTTTCGCTTCTCGCTTATTTGTTTTTCGCTTTTTCGCTTCTCGCTTTTTCGCTTCTCGCTTTTCGCTTTTTCGCTTTTTCGCTTCTCGCTTTTCGCTTCTCGCTTTTCGCTTCTCGCTTTTTCGCTTTTTCGCTTTTCGCTTTTCCGCTTCTCGCTTTTCCGCTTCTCGCTTTTTCGCTTTTTCGCTTTTCGCTTTTTCGCTTTTCGCTTTTTCGCTTCTCGCTCTCTAGCTTCTCGCTTTTTCGCTTCTCGCTTTTTCGCTTTTTCGCTTCTCGCTTTATCGCTTCTCGCTTTTCGCTTCTCGCTTTTTCGCTTCTCGCTTTTTCGCTTCTCGCTTATTTGTTTTTCGCTTCTCGCTTTTTCGCTTCTCGCTTTTTCGCTTTTCGCTTTTTCGCTTCTCGCTTTTCGCTTCTCGCTTTTCGCTTCTCGCTTTTTCGCTTTTTCGCTTTTCGCTTTTCCGCTTCTCGCTTTTTCGCTTCTCGCTTCTCGCTTTTTCGCTTTTTGCTTATTTGTTTTTCGCTTTTTCGCTTCTCGCTTTTTCGCTTCTCGCTTTTTCGCTTCTCGCTTTTCGCTTTTTCGCTTCTCGCTTTTCGCTTCTCGCTTTTCGCTTCTCGCTTTTCGCTTCTCGCTTTTTTCGCTTTTTCGCTTCTCGCTTTTTCGCTTTTCGCTTCTCGCTTTTTCGCTTTTTCGCTTTTCGCTTTATCGCTTCTCGCTTTTTCGCTTTTCGCTTTTTCGCTTCTCGCTTTTTCGCTTCTCGCTTTTTCGCTTCTCGCTTTTTCGCTTCTCGCTTTTCGCTTTTTCGCTTCTCGCTTTTCGCTTCTCGCTTTTTCCCGCTTTTTCGCTTTTCGCTTTTTCGCTTCTCGCTTTTTCGCTTCTCGCTTTTTCGCTTCTCGCTTTTTCGCTTTTTCGCTTCTCGCTTTTCGCTTTTTCGCTTCTCGCTTTTCGCTTCTCGCTTTTTCGCTTTTCGCTTTTTCGCTTTTCGCTTTTCGCTTTTCCGCTTCTCGCTTTTTCGCTTCTCGCTTTTTCGCTTCTCGATTATTGGTTTTTCGCTTCTCGCTTTTCCGCTTCTCGCTTATTTGCTTTTCGCTTCTCGCTTTTTCGCTTTTCGCTTTTTCGCTTCTCGCTTTATCGCTTTTTCGCTTTTCGCTTTTTCGCTTCTAGCTTTTTCGCTTCTCGCTTTTTCGCTTCTCGCTTTTTCGCTTTTTCGCTTCTCGCTTTTCGCTTTTTCGCTTCTCGCTTTTCGCTTCTCGCTTTTTCGCTTTTTCGCTTTTCGCTTTTCGCTTTTCGCTTTTCGCTTTTCCGCTTCTCGCTTTTTCGCTTCTCGCTTTTTCGCTTCTCGCTTATTTGTTTTTCGCTTTTTCGCTTCTCGCTTTTTCGCTTCTCGCTTTTCGCTTCTCGCTTTTCGCTTCTCGCTTTTTCGCTTTTTCGCTTTTTGCTTCTCCGCTTCTCGCTTTTTCGCTTCTCGCTTCTCGCTTTTTCGTTCTCGCTTTTTGCTTCTCGCTTTTTCGCTTCTCGCTTTTCGCTTCTCGCTTTTTCGCTTCTCGCTTTTTCGCTTCTCGCTTATTTGTTTTTCGCTTTTTCGCTTCTCGCTTTTTCGCCTCTCGCTTTTTCGCTTCTCGCTTTTCGCTTTTTCGCTTCTCGCTTTTCGCTTCTCGCTTCTCGCTTTTTCGCTTTTTCGCTTTTCGCTTTTCCGCTTCTCGCTTTTTCGCTTCTCGCTTCTCGCTTTTTCGCTTTTCGCTTTTTCGCTTCTCGCTTTTTCGCTTCTCACTCTCTCGCTTCTCGCTTTTTCGCTTTTTCGCTTCTCGCTTTTCGCTTTTCCGCTTCTCGCTTTTTTGCTTCTCGCTTTTTCGCTTCTCGCTTTTTCGCTTTTTCGCTTCTCGCTTTTTCGCTTCTCGGTTTTCGCTTTTTTGCTTCTCGCTTTTCGCTTTTTCGCTTTTTAGCTTCTCGCTTTTTCGCTTTTTCGCTTTTCGCTTTTTCGCTTCTCGCTTTTCGCTTCTCACTTTTTCGCTTTTTCGCTTCTCGCTTCTCGCTTTTTCGCTTCTCGCTTTTCCGCTTCTCGCTTTTTCGCTTCTCGCATTTTCGCTTCTCGCTTTTTCGCTTCTCGCTTTTTCGCTTCTCGCTTTTTCGCTTCTCGCTTTTTCGCTTCTCGCTTTTGGCTTCTCGCTTTTTCGCTTCTCGCTCTCTCGCTTCTCGCTTTTTCGCTTTTCGCTTCTCGCTTTTCCTTTTCTCGCTTTTTCGCTTCTCGCTTTTCGCTTCTCGCTTTTTCGGTTTTTCGCTTCTCGCTTCTCGCTTTTTCGCTTCTCGCTTTTTCGCTTTTCGCTTCTCGCTTTTTCGCTTCTCGCTTTTTTGCTTTTTCGCTTCTCGCTTTTTCGCTTCTCGCTTTTTCGCTTTTTCACTTTTTCGCTTCTCGCTTCTCGCTTTTCGCTTTTCCGCTTCTCGCTTTTTCGCTCTCGCTTTTTCGCTTCTCGCTTTTTCGCTTTATCGCTTCTCGCTATTCTCTTTTTCGCTTCTCGCTTTTCGCTTTTTCGCTTCTCGCTTCTCGCTTTTTCGCTTCTCGCTTTTCGCTTCTCGCTTTTTCGCTTTTCGCTTTTTCCCTTCTCGCTTTTCGCTTTTTCGCTTCTCGCTTTTTCGCTTCTCGCTCTCACGCTTCTCGCTTTTTCGCTTCTCGATTTTCGCTTTTCCGCTTCTCGCTTTTTCGCTTCTCGCTTTTTCGCTTCTCGCTTTTTCGCTTCTCGCTGTTTCGCTTTTTCGCTTTTTCCCTTCTCGCTTTTCGCTTTTTCGCTTCTCGCTTTTACGCTTCTCGCTCTAACGCTTCTCGCTTTTTCGCTTCTTGCTTTTCGCTTTTTCGCTTCTCGCTTTTCGCTTCTTCGCTTCTCGCTTTTTCGCTTCTCGCTTTTTCGCTTCTCGCTTTTTCGCTTCTCGCTTTTCGCTTTTTCGCTTTTCGCTTTTTCCCTTCTCGCTTTTCGCTTTTTCGCTTCTCGCTTTTTCGCTTCTCGCTCTCACGCTTCTCGCTTTTTCGCTTCTCGATTTTCGCTGTTCCGCTTCTCGCTTTTTCGCTTCTCGCTTTTTCGCTTCTCGCTGTTTCGCTTCTCGCTTTTTCGCTTTTTCGCTTCTCGCTTTTCGCTTCTCGCTTTTTCGCTTTTTCGCTTCTCGCTTTTCCGCTTTTTCGCTTTTCCGCTTCTCGCTTCTCGCTTTTTCGCTTCTCGCTTTTTCGCTTCTCGCTTTTTCGCTTCTCGCTTTTTCGCTTCTCGCTTTTCGCTTTTCCGCTTCTCGCTTCTCGCTTTTTCGCTTCTCGCTTCTCGCTTTTTCGCTTCTCGCTTTTTCGCTTCTCGCTTTTCGCTTTTCTGCTTCTCGGTTCTCGCTTTTTCGCTTCTCGCTTTTTCGCTTCTCGCTTTTTCGCTTCTCGCTTTTTGCTTCTCGCTTTTTCGCTTCTCGCTTTTCGCTTCGCGCTTTTTCGCTTTTTGCTTTTTCGCTTCTCGCTTTTCCGCTTCTCGCTTTTTCGCTTCTCGCTTTTAACTTTTTCGCTTCTCGCTTTTCACTTTTTCGCTTCTCGCTTTTTCGCTTCTCGCTTTTCGCTTTTTCGCTTCTTGCTTTTCGCTTCTCACTTTTTCGCTTCTCGCTTCTCGCTTTTCGCTTCTCGCTTTTTCGCTTCTCGCTTTTTCGCTTCTCGCATTTTCGCTTCTCGCTTTTTCGCTTCTCGCTTTTCACTTTTTCGCTTCTCGCTTTTCGCTTTTTCGCTTCTTGCTTTTCGCTTCTCACTTTTTCGCTTCTCGCTTCTCGCTTTTTCGCTTCTCGCTTTTCACTTTTTCGCTTCTCGCTTTTCGCTTTTTCGCTTCTTGCTTTTCGCTTCTCACTTTTTCGCTTCTCGCTTCTCGCTTTTCGCTTCTCGCTTTTTCGCTTTTTCGCTTCTCGCTTTTTCGCTTCTCGCTTTTTCGCTTCTCGCTTTTTCGCTTCTCGCATTTTCGCTTCTCGCTTTATCGCTTCTCGCTTTTTCGCTTCTCGCTTTTTGCTTCTCGCTTTTTCGCTTCTCGCTTTTCGCTTCTCGCTTTTTCGCTTCTCGCTTTTCGCTTTTTCGCTTTTTGCTTTTTCGCTTCTCGCTTTTCGCTTCTCGCTTTTCCACTTCTCGCTTTTTCGCTTCTCGCTTTTTCGCTTCTCGCTTTTTCGCTTTTTCGCTTCTCGCTTTTTCGCTTTTCACTTTTTCGCTTCTCGCTTTTCGCTTCTTCGCTTCTCGCTTTTTCGCTTCTCGCTTTTTCGCTTCTCGCTTTTCGCTTTTTCGCTTTTCGCTTTTTCCCTTCTCGCTTTTCGCTTTTTCGCTTCTCGCTTTTTCGCTTCTCGCTCTCACGCTTCTCGCTTTTTCGCTTCTCGCTTTTCGCTGTTCCGCTTCTCGCTTTTCGCTTCTTCGCTTCTCGCTTTTTCGCTTCTCGCTTTTTCGCTTCTCGCTTTTCGCTTTTTCGCTTTTCGCTTTTTTCCTTCTCGCTTTTCGCTTCTTCGCTTCTCGCTTTTTCGCTTCTCGCTCTCACGCTTCTCGCTTTTTCGCTTTTTCGCTTCTCGCTTTTTCGCTTCTCGCTCTAACGCTTCTCGCTTTTTCGCTTCTTGCTTTTCGCTTTTTCGCTTCTCGCTTTTCGCTTCTTCGCTTCTCGCTTTTTCGCTTCTCGCTTTTTCGCTTCTCGCTTTTCGCTTTTTCGCTTTTCGCTTTTTCCCTTCTCGCTTTTCGCTTTTTCGCTTCTCGCTTTTTCGCTTCTCGCTTTTTCGCTTCTCGCTCTCACGCTTCTCGCTTTTTCGCTTCTCGCTTTTCGCTGTTCCGCTTCTCGCTTTTTCGCTTCTCGCTTTTTCGCTTCTCGCTGTTTCGCTTCTCGCTTTTTCGCTTTTTCGCTTTTTCGCTTCTCGCTTTTCCGCTTTTTCGCTTTTCCGCTTCTCGCTTCTCGCTTTTTCGCTTCTCGCTTTTTCGCTTCTCGCTTTTTCGCTTCTCGCTTTTTCGCTTCTCGCTTTTTCGCTTCTCGCTTCTCGCTTTTTCGCTTCTCGCTTTTTCGCTTCTCGCTTTTCGCTTTTCTGCTTCTCGGTTCTCGCTTTTTCGCTTCTCGCTTTTTCGCTTCTCGCTTTTTCGCTTCTCGCTTTTTGCTTCTCGCTTTTTCGCTTCTCGCTTTTCGCTTCGCGCTTTTTCGCTTTTTGCTTTTTCGCTTCTCGCTTTTCCGCTTCTCGCTTTTTCGCTTCTCGCTTTTAACTTTTTCGCTTCTCGCTTTTCACTTTTTCGCTTCTCGCTTTTTCGCTTCTCGCTTTTCGCTTTTTCGCTTCTTGCTTTTCGCTTCTCACTTTTTCGCTTCTCGCTTCTCGCTTTTCGCTTCTCGCTTTTTCGCTTCTCGCTTTTTCGCTTCTCGCTTTTTCGCTTCTCGCATTTTCGCTTCTCGCTTTTTCGCTTCTCGCTTTTCACTTTTTCGCTTCTCGCTTTTCGCTTTTTCGCTTCTTGCTTTTCGCTTCTCACTTTTTCGCTTCTCGCTTCTCGCTTTTCGCTTCTCGCTTTTTCGCTTCTCGCTTTTCACTTTTTCGCTTCTCGCTTTTCGCTTTTTCGCATCTTGCTTTTCGCTTCTCACTTTTTCGCTTCTCGCTTCTCGCTTTTCGCTTCTCGCTTTTTCGCTTTTTCGCTTCTCGCTTTTTCGCTTCTCGCTTTTTCGCTTCTCGCTTTTTCGCTTCTCGCATTTTCGCTTCTCGCTTTTTCGCTTCTCGCTTTTTCGCTTCTCGCTTTTTCGCTTCTCGCTTTTTGCTTCTCGCTTTTTCGCTTCTCGCTTTTCGCTTCTCGCTTTTTCGCTTCTCGCTTTTCGCTTTTTCGCTTTTTGCTTTTTCGCTTCTCGCTTTTCGCTTCTCGCTTTTCCGCTTCTCGCTTTTTCGCTTCTCGCTTTTTCGCTTTTCGCTTTTTCGCTTCTCGCTTTTTCGCTTTTCACTTTTTCGCTTCTCGCTTTTCGCTTTTTCGCTTCTCGCTTTTTCGCTTTTCGCTTTTTCGCTTCTCGCTTTTCGCTTCTCACTTTTTCGCTTTTTCGCTTCTCGCTTTTCGCTTCTCGCTTTTTCGCTTCTCGCTTTTCCGCTTCTCGCTTTTTCGCTTCTCGCATATTCGCTTCTCGCTTTTTCGCTTCACGCTTTTTCGCTTCTCGCTTTTTCGCTTCTCGCTTTTTCGCTTCTCGCTTTTTGCTTCTCACTTTTTCGCTTCTCGCTTTTCGCTTCTCGCTTTTTCGCTCCTCGCTTTTTCGCTTCTCGCTCTCTCGCTTCTCGCTTTTTCGCTTTTTCGCTTTTCGCTTTTCCGCTTCTCGCTTTTTCGCTTCTCGCTTTTTCGCTTCTCGCTGTTTCGCTTCTCGCTTTTTCGCTTCTCGCTTTTTCGCTTTTCGCTTTTTCGCTTCTCGCTTTTTCGCTTCTCGCTTCTCGCTTTTCGCTTTTTCGCTTTTTCGCTTCTCGCTTTTCGCTTTTTCGCTTCTCGCTTTTCGCTTTTTCGCTTCTCGCTTTTCCGCTTCTCGCTTTTTCGCTTCTCGCTTTTTCGCTTCTCGCTTTTTCGCTTCTCGCTTTTTTGCTTCTCGCTTTTTCGCTTCTCTCTTTTTCGCTTCTCGCTTTTTCGCTTCTCGCTTTTCGCTTTTCCGCTTCTCGCTTCTCGCTTTTTCGCTTCTCGCTCTTTCGCTTCTCGCTTTTCGCTTTTTCGCTTCTCGCTTTTCGCTTTTTCGCTTCTCGCTTCTCGCTTTTTCGCTTCTCGCTTTTTCGCTTCTCGCTTTTCGCTTTTTCGCTTTTCGCTTTTTCCCTTCTCGCTTTTCGCTTTTTGCTTTTTCGCTTCTCGCTTTTCGCTTTTTCGCTTCTCGCTTTTCCGCTTCTCGCTTTTTCGCTTCTCGCTTTTTCGCTTCTCGCTTTTTCGCTTCTCGCTTCTCGCTTTTCGCTTCTCGCTTTTTCGCTTCTCGCTTTTTCGCTTCTCGCTTTTCGCTATTTCGCTTCTCGCTTTTTCGCTTCTCGCTTTTCACTTTTCCGCTTCTCGCTTTTTCGCTTCTCTCTTTTTCGCTTCTCTCTTTTTCGCTTCTCGCTTTTTCGCTTCTCGCTCTCACGCTTCTCGCTTTTTCGCTTCTCGCTTTTCGCTGTTCCGCTTCTCGCTTTTTCGCTTCTCGCTTTTTCGCTTCTCGCTGTTTCGCTTCTCGCTTTTTCGCTTTTTCGCTTCTCGCTTTTCGCTTCTCGCTTTTTCGCTTTTTCGCTTCTCGCTTTTCCGCTTTTTCGCTTTTCCGCTTCTCGCTTCTCGCTTTTTCGCTTCTCGCTTTTTCGCTTCTCGCTTTTTCGCTTCTCGCTTTTCGCTTTTCCGCTTCTCGCTTCTCGCTTTTTCGCTTCTCGCTTTTTCGCTTCTCGCTTCTCGCTTTTTCGCTTCTCGCTTTTTCGCTTCTCGCTTTTCGCTTTTCTGCTTCTCGGTTCTCGCTTTTTCGCTTCTCGCTTTTTCGCTTCTCGCTTTTTCGCTTCTCGCTTTTTGCTTCTCGCTTTTTCGCTTCTCGCTTTTCGCTTCGCGCTTTTTCGCTTTTTGCTTTTTCGCTTCTCGCTTTTCCGCTTCTCGCTTTTTCGCTTCTCGCTTTTAACTTTTTCGCTTCTCGCTTTTCACTTTTTCGCTTCTCGCTTTTTCGCTTCTCGCTTTTCGCTTTTTCGCTTCTTGCTTTTCGCTTCTCACTTTTTCGCTTCTCGCTTCTCGCTTTTCGCTTCTCGCTTTTTCGCTTCTCGCTTTTTCGCTTCTCGCTTTTTCGCTTCTCGCATTTTCGCTTCTCGCTTTTTCGCTTCTCGCTTTTCACTTTTTCGCTTCTCGCTTTTCGCTTTTTCGCATCTTGATTTTCGCTTCTCACTTTTTCGCTTCTCGCTTCTCGCTTTTCGCTTCTCGCTTTTTCGCTTTTTCGCTTCTCGCTTTTTCGCTTCTCGCTTTTTCGCTTCTCGCATTTTCGCTTCTCGCTTTTTCGCTTCTCGCTTTTTCGCTTCTCGCTTTTTCGCTTCTCGCTTTTTGCTTCTCGCTTTTTCGCTTCTCGCTTTTCGCTTCTCGCTTTTTCGCTTCTCGCTTTTCGCTTTTTCGCTTCTCGTTTTTCGCTTTTCGCTTCTCGCTTTTTCGCTTCTTGCTTTTTCGCTTCTCGCTTTTTCGCTTCTCGCTTTTTCGCTTCTCGCTTTTTCGCTTTTCGCTTTTTCGCTTCTCGCTTTTCGCTTTTTCGCTTCTTCGCTTCTTTCTTCTCGCTTTTCGCTTCTCGCGTTTCGCTATTTCGCTTCTCGCTTTTTCGCCTTTTCGCTTCTCGCTTCTCGCTTTTTCGCTTTTCGCTTCTCGCTTCTCGCTTTTTCGCTTTTTCGCTTCTCGCTTTTCGCTTTTTCGCTTCTCGCTTTTCCGCTTCTCGCTTTTTCGCTTCTCTCTTTTTCGCTTCTCTCTTTTTCGCTTCTCGCATTTTCGCTTCTCGCTTTTTCGCTTCTCACTTTTTCGCTTTTTCGCTTCTCGCTTCTCGCTTTTTCGCTTCTCGCTTTTTCACTCTCTCGCTTCTCGCTTTTTCGCTTCTCGCTTTTTCGCTTCTCGCTTTTTCGCTTCTCGCTTTTTCGCTTCTCCTTTTTCGCTTTTTCGCTTCTCGTTTTTCGCTTTTCGCTTCTCGCTTTTTCGCTTCTTGCTTTTTCGCTTCTCGCTTTTTCGCTTCTCGCTTTTTCGCTTCTCGCTTTTTCGCTTTTCGCTTTTTCGCTTCTCGCTTTTCGCTTTTTCGCTTCTTCGCTTCTTTCTTCTCGCTTTTCGCTTTTTCGCTTCTCGCGTTTCGCTATTTCGCTTCTCGCTTTTTCGCCTTTTCGCTTCTCGCTTCTCGCTTTTTCGCTTCTCGCTTTTTCGCTTCTCGCTTTTTCGCTTCTCGCTTTTTCGCTTCTCACTTTTTCGCTTCTCGCTTTTTCGCTTCTCGCTTTTCCGCTTTTTCGCTTCTCGCTTTTTCGCTTCTCGCTTTTCGCTTCTCGCTTCTTGCTTTTCGCTTTTTCGCTTTTCGCTTCTCGCTTCTCGCTTTTTCGCTTTTTCGCTTCTCGCTTTTCGCTTTTTCGCTTCTCGCTTTTCCGCTTCTCGCTTTTTCGCTTCTCTCTTTTTCGCTTCTCTCTTTTTCGCTTCTCGCATTTTCGCTTCTCGCTTTTTCGCTTCTCGCTTTTTCGCTTCTCGCTTTTTCGCTTTTCGCTTCTTGCTTTTTCGCTTCTCGCATTTACGTTTCTCGCTTTTTTGCTTCTCGCTTTTTCGCTTTTTCGTTTCTCGCTTTTTCGCTTTTCGCTTTTTCACTTCTCGCTTTACGCTTTTTCGCTTCTCGCTTTTTCGCTTCTCGCTTTTTCGCTTCTCTCTTTTCGCTTTTCCGCTTCTCGCTTTTTCTATTCTCTCTTTTTCGCCTCTCGCATTTTTGCTTCTCGCTTTTTCACTTCTCGCTTTTATGCTTCTCGCTTTTTCGCTTCTCGCTTTTCGGTTTTCGCTTTTTGCTTCTCGCTTTTTCGTTTCTCGCATTTTCGCTTCTCGCTTTTTCGCTTCTCGCTTTTCGCTTCTCGCTTTTCGCTTCTCGCTTTTCGCTTCTCGCTTTTTAGCTGCTCGCTTTTGCGCTTCTCGCTTTTCGCTTTTTCGCTTTTCGCTTCTCGCTTTTTCGCTTCTTGCTTTTTCGCTTCTCGCTTTTTCGCTTCTCGCTTTTTCGCTTTTCGCTTTTCCGCTTTTTCGCTTCTCGCTTTTCGCTTTTTCGCTTCTCGCTTCTTGCTTTTTCGCTTCTCGCTTTTTCGCTTCTCACTTTTCGCTTTTTTGCTTCTCCTTTTTCGCTTTTTCGCTTCTCGTTTTTCGCTTTTCGCTTCTCGCTTTTTCGCTTCTTGCTTTTTCGCTTCTCGCTTTTTCGCTTCTCGCTTTTTCGCTTCTCGCTTTTCGCTTTTTCGCTTTTTTGCTTTTCGCTTTTTCGCTTCTCGTTTTTCGCTTTTTCGCTTCTCTCTTTTCCGCTTCTCGCTTCTCGCTTTTTCGCTTCTCGCTTTTTGCTTTTTCGCTTCTCGCTTTTTCGCTTCTCGCTTTTTCGTTTCTCGCTTTTTCGCTTCTCGCTTTTCGCTTTTTCGCTTCTCGCTTTTTCGCTTCTCGCTTTTTCGCTTTTCGCTTTTCCGCTTCTCGCTTTTTCGCTTCTCGCTTTTTCGCTTCTCGCTTTTTCGCTTCTCGCTTTTCGCTTTTCCGCTTCTCGCTTCTCGCTTTTTCGCTTCTCGCTTTTTCGCTTCTCGCTTTTTCGCTTCTCGCTTTTCGCTTTTTCGCTTCTCGCTTTTCGCTTTTTCGCTTCTCGCTTTTCGCTTCTCGCTTTTCCGCTTCTCGCTTTTTCGCTTCTCGCTTTTTCGCTTCTCGCTTTTCGCTTTTTCGCTTCTCGCGTTTTACTATTTCGCTTCTCGCTTTTCGCTTCTCGCTTTTTCGCTTTTTCGCCTTTTCGCTTCTCGCTTTTTCGCTTCTCGCTTTTTCGCTTCTCGCTTTTTCGCTTCTCGCTTTTTCGCTTCTCACTTTTTCGCTTTTTCGCTTCTCGCTTCTCGCTTTTTCGCTTCTCGCTTTTTCACTCTCTCGCTTCTCGCTTTTTCGCTTCTCGCTTTTTCGCTTTTTCGCTTCTCGCTTTTTCGCTTTTCGCTTTTTCGCTTCTCGCTTTTCGCTTTTTAGCTTCTCGCTTTTCGCTTTTTCGCTTCTCGCTTTTCGCTTTTTCGCTTCTCGCTTTTCCGCTTCTCGCTTTTTCGCTTCTCGCTTCTCGCTTTTTCTCTTCTCGCTTTTTCGCTTCTCGCTCTCTCGCTTCTCGCTTCTCGCTTTTTCGCTTCTCGCTTTTTCGCTTCTCGCTTTTTCGCTTCTCGCTTTTCGCTATTTCGCTTCTCGCTTTTCGCTTCTCGCTTTTTCGCCTTTTTTCCTTTTCGCGTTTTCGCTTCTCGCTTTTTCGCTTTTCGCTTCTTGCTTTTTCGCTTCTCGCATTTTCGTTTCTCGCTTTTTTGCTTCTCGCTTTTTCGCTTTTTCGTTTCTCGCTTTTTCGCTTTTCGCTTTTTCTCTTTTTCACTTCTCGCTTCTCGCTTTTTCGCTTTTCGCTTTTTCGCTTCTCGCTTTTCGCTTTTTCGCTTCTCGCTTTTCGCTTTTTCGCTTCTCGCTTTTTCGCTTTTCGCTTCTTGCTTTTTTGCTTCTCGCATTTTCGTTTCTCGCTTTTTTGCTTCTCGCTTTTTCGTTTCTCGCTTTTTCGCTTTTCGCTTTTTCGCTTTTTTACTTCTCGCTTTTCGCTATTTCGCTTTTCGCTTTTCGCTTCTTCGCTTCTTCGCTTCTCGCTTTTTCGCTTCTCGCTTTTCGCTTTTCCGCTTCTCGCTTTTTCTATTCTCTCTTTTTCGCCTCTCGCATTTTCGCTTCTCGCTGTTTCACTTCTCGCTTTTATGCTTCTCGCTTATTCGCTTCACGCTTTTCGCTTCTCGCTTTTTCGCTTCTCGCATTTTCGCTTCTCGCTTTTTCGCTTCTCGCTTTTTTGCTTCTCGCTTTTTCGCTTCTCGCTTTTTCGCTTCTCACTTTTTCGCTTCTCACTTTTTCGCTTCTCGCTTTTTCGCTTCTCGCTTTTTCGCTTCTCGCTTTTTCGCTTTCTCGCTTCTCGCTTTTTCGCTTCTCGCTTTTCGCTTTTTCGCTTCTCGCTGCTTGCTTTTCGCTTTTTCGCTTTTCGCTTTTCCGCTTCTCGCTTTTTCGCTTCTCGCTTTTTCGCTTCTCGCTTTTTCGCTTCTCGCTTCTCGCTTTTTCGCTTCTCGCTTTTTCGCTTTTCGCTTTTCGCTTCTTCGCTTTTTCGCTTCTCGCTTTTCGCTTTTCCGCTTCTCGCTTTTTCGCTTCTCTCTTTTTCGCTTCTCGCATTTTCGCTTCTCGCTTTTTCGCTTCTCGCTTTTTCCCTTTTTGCTTCTCGCTTTTTCGCTTCTCGCTTTTTCGCTTTTCGCTTCTTGCTTTTTCGCTTCTCGCATTTTCGTTTCTCGCTTTTTTGCTTCTCGCTTTTTCGCTTTTCGCTTTTCCGCTTCTCGCTTTTCGCTTCTTCGCTTTTTCGCTTTTTCGCTTCTCGCTTTTCGCTTTTCCGCTTCTCGCTTTTTCGCTTCTCTCTTTTTCGCTTCTCTCTTTTTCGCTTCTCGCATTTTCGCTTCTCGCTTTTTCGCTTCTCGCTTTTTCGCTTTTTCGCTTCTCGCTTTTTCGCTTCTCGCTTTTTCGCTTTTCGCTTCTTGCTTTTTCGCTTCTCGCATTTTCGTTTCTCGCTTTTTTGCTTCTCGCTTTTTCGCTTTTTCGCTTTTCGCTTTTTCGCTTCTCGCTTCTTCGCTTCTCGCTTTTTCGCTTCTCGCTTTTCGCTTTTCCGCTTCTCGCTTTTTCTATTCTCTCTTTTTCGCCTCTCGCATTTTCGCTTCTCGCTTTTTCACTTCTCGCTTTTATGCTTCTTGCTTTTTCGCTTCTCGCTTTTCGCTTCTCGCTTTTTCGCTTCTCGCATTTTCGCTTCTCGCTTTTTCGCCTCTCGCTTTTTCGCTTCTCGCTTTTTCGCTTCTCGCTTTTTCGGTTCTAGCTTTTCGCTTCTCGCTTTTCACTTCTCGCTTTTTCGCTTCTCGCTTTTTCGCTTTTCGCTTCTCGCTTTTTCGCTTCTCTCTTTTTCGCTTCTCGCTTTTTCGCTTCTCGATTTTCGCTTCTCCCTTTTCGCTTCTCGCTTCTTCGCTTTTCGCTTTTTCGCTTTTTCTCTCTTCGCTTTTTCGCTTCTCGCTTTTTCGCCTCTCTTTTTCGCTTTTCCACTTTTCGCTTTTTCGCTTTTCGCTTTTTCGGTTCTCGCTTTTTTGCTTCTCGCTTTTCGCTTCTCGCTTTTTCGCTTTTTGCTTTTTCGTTTTTCGCTTCTCGCTTTTCCACTTCTCGTTTCTTGCTTTTTCGCTTTTCGCTTTTTCGCTTTTCGCTTTTTTGCTTTTCGCTTTTTTGCTTTTCGGTTTTTCGCTTTTCGCTTCTCGCTTTTTCGCTTCTCGCTTCTCGCTTTTTCGCTTTTCGCTTTTTCGCTTCTCGCTTTTCGCTTCTCGCTTTTCGCTTCTCGCTTTTTCGCTGCTCGCTTTTGCGGTTCTCGCTTTTCGCTTTTCCGCTTCTCGCTTTTCCACTTTTCGCTTTTTGCTTTTCGCTTTTTCGCTTCTCGCTTTTTTGCTGCTCGCTTTTTCGCTTCTATCTTTTTCGCTTCTCGCTTTTTCGCTTTTCGCTCTTTCGCTTCTCGCTTTTTCGCTTCTCATTTTTCGCTTTTTAGCTTTTCGCTTCTCGCTTTTTCGCTTCTTGCTTTTTCGCTTCTCGCTTTTTCGTTTCTCGCTTTTTCGCTTCTCGTTTCTCGCTTTTCGCCTCTCGCTTTTTCGCTTTTTCGCTTCTCGCTTTTTCGCTTCTCGCTTTTCGCTTTTCGCTTTTTCGCTTCTCGCTTTTCGCTCTTTCGCTTCTCGCTTTTTCGCTTCTCGCTTTTTCGCTTTTTCGCTTCTCGCTTTTTCGCTTCTCGCTTTTCGCTTTTTCGCTTCTCGCTTTTTCGTTTTTTCGCTTCTCGCTTTTGCGCGTCTCGCTTTTCGCTTCTCGCTTTTTCGCTTCTCGCTTTTTCGCTTCTCGCTTTTTCGCTTTTTGCTTCCCGTTATTTCGCTTCTCGCTTTTTCGCTTCTGGCTTTTCGCTTCTCGCTTTTTCGCTTCTTGCTTTTTCTCTTCTCGATTTTCGCTTTTTCGCTTCTCGCATTTCGCCTTTTTCTATTCGCTTCTCGCTTTTCGCTTCTTGCTTCTCTCTTTTCGCTTCTCACTTTTCGCTTCTCGCTTCTCGTTTCTCACTTTTCGATTTTCGCTTCTCGCTTTTTGAGTTTAGCTACACAAATGAATTTACTTATTGCTAGTATGCTCTATTTTAATTGGAACTGTTTTTTATAGCGCCGACGCCTTTCCCGAGCTAGGCCCAGTATATTGTTTTAAGTCAACTTTCCTTTTAAGTAGTTCTTCAAAATATTTCATTTCATTTTATTTCATATATGTTATATTAATCGATCCCATTGGGCCATGTATGATTAGTATATTTAATATCTTTAAAGAAGGAACTTGAGTATTAATTCCATCATCTTCAGATAAATTTGACGAATCTGACAACAACTTTTGATTTGTGCCACTAACAAAATAATTTTTAATATATTTTTTCGACATAGCTTTCTTTTACACTTTTCAAGTATATTTAACGGCTAAATGTGTATATTGTTCTAACTAATAAGTTTAGAGTAACTTTTTCCTTTTAAATCTTCAATTAAGCATAGCTACAATGCTATATTTCCTAAACGCTGCCAAATATTTTGAAAGTGTAAACTGTGATTAGTATGCATATCTTAATTTATTGTTGAACTTTTTGTTTTTAATATAAATTTTTTCTTTTTTTAATTGGGTTAAGTTCATATAATTTCTTCTCATTAGAAGAAATAAATATTTTCCCGTTTATGTTGAAAGAAACTTTTATTTGAAAAAAAAACAGGTTTTTCTACCGATACTAGCCGAGTAGAATGCAGTTTCGAAAGCAGCTACGCAATTTATCATCAGTACTCTTTAAACGCTAGTAGTGTCTTTTGGCTGTAAACATCATCTATTTAACTTACATGTATCAGAGAAAGGAAAACGGAATATCTATTTTCATTCTTTTTTTATATCAAAATATTTTTTAAATTAATATAAGAATAACATGCAATTACTTTCATTTAAATTTTAAGTTCATAGACGAGAGGTATAAAAAAGTAGCTTTTTCATTGCCCTTTTTTTCTACAAACAGAAACTCAATGGAAATAATTTTATTTAAATTTTCATTGCGTGTGTCTACACCATTTACATTTGTATTTCAGAACTTTCTAATTGTATTTCAGGAATTTCTAATTCAATTTCAGAAATTTCTTATTCAATTTTAGAAATTTTTAATTGTATTTCAGAAACTTATAATTTAATTACAGAAATTCCTAATTTAATTTCAGAAATTTATATTTCAATTTCAGAAAACTTTATTTCAATTTTAGAAACTTCTATTTGTTTTTCTGAATTTTCTATTTGTATTTCAGAATTTTTTAATTGTATTTCAGAATTTTCCTTTTGTATTTCAGAAAAAATATCTATTTGTATTTCAGAATTTTCCATTTGAAAAAACTAAAAATAAACTTACCAAAATGTTAAAAAAATCTCCATGGACATCTGTAAAAAGACCCTCAATAAACCTATTTTAGTTTCTATGAATATGGGTTATAAGTTCATAACTTTAAAAAATCAAAGGTACTAAGTAAATAAAAAATAGTCACAATTTGGGTCAAAAGCTGACAAATTCATATATTTGAACTTTTAACATAAAAAAAGGATTAAAATATACAAGAATTACTCCTTGTCCACTTAGTTGATTTTGAGCGTCAATATGGCTTAATATTTCTTTTAAAGCTCAAAAAGTACCAAATGAGTAAAAAAGTACTTTCGGTACAACACAACGACTTTCATTAAAGTCCAAGGCTTTTAGTGTCCTATTTCTAGACTAATAATCAAAAACGAAATATGCAAAGTACCAGAAAGATGAATTAAATACAACTTAATTAGCTTTCACCTCAATATTGGTAAAAAGCCCTTATCTTATTTGTTAAAAGCCATTTAAAAAAAACGAAATAAAGAACAAAAAAATACAAAATACTTTTTTTCCAGTAGTTTCTTATATGTATGCCAAGGGCAATAGCTTTTAATTTCAGAAACATACCTTGTTTGATGCTTTTTAAATTTTGCTTTTATTGTGTATATTTTTCAAGATGAAAAGCTGCAAAAATTTCTTTCAATTAACTGCAGTTATAAGAAATGTTAAAGAAAATTGTCTAACAGTGATGCTAACATATGCCCTGGCAGCACATAGAATTAGGGTAAAGATTAAAAAAATTGCGCGGAAAAATCCACAGAAACATACTTAGGGGATTCACAAGGTGATCTTTTATGTTTTATTGTCATAATTTTATAAAATTCACCATAGTATAAACACCTTCATCAACTATTGAACACTCAGCGCAGCTTTATGTGGAGTTGTTGTGACAATTTAATAAACATACACTCAAAAAATTGTTACAGTAACTGACTGTAAGTTATTTAGGAAGTATTCCGTAAAGTTGTTTTTAAATGAAAAAACAGTTAAATTTAAATACAATATTTTTTTTTAACTGATTTGAAGGGTTATTCAAAGCTTCAGGTAAACAAAAAAACTGATTTTCAGTTAAAATTATTTTTGTCAGTTATTTTTTAGTAATATTTAATTTTGTTGTTTTTTTTCTGACAGTTTGTGTTTTGCTGTAAATGAAAGAAAATGTAGGTTATTTTAGACAAATATGTTGTAAGTTAATTTATTGATGTAGGAATTTAAATAAAATATTTTGTTAATTTTAAAGAATATCTTGTTGGACGGTTTTTAAATGAATATCCAGTTATTTTAAATAAATTACCAGTTGATTTTAATTTTTTGAGTGTACCATACGACGCACATAAGGATATTTTGCCATTCTAGCCGGACAAAACTTTTTATTTTTTACAATAAAGCTTCTTAAAAATTACTGAGTTCTCCAAGATTAATGAAACTTAGCAGAAATTTGTATTGTAGCCAATGACGTTTAAATATTAAAGATAATAAAAATCGGACCAAGGGAAAAAAAGTTCCCCTTAAAATAACTAATACCACCTCTGAAAAATTAAAATTTTTTTAAGTTTTCAATACTATTGTTAGGCAAATGCAACTTGAAACGTAAGCGTAAGCTAGAAAATCTACACTTGGACAGTGTCGTCGTCTCCCCCTTTATGGGCGGCGGAATTAGGTAAAATTTTGCAAAAATAATGTTTTTAATAAAAATAATGGATAACTTACGTCCAAATACTATAAAAGTAAAATTTTTAAGCTTTTATGGGTAGACGAAAAAATGCCCCAAAACCCCACCCCCCGAAACGGCCCTGTACAAAAAAATTTGTTCATATATATTTTCCTAATTTTCACAGAAAATTTATTTTTAAGCTTGTTCGTCGCATTTTTTGTAATTTAATGTATTGAATTTATCTGAACATAAGTAATTTATATATGTATAACAACAACTTATTTACAGAAGTAACAATTAATTAAAAGTATGAAAACAAAAACTTATTTATATAAAAGAACATCCTTTTGCACTAAGAACAGGATTGTTACTGTTCTTCTTTGTCTGTCTCTTCAAAGACCTCTTCTGAATCTGAACCCTCTTAAAAATCAAGTACAGGGGGAAACATTAAAGAAACTGATCATTTCGTAAAGGGCAATGACTTCTTTTTTGGAGTTGGTCTAATGCTAATCATCAGTGGGTCAGAACTGAGCAAAAGTATATTAATAATATCTACGTTACACTGAACTCTTGAAAACTTTCTTGCAAAATTCTGCCAATGTTTTTGTGAACCTATATAACATAATGCCAATAGGACATTTTACAAAACTTTGTGAATTCTCTCACTGTATTTAACTGTGTAAAAAAATACGTACAGATTAGTATAGATTCGATTTTACTAACAAAGGGCAGAAAGACCCCGTACTCATCTTAGCGAGATTGGTTACCGTTTTTTTGTTATTGGGTTTTGGAAGTCTTAGAAAATTATTTAACTCCTTAAAAAGCCGGTGTCATCAATTTTTGATCAAAAGCTGATTCAGATTTTGATATAATTTTATCTGTCAATATTGTACCTTAGACTCCATATAATTAATATTTTGAAATTAAATGGAGAAAAATTTTTGAATAAAAATATAGACAAAAATTAGTTTTTTTTTATTTTTTAAAAAAACTTGAAAGAAACCCAAATTTTTTCTAACAATATTTAGAAAAATTTAAGCAATCTTATAACTAAATAATTACGAATAATCTAAACATGTCTAGGCACTTCAAAAATCTATGAAGTCCTAAAAACGGTAATTTTTTACTAGACTATACCAACCTGCAAGCAGAGTTAAGACTTTTTGCAAAACTTATTGATTTAAAATTAAAGATACAATTTTACTGTCAAACCATATAATCCTAACACTTAAACTAAAAATGCATGAATTGAACCAAAAAAAATTTTCTACAATATTTTTTATATCCTTAATAAAAAAATTTTATTAAAACTTTAATAAAAAATTAACTAAAAAAAGTCAAGAAAAATAAATTTTTCTATTACTAAAAGGGCACTTGAAAGCACTATGTCCACTTTACAAAAACGGGAACTTAACAAATTTTCGGTTATCGCATAAGTAAAAAAATACTAAGGATACCTGGAAAGAATCGAAATGTAACGCTGAATAGAAGTGAATGAAGTTAATAGAAAAAATATACTTTGACTTAAATTAACACATAACTAATTTTTAGTATGAAAAACAAAGAAGTTTTTTTGCCTTTTCTTATATTAGCTTTTATTTTTGCAGTTTATTGACTTTCAAATACCTATGCCATGGGGTTATGTTGTTGGACGTTGGTATGGCAATCAAAGAGTGAGACCAATTTTGGCCCTGCATGGATGGCTGGACAATATGGGCACTTGGAATAATCTAATACCATTACTACCTGAACATATTGGCATACTTTGCATAGATTTGCCCGGTCATGGGTTATCACCCAAACTACCACAGGGCATAATATACCATGCTGTGGATTATGTTTGCGTAATTTTGCGCATTATGGATATCTACAATTGGACAAAAGTCTCTATATTATCACATTCTATGAGCTCAATGCTTTCTTTTATATTTGCGTCTTTGTACCCTGAACGTCTAGATATGCTGATAAGTATAGATGTAGTGTGCACACGTTATCGTGATCCTAATACACAAATTGATGTTATACGCTTTTACATGGAGAAATTTTTAATTGAGGATGAACGTTTGCAATTGGCCAACCAAATGGAACCACCTGCCTATACTAAAGAGCAGCTAGTACAATTAAATTACGAAGGTTCCAATAAATCTGTAGCCTTGGATAATATTAAACATATTTTGGATCGTAATATTACCAAATCGACTAAGTATCCTGAAAAATACTTTTTTTCTCGTGATGGTCGCTTAAAGTACTATTTTGAGTTCATGACATCTCCACCGTTTGCTGCCGAATTAGCACGCAGGATACACGATGTACCCTACTGCGTCATTAAGGGCTCCCAGTCAAGCTATATAGATGAGCAGAGTCAGGAAGTTATAGAAATATTAAAGGAGAAAAATCCTTATTTTGAAATACATGAGGTGGAGGGAACTCATCATGTTCATCTTAACAACCCTCAAGATGTTGCAGCCAAAATAAATCCCTTTATAAATAGACATCGACCTCCGTTAATTGAAACATGGTCGTTAAATGATGAAGTTGAAACTGAAACTTTAGATCAATGGAAATTTAAGATAAAAAAGCGAAAAAGTAAATTATGACTATTACCGTTTTTCGCGAATTGCGCAGTTGACATTTCCAGTGAAAGTAATGAGTCTAGCGATAACGAAACTAGTTTTTAAAGCTAGGAAAAAATTTTTCATCTACATATTTTCTGTATATTGGGTTAGTTGTGGGGTTATACAAACGTCTGTTTTTCATTTGTCTTTTGATATTTTGAATTCAATCATTTATAAGTAAGAAAAAATGGGTACCTTTTAAAAACGTTATTTGACAGCCAAGTAAAATTTCTTACAAATTTGTATAAATTAAAATTGTTAAAAATTAATTTACAACAAAATGTTGCGTAGACCCCCAAATAGTATTAAATTAATATAAATATCTAAAACAATGTTGCTGTTAAAATTCATCAAAATCGCCTGCTTATTTCTCTAAAATGTAAGATTGACTATATTAATTATTCCTTTAAACCATTGTTGCTTCCGCACAAAATTTCAAAAACTTAACTCCATCACCAAAGGGGGTTAACATTTAAAAATTCCAAAAACGCTGTAAAAACACCAATAACTTTCCCAAAGTCGGCCCTAGAGAAATAAAGTGTACTACCGAGCCCCACTAGTTTCCCCTCTTTTAAACATGTTCGCGGACTAAACTTGCACCCTATCTCTCTTGCCTAAGGAGCCTCCCATACAAAGTTTTGGTAATTGTAATAAATGCCCCCGTACAGCTTTCAGTGTTCCAGTTTCCTGGAACATACTTTCCCCATCTCCACCCCGTAAGGGAATAACCATATAAAATTTTAAAAGACCAGGGTAAAAACCCCTACATGTTGTTAAGGGTATATAAGATTCGGCATAGCCGAATATAGCGCTCTTACTTGTTAAATATTATATTTGGCTATTAATGTAACATGGCATTTAGACTATATTACTTGTAACATGACCCTTTTCTTATTTCGTTTTAAAGTAACTTCCAAAAACTTCAAGAAGTTTCATTATTTTACTAAAAACTTGTCTTTTATTTTTGTTTTGGTTTCGTTGTTTATTCTTCTTCTTGAACGTTTTGACCATGGTACAATTACCTTAATTGTAATGTACAATTACCTTAATTTTAATGTACAATTACCTTAAAGGTAATTGTACCATGGCATATACGAAAAGAATATAGAAAATAGAAGAAAAAAAGATAAATGTCAAAAAGTAACATGAAAAGCAGAAATCGTGTTACTTTTGTAACGTCTCTGCCTTCGCCCTTATATATTTGTAACATATTACAGTAACGTGTTACAAATAACATAGTCTAAGTGCCGTGTAATAATTAGTTTTTCACTATTTCCGTATGTATAGAATTAGGTGTTGTACTATTAAAACTATGTATATCTTTATTTTTATATATATTTTTTTTAATATTTGTTTAAAGTAATTTTTAATGCAAAACCAAATGTTATTGCAAGGGAAGAAAGCTACACAAATTGTACAAAAAACTAAAAAAATATAGTTAAGAAAAAAAACAATGTTTAAAATTATTTTTTTTAAATTAAGTAGTTAAAATTTTTATAGATTTTAATATTTCAATCTTTTGAAATTTGTATTTTTGCTCAATTGCCCGGTAGGGTATATATTTGTTTAGATTTATTGAAAAAATTTATAGAAACTTTTAGTTATCGAAATGCAATATATTCTTATAACAAATATCAAAATGTCATAAAATAAAAGGAAATATACAAAATTTTATTTTAAATATTTAAAAAGGACTATTGACTTGACTGATTCTTAAGAGCAGGTACTGGTTTTAGTTATTGCACTTAACAAGAATGGAACCTGTCACTTTAACATTACGTTATCATTGAAAGGGGGCTATTGCTTCGAAATTAATACCCCAGAACGGGTAATAGCAGAGTCCGATATAATATTTTTGATTGTCTTAGATTCTGTTCAAGCTACTTTGCTTGTATTTCTGTGTGTGTGCGTGCATGTATAAAATAATGCATATTTATGTGTAGAGACGATTTGTACAATTCATGCTTGTACCAGTAAAAGGACAAGTACGCCGACCAAATAGCTACTCACAATTGAGTAAGATTTTGGAATTTTTTTATAAGTCCATATAACTTGTTTACTTAATCGTAAGGTTAGGTAACAAAGAGTAGTATGGAATTCTATTCGCTTCCTCTACTCAGAGGCCTGTAGGCGGCTAATTGTGAACTTCTTCAAAAGAGTTGAGAAGAGAAAAAAGCAAGGAAAAAAATTTGTAGGGCAAATAATGTAGAATAAGAAAAAAAAATTAAAGAAGCGGTCGGCTAAAGGTAAAGAAGTCAGTGTTCGTCATTTGCGCACCTGATTTTCCACGTTCCCCCTTTCTTTCATGTTAAACTCGTCCCAAAGTCTGTATGATATCTTCATTCCCATATCCATTACATTAACACCAGCCACGCTTCCTACCTCCATTTTTAATCCATCAGTGAAGACTGCACATCACTTATACATCCTCTCGGATCTCTTCATGTCTCTCTACCTGGAAGCACTACCTGAGGTAAGATCCATACTTTTAGCTTCGCGATCATATAGTTACTCAAACTCGACTGCCACAGGAGCCGTTTCTAATCCTCTCCTGAAAGCCGGCATATCCAACTGACCTTTTTCCAAGGATGTTTGACTTACTTAGTCAAAACAAGCTCCTTTCGGATATTCCTGCATCGAAATCCTCAATAAAAAGAAGATACAAAGTAATAACCAGCGCTGCCTGGTAAGTATTACTCCTGACCATTGTGATGCATAGTACAGCACATATTTGAACCTTTGACAAGAGCTTCCTTATGTCATCCTTGTCAAATTCTTTAACAATAAAAGATTACTGTGCATAAGAAATTTTTTTACAGCGGATGTACACTGGTGGCCAAAACTAAAGCAACTCATATTACACTTCAAAATAATTGGAAATTAGTGCTCTTAAAAAAACTTATACGAAAAGTTTTTCATTTAAATTATTGATAATTTATTCCTTAAAACACAGGTATAAAGAAATAATAATTCATTGTTTTAAAATATTTTTTTTTCAAAATAACAAAAAAACTAAAAAATATGACTGGTCAAAACTAAAGCAACTTTACTGTAACTTTAATGTTTAACAAAATATTTGTTCTTAATACCGTTATAATTTTATGTTATGCTTTGTGCTCTTAATCGTCTTCTTAAAAATAATTTTTATTAAAGTTTAATTACAAAAACACGTGTAAATTTTCAAGTTAGAGCATTTTTTCACATTTTTAAAAAAATGGCTAGAAACAAGTACTCCACTTTTCTTAAAGAACAAATTATAAGTGACTATCATAAGGGTTTGTCTCAAAAACAAATTTCTCAGAAGTTTTCAATATGCAAATCAGTGATTTCACGTATAATAAGTCGGTTTTGTTCAACTGGATGTGTAAAGACAGTACATTATGGAGGTAGACCAAGAAGAACTTCACTACACACAGATAAAATAATTCTTCGTGAAATCAAAAAGAGACCTTTTGTTACTTCAACTGAATTAGTGAGAGAGTTGGCACTCAATGTAAGCACCAGAACTGTCAGAAGACGTGCAGTGGAAGCAGGTTTATACGCTCGCAAACCATCAAAAAAGCCTTTTATTTCTGAAAAAAATCGCAAGGCCAGATTAGCTTTTGCAAAGGCTCATATTGGTTGGAGTGCTGCAAAATGGCGAATCATATTGTTCTCAGATGAGTCTAAATTTAATATAAAAGGCTCCGACATGAAAAATTTTACGGTAAGAAGACCAAAAAACGAACGGCTGAAACCTCAATATTGTAAAGGCACCGTAAAACATGGTGGAGGCTCAATAATGGTGTGGGGCTGCTTTTCATACGCTGGAGTTGGACCGATTCATCATATATCAGAAAAAATGGATAGACTTGTTTATAAAAATGTATTAGAAAACGTAATGTTGCCTTATGCGGAAGAAAATATGCCTTTGATTTGGGATTTTCAACATGATAATGATCCCAAACATGCTTCAAAATTTGTCAGAGAATGGTTGGGTGAATCAGAGGTGAGAGTTCTCGGGTGGCCAGCTCAATCGCCTGACCTAAACCCTATAGAAAACCTATGGAGCATCGTAGATCGCAAGATAAAAAGGGATTCTAGCACAAACAAACACTCCATTTTTGACCGCATCCAGGAGGCATGGTTCAGCATTCCTAGAGATAAAATTGAACGTTTTATTGATTCAATGCCCCGCAGATGTGCCGCCATCATCAAAAACAAAGGTTACGCCATCGATTACTGATTTTATTTTTAAGTTTTGTGACAAAAATATAGAAGTTGCTTTAGTTTTGACCAGTCATATTTTATAGTTTTTTTGTTATTTTGGAAAAAAAATATTTTTAAACAATGAATTATTATTTTATTATACCTGTGTTTTAAGGAATAAATTATCAATAATTTAAAAGAAAAAGTTTTCGTCTAAATTTTTTTAAGAGCACTAATTTCCAATTATTTTGAAGTGTAATATGAGTTGCTTTAGTTTTGGCCACCAGTGTATATCCAGTTTACCATAGCTGGTTGTAAGGCCCAGACCTTGCCTTTGGAGTTTCTATAGGCAAAATAGATATTAAGAATCCTTTCCTCCGCATTCGCCCTCCAAGATATCTTTCCATCCAGGACAATACGGTATATTTAACTACTTTTTAAAGGTTGTTTTAATAAATACTTGTTTAAAATTAGAAAACCACTTAAACGTTTATTCTATCCATAAGATTTATTATCATTTAGTCATCCCACTTGTATTTCCTAAAATATAAGTTTCGATCAAATAAATCTAAAACAAATATAGTTTTTGGTTTCTCCCTTTTTTTGTTTGACAAAAAATTAGAAAACAATATTATAAGGATTTAACAAAATATTGTCTGAAAAAAACAACTAAAAAAAAACAATTTATTTTAATTAAAGTTAGTGTGATGCATGTTTTCTTTCAAAAATCCAAAAAAGCACAGTTTTTTTAATAAAAGTGTATAATATATGAACAATTCGTTCCATAAGGGGAACAAACAGTACATTTCATTTCAGTCGGGTTATCAAGCCTTTTTAACAAATCTTAACAAATTTGAAATAAGTTATTTTAAAAATTCTGGGTACATTTTTTATTAGAGAAGATACAAAAAAAATGAGTCGTATGTTTCCAACTAACAGGCATGTTCTGTTTTCCATTTTGAATTTGAAATAACTTCAGTTTAAAAAGTATACTTTTTATACCCACATCACATAAGTGGTAGGGGTGTTGTACGGTTGTGCAGATGTTTGTACAAATAATAGTTTGAGACACACTTCAAGTTTACCAATGGATTCAAGGTCGCTTCCTGAGTCGATTTAGGCATTTCCATCCGTCCATCCATCCTGAATCCTGCTTTTTGATAAAATTCGTTACAGATAATTTTTGGTACTGGCACAAAGCTATTGCTTGTGGTGATATTCGGTTCATATTTTTACATAGCCCACATACAAACGTTGTCCTCGAATAAGCACTATGCACTAAACTGGATCAAATAAACCTCTGTTTTGACAAAATTTTCCATATGTGTCTAACTTTCAGGAAATTACAAGTATACTAATTAAAGATATGGTGGTTACTTGTTTTGAAATATCCCCAATAAACAATCTTCCGGAAAAGGACTTCTTGGTTAAAACTGACTCGAATATTACTCTATTTCGACAAAGCTTCTATATGTATCTAACCCTATGCGCCTTACTAGTATACCACCCCATTTCTTTATTTAGCTTTCACACAAAGGTCCTCCCAAAAAAGACATTTCTGCCTATAACTGACTCGAATATTGCTATATTTGAAAAATTTCATACACTTGTTTATCTTTAAGCCGCAAATTATAATACTCAATACAAATAATATTCAGCTGTTTCTCTAAGAGCCCCATACAAATGTGGTGTATGGTATAATATGGTCGGGCTTGACCGACTATAACTTTCTAACTTGTTGTTTCTAATGTTTTGCAAAAGAAGAGATTTTTATAATTATGTTTGTATATGGATGTTAAAAACAAAGCGATAATGAAAAGTAGTTTAGTAGATTGCAGAACACCAACAATTCAATTCTAAGTGATTTTAAATTTAAAATGAAATGCAAAACATGCCTGTAATTTATTGGTATCAGTATAACATAAACTTTACCTGGCTCTCCTGAACTATCACTTCATATGTGTATGTGCATCCGTGTTGCCAGGCACAATAAAGTATGTAATTATTTCTGAGCCCCAGAAAAAGACAAAAAAAAAATGTAAAGTAAAACTAACGGTTTAAATTCCCGCTTTACTTTATAATTAAAAAATGTAAGCACTAGTAATGCATGATCCAGCTCCTTTTAAATTTTCTTCAACCACCTTTTAGGTTCGTGACACATTGTACAGAAAAATGTTTTAAAATGTATGTTATTCTTGACAAGTTTTCTGCGCTTTTTTAAAAAATTATATTAAGTATTAAAACCCCCTAATTTGGCAATACTGAAATGTATTTCTAATCATAACGTAGTGCGAGGGTTTTATAAATTTATTGTATACTCCAATAAGAGTGTGTCTTAATCGAGAGCATAATTTTAATAACATGGCCTTATCATTTTGATTGCATATTGATATGCTTTAAAATACTTAAACATTTCTTACTCCAAACTAAAAACCGTCTTAAGTCAAGATATATCATGAAATCATAGAATCTATCTTAAAGACAAAATTTTCGTTTTCATTTAATTAAATAATATTCTAATACGATTTTCTTTGCCTAAAAATTTAACTTAAGTTGCGAAAAATAATAAAACAATTTAGTTCTAACGCACACATTTATCGCTAAAGTAAATTTAAGATTTTAAGTTGGAACTGTTTTATTTTAAAAATTAAATTTGTAAATTAATCAAAATAAACAATATTTTAAAATATCAATAAATTCATTTAGTACTAAAAACCTAGTTTTGCAGTCAAGATAAATTTATTTTGAACTTAATGTGTTTTATGACTCATATAAAATTTGAATTTTTAATCGTTTAATGAAGAGAAAAATAGAGAGAATTATTTCTAATATAGTAAGTTAGATAGCCCAACCAGAGGTCTTATATGCGGTACTAAAGCAGACGCCGACATTATTTTCAATTATAAGCGGCTTGTTTTATCTCAAAAAGTTTTGATTTTTACAGCAATAATTTTTATTTTTTGCTCATTTTTTATTAGAAAAAAATATTTTTACCACTAAATAACAAACATGAGTGCTTTATAGTTTTGCTAAAAATAAATGGATAGTTTCAATTAGCAGGAATCCTGGCTGCATCTTATGAATGGGCATTTTTTAAAAGGGATGTTGTGTTAGCAAAAAGCAAATCAACGTAAATCTTTTAACAGCAAAATAACAACTCTTTGTTTATGAAAACATAGATGCCGTTGAGCCATATTTAATACGAATTATTTACTTTTAATTCATAGATAATTACTTTTTTGTTTTTTTTTTAATACTTGTCAGTCTTTTTAAGTTTTGCTAACTATAAAATATTATTTAAGAGATTGTTGTAAGCTAAGTTTTTCTACATTAATTTAATTGGTTCTCACATTAAATCATCGCTAGACTTCAAAAATATTCCTAAGAAACCTTATGAGTGTTTTCTGTCATACATAATACCCTCAATAAACTTATTGGAATTATTATAAATACCCGAAAACATTTAAGAGTTTCTGTAGAACCCCCAACAAATCATTTTTTGTTTGAAATTTTTTTTCCCTTATAAATATGGATAACCATTGGTTTCTAAAAAATGTTTTGAAGGGAAACCGAAAATGAAATCCTTTAATATTACAACCACTTAAAATTAGTTAAAGATTCGATCCTAATTTAAGTTTATTTACAGGGTTTGCTGTAGAGAAAGTTTTTCTATATGCATTTAATTGGCTCCCGCCTCAAATCATCAGTAGACTTGAACCAAATTCTTAAAAGATCTCATGAAAATTTTCTGCTTTTATATAGAAATTTAAACTTATTAATAGAGAATTATTATAAACAAATCGAAACACTAAAGAGTTTCCCTAAAAACCCAACAAACCATTTATATTTTTTTCCCTTATACATCTGGATAACCATTGGTTACTACAAAGCGTTTTAAATGGCAATCGAAAAGCAAAACCGTATTACAACAAATTCAAAGACTATTTAAGGATTTCACCCCAATTAAAGTTTATTTATAAGGTCTGTTGTAGATTAAGTTTTTCTATTTGCATTTCATTGGTTCTCATACAAATCATCAGTAGCCTTCAACCACATTCTTAAGAGCCCTCATGAATATTTTCTGTCTTATATAATGTTATAAACAAACCTAGACAATTAAAATTTTGCTGATGATTTGGCGTGAAAACCAATGAAATGCATGTAGACAAAGTTAACCTAAAAAAATCCTATAAATAAAATTAAATTGGTATAAAACACTTTTTTATTTTCGACTTTAAGCCACCGCCGGTAAATTTTTGCTCAGCCGCCGCCACCAAAAAGTTTACGACGAATCGAACCTCTGAACTTCACCCCCAAAAAAGTCACTAAATGTTGTTTTGCCGCTGTGCAAATATTTAACGTTCTTATGCAATTATTTACTGTTAGAAAAAAGTTTTCAATTAACGAAATAATAAAAAAAGTATTAAACTCAGAAGCATAACCATTTGTTACGTATCTTATATCTAAAGAGATTGTTGGAGAATATATATCCAATGGAAGTAGGTATTTAATTGTATTTTTTATTTGTCTTTTTATCTCTAAGAGCAAACTAAATACACAGCAAAAAAAATGTATTACTTTAAAAAATTTTTAGTACAAAGACGTACGTATAAATGTTCCCTGGGGTCATATAGCTGGCCGATGGTACGGAAATCCGAATGTTCGTCCCATATTGGCACTGCACGGATGGCTTGATAATTTGGGAACATGGGATCGCCTCTTACCATTATTTCCAAAGCAGTTGGGAATATTATGTATTGATTTGCCTGGTCATGGGAAATCTTCAATATATCCAAACGGCATTCAGTACCATTTGACAGATTACGTACTTACAATTATACTAGTTGTAAGGGAGTATAAATGGAAAAAAGTTTCACTTCTAGGACATTCTTTGGGAGGCATTGTTGCATTTGTATACGCGACTCTATTACCTAAAAAGGTGGATATGTTAATTCAACTGGACGTTGTAACTGCACCTTTAAGATCAAGTAATTATACGTTAGAGAGTCTAAAGGTAGGCACACAAAAATTATTAATTGAAAACGAGCGCTTAGAGGAGCTAGAGAAAGGTTATAAGGAGCCTCCTTCTTTTACCTATCAACAGTTAGAAGAAAAACTTTACATAGGCACGGAAAAATCAATAGAAAAAGAAAATTGCAAATATTTGCTTAATCGCAATATTATTTGTTCTCAAATGTATCCAGAAAAATATTACTTTTCACGTGATGGTCGTGTAAAATATTATTATGAATTTAATGCCTCAAACGATATGATCGAGGAAATGGTTAAGCGTTTTGCTAATGTAAAATATATGGTTATAAAGGCTAAAGGATCCAATTTTATTGATGATTACATGATAGAAAGTGCTCGTAAAGTTCACAAAAGCATGGAAGTATATGAAGTAGAAGGATCACATCATGTTCATCTTAACAGCCCAAATGAAGTGGCTGCAAAAATAATACCATTTATTTTGAAAAATATGACAGAAATGACAGTCAATGAAAAAAGCTACGGAAATAATTTAGAACAAAGTAAATTGTAATATGGAAATTGTGTATTACAAATTAATAAAAAATTAATTGAATTTTCACCATTAAAAAGAGAGGAATCCAAGCGGTTTGTGTAGAATATTTTTAGAGTTGTTGCCAGGTCTGCGTGTTATTAACATTTTTTCAATGTAATTTTTTCAAAGGTCTCTAGGCAAATAATATAATAAAAACAAACCAAACCAAATGTTTAAGTGTTTTTCCCATACATGATGAAATTCATTATCAGGTGGTTTATTATATGGAGTTTGATAAGGCACATTCAACTAGGCAGTATCAAGGCGAATTCAAAAAATAATAAACCAAAAAAACTAGTTTTGCAGTCAAAATGAATTTAATTTGATTTTAATGTGACTTAACTAATATTGAGTTCTATTCCTCATATAAAATTTAAATTTTTAGTCGTTTAATTAAGAGAAAAAAGAGAGAATATTTTCTAATATATAAAGATAGATAACCCAACCAGACATCTAGTTTGCATTGCTTAAAGCCGGCTAGAAACAGCCGCCGACTTTATTTTCAATTAGAAGCCGCCGCCAATCGGAGCGTCTTGTTTCGCCATAAAATGTTTTGTTTTTTTCAGCAAACCAATTTTCAATTAGAAAAAAATTGTTTCTACTACAAAATAACAAACTGAAGTAATTGATATTTTTCCTTAAAATAAATGGATAATTTCAATAGCCAGGAATGAATACTGGCTGCACCTGCGTCCTATGAATGTGCCTTTTTAGAAAGGAATGTTGTGTAAGCAAAAAGCAAAGAAACATAAATCTTTTAACAGTTAAATAACAACTCCTTATTCAGGATTGGGCAGTATTTCAAATATTTGTATTTGAAATACGTATTTGAAATACAAATACATATTTTGTATTTGAAATACCACCCTCTAATGTATTTTGTATTTCATATACCTAACACTAAAGTATTTTGTATTTCAAATACTTGTGATATTAAAATACATTTTAGCAAGGCACGTTCTTTTCCAGAGCTCACTCATTCAGGTAATATCAAGAGCTCAGCGGATATTTGGAAATGTGAATGTCAAAAAAATTAAATTTTGTGTAAAAATTAAAATTTTTTTGACATTTACACTTTTAAACACAATAAATAAGATCGCTATATTTGACTGTGCCGAATCTTATATACCCTTCACATTGGTCTTTCAATATACCCAGACGAGTTATTTTGTACTGCAAATAATATAATAAAAATACCTTGTGTCAGCTTTAAAGTCCACAGAAAACTCTACAAACTTTTAACTTCAGTATAAATAACAGAAATAGATGACGAAGGTTTGAGGTCAAGAGTTATAAAAGCTTCCGGCATTATTCGGATTAAAAGGCTAACAAAAGTTGTAAACTTTTATGGGATTTTCTAGTCCCCCTGCTCCTTTCTACTAGAAGTCAATAGCTGTTATAGTTTCCGAGATATAGCGTATCGAAAATTTCATAAAAATTGTTAATTTGTATGCGAGCTACACCTTTTCCAGCTCCCACCCAAAAATTTTTTTTCCAAAGTGTAGGTCTGGTTGTACAATTTTTGAAGCATTTGAAGTCGAAAGCTGTTAAAGTTTCTAAGATTTGGCGCATGAAATATTTCACAAAATGTGTGCAATTGTAGAGAAAACCCACTTCCCCTGATCCTATCTGAAAAAATTTTTCCTTTATTGAGTTATTAGTTTCAGAGTATCCGTGCCAAGTTTTGTGGCAAAAATGACTATATTTACTGAGATTTATAGGGATATATGCACAGAGTTTGCCCTAAAAAAATGGGTTATTTTAAGTTTTCGTTTATATCTTCGTCAATAGTCAAACGATTTTGGTAATTTTAAGTAACGATTGTCTCCAGGATATTTTCAATAGTTTGTCACCAATAACTGGTCCGTATCCCTTTGCTTGACTCCGAAAACTTGATTTCAACAGACTGACAGATGGATTGACGGACATGTCTTTATCAACTTCCCTATCTATAAGGATCCAATATATATATATATATATATACTTAATGGGATCGCAAATGAATAATAAAGAAGTTGCAAACGGAATGACAAACTGATATACACAACCCTTATTACTATGTGAAGGGTATACAAAAGAAATGCAGAGGGCGAATTTTTGAATTCGCCTTAATATTACTTTACTTTCAATTTAGTTGTTTTTTACATACAGAGAACTGTTTTCATAAAATTTAACACCAATTTGTGTTTATCAGGACCTGTAGAAAGATTATTTCTTTGGCAGGATTTATACATATATTCTCCAACAAGTGGCTGCCTTTCTGATTAAACTTTTAAAAATCTAGTGTTCATGAAAGGAAACTCATGTTTTACTGATTGATTGATGGTTATAAATGTATTTTGTATTTTAAAAAAAAGATACAAAAATACTGTATTTTAAATACTCGACTTGAATGTATTTGGTATTTTGTATATTGTATTTTGTGTTTCAAATACAGCAAAGTATGTATTTTGCCAAACTCTGTCCATATTTATAACAACAAAATGGCTGTTAAGCCATACTTATTACGAACTATTCACTTTAAATACATAGATAAATACTTGTTTGTTTTTTTTTAGTTTTTGCCATTTTTTTTGTGTTTTGCTAATAATAAAATATTATCTATAGAGTTTGTTTTAAGTTAAGTTTGTATACATGCATTTAGTTTGTTCTCAACCCAATCATCGCTAGACTTCAACAATATTCTTGAAAAACCTCATGAGCATTTTCTGTTTTACATAAAACCCCCAATAAACTCATTGAGAACTAAAAATCCCAACAAACCACTTTCTGTGATATATGTAATTGAGTTTTCCTTATACATTTCGACAACCATTGGTTACTACAAAATATTTTTAAACCGCAACCGAAAACGAAACCTTTTGATACTAAAACAATTTCAAAAATTAAGTAACAATTTGATCCTTTTTTAAATTTATGTAAAGGGTTTTTTTGTAGATAAGTTTTTTATATGCATTTCTTTGGCTCTTGTACCAAATCATAAGTAGACTTCATCCAAATTCTTAAAAAATCTTATAAACATTTTTTGCCTTTATATAAATACAAGCTTTAACTAATTTATAGATAATTATTTTATATAGAATCAAATTCTTTAAAACCCTCATGAATACTTTCTGTCTTATATAATAACCTCAATAAACTTATTGATAATAATTATAAACAAACTAAGACAATTAAAACTCCAATGGTAATTTGGTGTGAGAACCAATGAAATGCATGTAGACAAACTTATCCTACAACAAATTAAACAAATAAACTTAAATTGATATAAAACACTATGTTATATTGTCGGCTCCAGTCGACTTTAAGCCGCCGCTGATAAATTTTTGCTTCGCTGCTGCCGCCGAAAAGTGTACGACGAAGTAGACCTCTGAACCCACCCCCAAAACGTTCACTAATTGTTGTTTTGCGCTGTGCAACTACCTACAGTTTCTGTGCAAATTTTTGCTGTTATAAATAAACGAAATAAAAAAAAAATAATAAACCTATAAGGATACTGATTCGTTTCACATCTAAGTTCTAAACAAACTGTTTAAGAATATATTTCCCATGGACGTAAATATTTTATTTTACTTTATTTTATTTTATTTATTATTTGGTTTCCTTATCTCCAAGAGCCAGCGTTGCCAATTCAGCCATTTTCTTGCTAGATTTAGCCATTTTTGAACATACTTAGCCAGAAAAAATAGCATTTAGCCATTTTTTTAGCCCTTTTACAAAATTATTTAGCCATTTTTCAGCCATTTTTATACCTTTAATTTCTTAAGTTTTAGTATAATTTTTATCTTTATAAACAGTGAAAAACGCCGTAAACGCAATACTTTTTTACCGCCGAAAAATTTAGCTCTTTAAAACGTGTCATTTGCTAAAAATATAGGTGTTTTTGTATACAAGATGGCAAAACTTTGTACAAACTTTCTAATTGGTCTTATAAATCAATTAGAACAAAGGTAAGAGTTTGCCATAAATTTCTGAACTAGTTGAATATTTGTTTATTTTAGGCATCCAGATAATATCAAAACTCTACAAAACATTGATTAATTTTCGGCGAAAAACATTTTAAAAGCCAATAAAGAAAGTATTTTACCAATTTTAAATTTGTTTTAAATAAGTGATGAAAAAATATAAAAAATAACTGAACAATATTCCAATATTCATTATATTAAATGGACGAGCACCAATAATACTGTAGAATTTTAGGCAGAAGTTTATAACTATCGAGATGCAGGTTGAAATATTAAATTTAAGGAAATTTCGTAGTTCGTTGTTAAACTTTTATGCCTTCCTCGGTCTAATGCTGTTGTAGAGCGTATTTTTTGTCATGTGAGTTTGATTAAAACAAAAGCTAGAAATCGGCTTCATTTGAAACAGTAAATTCTATCCATTGGGTTAATTTTTTTATTAAAAAAAAACATGTTATTTTTTAACATTATTTACTTTTTTAATTCAGATAGGAATTAAAAACAAGTGGCAAATGCTGTTATCAAAATGAACTACCAAAAAAATTGATTGATTGGAACAAATGAAAGTTACGATTACAACAATAAAAAACTTAATGAAATCTTCTTTTTTTAATAGTTTTTTATAACCTTTTTTTATTTATATTTTTATTATTAATAGTCAAGAAAATACTACATATGTATGTAACACATTGTCTCAATAGGCCTTTGATGTTTTAATTGGTTATATATAGAAGCCTTTATACCAAAATGATTAAACCTTTTTTAAGCCATTTTTCCACAGAATTTCAGCAATTTTTGGTAACAAAGTTTTGGCAACGCTGCCAAGAGCAAACTAAATACACAGCAAAAAAAACTGTTTTAACCTAAAAAATTTTTTAGTACAAAGACGTACGTATAAATGTTCCCTGGGGTCATATAGCTGGTCGATGGTACGGAAATCCGAATGTTCGTCCCATATTGGCACTGCACGGTTGGCTTGATAATTTGGGAACATGGGATCGCCTCTTACCATTATTTCCAAAGCAACTAGGAATATTATGTATTGATTTGCCTGGTCATGGAAAGTCTTCAATATATCCAAATGGCATACAATACAGTACTACAGATTATGTGCTTACAATTATACTAGTTGTAAGGGAGTATAAATGGAAAAAAGTTTCACTTCTGGGACATTCCTTGGGAGGCACCGTTGCTATGATATATGCGACTCTATTTCCTAAAAAGGTGGATATGTTAATTCAACTGGACGTTGTAACGGCACCTAAAAGATCGAGTGATTATACGCTAAATAGTCTAAAGGTAGGCACAAAGAAAATACTTGTTGAAAACGAGCGCTTAAAGGAGCTAGAGAAAGGTTATAAGGAGCCTCCTTCTTTCACCTATCAACAGTTAGAAGAAAAACTTTACATAGGCACAGAAAAATCAATAGAAAAAGAAAATTGCAAATATTTGTTTAATCGCAATATTATTTCTTCTAAAATGTATCCAGAAAAATATTACTTTTCACGTGATGGTCGTGTAAAATATTATTATGAATTTAATGCCTCAAACGATATGATCGAAGAAATGGTTAAGCGTTTTGCTAATGTTAAATATATGGTTATAAAGGCTAAAGGATCTAATATTATTGAAGATGGCATGTTTCTATCTATCGTAAAGTCCACAAAAGCATGGAAGTATATGAAGTAGAAGGATCACATCATGTGCATCTTAACAGCCCTCATGAAGTGGCTGCAAAAATAGTACCATTTATTTTGAAAAATATGACAGAAATGGCAGTCAATGAAAAAAGCTATGGAAATAATTTGGAACAAAGTAAATTGTAATATGGAAATTGTGTATTACAAATTATTAAAAAATTAATTGAATTTTCACCATTAAAAAGAGAGGAATCCAAGCGGTTTGTGTAGAATATTTGTAGAGTTGTTGCCAGGTCTGTGTGTTATTAACATTTATTCAATGTATTTTTTTCAAAGGTATGTATGCAAAAAATTATAATAAAAACAAACTATTTTAAAGGATTAATGTTATAAAATATACTGGATTAATACAAGGGTATTTGAATTTTGGACCTTTTCCCAAAACCGATTTCAAATTGTTTAAATAGATTAAAGTTTAAAAAAAACCAACTTTATATTTATAAATATATACCAATTGTTTGAATATTTTTGTAATACATCATTTATCAGGTGGTTAATTGTATGGAGTTTGACAGGTCACACTCAACGAGTCAGAAGCAAAGCGAATTCAAAAAATTCGACCTCTGCATATCCTTTTTGTGTTTGAATGATGAAATGTCAGAAAAATTTTAAATTTCATACAAAATTCAATATATGTAACGTGAAAAGGTAAAATTTATTTTAATCAGTTGGGCTCATGGTGAAATAATTGATTAGGTGGTGTTAGGAGTACAGTTGATATACTTTTTTATCCTTAAATCGAAGCTGGGTTACCAAAGTGGCTTTCTTTTACATATATTTTTTGACACATGAGCCAATGAAAACCAAAACAAAAACGAAAATTTTATTTACCGCAATTTATCTCTTGTAGAATCACCACAACCTGATACATTAATTCACCTTGGCTGGGTTCTTGATAATACCTGGTTGAGTGTGCCCTGGAGTTTGACAATACGGTGGTGAAATAATTAAGGTTTTTAACAGGTGAACGCATGCGAAAGAGAATGTTTAACTCTCCTACTTTTTTTTATATATGGAGTTTTGCAACACTGTTCAAATTATTTAAACACCGTGTTGTCAAACTTCTATGTGCGGCTGAGTAATAAAAACATTTTCTTTCTTTAAATACCGTTTTAAGCACAAAATACTACGAAAGTTGAATCTACCACACATACATCTTTTTCGGTAGGATTAAAAGATTGCCAATACTGGATAACAAAACTATCTGGTTTTTTTTTTCATTTCGCATGCGGCGTATGTGCGTTCTTTGTGCAGATGCGTTCTATGCAATTTCCCAGCAAAATCTTGGTAGTGATTAGTTCCATAAACAACTTACTTTTCAATTACTATTACATACCGTCTGCATAACTTAGCAGTTGTTAGATAATCAGTTACTTCTTATTTGATATTTGAGCAGATAATTGAATTTGACAACTTTTAAACTTACTCTAACTTAATAATTTAAGGCAGTTTTTACCAATGTACTTATCAAAGAAAAAAGCTCTAAATGCAACAATGAAAAACTAGTGGCCCCAGAAAAAGGTTATTTTAATGTCAATAAAGTAATAACTTATACAAGTCTCTCTTTGATTCCACTTTGTAAGCGAGCATGGTAAATACTTGCCTCCGATGTCATCGCCATGTTAAAATAATGGGTTAAAATGCTAATGAGTAGAAGTTTTTTGGATTTTAACTTGTTACAAAGCAATGTTTTGCTGGGGCTGTTATATTTATTGTCACATCAACTAAGTTGATTCTACTTTTTTACCAGATGACAAGAACGTACAGCGGATAGAACGTGTAGTATAGACCTCCATCTTAAGACAGTCAAAAGTTATATTTCTGATGCGTTTACCTGATTATTAATATAACCATGTTACCATACTTATGAAAATAACAAATAATAACGCTTTATTCCACTGAGACCATGTTAAAATTAGTTATCAGGTGAACATATCAGTAACTTATATAGGAATTAGTATGGGGAACTGTCAGGATGCCACGAAATCTCATGTTATTTCTGAGGGGAGAGTATAAAGGGTCAAGGAAACCTGCAGGATAACGTGGTAGTCCTTGTACTCAGATTGCTTCCCTTGGACGTAGGCAAAAATATTATTAACTGTGGAATACCATGGACAATAATCATTTTACCGCAAACACGCCCTTAAGAATACTCACTCCTTCCAGATCTAGTTTTCAGTACTATTGATTGGGTGTAAACAACACACACATAACGTAATCGTGACATTAAAAAAAGTATACTTCCATTATATGTTTTTAATTTAAAAATTTTATAATTTTTGATTAAAATTGCCTTTTTTGATAGGTTGTAATCTTGCACTT
Organism: Melanophora roralis; assembly: GCA_963583895.1. Lineage (NCBI taxonomy): Eukaryota > Metazoa > Arthropoda > Insecta > Diptera > Rhinophoridae > Melanophora > Melanophora roralis. Next base: position 23,429,107 of record OY757189.1, on the reverse strand, counting down.
ATTTAATCAGATCAACATATTTTTTAATTAAAAATTATTTTTACTCTTTTCTGTTCACATTTATTGACATTTTGTTCAATATGCTATATTACACAAATTACGAAAAGTATATGTTTATTAAGTATAAAAATAATCAATTTAAAACTATTGTTTTAAAGTAATGGATGGAGCTCCTAGTGTTTGCCCATATTTACTATTGTTTATTAAGCAACTTACAATACATAATATTTAATTTATTTTTTTATAAAGTAGTTTTACAGACAAACATTTATGATTTTCATTATTCATTATTAAGTACTCCTTTCTTTTCACTACTTTTTACTAAAAAAGTAAAGAAAACTTGTTTGCAACTTCTGGAACTAAACTAATTAGTGGTCATAATTTTTTCCAGCAAAAAAAACACAATAAAGAAAATTTATTTCTGAAAGTAATAAACAAGTGTTAAACATATTATTTATGTGGGAAGTATTAAGAGTATTTACTAGAAAATTTATGTTGAAGATACTAACATATGTGTTAACTAAAGGTTAACGTTATAATATTTTTTATGATTTTTTTGTGTAAAAAAGTTAAAGGAGTTTTCCGTTCCTTTTTTTTAATGTAACTATTCTTTTTTTGTGAATTTTTGAAGAATTTTTATTTGAAAACTCGTAGCAAAATAATCTTTTAAAACCAACTAATCTGGATCAGAAAACTGGATATATACGACTTATGAGCAGGAAATGACAAACTAATATATAAATTACCACTATGTAAAGGCTACATAGGCAGTGCCAACATATTATCAACATAATCAGTTAAATAGAACGAGATTAATTTTTTTAATAAATAAGTTTCTTTTTCGTTTGTTTTAATTTTTTCATAAAGAAATATTATTAAATAAAATTCTTTACTAAGAAATAATTTAATAAAGTGATTTCAGTTTATCTAAGCAGTTTATAAAAAGCAAATAAATTTACTACTTAATGACACAATTTTGCTTGGTATGAAAATCATTTTACCTGCGAATATTATAAAGATTATTTTCCAAAGATTACGCAAGAAAGCAAGAGATAATGAGGAAATGTATAAAAAAATTAAATAAATAACAGGTATTAAAATTAAACAATACATAAACATCCAAAAAATACGTTCTAAAATCAAGAATTTCATTCTTAAATTTGTCAAAATCGAACCTCTAGTTTCTAAGTATGATCCGTACTAAGGTATCCTGGAATTATTTTAAGTCGAATTACTTCCAGAAATGAAGCAGAAAAAACTTGCTGTTTTTGAAAAAATAGTCTCAGCGATGTGGATTATAGTGCGGTTGTGGTGCAGGTTTAAATCCTTTCTACAGCAAGTACAGAAAAAAAATTTCAAATAATAAATATGCATTACGTATCAAATAAAAATAAAGTATAAAACTCTTCTCTTTTAATAAAGTCAGAAAATTCTTTAGATTAATTTATTTTACTCTCAAATTTATCTTTATCGTTTTATATAAAGTATGGTTTCGAAAAAACTTTAATCCGTTTTGAGCCTTAATGTTGCTAAAAGTAAGATAATTGTACTAGTAAAATCGTACTTGGTTTTAAAAAAATCCGTAGGGTAACTTTTGACACTGCTACGGCTTGATTTGGGCAGATTTTATTTGGTTTACATTTTTTGTGTACCACTGCCAGCATAATTTACGCTTAACACTGTAATAATTGCTATAAAAATTTTACGCAATTTTTATTTCCATTAGAATTCAATTTAATTTGAACAAATTGGCATAATTTTATTTTTATTTTTAATAAGAAAATTATAAAAAAATATAAATAAACTATATAATCAGTTAAAATAAGAAGAGAAAATATGTATAGAAAATGCAATAAGAATTATTATTATTTTTTTCCGCTTTCTTTAAGATATCATTCTTATGATTTCTATAAAAAATTAGCATTAAGCCAGTGAATTTTTTTTGAAATTTCGTAATGGGCTCTCATAATTTAATAGGTTACAAGGTTATAAGTTCGCTACAACAAAAAAATACCTTTTGGTAAGTGCGTTAATAATTAAATTTGTAGGTATATATAGAAAAATAGATATATAAAATACACTTTATATAGCATTTTTGTTTTAAAGACCCAAAAATGTTTAATTAATATTCAGGTAAAGCTTGGTAACTAGTTACTTGGTTGTTTTTTGTAAGCACATTTGTAAGCTGGCATCTGGAATTTCGGGCAACTCAAACAAAAATAACTAGTTATTCCGTCAAAAACTAGTGCTTGTTCATCTCCAATATTACTTGCTAGCTTATCAGGAAAGCAAAGGTTTTGCTGGGAAGTTCTGTGGCAAGGTTCATTGAATAAAGTAAAAGCAACTGATCAGTTGTCTTTTATTTTTGGCATATGGCCTTAGTTTATCTTGTCAAATTTATATAGAGAATTTTTACAAGAAAGTATTGAGTATTAAGCAAAAACAATATTACAAAAGCAAATATATGATGTTTCTGACAAGTGTGCTACAACTGAAACATGCTGCGTATGTCTAAAAGTTGTTGTTATAGGGTCACCTATTGGTTCAACATCAACACCCAGCAAAAACTTCACTTAAAAACTTTTTTGTAATGACTTCCTTAGTTCATTATTTCGTAGCCTTAATTGATATTTTTCTTCTATTTGTTATTAACTATATAATGATTTATTAAAAGCACGTTTTTATTATAAATCAAGTCTGTTCGGAGTATTGACGATAAATTAGTACTTCAACAAATCAAACAGAAAAAAAACTTGTTGTATTAACATGTTATTTTATATTTAAAACAAAGTGTCTCGTTGGCCTAGAGGTAGCGCGCTGATGCTTGAGTGCGAAAGTTCCTGATTCGAATCTCATTTACCGTAAGTACAAAATATTAAATTTTTTAATTATAAGTATTAAGAAGTATCTATAAAATAAAAATAATATTTTAAAAAAGTCTTCTTCTTATTTTGAAACCATTTGCGACTACTTATTTTTTAAAAATAAATCATTAAAAATAAAAGTACTTATTTTTTGGGGTATGACTACCTAAATAATATCGGATTCGTTTTGAGACATCGCGAACAAAAATAAGTACTTTTTACAGTCGAATTGTAAGTCGTGCCTAACGAGAATTCTACTTACTTTTCTACTTATTTTGTAATTAAAGTTTTTGCTGGGGAGCAAGTTTTGTTTATTGTGTTTGTCCTAAAAATAGAAAAATAAGATAAGATGGAAATAAGATAAAAATAATAAGGGTACCTATTAACCGTTCTAAAACGTTATTTTGCTACGAAGTGCTAAAATATCGACGTCATTTCTTGAGAAAAGTCAATCAATGTGCGGCCAAGCATATGTTTCATTGACTTGCGCTCACCTGTCTAGACTAATTTAGCGTCAATAATAAACCAAACTAAGGTGGGTATATGCTAACGCAAATCTTATATTGCATCAGTTCCTCTGCCCAAGCATTACTTGTAACTCACAAGTTGTTAGGTGTGAAAAAAACCGCTCTCTCTCTCTCTCTCTCTCTCTCAGTAATAATGCCGAGGGCCTACTAAAAAAGTTTCAGTTCTTTCTAATAGAAAACTATCAAAATAATAATATACCTGATGAAGCCGAAAAGGCAGCTAATACTCTCAGATTGTCCCGCAATTAAACACAGACTAACATTACTGAGCGACATTGGCTAGCTTGATTAAATGCACAGGGGGGCGTCTATCGTTGAAGGAAACAAACAATAAAGTTTTAGTCGGTCAAAATGGACCATACTATACCTTACATCACAGTTTATATGATAGCTATACAAAAAGGTATCGATCGTATCTGTATTCAGTGTAATAGTGAGTGGCATAAAAATAAACAACATTTTGAGAAGGAAGAGCTATATTCGAGCCATTGGCAGCCCAAAATGCTGACTCTGGAATAGGTACTTTATAAAAAAATTTTCAAATATGTTATTGCTCAGTATTCTACATTGTTGGTGGCATAAAGCAAGGCACATGTGCTAAATTTTGTCAAAACAGGATAAAATTCCAGTGAGTTAAAGCCAAGTCATCACCACAAAGAAAAAGTTTTTGTATCAAATTCAATCAAAAAAATCTCTAAAATTACTACCTGTACTCTGATGACATATTAACACGTACACCCAGCCGGACGGACAGACGGACTTGCTTAAATCGATTTAAAAAGTGATTCTAAGTCGATCGCTATACTTGAAGGTTGGTCTTAGACCATATTTTTTTAAGGCTTTACAAACATCAACACAAAAGCATAATACGTGTGTGTGTCGGTTTTATTAGTAACATTATTAGTTTAATTCATGGTTCACATTAATAAAAATATCTTCAAAGCTGCGACCAGTAATTTGGTTACAAGAATATATTGACACCTAGTCAAACGATTGGATGGTCTTATTTTAATTGACTCAGAATATCCTGGAATAAGCATTTTTTTTTCGTTAAATGCCTTTAATGGATTTACCACTGCATAATTTTGCATCTTGTTTTGATCAGTCCATAATTTACCCCATACAAGTTCCATTCTCGAAAATAGCATTTTACCTTATAATTTAAAAACAGATGATGCTATTAAAATATTTCAATACATGTGTAAGTCTTTTTTAAAAGGGCAAATAATATTAATCTAGTTTTTAATTTTTTTCTAAAATATTTTGGTTTTACCTTAATGTTTACAAACTGGTTTTATAGTTTTAAGAAATTAATGTTTATCTTTATGACAGTTTGATTTTATACAAGAATAAGGCTGCCAACTTTTTTAAGTAGTTATGAATATTAATTTCAACAGTTTTTAAGTTTAATAAGTAAAAAACAATTAAAGTAAAAACTGAGATAAATATTGTGAAAAGTTTCACAAAGAGTTTGTTTAAGTTGTTATTGAATAACTACAAAGTTTTAAATAATATTAGCGTACTTGTATTTAATAAATTGAAACATAAGTTAAATGGAAAATTTTGAATACTTTTTCATTAAGATTGTAATGATATTACAACAAAAATCACTTTTTTAATTGGTTTACTTTGTATCAGCAATTTTGCAAATGTAATTGAAGTTTCTAAAGAGGCGGGTGCTAGCAACGCTACCGATTTGATTCTAATTCAACAACCCATATAAAAGGTTTTTATACCTTTCATATGACTATAAGGCTTAACACAGACACCCGTCAGATCCAATTTTGGCACAATTTTTAAAATTAAGACCAACGTTTTTCAAAGCTCTTGAAACTACTGATGAAAGTGTGTTCGTATTAATTGACACTTCAACGTCATCACCAATATCAATGAAAACCTCCTGAAACGCGCCAATAAAGCCAAAAAATAACTTTTTGCTTACATTTAAATATCTTAAAGCTAAAGATATTTGGCTCTTTCTTGATTAATGAGTGGTTTCGCAAAAATAATCGAATAGTATTTATCAACATAAATTTTTTGTTGTATTAGTTCTAAAATAAGATTATGAAAGCATTTAATTATTTTATTTTGAAGTGTTTTCAATATGAAGCATCTAAAGGGAAAACTTGGAAATGGTGGCCTAAAACTTTATCTCTGGCACCTGCACGAAATCGCAGAAGTGAACGTAAAATACCTTCCGAGCTTGTAAATATTTTCAGAAGATAGCAAAGGACAATCATTTCGATGTCCACGGATAGATATATTATGCCTTCCGAGGGAAGTTCTAGTTTTTATAAAAGACAAAAAACTATTTTGATTTTCAATTTTTTGTTGAAGTTCAGATATTTGTATTTGATTTGCCACCTTAAGACGAATGATTTCTTGTGTCTTTAAAAACATTTTTCCAAAAGCAACAGCATCCTTGAATATGCAGTGCAGTTGCTTAATAAAATAAATGAAACCTTTGTTTCATGGCTACCAATATTTTTATTTGTTTAACCGAAATGAAGTATATTTCCTTAACCCTCACATCCCGTCCCATCACCACCACTGAATCCGTGCCTGTATATGATAAAAAAAATAGTAAAAGCAAACCCTAATACAAGCGGACAAATTTTATAAAATTTTTAGACCTTTCATCCCGAAAACTATAACATCTATCAACTTCTAGCCTAACGCAAACTTAGAAAATCTTCATTTCAAAAATACTAAGTTGTATGAAAACAATTAAAGCGGTTTTCCTGCTATAAAAACGTAACGTTTTAATAGAAGTTTTAGTACGTTACATCCCGGAAGCTGTTTCAGGTGCAAACTTGATTTATGTTTATTATTTTGAATTAAAAATTAGTTGAACAAGAAATATCTCCTACACAAGCGGAACAGTTTTATTAATTTTCAATTTCAAAAACTATAAAAGCCATGGTCTTCAATCGTGCCATAGAATAATTTTGCTATAATTTTTTTGTTTCGAAAACAAATGCGGGGAGGTTTGATGTTCGCCCACACATAGGCTTGTAACTTCAGAGCTTTTATTGATTTAGTTATTTTGACGTGCTTAGAAAGATATCATAACGCTTTTTTAAATGATGTGCATTTTTGAAACTAATGGTCAGGGTCAATTTAAGCATGTCAATCCGCCGGTCCAGCTGTATTCTTAAAATACGAGAAGATATTTTTATGAAATTTTGTGCAGACAAGTTTTCTGCACTGGCACAAAGCCTATTGTGTGATAACGATCGGTCCATGTTTCGACACAGCCCCCCACACATATGCCCGGCCGGATGTGTGAGTGCCTTTTTAACCGATCACGACCATTAACTTATCCAATTCATGTTTTGTATCTGTAACAGGACAAGTACGCCTACATTGACACACGTTTCATGCAGGAATAGGTAAAAAAATCAAGACTTAAAGAAAGAAACTTATAACTTTTATCAAATACTACAGGCGCTAAATAAAACTTGCTTCTTTTTAAAAGTAGTTAAAAGTTCTTAACCAAGTTTGAGTTAAGGGTACTACAGTACTAAAACCTACACTTAAAGAGTTTTTTTAAATAATTAAAAAATTTTGAGGGTGTTTCAAAATTTTTAAAACTGGTTTTGGTATGTGCCCGCCTGACCCCAAAATACCAAATTTGTCATTTTTTATATTCTGACAAAAAGCGCTTTTTTGTAGCAGTGTGTTGTTAAAAAAAATGAAACATTTTAAATTACCACAATTTATTCTAAAAAAGTTTTTCCACTTTTAAGGTAAAATATTTGAGATACAAAATCAGCATGCCTTTCTCAGTGACCAACCAAACAATTTTTAGTGCCTATTTTGGAGCTACTTCGCTGCGTTCAGGAGCGGGCGAAAATACTCATCGGCGACGTTGAAGTATCCACCTGTCTTGATTCCCTCGAGCACCGTCGTAATGTGGGATGGGTTTCACTGTTTTATGGATATTATGTGTTATATATGGAATGTGCTTTAAAATGAAAAGGGAATTTGTTTCAGAAGCCCAAGTACTTGAGCGAAAAACGCGCTTTCCAGAAGAGCATACCAATTTGTGGTCAACTGGCAAGTAAACCGCACCATGCATTACAGAGAGAGTTCGTTCTTTAGTCGTATAGTTCGTATGCGGAATAAGCTTTATAAAAATGGGTTATAAAAAAGGTTTAATAATATTGTTTATTGTTATTAAAGCAGATGACCTAACGAACCTCTCATATTGCTATTTATAAATGAACGAAAAAATTTTAAAAAAGGGTTTTAAAGGAAATTCTCAATAGAAAATCAATTTTGTATACTTTATAAAAATTAAAAATCTTTTTTAAATCAAAACTGCTTACTATGTTTCTTGTCTCAAGGGCCATTACCAATTTATTTATTGCAAAAGTGTTAAAGGATATTCAATGATTGTCTTTAAATCCAACATGATATTTAACACTTGTCTAATGCGTTTTACTTTCATAAACATCCGTTATTCTGGTATTTCTTGTTCATGAACATTCTGTAAATGTGTATTGTTGCAGTTGTGCCGTTAATTTATGTAGGAAAATAACAATTTTTTGTGTTGTTACTTTGCTTTGCTGCCTTAACTTTATTTTCAGATTGTTAATACATATATATGTGCTACAAATGGTTTTTGCCATGTCAAACAAAAAGTCCATGAAAAAAATATGAACAAATTCATGGCACTCCTTTGTTTTGCTAAATATAATATCAAGGAAAACAATGTAAAAAGCTAAATTGACAGAAGTAAATGGTAAAATATTAGTACTAGTAGCAGCATCATCACCGTAAGCATTAAATTGAGCTAAATTATCATGGACACAATTAGAAATATATACGCATACGCCCATACGCTTAAAGATAATAGTATCTAGTGGGATTACATAAAATGAATTTATTTTGTAATAACGAGTCCTTTAATACATTTGGCTGATCGGAATTTTGCATTATTTTTAGAACAGGCGTTAAGGATGTTACGTGATACCTGCCATGCTGGCAATAACTCACGGTGCTCTCAACACTGTTGGATACAAAGCATCCACCAGCGCCCCCAGAATGGCTCACAAAACCACCCAGGTACCATTTTTTTGCTATGACTCTGTGTAACCACAATAGACCACTTGGTGAGGAGTTGGGCTATCTAAACCCGAATTGCGTTCCTAGTTTTGATCTCGTTTCTTCATAATTAAAACATATCCGCGCCGACAAGACACCTCTCCACACACTTGTGAAACAACCTTAAGCAAGAAAGATTATGATTATCATGTCGCACCCAACACGACTGCGACACCCAGCTCTGTCATCACTATCATCAATGCTTCATAATCTTCTCACCGCCAGTTAGGACCAAGTCACAAACATGCATCAACATGCCAATTCCGGCCTTTTCATTATTTGCTACTACTTTAACGGGATCTTATTTTAGATCCTAGAGTCCCCAGCCGTAGCCAGTTCCCCTATTTACCTACTTCCAAACATACCCACACCTTTTCAAATAACAGCCTACTTCAACAGTTGCTCGTGTGCCTTGGTAGACCCGCGAAAACCAGAAACTCTTTCTTGTGAACCTTAAGTTCATATAAGACCGCTTACACGGTCACTCTGGGGCCCGTACAGACGGACCCCAGTGTATCAACTTTCGTTCTACAGTTGCCCCCCTTGGGGATAACCACAGCTACCACGTGAACTCCCGAAGGAGACCTCACCATTAATCAATTCATGCACTGGTAAGCACATGGGGCCAACTGATTCCCGTGGTACCAGATAGGACTCTGGTCATCCTCGAAAATCTACTTCCGCTTCATTGCTACCAATTTCTAATTTACACAGTTAAGGTATTGGTACTCTTTTAACCCTGTATTGCTGTGCCACTTAGTGATGATGTACATGGCACAGCGCAACAAGGACAACCTGCCTCAAAACAGACCAGTGAATCACTGATCACACCTTTACCCTAGACAGATTTTTTTCGTCTCAGCCATGTCTGTTATCCTTTCGACAATTATTCCCAAAGTTTCCCGGTTGATACCGCTAAGAGGTAGACTTAGGCACCTGTGTTATACACCTATCAACCATTTTTTTTAGAACAAGTTTTATGAATCCTTTCAAAATATTTATTAAACGATACTGTTCAATTTTTATTTTAAAATGATTTGTGTTTTCCTTCACTTAAGGTATAGGTTAAGACGACAAGTAACAGTTTGACAAAAAACAAAGAAACCGGTTACGAAATAGGGGTAAAATAACTGCAATGACTTGGCCATTTTGGACAAAATTTTTGACGTAATTTCAGGTAGGTAGGTAGATAGACAAAACTATGACAGTATTAAGCTTGTTTTACACTATTAAAAAATGAAATGAATGAGAGGGAAATACTATAGAAAAATTCGCTAGTGCAGACGAGTTCTTTAACGCTTTTTATACTACACCTTGAACGCTCTGACTAATAAAAAATATATGCATGTATTGACAGAGGAGACGTTCCATTGATTAGACATCTTTAAAACGCTTCTGCAGCCCTGGCAATTGCAGTTCCCCAAAACCACCATTTGGTGGAGCTGTGCTAGTTTAAGCTAATGCTGATACTTCTCTGGATCAATCTTAATGGCTACCGTAATTCTGCAAACAGTTTTGTAACGTCTTAACCAATAAAGGTAGACACATAATTCAAATAATGTTTGACAGCTGTGAACACTGTTTGGTATGTTTTTTAAAATTTTTTACCTTAAAGGGTAGAAAAAAGATGTGAAATTATACGAAGTTTTAAGGTACTTTTTGTAACTTTTAAGCCAATAAATATAAAAACATAATTTAAATTGCGTTTGACAGGTATTTAAGCAATATTTTTTTTTGTTTTGATTTTTGACTCTACGTGGCAGATAAGAATTTAAAAGTTCTGAATTCAGACAATACAGATACTTTTTATTACTTCTAAAACATAAAAACCTAGTGCACATTGAGCTCGATAGGTTTTAAAAAAATTTAAATATTTCTTCTTTAAGCTTTTGGCCCCTGTAAAAAAAGGGTGAAGGCTTTATTTCGCTTCCTGTTTTGCACCCTTTTTTGTACCCAGATATAAAAAAGAGCTGTGGATGACGGCAATGGCTAAAAGTCAAGTAGGTGTACAGAAGTTGTGTCCTGACATTTTTTTGTACTTTTTTTAAGTTTTTTAAATTATGAGACTTTGAAAATTAACGACTTTAAGCTAAGATTGAAGTCGAAAACTTGTTAAGGCCAAAAGGTACTTTTTAACACTTTTGGTACTGTTTGCATGTATTGAGATTATGACCCTAGGTATATAAAAGTACTAACTAAGCCCCGGTGTGCTTCGCTACCCCAATCATAGTAAAATTATTAAAATATGTAAACATAAGAATTTTTATATTTATTAATTTATTGCTTGCCCCACATAAGTTGCAATAAATAATAAGTCAGCCCTACTATTTACTTAGCACACAAAAATTGGAAATTTACCAGGCTTTCAGTTTTGGAGATATTCAGAAAGCAAAAATTAGTTATAAACTTCTATATATAATCTTAGCCCCTTATTAACCTATTAACATTTTTTGGTAACCTGACGAATGCAATTTTAATTATGTTTCTACCTTTATTGGTTGAAAACTAACAAAAAACGCATAAAAAAATCAAAATATATTTTTAACCCTGTTTTCCCCTTTTGGGTCCAAAATTAAAAAAGTAAGAAAAACGTAATAATATTTTTTTAAGACCTATCGAACGCAGTTTGAATAATGTTTCTATCTTTATTGGTTTAAAAGTAACAAAAAATAACAAAAAGTACCAAAAGATAATTTTAACCCCTTTTTTCCCCATTTCGGACCAAAATGAAAAAAAAAACTCCAGATACCTGTTTGTTTATTTCTTAAGGAAAACGCAAAACTTTTTAAACTTTGTTTCTATCTTATATACATCAAAAGATAGTAAGCTACAGGTTTTTCCTTTTTTGTCGCCTTTTTATCCATTTACGGGCCCAATTTCCCAAAATTCGTATGTATTTAAACAAACATGTATTTAGCTCTACGCGTTTGATCAGTATGGCTTTGGGTAATTTAGTTAGGCAATTCATAACCAGACCTTCCCACACAAATGGGCGTAGTGTGGGCGTGGCTGCAAAAATTTCAAAAAAAAGTTTCCATTTGTATCTTCCATACTTGAAGTAACTCGCTGTAAAAATTTCCAAAAAATCGATCCACTGGTGTGGGCAGCTATAAATTACAAACATACATATGTACATACATACATACATACATACATACATACATACATACATACATACATACATACATACATACATACATACATACATACATACATACATACATACATACATACATACATACATACATACATACATACATACATACATACATACATACATACACACATACATACATACATTCATTCATACAGAGAACTGTAGTTAAATCCTAATATATGATTTATAGACTTTTGACCTCAGTGAACTATGTACAAATTTGACAATTTAGCGATACAAAAAAACTTATTTTTATTGTAATGCTCTAGGATATACAATATTTTTAGTTTTTCCTCCGGGGGCATAAATATATAAATTTGAAGGTCTTCCTACTCGTGAACAGGCCACATAAAGTTGACCATGTGAAAAACATGAATTTGTTAAATTTAAACCGCAAACTTGAAGAGATTGACCTTGGGACTTATTAATTGTCATCGCAAATGCTAACCGAACAGGGAACTGCAATCGTTTAAAATCAAATGGCATATCCACGGTCATTATGGGGATACGTGGTAACAAAACATCTGTTCCTTTATATTTCCCAGTAATAATGGTCGCTTCGATTAAATTGTTTAACAATTTTTTGACAGTCAAGCGAGTACCATTACAAAGCTGCGGTGGGTTAATGTTTCGCAATAAAATAATTGGTACCCCAACCTTAAGCTCTAATTCATGTGGCGGAAACCCGGGCAGGTCAAGTGAGTTCAAAAATTCAGGTGGATAATTTACGGCATCGTCATTATTCGCCACAGTATCAATGGATTTATATGTTTTTACGTTTCCGACTAATCTTTTTAATATGGTATTATTAATAGAATAAACGTCTATATTTTTAGGAGCCAATAAAGCACGTTCACACAACCACTGCTTATTCTTTATATTACGTTTGATGTCTGGAAATACACAGTTTATTAACTCTTCAAGAGATTTTGTTGTTTTGCACAGTTCTGGCAATAACGTTATGCAATTTGTTGTTGAATCGACTGGTATTTCCCCGTTTCCTAAATCCAGCAGCTGTTTTGAAAATTGAGAAGATGATGAATCACATTGTAGCTGCGCACGCATGTTCGTTGTTAATCTTAATGTCTGAACGTGGCGCCATAAAATTGATGATTTTAGGCAGGCATTTAGCTCATCAGCTGGGGTTGAACCCGGGATAACAGGAAGTGTTTGACGAAAATCACCGGCTAATAAAATAAGAGCTCCCCCAAATAATTCTGTACTACCCCTAAAGTCTTGCAGTGTGCGATCGAGAGCTTCTTAAGATTTCTTGTGTGCCATAGTACATTCATCCCATACTATTATTTTACAATTTTGTAAAACTGTACCCATGGAAGAATTTTTTTTAATATTACATGAATATTCCTCTAGGAAATGTGATTTCAGCGGCAATTTAAGGGCGGAATGTGCCGTTCTCCCACCATCTAAAAGCGTTGCTGCGATTCCCGATGATGCAATTGCCAATGCAATGTTATTTTCTGATCGAATTTTTGCCAAAATCAGCGAAATCAAAAAAGTTTTCCCAGTTCCTCCAGGCGCATCAATAAAATATAACCCCCCACATTGATTTTGAATAGCTTCTACTATGCTGTTATATACTATTCTTTGCTCTGGCTGTAAAAGTGGTAGATTATTAGACAAATATGATTGTAACTCTTCTGGATTATAATCTTTTTCTCGACGAAGATCTCGGTCATATAAGTCAGTATCATGTCTGGTAGGAGCAATCATACCAACTTCCCTCAGAGTCTTGTTTTGAATCTGCAAACATTTGTCTTCTAGTAGTATTAGAGCCTCATTAAACATTGCATCTGAAAATTCAAGTGTTGAGTCGTTATTAAAAATTCTTTCTCGGTGTAATATATCTTCAGTCATATGGTGCTTGAATTTATTCCAAAGCTCTTTAGGGTTAGACGGCGAGCAAGATATTAATATAATCGCAAATAATGATCTTATCTGAAATGGGTTATTGGAAATCGATGCATCTTGAAGTGTTGTTTCCCAGTGTGTGTCACTTTCTAACAGATTTAGTTTTTGACATGCCTCCCGAAAGGTGCCACATATTTGGCCATCCACTGTACGTAAATGCTCGAATGATGTTGGCCCGTGAACATTGATAAGCAGCAGACGCAAGTAAAAGCACTCTGCATTATGTGGATGCACAGTGTAGATTCTGCCCAATGCATCAGTAGAATATACATTTTGCCATCCTTCAACAGCTTTTCCTAGTTTTCGACGTTGGAATTTATTAGAAGATGCGCTCCATGTGTAATATGATGGAATTTGGGCGTACAGCAAAGTTTTGGCAAATAAATCGTTTCTACATAAGTCGAAGAAAGAAGTCAAAGTTGTATGTGGAGATGATATTGCCCTCTGTTGTGCATTTGATTCTGTAAAGTAAACGCGTTGTCCATTTTCAAGGTGCACAGAAAGATGAACAACAGTAGGATGGCGCTCGTGAATAGGAAATCCCAAAACTCGCCAAACAGCTTCATTACTACTAATGTATCGTGCCATTTGATAATGCGATATTTCATCATTTGGATTTTGTAACGAAAAGACCGCCATATCTGAACCTTTAGTTACGTACTTGCAAATATATTTTATAGATTTGACCGAGTTGCAGAACTCGACATTAATATGTGCTTTAAATGTTTTGGACAGTAATGGGCAGTAAGGTACTATCCAGCGGTTGTCAATTTCTATATCATCATTGCGCACTCTCAATGTAATCGAATGGCCACCATCATCCGTAGATCGACGACGATAAAGTGGATAACCATCAACACCAGAGATTGTGTCTTTAAGCAACTGTCGTGGATATTTTTTTGTGCACTTTCCATCTGCCATGCATGGAGAATTTGGGTTAATTATACCGCAGGGGCCATGGACCATATTTTTTATAACAATTTCGTGCAAATTTGGATCATTGTTTGCATCAGGTATTTCGGCAGATATAATGTCATCAATATGGTCTGTTGTAATTTTGTTAACTAACCAAATCAATATATGCGCATGGGGAAGTCCACGTTTTTGCCATTCCACAGAATACATCCAACAACGCGTTTCTCCAAAAACACGCAGTTTTACTATAAAATTCATCAAAGACTTTAGTTTTTGTTTAAACACACGTGCTGTAATATCGTGCCGATGTCCTGAAGTCTGACCAGTCAGCAGCTCTGTGGTTATTTCCTGCCATTTAGGATTACATGTGAATGTAATAAATAGATCTGGCCTTCCATACGTTCGCACATATGTCATTGCATCTTGACAATATTCTTGCATGTGACGCGGACTACCCGTGAATGTTGCTGGCAGTATTATGGCTTGGCCAATTTCATTGGGATTAACATCATTTCTGTTGTTTATTGCATCTCTAAGGTGAATATAATCGTCCACTCGTAATTTTGCTTGATTAAATCTTATGTATGATAGGCGTTCTGTTTCAATTTTAGCGTACATGTCTACAATGTACTGGTGAAATAGCTCTCTGTAACTTAAAATATAATTTACCCTGTTTTGACGAATCATTATGCGGTATGCATAAAAACTCATCGAACTTACCTTCCTATTGGTTGATTGATCTGAAATAAAAAATATTTTATTTCTATTAGTTACATCATATATCAGGCATGTATGAGTAGATTAATTTCTATGTCAGTTTTTAACTTACGTGTTGCTGGATTTATTTGACGTATTTCGAAATGGTATCCGTCTTCACCATATGGAAAGATAATTGGATACTGAAGTGCATCGTATGATCGATGTGTTTCAGCTATCTTATTTATTCTTTCATCACGGTGACGAACAATTATGTCACGGGGAGCTATAGGATCCCCAACCATTAAGATTGCCACATCGTCAGTTGTTGGCGCATTGTATCGTCTTTGGTGTTGTCCAGCCGGTACTCTGTCAGCATGAATTGCAATAATGTGATCAGTTGAACGTACTTGGAGCTCTTCTTTAGCTTGTTTGAATGTTCTCACTAATTGATTGTTGGCATGAAACATAACTTGCAGTTCGGCTACAATATGTTGTTTTGTTCCAGGATTGTAGCGTTGACGTTGTTGTACCTGGTCGTTATCATTTTCCTGTCCTATAAAATAAATTTGCAAGAACTTATGGCCGCTATCGAGGGATGGCAACATTGATCCAATTTGGTGGTATATTTGACCTTGCACTCGAAATGTTGGCATAAAGTTCTCCCTAATTATTTTACTGGCACCGAACGATGTCATTTGAAAACACGAATTATATTTGCGTATTTTAGTTAAAAAATGTTGCGAATCTTCATTGGTTCCTATAAAAATTATAGGATTTGTAAATAAACATTCAGTCAGACATAAACAAAAGAGGAATTACTTTGACTTGACTTACCCGTAATCAATGATAGCAATGGTTCCGGAGGTGGAAGCAAATCAGGCAAAACAATTTTTCCATTTCCGCAGCACATTCCAGGTGTTTCATTTTTATATTTAAATGCATTACAATGCTTGCAAATATTTTTCATTGGACCAATTGCAATTAGCTCATCATCACTATAATCCATTTCCGATGTGTAATGAAATGCTATGCTTTCGTAAGTTTCGGCAAAGCTCCTACGACTTCCTTCATGGTGTGCACTACTTTCCTCTAATGTTTCAGCAGCTCTAGTTTCTGAAGCTCTTAAACGTTTACTTCTGAGACGCACTTCACGCTGTTCTGCTGTCTCAGCAGCTCTTGATGTTGACGCTTGAGATCTTAAATTCTCAAGTCGCCTGTTGCGTTCCTCTGAAGTCTCTGCAGCTCTTGATGTTGATGCTTGAGATCTCAAAGTTTCAAGTCGACTTTCGTGTTGCTCTGAAGTCTCTGCAGCTCTTGAAGTTGATGCTTGAGACCTCAAGCTTTCAAGTCGTCTTTCGCGTTGCTCTGAAGTCTCTGCAGCTCTTGAAGTTGATGCTTGAGACCTTAAACTTTGAAGTCGTCTTTCGCGTTGCTCTGAAGTCTCTGCAGCTCTTGAAGTTGATGCTTGAGATCTTAAACTCTCAAGACGTCGTTCATGTTGCTGAAGTGTCTCTGCAGCTCTTGAAGTTGATGCATTGGATCTAAAACTATCAAGACGTATCTGACGTTGCTCTGCTGTCTCTGCAGCTCTTGACGTTGAGGCTCGTAAGCGCATATATTCAAGCCGTAGGTCGTGCTGCTCCTGTGATTCGGTGGCTCTCGTAGTCAAAGCCCGGAGCCTTTCAATTCTGAGGCGTTCTTCATATTCACTTGAAGTTTCATTTTCCCTTCGACACCGTAATTTCAACGAAATTTTAGTGTGTTTGGAAATTGTAAATTTTTTCGGAGGCATTTTGAGTATTTTTTTTTTCTTTTAAACAATGTATCACTTGCAAAAATGGTGTAACAATTTCAGAATCTAGGATTCAACTAAACGATAAGGCTTAAGAAGTGTGATATTTATAACATATGTACATATCTTATATATAAGGAAAAAGGTATCAGAAAACGGTTTGTAGTATTAGATGAAATAAACGGAATGTAAACAACTTATCGTAACAAATGTGACAAAACCTTTTAAAAACAAAATTTAATTGTTATCAGCAGCTCGGATTTACTCTCATATTATTGGTTGATTGTTTCAGTACAGGTAATAAATATTTATAAGAAAAATAGTTTTTAAATGTTTTAAGAAGTTGCACTACAGGCAAGATAACCTTATGTTCAGGTAGAAAAAAACGAATTTGTTTGGAGTGGCTATTGCAGATTAGTTTTTAGTCAGGATATAATTGTACATATCGCAGGTAACAAAATTCACAAACATTTTTTGTGGCATATTCGTTAGAAAATGTAGAATTTCTGAGTTGTAAACAGGTTGTAAAACGTTCCGAAATGCTATGTTTTATGAAGAACACACAAAAGCGTCTTGACCTTGTTTTATTGTTAAGAATTTATCATTGCGTAAGGTTTTATGGGTACTTTTGTTAGCATTTATTATTTTTTCAGAAATCTAATAAAATTTTGTATCTGATTTAACAGTTTTGTTTATAGGACCGAAATCAGTAAAGCATTTAACTGAGTCAATAAATTGATTGTCTAAGCTGGGTCCAATAAACAAAATTGTAAAATCAGATACACAATTTTATTAGATTTCAGAAAAAATTTATTTGGAAAAAAATTCATACTTTTTTCAGTAAAAAAATTATTGCTATTGAGCAAAACAATTTTTTGATTTTTCGTTAATTTTGTTTGACAAAAAAATCAGATAATCATTTTATTGAAAAAAATTATAATTTTAAAAAAAGTTTGTTTAAATAAAAATTTGTGAAGTTTTGTCTGTGTAGGCATTAATATTAATAAAATTGCAGTTGTAAGCCACTCATTAAAAAATAAGTTTTTGTAAAGTGAATTCCAACTTAAGTCTGCATCAGTGGCCTTACTTTAATTTTATTAAGTACGTAATGTGAAAAAAGGTTTAAGAATAAGTAGAAAGTACGTCAATGTCAAGCCCTAATGTTATAAAAATAAGCTTAAAATTGCAAAAGAACAAAAAAGTTGTAAAAATATTTGCGCCTAACCCCTAAATTTATACGGATAATGGATATCAATAATATAATATTATTTAAAAATGTGCTATTTTTTGTAAATTGCTATTAATTTTGAATTCCTTGGTGAAATATAAAAAAGAACATTATAAAAGCATTTATTTTCAAACGCAATTTAAACTATGTTTCTATCTTCATTGGTTTAAAAATTACAAAATACCTATTAAATGTCCCTTAGGGTTAAAATTAAAAAAACCAAAAAGTCTATATACTTTTTTTAGTTGTGGGGAACACAGTTTCAATTGTGTTTTTCTCGCTTTAAGTTAAGTAGTTGCAAAAGTTCCTAAAAAGTACCAAATTTTAATTTTAACCCTTTTTATACTCCTAAGTGACAAAATTTCAAAAAAGTGGCAAAAAGTTTTTATATTTTTTTGAGCTCTGTCGCACGCAGTAAAAATTTTGTTTCTACGTTTATTAGATTAGAAGTTATAAAAACCGCTTAAAAAGGACCACAACATATTTTTAGCCCTTAAGTACCCCTTAGCGCCAAAATTTAAAAAATGTACCAAAAACCTATTAACATATTTTGGTAACCTGACGAATGCAATTTAAATTATGTTTCAAAAGTACTAAAACATAATTTTAATCCTTTTCCCTCTTAGGGTCCAATAATTAAAAAAGGACCAAAAAACGTACTCGTGATTTTAAGACCTGTCACACCCAATTTAAATTATGTTCCTATCTTTATTGGTTTAAAAGTTACAAAAAACGCATAAAAAATCAATATATGTTTTTAACCCTTTCTTCCCCCTTTGGGTCCAAAATTGAAAAAAGGAAGAAAAATGTAATTATATTTTTGTAAGACCTATCGAACGCAATTTGAATAATGTTTCTATCTTTATTGGTTTAAAAGTAACAAAAAGTACCAAAACATAATTTTAACCCTTTTTTCGCCCTTTCGGAGCAAAATTTACACAATAAAACTCCAGATACCTGTCTGTTTATTTCTTAAGGAAAACGTAAAACATTTTAAATTTTGTTTCTATCTTATATAAATCAAAAGATAGTAGGTAACGGATTTTTTCCCTTTCGTCCCCTTTTAATCCCTTTACGGACCCAATTTTTAAAAATTCATGTGTATTTAAACAAACATGTAAAGCCTAACACGTGTTATAAATTTCATGTATTTAGCTCTACGCGTTGGATCAGTATGGCCTTGGGTAATTTTGTTAGTCAATTCATAACCTAACCTTCCCACGCAAATGGGCGTATTGTAGGCGTGGCAGAAATAATTTAAAAAAAAGTAACCTTTTGTTCCTTCCAGACTTAAAGTAACTTCCTGAAAATATTTCAAAACTATCGATCCACTGGTGTGGCCAGCTATAAAATACAAACATACATACATACATACAAATTAAGATTCGGTCAATTAATTTTATTAAAAAAATATTTATTTTATGTCGACCATCATAGTCAACACGTCAAACCAAACTTAAAGTTAATTTCACAAAAGTATTACTTATATCTAACTAGCTTAACAGCAAAAAGTATAATTTTATTTTTTATTCTTATTTGCTTATTTGACAAATATGTAACTGCAAATTCATTCAACGTGTTGGAACCCGACACCGCTCATATTCAGCAGACATATCGTCAGCATATTTGATGGGAAAGAATTTATTTTATATAACAATAAATTCATATCTTAACTCCTCCCCGTGTAAAGTCAATCGTCCCGATTGTTAATAAACTGGAAGGTCATTGACGCTTCGAAATTCTCGTCCTGAGCTAACAGGAAGGGGTTGTTCAAGATCTGAAGCCTTTGGTTTAGGTTCTTCGTTAATTATTGTTGACACATTGAAATTAGTGTTAGATCTTTTGCCTTTAAATCTGTAAATTGTGATAAGAAAAATTGAAATAAAAATTGCGGACAGAACTAAATTTAATGAAAACATTATGTTTCCTTTTGTTGATATTAAGTTGATCTCGTCAACATTGTTGGTCTGGAGTTCCTTTATCATTTCTAGCGAAAGGACCTCTTGGGTCGGGGAATTAGTATTAGAAAGCTGTAATACAGGTGGAAGTGGGTTTAGTGTTGTCAATTCCTTTGAAATGAAAGTTTTGTTTTCTATTATGATCGTGTCGTTATGGAATTTTATAAGATAAGTCCCAGATAATTGATATGATTTACTTCCTGATACTTCCAAAAATCCTTCGAACTGATTTAAAAATATCATACCTTGATCAAGTTCTTGTACTGAAGGTACGTGCTGGTTATTAATTACTACGCAATCATGCTTTTTACTGTTAAGAAGTGGTGGTATACAATTTGTTTCACTTATATCTAGTAAATTATTTTTATTACAAATAGATAATTCATTAACTTGGTTACAATTCTTTTTAATTTCATAAAATTTATTCTTACATTTTACAATTTCTTCTGAATTGATTTTTAATATAGTTTGATATTTTTTTACGGGTTTAATAAGTATTTTTTCACAAGTATCTTTATCTATTGCCGGTAAATTTATAATATAAAGTATTGTTGAATCGTCTGTTGCTATTCTAATGGTAGCAAACCCTAAAGCTTCTTCCAAATTACCATATGGAAACTGTTCAGAATCTAAAAATGTTCTTGCTTCAAAAATTTCCTTCTCCGAAAGTATAAAAGAGTTTATTACTCCTACCCTTGCCCATTGCAAGGCATACTCAATGTTCATCAATTCGTCCCTAATGATCTTCACCTTGTTCATAATAGTATCTTCCACTGTTTTCTGAACTTGTTCCGTTGACTGTATCATTTTTAAAATTTTATTAGTGGTATTAGTTAGAATATTAATTCTATCGATAGAGTCTCTGTTAATAATTCTCTGTCGCTCATTATTCCTAAGAAGGCCGTTCATTTTATTTACTACTATTTCATGATCCTCATGGTCCGGTGTCCCGGCTATCCATTTCCATATTGTTCCTAGGGCATTAATTGAACGTTTATTTCTCGGTCTCATTCTTTTCAATTGATTCTTGATTCGAGTGATATCATAAAGAAGGAATGGTAAGTTCGTACTGTTCTTCGATAAGTTGTGTTGGATTTCAAAGTTCAAGTCGTTAGCTGTTTGTTCGTAATCAGTCAAGTTTAATACGTGAATAAGTTTAAAATTTCCATTTTGTAATCTAGTTTGCCCCAAATGGACCGAAATTAGTTGTGAATTAGTATAGTCTAGTATTTGGACCTCGGACTGACAAGCAGCACATAATGTGAGAATTGTGACAGCAGTAAAAATCATTTTCTGTAAAGAAAAATTATAGTAAGTATTCAGGTCTTTATATAATCCTTATGGACGATTCTGTTACGCGACTGGATTCTAACTTTGTTCCCTAAATCCTCCTGAACTTTCTGTTTCCTAAATCGAGGTAAGAGCTTATTGCGCTGCCCGATTATTTTCTCATAGATAATATCCCCCGGTTGGTATGTCTTCACACCATTACAGCCACCTCTTGCAATCATCTTCTCTTGTGCTTTTTTTAATATATCATACAAGTTATGTGAGACTCTATTGAGGAAAACGTCTGTTGGTTTATTTCCTGTGACGGAATGAATGGTATTGTTATATTGTTGAGCAGCTCTATAGAAGGCCTCTGTATCGTCAATTAAGTGAAATTCTTCCCTAAGGCATCTGGCTATTTCTATAAGGGTAGAATGAACCCTTTCAACCTGTCCATTTGTTGTACTATGACGAGGTGTGCAATAGTAAAGTTCTATTCTCAGTCGCTGCATTAGTGCCTTAAACTGAGGTGACGTAAATCCCGGTTCGTTATCGAGGGTAATTTTTTTGGCATCAGGGAAATTCTGCAAAACGTCCAAAACCTTTTCCCCTAAATTAATTTTATCCTCTATAGGCTTTATAATCAGAAACTTTGAATACGCATCAATGCAGGTTATAAATTTAAGGTTTTGAGCATAAAAAATATCAATATTAAGGCATTCCCCCTCTTTGTTGGGAATTGGAGCCTCTCCGATTCCTATTCTTTGCGGGTGTCTATTGTACTTGGATTTGTTACAGATTTCACAGTGTCTTATATATTCCTTAAAATGGTCTAACATTTTGGGCCAGTAATATTCCTTGTAAATTTGCTTATAATTTTCTTTAAAATTTCTATGAGCACGAATGTGTGTTTGGTGGATTATACATTCTTGGTCATCGCGACTAGGTACGTCAATAGGAAATATTTTCGTGAAAAAAAATTTATTCGTAAAAATACCTTTAACAGTCTCTTTAAAGTCAAAAAGATCCTCTAAGGTACAATGTACTGCGGTTACCAATTGTGGTTGAAGGAATTCCAAAAGAATTGTTTTCAAATTTTCCCTAGTATCGTATTCAATTATGTGCCTCGTTCTGCCAAAATGTACTATTGATTCATGTATCGTAAAGTTAGCTTTACTCAAAAGAATTTGTTGTTTAAATTCGTTTAATGGCTTAGAGGACTCAGGTATATTAAATTCTTCACTACTTTCCACTGAATGTTGAGTGATATGTAAAGATTCTTCGTCTGATATGTTGTTCAAATATTGACGAGAAAGAGCATCTGCTACGACATTGTTAACACCTGGTTTGTAAATCATTTTCGGTGAAAATTCTTCTATAAGCGATCGCCATCTTTTAATTTTCGAATTAGGGTTTCTTGTAGAAACTGCGAATGTTAATGGCTGATGATCTGTATGAATCTCGAGATTTGAACTGCCATATAAATAATTTCTTAAATTTTTCAAGGCCCATACAATAGCATAAAGTTCTTTTTCATTCGTTGCATAATTTTTCTCTGTAGAATTCAGAGTTTTTGAAATAAATGTTATGGGTTTACCATCCTGACTAAGGACAGCGCCTATCGCGTCGTCAGAAGCATCGGTGGTAAGGATGAATTTTTTATTGAAATCAGGTTGAGTCAGTTCAATTTGTTCAGACAATAATTTTTTTAATTTATCAAAGGTAAGTATACCCTGTTCATCCAACTTTATTTCTATCTTCTTTGACATGTACTGTGAAACTTTACCATTTTCACCTGCTAGATACTTCGACAATGGTTTCGATATTTGAGCGTAATTTTTTATAAATTTTCGGTAGTATCCTACCATTCCAAGAAAACTCCTTAATTGCCTTAAAGTCTTTGGCAAGGGGAAGTTATTTATAGTTTCCAATTTTTTTGGATCCGTTTTTATCACATTATGTCCAACTATGTATCCAAGGAATTCGACTTCCCTCTCATAAAATCTAGATTTTTCCAATGAGATTTTCATATTCGACTCCCTTAATCTATCAATTAATAATCGCAAATGTTTATGATGGTCTCGTAAATTTTCTGAGTAGACAATTATATCGTCTATATAAACATGACATATTTTTCCTATAAATTCTCGTAAAATGTCATCCATGGCCCGTTGAAAAATGCTTGGACTATTTTTCAGACCAAAAGGTAACCTCATGAACTCATATTTTCCATTGTTAACGGAAAATGCGGTTTTCTCAATATCTTCCTCTTTCATGAGAATCTGATGAAAACCAGACTCTAAATCGATAGTCGAAAAGTATTTTGCTGTTCCTAGATTGGATAATATAACATTCATATCCGGGATGGGGTATTTATCGCATACCGTGTTTTCATTTAATTTTTTGTAATCAATAACCATACGCAATTTTGCAGTACCATCTTCGTTTATTCCCTTTTTTGGAACAACCCATATTGGGGAATTGTAAGGACTTTTACTAGGTCGAATTATTTCATCCTTCAGTAATTTTTCCAATTCATTATTTACAAAGCTATTTGCAGAAAATGGGTAAGGATATTGCTTGCTCCATATAGGGGCTTCAGCAATTGTTCGAATTTCTGCTCTGATATCCGTTCTAAACGGCAGATTCATATCTATACTAGAATGAATGGTTTGAATATATTTTATAACATTTCCTCTTAAAATATTTAAATTTTCTTTGCTTTCATTATCGAAATTAAATATGTCCTCATTATTCAATTTGTTCAGAAGGTTTTTCCCTTGATTTTTCAATTTTTCATTTTCGCTCGAATCCTCTAATTCGATATTTATTAATTTTTCGCAGTGTTTACCGCAAATCAATTTCCCTTCCTTAAAATCTAAAATAATATTAGCTCTTTTCATAAAGTTGTATCCCATAAGGAGGTCTGCCTCCAGATTCTCAATTTCATAGAATCTTTCCTTAAAGCCGAAAATACTGGCTTCATAAAAATATTTAATGATGGTAAAACCATTAATGGTTTTTACCCTCTTCTTAATTACTAATTCCTGTCTGTTCGTTAGAACTCCAGGACTACAATAACAGCTTGTCGCACCGCTGTCAATTAAAATCTTATATTTTCTTCCTCTTGTGGACGCCTTGATGATGTAGGGCAGTCCGTTTCTTGATCTAAAAAAGAACTATCGTTCAAATTGTTTATTCGCTGTGCCTTATGCCGCGGTTGGTAGCTGACTTGGCCACTTGGTGGAAGTTCTCTTTTTACTGCTTGGGGTGCAGGATTATTAAAGGGTGCCTGTTGGGGGTAATTGTTAAAGGGTCTTGGGAAATTGAAATGATTTCCTTTGACTTGGGTTGAATGATTGTTGAATGGTGTTCGTTGGGGGTAATTGTTAAAGGGTCTTTGAAAATTATATTGATTTCTGTTTCCCTGTTGAGGCATATTGGTGACGTTGACTGATGCGTCAATGTCCATAGGTTCTGATTTTGAAATATTCCCTACTGCCTGATGATTGTTTCTCGTCCCTTTTGGTGGAAATCTCAGTATGTTTTGATTTCCATGATCCTGATTTCCGTTCCTTTTATCAAACTGATACGCAAATGTCGCCCTAATCTGATTTGATTGAAGCTCTTGCGCTTTGGCGAGGGCATTCGGAAGATCACAAGGTGATAGTGAAAATAATATATTCGCAAGCGGAGGATTTAATCCCGTTATAAATACCCTTAATGCATATTGCCTATTTTTCTTATTCAATTCCTTGCAGACTATGGCATTTGACCCGTGAGTCATGATTGTCTTGTTAACTATAAGGGTCAGTTTTTCATTCACTGCATTATAATAATCAATTATTGATAACGATCCCTGCCTCATAATGCTCATCTCTTGTTCCAACAAATGGATAGGTCTTTTGTCAGCATAAGCGAAGTCGAGGCGGCTGATAATGGCATCAATGTTCAATACGGTACCATGATTGGTTAGGATATTATTGGCTTCATCTGTGATTTTATTTCGAAGTATTGTCAGTGCTGCGAAGTAACGTTTGCTACCTCTAGTATATAGGCTCATGGCATTCGTGGCAGCTTCACGCCAACTCACATAGGAAAGATTTCTTCCACTATAGGTAGGGAGTGATTTAATCACATCTAAGCTTTCATCGCAACTAATATTTTCCCTAATAACCTCTTGCTGATATTCAGTAACTGTGTCAGTTGTTGTTAAATTAGCTAGTGTCCTAGTTAGTTCGTTTATTTTGGTTTGTAATGGGCCTATTTGGGCATTTATCAATGATTCAATATGGCTTGCTGTGGCCATTGTCTCGTTTGGATTTAACCGTTCAAATGCTATTGTCAAAATATCTACTTCTTCTTCTATACTACGTCCGCCTATCAATTCTATCTCTCCCGGCAGCAGATCTATTTCTTCTTTTATTTCTTCCAGATTGTATATTTTATTTAAATTTTAATTCACATTTACCAAATTATTTTAATTCAAAAGTATAACTAATTTAAATAAATTTATTCTAACTTACTTATAATATTAAACTAGTTGCTTTAACCCGTTGTCTGGAGTCTTCTCTTTGTTGGTGTTGTTGTTTTCTTCTATCGTAATTGCGGCTGATGTTGTGTCCTTCTTTTCGTGTTGTATAGTGAACTAGTGGAGTAGTTTATTTTCACTTAATGTTTTCACAGCTATCAGTTGAATTTTTGTTTGTTTAAATTTTTCTTGTTGAGGAATTATTCTTAGTTTAAATTCCCGCAGTTTTTTTGATTTGATTTTGTTGTTTTTTTGTTCATAAGTAAACAGGAATACACTCATTGATAATTACACATTTCATCAAGAAATGCTTTGTCCTTGCGCTTCAATGGTTCTTTTTATATACCACTTTTTAAAAAATTTGTTAATATATTAACTTAATATATTACATAGCAGTTTAAGTTTATATTGATTTCAATCTGCTTCTTTGCACTTATTTCTCACTGTTTTTTTATTTTAGTTAAATATTTTTTCTCCGTTCCTTGACGGATACTTATTTTATAGTTTTGTGGACCGAAACCGTTCCTTACTTTATTTTTTCAGGATATCACTACGATTTGCGGTGCCCCACGTTGGGCGCCAATTAAGATTCGGTCAATTAATTTTATTAAAAAAATATTTATTTTATGTCGACCATCATAGTCAACACGTCAAACCAAACTTAAAGTTAATTTCACAAAAGTATTACTTATATCTAACTAGCTTAACAGCAAAAAGTATAATTTTATTTTTTATTCTTATTTGCTTATTTGACAAATATGTAACTGCAAATTCATTCAACGTGTTGGAACCCGACACCGCTCATATTCAGCAGACATATCGTCAGCATATTTGATGGGAAAGAATTTATTTTATATAACAATAAATTCATATCTTAACTTACATACATACATACATACATACATACATACATACATACATACATACATACATACATACATACATACATACATACATACATACATACATACATATATACATACATACATACATACATACATACATACATACATATACATGCATACATACATACATACATACATACATACATACATACATACATACATACATACATACATACATACATACATACATACATACATACATACATGCATACATACATACATACATACATGCATACATACATACATACATACATACATACATACATACATACATACATACATACATACATACATACATACATACATACATACATACATACATACATACATACATACATACATACATACATACATACATACATACATACATACATACATACATACATACATACATACATACATACATACATACATACATACATACATACATACATACATACATACATACATACATACATACATACATACATACATACATACATACATACATACATACATACATACATACATACATACATTACATACATACATACACACATACAACCTTTCTTTATATAATATAGATACAGGGATCACATATCAAATATTTTTCAAAAGAAGTTCAAACTTCTCTTATATTGTTATATCCAAATTTTATTATGCTTTTGTGCAAATTTTTGTACCTCACCAAAGAAAAAGGTCTGAGACCCACCTCCAATTATACCGATTGACACAGAATCACTTCCTGAGTCTATTAAAACCTGTCAGTCCATCCGTCCGGCTAGGAGTTAGGCTGTATTCCAAAACGCAGTTTGCTTTGCATTACGAAATTTCAAGTTTTTCCTGAAAGCAAAGATGATGTTTTTGATAATATCTTCTACTTTCAAATGAGTGCTTACAGCTATATCAATGTCCTGGAAGCAAAAAACGTTGTCCAAATTGTAAAGAGTGAATAAGGGAAGAAGTTGAAAATTTTTAATGCAAAGCAAACTGCGTTTTGGAATTCAGTCTTAATGTATTCTTGTAAACAAAGTAGAGACCGCATTTTTGCAGATATTTCGATGAAATTTGGAACAGATACGTTTTTTGGCATAAGAAAAAAGCATGTTGTTTGTGGTGATGATCAGGTTATTTTTCGACAGAGCTCCCATACAAATGTCCTCCCGGATTAAGCGTTTTGGGCCATAACTGGCTAGAATATGGCCTTATCTTCACATAATTTTGCACGTTCGTCTATCTTTATGCCACCCATTTTTGTACCGAAAATAAATATTATCGGTCTATTTTTGAGCTTCATAAAAATCGCAACAATAGAAGAACCAATTTGAAAACTTACATTTTTGTGGGCGCTGCAATCCTCCATTTTTGTCCTTTAGAACTTCGGAATTAGAGGCCTACTATATGTGTGCCAATTTAAAAAAAGTCAATGCAATAAAAGTACCAGCATAAAAAGTTTAACTTTTATGGGCGTGGCACCGCCCACTTTTTTACCTTTAAAATTTTAACTTTAAAAGCCGTTTACGTGCGAACTAATTTCCAAAAATCGGTCTCGAAGAGGAATTGAAATTATGTTTCTATCATAATTTATTTTAAAGTTACAAAAAGTACTAAAACATAATTTTAACCCTTTCTTCCCCTTAGGGTCTATAAAATTAAAAAAGTATCAAAAAACGTACTCATATTTTTTAGGCCTGTTACACTTAATTTGAATAATGCCTCTATCGTTATGGGTTTAAAAGTTACAAAAAACGAATAAAAAAATCAAAATATATTTTTAGCCCTTTTTCCCCTTTTGGGCCCAAAATTAAAAAAAAGTACGAAAAACGTAATCATATTTTCGTAAGACCTATCGAACGCAATTTGAAAAATTTTTCTATCTTTATTGGTTCAAAAGTAACAAAAAGTACCAAAATATAATTTAAACCCCTTTTTTCGGCCTTTCGGACCAAAATTTATAAAAAAAACTCCAAATACCAGTCTGTTTATTTCTTAAGGAAAACGCTAAACTTTTTAAATTTTGTTTCTATCTTATAGACATCAAGAGATAATAGGTTACCGATTTTTCCCTTTTTGTCCCCTTTTTATCCCTTTACGGGCCCAATGTTTAAAAACTCATGTGCATTTAAACAAACATGTAAAGCTTAACACGTGTTGTAAATTTCAGGTATTTAGTTCCACGCGTTTGAGCAGTATGGCTCTGGGTAATTTTGTTACTTGACCTTCCCACACAAATGGGCGTAGTGTGGGCGTGGCAGCAAGAATTTCCAAAAAAAAAGTAGCCTATTGTTCCTTTTAGACTTGAAGTAACACTCTGTAAAAATTTCACAAAAATCGATCCACTGGTGTGGCCAGCTATAAAATACAAACATACATACATACATACATACATACATACATACACCCCTTCTTTATATAATAGATTTTGTTATATTAGTGACCCAGCTTGACGTCAAAAGTAAAAAAATAGCAAAATGTCAGTTATTTATTTTTTTAATTTTTGCATTGATTGACATATTGATTCTAAAAAAATTTGTTGTTGTTAAAGTCAACTAAACAAACGAAAAATACTTTTTCGAATTTTTGGTAGTTTTTGACGCTGTTGTAAAATGTTGATTCCTGAAACATGAAATTTAGGTAAATAAACAAAAGTACTTTTTCTACACTTTTTTCTGGGTGCATTTCTGCAAATTTTGAAAAAGAAAACTCGAGATTCTAGACTAAAATTGTGTAAGAAGTACAAAAGTTTTACCATTTTGTGCCTATGGTACGTTTTTGCATTTAGAGCATTGTTTAAAACTGCGCTTACGAACAATCGGATTAATTGATTACCGCACTATTGTACGTTCGCTTAAGTAAGCTTTAATTAAAATACTAGTTTACATAAATAAACTCTGAGTACCCTGCAGTCCTTAGCAAAGATTTAAAAAATTTTATTCATATTTGTTAAATACAAATTACAATGGGAGTTTAATTGCTTGTTAACTAAAATGAAACTTCTAAACTTACCTTTGTCAATTTAGCCAATCCAAAACAGAAATAAAATAAAACTAAAATACTAATTTTTGATCAGTATTTTATATATTATTAAAAAACCTACACAAAACATACACTATAATTTGCCACTGTTTAGCATATTTTGTAACATATGCTGAACCTTAAAAATTAATTTAGTAAAACTTTGGTCGCAGAGCTGCTGGGTAGCAAAAAAACAGCAAATGTTATATTTGAGACAACTTCCAACTAACAAAATAAATATTTATATTCATGTACATAAGTATATGTACAAATAAATATATATGCAGAGTAAAATAGTTCTGCATTGTAACACATTCCATTTATAGATACAGTTGCTGAGATTGTATGAAAGACAATTTATTCGGCTTAAAAAGGTTCATTTATTACGTCGTCTTAAAATTTCACACATTGTTTAAAAGCTTTTATCCTTGAAGAAACCCAACAATGAACAAATACATATAACATTAAATATGGAATGTTAAACTGCAAAACCAAAAACCACAACATTTTACACTAAGGATACATTAAAAAAATATTTACATAAAGAGAACAAGTTTTTGTTGAAAAACATAAACGTTTTAGAAACAGAAAAACATTTATAGTATTTTGTGAAATGGTTTTGATTTTTATCCCAAATTAGCATAACCAGACATTAGCAAGTGATAGAAAAGAATTATTTTATACGTCTTAAATGGGCTAATATACAAATGGTTATAACTGACTGACTAAGAAAAGGCAAAACAACATTTAATATGTTAAAGGTGGTTATCTGCTTTAAAAGTATTAAGGCAAAAAGCTAAAATTTAAATTAGACTTCAAATAAAGATTTTTAATGCAAATTTCGTTAAAAAACCTTTATTAAATTAAAAAAAATTATTTTTAGATGCGACCTTTAGATATTCAAACTTTTTGCCATTATAACTGAAATTTTTCAAAATAGAAAAAAGCTTTAACTGCTAACTGACAGGCTGCATCAAATGCCATTATTTCTTTAGGTCCTTAACATTAAAAATATTTTAATCAAAATAAATCACTTTTTTCCATAATTTTGAAACGTGTTTTACGAACTACATTATTTTACACTTTTAAATTTTTTTATTATTATTTTTCAATAAAAATTATCATAAAAAATTTACTAAAAAGCCTCAGGGAAGAGCAGATTTATATGTATGGCATTGTATTGGTATAACGAAAATAGGTTAATAAAAGAAAGATAGAGGGAGGAAATGTTTGTGGACATTTGACTCAGATAGTTTTTCCACATACAAACTGTGCACACGTTCCGTTCACGATCACGAAGCTCTACAATAGACTTTGAAGCATAAGCCCATACATAACAGCTGTATTCCGTTTTTATTCAGATAAGGGTGGTATAAGTTTTGATAAGATAAGAAGGTGTAAATAAATTCCCGAACTGTCTTAAGGACCCAAATCACTTTTATACTTTTTTCGACACAATAAATAAATGTTCCGTCCAAAGGACATTGCACGAAATTTCCATGACCTGAATGTCAAGAGATTCTCTCTCACCAATATTTATACAATACATTTATGTATCTAAAGACACAATTGCGTTTTACGGGAATTATGAAATTTGACTCCCGGATACCACTAGGTCCCTTTTAAGCATCTCGGCTGGTGGTTAAATGAGTACAAATGACAATTGAAGTTTAACATGAAAGGTCATTAAGAAAAATAAGATAAGACCAAGCCTTGTCGTGCATACCTAAAAAGTTGCTTATCTTATTGGGGAAAATCACTTCTATAACAACATGAATAGTTCGATACCTAAGAAAGCTCGATAAAGGTAAAGACAAATTTTAAACTGACGCCTTTACAAAATCTACGCTGGCAGTTGATTAATAAATCGTTTAACTTCAAATAGTTAACAAGCCGAAATTAAACATATATTCCGTAGACCTGCAGAGTAGTGAATAAATACCTATTTATAAATAATTCGTAGGATCTTCTGGCTTTGCTTCTTTGGAAATCGGCGTTAAATTGCCTTTTTTCAGCAAATTGGGAATACCCCGACAGGGTACTTATTGCTGAAAATACACTTAATTAAAAAGCATTGTTTCAAGACCAGTGCTGGTGTTTTATCTAGCACCAGAGACTTACAAACTGAAACGTTTTTTTACTTTCGCCTTCCCACACAGATGTTGAACAAACAGAGGCCTTTCAGGTCGTCTGTCATTACATATAAGTTATTGGAGGGAGAGCTAAAATTTATTTGCATTTATTTAAATCTATATCCCGAAACTGCTTTTTGTAAATAATTACTAAACAAACAATTTTTTGCAATTTTTTAATAAAACTTTTTATCTTTATCTTAAAATTTCTTCAGCCTTAGCGGATGTCATACTGAATAAGGTGAACCAAAAACTTTTTTAATTAATCTCAAAATCTTTGTACTTTTATTTTATAAAACCACCTGTTTGCCTAATTGCCTTACAAAATTTAACAATATAAATGTGCAAATTAAATATTTAACCACACAACATTAACTCTTTAAGTTTTTAATTGAAAATGATGCGACCAACTATATTTTGTAAAGTAAGTATTTCAAATGAATTTAGTTTAGCTCAAAATATTTACGCCAAGCAAAAATTATAAGAAGTTTGCTTGATTTTAACAATTGTAAGTATTTAATTATTCTTTAATATCCTATTATTTTATTCAAATAATTTTATTGAATGATATTTTTAAGTTGCCAGTTTCATAAATTTTTAATTAATTATTTATATTTTTTTAAGTTTTTTTGTTGGCATATAAAAACAACCAGTTATGGAAAAAGCCGGCTTTTTGCCACAATACCAATCAAAGCAGTTTTGGTCACACTATACACAACTTTTACCTAAGAAAATGATATTTAAAAGGAAGCCACACCGTTTTAAGTGTAAAACAAGGACAAAGTTTTACTCTAAAGCTTAAGTGAATTTTTAACGCTTTTTAATTTATTTTAACAGAGAACAAGCAAAATAAAAATAAAAGTCATTTAAAGAAAACTAATTAAATTTTACACCAAAGAAACAAATAGATAATTTATTTATTGGGTTAAGACAAACAATATGGCAGAACACGATTGAACACTTTATTTTCTTACCTGTATTATCAAAATTTTTTGTAGGGCTGAACGATTTTTAATTTTGTACAAATTCAGTAGATATATTTTTATTGAGCTGCCTGCTTTAAGTGGACTAGCTCGTGTTTAGCTGCCCTGTGGGCTTCAGTCAATGGATGTTCTGTCCTGTTTAATTTTTAACACAAATAAAAATTTATAGCATTGACATGAGAATGTACAATCTGTTGTTTAATTCGTGGTCATATTGCAGAAAACGTTCCAAAAATGGCAAATTTATCGGCCTTTTATATCCTCTGAGTACAAACCAGTACATAAAATTATGCAGCTTAAATAAATGAAGAGTTGAAAGTCTTTCATTGAAGTGCCGTTTCGCTACAATATCTTTCTTTATTTAAAGGTTCAAACTTTTCAAAAGAAATTATCGAAAATTAAAAATTAAAATAAAAAGTGAAACTTTTGCTTTGGTGTCTATTTTTAGCAGGTTATAAACAATATTTTCGATGCTAAATGATTTTTTGGCTAAAAATGTATTATTTCGTTAAGTTTTTAAAATACAAAAAGACATTGCATTTGCAGGATTGAGTTGCGCACTGATGTTATATAAAATATCACCTGCCATCTTGTTAGCAAGAGGACTAATAAAAAACCTCTTCAAGCTTTCATTTGGTAAACTTTTTTAATAACCAGAGACTCCTGCTGAAAGTAGATTAAATTATTATTTAATGTTTGTTGCCTTGTATAAATTTCAACAGAAGCTTGATTTTCTTTCTAAATATGCCTCTGTTGCACCTGTCTTACTAAGAAATTTATCATAAAAAGATTTTCGCATTCTCGAGCTTTGAAACATTATTTTTATCCTTGGTGCCTTTTTTTGAGGCTTGGTCGATTTTATGGATGTTGTATCCAAGTGCGAGGTATTAAATTTCTTAATTCGCTAGATGACATGCCTCGGCACATGAATCGCAAAGAGTTCAGCTACAAAAAAAGGCAAGAACCACTTGTGACGTCGGGGTCTTTTTTATTTTAAGGGATTTATTTCTATTTATTGGAATTGTAATGTTCCAACTAATGATACTCTTTGAAAAAGTCATCATCCCCTATTGGCGGTTGGTGCTCTAGTAGAGATGAGAGAACGAACGGGAGCCATTGACAAGGCTAGCTATCAGCCGGGTGGGGGGATTTTTTTTCTCTTGAATCTCGTCTAGCCAAATAGGAAATCACATAAATAATATTATAGACTCCCTAAAACTATAAATAAATGGACCGGAAGTTGATCAACACGAAACTAAGATGTTGTTATTAAAACCCCTATTAAGATCAACAAAAGACTGAAAGGAAAAAAAAATATATGCCAAGCCGAAAACTGCAATTTTGATTCTCTCCTTGGTGTTAATGAAGAGAAAATGCCTCTTAACCCACACAACCGTTGATCTTGGCGGCCTTTAATTGAGTTGCAAAGATCCCACATCTAGATTACCTCATTTCATTCACATCAGTAAGAAAACATTTGGAGATTTAACTAGCCATAGTATGATTTATTTAACAATTTCAAAAAAAATTAACCATTATAACAAAAAAATTTTGGATTGATTTAATATTCATAAATGGGTAGAAAAATATAACTTTAACTTTTAACTAACATTATAGTTATAAAACAATTCAAGTTCACACCTACTAATTGGTTTTAATTCAAAAAAAAAATTTAGGGTTACGAAACAATGTACCCGTGACTAAGACTAACTTATGTTATGTAGCGCACCAAGAAACAACTTCTTAGATATTCAAAAATAAAATCATATTAAAAAAAAAAAGGTTTAAAAATATTTACTTGTTGTTTCTCAGTGATTTAAGAGAACCAAAAAAAAAAAATAACGGAGACAATCCAAAGAGATTATCCCTATTAATGTTGTACAAATATTAATGTTTTAAGACTCACCAATAAACATGTTGACAAGCGCAGCTGTTGATGAGGCCTCTTCAATTGCTGGTGTACAGGTTGGTGCTAATAGGGTTAATCTTGCTGTTTTCTATTTTTGGTTTTGTTATAATTACAGAAAGCGCCATATGGGTGTTTCCATAAAAACTTATTATTAACTTAAACTAACTAAAAAAAGAAAAAAAACACAGAATTTTAATAGCTTTGACTAAAATTACTAAATTTAAACTTCATTGTGTAATTTGCGGATTTCTAATTAGAATGCAATAAAATTTTAACGGGAACTTAAAATGACCTTTAGGCAAGTTTTTGTTAACTTAATTTTCTGAATTTGGTATTTTTTTTTATATTTATTCAGCACTGATTTCTTTATTTCATATTATAGAGTAGTGACAAGAAAATTTAATTGATTAAGCCGCATTTAATTTTAGTTTAACATCAACAAAATACACATAAAAGTTAAGTTTTTTCTCTGCTTCTAGATTTGTACTGACCAAATTATAAATATATTTTTCTTGGAATTAATACATAGATTTAATCTTTTAATTTTTCTTGCCGAATTCCTCGTTTTTCCACTACACTTTTGAGGTTTTTGGTTTCTTTACTTTCTTCAGGTGATCGTGAAGTTTCTTAAGATACTAAGTCATCTAACGTGATTTGAACACTACGAGGTGATGCGTATGTAAATATGGATACCGTAGGCAGCTCAGCCACTAGTTCTTGTTGCAGTTCTTGTAATTGCTGGTTCGTATTGATTTAAATTCTAATTAGTTAATTTTGTGTTTTTTCCTTGTTTTCTCTTTTTTCTTCTTTTTATATTTAACACCTTTGCTGAGATTTTTGGTTTATTTATTAAATCTATTACTACGAATTTACAAGAACCGTGGTGGCAGTAAGATTAAGTCCACTCGATTTTTTTCCTGATTTTTGCTAATTTTAGAGTTACTAAGATCTTATGGAGAGTAGAGGGATGGTCTACTGGAAAAGTACAACTTTGGTGCACTACTGTAATCCAAGTTCAAGACAAGGAAATTTATCTTGGAGCGCTAAAGCTCCCGTCAAAACACAATAATGTGCAGCTTATATACAGTTTTTCTTATGGAATCTATTCAACAAAGAAAACATGTACTTGAAATTAAAACTGGACCGATAGGCATCTAAATATGTTCACCTTTATAATTAATTTAATTTCCCTTACCTTTTCTTTTGTTCTGATTTAAATTAATTCCGGATGAGGGGTGTAGATTTATAAAAAAAATTATTGCAAAACCTTTTTAAGGCTTTATTTTATATTACACAATAAAAGAAAATTACTAACTAAAAAAAAATATTCTTTTATTTGTACACTGTTGATCAAATGGTTTTCGTGTGTTCTCTTTGACCGCCGTGTTAAAAAGAATTTTTCAGTTAAGGATTTTGTTCTACCAAGCTTCGGTTTATGTATTTTTCAGCCATAATTCGGCGATTTAACGAAACTTCCACGCGGTCAAACATGATATGCAAAAATGCGTTAATAAACTAGAGACAACTAGAGTCAAAAATTAGGTCAGCGATCTGTAGCTACTAAAATATTGCCACTTACAATGTTACAGACGAGGCCAAAATATGAATACAAAAAAATCGTTATGTTATGGGTGGTGTTAAGGCATAAATAATTTTGTATATTTTATTTTTATAAAAAAAAATCTGCTAAAAAAAAAAAAAAAAAGATTAATAACTACAATGCAAATATTTTAATTAAGTTTTTGCGTCCTTTATGTGACAAAAAAAAAATCCTGCATTACAGAATATGAATAAGTTTTTCTCAATGTGGTAGTCCGGGATTTTTTTGTGTCAAAAAAATTGTGGTACCAAATCAGAAGACCTTCTTCAGTAATAAGACTTTCCTTTTTACAGCTAACTTCTGTATTAACAGCCTTTAAAAGAATAATGATATTACGTTTTTAGCTCTATTATGGTATCGCACTTCTTTCGGCTTTTTCTCTAACAGTGCTTTTTTGTGCAAAGCTTGATAAAAGTACAATCTCAGTTAGCTTTGGTTTATTTTCATGGATTTTCCAGATAAAAAGGGTTCTGCTTTTACTAAACTAAATAATAAGTCTATATTGCTTTATCTAAACTAAGGACGTAATTAGCGAGATTTTTTTAAAGTAAATTAGTTTTGATGTTTCACAAAGGATCCAAATATTCTTGTTCTTGTTTTTGTTTGTGTATTTATTTAATCCAACAAACTTCATGGAGTTTTTTCTTTATTTTTCATCTTTGTTTTGAATTAAGTAGTTGTGGGGTTGAAGATGAGGAGCTGATTAGGCTGCATATCGTCAAGCCTGCAGAGCTGTGGACAAAGACAAATGCAACAAGGTTTATTCGTTTTGCAGGTTGAGCAAACCAGCCGGTCTGTTTTGCGTTACCTACAGAGAAAGAAAGAAAAAGGAAAGCTCAGCAATTGAAAAAAAGTTTTATAAAATACACAAACTCTGGCAGAAATTTAACTCTTGATCCTAGACTAATATTGTTATGTACTTACCTGCAGGTCCACCGGACTACTCGAAAGAGTCTAACCAAAAAAAATGCCAGACATGGAGCTCATTACGGATTAATCCAACATTTCAGTAAGCTGCTGAAATTATTTTTACTTTATTTCTCAAATTTGTTCTTAATATGCCTTTGAAGGTGTGTTTTTAAAAGGACTTAAAATTGTCATGCATGCGTTAATTGATATGCAATAGATTTAAGCTAAAAGGGAAATTAACATAGGTTAATTGCAATATATCAAAGCAGTATTTTTACAAACATTTACAAAATTACCCTCTCTACTAATTTTTTTAAATCAAATCAAATAATTTTTATTCTCAGAAATAATCATATGAATTGTTTCACCAATATAAAGTTATTTGAGTTTCCTTATATCCGAAAAAATTTCATTTGCATTTAGCAACATTCACTGCTATTATGACATTTGTTTAAGAGGACAAGGAATTCATTTTATTTAAAGAGTTGACAAACATTAGTTTGCAAAAACTTTTCACTTTATTTTAGCCTTTCTATTTTTTTGGCAAATTTTTGTTGTCGTTGCCACTTGACCTAATTGGCAATGTCAACAATGCAAAAAAAGTTTTTCTTTATATAAACAGACAAAAAACAAACATAGCGTTTTTGAAAACAAATACAACTTTTTCCTTTAACCCCGTCAGTTATGTTAACAATGCTTTGTTTGGTATTTTATAATAAAAGTTTTAGTTTTTAGCTATACGGTGTTATCTTGGCCTGCTTGTTCATGCATACATTTAGTTCTTTTAAAGCTAAAATGGAAATTAATGTTTGTTTAAATTAAATTAAATTAGAAATCCTTTTAGGCGATTAACATTTACTATTAATTAAATGGCAATGAATTAAATTTGTGTTAACTGTGACGTATAAGTGATATTAAAATCAGCGCAATAATTGTATATTAATCATACGCCCATTTGCATAAATATTTTCATATTGTCTTGTTATACCCGCAAAATTTTATAAAATATTATTGTTTAAATATTGTTTAGAAAAAAAAAATAAATTTTTATTTATTTTTAAGAAAACGACATGTTAACATCAACATAATTGTTAATTGTTAATTGTAAAGTGTATACACACTTCGTCTACGGTTCCTTATAAAAAATATTTTTTTTCTTTGCCAATGTACTCTATGGGGTACAACTGTTTAACTGTAACAAAATCGATTTTTCAGTTAGTTTTCACTTATTTTACTCTTTCAATGCTTAAACTCAGTGGAATTTTTAAAAGCAATTGTTTGCATTGAATGACAAATAGTAATTGTGTAGGTTTTAGTTATTGCCACACATTGCAACTTTACACAAAAATCTGCTTTAACTTTTGGTCTATAAAAAAATTTGAGTTTGTTCTATTTTCCTTGTTGGCTTTGTGCTGCACAATTTAAGTTGACACAAGTGGCGCCTAAGGAATAAACGCTTTAAGCAATCATTTATCAACTTTATTGAAAATGCAAATAAAATCGCATGAAATATTGACTTTAAAAGCGAAAAATGTTTAAAATTGGTTTGGTGTGCAAAACAACTTTATAAGAAAATCAATTTTTTTTAAGTAAACTACAATTTTTTGTTTGCTTTGAATTATTTTTAATGTGATCAATTCAAGCAGCATATTATATTTGTTCTGATACTTAGTATTAACGTTTTTCAGCAACAGAACACAAAAGGAAAAATGCTTTTTCTATCAACTTTTAAAAACTAATTTTTAATCTGTCTAGAAAAGAAGATAAAATGAAACCTACAAAAATCCTTAATCTCCGCAATATAAAACATTTATTCCAATTTGAGGTGCAGTTTTTGCACTGAAAAAGGATAAGAGAAAAAAACTTACCAAAATTTGGAGCTGCGACGACATTGACTTCGGAAAATTTCTTTAATCTTCGTTACAGAAAATGTGCACCAGTATTTTAATTCTTCTACACCGGAACCTTCCCTGCACAGTAAATTCTCCTTCTTTACTTCAGAGGGTAGATCAGAAAAAATCATCTCATCAGAACCAATCGATTTAGAGATATACACGTAGGGGTCTTAGAGAAAAACTGGTGTTGTAAAAAGCGTATTTATTTCAAAATAAGTGTCCGAATTTCGTTCACATTTTCCAATGAACGAACCCTACTGCGATTGGCAAAGAAGCTAACTGGCTGTGGACCTACAGGATATTTGGTAATAAAATTTAGGTCTTTAGCAACAGCCACACAATTATTAGTTTTACAACTGGCGTTAACTCTGCATTAAAACTAGCCCCCAAGTGCCGGGAATTCAAATACTTAATGGCCATGCGTGATAACATCACTTTGATATGGATGAGAGGACTCGGGACTAACGCAGGCAGTTTTGTTGCTGATACTGTAAGCTCCGCAGAGCCCAAGTTGTCTAGCAAACCTAATATGGAAAAAACTGGGATTTTGGCTGACGATAAATTGAGTACACTCTGAATCTCTTTCTTATCGACACGAACAGAAGCGATGACATACCGTGAACGCAATTACCGGCTTCTGTTAATTTTACACCCATACCAATGTCTGCGTTTGCCATTAAACGACGTAGAATGGATTAAAAGTACCTAGAACACATTGTGCTTGTGTTGATATTTGGATCATTCAATATGAAACAAACGTTCTTTGTTAAGAACAGCTGCTGGGAGAACAGGAATATTTTTGGTGCGACTATTGCAAATAATTTTTTATGTATCGAAATTTCTTTATGTGTGCTGACTTAATGTTTTTTTTTCTATATTTCTCCTTCGCAGGTATTTTAAAAGGACTAAGGTTAGGCTGGGTTAGGTAGAACAGGCAGCCGTTGAAGGAAAGGATACAGCTCACTTGGGTCCGTTAAATTCGGTCCCTTTGTGTTACCTGGGGAGGCAGATAGAATAGGTTTAGATGGAAGGAAAAAAGAAATTTAGAGAAGGATAAGAAAGAAAGAACAGAAAAATGAAGCAGACTTACCAGGGTCTCTGGTGGGAATCGAACCCACAACCCCCAGACTGGTAGACTCGTGCACCTACTACTGATCTACCGGGGCACCTTGATCTACCGGGGACTATGGAAATAAACCTAAGTGAACTGTTACTTATCCTTTTGATTCTTCCACAGCCACCTGTTCTACTTAGCCTAGCCTTACCTAACCTTAAAGGGTTTGTTTCAAAAAATATGATATAATATGATATATGTTTAATAAGAAGCTATAAAGCACCACTGATGCCAGGTTAAACATATATTTAGAACTTGGTTAGAAATTTTCTATAAAATCTTGTTTTTTAGACTCCACTTACCACACAGTTGATCTTTATCATAGAACAGGGTTTAAAACCAATGCCTTTGAGCCAGAGCCATATACCACTTCCTTACGGAATTTTAACTTGTATAGTAAGCGCTTAGGCCTTTTTTGTCCTTTTTTTATGAAATTCTCTTACTGTCGAAATTTTTCCGCAGATATTGAACTTCAAATGCTAACTTATAAATTTGTTGTTAACTTTTTGCTCTCTAAAACTGTGGTTGTGATCTTCTCGCTGGTTTTGCTACCGGATTAAATGATATATGCCTGTCGCTTGGAGTAAACAGTTTTAACTTTTGCTAGGTTTCCTAAATATAAAATTTTTTTCATAATTTTGCTTTATCTTGCCATTATTTTTTTTTAAATATTTAATTGTTTCACAATATTCTGCAGATATTCTGCTGTGAAGTCCTTTAATGAGACTTTAAGCGATACAAGAGGCTCATTGCATTATCGATTGATTATTTTCCGTTCATTTTCAATACAACTGTTGTATAAAGCATCCATATTATATATGAATATGTCCACGTTTTAGATATTCAATCATTATCCGAAAGTTTTATTTAAATCAAGGTCGTCAGTTCGGAGCCATGAATACTGCGCGTGTAGATCAAAATCATTTAACCATATTTTCGATAACCAGGCTGAGAAATCAGTGTGTTCTGGCCCATCCTATTTAAATGGAAAAAATATTGCAAAAATTTCGAAAAACTATATTTTATTGGAAAAAATTTTTATATGATTTTTATATCTAAAAATTAGTTTCGAAAACTACACTTACAGCACTTAAATTTTTAAAGATTTTAGCCGCATGTTAGAGATATTTCAACTGTTTTGACACCCGCATTTTTATATTTTTTATATTATATTTTCAAAAGGATTTAGCAATATTCCGGCTGGAAAGCCCTTTGGACTCAATAGATCTTATACCTCCCTTGTGTAACAAGTGTGCACATCTCGATATAATAAAATTTTAAAACGTAAATTAAACGTAATATTTAGAATTTAAGCCTGTTAAAGTATTTGATTTATTGAAAATGCAAAACTTGTTGGTAAAATGTTATATTTTGTAAATTTTTGATCTTCTTCTAAATTGCATTCGATTTGTGTCACAAAAAAAATTTGCGATATGCATGGATAATACAAAAAA
This sequence comes from Melanophora roralis, assembly GCA_963583895.1. Taxonomy (NCBI): domain Eukaryota; kingdom Metazoa; phylum Arthropoda; class Insecta; order Diptera; family Rhinophoridae; genus Melanophora; species Melanophora roralis. The sequence continues at coordinate 23,387,234 of OY757189.1, read as the reverse complement.
CTAATTTTTAAAGTTATACAACCGGATTTGGACAAATGTTGGCATGTTAAATGTAAATGTTTCATTTATTTTTGTTTTTCTTTTTTTTTTCTCTTCATAATTTCTTCTGGTGCATGGTTTTTCCATTTTGGGATTTTGGCAAACACTATTGTCTTTGCCACATTGGCAAACAACAGTAATTCCCGCAACCCAAACAATTTCAAAAAAAAATAACAACTTTATCAAAAATTCATAGCAAATTGTCTCGTTGTTATTGGATACTTAGTGTTCAATAATGTTCAAAACATTTTTGTGGACATTAGGGAGAGAAGCAAATGTAAGACAAATGTAATAAAAGAACGGAATGTTTGTTGAACCAAATAGTAGAAAAACGTCAAATAATAATTGTGTAGGTTCCGCAAGATATGCCACAATTCGATTTTGTCATCTTTTTTGTAACTAAAATTAAGTTTTAGTTGTTTCAAAACTAGCAAAAACCAAATTTATTTTTGGGCTGTTTTATGTGGCGCCATAATTTCTATGTAATATATTTGGCAAATGCAGATATTTGATTTTGTGTAACTTGTAATAGATTGTAATTTTTAAAAACAAATAACAGTGACAAAATTTGGTCAACATTGATATTTTAATGGACTTTGCATTTTAAAATAAAAACTACAAATTTTTTTTGAATGGAAATAATTACAATATAGATGCGCTTAATGGATTCTAAGCTTTTTTTTTTTTGTTTGCTATGCTGCTATCAGCTTTGATAGGCTTATATGACAAACGGCTATTGCTTTTTAGTGTTTTATTTAAGTTCTTTTAATTTTGCTGCTTACTAAGCTTGGATTTGCGTTTGTTCAAGAGGAAAAAACAATTTTATTTGATCTGCTTTGTTGTCGAGATACGAAAGTTTTGTAAAAAATGGTGGTTCTATAAATTTTTTGTTGCTTTACACCCATGTTCCTTCCTAATTTTTTTAAAGCAATAATTTTAAAAAATTTCTTTAACGAAACGCTGAAGAGCACTGTTAAACCGACTTCAAATTTTTTTTTAGGGTCGTCGATGAAAAATGGCTTTTTTATACAAATCACCAAATGAAGGCATTTTAATAGAATAAAAAAAATTGGAAAGGTTTGATCCTGCCATTAAAGGCTCAGTTTGTTAAGGCTGGTGGTCACTTTTCGTTTAATAGGCTATAATTTCTAAAAACTTAGTGGTCCTTTCAAAAAGTATTATCTTAAGTTCTTGTTTGTTTTCTGATTCCGATTGGGCGGTAATGCCTAACTTTATGTAGTCGTATTGTATCTAAGACTTCATAAAATAAAATTTTTAACGTTTTATGAAAAAAAAATTAAATTTGTTCGTGGACTTTTTGACTCTCAAATACTTTAAAAATAATTTTTACTTTTAGAGAATGATTTGTAGAGAATTCAAAATGTTTACTAACAATTCTATAAAAAAAATGTTGCCATCGTTAAATTAAACAACTCATATTCACACATTAATACAATCTTAACGTGTCTGGGTAGTCCAAAAAGCCATTGTATCTTAAAAAAAATCTATCCCAAAATACGACTTGTTGCACAACTTTTTGATATAAAAGTATAGGTTCAATTCTACTGTTTAAGCACAGTAAGTGAAACCTTTTTTTGGTTTGGAGAAATTGAGAGATATTTTCTTCTTGCGGCTCATAAAAGTTTTGGAAATTCCATTGTACTCCTCAAAAAATTTTTTATTATCAGCCTTTGCAATATTACCAAGACAACATTTAAAAATAATTCTCACTACTGCACAGTGTTATACAGGGTGTCAAGGGACAAATTTATATTTTTAAATACGATTATTTTAAAACGTAAAAAACGGTGCGGAGGGACGGTGGGCCGTTGTAATTTTTGATTGTGCGAACTTGTCAGTCACGCTGTCGCAATGTTCGAGTAAATATTTTTTAAGAATAATGATTCTTACATAATTGCTTGTCGACAATTTTGTTCAAAGTTTGGCAAACTTGTAATGAACCGAGTGTAAATTGATTTCGTGGGTGCAGAGAATCCGAGCAGCAGCTTTGTATGTGGATGTTCCACGGCCAGAGTCCAGTCGATCTTCAAAAATTCCCGAAAACATTGAACTGGTGAAAATCAGTTTACGTGACAATTCGCGACTTTAAATGCGAAAAAAGGAGCCTCACGGGGACTTTCAAGGGCGATTGTTCATAAAATTTTAAAAAAGATCTGAACTTCTATTTTTTTTAAATTAAAACCGTTCAAGAACTAAAAGAAAGTTGCTTAAACTTAATTTTGTAAATCCCATTTTTGGAGCGACGAGGCTCATTTTCATTTAGGTGGTCACAATAGCAAGCAAAACTGTCATTACTGATCTCCGAGAATTCGCAACCGTGGATTAAAATATCAAAAAAAGTTGCATTGCTCCAGGTTAACTGCTTGATGTGCCTTATCCCCGCATGAGATAATTGATTCGACGAATGTCAACGGTTAACATTATCGACGCATGATTACGGAACTCTTTTCACAAAACTGCGAGCCCATCAATCATACTCTTTGCACACGTGGTTTTAATATGATGGGGCAACTGCACACACAACTAAAGGTTCGATGAATTTGCTTTGAGAAAATTTCCTCTAAAAACTGATCCGTCGATTTGGGGACATCGCATAGTCACCAAGGTCACTCGATCTAGCTCCCATGGATTTTTTAATGGGGCTACCTCAAAGAAAAGATTTATAATGACAGTCCCCGATCTCTTGTGGCCTTAAAGGAAAATATATAATCAGATCAATTGAACCAAGCTTACTGCAACGTGTGGTGCAGAACATAAGGCTCCATTTTAAACAGTATCATGACTCGACGGTAGGCATTTGGATGACATACTCTTTAAAATATAAAATCCGCATTTCTGTTCTATCGCTCAGGGCTCTCAGTTAACCTTTGAGTCAATTATTACGTTTTTTATTTAAGTTTAAAAATATAAATCTGCCACCAGACACCCTGTATTAATGAATTAAAATTACTTTACAGCTATTTAATGAGCTGATAAAATATGCAAAATATTAAAAAATTTTACACTACCCACACCACATGAAATGTAGATGTTTAGTTAGTAAAATTTGGTATTTGTTACGGCCAGATAATAAATTCTAACGCTACTGATTAGCTCAAAATTAACTTTTCAGACAAAAAACAGGTGACTTTTTAACGGTTTGGGTAAACATAAATGAAAAAAAAATTTCAGAAGTTGAGGAGAAATATTTACTGAAAGCGATTACTATAATTTTTGGTGGTTTGAATCCATTCCTAGGATCCAGTTTTTTCGATTTGATCTGCATCCTTCTTATGGCAGCTATAGTGCTGGCATTTTGGCTGACTAGTCTCTGAAAAAAATAAAGTTTACGTCTTCTCACCACAAAATTCTAGTGGTTTGAAATGCATATTTATTTCTTTCTACAGTTATTAAGCTGAAAATATCGAATTATACAAACGTTTCTGTCTACAAGATTCCTAAAGCGTTGAATGACAATACTAAAAAAATTTAAGACTTTCACGGGCTACTTTCGTAAAAAAATGTATAATAATAACAGATTTTATATATTTAAAAATATTCCCGATTGGTATCTTCACTTTAGGTTTTCTTGCAACATATAATTTTTAAAATAATACTAAAGAAATGTATCAAAACAATTTCGAAAATATGGAAATTTTTCCCAAATTATCATTTTTAACTTTCAAAAAAATTTTACATTTAAATTAATTGTTTAATTAAAATTAAGTGGTTGCTTTCGTGTTATGATATTTAAAAAGGATTACGAAACTTAATTTTTCTTAACAGCTTTATTGCCATAAAAGTAAGTTTAAAGCTTCTTAAAAGAAAACTTTTGACTGATCAAATTGTCCCTTTTTAAACTAAGTTGGCAATTAGCTTATATATTAGGTTAAGCATGCAATTAAAACATTTAAACAAATTTAATCTTTAAACAAAATTAGATGTATTTAAGTCACACTATTCCATATTTTATAATTATATGCAAATGTGTATATTTGAATTTTTGTAAACACATACACCAGTGTGCTTAGGTATAAAAACACAGTATTTTGTTTTAACTTCTCTGACAGAATTAATGTTAATCTTTTAAGTTGCTGAAAAGTTTACTTTAAATTTTATAATTCAAGTTTTCAAAAACACATGCAGACGCATAATTAAAATCCTTGAAATTTATTTTACCCTATTGACATTTCAAGTAGCATAAGTCCCATGTATTTTGGAAAAGACTGGAAATTTAATTAAAATTTCATGTGTTTCCAAGTGCTATATATATCCAAAAAAATTATAACTTGTAGATTCCGCAAAAGGATTAAAGCACTTGATTTGTTTATTTAAACAATTTTTTTTGCAAACGACGTCAGCGAATTTTTTGTTTTAATTTACGTTTAGCTAACAATGCAATTAGGTCTTTAAATCAGTAGCTCTGTTTTAATAGTTCTTAAGTGTTTTGGTATACCATCTAGATTTTAATTGTTACCTCTTTAATATATATCTGCAAACCCATGAAGTATACATTTTCTGGGACGTTAAAGATAGGAAAGACCATTTAGCGATGCCCCTATATCTGTCTGTCCATCTGCCCGTTTGTCAGTGTTATGGTTTTAATCAGCTTATTAAAGCCCCGTGATGTTGCATAGACCCACAGGTGGTATCAAACTATTAGAAATATCTGACCAAGATATAAGCCAAAAACCAAGATTATCTCCCATTTTTTAGATGCTAGTTTTGACCCCGAGTCTGAGTTCAATACCAGGCCGGAACATTTTTTTTAATTTTTTTACCTTTTTTTTATTATTCACATTCACATTCCAAAAAAAGTAACTAAAAGTTTATCTTATATCGCTGACATAAATACATAGTTATAGTTACAACTACCATTTTTTTATTTTTTATTGGTCTTTATAGATAGAACAGGTGCTTTAGCGATGTACCTTTGTCCGTAAATATATTGAAACCAAGTTTTTACAGCCCCTTGATATTTCTGGGACGTGCTTGTGGTATCAAAACGTCAGTATATTTGCGAGAATTTTGCTATTGACATCCAGCAAAATTGCTTTATAACTGACAGAGATAGAAGCCAGCAATCACGAAAACCTGTTTTTTTCTCTAAGACTTATACATAAAAACCTACAATAATTAAAAAATTAATAAAACCTGTGGTCATGCCCATAATGAGTTGCAAAAAAACTTTTAGACTTTATAAGTACATGCCTTCTTTAATAAATACATGTTGTGAAGAGTAAATAAGATTCGGCACAGTTGAATAAAGAACTTTAACCTGCTTTAAGCTGCAACTATTATTCAACGCTTGTTGTTTACAAAAAGTATTACTTTTTAATGTGCGATAGGTGGGATAAAATCACAGGGCATTTGGCCGCGCAAGTGTTATCGCGGTTGTCAATTTTTTTCCCGGTATCCTTTACTACTGCACAGGGAAAACTTTTATCCGCAGGAAATTCTTTTTTGTACTTTCAGAGGGAACCCTGGAACCTGTCGATCTGGAAGTATACATAAGCAAATGGGTCTAAGAAACAAACTGGTGTTGGTGGAGGCATATCCATTGCACAAACAGGAGCCTGGATTTTATTTAAATTTTCGGATGGATGCAGTGTACTGCGGGTTTAACTGTCGGCGATAAGCAAAGTGGCTAACAGGCTATGGTAGTATAAGATACTCCGCACGAATAAGCGATTTTCGCTGATAGCTGTACCACCATTAGGTCCATAATTACTATATACTGTACATCCCAACTAGTCCGCGAATGCCGGGCATCCTTAAAGTGGCGATGTATTCTGTCATCCCCCTGGCGTAGGAGAGTGGACACGGGACCAACACGGGAAACTGTGTTAACAAAACACTTGCTAGAAATGGGGTAAAATTAAATGATGAGGCAATCGACCACCTCTGTGGCATTACGCTCCCTTCCTGTAAAAAATGTGACGGAAGAACCGCATGGCTAAAATGGTCTAATTAGTCTAGATGTGAAAGCACTGGAAAAACTGGCCAAAAATAGGTCTGAAATTTTTCAAGCCTCTTTTTGGTCTAAATAAATAAAAGATAAGGGACATTGTGCCCCCAGTTACCAGCCACTGTAAATTTGGTATCCATGCCAGTAGATTGGGAGTGCATTTCAACGCTTTCTTTAGAAGCTCTAAGGACACAGAGGAGATTGGGAGTATACAGCACTTCTTTTGCTTTTGTCCGGCACTGGATGATTCTCGGATCAAGCATTTTAGTACCAACAGATCGAGTAGCCTGTCGGTTATGGCAATATTGGCCCACCCTTTTTCAGGAATAGCGTTTGGTTGGGGGACAGGAACACTACGGGGCGCGACTATTCCCAACCATATACATAAATCTCTATGTCGATCTAAATTTTTTTAATACAAGTTGACCTAATTTAATTTAGATTCTTTTTATCATCCTATATTTCTCTTCCCCAGGTATCACAAAGGACTGAAAAAACGAATCCAAGTGGGCGACGCTTCATTTTTTCACCACTTCCCCAGCCGCCTTTTCTACCTGACCTAATTTGAAATATAAAATTGAAATGTTGCCATCTTTAATCGCTGGTAGCACAAGACATTTAAAAATTTTTAATTTTTACGTCGTATATTATCATTTGCTTAAAGAAGATGTTTTGTAAGTAGCTTTACCAATGAACAACACAAATAGTTTATAAATTTGTTGTTATAATTACCTTATTAAAATATATTATTATAAAATAATCTCAATTGATTAATGTAAAATTAAACTCTGTTAAGCTAAAAGTTAAAAATAATAATACTTTGCCTGTTGTCTCAGATATTCTATATTAAATGCAAAATTTTGTTTGAGTACTTATACTTGCATTCCAAATTAAACTATTTAGTAACTCGTTTTGCTGTAAAGTATTCCATTATTTCTTTTTCGTTTAAAATTTTTAATCTTCGTAAATGAACAATAAAATATTTAATAGTTCATTAAACACATACAAAGAATAATTAGAAGAAGACTTCAAGAAATCTTAGTAATTAGCTGCCGGCGCTTAGTAAAAAATAGATTGGAACTCCACTCAAATATTAAAGGGTGTTTTGAAAATTAGTGGATAACTTCAAATAAAGTTTAAAGTCTAAAAAGTAGTAAAAAAAATATTAAGGAAAAATTATCCAAAATAAAGTTTTTTTAAAAGGAAGAAAAATAGCAACAAATAGAAATGGAAACAGAAATGGTCTGTCTGTCTCCTCTTATAATGCTTTTAGCTCATACCTATTAAATAAACCTATTAATAGTGCTATTCCAGCCCGCAACTTAAAATTTTTCATATGTATTTACTGCCAAACTAAACGATTTCAGCTTTTAATTAATAAATATTATTGTTTCGCTGGCATAAAAAATTTAAGGTTAACATTTCTTAGATTCCTCTAAAATAACATCACAAGCAAATAACACAAAAGACTCAGGAGCCTAGTTACTTCATTTAATTCTTTATTTGCCAATTAACCTGCAGGGATATATTAATGTAATATAAAATTATTGTATCGTCCACGATCCCAGTTGTGGACCGCTAGACAGAAAAAACTTTTATTAAGGACAAACAAACAAACATCAGGCCGTTAAAGAAAATTAATTATTTAATCTTTTCTAGTTGTATGCGGCTTTCAGACGCTTTGTTTTTGTTCTTAACAGAAACAACTTTTAAGCCATAAAGTACATATTGCCAGCCCCTTTATTATCATACACAAAATCAATCAATTGTCTTATTTGAAGAAATTTTCTTGCAGACTATTTTAATTCACACAAATTTGCTGAATTGAGTTTTTGTTTGTCAAACGGATGTTTAAGGAACTAAAGTATCGACATAATTGGCGATAATTAAAATTCAGTTAATTATAATGAGCAAAGTGGCATTAGAAATTAACGTAAAAAGCATATTAAAGGTAAGCAAATAATCTCAAGAGTTCTTAGAAAAAAATAAGCTAAACTGACATAATATAATTATGAATTTGAATTAAATATGCAAATTACTAATACTTCGTTTGATAAGGACTCCTTTTTTTCATTCATTAACGTTTTTTAATGGATGTCTTTGCAAGGAACCAGCCTTTGAATGTGATTGGTTAACTTATTACTTAGTAAGTAGTATTTACATATGTACATACATATATACATTGAAGGTGCTTGAGATTTGCAAGGAAGGCTGTTTCTTTTGTATGTACTTTAAAAACAGATCCTTATTTTCTAGGCCAAACGCTGCAGTCAACTTGGTTTAGTTGAGCTGGTTTTTCGACGAAAAAGTCACAAAACAGTCCAATAACAAATCCATGCGAAATAAATTGGATAAACCCGTGGCCATGGGGTTTCCCTAAAACGACCGATCAGTTCATGTTAAAAGTTTTCCCTAAGCAAGTTCATCGAAGCTTTCTGTTGAAACCATTTTTGCAAAAGTACGATGGATAAGCTCGAAGGTTTGGCAAAAAGAACTCCGCACTCATGCCTCGATAATTTTCACCGTTAACATTCGTCGCATGGGCTCGAGAGTTTTCAAAAAAATGGTCCAATTTTCCAAACAGTTACCCTGTGGCAATGCAATATTTTTTGATGTTCTGGGAGAGCAGTAACGGGCGTAAATCGAAGTCACTTTATTTCAGTTTTGAACAATTTGAATTTTAAAAGGATGGAGCTTCAGATCCTTTTTTTAAAATTTTATTAACAAACCCATTTAGAAATGTCAGTGAGGCTGCTTTTTTTCGTATTGAAAGTCGTGGACTTTTCCCTGGAAGGGAGGCATTCATAGCCAAAGCAGTAGCGCCGAATCTCTGCACCCACGAGCGTATTAAATTTGTACCCAGATCATCACGTATTTGTCGAAAACCAAACTTTAAACGAAATTTCCAAACAGCAATTACGTTGGAATCCTTACTCACTCGGCTGACAAATCCGCACAAGCGATAGTTCCAATGGCACCACTCTTCCATCTGTACCTTTTACTACTTTTTAAAATATTCATATTTAATATATAAATTTGCCATCAGAAACTCTGTATATAATTTATTATGCATTATTATAATAAATTACTTTATACTATCATAACAAGTAGAAAACAGCTTCTTATAAAAGTGGCGAAAAATAATTTTTAAAATTGTACACATATTTTTTCTGTAGGAAAAAAGGTTGTACATAATTGAGAAAATTAACAAAAGATTTAACATGGCATGTTAACTTGATGATACTCAAGATTTGTCTAACAATACACAAGGGAATAATAGATATTTGTTAAAAGTAAAAAAAATATTTTTTAAAAGCAAAACGAGACAATTTGTACTGAACCTCAACATTAAAATCTAAACCTTCATTTACCCTAATTATGCAAAATGCCCACAAATGAATAATTTTTGGCTTAAAGATTGTCGGGAATATAAGATGTTTATAGAGATAAAAATGTGTCTGGAGATGTTACAGCAGTTTTTCAAAGAGGATGTGTTTGTTTGAGATAAAGGTTGTTTTAAATACCACAATGTCCGTTAAAGGAAAAACAGTAAGTCTAGTGTAATTTTAAAGACTTTAATAATTATTTGCAACTAAAACATCGTTGTATATATTTAACTTGCTTCTTATTTAATACTTTAATTTTTGTAGAGTAAGTATTTTATTTTTTGTTGCTCTATTCATTAAAAAATTTAAAGCCAGAAGTTTCAGTGTAAATAATATACCGACTGTGACCTGAAATTTAATTTAGGACCTTTAAAAAAAAATATGTTTTTTTTTGCTTTCAGGTAATTCTTAGCACAAACAATGTTTGGCTGACTTAAGTTTAGAAACAACTAAATGGTTGTTAAAGTGAAATCATCAAAAAAATTCATAAAGTGCTAGGTTGAACTGTGCTGATTAGTTTTGAAAAGCTGGCTTCACCCCTTGGGTCCAAAGTGTTTCCAGAGAGAAAGAAAATATATCCTGTTTGCCACACTTTCCAAATTTTTGATTTCCGAGGTTTTAAAAAAGTTGAGATCCTACACAAAAGCTCCAGAAAAAAAACACGAAATAATCTTAAAAATTCTTTATTCTCATATAAACAGCAAAAGTTTCAATCTTTAATGGATATTCGTACCACCGTTTTGACATAAATTTCCAACACTGCGCAAAAACTTTTTTTAAAAATGCCGCAATCATTACTTTGTGAATAAAGTAGAGGTTTATTTTCTCCCAAAGCTAGAAAGACCTCCGTGGGCCTGCCTTTTAAATTAGTGAACATTGCAAATTTGAAGTTGAGCACAGACCCTCTAATCTTTTAATATAAAAATGGTCCACTTGATCCACTAATTCGTCTAATGTTACTCATAGAAACTACGGTCAGGATTAAGTTCAATAGGCGGATAAAGAAATAATTGGGAGAGGAGTTGGATTTTAAGTCTTTTAATAAAAATAGGAATCAATTGACCTAAAGGTAGTCTTATTTTTATAGTATTTTCTGATCAAAATTCTTGCACTTTGAATAGCCACTGGTATTGTCTATTTTCCTTCTCAGAGAACTTTCAAGTTAATGTGTTTGTTCATATCCAGAAAGTAGGTAAATTAGTTTGTGCAAACATTTCTCTTTTTTTACAATTTGATAAACGAGTATGAAATCAGTTGGCGATCTGTTTACTATTAGTGGTCATATATAGATTTTTGAAGCACACAGGTATTTGAAAAAATTTCAAGCTGGCAAATTGGATTAGAAAATGATCATTTTCTAATCTAAGAGTGAGCGCTTGTTTTGCACTCAAACTCTACACCTAAACTACAGACTCTACTTTAAAGATCGCAGTTACAAGGGCTAAGTTCAATACAACACCCTAGTACCGAAAGTATTTAAGAACCGAAAGCGAAAAAAACTATACTTTTTTTGAAAACGTAAATAAGTTTTACTCCTAATCTGGAGTCGAGGTTCTGTTATACTGGTTTATATAACAACGTGTAGTTTATTTAATACTAATGCCATGCATATGTGAAACGCACGTGGATCACCCACACTGCGCTTACAAGTATCCCACCATAGAGGAGATCCCTTATTCAATAATTTTTGATAATAATTTTTGACGAAAGAAAATGTTTTAGTGCTAATTAAATCGAAGCAAAGCTCCGACAATGCCTACAACTGAAAAAATATTGCCAATCATTTGAAATTCTGGGAGAGAAGAAAACATGGACAGTGAGCTTATTGCAGGCGTCGATGTTAAAAGTTATATTTAAAAAATTCTCACAGAATCTAGTAAATGACGGGGTGTTTCTTTTTAAATTTACTAATCAAGGTGAGTTAAACTATTATTAGAAATACAAGCAGTCTAAGTACTATTGATGAATCTGGTTGATAAATAAAGTACCGCTCAGTACTGTACCTATGCTATATTAACTTCTAGAATTCTTATTAAATGCATACACCTCCTTTTGGGATGTGTCTTATCACCTCTTATATTTTATGCAGTTCCGGATACGTTTCTTGGCAGGGATCTTGAGGACGGCACAGGGATAGTGTGGGGTCTGTAGAGGCTAGAAACACACAGCTTCTTTAATGTAGCACCAAATTTACAGAGAGTAACGCAAATGGCCTAATCAGCGAGTTTAGAAATAATGCCTTAACGACGATTGCTTTAAGCAAAAACAATACGGACTTGTATATTATTGGTACGAGCTTAATATAAGATATTATTCATGATTCAAGTTATGAATCATGCCAGAAACTGCTATGTTGGCTAACCTGCCGGTATTCACAAAGACGTGTCGAAAAATAGGATGACAAACAATATTGCATTCGAATTAAAATACCGATAACCAGTTGCAGAGTCCACGCGTAATATGTGGTTGCACGCATTTTTTAATCACTTTCTGCATCATCATACACGACAGCTGCAACATCAAATAATTATTATTTAATTTTTATAGCTTCTACAAAGAACGAAAGGTATATTTTTAAAAGTCAACATTAATGTACCTTTCAGTAGCATAATATGAAGTCGTTTTTAGAATCTGAAAAATCAAGACATTCGTCAACCCTTGTCTTCTCAAACAAATAACAAACAGTTTAATTCAAAGGATAAATTTCTTTGTAAAATATAATATTTTTTTTTGGTTTTTAACTTTACAAAAAACTTTTTTAAAAAATTATTAGTGTGAGAATTTTTAAGAGTAACAATTAAAATATTTATTTAAACTCTCAATAAAATTTTGCCGAACTTGAACAAAATCTAAAAGTTAACAACAATTTATAGGGTTTGTTGTTGGTTAAGTTTGTCTATATGCATTTACACCAAATCATCAGCAGACTTCAACCCAAATTCTTAAAACACCTCATGAATATTTTTTGTCTTTATATAATAATCTCAATAAACAAATTGAAAATTACTATAAGCAAACCAAAACGTTCAAGTTTTTTTAAGAATCCAACAAACCAATATTCGCTATTTGCTTGTTTTGATTTTCTTTTTCCCCTAACAACAATTTTTAATATTCTTCTCTTTTAGCTTTCTTGCCTTAAGCTCATGATAATCTTTGTTCAACGTCAAGTGCATATCAAAGGCAATTTAAATATGCAGCCAAAATACTTCGTTTAAAAATAATTCGTCTTTTATTGACCCAAAAGTTAGTGTCCTTTAACAGTTTTATGCCTTTTAATGATTTTGCTGAAAATTTAAAAAAATTCTTGAATTATTTATGGTCTGGCAGATTTAAAGATGAAGTGTCATCATCTTAAAAGCTGTTGTTATTTTTGTTAGATTTTTATATTATAAATTGTGTTTCATATATTTTTGGAACTTAAGGTATATTTATCACAATATTCTATGATTTTTTCTGACTAATAAGGACAAGAGAATGGGGGTTTCTTATTTAAATTTATATTTATAGTCATAAGTTCAGTTGAAAAAAAAAAGAATGAAACCAAGCTTTTGGAAACTGGTAATACTAGGTCTATTGTTTCACATAGCCCCAATACAAAGCTTAATTTCAGTAAAAGCATTATAGAATATAATTGCCATAAATAATACTTTATCTTTAAAAAATTTGGCGTTACTTAGGTAATAGTGTACATTTCAATGTTTTGATATTATAAATAACCTCCAGGATTTAGATATGTGTGTGTGTACTAAAAATAGAATACATCAGATTTCATATACAACGAGCTAGATAGACAGAAATTTTTTAAAGTAAGAGGATTATTTTTGGTCACTTGATTTATAGTTTAAAGCTTATGTTTTTCTTACAAACATCAACATCGGTGCATATGAGGTGTGGGATATAAATATAACCATGATGATGACAAAGTGACATACGGTTAAAATTGTACACAGACAAAATTCACCCCTAAACAAACCTTTTTTCCTATGCGTAGCTGGTTTGGAAAATGCATTCTGCTTCGCTAGTATCGGTAAAAAAAAATTACTTTTCAATTAAAAAATCTCTTTGAAAAAAAACAATCGCCAATAAAATAAAAAGATATAAAATATTAATTTCTTTATTTGCATAAAATAAAAATTTTTTGAAATTTGAACTAGAGCCTGCCATTAACAGAACTGTGCTATTTAAGGTTATATTATATCATAAAGAAGTTCTTGGATAACCCAGTTGGTACTTAAATCCCCTAGAAACAAGTTTTTAAAGTATTTTTTTATATTCTTATACCCTAAAGGTAATATATAAAATTTTCTTGATACTTTTTTGCATATTATGAAGTGAGTAATTTAAAAACTTTCAATATTTTCATATGACCATAAATTGTTTTGTGGTTAAAAGAAAGAAAAAACTAAAATCCCAAAAGTTTTATTATAAATGCATAAAATTTGCTTAACATTATCACGCACTTCGCTGGGAAAAAAGGTTTCTGAAATGCATTTGCCTGATTAACCTTACAAGTATAATCAATTTTATAACGATGGATTTATTTTGCTAAACATGAATATAATAGTTGAGAAAAAAAATAAACATGTTTTAGGAACATATTTTTTTATAAAAATGCCTTTTATAAAGCTTAATAGAAGACAAAAACCCTTAAATCAATCAGAGTGGTTTTATAAACAATAAAAATGTCTTATACCTTAATCTTTAATATGTAAAACGCATGCAGCAACCCTAGCCCTTTGGGTGGTTGTTCACAAAAATTTTTAGATTAAATTTAAAAAAAAGTTTTTTGATAAAAGTTTTCTTACGTGTTAAAAACATTTCGTTTTTCGTTAACTTTTTAACTTGTTCCGAACACTTGTAACTAACACTTATATTTTAACAATGTTTTAAGTTATATTTCTCTACAGAAAATTACATTTCTACGACTTTATGTGTAATGCATTGTATATGAAAATTTTGAAAAGATTAAAAAATTGCATTTTTTCATGTTTGTACTAAGGTACGTATAAAGTACTTTAACTTTACACGTAATAACAATATATTTTCTAAACTTAATCCTTTTAAGTTCTAATAAACAGTTTTGGAAAAAATAGGTGAGTAAATAGTGTGATCAAAAAGTGATCAAAATATTTTTCCATAATTACTGCTCTGCTCGAAATAAATTCTGGGCAAAATATTTTTATAATTTTCCCTTTTCTTCCTGTCTTTCACCACAAATATCATTTCAACTGGATACAAATATCTAAATATGTGTTTGCTAATTTTCTTACATAAGTTTACGGTGTATAGGGTGTGACAATATAAGTGCTTTTTATTATTTTTTCATGAAAATTTATGATTGCTTTTGATAAAATGCTTAAACGATTAAAACACGTTGGCTTACTAAATATTTTTCAATAATAAATTTGCCACATCTCTACTTCATGACTGCCAAATATAAACTGAAACAACTAATATTTACCAAAATTGCAACAAAACAAAATAGCATACCTTGCCGGTGGACACCCAGTATTAAAATAATTATTATTACGGTAACTCAAAATTTAAACAAATTATATTGAATCATTTTTTAGGAATAGTTTTCCGTATATTTTGATATCTGCAAGCACAATATATTTACTTTTTAGGTCTCCAAGAATTAATTCCAAGGACAGAAAAATGGACAGACATAACCCAGTCTTAGTATCAATAGTAACTCTAGCAAGTAAAAGCGCTATGTTCTTAAATATCTACAAACGCAGGCGCTCACAGCATTCTTAACCTTATCCTTCATGTAGGCTCTCCAAGATAATATTACCACCTGGAATGACATCCAGGTATTTAGGTCTCTCTACCAATCTCAGTCAAAATTGTGAAGCACCAGCAGCTCAAACTCCACAACCTTGAAGTTTCTGGGCAATTGTCCTAGGGCCAAGCAGACAGATCGGATATAGCACCCTGCATAAGTTCTTCCCCATCACCTTCGCCAACACCGTGACGTCTGCATAGGTACTAAGTTTATTCTCTGTAAATCAAACCGACTAAGCATCTCGATGACCATCAAGATCCAAACTACTGAAAATAAAACCTTTCTGATATCACGCCCTCCTAAGAAGTTTATTTTCAAACAAGAGTTTATAATCATGTTTCAAACCCAATAAGAAAGATTTAAACCCCCATTTTCTTAAGTGTCATCCCAATAGCTACCACTGACACGTTATAAAGGCTCTCTAAATATCAAGGAATATAGCAAAGGTGTACTCCCAAGAGGATGGTTGGTCTAAATTCCTGGTGTTTATAAAAACCACCCTTGCATCTCTTCCCCTTAAAAAATATTAAAAAATATTATATTATAAACCGAGATATTCTATAACATCAGCGGGTAAATAACGTTCGATTACTGAAAGCTATTAACCGCAAAAACTCACTCAATTTTTTAATAAATATGTCTGCTTCCCTTTAAATTTTTCAAACAACCTACATGGAGTAACGTGAAACGAATTTTGGGATGATGGAGTGTAAAAAAAGCTAATGCTAGAAACATGAATGACAAAGTTTTAATACTCAGTAGTTTAAGTGGTAAAATAAAACCGAGAAAAATCAATAAAAACTTGGCGGTGGTTTTTTATTTCCACATATGAATGGCGAATATTTTATCTGGATTCTTAATTATTGAAAAAAGTGTTATATTTCGGATAACAAACATTCGATACGTAAAATCTCCGTTCATTGTATTAATCTTTGAAGCATAAAAATATCATAAACCATTGACTTAGGGGTAAATAAACAAAAATGGAAGGACTAATTCGGTTTTTTACACTATTTTCGGGAAACCTTTTACATTTTCTTAAGCCATCTTGTCTCTCTACAGCAACACCCACTCATATATTTCATTACGCTGTTGCGGTAGTTAGTTTTCTTTAAGCCACAGAATAAAATTTACCAAACTTGACAAAAACAATTCCGAGCAAATAAATGAAAATTATACTGACATTCTGGTGTGAGAGTATCTTGCAGTAGGGTTTGGTGGGTTTCAAGCAGTTGTTAAACAATATTTTGGTTAAAATTTTTTTCTTGAAATATATCTACAAAGAAGAAGAAACCTTAAATTACACACGAATGCTTAAGTTAAGTTAAGTTAAGTAAGTTATTGTTGGTGGCATTGTTGAAAGTCACATACTATAAAGATTCACTTTGAAACATTGTTGAACAGATTTATACTTGCACTAATGAACCATTATTCTGTTGCAAAACTGAAATGGAAAACTTCGAAGTTTCGCTATTCATTTTGTTTTCTTTGAGAATTTATGTTTTACCCTTCTACTATTTTGTTGCATAGATTTACTTCTCACTTTTGACATTTATTGGCAACATAAGGTAAAGTAAAGTAACGAACGTAAGTAAAGCAACTGCTTTTGTGAAATGTGTATGACAGTTTCAAACAATTGTGTGCAGCACAGAATTCCACGGGAGAAGGGTGTAAAAGAAAAGGATTAACTCAACTGTAACATGGCCAAAGAAATACCTGCTAATAGTAAATTGCAAAAAAAAAAACACAAAAATAAACTTTTCTTGAGCAGAAGTGAATTTTCTAATACAAAAATAAAATAAAAGAAAAACAAAGGAAAAAAGAAAAAAAAAGAAATTGAACAGAAATGAACTTTGGACAGAAGCGGTGGTTTAGGTAAAGGAAAACTATGTAGTAGAAAATTGGTTAGTATTAAAACCAAACACTTAACTTTTTCTTATTTAAGAGAATAAGTAAAAAACTCTTAGACAAAAGATAAAATAATAATAAGAAAAACATAATTGAAGAAAAATTTTTGCTCTCAATTTTTAATTATTTTTGAGCTAAAAAGAAAATATTTCCCATCAACAAAAAGTGTAGCGGGTTTTAAAAATGCCAGCTCAGCTACTTTCGAGATATTAATAATTTTGGTATTATTCTTCAACAAAAATTACTTTTTTAAAATTGAGCAAATCGACTAGCTCCTACCACATAAGGTCCTTGGATTAGGGCCAAGATTATAAAATTAGACAAGTAAGAAATTTATAGTTTGCTAATCCCGACCATATATGTACCTAGCTCTAACTTTATTTGATATTAAATATCAACATAGACAAAACTATATGTTTAGTCCAAGACCATCTTCCTCAAGATTGTCAAAACTTCTGTGTTAAGAAAAGTACTCCAACAATACATAATTAACAGGTGAAGAGCGATCTGCCAAATAGGGAGAAAAGGGCAAACACTGGTACAAGCACTACCAGTTCCGAAAAAGATCTTTTTTTGGAGTGCCTTTGATGAGAAAATCCAGATTATACTTCACCTAAGCAAGATCGTGGAGGCCAATCAATGTCACTATTTCTTGAAATAACTTGTTGTAGAAAAAAATTTAGCAATAATTCCTTTGTTATGCTGGCTGTATGCGATGTCGCACCATCTTGTTGATACCACATGTTAACCAAGGCCAAAGCATGCAGTTGTGACATTAAAAAGTGTTCAATCATATCACGATATAGCTCCCCATTGACAGTTACCATTACGCCGTTCTTAGTTTTAAAAAAGTAAGGTTAAATGATTCTCCCTGACCAAATTGCATACCAGATTGTCATTTGTAATGGATGCAAGGTTAGGTTAGGTTAGGTTGAACAGGCGGCTGCGGAAATGCTGAAGTAATAGTTGTGCAGCCCACTTGGGTCCGTTTCCTCGGTCCCTTTGTGATACCTGGGGAAGAGAAGAGAAGAAGAAAAAAATAAATTAGATTAGATAAATAGAGATAGATAATGGATGCACAGGTGACTGATGAATAATTTGAGGGTTTTCCATTGCTCAGAACCGATGAGTGCCTTGTCACTCATGATTTTTTCATGGAAATCGATATTGTCGTGGGGGAGCTGTAACATCCTATTGGCATATGTATGGCGACGTAAATGGTCTTCCAAAAGAAGCTCTTGTGCCAACTTAATCTTAAGTCAAAACAAATACAAATCTTTGTGTAAAATTGTGGCCAAAATTGTTTTTTGGTGACAAAACTCCTGAGCATGTCGCTGAATCGAGGTTGATGGATTGTTTTGGACACTTTGTTGAGAAGCAGTTATATTTTCAGCCAATCTTGCAAGATATTCCATGCTTCATCCTATCAGCTACGGTCCCTCTTTCTTCGAAATAATTCACTACATGATAAATAAAGCGTCTTGTTGACGTAACTTTCTCATTATCACAGTAATCAATAAATGATTTTGATAAAATGTTTTAACAGAAACGTTGGTTTTCTGATTACTTTTTCCGAAATAGATATGCCACGTATGTCCTTCACAACTGCCAAATATTAACTTTCAAGACTTATGTTCACCGAAGTTGCGGCAAAATTAAGTAGTATACCTTGCCGACGGACTCCCTGTATTTGACTTAGGACAACATCAAATACTTTATAAACGGATATGGTTGCATTTGAGTTACCACAAATAAAAGTACAATATTTTCAGGCACTTAAAATAGGATTTGAACATTAACTACAATTGTGTATGTGAAACATTAAATAAATAGGTTGACAAATCTATAACAACAGTGTACTAGTCTCAGGTGGAATATTAATAAAAATATTATTTTATTGTTACAAGACATAACGTTCATCTTTAGATTAACAAAACAAAAAGCTTTAGAAATACAAATATATTTTATCATATTCGTCCCTGCATTTTCTCAGTAAATTTCATAGGCATATTTTCACTCAACATTGGTGTAATTCATTAATCAAGTCACATAAATCATTTTTGCTTTATTTTGTGGCACACTCAGATTTGTTTACAAAACTTTGCGCCAACAAATCAAGGTAAAAAAGCTCATAACATAATCTTACGAAATATTTCATACTCAGAGCATGTGGGAAGATTTTTAACCAAAAGTTGAAACTTAATAATTAATTTTAAGCAACGTATGTACGCATATAGAGAATGTAAAATAAATTTTAATCTTTTACTTCAGCTATTTTGTAATTTTTCGTACAATATGAAGGAAATAATTTAAGCTGTGTAATTTGTTTTTTAAATCGTCTCCAATTAAAAATTACCTAAAATACCTCATAAAATATGAAACGATTTGTAATTTTTAGAAAACTTTTAAAATCCTTAAAAATTATGTTTTTTAATATATAAAAGAAACACTACACAAGAAAAGACGCTTTGAACTCGTTAGAAAATGTAATTTACCATAAAAGGATCTTTAATCAAAATTAAAAATATATAAAAAATTGTGTTCATATGTAGAATATAATATATGGTTGTATATTAATTTGAGAAACAGCACTTGCAAATATCAATTGTTCAGGATTTTTCACAATTTGCTAGCAGGAACAAGGCCAAATTTCTTCGCATCTGTATTGCTTTACTTTGCATTTTTAATAAAATGTTTTTATTTTTGAAACATTAAAAAGCAACGGTTCTTTTAGAATATCATAAGTTTCTATGTTTAAAAAATGCCACATAAAAATTTAAATAATTCTTTTGCATTAAATTTTGTTGCAAAGATTAGTTTCGAAAGATACGATATTTGTCACTTCTCTTACGAGGGCCATATGCCAGCTGTAAGTCCCTTCAGAGAAGTTGCAGCGAGATCATCAATAATAAATCAAATATTTACTAACTTACTTAGATGGATTTGCAGAAAGTTTGTTTTATTAGCCGAACTTAGAATCAATCTTCTGCGTTTCTTCTCCAATTTCTGACACAGAGTTTTGAGATGTCTTTCTCTACTTGAATTTTTCATCGGGGTTTCGGTCTTACCTTTCAACGTGATCCGTCACCAGCACGGATATTATCAGTGTTTTATAGAGTGTTGTTTGTCAGAAGACTGCTTTGATTTTAAATTGCTTACTTAGTCTAAAGTAGCATCTTTTAGTCAATATTGTTCGTATTTTAATCTAAAAACTGATGTTGTTGATTATATTAAAGTTGTAGTTTTTAATTTTCACTGTTTGCCCAAATCTGCTGGAAGTCTTGTGCTTTGATATCATCCACTTGGCTTTGGTTGATTCTTTCTCCACTCTCTCAAAAGTAGTAGTTACTGCTCGTACTATTTGTCCCAAGATGTCGATATCGTCAGCGTAACCAAAATACATGTGCTGTTTTGCGAAAGAAAAACCAGTTCTATTCACATTTGCATCTCGGATATTAAAATATCACACAGAAGATCGTCTCCCAGTCTGATACTCCTGTATAATCGCTCTTGCAGAGCTGTATTAGTTTCGCAGAGATACCTCACTTAGGCAGAGCTTGGAACACCTTTGAATGTATGGGGCTGTCAAAACCGATATAAAAGTCAACAAATAGATAATATCTGTCAATCTGTCTTTATTGGGTCTTTTTTCAGGATTTTATAAATTGTGTATATTTGGCCGATGGTGGATTTGCCTGAATATTGTTTGCCTTCTCCTACCGAAAAGTTTATGTATGGTATCTGCTTTTTTAGTTTTAAGTTCACATTTAAGTTTAAATTTTTTAACGTTACTTGCCCTTATTTTAAGAATATGGATCCTGTGATGGAATATGCTCCATCACAAAGTTTTTAATTCATATACAGATGTATTTTCACTGTTCAATACTTTGGCTACCTTTGTTAGGTGCTTTAATATTCTTTTAAGAAACTCGAAGTTTTTTTTTTCTGTAAGACCTATCTTCCTATACTCTGGTACATTTATAAAAAGTCTAAAATGAAAGGTAAGGAAAACAAGGTTAATTATATCGCTTGCTTCACGCTATTCGTGGTAAAAATTTTTGTCAAGTCTTAGGAAAAAGTAGGCAATGGTATCTCTTAAGGGTATTGTAGTAGTCCTACTGCAATACTTTTATACTTAATATAACAATAACTTTTTTAAATATTTCAATTCTACAATTACTTTAGAAATAAGATTTATTTGTTTTCAAGTTAAAAAAAATAAACATTAATAACAAAAATGTCTTATAATTAGTTTAGTTTAATTTAAACTCTTTTATGTGCTCTATAAAGGAATGGGAAAAACGACCTACATAACATTAAGTTATTTAATATGCGGCATTTAATGACAAAGCAAACACTCAAATCCATAGGCACATACACACATACATACATGGGTGTATTACACATGCTTTTAAATTTGGAACTTAAAAAAAATGCTCCGGAAATACATTACGTGCTTGTTGTTATATTTTTAAAAAGTTTTCATTGTTTGAACCTTCCTCAATTTACTCTTGTTTTATTGTATAATTTCTGTGTTTTTTTACTCTCTATTATATGGTTAAAATCTTTTGGTTGTTTTTATACAGGTACTTTCAATAATAAGCTAAAATACCTTTAAACATGCTTTTAACGTTTAACTACATGGATTTAGATTTATTTATTGTTTACTAAAACGTGTATTAGGTAGGTCCTTCATCTTATATTGGTTTTTTCTTATAAAAACCAACGTTCCATTTTTCTATTCCTTAATATATAGATGCTATAAATAATACTAGTTAAACAAGTAGTTTTTAACGTCTTAGCTATGGTTTATTTTTTTATGCTTGTATTCAAAAACAATATTGCGAACTACTAAACGTATGATTAACATTTAATGTGGAATCACTACTCATACGTCGCTATTGCAAAAGCTTTTAAAATTTCAACCAAATAATTTTATTTACCAAATAACTTTATTTACAAGTATTTTGTTGCTTTAGCAGATTTTTTTATATTTATTTTACTAATACAATTTCAGTATTAAAATTCTGGTAAAAAATTGTTTAAAAAGAACAAATTTTAATTCAATCTCCAAATTTTAGCTAATAGAAAACACGAAAAATCGTAACTAGAAATTGCACTACACTCGGCCTATATCGAAATTTTTTAATTTTTTAATTTCTTAGCTATTACAATTTAATAATAGTTTTTATGCCGAACAATCAGAAATTATAAAAAAATATTTTTTTTAACAAAATTTTTGAGGCCATACCTAATAAATTAAGGCATTAATATAAACGTAGTGGCCGCTGAAGCAGTTAGACCAATAGAAATTCCTTTTTCAAAGAAACTAATAAATTTTAATGAATTTCCGTCTGTTGCTTGCCCTTTTCTTGCTACTAATTCATTCCTTTTGATATACACTTCTAAAGTGTATTAAGTCAAGTGTTTCACTTTATAACTGATTGTATTTATGAGCCGGAATTTGTTTGCATTTGGTTTTGAAGGGTATATTAAACAGAAGCCTACTGTGGAAGCAAATACTAAAGGCAATAATAGCAAGATGATATTGTTAACGGCATAAGAAGTTTTAGATGTTGTGTGCAGCATAGAAATAAGTAAATGGTTTTTTTAAATGATAATTAAAAATCATAAAATTTAAATAATGTTAAAAATTTTTTTTTTTTACCGTTTTAATTTAATTTTTTTCTAAATATCTTTGTTTATGGAAATTGGTCATATATAATCCCTTAGAAATTTTTTGCTTAATGTATTCGTTGTAAAAAATTTATTAAACAATTGAAATAATGTAAAAAAAACTACAAAGCTTCATATTGAACATAATTTTTTCTCTTGTTTTACAAAAAGTAAAAAAGGGTGAAGTTTGATTAATTTAGAACTTTTAATAGCGGGAAAAGACTAATAACGTACATTTGCAGAGAAGTATGTTATAAATGTTGTATTCCATTTTAGAGTTGCGTTACTTTTTATGATAAAATATTAAAAAAAAATTTAAAAATTAGATTTAAAAACATCTTTTAGTTTGAGTAGGAATTAAGCTATTTTAACAACACCTGACTTTCCATCTAAGACTCATTTGTATAGTGTAATAAAATATCTGTCCTTATATGTTAATATTTTTGTCTTATTTTATTTTAAAATGTAACATATTCTATTTTCCAACTATTTAAAGTCTGAGTTTTAAATATAAATATCTAAAAATTACCGGAATAAATACCTATTGTTCTACTGCCATACACTTTAAACCACTTAATTATAAAAGTAGTTAACTTAAACAAATTCCTAAGATGTAATGGAGTATAAAAAATAAAAAAATAAAACTGTTTTTTGACACTAATAAAAATTGTAACTAAGTTTTTACACTAAACTCAGATAGGAGCTCAGATGGTATAAATGCAGCTTAACAGAGCTCTTTGTTTTGTGAAAAAATTAAAATGACCTTCAGATATAACGAAACATACAACAATAAAAACCGTTTTGACTTGGCTAACGAAATTGTTAAGTTCTGCATATTGTTCGAGTCTTTTAACTCAAATTAGGATATGGACAAATGAAGATGTATTTTCGGCTGTTTTTACAATTATAATTTCAGTTTTTCCTCTAAGTAATTTTAAAATTTTATCGAAAATTCTATCTGCAAAAATCAAAATTTTATGTAAATTTAAAACCAGAATTTTAGCTTTGAAAGAAATTATTAACAAATTTAGCGTAACGTTACGCACTTTTAAAAGTTTATATATATGACTTAATTTTTGCTCAAAAAAACTATTTTTCTTATGAAATTTTTTATTGCACAACTGCTTTTGGGAATATTAACAATAAAAATAACATGTCATTAAATTAAACGAAGCTTGAGAAAGCAAGAACCTCAGATTTGTAGCCCCATATTTTGTCATTCCAATTTAAATATGCTTCCAACACTTAAATTTAATTAAGTTAAGATATTTAATTTTTTTAAATACAGTAGAAAAAATTAGTTGTTTAACTTTTAATTTTTTGATCAAAGTAAACTTTTATCCAGGAATCAAGTACATGCCATTGTCAACCATTAAAAAATAAATAGATTTGGTTCATATTAGTATTAACAAAGAAAATTTAAAAATGCAGATTTTAATTATACACAGCTCCAAAACCTTTTAAAACAGTTTTATTTAATAAAAAAAAATAATGTTTTACTCGATTGTATTACTTACATAATGTTATTTCAGGGATCTGTAAAATGAATGCCTGGGGATAAATTTTCTTTCTGCAATAAAATGGGGACTTTTTGCTTGGTTTTGTCATATTAAAACACTTGCCACACCGTCCACTTCAAGGTACCAACCAGTAAAACGTAAGTTTAGGTAAGGCAGGATTAGTTAAGATGCAGGTTGTGATGATTCACCGTGCATATCTATAAAGTAAAAATAAGTACAATAAAACAACAAGTTTACGTTTAAAAAAATGTTTAAAAGAATCGGCTGAGAAATCAATGCAAGTAACGTGAGACCCCCTCTCATTAACCTAGCCACTTAGTTTCCAGGACGTGTTCGAGCTTGGAACTTTTTATTTGTAAAATTTTTTACCCAACTCCTAACACCAATGGTTTTATAATCTTCGGTAATGCTAAGCAACATGACGTATTATTTCCAGTTCTTCTTTGCCTTAAAACATTCTAAATTTATCTGTGGTTCCACTCATTATGTCCTTAACAATACTAGTGTTTGTCTGTTGACCTTAAACCCGCCCTTTAAGCCCTAGTGACCCTACAGACACTGTACTTCTTCAATCTATATTCGTTATGTAAAGCTTACATATAGCCTTCCCATAACAGTGTCCTACTGATGGTCTTACAGCTTCCTGCTTACATGTCAACTTAAGGACTAAGCCAATTTCATTATCATTTATGTCAAAAGGAAACGCCTTAACTTCCTCTAGCCAATAATACAAGTTATTTTCAATCTAGTCTTGACACAATGCACTTTAAGGCCCTCAGTGGTTATGATCAGTAATGTTATTTGAAACCCAATCTTCGTGGCCTTGTAGTTTATACTAAGTCCCATATCCGTCATCTCTTTATATTATGCCTTGTGGAATCTTAAAAACCTACTAGCCTTGACAGGTTACCTTAAACATTATCTCCTTTTTAATTGGTTTTCTATTACCCCACCTTCTGTGATTTGTGTTTGCATCCATTAGCCAGGTTTACCTTCCTAATTTATCACAAGCCCGTCAAGCTTTTCACGTCACTGACCAGGGGATTTATTTTTAAAGGGATATGTGTGCTAAACCCAGTGCTACTATTGCTCTACCTTTTGCGTTTTTTCACCTGTGCTGAAAGAAAAAATTATGTTCCCCTAGTAAATATATATTCTAACCTTACCTTCAACAGGTATGGCAAACAAATACTACCTGCTAACACCTAATCTACTAATCTTTAAAACTACCGTTCTCTTGAATTTGACAAGGTGGGCTTCCAGTTCAATTTAAGCTGTCTCACTAAGGTGCAGGTATATTTACACGTTTTTTGGTTTAAAGATTTACCAGATCTAGGTACCAAGACCAAGCTGGGATACACCCGCAAAAAAAAGGAAGCAATAAAATTTAGAAGTTAATAAAATAAAGGAGATTTTGAAGATTTTAACTCTAGATGCATTTCAAATGTATATCTTAAATAATTAATGAGTAAAAATATCAACTGTTGGTTGTACTTTATGGCAAAAAATATTTAATCGGCTTACTAACGAAGTCTCTCTTTGTGTAAAGGGTTTCTTTTAATTTTATTACAACTTCTTAAGAAAAATTTTAAAAAAAGTGATTTAATATAGTGAATACAATCTTGAAAACCCCGTTTTTATCTCACTAAAATTTGTCCTTTAAAATATAATTTTGCATGAATTCTGTATGTGCACAAAATTTTAAGTCATATTTACTCGACTGTTGTCATCATTTTGTATTGTTGATTGTCTTTAGGAAGTATCAATTATCTTGAATAATTTATTAAATTCAAATGGGAAGGATAAACAGTACATCTGTGCACATTATTTGTGAAGCTACATACATATGTGTATATGTATGTATATATGTGTATTTACATACACGCATACGTACGTATGCACACATAATTTAACAGAGTTTGCAATTTAGCTTTAAAAATTCAAATTATTTTCTTATTGGTGCATGCGTTTATCGCAGCATTTTACTGATTTGAAATTCATAACATGCACAAGACAATGTATTGCTGACAAACTTTAAATTAAAGTCATTAGAAGCAAATAAATATCCATTTATTTTTGTTTAAATTGTCATCAATACGGAAGGAAATCCATAAAATTTCATCATTTATTAATGGCGACATTAGCATTCACTACAATCACATACACACTTATATAAGTATGAAAGGCAAATATTAATTCATATGTTTGTGCAATTGTATTTTACTTTCTCATATTCGCATCCATAAATATGCGAGATTTTAATGAGAGTATCAACAGTAGAATTGTATAGTCTTTTATCATCGTCAATATTAACGCGCGTCCGCGAAAACTAACAGCAGCATTCACAACATGATTTTGATTATAATTTTCAATAATAATTTAATTTAAATTTAGTGGATATGGTAAAAGGATCCTGTGATGCCCAACGAGAGAACATGATTTAAGAAAAAAAATAAGTGATTTTTCATTGCGGTGGTTAAGCACTAAAAAATTGTTGACAGCAAGCAGTATATCAATTGAGTTTTTTGCATACTTTGCTGTCATTGTTTTGACTTTATTTCTTACTTTTATTGTAAACATGTAAGTAAAGAAATTAGTGTTCGATTCCCAGAGACCAACTTGGCCATGTTTGATTTTAAATTTTTATTAAACCGTTGTTTTTTATACTGTAGCTATTGTTGTATTGACACATTTTAAAATAACGAGGATTTAAAATGTTATTGCCTAACCTAAATACATCAATTACATATGCACGTGATATTGCTGCTGAATTTATGAAAAGCTTTTGAAATGCAAAGGCAAAAAGAAACGTATGAACGTACGTATTGTCAATGTGATTCAAAACCTAATGATATATGTGTGAAATATTAAAGAAACTACTTGAATTGTCTTGTGTTCTTATTTCTAAGTGAGTTCTGATTCACCGTTTTATTTTTTTCAAATTGCCAAACATACTAAAAAAATTAACTTAAGGTAATTCAACAATATGCTATATATTTGTAAATTATTTTTAAAAATAAAAATGGTTTATAAAGCAGAATGTTAATAAGCAATTTACCTTTTTTGCCCTTTTTAATCTGAGAATTTTGTAACGCGTGCTTAATATTTTATTAGTTTAAAAGGGAAAATTATAAAAAAATTTTGAAGTGCAATTGTTAATTAAACAAGTAAGAGCGCTATATTCGGCTGTGCCGAATCTTATATACCCTTCACATTGGTCTTTAAATATACCCAGCCGAGTAATTTTGTACTACAAACAATATAATAAAAAACCTTGTGCGAGTTTTAAAGTTCATAGAAAAAATAACAAAATTTTAACGTTCGTATGAATAATAGAAATAGATGAAGAAGATTTGAGGTCGAGAGTTTTAAAAGTTTTCGACATTATTCATATTTAAAGGTTAATAAAACTTGTTAAATGTTCTAGTCCCCCTGCTCTTCTCCAACTTTTTCTCCAAAATAAATGAATTATTTGATTATTGCTTTTTGTAGAATATTCGAAGTCGATAGCTGTAATAGAGTTTCAGAAGTAGCGTATCGAAAATTTTATAAAAATTGTTAATTTGTATGGGAGCTACCCCTTCTTCACCCCCCCATCCGAAAATTTTTTTCTTCAGAGCGTAGCCCTTGATGTCCAATCACTTTTTGTAGAACATTTGATTTCGATATCTGTTATAGTTTCCGAGTTATAGCGTATCGAAAATTTCATACAAATCGTTAATTTGTATGGGAGCTACCCCTTTTTTTGCCCCCACTCAATAAAATTTTTTCTTTAAAGCGTAGGCCTTTTTGCCCAATTACTTTTTGTAGAACATTTCATTTCGATATCTGTTATAGTTTCCGAGATATAGCGTTTCGAATATTTCATAAAAATTGTTAATTTGTATGGAAGCTACCCCTTTTTTTGCCCCCACTCAAAAAATTTTTTCTTTAAAGTGTAGGTCTTTGCGTACAATTGCTTTTTGTAGAACATTTTTAGTCGATATCTGTTATAGTTTCCGAGATATAGCGCATAAAATATTTTACCACATTTGTGCAATTGTAGGAAAAATACCCCTTCCCCTGGTCCTATCTGAAAAAAATTTTTACATTAATTAGGTCCCTTCTTGAGGAGTATCCGTGCCAAGTTTTGTGGCAAGAGTGGCTATACTTACTGAGATATACAGGGATATATGCACGGATTTTGTCCTTCAAAAATGGGTTACTCTGGGTTTTCGCTTATATCTCGGTCAATAGTGAACCGATTTTGCTGATTTTAAATAGCGATTGTTAGCAGGATATTTCTGATCGTTTGACACCATTAACTGATCTGTATCTTTTTATTTGACTCCGGAAACTTGATTTCAACAGACGGACAGACGGACAGACGGACAACGCTAAATCGGCTTCCCTATCTATAAGGATCCAGAATATATGTACTTTATGGGGTCGCAAATGAATAATAAAGAAATTACAAACGGAATGACAAAGTGATATATACCCTATCACTATGTGAAGGGTATAAAAATGTAACAAATTTTATTCCCAAAAACAAACTCACAAGATTTATTTTATATTTGTATGCCAGAATTCGATTGAAACTCTGTTTGAAAAAAGTTATCATTTTTATATAAAGTCATTAACACATATCAAAAATTCTATAAAAAATTTCAGAAAAAAAGAAATTAAATAACAATAAAAAATTTTAAAACTATTAAAACACTTAATGAAAAGTCACGGTTGCGTATGAGTTATTTTAATTTCTCAATTTTCAGGCTGGCAATTAAATCCCTGCGAACGTTTTGCCTAACTAGTAATTTAAGCGGACTTGAAAATGCAGGGGCCAAATTGTCGCATTCGATTCGAATCGAAATTAAAAAATTCTTATTAGAATTCCTATATTGAAAGCATTGACAACTCGATCAATCGAATGAAATTTCGAATCGAATGCGACGATTTGGCCCCAGATTAAACATTTTAAATGCGGTTTTACCTTTAAGGCGAATTTAAGACAGTCTGTCAAAAGTTTGTTTAAAAATCTTTCCTTAGTCAGAAAAAACATTAAAGCAGGAAAGCATTATGACAACAGTATGCATTTAGAGTAATCGGTCGTCTTCACTCGTTTAAAGGTGTTTCAAGCCTTGTCTGAACTATGTAACTCTGCAAAACTAAAACGCCTTTGCGGAGTAGCCCTAAATGGCATACAATTCTTAGTTAACACTTCGACGACCAGAAGCATACATAACTGCTAAGAGGCTTTTGCATCATAGTTAAAAATTCCATATACGATATTTAAATAAAAAATTAAATTCTTAACTTTAAAACGTGTGTTTTCTTCCTGAGTAGTTTTATTTTTTTTTTTTTTTGTTACATGTTTGTTTTTGACCGCTGATAATAAAAAAAGGTCAATTTAACAAAATCTAATTTGTTGGATCTCGGTCTTGTTTCACAGCTAATCACTTTTAGA
Organism: Melanophora roralis; assembly: GCA_963583895.1. Classification (NCBI taxonomy): domain Eukaryota; kingdom Metazoa; phylum Arthropoda; class Insecta; order Diptera; family Rhinophoridae; genus Melanophora; species Melanophora roralis. The sequence continues at coordinate 23,357,503 of OY757189.1, read as the reverse complement.
AGAAGAATTTTTTATAATCGTTGATAACAGGACGACTAGTAGACTCGGTGCATATTTAAACACAAACCCAACATCAGTTTTGAGACAATAGATGCTCCTTAAGCTATGTTTAGCAATGAATTATATAATTTCTGGTAACATTAGCATTAGCTCTATTTACACATTAATTATTTATGCCATTCTACTAATAAAAAATTTGCATTAACAGATTGAATTCTCATATGCCAATAAATTTGCTGTAATTTTTTCTGTGCAAAAATTTTCAAATAAATCAATAAATAATAATTTAAATTGGTATATATTAAAGTGTTAATACTAAAACACATTAATATAATAAAACCAACAAACATGCTAATACTTTTATAAATGAAAACCACTTATTGAGCAATACGCATCTATTTACATAAGCTTTTTTAAGGTCAAACAAAAAAAGAAAATAAAAAGTATAATAAAATTTTTATTGGAAAAAATTCTCCTTTTTTTTTGTTACTAAAAAGTTTTTATTGCAAGATTTACTGCAGCAGCTTATGAAAGAAATTTTTTATTTCTTTTTTTTTCTTTTTGCCTATATTTTATTAAAAAAAAATTTGAAAAACAATTGTATTAAGTGCTGAGTTTATTTCATGGCGAAATATTTGTAACAGGTCATAAAAATGTTTGTATTAATGTCATTGAGAATTAAAGGGAAAGAGTGACTGGAAAAACAAATAAATAAACACAATCATTGTTAAAAAGTTGCAAATGAATTATTATTTTATTACGGGGCAAAAAAATTGTTTTCCAAATATTTGGATTCTTTTATTCAGAATTTTTTGGGATCTTGTTTTTAACAATTGTTTTATTTTATTTAGCTTCTTAAATTTTTTTTAAATTTTATGCTTCCAGATTATTAACCCCAATATATGCAAAAATATACTAAAAATGTTAAAAAAGTACTGATATTTGACCACAATCTGGGTAAACAGTTCTTGATTTAATTTTTCAAGACTCATTATATCAAAAAATGCAAAAATTGTTAAAAATGTCATAGAAGTACTCTTATTAAAACTTTAAATTTGAGTTATAATCTCAAAAATTAAAATGCATTAAAAATTGTCCAAAAGTAATTTTTAAACACTTAGTTGACTTCAACCGGGGTTTTAAGTCCTTATATCTACATTTCCAGACTCTTATAAAGGTACTTTTTGTTCACTTGGTTGACTCTTTACTTTAATTTGGGTTAAATGGATATAATTTCATATTTCTAAAATACGCAAATGTAAAAAGCTCTTTTAGTATACTTAATTGACTTTTGACTTAAACGTGGGTTATTAGTCCTTGATTACGTATTTCGAGACTAGTAATCCTTAAAAAGGCAACCAAATACCAACAATTGTGAAAAAATTATCACTTTATTGACTTTCGACCACAATCTGGCTTGACAGACTTTAATTTAATATTTTTAGAATCATAAAGTTACAAAAATTATTAATTAATTTCTGACCTGAACCTATATCCACAGTCCTTTATTTGATATTTTTTTACTCAAAATCCCACAATATACAAAAGAGTACCAAAACACCCTTTTTCTGCCTCTAAGGGTCCAAAATTTAAAAAGAACCATTAACATATTCATATTTTTGGTGACCTGTCGAACATAATTTAAATTATGTTTCTGTATTTATTGGTTCAGTAGTTACAAAAGGTACCTAAAAGTACCAATATATATTTTTTGGCTTTTTTTAATCCTTAAAGGGTATAAAATTTGATGCCTGTCGAATGCACTTCAAATTGTATTTCTTTCTTTATTCGACTATGGCACTATAAAAATTTAAGTTTAAACACTTTGTTCCCCTTAGCGTCAAAATTTTCAAAAAGTTTCCAGATACGGATCAACTTAATTTTTTTTTTTTAATACAATACCTTATAAGTTTTGTTTCTATCTTATACAGCTTAAGAGATATTTACATATTGATTTTTACAATTTGGCCGAGTTTAGCCATCTAAGGGTACAAATTTCCCAAAATCAAATCTTAGAGGATGTATACATCAAAAGAGGTACAAACAGTCTTAATTTCAAGTCTAGTAATTAGGCCCTTATTATTTAAATTTTTTGATTTGACGAAAAATATTAATTTAAAAAGAAACATAAAAAAAATTATGATTTCTATCCAAGACGTCTGGCTATAAAAACCACACAAATCACACATTAATAACAGTTTAAAAAATGTTACACAGTTGTTTTTCTTCATAATTTTACTGAATTAAATCAAATCTCTCCAATAAAAAATTTATTTTTATCACAACGCTATTAGGAATGAATTTCATTGGAAAAAAGTAATAAAAATAAAATAAAAATAAAAAACCATCATTTTTTTACAGACACCCTACAAAATTTAATTTTTTAACAAATATTATTAGGGACCAAACTTTTGTTTTCGAAAAACCGCATATTTTTGATATAGAATAAAACATTATTTAAATAAAAGTGATTCTTTGTTCTTATTCTAATAAATTTTTTAAATGACAAATATAGCAAAACAATAATTAACCTTCTTTAAGGCATCAAAATTTCAATCAAAAAAGATTTAAAAAACAAAACTACAATAAACTCTAAATTACCATATATTCAAGGCAATTATTATTTTGTATTTTTAAACAGCAGAAATTAAGAGCACCATTATAACTTTGTAAAAGGTTAATTAAATGAACTTATAATACAAAATCTATTTTATAAACCTCATATAAAAAAAATAATTTTTAAGTTTCCCTCCTATTGATTATTTCATATCTATTTTTCTCAGAATATTATTAAATGTTTTCAAAACAATGGTAAGGATAGGTTTACTAATTTGCAAACCAGAAAACAGTGACAATAGCGTTTGGCTTTACCATGTTAATTTTTGTGTTGTAAATACCGTTTTAACAACTTCAACAAAACAAGAAATTATTAACGCAAAATTAAGCACAACCTCAACTAAGCCTGACCATAAGCCATATTTGCCATTTTAAACAATAATGCGCACAATTACACGCAATCGATTGGAATATGGAAGCAATTCCATATTTTTTCTCATTTTTGGCATATTTTTAAACCACTGGGTACTGTTAAGACTATTGAAATGAATGCAGTCGCAGCTTCAGTTGTAAATAAAAGACAAATGCATAAATACAAGTTAAATGGTAAAAATTTTTAGAAGATATTAAATGAGAGGGAAAATAAATTGACAACAACTAACCGATCGACAGGCACATTACCGATACTTATTTTTGTACAAAAGTTTATCAAAATGAATTCATTTGTAATAACACAGTAGAGGAGCAAAAATATTAAGGAAAAAAGCGAAACTTGGCAGTTCCATTATAATTTAACAAATTAATTGATTAATTTAAATGACCCTTATTCGGTCGTATTGAAAACATAGGCCTGGCAAGGTTTTTCAAAATGTTATCAGATAATAACTTTATCTTTAATGCAGTCTGCTACATTAATTTAAACGATTATCGACAAGATAACCAACGCAATGGTTTTGTTGGCCTCGATGACACCGAAAGTGGCGATTAATTCATGGGAGCGTAATTTAAATTTTTTTGAAATTTTTTTTCAAATCGTTAAATATGCATAAAAAGGCATATTATGAAAAAAAAATACACGAAAAAAAAATTTTTTTACGATTTTATAGACATTTTTATTTTTCGGAAAATTCTGGTTTGTTTCAGAATTTTCGCCGTTATTTTAAAATAGAAATTGATTTTTTTAAAAAATGAGAAGCAAACAAAAGCTTATATTATCTTATTTCCTAAAAATAAATATATATTTTGCATAAATATGAATAAAAGTTTAATTTAAAGTCTGAATTTGGGTTTTGAAGGATTTCGAGAATTTAATAACTTTTTTAAAAAAGTAACGAAATAATTTTTTTTTAATATTTTTTGTTTATCAATAATTTTCAAACACTTAAAAAGTTTATCCTCACCTTCATCATCATAATCTTCGCTATCATTACTTTCTCTATCATGTATTTCTTGAGAAATAATAGGCGATTGCAAAAGCTGTAGTTCGGAATTTGATAATTTTTGCTTTTCTTTCCGCTCACTTTGTTTATTAATACTAGATATGAATGGATTTGAACTGAGAAAAAATCTATTTAGACTTTCTTCGGCTGCATTTGCGAGTAAAGTGTTCCCTGTATTTTTAAAATACTTTTTTCTGGCTACCTGAGCTTCTTTAGAAAGTTCTCCAATCGGCCAAAGGGCATATTTTATGATTTCGGGACCATGAAATAAAAATGTATGTATTGTAGGAGTCATACAAAACCATTTTAGCACTCTCGTGAATAAGGATGGCTGAAACTTGTTCACGCACCTATCTCCGACAACATAAACAACAATAGTAAGCATTGAACGAACGTTAGTTTTGCTAAATGCATGACTTTGAAAAAACACGACTTCAAGCAGAAAAATGTTAGTAGCAAAAAATGGTGCTACAAAAGTCTTTTGTAATATCAAGCTAACACACAAAAAAATAATAGAGGCTAAATTGACTAAGCTTCGTTAGTTAATTTCTTTTTGTATGAACAGAAAAAACTAAGTTTTACTAACTAAATCAAATAGATGATTTGAAATCCCATTTTACAAAAAATCCAAGCTAGCGTTACTAAGCGAATTAGGTATCGTCTTCGAAATTATTTTTTAATGTTTTTTTATATTTATTTGGTTGTCAATGTAAAAAATGTTTCAGAATTTATATAAAATAATATAATAAAAAAATGTGAAATTGGATTTTTTTAGGACATTCAGAAGCAATTAATAGAGATGATTTAACAAGTAAGTAATTTAACACATTTGTTGTTCTTCGAGGTTTTTAAATAAATATTTTTTTTGTCAACAGAACTCTTTCCTGTAACCAGTTCAAGAAGCATTCATATTCTTAGGGCAAGTTTGGCTCCTCAAAACTCAAACCTTGTTTCTCTGCTGCCGCAAATAGGAAATTAAAAATTTCCTTTGGAGTCCGCTCATAGCATTGCTCTCAGGTATGTTCCATAGGTTAATTTTGTTTCGACGGTACCAAAAAATTTAAAAAAAAAATTGGCATTTAACCATGGAAGTTTTTTTTAAGTTTTAAAGTCTTTTTTGCGTTTCGAAACAAAATAACCTCTTGAATATACCTGCATAAAATACAAATAAATGTATAATATGCGTAAGTTCATATTTTGCTTGAATTTTTTAATAAAATATTGTGAATCAAAATAAAAAATTTTTTATTTGGTTTGGAGATTAGCTAATTTAAAAAAGGGTAGATTTTTCTAAAGTTTTAAGGGTAATTTACTTTGCTATCGTTGTCAGTTTAATAAAGTTTGTAAGTAACTTTGACTAATTTTTGTGTTGATTTTTCGTACATAGGAACCAACTAAAATTTAAGGCATATTACCTTAGCAACATAGTTACTGCCATTCTACCCTGAATTTATACCAAGTTTTTAGGAAATATAACCTATAGAATTTTTTGTGTGAAGATTTCATACTTTTAAAAAATATAAGATTTAAAACCCAACCTTAACTAACTTAGAAGTTATGGTTCACGAAACATCAAAAATAGGCCAATTTTGGACCTTTTTTTTTAAAAAGTATTTTTGACGATTTAAAAAAACACTAAATCATTTTTGTATACTTTAATACCTAAAGGTAAAGGCTTCATTCTTAAAAAAACACTTTGTTAACGTTAAATTTGGAAATTACGGACTTGTTTAATGCAAAATTTTACTTTTTCGCTTTTTAAAAAAATTGCAAAAAATTTTTTACTTTGACACGCCACTACACTCAAAAAATTATTACAGTAACTGACTGTAAGTTACTTAGGAAGTATTCCATAAAGTTGGTTTTAAATGAAAAAACAGTTTGATTTTAATGCAATATTTTATTTAACTGATTTGAAGGGTTATTCAAAGCTTCAGCTTAACAGAAAAACTGATTTTCAGTTAAAGTTATTTTTGTCAGTTATTTTTTGGTAATATTTTACTTTGTTATTTTTTTCTGATAGTTTGTGTTTTGCTGTAAATGACAGAAAATCAAGTTAATTTTAGACGAATATGTAAGTTAATTATTTGACGTCTGAATTTAAATTAAATATTTTGTTAGTTTTAATGAATATCTTGTTGGACGGTTTTTAAATGAATATCCAGTTATTTTAAATAGATTTCCAGTTGGTTTTACCTTAATAATTTTTTGAGTGTACGGAGTCAGCTGACAAGATAGATGCTTAAAAGTTTACATAGTGATGTAGAATTGTATTTAGTTTTATCTGATACCAAATACAAATACAAAAACTGAATTCTAAAAATTCAATTAAGAGTCACTTTCGAACCATTTCAACCCAACGTGCCTCGTATACAACTGTATAAGTTTTTATGGTATTTTCATCAACGAATTATTTTATCTTCTATAAAAAAGTTCTCCAAGAAAAACGATGACGTCCCAAAGGTACTTAAGAAATAGACCCAACATCACTATAAACTGGCGCTCAGTGCGGTCTGCTTCCTAACATAGATTTTTATATTCAGCCTAGAAAACGCTACATTCACTTAGAAATCCGAACGGATCTTCTATATCGAACTGACTTGCCCCTTTGCCTACATCTGTTTCAATCCATCAGTGACAATTGCGTGCCTCCAGAAATTGTTTCACTCCTTTTTCAGTTCCCCTAAAACACTATTAAGGGTAAAATTTTAAAGTTGAGGCTCGCGACTTAATAGCCAAGTACGCCAGGGTATCTTGTTCTTCTTACCAGGAGCACAGGATCTAATATTATATTAGCTGTTAATTGTTAAAAGCTAAAATGATTGGTGTCCTCACTTTTAGATTATGTTTTGTATTTCTACAAGTTATAAATATGAAAGTACAAGTAAAGATTCAGAATTAATAAGGTTTAGTTCAAAGGGCCCTTAGGCCCATTTGTTTTATTGTGCACACTCGTTGCCCATATCCATATCCACAATCTATTAAAAGTTTTAACATTCATCCGTGCCCTATGAACACTTTCTATCCAATACTTCACGTAGGCCTTCGGCGAAATACAAAATCATGATTTTTTTTTAAAATTTTCTAGTTCAAAATTTCATAAGAAGTTGACAAACTGAAAAACCGAATATTTACATCAAACACTTTTTATATATTTTCAGTTGCTGCTAAAATATTCTGCTCTTTTTTCAAAGCCGTAGTACTTACTTTTTTTTGTTGCATTTTTTGAATAAATTATGCAGAAATTAACATATGTTTCTTGTACAATAATTTGCATTTCCGCAATAACTCAAGCATGAAATGTTGAAGTGTAACTTTTACTGACTCTAACTTAATAAGCACATTGTGGTTGCACTCTGGTCAGCTTCAAATTACTTAAAATTCAAATTTTTTTCTAACAAAACGATGAAGGTAGTGAAAATAAACTTACCTGTAAATGGGTTTGTATATGAGTATATTGGTGTGTAGTTTGTGGTGCTTCGGTTAACCTTTTTGTAAAGTTCGAATAATGTTAAGAATAAATTTGTGAAAAAAAAAATAATGAAAAATGTATTTTTCAAAATATAAACGTAACTTCTTTTCTATTATTTGGCTCTGTGCATATTTCAACTTAGTTGATATTTAAGAAGTTACAAAAACAAAAAGTTAAGTTTTTGAAATATGGCATATCATTTCAAATTAAATATTCAAACTATATTTTCATAGCAATGCAAAAGTATTGCATTGATGCTAGAACATACTAGGAAGGAATTCTAAATTATGTTTGTTGAAGACAAAGGACATTTTTCTTAATAAACCTTTTTAACTACATTATAAGAATATCTTAAAAAATATACATCAAAAAAAGTGTCCCTAGATGTAAAGTCCTGACCAAACGATTGGTTGTTTTACTTTAACTACCAAACAAGCTAATATGCAACATTATTGAGCGCATTTATCCAACTACAAAAAAATCCATAAAAGGCTTACAATGATTTAAAATATTATTCAAGATTTGAACTCACTTATGGCCTAATTGCGTAAAACCCAACGCATAATAACGCTAAAAATTGTATGGAAAAAATTTAAATTTGAAAACTTTTCCATACATTTTGTTTTTCTTTTAGGGCGTTGCGTTTAAGGAAATAAGGGGGTTAGTTTTTACAGAGTTTGCTGTAGGTTAATTGGTTCTTAAACTAACCCAATAAGGCCCTGCGTTGCGTTTTTGCAACATTCACTTTAACTACCCCACATACCTATTTAGATAAGTTTATATATACAACAAGTATAAGAAAATATAGTTTAGGTAAATATTGACTATGAGGATTTTCATATAAGGATTTTTAATATTTTATATATTTAAAGATCAATTATTTTGTATTTTTGCAAATAATTCTAAAGAAATAGTAATATTAAATATTTCGCTAAGGGATTTTTTATATAAGAAGCTAAGGTATTAGTAATATAATAATTATATAAATATTCAACCTTTTAAGTTTCTTCTATGATATTTGTGAGCGACAATATGTATGATGCGAAAACGATATAAAATTTGTCATATTTTAAAGATTTGATAATTTTTTTGCACACAAATATGTAGAGAGTAGTAAACACTATAACCAAATGGAGGAGAACAACTTTCATTGATCAAAGATTTCTCCAAATTTTAAAATTTAAGGGACAAACCTACGAACGTATTAAACGGTTAGTCTTAATTTCCTAAAAGTTTTGTAGAAACAAGAACATGAAGCTTATAATTACCGCATAGACTCGCAACTAGAAAAGCTTCTGTACGTTGGAGTGGTATTTTGGTTATCACTGTGTGGTCTAATTATGTACTAAAAAAAGTAAAAACGACCATAAAAAAAGTAATAAAGACTTCTATGGGGGAGGTGACTTATTGAACAATGCAGTGAATAACTACCGTGCTAGAGTAAGAGGTAAGAAATTGTACAGGCCACTCTACTAGTAAATTAATAAAGATTGCATTTCCTTTAAGGAAAAGAGCAAAAGCAATCTTCCATTTTACAACTTGAGCTGGGAATGTTTTTAATTGAATACCTGTTGTGAATAGAAATTATTATGCAGATTAGAGTCTCTCTCCAAGTTTTTCATTTTGACTTTCAGTTTTTCGGGATCATCGTATTTATCATTATATTGCTTAAAAAAGTAGGCGGTTGGGATATCGTCAATGCAACAGTTAAACCATATAAAAATTCAAGAAATGAATGAGGCAGTGCATCCAAATTATTTTAATGCGTCTTCCAAATAAAAATTAGTTTATAACGAAAAATTGTTTGTTAAGATTTTGTAAAAAAAAAAAATATTTAATGTGTTAATAAGTTTGTTTAAATAAGTTTATTGAGATAATTATAGTAAAAATGTTTAAAAAAAAACTCAAAGGTTTTTCAAGAATTCGGTTGATTTAGTGTAAGAAACAATGAAATGCATAAAGGTAAACTTCACCTACAACATACCCTATAAAAAATTTAATCAAGGGGTTTCCTGTCAGTTTTATATCTAGCAATATCATCCCCAATTCTGAGTGGTAGAACTTTAATTTTTGCAAAATAAAAAAATTTTTTAGTGATTTCTGAATTTTTTATAAATAAAAAAGGGGAAAGATTATGACAAGCTGTTTATCATCCTTACTACCATAAACAACAAATTTTATATTTTTGCAACCCGAAATTATAAAATTTATTTTAAAACTTGAATTTGCTTACTTAAAATCAAAAAAAAGCTAATGTATTAAAACAAACAAAAATATAAAAATTAGTCAAAACTTGACCCAGGATAACAAACAAAAAAATATTACATTGTTGGTTGACCTTGTAAGAAGGTCGCAACAAAAACTTCTCGCAAAAAAAACAACATTCTTAAAAGCGTCTCATTTACGTTTAGCCTTCGTTTTTAAATTGAATAATTAAACTAATTATATTTTGGCAAAAAGTTTGCAGACTACTTGTTTTTGATAATCCACATTTTTTACAAATGGTATCATAAAAGATATCCCATAAAAAAGAATAAACTTATTAAATAAATTTTTTATTTACTGTTTTCTTTTTACTTTTAAATAAAAATTCAAATATTTGGCCAAGAGTAAATCAGCCTTTATTTTAATAAAAAAAATAAGCTGAAAGTATATTTTCAGTAAAATTTTTTAGTATCTGCATTAACGTAAGGACAAAAAAGTTTGTGTATTGAAACCAACAAAGTTCATTTTTACTTTAAGATAAATAAAAGGTAAACAAAATAATTTCCCTTAAACATAAATGAGTTTTTATTGTTTCCTTTTGTTGAAAAAATTTTTATCGTAAATATATATATCACAGTTGCAAAAGTAACTGCTGTGTGGCAAACCATATATTAAATTTATAAATTTTATTTAATACATAGTTTAGCTACAAACATTTGATTTTGTTATATTTTATTTTGTGGCTTAAGAGTTAAAACCACAAACTTAGTGAGTGGCTTACAAACACATAGAGACACTTTTAGAGAGTTAATTTTTTTCATGCTGCGGCTATTTACAATTTCAATACTTTGTCAAAGTTAGATAAATAAATTTAAAAAAACATTTGAGCCGAAAAGGTTTTAACCAGTATTGCCAGGGTTTGTGTAAAATTATTAAAATTATCCCAACCTAAGTTTTAAAAATTTTCTGGCGTGAAACGAGATTTTTTGTTTTTCTTTATATATTGAAAATATATTGCCGAAATAAATGGAAGCAATTTAAAGGTTTTTTCTTAATTAAATCTGGTATGATAGAGTTGTGAACCTAACCTAACTAACAAAGGCCAATAAAATTATTTTTTTTTTTTGCAAGGTTGAAGGTTTCGTTTTCAATTTGTGGCGGGGTACTGAACATTAATGCTTATAAATCACTTTTTTCAGTCTCTATCTCTAGACTTGCCGTTTTATAAAGGAGAATGATGCATTTACTGAGGAACTAACTATTGCACTATATTTTATAAATTTTTTATTAGAATTGTATTTTCAGTAATATTCTAAAATTTTCATAAGAAAACTACATTTTTAAAAAAATTTTTTTTAAAGACCCAATAAAACTTTGAACTAAAAACTCTTTAAATTTTATTCTTAATTGTGATAACTTTATATGTTGACAAAAAATGAGCTTCAGCTCATAAATACTAAATTTTTTTTTAATTGAAAACTACCACTTAACAGATATATATATATCACAGTTCAACAAAACAAAATTTTTTTGTAAGGGTAAGGTTTCGTAGCCAATTTCTGTACACTTGTTGCTGAGCATTAATTATTTCTGTATGTCGAGATTTTACGAAAAGATAAAAGTAGATGGTGTATTACATAGCTAGTATTATAGGAAAACTTGTTATTTAATAAAATTAAAAAAGACACAAAGAAACAGCGAACGAAAAAAAGGGCCAATCCAGGCTAATTGCCAGATGGCAGACAACTGTTTGAGGTTAGAAAGAAAATGTTTAACAATGAAATGTAACAGGAAACTCAAAGCAGAAGGGTCTTTTAAACAACTTATTTGAATCAAAAAATTTTTTTAATGTTCTTCCACTCTATTGTGAATAAATTTAGAATTTTGATATGATTTTGACAAATTTGAGCTCATTTTTTTTTTTTTTTTTAAATATGACGTTGTCACAGTTAAGAATAAAATTTTTTTTAAATTTTTAAGGTGTTAGTTATTCTTAGCGATGACATTCAACAATATTCTTAATATGGCACATATTAACCTCGGGCCAAAATAACTACTTTTTTTTCAGGCCAAGCGCAGATTAAATTTTTTGCAGTGAGTCGTATCTCAAAGAACGCGTTATACATCGTTGAAAAAAAATAATAGTCATATTATGCCTTTTAACGGTTATTTTAATATGAGGCCGAATGCGTTCATAAAAAATAATTTAACGGTATATGAGCGCCGCAATATTGTTGCTCTTTATTGATCAATACTTGTTTAAGGCATCAGTTAAGTAACTACTTCCAAAACTGCTTTAGTCAAATTTAAGTTGCCCAAAAAAGATACGAAACCTTTAGTCTCATCAAACACAAATCATTAAATGAAAATCGTAGTTGGATTGCATTTTGGTAATGCTATTAACCCATTTTGAATTTGGTGTAATAGTTCTATTAAATTTTGTTTATATTTCTTTTAGCGCATTTAAGGCTTAAAACTGGGTTTCGAGGTAAAAAATCACAGAAACAAAGCCTCATAAAGCAGATATGTGACTATTGATTTCCCTAAAAATTTTAAAATATTTTTGAGTTGTTCCACATACATTCCTTCTCCTTGAAAGATTAAAATGCTGCTAAAATATCGCTTAAAATAGAGATAGGTAAATCTCTTTTTGTTGGGCTGTACAAAGGTCTTTGTGAACAATTTTAAGCCCGCCCGCTGATTATTACGCCCACTTTAAGTGAAAGAAAATTTAAACATACCGAATGACGGGCTGCTTAAAACAAATAGCTTCAGAGATTTAAAATTTATAAAAAATAAAAAAAATTTCAGTTTTAAATACTTATGCAAGCCAAACTACATTACTTACTTTGAATTCCATATGATTTTCAAAAAGTTAAAATTTGGCATATACTGTTTAGTGCTTAGATATATTCAATAAAATATATTTAGGAAGGAAACTCCTCCTTTTCTTATTCCAGAATGAAATGGAGCTCTTAAGCTCACAAAAAAATATAATACAAAATATCATATTATCTAAAGTCCTTTCTTGCATGTATTGCTTTTGTTTTTTATACACTTCGTTTGCCAAAATCTACGAAAGTGAAACATTTTTTGATAACAATATCACTTTTTTGTTAACTCGATTATGCAAAAAAGCAATAAAGTTTTATATTTTTCTTAAATTAAATACTATATTTTATATATTTCATTTAATTCACATTCCATTTACGGTAAGCATGAGAACAACATCTATAAGTGATTGCTAATCAGTTATTATGCCACAATCTTAAATTGTTAATATTATAAAAGTTTTTACCTGGGAACTCGTCTGAGTAAACGAACGTGCTTAGGAGAGACGAATATGAACAAGTCGACTACCCTTTCTTAGGGATCCAAATTATATATATTTTACGGGCTTGTCAATGGCAATTGTAAAAATTATAAGTATAAGGGCAAGCTTATCAACATGTAAAAGGTACAGCTAGTAAAAATATGAGATACACGGCAACACTGTTTAAGTCTATGCATACAATTGAAATATCTAAAAGCTTCACACAATTAGTTTGCTTAAAAAGCTTTTGTAACTGAATTATTTTTATATGTAATGTATTAAGAGGGGGCAGTTGCAGTTACAAAAAGGTCGTTTTTCTAAAATAAAATAACTTTTTATGATTCAAATATATATTTATTTATTATTTATTAATTATTTTTAGACTATTTAAAAGCATCCTTTTAAATTTAAGCGAATATTTAAAAAAATTAAGGTATTTATCACCATACTTATATTTTACTCTCTTAGTAAATTTTTTACTAGCACCTTTTGCGAAATTCTACAAACCTGTAGCCGTAAAATTTTATCTTTTACTTTAATTTTCAAAATTAGGATATTTATATTTTATAACTATTTATTTTTCATGTTATGAAAAAACCTCTTAATTAAAATGTCCTTTTGTTATTTATCTTATTTAAAAATCCTTAAAGCAATCACGTTTTAAAGCAATATGTTCAAACAAATATAATAAATTTACAAGATTGAGATATTTATTTTACCATTTACCCAAAATCCTTAGTACAACCATCCATTTGTTTGCCATCTTAAGACTTGCATATCAATATTTGCATATCAAGATCAATTCTAAAGATATTAGAATTTACCTTAAGTGTGTCTGTGGGTATAAGGTCTGTGTATAAGGTTGTATTTACTTTTAAATTTATTTTTATGCAAATACTAAAATTTAGACAAATTTTCGGGTAGACAAGAGAAAAGTTAATTTTATTTTTGTAAAAACGTGCTTTTGCTTTTTCTTCGTATAATGACGTTTTTAAATAATTTCGATTTAAAATGAAGTTAACAAAGAAAAAGTAAAAAAATAAACAGAAAGCCAATGAGTGGAGAAGGTTTAAGATCTTAAATATTTTTATTAATTTAAAAATTGTTTAAATAGAAAAAAACCAATATAAAATATCTTTTTAGTCTCACAAAATGAACCTCAAATTAAGTTTAAGAAAATGTGTCATGCACCAAACCAGCTTTTAACCAACGATATGAGGAACTAAAATATTTTGTATGAGATTCAAGTATTTGAGTAGAATACCTAAATACCTAAAATGTATTTTCACTTAAATCGTTAAGGGAAGAAGAAAAACCTGTGAGCTGTCTTTTCTTCAGAAATTAATAAACAAGATGTGATTTTCCTATCTTATAAAATTTTTTAAGCAAATCAAAAGTACGAATTTTAACAGTAGAAACACTTTTTAGGTTTATGCGTTACTTCTGCTCGAGTTAGAAAAATCAAGTGTAAGTATTTTTCTATATAGAGTATGTCAATAAAAAAAACTAATAAACTGTTTACATATAAAATTAGAAACTATATTACTATGACTGCAAAAACCTGGAGGCCATAATTACAGCTGCCAAATATGAAAAAGCTACAATTCTTTAATTATATTGTCAGTTCAGGGGATCCTCTGAAGCGGTTATTTGGCATTTTGTGACTAAATTTTACACATAAAATAACCTACACGAATACAAAGAGGGCAAACAGGGACCAAATATCACAGCTGTATGCGAAAGTGTTTTTTGCAACCGTGAGCTATCGATTTGATCGCAACAATCGGGCATGTCTTACTGCCCTATGTGAAAAATTTTAGGGAAGTAGTTAAGCGTAAAACCTTCCAAAATACGGTTTGTGCAGAATTCTAGTCCTGTTACGTATAATGAAGATCCACTTGTTTATCGAAAAATCATGTTGAGCGGCGAAACTCATTTCTGGCTGAATGGATATGCAAAAAAACTTAATCACAGTGTACTCTGGACCGGTGGCATCATTGGACTATACTTATTTTAAAACAATGAATACAGACACGTTACTGCAAATGGCGAGCTCTACCAGAAGTTGATTACAAAATTTGTTTTTGCCCAAAATAAAAAAGTTAGATTTGACTGACATGTGTTTATAAAAAAACGGGGCCACCTACCACACAACGCGCAAACTAATGGTACAATTAAGAGGAGAGGCCGATGTTCAATTTATTTGGGACCGCACAATTGGCCACCTAGACCGTACGAGTTAATACCTTTAGGCTTGTAGCCCGCAACGTTTAACGTACTGAAAGCCTACATTATAAAATTTATTCTTAAAATATTGGCCAAAATGTTGAAGAGAATATGCCAAAATTGAATCGTTGTTCCAATCTAAATAAACCTTTTATATATTTCTCTAAATTGAATACGTTCTTTATTATATCAAACTCAAAAGCCTTTTAAAATCAGTAATTAGTTAACTGTTATACAAATTGCCGACAATTTGGCTTCTAGCCCTTAGGATTCCTTAAACAAAGTATGAGTCGAGATAACTTTAAAATTCCAATCGCAAAAGACTTGTGGTTGTTATGATATCCATTGTTTTTTCCATTTCTGTCAAATATGTAACGGAAGAAATTTCAACATTTAAAAAACAAAGTGCATTGTTGTTCTATATGGTAACGTGTAGTGTTGCAGTTCGAAAAGCTATTTACACTTTAATTAGTCCTGTTTTGGAGATAAGACTTTTGATTCACAAAAATACGAAAAAAATACAATAATTAATATAACTAATGAGATATTAAAGAAATAAATACGATATACAAAAAATTAGTTCGTCATGGGTTTTTTTATTATATTGGAGGAATTTGCATTTAAAACTGCATTATTCTTAATGTAAATATGTTTTTTCTTCTTCTGCAAAATTCTTAAAATGTTAGTTAGGGCATTTTCATTTTCAGGGGATATTGTTTTTTTTCGAAACTAATTAAAGCATTTATTTTTACTAAGTTGGTAATAAGGGAATATTTTTTTTAATATAATAAAACTGATTCCGCTATATATGACCAGCTGAAATAAGAAGACGTAGCAATATTGCTAAAAATAAAATCAATGCAAGGTTTTAAATTTTTTACAAAAAAACTCACCAATAATTACTTTTTTCACATTCCCAATGATTTTTCAAGAAAGAAAACTTTGTTTGGTTTGAATTAATAAAAAAAATTGATTTACATATAAAAAAAATTTAAAAAACTTTCCATTTATTCCAAAACAAAAAAGCTTTATTCCTGTTACCATAATAAATTTTTTTTAAATGGAGTAAAACCGATTTTATTCAAAATGACTTTACCGTCATATGCACGTTAACATTTGATAATTTAAATAATTAAATATTTTGCATAAAGCTTAACACCGAACATTAGTTAAATCTGTTTTCACATGCAATGAATGCTGATTACACTAGGCAACAGCCATTTTGTTATTTGTTTCTAGCATACTTTTTCTCATGGATTTGGACCTACTGAACACGAAAATGAATTTTAAAAATTTTTCTGTCGATTGGTTTGCGAGATACAAATTTTTTAATTTTTTTTTTTTAATTTTTGGAGGTACACTTACTATTTTGAGCATATCTTTAGTCTTCTTTGACCTATTTTATCCTACTACTACTCAAATTAAAGACAATTGAGCCGTCTACAACTTATTCTCAGAAAATTTTCAAATCGGGTTAGTAGTTTTGATGTTGGCGGCTTAAAAAGGTTAAAAAACTGGGTTTTTTTAGTAAAAATGTGGCTGAAAAATTCATATAAAAATTCATATAAAATATAAAACGCGATGTTAACAGCGATTTTAATTTTTTTACGTATAGCTGACACTTTTCCAAAGAAAATAAGCCCTTACTTAACAAAATCTGATGACAAATGGCCGACTTATTATTTTTTTGGTAAACGACCGAAATTCCGCTATTTTACGATTTTTTGATTTTCATTATTTGCACAGCTTACCTACCCAACGCAAACGAATAAATACATTTGAACTTAATTTAAAATAAACAAATTAGTCTTCGTATATTATTTTTTAATTTATTTGAGTAAAAACAAAGATATAAGTGTACATTTTATGCCATGTGGAAAAACTGCTGACTTCTTCTTTGTTTTTTGTATTCGCTGCAATCGGTCTCACGTATTAGGGTCCAAATATAGTCACCCATCATAGCCGTGTCATAGATGCCCTGATAGCGTCGTTCCATAGCCTTCAATTCCTGATGAAAGCGCTCGCCGTGTTCGTCGCTCACGTCTCCTAAATTCTCAGGGAAAAAATCCAAATGAGAATGCAGAAAGTGTATTTTAAGTGACATGTGCACTCCCATGGCTTCATAGTTCTTTACCAGATCCTCAACTATGTCCTTATAATTCGGGCTTTTGTTGTTTCCTAAAAAGTTTTCCACAACAAGCCTGAAGGAATTCCATGATGCGGCTTCGATGGGTGATAACAGCTTTGGGAATTTTTCATCTTTCAAAATTTTTTTTATCTCGGGTCCTGCGAAGACTCCTTCTTTAATTTTTGCCAGCGAAAGGTAAGGGAAAATTGACCGTAAATAGGCAAAAGCTTCACCTTCTTTGTCTAATTTTTTGGCAAAATTTTTAATCAAACCCAATTTTATGTGCAGCGGCGGAAGTATTATATTTTCACGGTTCTCTATTAGTGGTTTGCGCTGAACATTCGCTTCTCCAACTACAGGTTTCGTTCGTACCGGCCATTTTTTTTTTATATAATGCTGATCATCAGCGCGGCTATTCCAAAGGCACAGAAAACAGCAATGTCGCGTATAGCCTCCTTGGAGTCCACACAGAATGGCCACAACTTTAAGGTCGGCGCATATTTTCCAATTGTATTTCCTATACTCTATGCATTTCAGCAAAATGTCCATAGTTTCATAGTTCTCCTTTGAATGAACCGCATGAGCAATAGGAACAGATGGCTTTTCATTCCCATTATGTAAGAGAACTGCCTTCAAGCTCTCTTTGTTGCTGTCAATAAACAACCTCCATTCGTTGGGGTTGTGAATTTGGTGAAGCTCTTGGAACAAGCCTGAAATGTCGCTGCAAAAACATATTTGGTCTTTCTTTGTATAAAATTTTGCATACTCCTTGTGACGGTTTCTGTACGCTGTTACTTTCACTTCTGAAGCCACAAATCCACACTGTATCATCCGAGACGCAAAAAGTTCGGCTTTCTCCTTAGTGAGACCAAAATCGCGCACCCAATCGTTTAGTTCGGCCTGTGACAGTAATTTTCGCTTTGCACCCGGCTCAAATTCGCTTGCATTTGACTCGGACTCTTCTTCTGACGATTCTGCTTTTTGAAGAGATGCACCAGGGCACACTGGATATGGCACATCATGCGAATGTGGTACTGGAAGCGCAAACGATCCCACTTGAGCGTAGTTCCATTTAAAAAATCTTCCTACCCCACTGTTTGTGGTGAGGCAAAAATAACAGTCTGTGGAATGGCATAGCGGCTTTTTCCACATCATTGGTGTATCGAATTTCATATGGCGGCTAAAATTAAAATAAATTACTATATTCGCTATGTATAATGTGTTTAAATAAAAATTCTTACCTTCCGCCAGCTGCCCAGTTGGTTAAGATTATATAGCAAAGATCACACAGCGACTTAGGTGTCCATGGTTCTGTGATATTTGGTGAAATACCAAAATAATTCAAATAGTGCAATTGTACTGCTGGAGTAAACTTGTGTGCGTGATTTTTTTTTATAAACTGGCCACAAACATTGCAGAAATTGTCTGGATCGTTCAAACACTCGAACACACGTAGTCTTTTACTCATTGTCTTCCTTGCGTTTTCTAAATATTAACTTCTTTACACTTTCACAGACAGTTTTGAAATGCAATTGATAACCGTGTCTCCTTATGTTTAAATATGTATGAGCATGTAGTGCTGTAAATAAATTAAAAAATAATATACGAAGACTAATTTGTTTATTTTAAATTAAGTTCAAATGTATTTATTCGTTTGCGTTGGGTAGGTAAGCTGTGCAAATAATGAAAATCAAAAAATCGTAAAATAGCGGAATTTCGGTCGTTTACCAAAAAAATAATAAGTCGGCCATTTGTCATCAGATTTTGTTAAGTAAGGGCTTATTTTCTTTGGAAAAGTGTCAGCTATACGTAAAAAAATTAAAATCGCTGTTAACATCGCGTTTTATATTTTATATGAATTTTTATATGAATTTTTCAGCCACATTTTTACTAAAAAAACCCAGTTTTTTAACCTTTTTAAGCCGCCAACATCAAAACTACTAACCCGATTTGAAAATTTTCTGAGAATAAGTTGTAGACGGCTCAATTGTCTTTAATTTGAGTAGTAGTAGGATAAAATAGGTCAAAGAAGACTAAAGATATGCTCAAAATAGTAAGTGTACCTCCAAAAATTAAAAAAAAAAAATTAAAAAATTTGTATCTCGCAAACCAATCGACAGAAAAATTTTTAAAATTCATTTTCGTGTTCAGTAGGTCCAAATCCATGAGAAAAAGTATGCTAGAAACAAATAACAGACAAAAGTTTGTTATTTGTGACCTAGTGTTACTGCATGACTTTAGCTAACAATTTGCACAAGACCACAAAATAATAACACCAAACAATGGCATTTATATAGTAATTTTCTACAATATTTTACAAATTAAAAATTTAAATAAATAATTTATGCATAAGGTGTGAAGCAACATATAAATTTTTTTAATGAGTTTAAGTTGCAGTGTTGAAGAATGGTGAAAGGTTTCCAGCTGTGATTTAATTATGGGGAAAGTGAACAAAATAAATTTTAATTTTATACACGTATGGAAACATAATGATTAAATTGTTTGTTAACAACTATGTTTTAAAATCTTTAATAGAACATATAACAAAAATGTGTGTTAACTTTACTAGTTAAATACAAAGATATTTTTTAATTCAATGTTAGGGAATCTAGTGTTAAACGGCAATTCAACCCAATAAATTTGAAAGCTTGCGCTCTTCCGTCTTAGTACCAAGAACACATATGTTACATTTATTTAAAATTTTTTTTATTCAAACATTTTTTATTTAAAAGGACTCCGGCCATTAAATATTTATGTTTATACTAACTAAACTACATATTAAAAGTATTTGTTTTAATATAAAACTGCACAAAACACAAAGTTACACTTTATAAAAAATAAGCAGGTCAGTTCAATGCCGCGAGTAATTCCACAATAATTTTTTTTCTCATTTACCTCTTTCACCGTTTAAAAGCAATTGTTTTTTAATACAGAACGATGGCATAAATTCAATAATGACAGCCTTCAAAAACTATTATTTTTTTCTACTTTCCTTTCTAGCTTCCAATTAAATGAAACAGTTTTTGCTGGCAAACTTTTATTTTTGTTTCATTATCGCATGACCATGAAAATTTTGTTTTTCACTTTCAAACTACTTAATCCTAATTGTTTTAACAAAGTTTACCTTCAACCCACACAAACTTACTTACAAAAACCCAATAATACGTAACATGCACTTAACACATTTCAACTGTGTGTGTGACCATACCACATTCATAAGTATATTTTGTCGACAAATTCATTGTGAAAGAGGAAAAAAAAACAAATAAAAAGTAATTTTAGGTTAAAGAGTGGGAAAAGGCTAAGCACTCCATTAACCAGACCAACAAAATTGTTGGAAATTATTAAATGGATATTGTGGGACAGAGCAGCAACGATATTATGAACGACATGCATGAGGAAATTAGCCAAAATGTTGACATATTTAAATACACAAATAAAAAATTTTTCTTGTACTTTACATAAAATAATTTTTTATAATGGTTTGTGTGAAGCAATAAGTTTATGAGCACCAATCTTCTATGTAACCTTAATGTCAAATGTATGGTTTCCCTTTATTGTGAATATATACACGCAAAAGGCAAACCAAGTTGTCTTTACTTCAACTAAGTCGTAGCGGTGTCACAGTACAATGAGTACGGATTTTCTTAAATCAATTACGATGTATTTTGTAAAAATTTTTTACTTTAGCCACATTAGTATCGATTTATGCTATATTAGCAGACCATTTATCGAGATAAAGGATAATTTGGGCTTATAAAAAATATAATAAAGAGCCTTTTTATAAGGTTACGATATGCATCTTTGTGTGAATTACCGTACGTATTGCTTTTGCAACATCCACAAAACCCAACTAAAAATTAAAAAAAGTCATCAGAATTGTAATGCAGGGTGTCTGGTGACAAATGTTTAAATACGATTATTTTAAAAAGTATTAAACGGTGCGGAGGAAGGATGGCCAGGTTAAGATACTCCGCGACTTTCAATATGGATTAGAGCCGCCTGACTGAAAATTCCAAGAGAGATTATTTATAAAATTTTAAAAAAGGATCTGAAATTTCATCCTTTTAAATTTCAAATCGTTCAGAACTAAAAGAAAGTAAATTTGATATATGCAAAAATTTTTGTAAAACGATTGAAGCGTTTTCGCACTGTAAGTCCAATTTTTCGGATCGACCAAGCTAATTTTCACTTAAATGGCCACGTCAACAAGCCTGAAATCTTTGATTGAAACATTAAAAAAAATTGCGTTGCCCCAAAGTAACTGCTTGGTGTGCCTTTTTCACACATAAGATAACTGGACCATTTTTTTTTTTTTTAAATTTTTGAGGTCAGGCAACGATTGTCAAGGGTGAAAGTTATCGACGCATAATTACGGAATTCTTTTTCCCAAATCTGTAGACTAATCCATCTTAATCTCTTCATACGGGGTTTCAACAGGATGGGGCGACTGCACACGCAACCATAGTTCGATGAATTTTCTTCGGTAAAATTTCCTCTAAAAACTGATCAGGCGCTGAGGTCACCCGATCTAACCCCCATTGATTTTTTTATTGGGGCTACATCAAAGAGAGTATTAATACTGGCAATCCTTTATCTCTTTTAGCTTTAAGGGAAAATATTCGTCAAGAAATCAGCTCAATTACACCAAGTTTACTGTATCATGTGGCATAGTACACAAGCCTTCGTTTTGTAACAGTCAACTCGATGGAAGACATCTGGATAACATACTCTTTAAAAACTGAAATCCGAATTTTTATTCTATCTTTCAATGTTAATAAAACTTTGTGTCAATTATTACGTTTAAGTTTGAAAATATAAATCTGCTGCCAGATACCCTCTATAAGCACGATGTGGCGTACATATCTACTACTACTGCTACTTTTTTTTTTTGAAGTAATATCTGGAACCTTTTGATCTTTTTCTTTTTAACCATTTAAAACCTAATCCTTAGACTAAATTTAAAGTATTGTTTTCAGCTATTTATTTTAATCAAAATCTTTACACAAATTAAATAAGTGTCAGCAATTTCAACAGTATTAAAAAAATAAGTTCATGACTGTCCTTTTATAATATAAATCATAAATGAGTATTTTGAGCTAATTCTACAAACACGTAGTTTTTGTTGTTGTAAGTGTTACCAATGGACTGGCATTAAAATGGCATAGCAAATTGCACGTTTTTAAAATAATTACATTTGAATATTGATAATTATTTAATAATAACATAAAGAATGTATTTTTAAACCAAACAGATGAATTATTATCGTTACTATTAAGTTAAATGTATGTTCATAAGCAAATTCTATGCCAAACAAAAATACCAAAATATGCGTTTTACACATTAACTAAGAGCTAAACAATACAAATACTAAAATGCAAAACTATTTGGAAACAATTTGACAATTTTCTAGCGTATTGAAAAATGCTATGAACATGTTAAATGAAATGATATTTATCCTTTTATTTTACAATTGTTTGGACACGCCCTTTTAACCCCAGTCCCATGGCTAGATAAATTCAATACCAATATTTGCTTTTAGCAAAAACAAGAAAAAAGTTTTTAAAGGCCGCGTAATGAAGAGTAAACTAAAAACAAAACTTTTTTCTCTATTGTATAAATTGTATAAATTTGGAATTATGCCACGAACCCCTTGTTGTGTAACTATAAAGAAAAAAAATGCGAGTAAATAGAAAATTAGCAGTTTGGATTTGTAATTTCCAACATGTACCCCCCAGCACTGTTAAAGGTCAGCTTCATTAGTTGAAACAATGCAAACTTTATGAACTCATTAACATATTCATTTATAAAACCGTGAACCAAACAAGGCTTGTTTTGAAAGTAGATTTGCAAATTATTTAAATTTTTAAAAGATCATCCTTTTGTATGTTAATTTTTATTTATTGTTGAACTAATTGTTTTTAATACAAATTTTTGATTTTTAGTTTGGCTTTAGTTCATATAATTTCTTTTTTTATTAGAAATTATTATTTTATATGAACTAAAGCCAAACTAAAAATCAAAAATTTGTATTAAAAACAATTAGTTCAACAATAAATAAAAATTAACATATAACTCACACATGGCACGGTGCAAAATGATCTTTAATAATTTCTATCAATTTGTCGTTGACAATAAAAGAAATTAAAAAGTGATTACCCCTATTGTATGATATACAATAATAAAAAGCGTTTCGTTCCATCTGAGAGATGGACAAATGCTTGTCCGTTAGTCAAGTGTTGCCAAAGAGACTTTTAATGGAAAAAGCATAGTTTATATGAAAAATAAACTTCGTCCTAACTTACAAAAATAAAAAACAGAAGAAAAACACTGATACCGTATACTTTTCTCTGTTACATGTAAGTTAAATAGGTGATGCTTACAACCATATACACTACTACCGTTCAAAGAGTACTGATGATGAAATTGCGTAGCTGCTTTCGAAAATGCATTCTACTCGGCTAGTAGCGGTAGAAGAATCAGCTTTTTTCAAATTGAAAGTTTCTTTCAACATTAACGGAAAATAATAATTTCTAATAAAAAAAGAAATTATATGAACTAAAGCCAAACTAAAAATCAAAAAGATCATCCTTTTGTATATTTTTCTTTGAGAAGCGTTACTTCCTAATTGGGTTAGTACCTATTTGATTGGGGTTGTTATAGGAAGGATGATTTTTTTAATACTAAATTAATTCACCCCATGAAAAATAGAAAAAAATATTATAAATTTAGAAGTTCTTTTTTGGTTTGATTATAAATTATAAAGGTTTGCGGACGCAAATTAACCAGGGAATTCAAATCAGAACCATTTACAAGAATACGCTGGTTACGAAAAAATTCAGTTTAAAATTCGATGGCATACTTTCTAAGGATATGCAAAATTTATTTTACCTAGAGAGCTATTAAAAAACGTTTTAGTTCAAAATGCGCAGTTCGGAAAAAAACTGGTGCGGGATAATTTTAAAATAATGCTCTTATCATATATGAAACAAGTCAAAAAATCGGGTTTTTTTTTGTAGTCACCAAAGCCTTCTAATCCAGCAGTGCATTCCGCTGGAATCAATAAATAAGGTAAAAGAAAGTATAATAGAAGTATTAGTTGTAGAGCAGTAGTAGTAGTTTGATTTAAAATTTCGATATAAAAAGTGACAGGAAATAACTTTCTGGACAGTTTGTTTCATAAAGGGACTGTGCAACTAAGAGCAAGTTTTCCCTTAGAAGAAAATTTTTCATAATATCAAGAGAACATTAAAAACCAATCCCGATAATTAAGTGAATCAATCCTATTCTTGTATGAAATCAGTTATTTTTCAAATAGAGAACTAGCCCATACATTACAATTTTGTTTCGTTTTCCATCGGTTATATGTAGGTAGCTCCCATACTGTTAAAAAAAACCAAGACATTTTGTATCCTACCATCGTCTAAAGCAATAGATTTAATTCCAATAATTGTTCTAGAAAAATAAAAAAAATAATGGCGGGAAAAAAAGCGGAAACTTGCAAAAGCTCTTAATTAATCGACTCGATGAAGAATCTTTCATCAATAACAACATGAAATTTTGATCTGCAAGAGACAACACAAATTAAAAGAAGATTTTCCCCGACAAAGCCAGCAGCAAAATCATAAAAGCCAAACCCCATTAGACGTTTTAGAAATACTTAAAGCCACCACTTTGCACCATTTTTCTTTTACAAAAGCTAAACGTAGAAAGTATATTATCCCCTTCGAAATAAGGCGAGTTACCCGATTCTTCATAACATTGGAGACTGCTAGAAAAGGTCTATTGATCGGCAATTTTAAAGGTTGTCATCTTTCTTTTTTGGGATTGGTTATAGCGTTATCTACTTTCTAGTTTTTAGGAAACAACCTGTTATTTAACATGTTGCTATTAAGGTGAGGGATCGGTACATTAGGAACAAATTACGTTATTTTTAAAAAAGTGCTGATATTCCAACTGGCATCTTCCACAGGCCTTAATTGCTTATTACGAAAGAACTTTAAATGGCTTGGTTTCCGTCCAAAAAATCATACATGTGGCAAATTTTACAAAAAAACATCTTTATTTTTGCGATCTGTACTTTATTTAATAGAGTTTGAGGGTACTCAGCAGGATAGACGAAAACGTGAATCCTTAGACCACGTGTCATCAAAATAAAATCCAATGTCTGCCTTCCTGTGGTATTGATGAAGCAACTTTAGGCTATTTTAACAGAAAACGTTTTTAATTTAAACGTGCTAAGTGAATTTGAAATACTTAGCACAACTTGAGAAAAATTAACTTGGGTATTATATTCCCTCTTCTCATAATTCTTTTGGTATGATATGACAAGTATTAAGTTTAACAAACACTTTCAAATACATAAATTCAATTTTACATGGATAATTTTTATATATTTTTTTGACAACCAAAATTTCAAATTTTCCTGCAGGAAAAAGCAAAAGCTTTGTAAAAGTTTTATGGTAAAAATTTTTCCACTTTGGTATACCTAAAGCAGTATAAACGTTTAACAACAAACATGTCTCCAACCCCGAAAGATTTTATACCCAAGGCTGGAAAAAATTTTTAAAAAATATTGCCGCAAATGAACTTTAAAAAAAAATAAAGTTTCCTATAAATTTTCAAAACAGGCGTTCGGTTGCCTTGGTATTTTGTTGAAAGTATAATATTTTCTTACTCGAACTTTCAAAAACAATCTTTTGAACAATCCTCGTATATAAACTTTCTGTGTTTGCAAGTTTAAAAATATTTTTTTTACAAGTAAAACAAAAAAAATAATCTCTGCCATTATCGTTAAAATTTTTGAATATTAAAAGAGTTTTATGGCTGCATTAAGACAACAAATATGAAAAATATTTGTGGTCACAAGCATAAACAGCTAGCTCAACTTAAGAAAGAATCGAGCTTTATTGTGTTAAGCAAAAGAGGCTTAATTTTTTCCTCACACTCCCATCTCTCTAACAAAATGTTGGTTCTAGAAATTGAAAAAAATATATTTTCTTAAGTCGTTTTGAGCTTTGAGCAATACCAAATAGCATCAAAACATACTTAATTATGTACTTAAACAGTATTTTGTTTTACTTAAAAATGCTTTATGGAAATAAGTTGCTCATGCATATTTAATAATACATCAGCATATTATTAATTCCTTAGTCAGTTTTAATTTTCAATAATCGTTAAAGTCAATGTAAACTCAAAAACAATATATTATTCAATATAAAATAAAAGCAAAAGCTGTTATAATTTTTCAAAATAAAAATTGTGGTTTTGCAAGAACTAAATTTTAATTATTTATTATATTACTTATTTTGGTCAAAATATTACATTGTAATTTGCGCTACAATTGTATAATTTCAAAAACTTTTTGAATATTAAACTTGAATCATCTCAAAACTAAGATTTTTACTTAGTCTGTTATTGCTTATGAACACAGATATAATTACAATTTCATTAAAATTAATGCCTCTTGCAATGTAAATGCAAAATAAAACTATAAAAAGTTGCATTAAAAATATTTGCTCAATTCACAAGCTCCCCCTATTGTACTATTTTGCTATTTTACTATTTCAATACAATTTCTATTTTTTGTTGATGATTATACTCACACCACATACATGGTAGGGGTATTATGCCTTTTTGCAGATGTTTGTTACCCATACAAATTAGTTGCCTGAAATTCACCTTTAAGTATACCGATCGACTCAGAATCACTTCCCCAGTCGATTTAAGTATGTCCGTTTGGTTGAGTGTTCATGTATTTTTTTGAACACGCTACAGGTCGCAATTTTGAAGATAATTTGATGAAATTTGGCAAAAAAATGCTTTTTGCACTTGCACAAAGCCTATTGTTTGTGGTGATGATCGGTTTATTTTTTAATATAGCTCTTACACAAATGTCCTCCTGAAATAATTATTTTAGTCTGTAAATGGCCGGAATGTTAATAAATTTTGACAAAATTTTGCATAATTGTCTCATTTAATGCCAAAAACTTTTACACTGAAAAAAACTATTAACGGTCCAGTCAATTCGTAGCGTTGGTAAAAGTACGGCAAATATAGATTTCATTTAACCAGGTACGGAATTTTTTAAGCCCAGTACTATTTATTTAGTGCAATATATCTCAAAGCTTGATGTAAATTTGCAGCCCTACTTGATGTTAGCTTAAAAAAAATTAATTAAATCCATTTTTCTACTAAAGGAACCTTTATAAAGAGTAAGAGTTTTATATTTAGTTTTTTTCTATTTATAATTCAAAATTCTTTTCCTGTACTTTACATAGCCGGAATTTAAACCTAAGGCTCTCCAAGCTGCAACACAAACGCACTTCCAACTAGGCTACCGGGACACTTTGTTTTTAAAATGGTTATATAAATTTAAAAACAAGTTGTTTCTTTTGATTTTTAAGTAATCCAAATTGGCTTGGTTTTAAAAAAACCTAAGTACAGATGACACCTAAAAATTTAGAGTACAATTTTTGATAAATTATTATTAATGTGGTTTTTGCTTTCTGAATATAACATTAGTAGGTAATTAAGCCGAATAGTCGATAAATGAATTAAACAAATTATTTGATTTTTGGGAAATAATATAACATTCAAGCCTGTTGTTTGTCATAACGAATAAATCTAGTTTAAAATTATATATCAAGTTCTAATCTATCATTCATTTAAAAAATAAAATGACAAAAAATAATGGTGCAATGTATACATATGTATATCTATGAAGGCTTATGTTACTTGAAAAGATAAAACTGATTGGGATAACCCCTAAGAAAAAAATTGCTGAATAATTTTATTTATTTGTGTTTAACTAAGTTAAAGTCATACCAGTGACAATAGTATATTTAGTGCACTTAAATGTTGTGTATTATGAACACAAAAAAAAATTATATATTTGCCATTTAGTCGCCATTTATTTTTATTATTATTTATATTTGGCGCCGATAGTCATAGTTCCGTATCCGCTTTAAATGCATCTTTTCAAAATTTGTTTTTGCCTTTGTGTTCAGCCTGAATAAACGCCGTGTTAGTAGAGATATGGACATTACTGAGTATTTTCAGTTGCTGTTTACCTTGTGTGTGTGTGTACTTGTGTTTTTTTTTTTGAGGGAAGGTATGCTAAGAATAAAAATCCAAAATATCTCCAGCATAACAATTTGGTTATTTGATGCGTAGATAACATATGGATTAGTTCGTTATTTTAAATGCTTAAAAGCTGAAGACCGATTATTGGGTAATTAAACTTCTGCCAGTAGATTTTTATTAACGTTTGTCGTCAAAAAGATTCTTTTACCAAGTTAAAACCCTTGGAGACACCCTTTTTCTTAGGATTACCCTCTTAACCTTTTATTATTTTGTTTATGCATACCTTGTAAAATGGAAAACTTCCTTGAATGCCATTTATGATGCACTTAGTATAGCCACACAATTGTATTACATATTTTTTTTATTTATATGAAACCAACAGTGAGATGCAAAATATTTAGGATTTTACAAAGTGTAACGCTAAGAGTAATTAACTGACTCTTTTGTTTACCCACACATGTACTTAAATTTTTAAATATGAAAATTAAATATAAATTAACTTTATTCTGACGCAATTATAAGCAAAGTCAAAAATAAAATGTCCAAATCCAGATTATGGTTTGAAAACTTTGGAGCTGTTCAGCCAGCCATTGCAAATAAAAGTTTCTCAATTTTCTAATAGCACAGAAGGGCTAAGAGAAGGACCCCTTTTGAAAGAAAGTTTTCACCAAACTGCTCAGATCTCTCTGAATTCGAGTAAGCCATTAATTTCCATGTTGAAGTATAAATTCGCCCCAAGAAATAATATTTTTTTGACTGACTTACTTTTATTATTTTGTTTTATTTTATCTGGCAATTACAGGAAAGATAAGAGTGGTTAAATTACAGCAGAAGTGAGACTTAAAATTAATGCAAAAAAAAAATGATACGCAGTAATGCATCCTTGACAAAGCCCTTTCTTTTCCAAAACTAAATAATTAAATGTCTAACTCTTTTTGTATATCTGGATTGCACAAATACGACAGTGGACGGCTGAACCAAAAGTAGAAAGTATAGACCAAGCAAAGAGCGTTTCTCTTCTCCATCGTTTAAAACAGAGATAGAATCTTTGATTTAAACATAAAGTTTTCCCTGCTTCCGTGAGAAATTTTAGAATGCTGTAGACACTTGCACTGTTCCCTTCACAAAGTCCTACATCTACTCTAGAATAAAGGTAGGTAGGTAGGTAGGTAGGTAGGTAGGTAGGTGGGTAGGTGGGTAGGTAGGTAGAGCCAGTGATGCACAGTTGGTGCATTACTTCACTCGAAAATATTACGCTGTTCATTCTATTGTCCAGGGAAATAAGGACCAGAAAAAGTGGAGATAAGTGTAAGCCAGAAACAAAGCTGGCAGAAAATGAAGAACAGGTAAAGTGAAGTTAATTGTCCAAGAACGAAAAGTGCTGGCTATCGTTTGTTAGCTATTTATTTATTTAATTCTTCTGACAAGTGCCGGGCATTGGCAGAGTAGGTTTTCCAACCCTTCGACATCGTCAACATCCTCGCACATGCGGCAGTATTCAATCGTACCTGGTTGCCACTTACTCGACATTGACATGATGTTGCAGTGACCGGTTGGAATACCAGCTTCAGTTTTTTTTTACCCACAGACCAGAGTACCCTGGTTCTTTCGGCTGAAGGTCCTCGCCACAGGGATTTAAAATACCGCAGGCTGGGGCCTCAGTCCAGCAACTGACAGTCTTGTCCTACAAATGTCTCTTGATTCTACCATAGGATTCGCACAATGGAGGGAAAATTGTTTCAGTTGACATATTGAACTTGCCTAGGATCTTCTTTGCACAAGTTCATCTGCAGCCTCATTTCTAGATATCCCAGAATATCCCGGAATCGTGAAGAGTGTAATACACCCGGGTCTCTGGAGGGCTGATTTTCAGTCCATGACTGCCTTTGGCTTGAACCCAGAGCCATAAAAACAGCTTGACTTTTCCTTTCTACCCTTAGACCCCTGTCATGCAAAGTGCGCAGCTCGTCTTATTGAAAATATTTCCGCTAGGTATACACTACCGTGATTTTCCAGTCTGAATTACTTTGCGATTTCAAGGGACTTACTGAAGATATCAGCTCCAGTCCTGGTGTCCATCTTAGACCCATCGTTGTACATGGATGTTCCCTCAAGTTGTAAGTGGACATTAACCCACGCCTATCTGTCCGGGATAAATATCCTTACGCATGGTATGAAGTCCAGATATAATGACAAGCAGTCAGATTTACTGGCTTTAATTTGCAGCTGTTCGACCCTTCCCATCTAAGTCAGTATGCTGGCATGTCCAGAACTGAAATCGCACTATGTACCTTTCTCTAAAATGAAAGTGTTATAAATGTATATCTTTTGCCTTCATACTTATATAAATAAATAACGGATAAGGCAAAAATATTGGGATAAGTAGAAGAATAAATAAAATAAGTAAATGGAGAGAATGGAGAGAATAAAAAGACAGGCCAAACCCAAGAACTAAAAATACTTAAAAGTATAAACGTAAGTACAAAAAATATTTTTATATTTTTATTTCAATAAAGTTTAGGTTAAAAATACTATAGTTATATATATAGTTCAACAGTAAACAAATTTGTTTATTTATTTATTAAAACAACAAACACAGGCAAACGTAATAAAAAAAAAGTAGAAAAGGTATTTTCGGTCAATCCTGACTACATTAGACCCTATCCCATAATTGTATGGGGGCTATAGCAAAAAATTGACTGACATTTTTTTTGTTAATCCAGTTAGTGGAAGAGAAACACATTTACAAAGCTCTGTCAAAATAGAGTAATAAAATTCGAGCCATTTATAGCCTAAATAATAAAAATAGGCCTTGTGCCAGTGCAAAAAAAAAAAATTCTGTGCCAAATTTCATCAATTCATGTTCAAAAAAAAAAAATTCAGTCAATCGTAATGTTTGAAGGTGGGCCTAAGACCCTTCCTATTGGGCGTTAGAAACATTTTTACAATCTTGTAATAAACTCACCACGTATGTGGTGTAGGTATACAATTTAATTAAATCCCACAACTTTTTTTTCCCATTGTAAATTGCTACAACTTATTTTCCAAATGCAATACAAAGGAAATTTTTAAAAGTTTTTTTTTTTACTTATTATTCGCTTCCATTTGCTCATACCTTATGAGTAGCTAAGAAAAATCAAGAAGAAGAAAATCTTACAACATGCAATATTATTCACTCAAACATACATTTATGTTTTATATATTAAGTGATTCTTGAAATATTGCCAATTGGGTCAACCGTAAGAATTGTGGTTTGGAAAGTGAATTGTTATTGCTCTAATTTTATTTCGCCTTCAGCCTTCCTGCTTTTTGTTTGCTGTTTCTGTCACTACTTTATGTAACAACAAAAAAAACGGAAAGTCTTTGATTGAGATTTTTTTGTACAAAATTTAGTTTCGAGCATAAAAGCCGCTGCAAATGGATTTATTTTAATTCATAGCGAAATAATTTTTTGAAACGACTTTTTTTTTATTATTTAGCTTAAATAAGTAAATTGGTCAAAATCAAGCATTGCTTACTCAACATGTAAGGCCCATTACGTACAAGTGTGTAGATGTTTTTAACGCCCAAAAACAAATTAAATCAATCGTCTTAGAAAAAGCTTTTGTATCCATTAAAACAACCACCAATCATGCCAAGTATTAAAGTAATCTTGTAGTCAAAGTACAGGTGGTTCTTTATTTAAAATATTTTTATTCCATTTGCTAAATAAGTGCAATATATAAAACAAGTACAACTCCATATTAATTTCCCTTCTTAATTAACAAACTGACATATAATTTATAATTTAAATTTTGTAGCTCAAAAAATCCTCTTAATATTATTTTTCTTTTTATGATTTTGTAAAGTTATGAAAACTACAATTTTTCGCACTGATTTTGCTATTGTATCATTTCTGGTTTCTATTTCATCCCCTGACAGAAGCAAAAAAATATTTTCTTATTCGCACACAACTGTCAAATTTGAAATGTTATCAATGTCTACGCGTCACACATTACACAATACACACACATTTTATTTAATCATAATTCTCAAATATATAAAAAAATTTCCCATAATATAGATTTTAAATGTTGGACATTAAAGTGTTTTGTTTTATTTCTAATTTGTATACTTCTATGTCCTTGACATATGACAAATACATATGAACTTATATTAAAAAAAAAATAAAAACAAAATATATATAGGGCTCTACATTGAATTCTGTTAAATTAGAGAAGAATAATTTTAAACCGTAAGCTTTTACATTTAAGTTAAGCTTAAGAGATCCTGCTTGAAAAATGTACCGTAAAAAATCCAAAAGATATCAATGAAGATTATAGTTGCTTTAATTAGCATACTGGAAAAGCCGTTATATATTCCACTACCATCAAACAAGCTACAGCGTAAGATACAGCAAAGCATTTTCTACAACTGTTAAGCAGACTTAGTCTGAACAATAAAGAACTTGAAAAGAATAGCCAAAGTACCCCGCATAAATTACATTGTGGCTTGTGAAAGAAAAACGAACTATGCTGTGGGCCAAAACAAACTAAAGTAACCGATTGGCCCACATCTAGTACAGATCGCTCTTATTTAAAGCTAAAATAAAACAAAGCTTAAATTATTATTAAAACTTGCTCGGGGCACATAGGACATGGGCAAAATCTTTGCGTTTGATTCAAAACAAAATTTCACTCGATCGATCAAGTTATCAACGCCAGGAATTAAAATAAAAATTTTTTAATTACCTTTAGAATCTAATGCGATGATTTGGCTTGAGCACTTTTGAAAACACTTTAAGTATTTGAATACGACTCCTCAGACAAACTTGTTTGTTATCTACAGAAGTCTTAGAGAACGCGATATTGAAAGACAATTATGTTTCTCTCTACAAAAAGGGACGAACGTATCTCATGCAGAGACACAAATTATAATTCAAACAAATAGGTCGGAAATTTCATATGATACTGCTTTTCTCGGTGCCTACGGAGGTTTCAAAGAGCCATAAATTCAATTACAGCATTCCATTATTCAAAAGAAAAAGGAGAAGCTATCGAAATATATAATCAAAGAAAAAGCGTTGATAGCTAAATGACGGATTGTGAGTGTGACTGACTTATTTATCCCTGTACAATAGAATGAAAATCGATGAAAAAATTTTGAACGAAATTTAAGGCGTGCCATCCAGAATATTGCGGCTCTGGGTCTAAAAGCTTTTGACTTCAAACTCAATCCAAATCGGACAACGCTTCGATGTCAAAGTTCAGGTAGAAGAAAATTTTGTTATTTATCTGTATGAACTAAGTAACAGCGTTAACGACTGATTGATTTGTACTCACGCAGCCCAAATGCATAGAGCATAGGGATTGAATGTTGAAATCTGGGTACTTTTCCGGATCAAATAAGACGGGGTTTTGGACAGTTTGACCCAAAAAAGGTAAAAATAGAATAGAATTTGGAAAAATCGGTAAACTGATTTCTTCTAAGCTATACACGATAGAAAACAACATTTAAAATGCATCATACTTTAATCAAAACATAAAGATTCACATAAACATAATCCCATGTCTGCCACTTTTTTGATATCTGAGATCCTAGGGGGTAAAAAAAGATTAAAACATATATAGCAATACTGCTAAGTTCTATTTTATAACTATTTTAGATCAAAAAATATAGAAACGAAATATATATTGCAATCAATAGATATGGTAATTTTTTTTTTGTAATAAAAAATATGCTAGAAGTCAGAATAGAAAACTGTGGATTAAGGTTCTAGAAAAAAAGCATGTAAATTTTATTTTTCTTACTACAGAACCATTTTGTATTTTGTGCCTTGCTGATATACATGATAAGTGAAATAAAACTTAAAATTATGAACCTGGAGTTAGAAAAACCAGAATTAAAAAAAATTTTGACAAAATATAGTCTGGAATCATAAAGCTTTTTCGCAATATTACAAAACTGGGTTCTTTTTAGTTTTTGTGTAATTAATCTAATATTTTATTTGTTTAACTAAAAGGTCGCATAGTAGCTCACATCTCCATTTCAAGTCCCAAAATATAATATATTTAGATTGTTTTAAAATAAAACGCAGTACCTTCTTGTCCAAATTTAATATATTTAAGTCCACTATTTTTTGTATTAAAAAAATTTTAAGACTTTAATATCATTTACGCTTCCTTAGCCCATCAAATCCAAACATCTTAATAATCAAATTTATTTTGTTAGGCAATTTCCCTCATCTAATTATTCGAATCCTTTTAAGGAAATAAATAAAGTAATAAATTGAATGTCTAATTACAAACAGACAAACTGGTTCAATATATTTTTGTAATTTGTTTCCACATATGTATGTGTGTAAGAAAAATCAATGACTTGTCACTAGTAGGGGTATATGTTATTGTAATTATTTGCTTGTTTGTATGTGTATTCTCCTTTAAGCTTGTGTTTGCCATTGAAACCGGAAATGGTTGCCATATAGTAAATAACTGACATTTAGTATCCAGACTTATATAGAAACGAGCAATAATATATTCGTTTATACACACTTGCCAGCAATAAAGAAGCCTAAGAGAGCCTGTGATTGTTTACTTGTTTTCCTTCTATTTCTTTAGACGCTATTAAACACAAACCGGAAACAAATAAATGAAGAATAAAAGAAGACAGTAAAATAAAGAAAAATAAACCAATTTCATAAAATGCTATTTGATTTGTCTTT
This sequence comes from Melanophora roralis, assembly GCA_963583895.1. Classification (NCBI taxonomy): domain Eukaryota; kingdom Metazoa; phylum Arthropoda; class Insecta; order Diptera; family Rhinophoridae; genus Melanophora; species Melanophora roralis. Next base: position 23,322,379 of record OY757189.1, on the reverse strand, counting down.
TTATTAGCTACAAGATCTAATAACATTTGCTGTTTGTTTCTTGTCGTCTATGGGTTAATCAAGGACAAAGTAATTAAGTCGTTTATAATATTAACAAATACATCTTCTGGTAAATAAAAACAAATAAATTAAAAGGACAATGTACATTCACATTCACACTTTAGGAAGATTAATTAAGTAACACGCAATTTGCTTTAATTTGCTTCAATAGCTGCTATTCAAGTTGACAGCAAAAGCAATTACGTCCATCCTTGCCAGTGCTAGTTAATATTAATTTTCCTACATTTAAAAGGCCAAAGTATTAAAGTGGGCAGCATCTGCCTTGTAGTGGTATTTTTGAGGCTTTTAATGACGCTGGATAGTACATGTAAAACTAAAGTATGCAAAAAAAGAAAACAGAGCCTTGAAATAACTTTCCAATGATGAGTACTCTTACCACTCCTTTGAACACTCGGTGTCAATAAACTTCTAACTCGGCATAGAAACGGAGCAATGTGTCCCAGTGATGTAGCTGTTAGTGTTACTGAAGTGGTCTTGAGTAGAATTAGCTCTGCGATTGAAGATACACTGTCGAAGAAACCACAGTTGGGGGAAGAGTAGGCTCAGGGTTAATTTGCAGAAAATGGACCCAGGATAGAAATGGAAGCCGAAGCTGTGGTCTTCTGTCGAAATTTGAGCATCAAGGAATCTTACGACCATAGTGTTCTCTTGGCGGAGATTTTGGCAGCCTAAGGGCAACCGACCCTGACTGAGGCTTAAGCGGCAATAGCTTATATATTACAAATCTGAAAGGTTCGTCAATTACCCAAGAGTGTAGTTAGATTTGAGCCGTGACAAAAGTCCACATTTTCTAAGCTTGGAAATGCAGAGATACTGAGTGGATTGTAAAAACTAATGAGCTGGCAAAACAGGTGGTTCATTTTTACATAAAAAAAACAAAAAACGTTCGGTCACCACTTTAGCTATACAATGAAAATTAAGATTCTGATGCAAGTATGAAGGTAATAGGACTTTTTAGAAATTAAGTGACTCACAAGAAGAGGTAAGTAAAATAAGAGACAACAAAATCTTCACAAAGAGGGGACTGTAGATGGGATGGAAAAAGTCATTGCTTAAGAGCAGTTATGCTTAAAGAACGTCACAAATAAGCACTGATTGTTGCAGGTTCTGTTGTGTGCTTAGAAACAAAGAGACTAATCCGCATATTCTGTGTTGTTTCTCAGTACTAGTGGGCAAATGGTCTAATGTTTTATCTGTTCGAAAACTTGTTGAAATGATTAAAATCTCAATAAAAACTATTTTCAACTGATTTGTTCTTTGTTAGTTTTTCTCATATTCACTCTAGATTATAGAGAGATTGATATGTATTTTGATCACATATTCAAAAAAATATTTTGGTATCATCCTTAAGCAAATAAAGTGACTTTAAAGAAACCCCATATTTTAATACTTCCTCTTACTCATACCTTGACCATAATTAATTTCTTTAAGTTTTTATCTTCAAATATTTTAACATTTAAATCATTATTTTTTTACCAAGCATGTGCCTGTGGCTCTTGAATAAATATCCTAAAATGAAAAAAAAAAAAAAACAAATTCACTAAATGACTCTCAATCCAAGAGAAAATTTATTTTTATGGCTTTGTACAAAGTAAAGCAACAAACTACGGTAAAATTGCATTAAGCACCATATCTTCTTCAATTCATACATGGCAATATACGTTCGTGTGCAACTCTACTTCCTCTTAACTTATCACATACATACATACCAAGTATACGAGTGACCAGTTTATTTTCATGTTTTAATATCTTTTACTCAATTTATGGCTTAACGGCCTGAGAAACAAACATGCTTTAAACGCAAAAGCAGGCAATTCTGAAATTACGGACACATTAAGTATTGTGGGAGAAAATAAGAGATCTATAAAAAAAAATTAGGTGTTTGTAAAAGTAGTTTGGAATAAGTATTCAAAAAATCTAAAAATAATAAGAATAAATTTTTGGGGTTTCAAAAATGAAGAGAAAAATTTTTTAAAATAAAGAAATGCTTTAACTGTATTAAAGTGACCCAAGGTTAAAGCCATATCCTATTGGGGGGATTGGTAAGGTTCATTCGGTGAATGCGTGGGGGAACTGTCGTTGTTACATGAATTTATGCTTAGTGAATAACAAAAATTGGTGAAAATCTATAGACGAACCTGAGTGTCAGTTAAAAAAAATTTTTACAGAAAGTCCATATAAGTCCTATAAGAGGAATGAAATGCTATAAGCATGAAATATAATTTTATTTCTTGGTAATGCAAAAACGGATGGAAATTAGATCCACGTAGCGTTGTAGATAAAATTATTTTTACCTTTTTAACTCTTTGTAAGGTCTTACTGACGATTTTTTTCGCCTGCTAGAAATGGCCGTTTCCTTTCTCAGCAGACTCATCATCGCACTGCCCAAACGCAAAAAACTTTAAATTTTGACTATGTATGGATCTACTGAGGCGGGATATTGATCACTCTGGCTCAAAGTGAGACAAAATAAGAAAAAACAAGAAAACCTGATAAGTTTAAATTTAAACTATGCCCGATAAAATCCTGATATAAAAGGAATTGTTTTTTACATAGGAACAAGTGGGCCCGGGTCTTTCACTTTATTTGAATTTTGAACCATCAGGGATAAAAAGGGTAAAAACAATATTTTGATAATTATTTGGCTTCAGTTTGAGCATATAAAGGTAAAAACAAAATTCATATTGATTCCCTGCGGGAAATTGGTGTCAATTGGTCGGCGTACCTGTCCTGTTACAGGTACAAATCATGAATTGGACAAAAGTTGTTGGTCGTGATTCGTTAAAAAGGCACACATCAAGTAACTGGTTAAAAGGTGTTAAAGAGGTTAGGGGAAATAAATAGGAATACTGGTCCAAACATAAACATACATCTGTTTACATATACACACACACGCGCGTAAATACAAACAAAGTAGATTGAACAGGATCTTAAAAAATAATGCAAAATTTGCTAATATAAGATTGGCCTGTAACCCGTTCTGAGGTGTTAGTTTTGAACCAATTGCCCCCTTTAAATGACAACGCAATGTAAAAGTGACAGGTTCTCTTCATATAAAGTGCAGGAACTAGAACCAGTCCTTACCCTAAGGGACCATTCACGTCAATAGTCTTAGACCAGTCCACTTCCCCGTAGGGTTGCGACAGGTCTCTTAACAGTATGAATTTTTCGGTCCTTTTTTATATATTAGACCCAAACGGACAAGGCAGAGTTTTTCAATCAAGGCTAAAAAAGGCTTCGCATAGACAAAAAGTGGGTTCTTACGTATTTGATATATACATTTTTGATTTTTTTAAATTATGACTCTGGAAATATCAAATTAAAGACTTTCTCATTAGATTGAAGTTTAAAGTCAGCAAAATAGACAAAACTAATAACCTTCCAATATTTTTTGTTGCATATGAATGATATTTTACAGAGCTGTAAGACCATAATGCATCTACGAGTCCGAGTGCTGGTGTATGAGACGGTTTGCCTCTTTTTGTTATCCTTTACACCATAACTTATATTTGGCTCGTCGGTTGCGATATTTTCACAAAATTGTTAATACGTATGAATAAAACCTTGCAGGTAAAGTTTTTATGTTTGGTCCATTTTTTTCATAGCTCCAATACAAATTTTCACATGGACTATTTATTTATTTTTTTTTTTTTTTTTGTTTACTGTCATGAATATTATTTTGTCTCACAAAATTTTTAATGTGTAAAAATGCATCAAGTTGTCGTACTAAATTTTAAGATGATCGGTCTAAAAATAATCGTAAATTTATATCCACAGAATCATGTTGTCTTACATGGACTATTTTCATATGCTGGAACTTAATATAAAAAAGATTAAAGTTAAGGAAATAATATGATTTGGCTTGATAGACTGGAGGTTTCTTATTGGCTCTAATTGTTTTGTTTTTATTCTTTCTTTGTAAATGTCTTATTAGAAACTTTATCATTAAATATTTCTTATATCTATTTTATTTTTGATAACGTGCTTTTCTCTTTTTTAATATCATTATAGTTTTCTATTAAATAAATTGAAATGTAGTGGGAGCCTGTTAAAATGTGTTTGTGTTTGAAGAAAAGTTTTCTGTCACGTAACACATATTATCGTAATATATAAACGTTTTGGTTGATTCATAAAAAAGTCAAAATGTCAGCACTTGATTCTTAAAATGCCCTTAAGCCAAAATACTTTTTAGTATATTTTAAAATAGTAGAAAACGAAAAAAACTAAAATTTGGTGCATGAATTATGCTTAAACGTATAATCAGTAGTTTTAATGACTTTCGTTAGTGCTTTTTCGGTGTAAAAGAAACTATGGAAAATCCATTCTATGATAGAAAAATCTTGAAAAAATAGAAAAAACTACTTTGATATAAAATAGGTCGTGTGAGGGGAGGCTATTTTAATACTTATGAGTTGTACAAGCATTTCGAGTCAAAACACCACATTATGCTGTTGTGCGCTTGACGAATTATAAACAATCTTTCAATTAAGAGTAACTGTGACCCTTTGGTTTTTAGATTTCGTACAGCAGTAAAAAGTTTTTTTTTTTTTAAAACTTAAACCAACTTCAGCATAACTTAAAAAATTCACAGTCGGATTGCTCTTTTCGCAATAACATAAGCTTCCGATGGTCTAAGCCTTCGGCACATACTAATAACTTTTTATTAATATTTTTCTAATCTACATCTATTTTTTACTTTATTTTTTATATATATTAAGTATACGCAAACAAAGCAATTATTAACAGAGACTGTAAACAATATTTTTAAAAAATATAAAAATCGAATAAATTTCCGTTTACTGATATCATATATTAAAAATAATTATTATTTTTTAAGATTTTCTTACGTTTTTTTTTTTTGATAATTATTCCGGTCCATGATTTTTTTCAATAATGCAGAACTGATGCAAAATAGAATGATGCAGAAACGCCTGAGAAGTGATTATATTTTTATATTGAGTAAAAAAATCATTTGCTTCTTAAACATGTCAAAAGTATCCAAAACTTTTGCAAAACATTTTTAAAACAAAAAAAATTTCGCAAATTTTATACGCATTTAATATATTTGTAAAAGTTTTATTAAATCAAGTTCGTTCTAGATAATTTTTAAATGTCCTGTAAAAAAGTGTTACGCGTCTGTCATGTCATTTTTTCCTGTACAATTGTCAAAGATACAGCATTGCAAACAGACAACGTTTTAAAAAGCTGCAGCATAATTTTATGATAAAATAAGTTGTTGAAAATTTCGCGCTCATATATAAGGCAGCCACACACACATAAACACATTCAGAGAAACCTGGACTTATGACAGTTTGTTTTATACGTAAAATATAAAAAAAAGTTTCATTATTTCTTAACCCTTTTAAATAAGATAGTCGTTGATTTAAAAAATTTCACAGTCAATATTTTACAAAATTGTAGAAATTACAAATCCGTTTAAAAATGTTTTTCTCTATAGTTTTATATGTACAACTTAATAGTTTTTTAGATGAACGAAGCAAATAAAAAATATTAAAGTGCTTATAACTAACTTCTGCTTCCGCTTTAGCCAAAATAGTTTTTCTGCGTTCCTCAAAGGAATAATTTCACCACAAGTTGCGTTCTATTAACACATTTACGTACTTTACAGTTAAGCAGCCAGTCTGTTGTGAGATAATGCGTTTTATGTGTTGAACCAAATAGCATGTCGGCTCATATGGTTTTTCGGTCAATGTTGCAGTTTATATATAACATGTATGCATGTGTATAATAAACTAAGTACAATTTTTCTATAGGTTCATGATGTAATACATAACAAAATTTTTTTAATAGAATGTTAGAAAGAAGTTTAATATATTTTATTCTGTAACTTTTTTCTTTATATATATGAAAATTTTTTCATTTACATATGTAAATGTTTTCAAGTGATTCACAAAGTGATTCAAATAATAAAAAATTTAAGTCTAAATAATCAATTTGGGATTTTTCTTTATTTAAAATGTTTGGGATAATTAAGTCCAAGCCTTTAACAAAATTTGAAAAAAGTGCTGCAAGAAACGAGGTTAATATTTTTGTGTCTTAAATTTTATACCGACTTATGTAAACGTATCAAAAACTGAGGTTTTAATAATAAAAAAATCCTTAAGTTTTTCACATTTGCCAAGACTGGTATATAAGACTATATATTAATTTGCTGCTGGCGACCATTCTAAAAAATTCTGTACTAATCACTTTTCAATCGGTTTATCAATATCTGTTTCCATCTGCTATATTACTTAGATAACTCTAAGGCACGTCGAAAATACTTTTTATTAACTCAATATATTATAAATTTTTTGATAAAACCATTTAATATATAAATAAAAAATATATACATATAAATTTTCAGTAATATTCACATCCAGCATACAAGTTTATCTTTAATTAAAATGACAGGATGCCCTTTTGTCAATATCCCATACCAACACAAAAGAAAACAGGAATGAAAGACAAAAAAAAACTTAATAAATGACAAAACATGTTGGAATTTATGTCTACATGTGTTGACTCAGTTTGCAAGGGCTTAAATACTCCATAGATTTTACAAAAAAGATAAATGGGTTACCTGACAACAAAATGTTAGTGCAAATAGGTAGATTCATAAAGGTTTCTTTTAAAGGTCATTAATTTGGCAAAAAAACAAATAAAAATAAAAATAAAAGCTAAAACATGTGTGCGCGTGTTTATATACCAAAATATATCTGCATGTGTAGATTTTAATAAATTTCAATTCAATTTTTAATGCAAATTTCTTGAAGTCGATAAAGTATGTCACTTAACAATAAAAATCCAATTATATTTAAAATGGTGGGGGCCTAATAATCCCTCTCAGCTTCTTTTGCTACGGAGGTATGAAAACTTGTGCAGACACATATACTTTTTACATCATTTTAATGTTCACGATTATACAGTGGGGATACTCTGACAAGCAGAGCAACCAAAATTATGCTCTTAAAAAAGTATATGCGCATGAAAAATGCGGTGAAGACTTAAAAATATGCTTTAACAAATTTAAAATATATGCTTTAAAATTGAAATGATTGTAAAAACGGTGTAAAGCTATTCAAGTTTTGATTTTTGTAAAAAACAACCCAGAATGGATAATAAATAATAATTTAATAAACAACAAAAAAGCTAACAAAAGATGTTAATGAACACTCCAGAGATTTTATGTAAAGTTTTATTTAAATTTTAAATAAAAATATTCAAAAAAATGTTTTGACCAGTTTTACAAAAAAATATGTTCTTAAAGAGAAATATGTTGTTAATGCAAAATATGCAAAAATATTCCCAATAAATCGATGCCAAAATTTTGCGAAAGTTCTTAAACGGGCTATATTACTAGATGGTTTTGTTTTGAAAAGAAAAAAATTTTCAAAGGTGGTAATAAACTCTTGAAATATTTTTTGTTAGGTATTTCTTAATTAAATATAAAAAAAACCCAAAAAAATGCTTTAAAAATGGGGCTTAAAAAATAATATGTTATTAAAGAAAAAATATGCTGTTATATGCAAAATATGAAAAAGTGTGCCATCGGATGAATAACTACATTATAAGTTGATGCAACGCACAGAAAAAAATATGATTTTGGTTGTCCTGCTGATCAGCAATATATATTATCAGGGTTAAACAAAAACCAAGCCAATGCATACTGGTCCCAAATTAACTTTTTTGGTAAAAATTCAAAGCACGATGCCCTTATTGTTTTTCCAATATGTTTTCAATATGTATTGAGGGTATCTAGTTCAAGATTTACGGATTATACAAAACTGTGCGGCAAAAAAACATCTGGCAAATAATCCTTTGCAAATGCGGTGGTACCTAATTTAAAATCAATTGTAGTTTAAATTTACTTTGGTCAGGTTTGAACGAAGATCGATGACACAACTAAAAATTTTTTTTGTCGTAATTAAGGTTTATGCCTCAACATATTGTTAGTGGTTGCAATACAACTCTTCTTCTTTTTCAAAAAAAAAAAACTGTATGAGTACTTTTCCTTGTTCTGTCTAATAAAAATCTAAGTCCTGTACATATACTTTGAACCACTATAATTTATTAAGTTATTTAAAGGTATAAATGTGATAATTAATCAAATATAAAAGGAAAATTCACATTTAATTTATTGATTTACTTTTTTTTATTGTGCATAATCTCAAACTTCTTAATTAATTAAAATAATACTTTGTTGAAATAATAGAAACCCAAAAAAGTTAAATTTAAATTTATCATTGTACCTGCAAGTATTGTACTAACAAGTAATTTATTATTCTCACAAGTTTTTATTTAATACAGATGTAAATTTTAAATTATATTAAAAAAAATATATTTCATCACCAGCACTGCAAATTGTGTATGTCAATACAAGAGTATCCATTTAATCGGGTTTTGATTTTGTTCGAGCATACAATTAATCGACTAAGGTTTTTTAATATCTCGATTAAATTTAACAACAAATTGTTCGCACAACTTCTACAGTTTTTCAAATTTATTTTGTGAATATCTAAAAAAAACAGTTGCATAAAGAATTTTACCAAAGGTGCTAACTAAGTACTATTAGCTGTGACCTTTTCCTATAGATTTGTTGATATATGTTTTAAAGTAAAACGTATCCTAAAAAGAGCGCTTTCCGTTTTTGAAAACAACTAGTAGAACAAAGACTTTTTTAAAAAAGTTGTAAGCAGGTATTTCAATATTAGCCGATTCACCATTGCGAACTTCAAACAAATTACCCAGCAAATAATAATTTAGTTTTTGGAAGCAGTAGAATATTATCATGTTTTCTAAATGCGCAGTTTTGATGCGCTCCTGATGATGCGACGTCGTAAGGCAGAGATATGTTAGTTAAAATGAAGAAAAATCTCTCGCTTACGATGATGCACTTAATGGAAAACAGAGATTTTAAATAATATTTATTTCGTCAATAAAACAGACACGAAATATGCGCATATTTTAAGCCTTGAAAAAAGATTCCCACTAAATGCTGCCAAGTGGGACATTGCAAACAAAAATCATGCCTTCTGTAGGCAGGTTGGTAAGTGCGAGAGATAAACTCTCCCTTATAAACCTGCTCGGATGGAAGCAGTGTATTTTGCTGGGTAGTTAGTTAGTGATGGCTTAGCCAGTTGAAATTGTGCAATTAGTTGTAACGATAAGAGCCAAACCTGTAGTGAAAATTATTATCGTTTACAAATTTGTCTTGGTTAACAAAAACATCAAAAAACTGTAACGTCTCAGTAGAAGTTGTTTGTTTTGTTATTAATCAAGATACCAAAACTTAAAACGCGACTAAAGTAGAGTTGAGCTGCCAACCATAATGAGGGTCCGAATTGGATTCTTTGAGTCCCACTAAATACAAATCATTACCTTAACGCCATAAATATTTGATTTAAGTATTGATTTAACTAGTTGACCCAGCCTTTCATACAGTCAATTACGCTTACCTTTTATTAGCCATAAAAACTTGGTGCAAGACCGATTTTCTCTTACAGTGCTTAAGCAAAACTAGAACATAAAACAAATAAGAAAGTTATATGGGGACTGTAAAAAATAATTGACCGAGCGTATTTTTATTTAATATTCAAGTTTTTTGAATAAAGTTCGACCCATTCGCAAAATTTTGTCCAGTTGTGTTTTAAGTCAGTTGAAGCTGAAATCGCTTATTCCGATAGGGCATTTTATGAGCCGATCATATTTTCGTTTGATATACTAGTTTACGGTATTAAATTAAATACAAATGCAAAATTTAATTAAAATAGTGTTGTATTCGAGTGAGTTATAGCCCAAAATGCTTATTCTGGGAGGGCATTTGTAAGGGGTCTATGCCAAAAAATAAGCTTCATGCTTTTTTTTGCAAATTTTATTAAAAAATCTTTAAAATTGCGACCTGTTTTTCGATTGCAAGAATACATGGACACCCAGCCGGACGGACGGACAGACATACTTAGGTCGACTCAGGGAGGACTGATACGGATTTGATCAGTATACTTGAAGGTGCGTCTCAGACCATAAATTTTGAGGGTTATAAAAATATGCAGATGCGCATAACACCCCTACCACGTATGTGATGTATAGTACCCAATTTCCACGATTTTGGATAAATTCTGCCACTCGATATAGCTTCCCAGCAAAAACATGAAAGTGAAAGTAAGTACATATTTAACTCCCTCTTTGTAAGTGAGTGTGGAAGTGCTTGCCTCGAATGTCATCGCCATGTTAAAATAATGGGTTAAAATGCTAATGAGTAAGAGTTTTTTGGATTTTAACCCAAAACAAAGCAATGTGATTTTAGCTGGGATTGCTGCCTGAGATTTTCAAATGATTTTGCAAGCTTTTATTGTGTGAGACATTTTATTTTCAATGTTTTAAATTGATATACTTTTTATTAAAAAAAAAAAAAATTTTATTTATAGCTGAACTATCTGTTTTAAAATAGTTTTGTTATTATTACGTTTGACTCAAGTGCGATCCCCACTAAATTCTTTATTTTTGCAAATGAAGAATTAAATATTTTTTGTTTACTTTTCACTTTATTAGCATTAGTTTTAATTTAAAATGCACGTTTTTACCGATACTAGCCGAAATTAGGTGCAATTTCAACATCAGTACCCATGTATATGTATAACGTATGTATATGTTCTTTTATCTCCCAAAGATATGTTTATAGGCAGGGGGCGAATTACGGCATTCGATTCGAATCGAAATTTTTAAATTGACAGCTCGATCGATCGAATAGAATTTCGACCTGAATCGAATGTCGTAATTTGCCCCTAGGTTTTTTTATTATTCTTAGCGACAGGCACATGAAGTAAAAAGAGTTAAGAAAAGAGAATATAAAGTAAAATTAATATTATTTGAATAGTGAATTAATCGACGTACCTTTTTCCCATTTATTCTTTAAACAAAACTTGCAGTCTTTCTTGTCGATTAATCGACTAAAATTTGTTCGATTAATCGAATGATAATTATTTGAGTGGATACTTTAGTAAACATTTTTAAATATTTTAAAGAAACGTACATATATTAATTTGAATGCATTAAAATTTTTAATGTATGTTGACGCTTTACTACATTTGCTATTTTTTTCACACCATCCTTGATTGTAAAATTTTACATTATACATGAGATTTAATAATTTTTCTGTTTTTGACATTTTTAAATTTATTTAAGCTTTAACAAAAAAAGAATTAAAGTTTGTTGCACAAATACAAAATTATATACATATACGTATGTATGTATCTTCATTTCAAATTAATAATTATAAACATATTTTTGTATGTAAACTACATATATTTTGCTTATATTGTACATTTTCTTTAATAATGTCATATGTCATAAGATATATGTACATTGTTTTAGACAAAATATCAATCAAAATATTTTTTACTTATAAACAATTTTATAAACAAATAATGCAAAGAAAAAGAATATTTAAGTAATAACTAACAACAAAAAAATGCGGAATGCCCTGATGTTATTATTGCTTTATTGAAGACGTATAAAAAATTGCAGAATACAGGGATGTTATTATTGCCATAAAATATTAAAGTTCTGATTTTATACCCTTTTTATGAATGCTTAAGACTGTTAAAAAAATTAAAGGAGCCAACTAATGGTGGGAAAAGTGATTACCTCTTAAAAAAATTTGTCAGCATATTAAAACGCCAGCCTGAAACCGAAAAAATGGTTACTATTACATGCTTCGACTGGTATAAAAACTATTTCTCTTTTTTTTTTTTAAGTTATGTCATTATTTCTTCTAGTTGATCATTTTGTTAATTATTATATTTATTATATTCTCTTATAGTCCTGTAAAATGTTTACTTGTAAACTATAAATCAAACAGTAAATATGCAAATGTAAACTCAAACATGTTTTCGTTTTTATGTTAAAATTAAAGTTATTAAAATTTAATAAATAATTAGGGGATTCACAAGGTGTTCTATTTGTCCTATTGTCATACTGTCATCAAATTTCCAAAATGGTTTAAAACCCTTTACCAACTATTGGACACTAGGCGCAGGTGTATTTGGAGTTGTTGTGACAATTTAACAAGCATATTAAACGACATAGTATTTTTTAAAAACTATTTTTGTTTAAAAGACGACAAAACAATTTTAAAGTTTTATAACAATATGGCAATAGGACATAATAGGACACCTTGTGAATCCCCTAAATATTTTCGTATTTTTGTACATACACATTCTTCTTTACAAAAAGGTGAGCCAAAATATAATTAAAATAAATTGAAGTAGAAAATTAGCAACGAAATTCGCAAAAAGGTCTGAAGGTTACAATGTTTTTGGACTGCGTTAAATCAATTTTTAACCGATATCTGTACTAAATTAAAAAACTATTATTTTTTAAACAAGTTCCGGAGAAAATGTATTACCTTCTAAGTTTCCTTGAGGTACCATACTATCCATAATAGCATGTAAGAGATAATATGCTGCTCTGGTGGTAAAAAGGAAATTGAAGTCACAGATTTCTTTAAAGGGTAATGAATAAGCTAGACACCATCACGAACATTCTAATTTATTTTGTTTCATGAAGGGCTTTTAGCAAGAAAATAGCTGCGTAGAAGCAGAAGTACTCAGGTCGAGCTCTCAAAAGTTGTGTGCTATTGTTTATAGCAGATGTTCAGAACTGAGCTACATGCTGCAAAAAACTTGGTTTAATTAAGCTGATTTCTCGACCAATATTTCCCTTTTAATTCGCAAGAGATTAGGGGTTGCCAAACCTTCGACTTCAGATAACCTCATATGAAAAAATCCATGGGAGCTAGATCAGGCGACCTCGGTATGCATGGGATGTCCCTAAAGCGACTAATCAGTTTTTGGGAGAAACTTCCCGTTACAAATTTATCAAATATCTGGTTGTCCGTGCTGTTGCCCCATCCTGTTGAAACCACGTTTGTAGAGTGTGCGATAGACAAGCTCGTAACTTTGGCAAGAATAATTCCGGAATCATGCGTCGATAATTTTTACTGTTGACATTTTTCGGCTGACTTTGAAAGTTTTTGAAAAAAATGGTGAGTGGATAACATCTTTCAGTTTTTGAACGATTTGAATCTTAAAAGGTTGGAACTTTAGATCCTTTTTAAAAATTTTATGGATGACCGCTTTTGAAAGGCCCAGTGAGGCTGCTCTTTTCCATATTGAAATTTGCGGATTTTTACTTAAACTGCTTTCAACCAGTTCAATGTTTTCAGGAGTCTTTGAAGATTGACTGGGACCTGGCGGTGAGACATGCATAGCCGAAGAAGTTGCACGGAATCTCTGCACCAACGAACGAACTAAATTAACACTTGGTCTATTACGCATTGGCCGAATACCAAACTTTAAACAAAATTGTCGACGAGCAATTACGTAAGAATCATTATTCTTAAAAATGCCTCCACAGCAAACGCATGTGACATCATGACTGACAAATCCGCACTATCAATAACTCCAACGATGCCACTTTTCCTTCACACCCTTTATAATTTTTAAGATAATCCCACTTAAAAATATTAATTTGCTACGAAGCACCCTGTACTATCTTCCAGGTAGACACTTACAAAATATTTGTTTTAGCAAGGGATTGTTTAAGAGAAGGAAACGGTCCTTAAGGATATTTAAAAAGTCGGACAGCCAGTTGGCAATAATATAATATAATATAATGTAATAATTGCCTGACTATGAAGAACATTTAGCTAATAAGTTAGCCGAATCTTAAAAACAGCTCTTCTGTGCGATCTCCTAATGGCTATGTGGGGAAGGAAAAACTAAAGACAAAAGTGGAAATAAGTTTCAAAAGGCTTTATCGCTCAATATAAGTAATCAGATTACCTTAAGATGCTTTCTGAGAAAAAGATTAGATAACGAATAAAGTGATGTACGACTTCCCGCTATTGATGTCAAGTTGTGAATCTACAATGACCGAAGTTGCCATCTTTTCCGGCGAACCACTAAATTGCAAACACTGTCCCAAAGAGTCGCGGTATAATACGCTTTCTTTACCAAAAAATTATTTCACAATTCGAAAAATATATAAAAGAAAATACTCAAATCATGCATAGCTGGCGTCAATTCAGGAATGAATAGTTTTCAATTTTTCAAGAACATCCATTTAAAAGTATAAAACAAAATGATGGCAAATCAAAAATAAAACTATTAATAATAGAAAGCGTTGTCAAATTAAGAACGCCTTGAGGTTAAATAAATTACGATTTTTTTAAAATACCAGATGTTGCCAATTTGAGAACAAATTTTACTTAAATATAGAACGCTCTGTCGTCAAATGAAAAATTGCTGTTTTTGTCGAAAAAAGAAGAAGAAGTTCCTTAAAAACTGACATTATCCATGGCCAAAGTGAAAAACAAACATGCTCAACATACTTTTGATAATGGATGGTGCAATTTAAGTGTTTTTCAAACTGTTTTTCACTTTGTGTGTTGGTCAATTTTTTAACTATCCTTACTGTGAATGGTACAATTAATGCTTTTTCAATAAGCCATTAGCATCATTATTACAATTTCTTAGCCTAATATTAACACCCACTCTTTTTGTTATGTTTCGCTATTTTTACACGATGGTCGTGCTGGCCTGTGTGAACAAGTTTATTTATCTTAGAACCTTTCAAGTTTAATTAAAAGCTAATATAAAATAACAAATATTTGCAATATTTATTAGAAAAACACAAATAGAAGATATGTTCATAGCAAAAATACTTTATTTTTTTATATTAAAATTCGCATGTTTTCTAACACAACGCTTTATCGTTAAACCGAAACTGACAGTTAACTATAAAATAGTAAAAGGACCCACAGCATGACAGCAATAATACCCTTATAAACATGTCAATCACATGAGTATTGAGCAAGATTTAATGACTTTTCTTATTTCGTGCTGTTAACACATGTTTCTTTGTTTTTGTTTTTTTTTTTATTTTATGGTTTCTACTCTTAAGCTTTCTTTTGTTTTTGGCAAGTAATGAGTTGCTTGGAAAACAGACATGTAAACAATTTTTTTTCTATACGTGCAAATGTGTTAAACCATTTTTTTGTTTTTTTTTTGTTAATTTGTTTACCAAATGTCCCAGTATCACCAACAAAAAAACACTTTTCATATCCTGGGTTTTGTGTTTACGTTTTCAAATAAACAAATTTAAACATAAAGATGTACCAAAAAGGTCTCTGTTTTATTATTTGCTTTTTTTATAGTGTCAAGGGTTTAGTTTCTAAGTGATAAATAAATCAAACACTTATTTGCGCAAAATAAGATTTAAAGCTTAAAATGATAAAATAAAGTTTTAAAAGAAATTCTTAAAGAAATTTTTGTTGTTGTAATTTTAGATAGTTTTAAAGGGTCCTGGTTTCTACTCTTTTATAGGGAAAAAATATTTTTCTTCTATTTTTTATATTTTTTTTTTTGCCAAATGCGAAATGTATGCGTAAAACTATCGTCCTTTTTTATTATATCGTACGTTATGTCTATGGACTAAAAAGATTTGAGCATACTTCTTCACATACCAAGAAACTTCTAGGAGTTTCTATTGATAATTTTCTTAAAATTCGAGAACTTCTCTTAATTTATAAAATAATTCATAC
Source organism: Melanophora roralis (assembly GCA_963583895.1). Classification (NCBI taxonomy): domain Eukaryota; kingdom Metazoa; phylum Arthropoda; class Insecta; order Diptera; family Rhinophoridae; genus Melanophora; species Melanophora roralis. The sequence goes on along the minus strand of OY757189.1, from coordinate 23,306,715 downwards.
TCAAAAACCTTTCTATCTGTTTGCCAAACTACGATTTGCCAGATCGCTTAGGGGTAAAATCATCATTATCTCTAAATACAGGCACCTTGTGTCCGAATGGCAGTTTAATATTAATGGTATTCGCCTTTGGAATTCACTACCATCAAACCAACATATCAATAGCAAAATTTTGTTTAAATTTTTTCGTTTAATCATTTTGCTTAGATTTAACTTTTAATATTAAGGCGTTACTTTGTTGTATGTATCTGCAATTGTGAAATTTGTTCGATTATTTTCATTGTTAATTCTATGTGATTAGATTAAGTTATTGCATAATTTGTATTCCTATACTTTAAATATAAGATATAATCTTGTTGTATAGGAACTAACGACAAATAAATAAATAAATAAATAAAATGATTTTAAACTAAAATTGTTAGCGGCAAATTGAGTTAACAGCTGAAAATCGATATATCTACTTTACTGTGTATAACAAAAATTCTATTAACTTCCACTTTGGTAACTTATGATTTTTGGTTTGAAAGAAAAATTTTATTAAAATAATTTCCATATCCAAAGAAACAGTTGTGAAGTGTTTATTACGTAAAAGCCTTAAATTTTTGTTAATAAAATCTAACAGTTTACATTAAAAACAGATTTTAAAAATCTGTATTCAAAAGGGTATGTACTATTGAATTTTTCGCTTCTGGAAAAGTTTGGTGTTTTTATATTTCCAAACTAAATAAAATTTTCACAGAAAATCAACAACTTTTCTATAAAAATATTTTAAAATTATTTTTAAATTTTCAATTTATAGCTATTTATTACTCTGAATTAAAATATATAAAATATTTGATCATTACTACAGTAGTCAATTTTAAAGTAGATTAAATAATTACATTGCCTCATTATTTTTGACAAAAGTATGAGAGTAAATACAAAAATATGAAACAATTTTAAATTTATTTTTTAAACTTCCATATTTTTATCTTTGCTGAAAGATGATAACAGTTTTTTCAGAAAATTGTTTATTACCCCTTATTAAGACTCAAGTTAGATAAGACTCAAAAAATTAATATTTATACGCACACCACATACATGGTAGAAGTATAACTCATTTGTACAGATGTTTATGATGTTATGATGTTTAGATGATGGTCTTAGACCCATCTTCAAGTATACCAGTTGACTTACATTCACATCCTGAAATCAATTCAAACAAAGTGATAGTATAGAATGGATTTTTGAAACCAGCTACGATTTTCAATATCATACTGTAATGCAGGCTACTAGTTGTTAACATCAGATATTTACCCCCTGCTTAATGTGCCGTGGTGGGTGAGCACAAGGGTTTTCCCTTTTCTTTTTCTTATTATTTTAATGTACATAATGTAGTCCAAAGTTATTTTGCAATAATATACATGTTAATGCATGTTAAATTTTAGATGACTTGATTTAAATGTTAGAAAAGTATATTTACTACTCCATGATAAAGTATGTAACGCTGACTGACTTACTACATAATGAATTAATCTGGGTAGTGATCGTCTCAGGGACAGTCTATGTGTATTTTCTTTTTGTTAACCACAGCAAAATACATATTAATCGTCCCAGGGCAATCACTACTCGCCTTCAAAAAAACAGCACATAAGATTTAAAAAATTTGTTTGTTAACCCAGCTGTACTTGAATTTTTTTTTAAATTTCTTCAAAGCTTATTACAATTTTCAAAAATTCATTTAAGATGGCTGGTAGCAAAAATATTTCTGTTGGGGATTCACAAGATGCTCAATTATGTCCTATTGTCATAATGTTATAAAATTTCACAATGTTTTAAAAACCTTTCCCAATTGTTATGGCAATTTAATAAACATACCATACGATGTAGTATTTTTTATAACTATTTTTATATGAAAGACAACAAATAAATTATACAAAATATGAGGCTAATAGCTTTCTTGGTTAAAATAGAAATTTAGTTTGTGATTCTTTAAAAATAGTTTGATGCCTCCTAGAAAACTGCAAAAAATATTATGTATATATTATTTGACTTATGTTAGGCTTTCTTCTATAAAAAATTTCCCCCTCTGTTGATATTTCAAAAATAAATTAGTATGAAAATGACTCTAAACAAGAAGTTTTTATAACACTTCAACAGCAAATCCTTTGGTTTCACTTTCACTACCAAATATTTTTTCAAACTACTATTTTTTGCAGATTTTACCATAAATTTATAAAATATATAAAAACACATTACTGTACTTGAAATACGTATTTGAAATACAAATACGTATTTTGTATTTGTATTGAAATACCCAACACTGAAGTATTTTTTATTTTGTATTTGTAATACTTATGATGGCAATATACATTTTTGCCAAATACATTTTTTTGTTATACAAAAAGTTGTCATTAGAAAAATTGAAAAATGTTAAAAAAAAAGAATGGAAACTTTGTCTTCGTATTCATTCACGTCTTCGCCTTAGCAAGGCACGTTCTTTTACAGGTCTCACTCATTCAGGTAATATCAAGAACTAAGCGGATATTTGGAAATGTGAATGTCAAAAAAATTAAATTTTGTGTAAAAATTAAAATTTTTTTGACATTTACACTTTTAAACACATCAAGTAAGATCGCTATATTTGCCTCTGCCGAATCTTATATACCCTTCACATTGCTCTTTTAATATACCCAGCCGAGTTATTTTGTACTGCAAATAATATAATAAAAATACCTTTTGCAAGCTTAAAAGTCCATAGAAAACTTTACAAATTTTTAACGTTCGTATAAATAATATAAATAGATGAGGAACGTTTGAGGCCGACAGTTATAAAAGTTTTCGACATTATTTGTATTAACAGGTTAATAAAATTTGTTAATTTTTATGGGATCTTCTAGTCCCCCTGCTCCTCTTCAACCTTTTTTTTCCAAAATGTAGGTCTTATCATCGAATTACTTTTTGTAGAACACTATAAGTTGATAGCTGTTTTAGTTTCCCAGACATAGCGTATCGAAAATTTCATAAAAATTGTTCTTTTGTATGGGAGCTACACTTTCTCCTGCCCCACTCAAAAAATTTTTCTCCACAGTGTAGGTCAATAGCTGTTATAATTCTTAAGATTTAGCGCATGAAATATTTCACAAAATTTGTGCAATTGCAGAGAAACAAACTTTTTCCTTTTGAGGTCCCTATTTCCAGAGTATCCGTGCCAAGTTTTGTGGCAAGAATGATTATATTCACTGAGATATATAGGGATGTATGCACGGATTTTTTCCTAAGAAATGGGCTATTTTGATTTTTCGTTTATATCTTGGTCAATTGTCAACCGATTTTTCTAATTTTAAATAGCGATTGTATCCAGGATATTAACAAAAGTTTGACACCGTATTTGTATTTGACTCCGGAAATTTATTGCAACATACTGACAGACGGACATGGCTATATCAACTTCCCTATCTATAAAGATCCAGAATAATAATACTTTATGGGGTCGCAAATGAAAAATAAAGAAATTTTTAACGGAATGACAAACTGATATATATCCTTACCACTATGTTAAGGGTACACAAAAGAAATGCAGAGGGCGAATTTTTGAATCAGCCTTGATATTACTTTACTTTAAATTTAATTTGTTTTTCACATACAAGGCGCGTACAGAGAACCAAAGCACATTTATCCAGGTAATATTAAGGGGCCCAGCTGATTAGAATCAATTTAACATTTTTCACGTTATGAAAATTTAATTTTGTATGAATTTTTTAATTTTTCTGACATTCTACCGTTCAAAGACAAAAAGGAAATGCAGAGGGCGAATCTTTTAAATTCGCCTTGGGTTTACCTTGTTAAATGTGCCTTGCAGAGAACTGTTTTTTATAAAACTAAACACCAGTCTGTTTTCATCTGGACCTGTAGAAATATTGTTTTTTTTTAGCAAGATTTATATATTCTTCAACAAGAGGCTGCTTATCTGATTAAAATTTTAAAAATCTTGTGTTATAAAATTTATTTCGTATTTTGTATTTCAAATAAAAGATACTAAAATACTGTATTTTGTATTTTGAATTTGAAATACTCGACTTGAAAGTATTTGGTATTTTGTATTTGGAATACAAGCGGAAGAAGTATTTTGTATTTTGTATTTCAAATACAGCAAAGCATGTATTTTGCCCAACTCTGACTGCACTGTTCTTATACAAAGTAAAAGCAAATACTTTTGTGTTAACAAAACAAAAGCTAGAACACATACAAAAACATGCACTCCAATTTTTCAATTACGTTAGAAAGCAGCACGTTAGAAAAATAATTATTTTATTTAATTTTTTTTGTTTTATTGTCTATGCGAACAAGCCAAAAAATACCGCAAGAGCTTTATATAAAACGTCAAGTGGTTAAGTTGTTGACATCTCGATGTACACACATTCTACACTACAAAACATTGTTGACCTTTTGGTAGAGTTTCCTTCGTAAGTATTTTGTTTGGTATATACATGACAACTAAAGTACTAAGAAACACCAGTTTAAACCTAATTTACAGAATATGTTTTTAGTGGTAAAATTTAAATTTACGTTAATTAATTTAAAAATATTCTTTTATGTTTTGAAAATGTTAAATAAACACATGTATGTTAAGACAGTTCCAATGAAATCGATTAATTTATTTTTGGAAACAATTTAGGTATTTTTATTAAGTAAAATCTGATATAATGCAAATGATATATTCCTCCTAAGCACTTTAACAAGAAAATAATTTTGAAACAAAAATTAAATTTTAATACATTCCATAGAATTGGTTAGAAAAATAAAATACCATTAGCGTTGTCGGGTTAAAATCCTCTAACATTTACTATTTTGTTGAAGAATATCTATTTAATTTTATTTT